>OX276366.1:7500-1344013 GCA_946251885.1 Cosmia pyralina
ATGGATCCAAATAGCCGGGAGACCGAGGGCCTACTCACCATTGCCGCATTCCAGGAACACATGAACAACCTTCACGAACAAATTCAGGCCATCGCCAACCGGCCTGTGGCGTCCCCCCCACCAGTACAACCACAGATAAACTTCACACACCATCTTGAACCCATCAAGGAAAGACTGGAGATTGTTTCGGCGGACCTCCGCGTACTGCGAGACAAAGAGCCTCCAGTCCAGGCGCCCCCGGCGCTTAATCTGGAGGCGGAACTGGCAGTCGGGGAGGTCAAACGGACCCTTCAGACAATCCAGAAGGGAGTGGCAGAATTAGGTAAAGCCGACAAACCGGCTCCACAACAACTGGGCCCCCAAACCTTTGCCCAGGTCGCCAGCAAGCCGAAGCCTCCCAAAGCCCCTACACAACCCAACCACACCCTGATAGTCTCGTCGACGAATCCTCAGCACACTGGGGACAACGTGATCGAGAGGATCAGGACAGCTCTGGACCTCAAAACCACTGGAGCCCGAGTTGACACTGTCCGGAAAGCGCGGAACCAGAAAGTGGTCCTGAGATGCGCGAGTAAGGTGGACTTGCATAAGATTAAAGAGCAAGTCCAGTCGAACTCAGGGTTAAAGGTCCAAGAGCCCAAACCTCAGAACCCCCTGGTCTGCATCAAAGGGGTGCTGTCCAGCTACAGCGACGGGGAGATCGTCGACCTCCTAAAGGCGCAGAATAAACACCTTCTGCAGAACGTCGCTGTGGATGGACAGACAATAAAGGTGCGTTTCAGGAAACGGGCAAGAAACCCCCATGAGTGCCACCCTGTTTTGGAGCTCTCCCCAGACCTATGGAAGAGTTTCACGACAGCGCAGAGGGTCCATGTGGGCATCAGGCGGTGCTCGATCGAGGATCAGTCCCCATTAGTACAGTGCACAAAGTGCCTTGGATATGGCCATAACAAGGCTATATGCAAGGCCGGAAAAGAAGTCTGCAGTTTCTGCAGCGGTGCACATAACGGAAGGGACTGTCTCGCTCGAGCAGAAGGAAGGATGCCCACATGCATCAACTGCAAGGCGGCACACAGGACGGGCAGCGACCTGGCACACTCAGCGTTCAGCGAAGACTGCCAGGAACGCCAAAAATGGGACGGCATAGCGAGATCTCGCATCTCCTATTGCTAAGGGCGACCCGGAGCAAACAAGTCAACCAGTCACCCCTCAAAACACAACAAGGCCGACAGCAAGATTACATTTCATCCAAGTAAATCTTCAACGCTCCAAACTGGCCACAGAAGAGCTCCACATGGCGGCTCAGGCAAAGGGAGTTTCGGTAGCACTTGTTCAAGAGCCCTATGTAGGAAGAACAGGTGTGATGAAGCAAAATCCTGGCACGAGAGTCATCCAGTGCAGCCTCAATCGCCAAAAACCAGTAAAAGCGGCAATCGTTGTTTTCGGGAACCACCTGGAGGTCATCCACGACCCTCAGCTTGTGACCGAGAACGTCGCTGCCGTTTTGCTGAAGGTGGGCCAGCTCAGTTTCGGGGCACTGTCGGTCTATTTTGAGGGTGACCAAGACATTGAACCCTATCTGTCCACAACACAAAACACTATCACAAAATTACACACACAAAACATCCTGGTGGGAGGAGACGTGAACGCCTGGAGCCCATGGTGGGGAAGTGTTTCCGAGAACCATCGCGGGGCAGCGTACTGTTCTTTTCTCGATGAGCGGGATCTCCACATCCTAAACACGGGCCAAACACCGACGTTCGAGACCTACAGAGGAGACAGGTGGTGCACGAGTATCGTTGATGTTACGGCATGCAGCATGTCGCTGCTAGGAAAGGTCGAGGAGTGGCGTGTAGAAAGAAGTCTTACAACTTCAGACCACAATGCAATTGCCTTCTCGATGCGCTTGGAAAAGGCCTTGGAACCCTTAAGGCCAGTTTCGACGCGCATCTATAACACCAAGAAGGCAAAGTGGTCCGACTTCAGCACCCATTTCAAGACCAGCCTGGCGGAGTTAGACATAACACCTGTCAGAGTCTCGAACGTCTCGAACCCAGAGGATCTGGAGACCATAATCACTAAATACACACAGAACATCCACCGCTCATGCGAGACTGCGATCCCAAAACTGGGGTCGCCTAAACATGACGCAAAGCCCCCATGGTGGAGTCCTTCTCTAGACCGTCTCAAAAAAGACGCACTGACGAAGAAGAGAAGGATCCGTAATGCAGCCGCAAGTCGGAGACACTTCACCATCCAGGAATACGTGCAGGCCAAAAACACTTACACGTCAGCAGCGACGGAAGCAGCCACAGCCAACTGGAAGAAGTTCTGCTCGAAGCAGGACCGAGAGAGCATGTGGGACGGCATCTACAGGGTACTAAGGAAGACAGCCAGAAGACAAGACGACGCGCTCCTAAGAAACACAGCAGGAGAGACGCTCAGTCCAGAGCAATCCGCGGATCTTCTGGCAAAAACCTTCTACCCTGACGACTCAACGGATGCCGAACAGCAATACCACATGAGTCTGAGGAGGCTGACGGAGGAGAAAAGCCCACAAGGACTGTCTGCCGATGATCCACCCTTTACGACCGCGGAGCTGGAAATGGTTCTCCAAGACCAGAATCCGAAAAAAGCCCCCGGTCCCGACGGATTAACGGCGGACATCTGTACTGCGGCAATAAACTGCGATCGGGAGGTGTTCCTAGCGATAGCCAATAGGTGCTTGTCGCTGTCACACTTCCCGAAGCAGTGGAAGGTCGCTCACGTGTGCATTCTCCGTAAGCCAGGTAAGGACGACTACACCAACCCAAAGTCGTACCGGCCAATAGGACTTCTCTCGGTCCTGGGAAAGATCGTCGAGAAACTTCTAGTGGGCCGTCTCCAGTGGCACTTCCTCCCAACACTCCACACACAACAATACGGTTTTATGCCACAGCGCGGAACCGAGGACGCCCTCTATGACCTAATGGGCCACATACGAGCCGAAATCAAAGCCAAGAAGATCGTGCTTTTGATATCATTGGACATAGAGGGGGCCTTCGACAACGCGTGGTGGCCATCACTTAAAAAACAAATGGTAGCCAAGAACTGTCCAGCGAACATCTATGCTCTAGTCACCTCATACCTGGAAGACCGAAACATCAGGGTCAACTACGCCAGAGCGACTAGTGAGAAGGGAACCACGAAAGGTTGCGTCCAGGGCTCAATAGCCGGTCCGACGTTTTGGAACCTTATCCTAGACTCGCTCCTACACAAAATGGCTAGTATGGGAGTACATTGTCAGGCCTTCGCAGACGACGTTGTCCTGGTTTTCTCGGACTTTACATCTGGTCCCCTGCAGCAGTCAGCCAATAAGACGCTAGACATAGTATCGGAATGGGGCGTCCAAAACAAGCTACGTTTCGCCGCGCACAAGACCAACGCGATGGTGTTAACGAAGAAGCTGAAGTACGACCTTCCGGTACTCCACATGTCGGGCACGCGGCTGAACCTGGTCGAAGAGATCAAGCTGCTGGGTCTCATAATAGACTCCAAACTCACCTTCAACGCGCACGTGTCTGCGACCTGTAAAAAGGCCGCAGACATTTACAAGCAGTTGGCATGCGCGGCGAGGGTGACTTGGGGTCTGAACAGAGAGATAATCAGGACAATATATGTGTCGGTGATAGAGCCTATCGTGATGTATGCAGCGAGTGCGTGGGCCCCTGCGGCGGAGAAACTGATGACAAGGAATCAGTTCGACTCGCTGCAGAGAGGCTTTGCGCAGAAGATCTGCAAAGCATACCGCACGGTGTCTCTAACATCGGCACTGATTCTGTCAGGTCAACTCCCTTTAGATCTCCGGGTAATCGAGGCAGCAACCCTTTTTAAGATCAGAAAGGGTCATTCCCAAGAGTTCATACCGCTGGGCTGCGAGCTGGAGTGCAACGTGCATCACTCCGAAAATCCCCACCCAGCGCAACTCATAACAGCAGAGTACGCCCGCCTAGAGGACTTGACTCCCGAAACCCTGGAAACCCATCAAGTAATCGGTCCCCAAATCTACACCGACGGCAGCAAGATAGAGGGGAAAGTAGGAGCTGCCCTAACTTGGTGGGAAAACGGGAAGGAGTCAACGTTCAGCACCTTCGGCCTTGAATCTCACAACTCAGTCTTTCAATCGGAAATGTACGCTCTCTTCAGAGCTGTCAGGATGGCAAGAGAATCCAGTGCGGCCTCCGTAAGCATCTTGAGTGACTCAAGATCGTCACTCGACCTGCTGCGGAGACCGTCTGTCACTCACCATCTGGCACTCCAAATAAAGAAGAGCGTCCGAGAGATACGAGAGGAGGGCAGGGAAGTGAGGTTCTTTTGGCTCAAGGCCCACGTGGGAACCGCCGGGAATGAGAGAGCAGACGAGCTGGCAAAGGAGGCAGCCCAGACAAAACGAAGTGCAGACTACAGCAAGGTCCCCGTGTCGTTCGTGAGGAGGAAGATACGGGAGGAGACTATCAAGAAGTGGCAAGCGCGGTACGAGTCCTCGAGTACAGGATCGGTCACAAAAGTGTTCTTCCCAGACGTCCTAGCGGCGAAAAGGATACTTAGAGACGCAGTGATCACACCGGTCCATGTACAAGTCCTTACAGGGCACGGAGGATTCTCAGCGTATCTCCACCGTTTCCATCTTAAAGATAGTCCCTCGTGCGTCTGCGACCCCAGTTGCGATGAGACGGTCTGGCACTTGCTCTTTGAATGCCCAAGATTCAGTCATGAAAGAATGGAGCTGGAAGTAAAGTTTGAAATCCAGCTTAGCCAGTCCACACTCCAGACCATCATGGGGAGACCGGCTACCAGGAACCCATTCTTGGCATTCGCGAGCAAAGTTGCCAAAATCGCAGCAGGAGCTAACAAAACAGACGCCACCTTGCGAAGTCGGCCAACCACACAAACAAGAACATCATCAACAACCACAACAACCATGACAATAACCACACAACCCACAACACTCACACCTCCAACCATAACACAAGCCACATACACAACCACAACACTAGCGTTACCAACAGCGACACCAACTGCATCAACAACAGCAGCATTGACAGCCGGCCCACAACCAGCCCCAAATACCATGTCCATCACGCAATTTCTGACATGCGGAGGAGTTGGAGTCCCGGGCATCAGACTACGAGGTGTCGCGTTATTCATGAATAGAGAAGAAGAACAACTGGGAATAGGATTCTGCATAGGCTCAAGCCGAGCTGCGGCCCGAATACCCATATCACCGGGTCTTGCCGCCCTGATCAACGGAAGCACAACAAAAGCGAGCATGAAAGGCAGCAAGTACGCCGCGCTGCAGCAGGTGGAGTTAGCCTCTCACCGATGCCGTCTAGTGCGATTCAAAGGTAAGACAATCGCGCTATTCGAGTGGGGAGAGATGACTCCTTTTGCCCAGGCAAGCTCAGTGCTTCAGAGGATCAGGGAGGTAGGAGAGTACACGGCGGCAGCCGCCCGAACAATAAGTGTAGACGCAATGGTAGTGGGAGGGGAGAGAGGGGACGTCGCAGACCGTTTTGGTTGCCTAAAGGCCTCAGAACATCACGAGGTAGTTGTCTACGAGGACAGAGGGGAAACTCTTAGTTTCCTCAAGGCCCCCCGACAACCCGCAGCCGGTGCGACGAGCCCCGCAGCAGGCCCGACCACTCTAAGCGGCTCAGAAAGGGCCCAGCAGAAGGCGGCAGCTGAAAAAGCAGCAAGGGAGCAGAGCAAGACCGTTAGCCCGGAGGCCCAGGCCCGGTCGAGGAGTCGCCTGGAAGCCTTCGGCACTTTCCTCAATGCACTGCTCCCTAGTACCAGCCGTGCATCACCATCGCACAGGCAAGAATCAGCAGTGGAAAGGTTTTTTAAAAGAAAGGGAAAGGAACCTACACCGCAGAAGCCGAAACCAACCAGAGCCGACAAAGGGCAAGTCAGCCCGCCGACCCTCGCAGTCAAGTCGGGTACCACGGACCATGTGAAGAGCGCATTCCTTGAGTACGTTGCGATCGTGAGAGCGACCAGAGAGGTCAATCTCATGACATGCAGTAAGATCCTGCAGACCTTCCAGAGGAACACAGAAGGTCTGCTAAGGGTACTACTCAAGGAAGCAGAGGCAGCGGTGTACGACAATGTCACGTCCCAAGTCATCGCAGGGGAAATGACAGGGTCGTACATGGCAGCCTACAGTGCGAGTCGTGGTTTCGTGGCCCTGGACAAGGAGGAGACGGAGCGCTCAGGCAGATTAAAGTTCAGCGTGCCAGATGACGACCCGATGGTGGTTACCGCCAAATGCACCAAGATCATGCCGGACGATAAGATCCTCGAAATGGCACAGTCCATTTTGGGGTCCTCAAATATCACGGCATCGCAGGAAAGTTGGGCGGTACCCAGTATCAGGTGGGTCAACGGAGTTCCGGGTTGCGGCAAGACAACCTGGGTGGTAAAGCACTTCGATGGGGACAAAGACGTGGTAGTCACCACGACAACCGAAGCTGCCAAAGACCTGAGGGCAAAGCTCGCGCGCCGCTTAGGAGACCGAGCGAAGTCCAAGGTGCGAACTATGGCCTCAATCTTAGCCAATGGGTTCAAGAGCCACGAAAAATGCTACCGTCTCACGGTGGACGAGGCTCTTATGAACCACTTTGGGGCTATAGTCATGGCAGTAAAGTTGTCTGGAGCAAGCGAGGTTGTCCTCATCGGAGACGTAAACCAGCTTCCATTTTTGGACAGAGAGAACCTATTCGAATTAAGGTATACCCGTCCAAACCTGGTGGCTGGTATCACCCAGGAGCTGCTTTGCACGCACCGTAATCCGATGGATGTGGCCTATGCACTGAGCGAGATATACTCCGGTATATACTCCTCCAAGTCGTCGCTGTCGCGGGTCCACTCCTTGAGGGTGAGAGGTTACACGGGAGCGCAAATACCGAGCACCGCGGAAAACACCCTATTTCTGGTTCATACGCAGGAGGAGAAAGCCTCTCTCGTGAGCCAGGGGTATGGGTCCGGTGAAGGGTCGCGCACGTTAACCATACACGAGGCTCAGGGGTTGACCTACGACAGTGTTATCATCATCAACACCAAGTCCAGGAGACTCCAAATCCACGACAGCATCTCCCACGCGGTAGTGGCGGTGTCGCGACATACTGTCAGTTGCGTCTACTACTCCGACGACGCCGACGACGCCACGGGCCGTTTCGCGAAGAAGGCGATGGGTGCGCCGACTAAAATGGTCATCGACTACAATCTGAAGATGGCCATGCAGCACCGAGACGTAGTCGTGATGGAGGCCCTTCTCGGGCTAGCGAAGTCCCTGGTTGTGAAACCCCGTCCGAACTAACATATCCAAATAACCACACCAAGCCCACATTCCAAACTAACCCAAACCCGAACCTAACCTAACCCTCTACTTAGTTTTAAAATTTTAAAATATTGTAATCCTAAAAGAAACAGCATGTGAAACTCCATGGCAGGGCGAGTCTGTCATACTCACTTAAAAGTCTCGCCGATGGTGGCGCTGCACGTCCGGTCACTCAGTTCCCTAAAATATGGTTGAGCAGAGTGGCGCGGATGTGTACGTCATGTCCGTGAACGGAAGCCGTCGGCCGGCACTGGTCGGCTCGTACTGCCAAGCAGTTTTTTCCCTCTGTGTGTTAATTCAAGTGTAATTCAAGTGTAATCAATGTGTAATCAATGTGTCAAATAGTGTAGTGTAATTTAATATCATTTTTGTTTATGTAACAATTTTTGAATCGTTGTAAAGCCTGTACATTTATATATAAAAAAAAAAAAAAAAAAAAAAAAAAAAAAAAAAAAAAAAAAAAAAAATATATATATATATATATATATATACATATCAATAAAGTATGAGCATGCATATGTGTATAATAAAAAAAAAAAAAAAAAAAAAAAAAAAAAAAAAAATTATAATATATATATATCGTCGTTGTAGTGCGAAAAATCATTAAGTACAAAAAGCTAGTTTCGAGATAACAGCATTTTAAAGTTTTTTTGTTCTTCTAAGCGCTATAACACATTAACGCTTATAGTTACAAAAATGCTTTCTATGAACAAAATATTGATATTTTTACCCTACACTGTAATATTCAGTAAATTATGTAAATATTTTTACTGTTACTGAGAAATATTATAAAAAGTAAGATAGTTAATTCTAGCATACTAAGAAAATGTAATTTAGGTTAGTTAATTACCTTTTTGTGTTACTTAATTAATTCTTGGTACAGCTTTTATTCAGATACTAAGCAATTAGTGACTATTGCTCAAAGGTGGGTTAGAAAGAAAAAACATAATTTTAAAGTAAATATCAGGTATTTAATACAAAAAAAACACAGCATACAAAATAAACTATTTTTAATAGTTTATAAGTAATTGAAACAGGTCTAAATCGTAAACTGTTTATAATATGGTATAATTTACTTACCTTTAACTTCCCGTCGTTTCTGTCGAATTACACGACCGTATCAGTTAACCTATGACCACGGTATTCATTAAATCTTATAAACAGTACCTACGCGATTTAGACCCGTTTCAATAAAATTATAATTAACTATGAGTATCGTAAGTTTAAAAGTTTAAAAAATATAATAATGTACTTACTTATTTCAATAATTTTAAAATACACATGCAAAATCAAGTTAGCAACGAATTAGTAATAAACATACCGAAAACGATTACAAAATAAAGAAGCTATTCTATCAAAAAATAACGCGTCATCTTTGTATAAACATAATCTTATCTATCAATACAATCATGCTTCGATGCTTTATCTTATCTTTAAGTATCTTCTCCATCAGTATCTTCGAAGGTGTCTGGTTCTGGCAGCCTATCCGGTTGGTTGTTAACTGGTAAAGATTGAAACCATGAATGGAATTCAACCGGTATGATGTCCGTTCGGCATAGGTTTATCAGATCATTTTTTTTTGATTGTGTAATTGGTAAGATTGACGTATACGCTTTAGGCACAATCACCTCACCAGATGTACCTGGAGCACCAGGATCTTTCCTACGTCTTGTCTTTTTTGTCGTATCCAGTATTGAGTACTCACCATCATAGCCGTATCTGAATTTTATTATGCCAGGATTAGTTTTTTCGTATCTCAGACATTTAACTTTAAGCCACTGGACCTTCTTGCCATCTTGAGCCATGGTTTTGTTCGAAATCAATCTTGCAGCTAACTCTTTGGTGTCGATGATGTCGTTATATTTTAACTCATAAACTTCATAAGGTGGTGCGTTCTTTCTATGTCTACTAGATCGGGCCCTCTTTGCCACATTCTTCCAGTCGTTCATAGAGAAGATAGAAGTTCTCTTTCTTTCAGATTCTATAGCAGAATGCATTGAGTCAACCTCCATCATTGTGTGTCCAGACTCTAAATATTTCTGTTCTATTACATTTAGGTGCGACGTCTGAATCAAATGCAGAAAGAACGCCGCAATAAATTGGTTCCTGTTTTGCCCTGAACAAGTGTCGGAAAAAATAGAAACCTCTTTTATACTTTCCGGAATCATATTTATCCACTTAGACAAACAAGTGGCAATCTCGGAACTCCCCCGTTTCCCATTGATTTCGTTCCACATAAAGCAGAACCCTTTATTGGGTGTTTTAGATTCGTAGATCGTAAAATTGTACACGCACAACTTTCGTGTATAATACAACTCTCCTACATCTCCGCTGGGTATTTGCAATACACTTTGAAGGTCTGCAGTAACTGATAAAAATGTGGTATCGTTTTGCGATCTTTCTTTATCACGTCGTTTAGCTTCGTCAGCTAATGTTTTTCTTTCTTGATGTTCTTTATACTGAGCTTCATATTTTATTGAATCCTTTTTATACTTGTGGCATAGCGAACACTGGTCTTTTTTTGGAATAAAGAAGGAATAGTTGTATTCAGTTCCAAAGACATTCCTATATTTACTATGTGACAGTGGAGTTTTGTTCTGGGCGCTGCATGCTTCCTTGTACAACTGATACATTTTGGCGATGGAAAGTTTTTGATCCAAGTACAAACGTTTCGATGACTTTCTGCAATAGTGCGATTCCATTGTCGGAAAGCTTTCGATATGATCGCACAAAAACTTTAGATCTTCGGGTTTACTTTTATTGACAGGCTCCTTTTTCCCGCGATTATCTGTCCCAACAAATTCGCCAAATTCGTTCACATTTTTTAGAGCTCTATTAATAGGACCATTTGATATACTCAGCGTTGCCATGAAAAACGTACTACACACTCTGATTTCCTCATCATGTTTAAAAAAGTAGTATTCCCTGGCAGTAGTCCGGTTTTTTGTTTTTACAGCATTAAGGTGTCTTTTAGGGGTTTGCTGTTTCACATGTCTCAATATAAACTGTTTCTGCTCTTTAAAACCTGTTAACGACCAATAAGATTTGCAAAGGGTCACTCTGTCTGCTTGCGTTAAGTTATTACATTTAAATCGGCAACCTATGTCCATACAAGCCACTGGTTGTGGTTTTTTGGCAGGCATAGTCTTTCCTGATGCATTTTGATAGGGTTTACAGCTGTGCTTGTTATTCTTGTCAATGTTTTTTTTCCATTTTGATGGGTCAGACTTTTTCCAACGCCTGGCTGGGTCTTTTAATATTGCAGAAGGCTGAGGATCATCTAAGTCTTGTGTTGAGCTTGTGACAATATTTTCTGTCGAATAAGACATGTCTGAAATCACATCACTTCTTATCAAAGTGGGACTGGATGCTTCGGAAGCATTAATCGATTCGTCTACACCTGTAAAACTAACTATTGTGGCATCTGAATCTGGAATCCTACAAGACCCTTTGCGTGAAATTTTTTTAGGGGTACAGTCTTCGTCAGAGTCTGGTACCCATGATGTTTCGGATGATACATAGGTACGATCGTCAGTACTTGAAGGCTCTTCTAAAATTGAACTTGGTGGTCGTGGGTGGTAAAAATTAAAATCATCCGATGTGATAGATGGGTTAGCAAAGTCTAATCCCGGTGAGTTTCGCAATGGCAAGCATGCTGATCTTGGTCCTTGCGTATCCAAATCGTAACACTCTGGCAAGACTGAGGGTGGCTCTGAACATCCTGCCAAATTCCTCAAAAATGGTGAATACGCATTGAATTGCACGCAATCTAAATCTACGTATTGCTTTGGTGTTTGATCAGATGGTGATAATAACTCCTGAGCACTTTTAGAAACGCATGGAGTTATCGCAGAAGGCATCAGTTCTTGTTCTTCTCGGAGATAAGTAGAAAAATTGGGAGCGACCTCAGTAGATATCGATTTTAATGAAATTGTACCTTGTGAGTCAACGACGTCATCTTGATGCATTGGAGGTTGCAGATTTTGATTTACACTTTCATTAATGTTCAGTTCATGTTCACTCCGAGTCGGGCATAGACTCGGCGTTGGCTGTAAATTTTGAACCACTTCTGTATGAAGTGATTCGTCTTCAGGTAGGCACTTGTTGACGACCAAATGTTTTTTCCGTTTTCTGAAACCAATAAACAGAATAAATAGCAGAACAACATAACACCACACCCAATCTCACACCCCCCACGCATCACTCACACTACCACCACCATCCCGTATCACCCACATTACGCAATTCATCAATACAGACAGAAAAATTAACACACATAAACCAACAACAACAATAGATACATACAAAACATACAATACACACACCCTCACGCCCTGACATACACATACATACACACACACACACACACACACACACACACACACACACACACACACACACACACACACATACATAGACATACATAAACAAACATTGATTGGCAGACAGAATAATTAGCTACTATTATTATGCCTAAAGCGTATACTTACTTGCACAATAAAAAAAAAGATCTGGAAGTAAATAAGATACTTACATCATTTTTTCCGAATTTTGTGGCAGTAGTGACAGTATGAAGTGGGACCTGGATGTATTTTTCTTCATTAGAAAGCAATACTTGTTCCACACTATGGCGACCAAACGTGCTTCTAGCGGCAGCAACCACGAGCGAATGATCGAGTCCCAAAGCGTGTGAACTTGTGAGCGTAGGTAGTTACTTAAATTTAGTATTTGAAAACTACTTAAGGCACAATACAAGTGGTTTTGCTTTAATTAATGTACTATAATTAGATTTTTAGAACGTAATGACCGATTAACACGCGGTTACCTTAATTTATAAATTACTTAAGATCTGTTGGTGACTTTTACCGGACAACAGAATTGCATTTCATTCAAAGCTTTTTGTCTGCAAGAAATAACTAAGAGCCATTTAGTGGGTCGCCTCGAATTATATTGCATGCAAAAAGTAACTAAGTGTTGTTGGTGACTTCTATCGGATATTTAATTTAATTTCATGTAAAGCTTTCATCTGGAAGAATTAACTAAGAGACATTATCAGTGGTTACCGTCGAATATATGGTATGCGAAAAGTAACTAAGTAACATTAATGACCAGTGCAGCCTGATTAATTGAGAAAACGTATCAATAAAAATTGCCATAAATTAGTCAAGTACCATTAGTTAATTTTCAAGAATGATTTTTTTCCCTTAACTAGTAGTTATGTACTTTTGACATTCTCGTATTATCTAAAATATTAAAAAAAACAGCTTTTTTGCCTTTTCATAAGGTAGATAATGGGTTTATAAGCACTTTGACATCATTAACTCATTTTGGCTAAAAATGTCACTTAGTGACTTCTCGCACTACAACGACGATATAATTCGGGATGAACTCACGTAGGAGTAAGCTAGAATAAGGAGTAGAGTAAGTGTCCGAGGGAGTCTGAAACTGTCATCAAATTTAAATAAAGGAATGCTAATAATAAACCTATAAAAAAAGGCGCGGACCACCAAGTCCGCGGTAGTTATACTCATTTAAAAAAAAAAAAAAAAACCTAACCTAACCTAACCTAACCTAACCTAACCTAACCTAACCTAACCTAACCTAACCTACACGAGTCTGGCTTCAACAGCCGCCCCGAACGCCACGAAAAAACCGCGCTCCGCACGTTAAAATCAGTAAAAATAACAAAAAGTTCACCGATATACACGTGTTATACATCAAAAGACGCGCAATCGCAAGGCGATCACGTTTGTGAAGTTATTTTTGTGAAAAGTGGAAAACAGTGCAAGTTTTAACCAAAAAAGGTGAAATTACGGGAACAGTTGACTTTTAAAGTCAAATATCTCCGGATCCAAAGCGACGACATAGTCTTTTTAAAAGCCTATCAGGATCGCCACACCAAGATCTTCGATCCCGGAAAAAGTCCCGAATTTTTCCGCGCAGGCGCGCGGAAATACAAGCAAGTACCTGTTTTCCCGGTGACGCAGTCCCGATCCAGGACCAGGAAGTTATCCCTGACCATCTCTCGAGAAGGAGAACAAGAAAAGGACCCTGGAGGCATTTTCAAAATTACAATAAAGTTAAGTACTGCCACTTTATAGACATTACAAACTTGACGTGCGGACGGGAAAAAGCCTGAAAGTTTTTCCGGTCACAAAAGATCTGAATCTTCAGCGACGACCTACCCTGAAACTTCCAGGGAAGATAGCTGTGACGTCGCCCAAGCCGAGCACGAAGAAATCAAAATTTTTCGACATTAATTTTAGGACCTACGTTAAATTTAGTGCATGTTAATAAAAATTTCCGCCCGTAAAATAACTTTGTCTTGTCGGAAGGAAAAAAAAAGGAAATTTATACTTATTTACAGTTTTTCGTGTTTTTTGTGATTGGGATAGCAGCCCTGGGCTTATGGGATGTGTATGGAAGAATTTCCAGGAAATTATATAGCGTAGTTTGCTAGCTATAGCCTCTCCCAGACCGCGGAATTTTCCCCGACTCCAACTTGTTTACAAGTCGAATGGTGGTGGCTATAGCTTCCAAACGGGAAGTCGTAGGGGGAAGATAATAACAAACTTTTTGTTTTCTCCACAGGGGCTACCTATAGAACTTTTTCCCGTCCCTCTGCGACTATCCTAGAAAAAAATCGGGGTAATTTAACGTAATTTTAGGGGAAATCTCCCCACTTTTGTTTTCTCCCCATTTTGTTTACACAATAGTTTACTGTTTTTATTAATTATATTATAGAGTAGTTTCATTCTAAGGATCAGTTTAATCCATCCCATTTAATCACTTGTATATTTTTGCACAAAATTTATAAAATTTTCACCAACCGGGAATCGAACCCGGAACTTTCAAAAACCTAAAAACGCTCATATCTCTTGAACGGAGCCAGTTAGCCCATTTTTAACGCCAGCCTGGATATCTATACTAAGTATAGATATACAGTGACACTCTACTGGCCACCCTCCTTCGAACCCCCACCCTTCCTTTAATTAATCTATTAGTATATTTAATATTCCCCCCCCCCCCCCTCACCTAAAGTATCCTCCGCGGATCATTTATATCATCATTTTATATTTACGTATATACTATTACCTCCCAAAGCGAAATACCCCCCCCCCATCCCTTCCTCTGACCATCACCTAATCCCCCCCCCCCCCTATCCACTCACCTTCGACCATTTATATGAATGCTGCAGATCCCAGTCGCCTAGTTGGTACCGCTTACCTCCCTTCCCCCTAAAATTTTAGATCCCCAATTATCTCAGAAACGGCTGGGAATTTCAAAATTTTAACAAAATTTCCCCCCCCCCACTAACACCCCTCTCAGCTCGAACCTAGAACCAGTTAAGACCCCAAGACCCCCATTTTATGACCCCAAGTACCCATATCTGTATACATTTATAGAATTTATATAACCCCTTAATATTACTAAAACCCCTGGGGTCCTCTCTCAGGTGACCCCTTGTGACCCCCAAGACCCCATTTTTGACCCCCGCCTTGTGACCCCAAATAATGAGTAGTACCCAAATTTATTAATAATAATACTTATTCATTTGTCCCCTCCTCTGATACCCACGAAGACTCCCCCCCCCCTCCCTTCCGATTACCTCACCCCCCGGGCCTTAGCTTCACAACCGGAGGTCGTAGACCATCCGAGTTTGGGGTCGTTGAAATCAGGACGACAAGATCTCCCACTTGGCTCCAAAGGAATCCCAAAAACCTAAACCTATACCTTTCCTAAGTTAATTTAATAATATAATATTTATATATTTACTCCTCTGACTCCTTCTGGCTTCCGCGGTACGATTAGAATAGATAATAGGCACCTTACAAGGAGAAAACGTCTGCGGTTTTCCTCTTTACAGTCAGACTTATTTTAATTAGGTTAATTGTTTTAATAGTTTTTAAGCTTAAAATCAAAATTTCCTTATTTTTATAGGCATTTTAGCGGCCAAGATTTTTAGGATCCCAAAACCATTTTATGCGACGGTGGGGGACGAGCCAAGCCAAATAAGTACAAACTCGGGCATTCTGCGACCACTGGAAGGGAAGTTATACCGGGTTGAAGATTGACTTTGACAGTTCTTGAACTGTCAAACCAAATTTAAGACTCGGATAGCTCCCGAACCGGGGGTCGTAGAAGGTTGGGGTTTTCTTTGGGGACGTTGGCTGGCCCGTCTTCACCCGAACAGCATAATTTCAGGGGCTCTCGGGACCCGAGTTATTTTAGGCCTGAAACTTAATCTGCGGGATAGGGCTCGTCGGGCCCGTTCTGGGAGGCCCGAACACGGTGGTATTCGGACGAACGGTCTCGGAGAAAACCACTGGTAACCGGATTCCGGGAGCCATCTTTGATTGGAAACCGGAATTTTGGGCAGGGTTATCTCCGGAACCCTTTGGGCTAGCGCAGCCGTGTTTGGGCTCATGGGAGAGGGCTCGGGCAGGCCAGTCCGGTGAACGATAAAAATTGGCTCTACGTAGAGTATACAATTTTTTCGACTCTACTTTTTAAAAAACTTTTTGACGGAGAACGGTTCCTGAGGGTTCCTCGACACCAGACTTAGGTTTGTAACCTATCAATTGATAAGGTAGAGCAAGACTCTACATATTTTATTTTTTAGTTTAGTCTTAGCAGAAACAGATTTACAACTATATTACATTTGTAACTCCATTATAGTTTTAGGACTCTTGTGCGGATTCGTTTTCGTTTCTGCGCATTTATTATACACTTTTGTTTCTTTTTATTATTCTTTATATTTTTATTTTTACTGACGCATACCTCTAATATGCTTGGAATGAGGACCCCAGTAAAGAAGGTGGATGGCGAGAAACAAACACCAAATACCAAAACGCCACCCCCCAATGGTCAACAAAGCGGTGGAGTTCGGGAAGCTGCTAAATCTACAAACACAGATCCAACACCCCCCCTAAGCACTAAGACGATACAGGCTGGCCCTGCAAAATCGAACCAAAAACCACCAGAGTCGCAGGAGAGTAAAACTCTTCCAGTGCGTACCAAACTTATAGAGGTCCATACGCCGCCAAAGGTACAGTACGCGGATCGGACAACAGAAGCTAGGGCCTGCTTGAACAAAGCTAAAATTAACTTGAATAATTCAAAGAACACAAAGAACGAAATTAAATGCACCGTTCTTCAAGTGCTGGATCGGTTATATCAGCTAGTGAAGGAAGCTGAAAAGGAAGCTAAAACCAAAAGCTCAGGAGGGGTGAAGGAAACTATAGAGCCCGTAGCTGCCACTATCGACGCTACCTTCTCGATCGGTACAGAACAAAACACGCTAGCAACACAAATAGAAGAACACTCGAAGTTGCTACAGGAAAGTAATAAAAGAATGATGGAACTAAAAGCCGCAATAGAACAGGGAGTATCCATCCATCCAACGTATGCGAGTGTAACAGCGACGCAAAGCGGAAAAGCGAACCCTATGCGGGGTACGCTTCACTCCATCGTTGTTACCTCCAAAGATGAGACAGAGACTGGGGACGAAGTACTGGAGAAAGTGCGAAAGACGGTAGACGCAAAGGAAGGCTGGGTGAAAGTGGAGAAGGTTAGGAAGGCGAAAGACAGAAAGATAATTATGGGCTTCCAAAATACCGAAGAAAGGGACAAGCTAAAGGGAAAGTTGGCAAGAGAAAATCAGGACCTCCATGTCGAGGAGGTGAAAAACAAGGACCCGCTGCTGATTCTAAAGAGCGTCCTCTCTGTTAACTCAGATGAGGACATTCTCAAAGCATTGAGAAATCAGAACCGAGACGTTTTTCACAACCTCGACAAGGAGGAGGACAGAGTGGTGGTTAAGTTCCGGAGGAGGACCAGGAACCCACACACTTGTCACGTGGTGGTCGGCGTCTCGCCAATTATATGGATACGGGCAATAGAATTCGGATGCCTGCACGTGGACCTTCAGCGCGTGAGAGTGGAAGATCAAACCCCACTGGTGCAGTGCACGCGCTGCCTGGGCTACGGGCATGGCAGACGTTTCTGTAAGGAACCAGCTGACTTGTGCAGTCACTGCGGCGGGCCGCACCTGAAGTCAGAATGCACCGACTTTTTAACAGATGCCCCCCCGAAGTGCCGAAACTGCACAAGAGCCAAGCTCGGGGTCGTCAACCACAACGCTTTTAGCTCGGAATGTCCGATACGCCACAAGTGGGACGAAATAGCAAGGTCTACTGTGGCATATTGCTAAGGGCACCCAAGGCCACCCAAAACCCTACAGACTAATACAGGCAAACCTCCAGCGGAAAAGACTGGCGACCAACGAGCTTTTGATCAAGGCGGAGGAGCGCGGGGTCGCCATTGCTCTCCTCCAGGAACCTTACGTTGGCGGGGCAAAGACGATGAGGAGCCACAGGGGCGTACGGGTCTTCCAGAGCACTGACACCGGAGATGGGAATGTTAAGGCCACAATAGTGGTATTCGATAAAGACCTTACCGTAGAACAATACCCGAAACTCACCACGAACAACATCACCGTGGTGGGGATCCAAACCAGTGCCTGGAAGATCACGCTCGTCTCCTTCTATTTTGAGCCGGACCAGCCAATTGGACCATACCTCGAGCACCTCAAACGCGTCAAGGAAGAGGTAGGCTCCAGAATGTTTGTTCTTGGAGGAGATGCAAATGCCAAAAGTACCTGGTGGGGAAGCCTGACCATCGATCGCAGAGGCGAAGATGTGCTCGGAGTTCTCAACGAGCTGGATCTGAACATCCTCAACAGAGGGGAAATTCCGACCTTCGACACAATCAGAGGGGGGATACGGTACTGCAGCCACGTTGATATTACGGCATGCTCGACGGATATCCTGGATCTAGTGGACGACTGGAGAATAGACGAAGGCCTCACGAGCTCGGACCACAACGGCATTGTTTTTAATATAAAATTAAAAAAGTCTAAAGGAATACAAATCCATAGAACAACCAGAATTTTTAACACAAAAAAAGCAAATTGGACCGAATTTCGTGAGAAACTCGGTCAATTAATGCAAGAGAATAAATTAAACAAAATAGAAATAGACAAATTAAATACAGCAGACCAATTAGAATCAAATACTAATTTATACATCAATTTAATTAAAGACGCATGCACTTCATCAATGCCGATGAAGAAAACAAATGAAGTGTTTACTTTGCCGTGGTGGTCTGAGAAACTCGAGGGTATGAAGAAAAAGGTCGCCACCTTCAAACGTAGAGTCAGGAATGCTGCACCGGTCCGGAGATCGAAGGTCGTTGAAGAGTACCTGAAACTGAAAGCTGAGTATGAGACGGAGGCAGCCAAAGATGAGATCGAGAGCTGGAAGAACTTCTGCACAAGACAGGACAGAGAGGGCGTTTGGGAAGGCATCTACCGGGTGATAGGGAGGACCAAGGGAAGAGGAGAGGACCAGCCATTGGTGAAGGATGGGGAGGTTCTGGACGCAAAAGGATCGGTTGAGCTATTGGCGAAAACCTTCTACCCAGAAGATCACTCAAATACCGACAGCACCTACCACCGCCTTATAAGAGAAAAAGCTGATGTAGTGAATGCTGGAGGGCAAGATGAATCATGCGATCCACCATTTACGATGGCCGAGCTGATGGCAGCGTGCGGGTCGTTTAACGCCAAAAAAGCGCCAGGAGCAGACGGCTTTACGGCCGATATTTGCTGCCAGGCTATTAGAAGTGCCCCTGAGACAGCCTTGGCTCTCCTAAATGGCTGCATGAGAACCTACCTCTTTCCCAAGATTTGGAAAGAAGCAACGGTAATCGTTTTAAAGAAGCCGGGGAAAACAGACTTCAGCACCCCGAAGGCGTACAGACCAATCGGCCTATTACCTATATTCGGTAAAATTTACGAGAAGATGCTGGTGGCCCGCCTCAAGTTCCATCTGATTCCCAGGATGAGTACCCGTCAGTATGGATTCATGCCCCAGAAGAGCACCGAGGACTCCCTCTATGTACTAATGAAACACATACGCGGCAAGCTGGAACTAAAGAAAATAGTAGTCCTTGTATCGTTGGACATAGAGGGAGCTTTTGACAGCGCATGGTGGCCAGCTATAAGGGTCCGTCTGGCCGAGGAACAGTGTCCGATCGGACTGAGGAGGGTCATCGATAGCTATCTCGAAAACCGAAGGGTCAGAGTCAGGTACGCAGGTGAAGAGTACTGCAAAGCCACAAGCAAGGGCTGCGTCCAAGGCTCCATTGGAGGACCAATATTCTGGAACTTGTTGCTGGACCCGCTCCTAAAGAGCTTGGAAGCTAGGGAGGTATATTGCCAGGCCTTTGCTGACGACGTTGTGCTGATCTTCGATGGTGACACTGCATTGGAGATCGAGGGGCGTGCCAGTGCCGCTCTCGAACATGTTCGGGCGTGGGGCGTTCAAAATAAACTAAAATTTGCCCCGCAGAAAACTAACGCGATGGTCATAACGCGCAAATTAAAATACGATACCCCGCGCCTCAGCATGGGCGGGATCGACATTGCCATGTCCAATGAGATAAAAATCCTGGGTGTCACCATCGACAGACAGCTAACATTCAACGCACACGTCGCAAACGTATGCAGAAAGGCGATTGGAATTAATAAACAGCTAACCAGGGCAGCAAAGACCAGTTGGGGGCTTCACCCAGAAGTCTTACGGATAATATATGTGGCTACCGTAGAACCGGTCATCCTGTACGCCGCCAGCGTATGGGCCCCAGCCGTTGGGAAGCTGGGAGTCGCGAAGCAGTTGGGTGCAGTCCAGCGGGGTATTGCGCAAAAGCTTTGCAAGGCATACCGGACGGTCTCCTTGAACTCGGCGCTGGTGCTGGCTGGGATACTACCTCTCGACCTGCGAGTCCGCGAAGCGGCTTCGCTATACGAGGCCAGGAGAGGGGTGCCTCAGCCAGCACTCTGCGACAGGAGCGTCGAGCAGACCGCCTCGGCTATGGAGGCTCCACACCCCGCAGAGCGCGCTGAGCTGAAGCTCGTAAGCCTGGTAAACCAAGAGCAACTAATGAATGCTCAGAGCGAAACTGAGATTCGCATCTTCACGGACGGGAGCAAGATTGGGGGCAGGGTTGGAGCGGCGCTATCCGTATGGAGCGGTGACGCCGAAACCAAGGCTCTCAAACTTGCTCTCCCACACTACTCCACGGTTTACCAGGCTGAGCTTTTGGCGATATGCGTCGCGACCAGGGAGATTCGGAAGCACAGTGCGCAATCGTTTGGAATTTTCAGCGACTCCATGGCGGCCCTCCAAACAATCCAAAACCACGACCGACATCACCCACTGGCAGTAGAGGCCAGAGCTAACATCAGATCCCTGGCTAACCAGAACAAGGATGTTAGCTTGTTCTGGGTAAAGGCTCATGCCGGGTTGGAGGGGAATGAGAGGGCCGACGAGTTAGCCAAGAGTGCCGCTGAGAATTCCAAACGGAAGCCGGACTATGACCTGTGTCCGGTTTCATACGTCAAGCGATGCATTCGAATGGCAACTCTTGACGTGTGGAACCAAAGATACAGCACCGGAGAAACTGCTTCGGTGACGAAATTGTTTTTCCCGGATGCGGTGGCGGCGTACAGGACCATCAGGAAGTGTAAAGTAAGTAACGTTGTCACGCAAATCATGACGGGGCACGGTGGGTTCTCAGAATACTTGAATCGTTTCAAGTGTAAGGGGAGCCCATCGTGCATCTGCGACCCTGAGGCTGAGGAAACGGTGCCACATATATTGTTCAGCTGCCCTGTTTTTGCCAGAGAGAGACTTGAAGTCGAACAATTGCTCGATACTAAACTAGAAAAAGAAACCATGTGGCAAATTATAGCGGGGAAAAAAAGAGACATTTTAATGAATTTTTGCATCAAAATCTGTGAAAGGGTCATAAAGAGAAACAGAGGTGTGTAAGCAAGAAATGTTTTCATAATATTATGTAGAATATTAATGATAAGCATTTACTAATAAGAATGTAATAAAATTAGTGTAAGCAAAACATTAAAATATAAAATTATGCAGTAGTTTTAAGTAACTGATGTAAGCAACATGACAATAAGTCGATAAGGCAATAAGACTTCAAACAAGATGTAAGATGAAAGTCATTTATTAAAAAATGTGTCTCTACTTATTTTGTTATACCTAATAATAAATTGAAGAATAAAATAAAAAGATAGTAAAGATAGTTGGGAATCCCACCCAAAGAATACAAATGTGGAAGAATGAAAGAAAGATCAAGTATGAGGAATGAAATTACGAGAAGAATATTAGCGAGAACTGGTATGAACGTAAATAGACAAGCATAGGCACCGACTATGTTGGAGGTACTAGATATATTAAAAAAAAAAAAAAAAAAAAAAAAAAAAAACCTAACCTACACAATCTACGGCTTAATTAGCAGCAGCTTTCGACGTTAGCGTCAAAACAATATTGGTCCATCTGCGTCAAATTGGCAAGGTAAAAAAGCTTAACAAATGGGTGCCCCACGAACTCAATGATCGCCAGCGCGAAGTACGCGTCGAGACGTGCCTTGCACTGCTCAACAGACACACAAATGAAGGAATTTTGAACCGCATTGTTACCTGCGATGAAAAATGGATTCTGTTTGATAACCGCAAGCGCTCAGCAAGTTGGTTGGATCCTGGTTCAGCACCTAAACAATGCCCTAAACGAAAACTTACCCCTAGAAAAGTGATGGTCACTGTTTGGTGGTCTAGCGCCGGTGTGATTCATCACAGCTTCTTACCAAACGGGGTGAGCATTACTTCAGATGTGTACTGTGAAGAACTGAACACAATGATGGAGAAGCTGGCACATCTCCAACCAGCATTGGTCAATCGCTCGTCTCCGCTGCTCCTGCACGACAACGCGCGACCTCATACTGCATAGCAGACGGTCTCCAAGTTGCAAGAACTGGGGTTGGAAGCTCTCCGTCATCCGCCCTACTCACCAGACCTTGCGCCTACAGACTACTACTTTTTCCAGAATTTGGATAACTTCTTGGCGGGAAAAAAATTCAATACCCGAGAGGCAGTACAAAATGCCTTTGAAGAATTTGTTGCCTCCCGTCCAGCTGATTTCTTTAAGACGGGCATCAATAAACTGCCACTGCGTTGGCAAAGATGCATTGATTGCATGGGTGATTACTTCGATTAATACAAATAAAAAATGCATGAAAAAAATTCGTTTAAATTTTTTCATACAAAACGGCAATTTCATAGGTAAAGACCTATTATTATAAAACTTTTTTCTATATTTCGTAGTAACAAAATATGTAAATGTTTATGTGTGTGTAAACGTGGCCACTACAGCGACTTATTTTTGTTCCTGGTCCTGTATCTAATGCTATTATTGATCGAAGGTTGGTTTGTCCTTTTTCTTTGAGGTCAAACCAACATAATTAATTTGCCCCAACAATCCATTTATATCGTAGCGATTTATTTACATAGTAGGTATTGAATAAAGAGAAACTAGAATTCGTCGATAAAACTGTTTTCCTGGGGATCACGCTCGACTCGCAATGGGGTCCGCATTTAACATCTCTTGCAGGACGGCTAAGTTCAGCAGCATATGCGGTGAGAAAAATCCGTCAATTCACTGATGTAGATACCGCGAGGCTGGTCTATTTCAGTTACTTTCATAGTATTATGTCTTACGGTATTTTACTATGGGGACGGGCTGCAGACATAGAGTCTATTTTTATTCTGCAGAAAAGAGCCATCAGAGCAATCCCAGCAGAGCAGTGCCTCCGCAGGCGCGATTCTCTAAGGGAACTGTTTAAAGATAGGTATTAACATCAGGACACAATTATAGGACTAGAAATAGGGACCAATTAGTTCAACCAGGTTTCAGACTGGCTAAAGTAGACTCATCCTTCATGGGGTACTGTTTAAAATGTTATAATAAAATACCTCCCCACATACTCCAGCTGAATGAAACGAAATTTAAATCTTGTATAAAACGCACACTATGCAGCCAGGCATATTATAAGTTGGAGGATTACATCGCTGGCAAAAATGCTTGGCTGAATGCTTGTCCTGCTCCACAAGGACGCATTAATTAATTGATTAGCATTCGGATATATTGTTGGAGCTGCTGAAGATTAAGATGAGAGAAAACTTTCTTTGCATTGTTTAAATTCAATCTCTTAGTATTATATAATTGCATAGCACGTGTGAGCACTATGTAGCTACTATTAAGCTACCTTTTACTGGGTACGTCTTTCACTGACTTGAGTGTGCCCTGGCGGTTGAGAGTATCTCATGCTCACTCAAATGTCTCGTTGGTGGTGGTGTGTGTGTTGGATCATTAAGTTCCCTTCAAAATGGTTGAGCTAATTGGTGCTGATCCATGCGTCATGTTCGTGAACGGGCGCCGTCAGTTGGGACTGGTCGTCTCTTAGCTGCCATGGCTTATTTTTAATTTTAATATTTAATTTAGTTGTTTTAGTTTTTATCTTTTTATTACGGACGCTTTTTAACGTGCGCGTCTTTCTACATTGTTCTCACATGTATATTTTCAACATGAACGATGTAACCAATATTTTGTAAAAATATTATGATTTAAAAGAGTGTCCGTGGAGTTTCTTGCCCGTTCTTCTCCATAGGGATCTACTACGCTTTGGAATGGGCGCCTAGCTTCATCTTTCTGACTGACCGACCCATTGACAATTCAAAAGTGCCTGTAATTGGTTTATTTGAAATAAATGCTTTGAGTTTGAGTTTTGAATTTGAGTTTGCACAGTTATAGCGGACGGCCCTATGTTTTCCACATGAACGTTCCCATGGGATATTTTCCGACATCCACGCAGGCTAAGCCGCGCGCAAAAGCTAGTTTTTTTTTTATAATTTTAAAATAAATTGTTTTAAAGTTATTTAAGAAAATAGACGAAAATTGACTATTTCCCCCTTATCTCCGAAACTAGTGAGCCTAAAATAAAATAAAAAAAATGCAGAAAATTGTTCTTTACATGTACATTACAGGAAAACCTATAAGAAGTCTGTGGTCTTAAAATAACATGGTAATTAATCTCTCAACATTGTGAGGACAAACTTTCATCTACAATTGGAATGTATGGGGAACATGTTTTTCACTACAATGTTAAATTAATGTTATGCACATTATGTTGTGCATTATGTTATGTTGTTATTTATGTTGTTTTAGTTGGGATGAATTTATCCCAGGAATAAACTTTATTCCTGGGATAAATTCATCCCAACTACGGAACCCTTCACTGTGCGCGGTCCGACACGCACTTGGCCGGTTTTTAATAAATGCTGTTTGACGGTACAGTGCAGTGGTGCTTATGACGGGTAGCTAAGCGGGCATTCGAGGTAGGCCAAATGAAACAGAGCACTTCGTGACATAATTAATTTATTCAGTTCCTTAGTAAGTAGTAACTTATAGTATGACTTATGAGTACAGGTCGTGGTCGCGCGGGCTCGGGACGCGGCTGCCGGCCCAGTCGCACACCCGCCGCGCACATTATCTACAGCACGTGATCCCAGGCTGTCCTAACTAGCTTCTGCCCGTGACTCATCCGCGTGGACGCCGGTGGGGCGGGCGGGCCTGTAGCTTGTACAAAACTATGCAAGTAGCTTGCATGCCAATGTACCATAGCTTCAGATTGGTGATTGTCACAGTGCTTTACACTTGCACATATTTCATAAAATCCCTTCTTATGTCGCGGCCACATTAACGGGATATGCCGTTGATTATCACAATGAAGGACGTTGGCCGTAGGTGTAGCACTTAGCACACCACATATCGCGATAATTTTACCAAATCTTGACCGAATTTAAGTACCGCGATGTTTATGGCGATGAGGGCATAGACGTTGACGTCAGTGTGGCCCGGGCATTAGCAGATACCGACAATACAATACAATCTACAGCTTGAGTAAATTTCGAATTTCTACACTAAATTCTTTGGGCTGGGCGAAGATGAGTCAATCGGGACGAAGCCTGTTATGAACAGAAAAGATAGATAATACACAAAATAGGTTTATAATATAGTTTACATTCTACATGTAAACTATGTTTTATTTTTCACCTTATTTTATTTGCATGAGCACATCCATTCTTTTTGTAAATATCGTAAGATGTTCCAGGGGATGCGCTAACGTAACCCGCGAAATTAAAATTTTACAAGTTATTTTGCAGTTTGGAGATCAGTGTCAGGTTGTTTGTATGTAGATAAACATAATGATTCGCGCTCGTGAAAAATATTTATTTACAGAATTATAATCATTATAATCATCAATAGAGCAAGTTAGAATTAGCCGAAAATGTCACGATTCCATTAATAGGGTAATTAAAACATAAGAGATAGTTTTATTGATAAACAGATAGAAGTTAGCATTATGTGCACCATAAAAATGATCGATAATTCTGTAAATACATACTCAACATACAACACACCACTGGCGCAGGCGTGCGGGCGAGGGCGGCACAAGCAAGAGCGCGCGTGTGCGCGTGTGACGTCACAGCGCCATCTTGCGGCCCTCGATGGAGATCTCGACGGCGCGGCGCGAGCCCGACTTCATGCGCTTCTGGTCCATGAAGCGCTTCATCTGCTTCTCGTAGCGCGTCATCTTCTTCTTGGTGGTCTGCAACAGACACATCAGTGAGGCGTGCCATTACATTGAATAAGTAGAGGAAGACCAAAGAAACGATGCACGATGGATGTGTGGCTCACCCGCGACATGTCGGTCTCGCAGGTGGACTTGGGCCGGAACACGTAGTCCTTGTTGGACGGCAGCGGCACGCGCGCGCGCGCCACCCAGCCCTTCTCGCCCGGCCGCGCCACCCTGCACACACAATCATTTATTTAACTTATACATACGAGCAACATGCTAGTACATAGGCTGCACTAAAAGTATCGGGAATGGAATATTTCCATTGTTCCTGTCATATTAAAATCTTTTTAATTGAAAACTCCTTGATTTTAAAAATCGAATATCATTTATTTATTAAAAAAAAGATTCTCGGTCTTGTCACAAGGTTTTGTCAAACTTGTTTAGTCGTTGAGAAAATGGAATTGACTCGAGAAAATTCAAGAGCGATGATTTATTATGACTTTCGAAGTGGTTTAACACAAAAAAAGTGTGTTGACCGGATGATTTCTGCATTTGGTGATGAAGCCCCATCCAAAACCACAATTTATCGCTGGTTTGCTGAATTTCAACGTGGACGAGTCAAGCTCAGTGATGATCCCCGTCAAAGTCGTCCAAAAACTGCAGTCACCCAAGAAAACGTTGATGCTGTGCGTAAGCTGATTGAGGAAGATCGACATGTGACATACCGCGAAATTCAGGCAACTTTAGACATTGGCATGAGTCAAATACAAATAATCGTGCATGAACAATTAGGTGTAAAAAAGTTGTTTTCCCGATGGATACCGCATTCGCTCTGTGAAGAGCAAAAAGCGGCTCGCGTTACTTGGTGCGTCAGAACTCTCGAAAGATTCCACGCAGGATCCTCAAATGCTGTATACAACATCGTATCAGGTGACGAATCCTGGATATACGCGTACGAACCCGAAACAAAAAACCAGTCACGAGTTTGGGTGTTCGAAAATGAGTTAAAGCCAACAAAAATTGTTCGTTCACGGAGTGTTGCAAAAAAAATGGTGGCCACGTTTGTCTCCAAAACCGGCCATGTTGCGACTATTCCTCTTGAGGGACAAAGAACGGTTAATGAAGAATGGTATGCTAGCATTTGTTTGCCACAGGTCATTTCTGAACTCCGTAAAGAGAACTGCAACCGCCGCATCATCCTCCATCACGACAATGCGAGTTCTCACACCGCGCACAGAACAAAAGAGTTTTTAGAGCAAGAAAACATAGAATTATTAGACCATCCGCCGTACAGCCCCGACCTAAGCCCTAATGATTTCTATACTTTCCCTAAGATAAAGAATAAATTGCGTGGTCAGAGATTTTCATCACCTGAAGAAGCTGTGGACGCCTACAAAACGGCCATTTTGGAGACCCCAACTTCCGAATGGAATGGTTGCTTCAATGATTGGTTCCATCGTATGATAAAAGTTTCAAATTTCGCGGAGAATACTTCGAAAAGCAATAAATACATTTTTAAATAGTAATGTTGTGTCACTTCCTTGATTCCCGAAATTTTCAGTGCCGCCCTCGTAGGGAGCCCCAGTGGGGATTTCGGGATTTACTAAAGCGCGGCAGATTAACATACAGGGGGATACCTTGTACCCGGTTAAGTACCTACACCAAATATGAGCCCCTTATACGAGTATATGGCCGCCCATCAAGGATAAAGGATCAGATTAGTAAAAAAAAATGATCATCAGAAATTCTCGAGCGCGTCAGATTAAGGGGGCGTGTTACCGTTTTTACCTGATTTAGAATCAATTTTAAACGGTAAAATTAGTGTATTTAGGTCCTGAAAAAAATATATGTCATAGATACATCCTTGCTTTAGGTAATCTACTTGTTCAAAACACGATAAATTGTAATTTGCTCGATGAAAAAAAAAATCTGAAACGTGGTCGATTTCAAAACCATTTTTCGTTTCATTTCCTATTTACAGCACAAAATAATATGAAAATTGCATGTACCATGAGGTAATCATATTTCGGAGGCAATCTACCGGTTCGATTTTTTAGTGTAGCATTTTTTTTTAATGAACACAAAAATAGTAAATCGGGCTAAATCGGCTCGCGCTCAGTCCTGCGGGACGTCATCGAGGTTGAACATGTGTCAATTTTTTTTAAAAATTCGCTCTCCCTGCAGTTGTTCAAAAAAATCAAATATAAGAAGAATACATTAGAAATGAAATTGCGACAGCTCAGAAAAAAATATCTTGTATTTATATTATAGTTTTAATTCATAATATTGTTTTAGAAAATGTGATTATTTCATAAAAATGTCTCGCTGGGGCGATGAAAAATCGTTGAAATTTGTGATTTTATATCGGAACAATGAATGCCTATGGAATCCGCGCATACCAGAATACAAAAACAATATTGCAAGAAATAATGCATATCAAGATATGTTAACCAACATGGACGATCCTGCTTTGACTTTGAAAATTATAAAAACAAAAATAAAAAATTTGAGGTCTGTTTACCACAGCGAATTAAAAAAAATTGAGAGTTCTTTCTATCTGAGAGAAGTTTTTGGACGCATTGCAACGCCACCAAAAGAATAATTCTATTCAACTCCATACGAATGGCTGTTTGATTGTCCATGGTTTTGTTTGAACTGACAGAGAGCACGCTATAAAATGGCATGTGTACCGGAGTGTTTGCTTTGAGCATGCTCTTTCAGGAGCATACTTAAAACTAGCATGCTTATAATAGGTCTTTAGCTATGAAATTGCCGTTTTGTATGAAAAAATTGAAACGAATTTTTTTCATGCATTTTTTATTTGTATTAATCGAAGTAATCACCCATGCAATCAATGCATCTTTGCCAACGCAGTGGCAGTTTATTGATGCCCTTCTTAAAGAAATCAGCTGGACGGGAGGCAACAAATTCTTCAAAGGCATTTTGTACTGCCTCTCGGGTATTGAATTTTTTTCCCGCCAAGAAGTTATCCAAATTCTGGAAAAAGTAGTAGTCTGTAGGCGCAAGGTCTGGTGAGTAGGGCGGATGACGGAGAGCTTCCAACCCCAGTTCTTGCAACTTGGAGACCGTCTGCTGTGCAGTATGAGGTCGCGCGTTGTCGTGCAGGAGCAGCGGAGACGAGCGATTGACCAATGCTGGTTGGAGATGTGCCAGCTTCTCCATCATTGTGTTCAGTTCTTCACAGTACACATCTGAAGTAATGCTCGCCCCGTTTGGTAAGAAGCTGTGATGAATCACACCGGCGCTAGACCACCAAACAGTGACCATCACTTTTCTAGGGGTAAGTTTTCGTTTAGGGCATTGTTTAGGTGCTGAACCAGGATCCAACCACGAACCAGGATCCAACCAACTTGCTGAGCGCTTGCGGTTATCAAACAGAATCCATTATTCATCGCAGGTAACAATGCGGTTCAAAATTCCTTCATTTGTGTGTCTGTTGAGCAGTGCAAGGCACGTCTCGACGCGTACTTCGCGCTGGCGATCATTGAGTTCGTGGGGCACCCATTTGTCAAGCTTTTTTACTTTGCCAATTTGACGCAAATGGACCAATATTGTTTTGACGCTAACGTCGAAAGCTGCTGCTAATTCAGCCGTAGATTGTGTATCATCAGCTTCCACAATCACCTTTAATTCATTCATTTTTCAGGTCGAAATTTCCAGAACGGAAGCGAGCAAACCAATAACAAGTGGTGCGTTGGTTTGTAGTGTTAGCTCCGTAACGTCGTTGATGTTGCGTGCCGCTTGTGCCGCGTTGCTCCCACGACGGTTCTCATATTCCATAATTACTCGAATTTTTAACGTATCCATGATGACGAAAAAGATTGAAATGCGATGAAAATGTAACACTAATCAATAAACAAATGACTACTTTTGGAAAAAAAAATCCATGTTTTTAAAATAAAATTAATTTGAAAAGAATTCTTAGCCAAACAAAAATTATTTTGATTTGAAATAGCCAGTACTGCAGAACGGCAATTTCATAGGTAAAGACCTAATATATAGCAAATGTAGACAAGTGCAGAGCATGCTCGAAACTAGTATGCTAATGAGCATACTAAAAAGCATGCTGGTAACTAGCATGTGTAACTGTACCTTAAACTAGGTAGTGACTTCGAAGGTGTCACCAGTTTTGAAAACACGGATTTTAGTAACTAGTTATTTTTCAAATTGTGTTCAACATGGTGATTCTACCGAAGTATTAGTTATTTACGAAACGCAAACATAAATGATTAGCTAACGTAACTACGTCACATGTTACCAGTTTAGTTTTTGTAGCCATGCAGTTACAGCACTAACAAATAAATTCTTCATACTTTATTCAGGCGTAAGACTGACTGCATCGAATAATTTATTATAATCAAAGTTAGGTTAGGTACTACTAAACATTTTATATTACTTACTAAACACTTACTATAAACTTTACCTTACGAGTTTTAACAAAGTATTGCAAAAACATGCAAGAGAGTCACTTTCGCAATCAATAATTCACGAGCGAACTAATTCGAATTATACGTAGATAAACAAACCATCAATAATATCTTTCCTTTTCTTATAAATACATGTATTATAAGATTACATTACTTAAAAGACAAACACTGTTTTTGTTCAATGATTTAAAAAAATCGAAAAAAATAATGGTTTTAATTGTCAGATTAGGCGAATCCCTCCAGATAATCGTCAGATTATGAGACAGCACGTCTAGGATATAAAGATGAATCATATACAGGGTGTCTGGTGGCAGATTTATGTTTTTAAATACGATTACTTCAAAAAGTAATAAACGGTGCGGGGAGGGAGTGGTGTCATTGGAATCAGTGATCGTGCGGATTTCTCAGTCACGATGTCGCACTGGTCGAGTGAGCATCGCGCGTTCGCCATCGAGGCATTTTTCAAGAGTAACGATTCGTACGTAATTGCGCGTCGACAGTTTTGTTCACACTTCGGTATACGACGAATAAGTGATGGGCCGAGTGTGAATTTAATTCGTTCCTGGGTGCAAAGGTTCCGCGCAACTGCTTCGGCTATGAACACTCCACGGCCAGGGCCCAGTCGATCTTCAAGGACTCCCGAAAACATTGAAGTGGTTGAAGAGAGTTTACGTGAAAATCCACAACTTTCGATACGGAAAAGGGCAGCCTCACTAGGACTTCCAAGAGCGATTATTCATGAAATTTTAAAAAAGGATTTAAAGTTCCATCCATTCAAAATTCAAATCGTTCAAGAACTCAAAGAAAGTGATTTTGTTTCACGCAAAAATTTTTGTGAGACGATGTTGGAGCGTTTTCGTACTGTGAATCCCATTTTTTGGAGTGACGAGGCTCATTTTCATTTAAACGGGCACGTTAATAAACAAAACTGCCGTTACTGGGCTCCAAGAACTCAAAACCCTCGACTGAAACACCAAAAGCCATTGCATTGCCCCAGGGTAACTGTTTGGTGCGCCTTATCCACGCATGGAATAATTGGACCATTTTTTTTCGAAGATGCTCGGGGCCAGGCGACAAATGTCAATAGTGACAATTACCGACGCATGATAACGGACTTCTTTTTACCAAACCTGCGAGCTCATCCATCGTTTTCATCGCACACGTGGTTCCAACAGGATGGTGCGACTGCACACACGGCTAGAGATTCGATGAATTTGCTTCGGGAAGCTTTCCCTCAAAAACTTATCAGTCGCTTTGGGGACATCCCGTGGCCACCCAGGTCCCCTGACTTAACCCCAATGGATTTTTTTTTATGGGGCTACCTCAAAGAGAGAGTCTACAGCAACAATCCCCGAACTGTAGTGAACTTAAAAGAAAACATCCGTCGAGAAATCAGCGCAATTGAATCAAGTTTACTGCAGCGTGTGGCGCGTAACACGAGGCTCCGCTTTGAACAATGCGTGCAACTTGACGGAAGACATTTGGATGACATAGTGTTCAAAAAATAAAATCCGCATTATTAGTCTGTCGATTAATTTTTCAAATAAAACAATATATCAAATAGATTTTTTTTTATTTAATTTTGAAAATATAAATCTGCCGCCAGACACCCTGTATATCTTAATCTGACGCGCTTGAGTATTTCAAAATGTCGATTTTTTTTTTCACATTCTAATAATGGCCGCGAGTTTGCGTCTTATCCAAATCGTCAGATTGTTGAATGAGGGCTTTTTTAGGTTCATTTAACATCCCCTTAGAAAATCTGACGCGCTCGATTAACTTTTTTTTTCTCAATTTCAACCCTTTCGTACGACCACCCCCACCATGTAAACGATCAGATTAACATACGTACATTATTAAAAATACGCGGGACATGGATACTATCAATACCTGACGCGCTCGAGTATGTCCATGCAACAGTACACTTGACTAACATTTTTTTCTTTTTATCATCTAAGCTTCGCAACCCAATAGGTTTCTATGATGCTACTATGCACTATGATATTCTAACCAACAGAAGACCGTGTGTATCGCACTCACTTGTCCGGGTCCGGCTCGTCGCGCACGCGCTTGGCACCGGGTGGGCCGGACGGGCCGGGCTCCTCACGCCGCCGCCCACCCGCCATGGCCTCTGTGTGTAACGCACTGCAAGCACACTCACTTGTCCGGGACCGGCTCGTCGCGCACGCGCTTGGCACCGGGTGGGCCGGACGGGCCGGGCTCCTCACGCCGCCGCCCACCCGCCATGGCCTCTGTGTGTAACGCACTGCAAGCACACTCACTTGTCCGGGTCCGGCTCGTCGCGCGCGCGCTTGGCACCGGGTGGGCCGGACGGGCCGGGCTCCTCACGCCGCCGCCCACCCGCCATGGCCTCGTCCCGCGCCTGCCGCTCCTCGCGCGTCATCGCTGTAGACACACACACACACACCGTTAATTAAACATAAAAAAACCGGCCAAGTGCGAGTCACTCTCGCACACGAAGTGTACGTACCATATATGTTTAACAATCGCAAAGATAACTTTGTATTTCATAATGATACTGTTATTTACAAGGTTATTTCTTGCAGTTGCAGAAAATCGCCCATATTTAAACAAAATACCTTATGAATCGGCGTTTTTAGTGTTTGTTGATTAAATACAGTCAGTTAGGTACGTGATATACAGAAGTTTCAAATTCCTAACTTGTATAATTGTTGCGATAGAGCTCGTACAAAAATGGTCTAAAATTGACAACTTTTACGGCCCCCTATTTCTTCATTTTTGAAGATAAAAAAAAAATAAAAATATATTTGTACTCTACTGGACGAGTTCTAGATAATGGCACCCCACATACTAGGGTAAGAATTTTTTTTTTTAATGTAAAGTTTTGTATGGGGACCTCCTTCATTTTTAACTTATTTTATTTTTATGATGTTTTGTTATAGCCGTAATAGAAATACAGAATCTGTGAAAATTTCAACAGTCTACCTATTACGGTTCATGAGATTCAGCCCTGTGACAGACACGGACGGACAGCGGACGCTTAATAATAGGGTTCCGTTTGGTACCCTTCGGGTACGGAACCCTGTAATAATATTGTACACAAAAGAATCAGGTGAGATAACTAACACATTTTAAAAATATTGTACACAAAAGAATCAGGTGAGATAACTAATACGTTGTAAAAATATTGTACACAAAAGAATCAGGTGAGAACTAATACATTGTAAAAATATTGTACACAAAAGAATCAGGTGAGATAACTAATACATTGTAAAATATTGTACACAAAAGAATCAGGTGAGATAACTAATACATTGTAATAATATTGTACACAAAAGAATCAGGTGAGATAACTAATACATTGTAAAATATTGTACACAAAAGAATTTGGTGAGATAACTAATACATTGTAAAAATATTGTACACAAAAGAATCAGGTGAGATAACTAATACATTGTAAAATATTGTACACAAAAGAATCAGGTGAGATAACTAATACATTGTAAAAATATATTGTACACAATTGAATCTGGTGAGATAACTAATACATTGTAAAAATATTGTACACAAAAGAATCAGGTGAGATAACTAACACATTGTAAAAGAATATCAGTAAAAGTTATTTTAAAGAAGCCATCTTCCACAAAATGTAACTCACGCTGACATAATGACACCTAAACTTGATTCTGAATCCTACACAGTGACGCACTGTGCTTGTCTGTGCACGAGTACTGTCAGTGACCCGAGATAAGTAACTTCCCTACCTATAGTCTGATGTTTAATTCGACGGTATTCTGACATTTCAGAAGTGTTGCCAATTATAAAACGGTCCTACTATAAACGGAACGCATTTAAGCAAAATTTAAAAAAAAAAATCTTTTTTGAATTAAAGGTTTCAATTAGAAAAACTAAAACTTAAAAATTGACTGATAATTTTAAAATGGTAATCAGATGTTTTATTTTCAAATTATTGAAATTACAATAATTAGTAGTTTTCACAGGAATCCCTGTCCACTAATCCATGGGTTACAAACCTTTTTTAGGAATACCTTTTTGTTTGTAAAATCTTTGCTTCTTGTAACTACAGACAGCCAACGATAATGTTATTAGTGATATCTGATAATTATACCTAAATATATATTTAAATTTAAAAAGTATGTTATTTTACTCTTTTTTCCATTAAGCCATATAAAATTAACATTTTAGTTAGTGAGCATTGAACGCACAGGACAAACAGTATTTACATTGTCATATAGTTTGTCATATTATTATTGTATTTCATGATTGTTGTCATATATTGTTTTTCATGATTCCAAACTTTTATTTAGTGTGCACATTGAGCAAATAGTTGCCAAAGCTTCGAAGTCTCTGGGTTTTGTTATGAGACTCGCAGGGTGTTTCAAGAAGGCCAAAACCCTTAAGATTCTTTATTGCTCTTTTGTGAGAAGTCATCTTGAATATGCGTCACAAATCTGGAACCCGTGTTATGGCAAATATATTGACCGTATTGAAAATATTCAAAAAAGATTTGTTCGTTTTCTTTGTTTTCGGCTTCGTATACCATACCATTCTGATAATTATATAAGTCTCTGCAAGAAATTTCACCTTCAGCCACTAATAAATCGTCGTCGACTGGCTGATTGCACTTTTCTCTTAAAAAATTTATCTAACAAGATTGACTGTCCGGATCTCCTGCATAAATTGCGTTTTAATGTCCCCCAGAGATCAGTTAGATTTAATCCGCCTATCTTCATTCCCTTTACCTCTTCCAACTACAGGCAAAACTCATATATGGTGCGGGCGAGTAAGGATTTTAATGTTCTTTGTAAAGAGTTCTCATTTGATCCATTTACCACCAAAACCTATACTGCACGCAGTCGGCTGAACGCTGACTTCTTCAAAACTGCATAGATTTTTTGTACCTTTTATATATTATGTATGTAGGTATATAATATTGTTTTTGTGTTTTTTTTTCTTTCTATCGTGCTTGTTAGTGATCTTAAGATTTGTACTACTTTTTCTGTTTTTACCCGTGAGAACCTGTAATTGGCTTTATGTATTATTTTCAATTGTTATCTATCTGTTAAAGCTGTTGGTTCTCCTTAAAATAAATAAATAAATATTTTTTGTTATTTTATATCCAAAAAATTCTAGTCATATAGGTAAATAACTTATAAAAAAAGACAAGACAGAAAAGGTTTATGATATCTGAAGTGTCAAAAAATTACAGCTGTCAGAATTCCGTCGAATTAAAAATCAGACTGTAACAGTTTACAATAATATCAGATGTCATGATTCATTAATTCATGTCTGTTCTCAAAAAGATTGAATGAAAAATGAAATGCTGCTAGTGCAGTGCACAGTGGGATGTAATTTTTTTTTGCAATATCAAGCTTTGATTTCCTAACAAAGCGGTGAACGATCATTCATTCATGTCTGTTCTCAAAAAGATTGAAAGAAATATGAAATGCTGCTAGTGCAGTGCACAGTGGGATGTAACATTTTGTGCAATATCAAGCTTTGGTTTCCTAACAAAGCGGTGAACGGTCATACAATAACGGCTGGTAAGTTCAGTGTTTTTTGACAGCTTAATGTCGAATACTGGTGAAGATTACAGATTTTCATGACGCCCGTTGTAATATGACGGAGCAACTTTCGTGGGAAATCAAAGCTTACGCGGTACTGATTGCGCTATACAAGAAAACGGCTCGCTGTAAGGTTTTTATGCTGTCAAATAGATGTCAGATATTTTTGATCACCCAAGTAGGCAGATATTTATAACGCAAGACATGTCCGATATTTATGCATTCGAGGAGGTGACACATCTTGATGAACCTTATGTGGCATCCATGATCGAATTAACCACTGGACCCGACATATAAGCGGACGTACCTTTACCGGTCTTGTCAGTAACCAGGAAATTCTAGCCTTGGTCGTATGTTTTTGCGTCAGTCTCAAGCACTTGTCAACAAAACATCTCCCAAAATTGACTAAATGTTCAGTTAAATGGTGTAAAAACTATAGCGGCAGAAGCAGCACTATTTCTTTTCACTTGTAAGTTTTTTTTTTTTTTTAGCCTACATTGTGTCCCACTGCTGGGCAAAGGCCATGATACATGAAACAAGAAGAATTTAAAATAAGAAAAGTGCGCCATCTAACGGTAAGTAGTTGGTCCTAACTGACAAATAAAAATGTGGGCCTCATGCCAGCAAGACCCTATTTTATTTTTCGAATGTATTATCTTCATGTAATTTATTTGTTTTTTTTTTACAGAAAAAGAAACTCTAAATATTGGAAACAAACTAACGGATAGACATATCAACTTTCACCGGGAAAAGATGAAAGTTAAATTGACAAGTCAACTTTTTAGTACAAGTGTTGCCAAAGCCTTAGAATCTTGCCGAGAAAGGCATAATTATTTCAAAGAAGCTTTTGGAAAAAAATTATTTTTAAAATTAATCAACGACTTGTTTGACATACTAAATCCGAAAAATTTAAAACAATACGGAACCAAAAAACATTTTTAATATTTTCTAAAAATTACATCTTGCATTTAGCAACATGTTCTCAAAAGATTATTCAGTCAAGAAGAAAAACTGGTTTCATTGGCATCATTGTTTTTATAGACAGCGCAATAGGATTGTACAAAAGTTTAGTACAAGAAAAAAAGGAACTTATTTATTTGCCCTTGTATACCTAAGTTTAGCCAGGATCACCTTGAATTATTCTTTGGCAATATTAGAGCACATGGAAGGACAAAAAACAACCCTACGGCGCGACAGTTTCAGGCGGCGTACAAAAAAAACTCTTATTAACACGGAGTTAAAGGATTTCTTTACAGGAAATTGCATCCCCTTGAGCACATTGGAATCCTGTCTTGTTCTTCGCGTCTTAACGCTGTTAAATAAAACGAAATCGCGAAAAAAAATCAGCTGTTCAGTACAGTTATCTACATCAAACTCGTCAAAATGTACTGAACAGCTGATTTTTTTTCGCGATTTCAAGCTTGGTCCCATAGAAAAAATTGTTCAAAATGATGAGTACAATGACCCCTTTTCGGGTTTAGGGTAAACAAAAACGAATGTTGTATACCCGATACTCCACATGACACTATATTTTTTTTTTAATTTCAAACAGGGAACACATTACCCACCTTTTGGGCCTCACCCGCAGATGGGTAATAAATAATGTGGTCCCGCCATATTAATACCCGTAGAATGTTCTAAAACAATGTGTCGTGATGTGTTACGCCATGGTGGCCAGTAGACGAACTAAAATAAAAATAGCTAGTTCAGTTTCACTGTAATAATTCCTTTCACCGGTAGATAGCGTTACAAAAAATGGGCGGGATTTCCACCGTGGGGCGTAGCCATCGCCGTACCTCGTCCCCCTCTCACCCGCACTCAGGCGACGCTTGTTTCTAAAGAGATTAGGCCTTGCGGCATCTCCGCTTTATTCTTTTCTCCATGCATAAGATCAAACGTTACGAGGTAACACGCGATGTTATCCAGAAATATAGTAAGTACTTTTTTATGAGGTAGTACGTGATACTATCCTGAAAATAACATTTCTTTTTTTTTTCTGTTTCGACTTAAAAAAAGCCTATCATTCGATCTATAAGCTTATCGCCATATAATGCATACCAAAATTCTGTAACACCTGATGTTATCCTGCTTACAAAATGGTATTTCTTAGCGAGGTAACACGCGATGTTATCCAGAAATACAATAAGTAATTTCTTGATGAGGTAGTACGTACTACTATTTATGTCGGGTCCAGTGGTTAATTCGTTCATGGTGGCATCGTATTTGGTAGCGTTGCTTGTGTCGTCAGATAGTGTTGTTGTTCCTTCGAAGTGACTTATCTGTGCCGCTACTTCTGTGTCGTATAGCTGGTCCACTCTGAAATGACGGGCCCCACTTCTTCAATGTGTATACGTACGGTAAGTGGGGCGCGTCATTTCAGAGTGGACAAGCTATACATGCCTTCCACAGATGATCTCATGTATTTATCTTCTTGAGAACAGATATTAATGAATGGATCATGAAATCAGATATAAATACCGAAGAGTCCATAGCAATATACACTTTTGTGCAAAAAAATCGGCCCACCCTGTGCGCTTCGATTTGAAACAAGATATCTCAAAAAGTACAATGAATAAAAAGTGAAGTCCATTTAATAGATTCAACAAATTTATTGCAAATCGAAACTGAAAATTGCACACCAACTTACCGGCTTAAAACAAAAACTGTTTAATAATCACAAAATTTTATTCGCCGATTTTCAACAATAAAATTGGTTTTCGTGTTAAAAAACACAAATAAACTTGTTTTAATAACTCGTATTGCCACCCCTTGCCTTAATTGTAGCTTCTATCCGGTTGTTCATCGACCTTATCATCAGGTAGGTATTGGAACCACTGGATTCCACCACACCAGCCACAGGTTCTTTCCACTGATCGTTACTATTACTCCAGAATAGTACGTGAAGCGATTGAAATCAGGAAATATAAACATTTCAACAGAGAGGATGGATACCGACTGCCTACAACTTGGAATCCAGTCATTAGCAAATGCAAGCAACGCCGGTCGTCCGACGAGGTCCGCCAGTGTGTAGACGTCATTAGTGTTATGTGTGGAAGTACCGACAGTGGCAATAATAAAAATTGTGAAGACCAAGTGAGGGTAGATGCCCATACCCGCACTTTACGAAGACGTCGCTGAGCTATCATCAGTCCTCCCGTGACCACGATCGCTGCAAGGCGGTCGAAACGTCGGGAAACAAGTAGGTACCTGTTTACCTCGTAAAAAGGAATATCGCGGGAAGACTCGTTCTCAGATTTGTTTATAATGACCTTATTAAAGTTACGATCAATTCCTGAGGCTACCGTCCCACTCCTCTTGGGTTCGCACCTTAAGTTCCTACGGTGGTACAGGCATACCGAAGGTTTCTAGAGACCGGAAACTTTTTAGAAGACCTGGTTCGGGAATATATCGTGCTACATCAGGTCCCACGGACCTCGCAATAGTCACAATAAGTGAGTGGACTGCAATAAGGAGACTTGCAGAAGGTGGTTCAACTCCACACAAACCTGCCACTGGTCCGAATTTAACGGCAGCTTATCGCCAAGCGTGGCTTCGGTTTGCGCGTGCTCACGTTGATACTGGCCAGACGAATGTAAAATAGATAGGGAGAACGATTTGCTCAAGCTTGCATTGCGAAAAGAGTAGGATTTGAAGGCGGTTTGTGTACTGTTTGGAACGGGTATTTCATTGGAAGGAAAACCAATCTTCAGGCCTCGCCTTGGCACTTTGACAGCTCATCGCTATATCCAGGAGGTGCTAGAACAACATGTCTTGCCATACGCTGTTTTGTAGGCAAAGGATTCATACTCATGCAGGAAAATGCCCGACCACACGTTGTCGCAACTGTTCAACAATATCTACACGAGGTCGAAATTCCTGTTATGGATTGACCAGCAAGGAGCCCTGACCTTAATCCAAATACCTATGGAATGAGTTTAACAGAAGGTTCAAGGCTAGGACTCGTATGCAGACGCCCTCCAGGAACTTAATGTGGGTTAACCACTCCTCTTGGGAGTGGGATGGTATCCCTCGCATTGGATGATGGGCGTTTTGGTACCCATGTCCAATCAAAATAATTTACCATCGTTGTATAGCCCTTTTCAAGACCACAAAAAACTACTATGGCACCAATCCCGATTAAATTGTCCGTTTTGAAATACAGTCTTCAGAACATACTGGATATTTAGTTCAAAATAGAATTTTAAAAAATTATATCGCCGGTTTAGCTTGACAGATTTTGGTGATATTTGCACAGATTTTGAGCTAATTCAGTTATCGGATGAAAATCACAACAAAATCGGTTTGGTATTTTTTTCAGTTAGGGGTGATCTATCTATTAAACAATAAACATACATCAATTGATATTGATGCACAATATTGGAGCAACATTTTTGTTACTATTAACCCTGAGTATACGTAAGTAGATGACTAGAAAGTTAGAACTGGTATTGTTATCTTTGTCGCTCTCATAATCCCCGTAAGCACGGGCGTAATAAAATCGTGGCGGGATTTTATAGGGCATTGGATTTTCAACTCTCGTTGTTGAGCCGAGCGTTGAGAATCCAACTAAACAATAACAGAGTACATTCTAGCGCGTCGAAAAAACACACTGATGGATTTTGCACTCTCGGCGCTAAGCAGAGCGTTAAAAATCCAGTGCGCTATAAAATCCCGCCGCGATTTTATTACGCCCGTGCGAACGGGGGTTTACGCAGCGCGGTGGTTAGCGCGGTCAGCAAGGGGGTGGGGGCGAGGGCGGGCATGCTGCGGCGCTTGCGCATGTTCCCTTGGTATTCGTTCCTCATTGTTCACGTCGACTTTAGACCCTGGCATTAACTTGGACTCTGTTACCCGTTATAATTTTGACTGCGGCTTTCTACTGGACTTGAGTTCTTATCGATTAGATTATTTTGATTGCAATGGAACGTTTTCGTACCTGTGTAATTATTTATTATTTATTTATTTATTAGGAAACTCAACAGCTTAAAACTAATTACACGAGTTATGAATGTTCACCACACTATCAAACGACTATCACTATCAATGTGCCGAAGAAGTCTATGCCGAAGCAGATATCAAGTGCGCATACTATCGGAAAACTTACCAAGAATGCGCGCATACTTAGCAGCTTTTATTAGAGAAAATGCTGCATTGGAGGTTAGTATTTATTGAACTTTTTAACTTTCCATTTGACAGTTTTATTGTTAATAACCTGTATAGTATAGTACTAATGCTCTTGCCTCTGAATCCATTGGTGGGTTTGAACCCCAGTCAGAGCAACAAAAGAATGCTGGGTCTTGGATGTTAATCTATTTATTGTTGTTGTTATCTCTATGAGCACTTATTGAATCATGTATCTCGTTGACTCAGTAAAGACAACAGCATAGAATACCACATATAAATAAAAATCGATAATTTTACCTCGCTGTGCCCGCATGTGCGATTTTACCCCTTAAATGTACACGACCGATGAGTCACCGGCCGCGCGCAGCGGTTGTCATGCAGGTGTTTCACAAAAATCCTATTTGTGACTCTGTTTCTGGGTATTTTGCTTCCGCTTAATGTTTTTTCTATTGTCAACGAAATGAAGAAATTAAATGTGTTGGTTTCGTTTGAATGTATGATTGTCTTCATTTATAACATTGTTTTTAAAATATAAACAAAAAAACATTTTTTAAACAAATATCCAAGTGGTAACCTATATGTTATAAGGTTCGCAATCCATGGTGTGTTTATTTTTAACGTAAAACATGAATAAAATCACACACACTTAATTTCAGGTCGTGTTTGATGGTACTCGGAGAGTATGTTACCGATGCTGGCAAGGAGCCGAAAACGCGACTAGAGCTCAACCTCAACCACAGCCTCAACGCGAGCCAGAGCCGCAAGAACAAGCAGAACCGCAAGAACAAGCAGAACTTCAACTAGAAGTGATACACGTGCTCGAATATATGAGAGCACCAAACACCCCGAGGCATTGTCTCTTTCGTGGCTGCCCTAATACAATCCGCCATCGAATCCCAAACGTTGTTAAAATCCATGTATTTACTCAACACAAAATCTACATTCCTGATGCTGCTAGAGTATGCCGAGATCACCTAAATGGGAATGACTGGGATGAACTACCTCAGGCATGCAACATTTCCCATAACTTACGCCCGCCCACTTCAGTGACCTTTGTGACCTACTGAGAAATGCCTTAAACGGAGCTAGATTGCGTTTTAGCGAGCTAAGAGGATTGACTGAAGAAGAAATGCACTTTTGGACTGGACGTACTACGGAACAATTTAACGCTATTTTAGAGCAATCCACTTCATTAAGAAATGCAAGTGCACATCCCAGAACCACTTTGGGTATTTTACTGACAAAACTACGCACAGGAGAATCCAACGTAAGACTTGCGACGTTGTTTAATATATCAAGAAGAAAACTCGAACGCCAGTTGGCCATTGCACGAGAGTGTCTTAGTACTGACTATGTTGTGCTTCACTTGGGACTGGATCACATAAGTAGAGACAATGTACTGGAGAGAAACCTAAGGATTCCAAAAGCACTGTAAGGAAATGAAGAAAACTCAAAAGCTATTATTGTTTGCGATGACACGTATATTTATATTCATAAGAGCACAAACTTTTTCTTTCAGAGGTAATCCTACAGCTTGCACAAGTTCCAAAACTTGTTAAAGCCATTTTTAATTGTAACCACTGACGGATACATTATAGACGTGAAAGAACCATACGCTGCAACTAAAACTGATGCCCAGATAATGAACGATTTAATGAATGACGAGGAAAACCCTTTGCACATATTGTTTCATCCCAATGATGTTTTTATTTTAGACCGGGGGTTAGAGACAGTTTGGGCAATATTGAAGCACGTGGCCACGTTCCTCCGACGAAGAACCCAGACCAGTCGCAGCTCACTACTTCCCAAGCGAATGATTCCCGACTAGTTACAATATGCCGATGGGTAATGAAAGTGGTTAACGGGCAGATTAAAAGAGATTTTAAGCTGTTGCGGCAAAGATATTTTAATAATACAATGCCTAATATGTTTGTGGATGTTAAAATTGCAGCAGCAATAACAAATCACTTCCACACGCCAATCGCAGATAGCCAATACGCAGAAGCTTTTCTACAAAGAATATCTGAAGAAATGCGAACCCCAAACGTGTTGTATAATTATGTAGAAGAAAAACTATTAAATAACAAAGAACCGATTTCCAGATATTGGAAGCCAATGATGTGTCCGATTTTCCACGATTGAGTGAACAGAACGTGATATTGCTGTCGTTGGGGACATACCAATTAAAACTCTCAAAATCTTACTGCAGCGAACACCTAAACAACGGCTTGTATCTCTTCGAAACATATAGAGAATCTGCTTTGGAAGACATTACTGAATACGGAATTGACGAAGATGCGTGGCTTTTGCGTGCACGTATACAGTCCCGACGTGTGAGAGCAAAAAAATACTTTTGTTACATATTGCTAAATAGAAATGAAAACATAATATTACATCATTATTGTACATGTTTGACGGGACGCCGCACGGTAGGTTCCTGTGCGCATATAGTATCCATTGTCTGGTATTTAGGATATGCTAGACACGAGGGCTTTAATGAGCCAGCATTGTTTTTAAATAGCAGCGTTATAGATAATGAATAATACTATATAGTATATATTATACATCATACTATTCATTATCTTTTAAAATTATTGTCGATTTAGAGACACATTTATGTACTTACGAGGGTCATTCAATAAATACTTAGCCTACAAAAAGTAAACGAAAATTTTGGAAAAGTGGCAATTTATTTTTCAACATAGTCTCCTTTTAGTTCGATACACTTAGCCCAGCGATGCTCCAACTTTTTTAACCCGTCCGAAAAATAGTTTTTGTCAAACTCTGCAAAATAGGCCTCCGTGGCGGCGATGACCTCCTCATTCGATCCATATCTATTCCCGGCGAGTGATTTTTTCAGATTAGGAAACAGAAAGAAGTCACAAGGGGCCAAATCTGGAGAATACGGTGGATGGGGCAGCAATTCGTAGCGTAATTCGACCAATTTGGCCATGGCAACGGCAGACGTGTGAACCGGTGCGTTGTCGTGGTGAAACAGCACTTTTTTCTTCGCCAGATGGGGTCGTTTTTTCTTTAATTCGGCGTCGAATCGGCCCAATAAATCGGCATAGTAAAGCCCTGTAATTGTTTTACCCTTCTCGAGGTAATCGATGTAGATCACACCTTGTGAATCCCAGAAAACGGTGGCCATAACTTTTCCGGCCGATTTTACAGTTTTCGCCTTCTTTGGAGCACGTTCCCCGGTCTGGATCCATTGTTTTGATTGCTCCTTGGTCTCTGGTGTGTACCAGTGGATCCAGGTTTCATCGACGGTCACAAAACGACGCAAAAACTCCGCTGGATTCCGCTTAAACAGCGCCAAACACGTCTCCGATGTGGTCTCACGGTTGCGCTTGTTTTCTGGTGTGAGTAAACGCGGCACCCATCGCGCCGACAGCTTTCTCATGCCGAGTTCCTCGTGAAGAATATGATGCACTGTTCCTTCTGAAATGCCTACAGTCTCAGCTAGCTCCCGAACCTTCAATCTGTGATCTGCCAATACGAGATCATGGATTTTTTTAATGTTTTCCTCCGTAGCAGCTGTTTTCGGTGCACCTGGACGTGGTTCATCAAAAACCGACGTACGGCCACGTGCAAACTCGTTGAACCAATTCTTGACGGTGGCCATCGATGGAGAAGAGTCACCGTACACAGCATCCAAGCGCTCTTTGATTTCGATGCGCGTTTTCCCTTCCAAAAATAGGAATCGAATCACCGAACGATATTGCTCTTTTTCCATTTTTGTAAAACCGATCGACACGTTCGCTTCCACAAGTTGTCAAATTAAAACAAATGAAGGGATTGGAATGAAAATTTGAAAAAAGAATTAAAAAAGAATGTGCTACACTGTGGTAAAACTCTTTTGAAACTACAGCGCCCTCTGGCGATGAGGCTAGGTACTTATTGAATGCACCTCGTATATAGAATAAATGATAAAACTTACTTCGAACTTGTTTTATTTACCTAGATAATGAATAATATTAATAACTAGCTGCGCCCCGCGGTTTCACCCGCGTAGACCGGGCTAAAAAGTAGCCTATATGTTAATCCAGGGTGTCAGCCACCTCAATATCAAATTTTATCAAAATTGGTCCAGCCGTTTGAGCGTGAAGAAGTAACAAACATACACACTCACAAACTTTCGCCTTTATAATATTAGTGTGATAATTATAAAAATACCATGCCAAATGGAAAAAACTGACGTAACAAAAATAAATAACTTTCAAGTAGGATTACTCCGATCGGACAGTGAATAGGGACAAGCGCCATGGTTGTTCTTAATCTACACAAAAATACCTTTCCAACGGTGTATTACACATTCCGATTGATGCCGGTACCAGATTCCATACATTGGTGCCCATCCTCCTTTATCTTAACTATAATTTTATAAGGTCGATGAAAAACCAAATGGGAGCTACAATTAGGGCAAGGGTTAGGGCAAATTATTGTAAGAAGTTTATTTGTGTTTTTAGTAAGAAAACCAATTTTATTGTTGAAAATCGGTACATAAAATTTTGTGATTATTAAACCGTTTATGTTTTAAGCCTGTCAAGTTGGTATGCAATTTTCAATTTCGATTTGCAATAAATTTATTGAATCTTAACCTTTTCATCTATTAAATGGTATCAAGTTATTTTTTATTCATTGTACTTTTTGAGATATCTTGTTGTGTGGGTCGATTTTTTGCACGCAAGTGTATTTAGTTCGCGAGTGTAGGTACGTGCGGTCGTACGCGTACCTTTGAAGTCCGTGGAGAGGTTGAAGATGGGTCGCGCCCACTCGGAGATGAGCCGCCCGGCGCGCTCGCGGTTCGACTTGGTCTCCTTGGGGTGCTTGTACAGGTACATCACCGCCTTGCCGATGCCCGACTGCTTCAGCAGAGACTTGTCGATCGACGGGAACTGCAACCGATTAGAATAGCCCGTCACCTACGCATACTGCACTACGAAGTAACTGACTTTCTGCTAAAATAATAGGGAATGTGCATGTGTTTCTTCAATAAAGCTCAAAAATATAAACCCATGAAAACTGTTAAAAGTCAAATGTTACAACTGTTTGTTGCCCAAAACAAAGCAATGATTAAACTCCAACAATTCTCTACTACAGTGTAAATATCCGTTATTCTCCTGGCCATAATGTGGCGTCGTAAGTCACGATAGGTACTGCTTTCTTTAAATCTCTTTTTAGCCACAAATCATACAAATTACATTTTTTTTTTTGTACTTTATTCAAGCAGAAATCGCACTTACTAACTTACCCCAGTGACAATTCTAACAGTTTGCTAAGAAAAGATTATTGATAATCAAAATTGGTTCATTTGTTTTTGAGAAAATCGCAGACATACAAACATACTAACTTACCCCAGTGACAATTCTAACAGTTTGCTAAGAAAAGATTATTGATAATCAAAATTGATTTGATTTGATTGATTTTTGATTTTTGAGAAAATCGCAGACATACAAACATACATACATACGGGTCGAATACAGAACCTCCTTTTTTGAAGTCGCTTAAAAATAGTCGCTAAAGCTGTGTGTACGCTGTGCAAGACCTGCTGGAACACTTACGTCCATGAGCAGCTTGAGGATGCTCTCTCTGATGAGTAAGCACGGCAGCGCTCGGTTGGGCATGGGCGCGAGCCAGTCGCACAGCACGTTCAGCACGTTGTGCTCCATGAAGGCCAGCTGCAGGTCCTTCTTGATCAGCTGCGACATGGCCGCCTTCAGCATCGACACCTGCCAAGGGCACGACATTAGCTATAATTATATGTGAAGACGATGTCTAGGTCTAGTCCACTAACCTTGTCGCCTGAAAGGGGAGCTCGGAAGGTACTTCGCGCCACATCCGGTAGTTCTAATTTTTTGCTGACTTGTTTATGATGTTGGCCCAATGATAATTCAAGTTTGCGACCTCGAGCGCCGACCGCAACCTTGTCAGAAATAGAAAAAACCGCGATTTTTTTTTGCCTTTATTTCAGTTTTTACCAATTTTAAGCCGAAAGGACCTCTTCAGGATCCATTAGAAAACAGGGTCAAAATTCATTCATAACGACAAAATATTGCGAACTTCGAAAAAAAAAAATTAAATGAAAGGCTATCTCGGAAACTATTGGATCTACACTTCTACAGAGATAGTTCTAGTCTCATATTGTAGCAAATTCAGTATACTTTTAAGTTTTGCGTAGGTATTCGAAAAACTAGTCTGTTAGGCTTAAAATTGCCAAAAACTGAAATAAAGGCAAAACATAGCGCAGATATTTTCGATTGATGACAAGGTTGCGGTCGGCGCTCGGGGTCTCAAACTTGGATTGTTCATGGGAACAACATCATAAACAAGTCAGCAAAAAATCAGAACTACCGGATTTGACGCGAGGTCTAAAGTTTAAGGTTACTGGACTAAGGTACAAAGTATTAAAAATTAAACAAGTATTGACATGCTTGTTTAATTTTTTAATATCAATTCAATTTCAATGCAATTCAATTCAATTTTTGTTTCATATAAATTACAAGTACATCACAGTTATTGTAACCATCCATACATTAAAACAATGTAATACGAACACAGGAAACAGGCACTGACACAAAACAATAAAAACATTGAATCAGGACCGCATTACTCGCAGATGCAGTGTTGTCCAATGCTGCATTAAGGAGCAATCCGCATCAATTCTCCCTGCAATAAGCTGCAGGACGCTGTTGGGGCTGCCCCGTATGCGGCGCATCAGAGACGCTATTCTTTTGCGCTGTATCGCTTGAAAGCCATCTACTTAATCATCTTATTGTTCCTTCGTATGTTTCATGTTTTTCGGGTTCTTGACTGTAACCAACACCATTCACATACTATAGCAGGGTAGGCGAACCTTTATGCATCAACGTGCCATTTTTTCTAAAATATGTTTAATGGGGTCATTGACGTGCCATCAAATAATTTTGACTTTCTGATTATTTAGAAAATAATATATAGATATTGATATCTATAAACATATAGATATCAAAAAAAAAAAGAAAATAATAATAATAAATACCATCAAAACTCTTTATTAAATAAATTAAACAAAAGAGGTACATTTTGGAATGTTTTTATTACACGCATAAATTAAATTACTGTAAAATTAGTGTGACTTCTGTTACTGCAGGTTAGATGACAAATAATTAATGTTAGGGTTGTAAGATGTTACTTTTAGCAAAATGCATGCTGAACTGGATTCATCTGTCAAACGGTTTCTAACCGAGTTTTTAATGTTATTCATCTCTGAAAATAATGACTCACAGGCATAGGTAGAGAAAACATTGTTAAAATAGCATGAGCCAGCTTCTTCAAACAGTTAAATGTGTCTGGTAACGCATTCCATGTTTCCAGAATTTTGTTATTAGCATTTTTAATTAAATTATTTGTCAATCTTTCAGTTTCAATTAATTCCAACTCTTTCCTTGTTTCAATAAATTTTTGAATCCATAATGAACTAGATTGGAAATCAATCAACTCCATTTCAAATCATAAAATACCTACTTAACACATTTTTTACACATGTTTTGAGATCGGCGACGTGCCCAAAATATTGTGTCGCGTGCCATCAATGGCACGCGTGCCATTGGTTCGCCTACCCTGTACTATAGTATCTACGAGTACGTACTACAGACATTTTACATCATACTTACAATTTACATTCATTAATACATGTATATATCATACTTCTATGATTTTGCATTAATATTTTGCAAATCGGTCTAAAATGATTTTTCTTTAATTTTCTTTGTTATGACACCTATGTCAGGCTGTCAAACTATCATTACTTTTTCTTCCAAATTTTCTCTCATAGAGTTTATTACTAGCTTAGTCTATGAAGGTTACTTTTGATTTATATGATTTAAATTATTTTTATCAATATTTTAGTTCAAATATTGTACTTTATAGATCATTTTAATTGTTTACTGAATAACTGTGTCCTAAATTAGATTTATAAAAATAATTGACACGCTCTCAGAATTCATCGAAGAGGTTCCTCAATGAACCTACTGATATTTATGGCCGATTCGATTACTGACAAGTGGCATTTTATTGAAAGAAAAAGACTTCAAAACTGGAAAATCTGAAAAGAATGTGGTGAAAAATTTAGTTACGAGCACGGCACGCAAACTTAGAACAAAAAATTTCAACCGTATACTCTATGGTTGGAAGAATAGAACCAGACAGGTCTCCTCGCCCCCTTCCATCATTCTTCACCCCTCTGACACCCGGTGCCAAAACTATAGACAATTTACAAATGTCACTGTCAAATTAAGGCGGTTGTCGACTAAGTTTTCGACTTTTTCGGCTACCGCCATTATCCGCCATTACAGTTTTATTGTTGATCGAGTGAAGTCTGCGTTGATTAATTTCCGTACTTACCTATCCTCTCAGTGATTTTAAACTGTAATATTTTGCATTCGTAGTGCAAGATGTACAACAAGTGTTGTATCGAACATTGTGGTACTAAACGAAAGGACGTTAAAATGCATCCGTTTCCTTATAGTGAGATAAGACTCAAAAAGTGGCTTCTGAGAATTAATAGTGATTATTTGCGTAGCTTAAGCCCGCAAGAACTTCAGAAACTATGTGTGTGCCAGAAACACTGAAAAAAAAGTTTCATCAGTGCGAAGTATCGGCTCAAAGTTGGTTCATATCCATCATTGTTTTCGGCCGATGAAATTACCTCTGGAATACTAACAAAAGTAATTATAAATAACTCCTTAATTTGTAAACCGAGTACATTCCATTATAACCCACTCCAATTTTCGTAGCCAGCATTGATTTTTATATGAGCTTCTAACAGGCTGTCCAACTTTATTAACTATGAGGTACTTATTGCAAATTTAAAAACACAATGTGATGTGAACAAAACTAATGTGTGCTTTTATAATTTGCCTTGATGTGGAGTTCACGATAAAATTGTCACGTAAGAAATTATAAAAGCGCATATTGGCAAACAGTATTGATCACCGCTCTACCACCCAATAAAATGAGCCTTTCCACATAGTTTAGAGAATACTAATGTATACATTTCCTTTTCAGATGTTAATCAGAATAATGATCACAATTATTCTCGGAAAAGGAAACATGATGACCATACATATGCCCGTCTGCCTGGTAAGACTTATGTGAACCTGCTGATTATTATTATAATAAAAAAGAAAAAGAAAGAAAGAAAATACGTTTATTTGCGGTAAACATGACGCAAAGGACAACAAAAAATAAAATAAGCAATGTAAAAAGCAAGTTTTGGGGAAAATATGCGTCACATCTACGCAAAACGGCTACCGCTCACCATAATGCCGCGATCCCATGCGAAACTAAAGTTGTTTTTTTTTATGTTCCTTACAATGACATTTAAAAAATAAAAAGTACTTTATTACAGATACCTCACTTGCAGTGCCTTTGTTATCAGAAAAACAAACCATTAATTGTGGAGTGTCCCCAATTCCTGACACAGAAAATAATGGAAATGTAACAGGTATGTACTCACTATGGCACTTTTTATTTATTTATTTATTTATAGTTAATTAAAACGGTTATACACCAATTACAATAATTAACCTAGAAACACAATAATAATATTGTAATATCTACTACATACTTAATAAATAACAGTGGAAATTCTCTCATACTTTCTCACGCGAAACTTCAGACACACTCGCATTATCTCTCTCCATTCATCGGCAAACAGATCACAATCAGGATTGACTGCCAGGAGGGCATTGAGGGCTTCCAGAGTCCGACACACCGGCGACTCTGCTCTAGCGACCGTACGACATGCTGGCCGAGCAAACAATTTGTGCCTCTTACTGTGGCGGTGATGATTTTGATGATGACGATGAACTTGATTTTAAATTCCCTACAGACATTTGTGTATAGTTCCACAATCGCCTTTAATTCGTCATTGTCGACCAAAGTCTTTGGACGACCGCGAGGTTCATTTTTCAGGTCGAAATTTCCAGAACGGAAGCGAGCAAACCAATAACAAGTGGTGCGTTGGTTTGTAGTGTTAGCTCCGTAAACGTCGTTGATGTTGCGTGCCGCTTGTGCCGCGTTGCTGCCACGACGGTACTCATATTCCATAATTACTCGAATTTTTTACGTATCCATGATGACGAAAAAGATTGAAATGCGATGAAAATGTAACACTAATCAATAAACAAATGACTACTTTTGGAAAAAAAAATCCATGTTTTTAAAATAAAATTAATTTGAAATTAGAATTCTTAGCCAAACAAAAATTATTTTGATTTGAAATGGCCAGTACTGCAGAACGGCAATTTCATAGGTAAAGACCTAATAGATTAAATTCGGGGTGAGAGCCTGGTGATCTGTCACACAGGGTAACCTAGTATGGACGCCAGTCTCTCACAAAGGATCATATTTTAGATTTTGTGACGTTATTATTCTTGTCTCTATTTATAAAATAAAAAGAAATAAATAAAGATTACTATTACTATTACTTGAGCGTCTGCAAACATACCTGATGCGCTACAAAACCGTGGCAACCCCATCAACATCCTGAACGCGTTATTGTACTGGACACGCAGGGCACTGTACGTTTTCTGCGTATGCTTTACCCATAGGCTGCACGTATAAAAAGACTGACAGTACGCCTTGAATAAAGTTATTTTTACCTGTGCAGTACAGCGTGCAAACCTACGGGCCAGCATATTGGCTCTGACTGACAGTGCCCTGCGTTCCTTCTCAACACCCACATCATCTGTGAGGGCCTCGGTGACCCAGTGGCCCAGGCACTTAAACTGCGCCACTCTTTTGAGAGCACTGCCGCCCAATGTGACCTGAGGTACGGTGTCATAGCTCTTCGTACCGGATTTCAATAACATCACTTCACTCTTGGTCGTGTTATACCTGAGTCCATGGGCCTCCTTTATTAAGCGCCTGAGGGCACTGATCGATGGGCTCAGCAGCACCATATCGTCGGCGAAACTTATATTGTTAACAAAAACTCCATCAATCGAACAACCCACCTGAGTGCTGCTGAGCTCGCGGACCAGCCGATCCACGTACAGGTTAAAGAGCTTTCGCGAAGTCAGACCACCCTGTCTTACGCCACACTCCAACCTATACGCACCAGAAAGTGATCCCGCCCACCTGATATTGTTACGCTGATTGCCATACCAATATTTAAGGAGCGACGTGAATTCGTCAGGAAGTTCAGTCTCACTCGACAACTTCTGCCACAGCTTGTCGTACACAACTAGGTCGAACGCCTTTGAAAGGTCTAAAAAACAGGCGTAGACCGGTGTATTCCTGCTGGTGTAAAACCGGATAGTGTGTTTGAGACTTAATATAGCTGTTTCAGTAGACAGCCCAGTTCGAAAACCGAACTGAGCGTCATGTAAATTAAGATGTTTATCTAAATATTTCTCAATCACACTATCCAGTACCTTAGCAATCACAGTTGCTAGCGATATAGGCCTGTAATTACTCAAACTAGACACGTCCCCTGTCTTGTTCTTAATAAAAGGGACAACTACGGTTCTCATCAATGCATCAGGTAGGTATGAGTGCCCAACGCAGAAGGTGAAAAGCATGGCCAGCACCCTCGGCAAGTGACCACCTGCATATTGCAAGTGTTCAATGCTCAATGAGTCATGGCCAGGGTATTTGCCTCGTTTCATGCCCTTCACCGCCTGCGTGACATCCCTACTTGTAATCCGTACGATCGTGTCCCCGGTACGAACCTCATGCGCGTCAGTTCCTTTATTCCCGGCAGCCAAAGGCGAGCAGACCTTAAAGTGCTCCCTAAACAGGCTGGCAATCTGCTCGGGCTCACTAATACCCTCGACGCTCACTGGAACACCCGACCTTGGACTCAGTTTACCGGTTTCCTTCCAAAATTGACTGAAATTCTTAGCTGTGTGTTGTGTTGCTAAGATATCCATTTTTATTTGAGTCTGGTTGTTCTGACACCATTTGAGCTTTGATTTAAACGTAGTACGCGATTTACACATATTTTCAAAAAGAACACCAGATGCTGGTTTTCCATTATCAACCCACTCCTGAAACCAAAGCCGAGCGTCGCATGAGCCGTTTTCACATAATAGGTCTTTACCTATGAAATTGCCGTTTTGTATGAAAAAATTTAAACGAATTTTTTTCATGCATTTTTTATTTGTATTAATCGAAGTAATCACCCATGCAATCAATGCATCTTTGCCAACGCAGTGGCAGTTTATTGATGCCCTTCTTAAAGAAATCAGCTGGACGGGAGGCAACAAATTCTTCAAAGGCATTTTGTACTGCCTCTCGGGTATTGAATTTTTTTTCCGCCAAGAAGTTATCCAAATTCTGGAAAAAGTAGTAGTCTGTAGGCGCAAGGTCTGGTGAGTAGGGCGGATGACGGAGAGCTTCCAACCCCAGTTCTTGCAACTTGGAGACCGTCTGCTGTGCAGTATGAGGTCGCGAGTTGTCGTGCAGGAGCAGCGGAGACGAGCGATTGACCAATGCTGGTTGGAGATGTGCCAGCTTCTCCATCATTATGTTCAGTTCTTCACAGTACACATCTGAAGTAATGCTCACCCCGTTTGGTAAGAAGCTGTGATGAATCACACCGGTGCTAGACCACCAAACAGTGACCATCACTTTTCTAGGGGTAAGTTTTCGTTTAGGGCATTGTTTAGGTGCTGAACCAGGATCCAACCAACTTGCTGAGCGCTTGCAGTTATCAAACAGAATCCATTTTTCATCGCAGGTAACAATGCGGTTCAAAATTCCTTCATTTGTGTGTCTGTTGAGCAGTGCAAGGCACGTCTCGACGCGTACTTCGCGCTGGCGATCATTGAGTTCGTGGGGCACCCATTTGTCAAGCTTTTTTACCTTGCCAATTTGACGCAAATGGACCAATATTGTTTTGACGCTAACGTCGAAAGCTGCTGCTAATTCAGCCTTAGATTGTGTATCATCAGCTTCCACAATCGCCTTTAACTCGTCATTGTCGACCAAAGTCTTCGGACGACCGCGAGGTTCATTTTTCAGGTCGAAATTTCCAGAACGGAAGCGAGCAAACCAATAACAAGTGGTGCGTTGGTTTGTAGTATTAGCTCCGTAAACGTCGTTGATGTTGCGTGCCGCTTGTGCCGCGTTGCTGCCACGACGGTACTCATATTCCATAATTACTCGAATTTTTAACGTATCCATGATGACGAAAAAGATTGAAATGCGATGAAAATGTAACACTAATCAATAAACAAATGACTACTTTTGGAAAAAAAAATCCATGTTTTTAAAATAAAATTAATTTGAAATTAGAATTCTTAGCCAAACAAAAATTATTTTGATTTGAAATGGCCAGTACGGCAATTTCATAGGTAAAGACCTAATAATAGGTCTTTACCTATGAAATTGCCGTTTTGTATGAAAAAATTTAAACGAATTTTTTTCATGCATTTTTTATTTGTATTAATCGAAGTAATCACCCATGCAATCAATGCATCTTTGCCAACGCAGTGGCAGTTTATTGATGCCCTTCTTAAAGAAATCAGCTGGACGGGAGGCAACAAATTCTTCAAAGGCATTTTGTACTGCCTCTCGGGTATTGAATTTTTTTTCCGCCAAGAAGTTATCCAAATTCTGGAAAAAGTAGTAGTCTGTAGGCGCAAGGTCTGGTGAGTAGGGCGGATGACGGAGAGCTTCCAACCCCAGTTCTTGCAACTTGGAGACCGTCTGCTGTGCAGTATGAGGTCGCGAGTTGTCGTGCAGGAGCAGCGGAGACGAGCGATTGACCAATGCTGGTTGGAGATGTGCCAGCTTCTCCATCATTATGTTCAGTTCTTCACAGTACACATCTGAAGTAATGCTCACCCCGTTTGGTAAGAAGCTGTGATGAATCACACCGGTGCTAGACCACCAAACAGTGACCATCACTTTTCTAGGGGTAAGTTTTCGTTTAGGGCATTGTTTAGGTGCTGAACCAGGATCCAACCAACTTGCTGAGCGCTTGCAGTTATCAAACAGAATCCATTTTTCATCGCAGGTAACAATGCGGTTCAAAATTCCTTCATTTGTGTGTCTGTTGAGCAGTGCAAGGCACGTCTCGACGCGTACTTCGCGCTGGCGATCATTGAGTTCGTGGGGCACCCATTTGTCAAGCTTTTTTACCTTGCCAATTTGACGCAAATGGACCAATATTGTTTTGACGCTAACGTCGAAAGCTGCTGCTAATTCAGCCTTAGATTGTGTATCATCAGCTTCCACAATCGCCTTTAACTCGTCATTGTCGACCAAAGTCTTCGGACGACCGCGAGGTTCATTTTTCAGGTCGAAATTTCCAGAACGGAAGCGAGCAAACCAATAACAAGTGGTGCGTTGGTTTGTAGTATTAGCTCCGTAAACGTCGTTGATGTTGCGTGCCGCTTGTGCCGCGTTGCTGCCACGACGGTACTCATATTCCATAATTACTCGAATTTTTAACGTATCCATGATGACGAAAAAGATTGAAATGCGATGAAAATGTAACACTAATCAATAAACAAATGACTACTTTTGGAAAAAAAAATCCATGTTTTTAAAATAAAATTAATTTGAAATTAGAATTCTTAGCCAAACAAAAATTATTTTGATTTGAAATGGCCAGTACGGCAATTTCATAGGTAAAGACCTAATAATAGGTCTTTACCTATGAAATTGCCGTTTTGTATGAAAAAATTTAAACGAATTTTTTTCATGCATTTTTTATTTGTATTAATCGAAGTAATCACCCATGCAATCAATGCATCTTTGCCAACGCAGTGGCAGTTTATTGATGCCCTTCTTAAAGAAATCAGCTGGACGGGAGGCAACAAATTCATCAAAGGCATTTTGTACTGCCTCTCGGGTATTGAATTTTTTTCCCGCCAAGAAGTTATCCAAATTCTGGAAAAAGTAGTAGTCTGTAGGCGCAAGGTCTGGTGAGTAGGGCGGATGACGGTTAGCTTCCAACCCCAGTTCTTGCAACTTGGAGACCGCCTGCTGTGCAGTATGAGGTCGCGCGTTGTCGTGCAGGAGCAGCGGAGACGAGCGATTGACCAATGCTGGTTGGAGATGTGCCAGCTTCTCCATCATTGTGTTCAGTTCTTCACAGTACACATCTGAAGTAATGCTCACCCCGTTTGGTAAGAAGCTGTGATGAATCACACCGGCGCTAGACCACCAAACAGTGACCATCACTTTTCTAGGGGTAAGTTTTCGTTTACGGCATTATTTAGGTGCTGAACCAGGATCCAACCAACTTGCTGAGCGCTTGCGGTTATCAAACAGAATCCATTTTTCATCGCAGGTAACAATGTGGTTCAAAATTCCTTCATTTGTGTGTCTGTTGAGCAGTGCAAGGCACGTCTCAACGCGTACTTCGCGCTGGCGATCATTGAGTTCGTGGGGCACCCATTTGTTAAGCTTTTTTACCTTGCCAATTTGACGCAGATGGACCAATATTGTTTTGACGCTAACGTCGAAAGCTGCTGCTAATTCAGCCGTAGATTGTGTATCATCAGCTTTCACAATCGCCTTTAATTCGTCATTGTCGACCAAAGTCTTCGGACGACCGCGTGGTTAATTTTTCAGGTCGAAATTTCCAGAACGGAAGCGAGCAAACCAATAACAAGTGGTGCGTTGGTTTGTAGTGTTAGCTCCGTAAACGTCGTTGATGTTGCGTGCCGCTTGTGCCGCGTTGCTGCCACGACGGTACTCATATTCCATAATTACTCGAATTTTTAACGTATCCATGATGACGAAAAACATTGAAATGCGATGAAAATGTAACACTAATCAATAAACAAATGACTACTTTTGGAAAAAAAAATCCATGTTTTTAAAATAAAATGAATTTGAAATTAGAATTCTTAGCCAAACAAAAATTATTTTGATTTGAAATGGCCAGTACTGCAGAACGGCAAAAAAAAAAAGCTTGACCAATGGGTGCACCACGAACTCAATGATCGCCAGCACGAAGTACGCGTCGAGACGTGCCTTGCACTGCTCAACAGACACACAAATGAAGGAATTTTGAACCGCATTGTTACCTGCAATGAAAAATAGATTCTGTCTGATAACCGCAAGCGCTCAGCAAGTTGGTTGGATCCTGGTTCAGCATCTAAACAATGCCCTAAACGAAAACTTACCCCTAGAAAAGTGATGGTCACTGTTTGGTGGTCTAGCGCCGGTGTGATTCATCACAGCTTCTTACCAAACGGGGTGAGCATTACTTCAGATGTGTACTGTGAAGAACTGAACACAATGATGGAGAAGCTGGCACATCTCCAACCAGCATTGGTCAATCGCTCGTCTCCGCTGCTCCTGCACGACAACGCGCGACCTCATACTGCACAGCAGACGGTCTCCAAGTTGCAAGAACTGGGGTTGGAAGCTCTCTGTCATCCGCCCTACTCACCAGACCTTGCGCCTACAGACTACTACTTTTTCCAGAATTTGGATAACTTCTTGGCGGGAAAAAAATTCAATACCCGAGAGGCAGTACAAAATGCCTTTGAAGAATTTGTTGCCTCCCGTCCAGCTGATTTCTTTAAGAAGGGCATCAATAAACTGCCACTGCGTTGGCAAAGATGCATTGATTGCATGGGTGATTACTTCGATTAATACAAATAAAAAATGCATGAAAAAAATTCGTTTAAATTTTTTCATACAAAACGACAATTTCATAGGTAAAGACCTATTATTTAATCTTAGCATTTATAATTGACCGCCTCGCTGCTTCAGTCACAACAATGTGATCTAACCATGACCTAGTACAGATGTTCTATGTCACGAAGTCCGTTTGGCTATGAATGTTGTCAAGCGTGCACATGCACATTCTTTTTGTGTGCGTAACCTCGAGAGCGCTCAGTGTCGATCGGGACACGGTCCGGATCAGTAGTGTTTTTAGTTCGCGCCAAATTGTTTCACGGAGTAAGGTCAGCATGGCAACAAAACGAAGAAGAGTTGTCCATAGTGAGGTAATATTTATTTATACGTTTTCAATTAAAATTTTATACAAAGATACTTAATATAGCAATAGAAGTATTTATAAAATGAATGTTTTTTTTGTGTTAAGTATAAAATGTTTACATTTCTTAATTATTTTGATTACATTTTGTTTTAGAATCGAAACATGATAGCTAGTGTTTATCATTTTCTGCGAGAAGAATATGAATTTACAAAATCATTCATGGAACCCAACTGTGATTTGTCTCTTAGAAACTGTTCGCAAGTTACTATTGAAATTAGGTTACAAGTGGCGCAAAACAGAGAACAACCGTAAAGTCTTGACGGAGCGTCATGATATACAAATATGGCGTTTAAAATATTTAAGAAAGATAACAGAGTACCGCTCTCAAAGTCGGCCCATTGTCTACTCTACACCGATGAGAGCTACGTCCTTTAGACACACGTGCGGAACAACACCTGGGCAAAAAAAAAGGAAAGCACTCCGTTTTTAAAAAAAATTAGCACAGGCACTCGCTTTATTTTAGTGCACGCGGGAACCAAGTATGGTTTTATTGAAAATGCTTCTTTGGTTTATAAGGCCAATAACTCAACAGCTGGTGATTATCATTCAAATATGAGCTATGATAACTATGTAAAGTGGCTAAATGAAAAATTGCTACCCAATTTACCTCCGCGCTCTGTCATTGTCTTAGACAATGCATCTTATCACAACACACAGGCTGAACGACTACAGACGCAATCTACAAAGAAAGCCGATATGCAGCAATGGCTCAGGGATAAGGGTATAGCATTTGATTAATCTCTTCTTAAATTGGAATTGTACGATATAATAAAGAGCTACAAAGCCCAACACGTAATCTACAAGATTGATGATTTTATAAAGAGCAAGGGTTTTGATCTCTTACGCCTTCCCCCCTATCACCCAGAATTAAATGCGACTGAAAATATTTGGGGGATCGTTAAAAATTACGCCGCATCTAAAAATATCGAGCAAAACATGACGAATACGGAAAGACTGATCAATGAAAGTTTGGGCGAGGTTAGCAGTGAAACGTGGCAGAAAACTTGTGATCATGTTAAAAAAATTAAAAAGACTACTTGAAATATTTTGATCTCGATTTTGAATTGATAATCAATGTAAAAGATGATTCTGACGACAGCAAAACGAAATCGGAAATCGAAAATTTATCTGATAGTGATTGAAAATACTGAATAGTCCTACTTGTTTCGTTTCCATTCTGTAATGCCAATGCTTGCAAGAGTATTCTATTCTATTCTATTCTTAATTAAATGCCTACATCTTCTTAATATTTTTGTATTTATTGCAACCTAATCTAATTTATTTACAAAAAGTATATACTTTTAAAACCAAAATTTTATTTCGACTATTAAATCTCGACTTGAATATACGAGGGGGGATCAAAAAGTAGTGAGAACGACATACTCCTTGGTAAGAAAAAAAATAAATACTGGCAGGCATAGCTCAGATACATATTTGTAATATTAATAAAGAAAAAAATCTTCGATTCTCTTTTGTTTTTTTCTGAATGTAGTCATTTGTTTGCTTCGTGTCGGAACGTGTTCTCGAAAATGGAGAAAAACGAAGTGCGAGCCGTTATTAAATACCTCTGTTTAAAAAAGTTAACGACGCAAGAGATTCATTGCGATTTGGATGCAACATTAGGAGAGTCTGCTCCGCCTTTTTCCACTGTCGCAAGGTGGGCTTCTCAATTTCGAGTAGGGAGAACGAGCACGGAAGACGAACATCGTTGCGGCCGTCCATCGACGTCAGTCATCCAAGAAAATGTTGCGAAAGTCGAGAAAATTGTATTGAGCGATCGAAGAGTTACCTAATACTACGGTAATACTTAATTCAAGAAACGGGCATTTCATATGGAAGTATTCAATCCATATTGAAACAATCTTTGAATATGAGAAAAGTCTCCGCAAGATGGGTGCCGAGAATGTTAACCGACAGTCAGAAACAAAATCGACTTGACATTTCGAAGATATTGTTGGACAAGTTTCAAGAAGATTCTGAAAACTTTTTGTCTCGTTTCGTAACAATGGACGAAACATGGGTCCATCATTTTGATCCCGAGACAAAACAACAATCTTCGCAATGGAAACGGCCATCATTACCGACCCCGAAGAAGTTTCGTGCCGTGGCATCGGCTGGCAAGGTTATGGCCTCAATATTTTGGGACTCAGAAGGGATATTGTTGATTGATTACCTGGAGCGTGGAACTACTATTACAGGCCAATATTATGCAGCTTTAATTCCTAAGTTGAGGAATGCCATCAAAGAGAAAAGGAGAAGGAAACTTCGAAGGGGCGTGCTGTTTCATCACGACAACGCACCCGCGCACAGGTCGGCTGTTGCGATGGCTGCCATTCAGCAAGCTGGCTTCGAATTGGTTGACCACCCCCCTTATTCACCAGATCTGGCGCCTAGCGATTTTTATCTGTTCCCCAAATTGAAAGAATACTTAAGGGGAAACAGGTACGAAGACGATTACGAGGTGATGGATGCCGTGGAGAGCTTTTTGCAGGACCAAGACAAAACTTTTTTTTTGAAAGGGATTGAAGTCTTGGAAAAGCGCTGGACTCGGTGTGTAGAGAGACTCGGAGACTATGTAGAAAAATAAATTATTAAGTTATCAATAGTCATTATAATCTATCTCATTCTCACTACTTTTTGATCCCCCCTCGTATATCAGATTTCATTGCTAACGTTACCCACTTTTACACACACAAGCGCGCTTGTCGGGATACGTCACTACTACAATCAAAGCCGAACGGACTTCGTGAAATAGAATATCTGTACCATGAACGTCACTTATGTATGTGTATGAGTCCGATAGTAAACCCAAAAAGTCAATATCCGCACACACCCAGCACTGATCAACACAAAAATTCATAAGATGCTTACCAAACGACGCACTCGGGTGAGCATTAAAATCCCCTAGTACGAGTATGAAAACAATTTCCACACCACAACTGTCTATCGCTGCACTAATCTCACTCAAACAGTCCGTGAAACCAGCCATATTATCCGTAGCATCTGTCGGCATATAAACCGAAAACACTAAAAACTGGCGATCGTCAAGCACCACCTTAATAGCAGTGAGTCTCACATTTTCACATTCCACTACAGACACGTACGGGTACACACTCTTGCGCCATAGTAAAGCAACGCCTCCGTGCGGCCTGCCCCGTACCATCCCCTCCGACGTATCCACCGCTGATTTGCCGGTATACGTGAAATCCTGGTCTATCCCCCCTAGATATGAAATGTCATGGGGCATGAGCCACGTTTCTTGTAACGCCACTATATCAGCTGTTTGACATAACGATTTTACACAGTCAATTGATCGTTATTGACCGACAATTGAAACTGACAAAAGTCGTATTATTTATTTTCTTTTGTGATTTGTCTACCATCACTATTTTTATATTCCACAAACCTTCTAATAGAGACGCCCTCCGGCCATAAACTACTTTCTAAGAAAAGTGAAAACTTTGACCTTGGGACACATATTTTGTACGCATTATATTGTCGCTGTATCTTCGCGTTGATTCTTTGCAAAGATACATTAACCTGCGTTCTATTCAATGTGTAAGCCAGTATATCACTTTCCGATATACTTTTATCTACTTTGTTTAAAAACAAAGGTATTCTAATATCCGCGGCCTTAAACTTTTCGCTAGGGTTGTTTAGGGCTTTGCCCTCAATAGTACGGCGATTCTTTAACCTTTTTCGCTGTATCAACATCCATTCCTCTGACTGCTTCTTATCCTTCCATTGTCCATCTTTAGCCACAATACGCGCTAATGCGTTATGATTTACCGGCGTAGATGCCATCTGATGATTCATACACGCGCCCGTGTCCTCAGTGAGGCCCGCTCGCTGCTCAGGTGCAGGCGGCCTTTCGTTGGTCGAAACCGCGGTGTCGTTACTGGCCTCCATATGCTGCGCCTCATTAGAGCATCGCACTTGTGCGAGAGGGACAGCGCCACACTCGATCCGCGCGCGCGACAGTTGCCCCCACGCGAGTTTCGTCCTGTGCTGTACTCTCAGCTGTGTCCCCATGAGTCATGCTATGTTCTTCAATGCGAGGTAGGCCCAACGGTCCCCTGTCCACATAGTAGCTGCTGGATATACCGCCACCGTCGCGCTTGCTATTTACATTTATGCACTCATAATTATTGACCAGAGATGCTTGTTTCAGATTTATTGGGTCTTGTTGAACCTCATGCAGTTGATCTGATGATACATACTCGTACGTATCCTTTAATAATCTTAGATCTTTCTGTATCACAAGTATATCTTGTAATAAACTTGTAGCATCTATGTGATCGAATGTAATTTCTGCAATTCTCTGGCCACAAAAATTGGAGTTTCCTCGGGATCTGTCTCCTTAAAAACAGAAATAACATCGAAGAGATCTCGTTGCGATCTTCCTTTCCCCTTCCGTGTTACTCTACGTTTCTTAGAAGTTAATAGGTAATAAGTAATACGGGCTGGTATCCGCAACTCCACGACAATGCGCGTATTTTGCGTATGGGTGGGAAAATCTATCATTCGATCCACCCCAGCTCCTCAAAGAAGCCCAGCAGCGCCTTAATATCACTGACAACCTCACGGAGGGTACTTGGGTTACCGAAGTACTTTGCCCTGTATGCGGCGACCACCGGGCAGTTTAGAAGCACATGAGCTGCTGTCTCGTCGTCCTCCATGCAGGCCCTGCACAGCGGACTGTCTGTGACTCCTATGACAAAGAGGTGTTTATTAAATGACCCATGTCCAGTTATAGCAGCTGTAACTGTACGCAGCTGTTGTTTAGTTAGTCAGAGAACCTGTTTTGTGAGGCGGCCATCAATTGTAGGGAGTGCTTCCTTAGCCTGCCTACACTCACCTTGGTCCGACCAAAGTTTGTGATGCTGGTCCCTGGTACGCTTCCTTAACAGAGCGCGCAAGTACCCGAAGGGGAGCGGCACCATGGGTACCGGTCCCACTGGTGCCGTGCTCGACCCCCTTCTGGCAAGTTCGTCGGCTGCGTCGTTGCCTAACGAGCCGCTGTGTCCTTTGATCCATTGAATGGTTATATTATTAAATAATAAATAAATAAATAAACCATTTATTTCAGGCGACACGGCCCATAGATAAATACCTTAACCTAAACATACATATTTGAATATAAACAAAACTTGTGTTAATAAAATAAGCTTAAGACTATGTTAGTAGCACTCCTCTTTGCACTAGCTTGACTTTAAGTGCTGCCCTGTGGAACTTGTCCGCGGAAGCGACGGAACACCACGTCCTGCGGCCAAAAGTCTTCCTCCATGACGAGGGGCAGGTAACAGTTCGGTACACGCACCACAAACGCCTTGAAGTTGACGTTGCGGCGCGACTCCAGTAACTGCACCCTCGGCGTGTACCTAGTCTTCTGGCGCACGTACTCCACGATGTCCTCCGCCTTAGTGGTGTAGTGCAGGCGGGAGATATACACCGGTGTATTCGGCTTTGCGGCACGCAAGCTCACTTCGGGCTCCGCAGGAGCTTTGCCGCAACGGTTCTTATTAATTCGCGGACGGCGCTTCCTCCTGTGCACCGTCACGAAACCCTCATCATTATCATTATCAGCCTTGTTCGACGCCTTTCCAGGCATAGGCTTCATCCTTGGAGCGCCAGGGACGCTCGCGGTGACGCTGGCGAAATTCTGTGGAAGTGGTTTCGCTAGGGCTGCAGACACTGGCAGCGGGACGGGGCGAGGAGCTCGGGCGGCGCTGCGCGGAGGAGCCGCGGCGACGGGTGCGGGGCTACGAGGCGCGAGGGCGGGGTGCACTGCAGGCTCAGCAATCGACGGTTGCGCTGGCGACGAAACTGCTGACGCGGAATCACACGACGATAAATCGAAGCCGGCGCCGCGACCAGTGTTTACATTAGACGCATCGACAGGTGACCTAATTACCGCCACACTGTTGCGCAACTCGCTAACTTCTTTGCGCAAATCGTCGGTGGTGTTTTGGGAGGCATCTAATTTCGTTAGCACATCCGCGAGACTGGCCTTCAGAAAGACAATGTCCTTCAGAAGGCTCGTTACATCGACGTGGTCGAAGGTGACGGGAGGAAGCTTGTGTAGCTCCTTCGCCACAAACGTCGGCACGTCGTCGGGGTCGGTCTCCTTGAACAGCGTGATTATATCTTGCAGGCTTCTCTTAGTCCCGTCACGCCGGCGGGACACCATCTGGTCGCGCTTGTTCAGCGCAGTAAACAACAACAGCTTGGCAGCAGCTATGTCATCCTCACTGAAGTTCGTCGCGCAGATCTGGACAGCAGACACCTCGTCCATCACATCCAGCTTCTGCTGCAGGAACGCCAGCAGCTCATTAACCACAAGTTCATTACTCATGGCGAGTTAATTACGTGCGACAGCTTGCGCCGCGCTAATCGATATAAAGAATATGCAAACGCGTCCGCATCGAAACGCGGTGCATGTGAGACTCAATATTTATTTATCAATATTATTGAGTTGAGGTATATTGTTGAGGTTTTAGTATTGGTGAGTTGAGACGCTGGTGGCACTCGTATATTAGCCCAGAGTCCACTGTGTGACTACTTAGCGCTTGCAGAACAGCCATGCTATCTGAGAGTATGCGGATTGAGTGGTCCTTAACTTCCCTGGCCATAATGGCCGAAGCGGCCAGAGAAATGCCCATGCACTCGGCCTGGAACACAGTGTTATGGACCCCCAATGGTGTGGCTATGTGTATGTTGAAGTCCTCTGAGAAGATTCCAGCACCCGTGCCACTACCTGTTTTGGATCCATCCGTGAAGATGCGCAGCTCTGCGGGGCACAACCCCTCGCATCGGCGATCCTCGTGAAGCTGGATCTTGTATTTTTTATCAAAAATAAATTGTTTGGGTACCCGGTCATTCACAGCTTTCGTAATGGGGAGTTCCTTGTTAAGTCCTTCTTCTGTCTTAGAAGTTATCGATTCATACAGCAAACTCTTAGCATCAATTATGTCCTCCACGCTGAACGAAGTTGAACATATCCGCACAAGGCTCTCCTCGTCCATGACGTCTATTTTATTCTGAATAAACGCCACTCCTCACAGATAACTTTGTTACAATTACTGCACTTCACTTTTCTAGATGTCATCGCGTTCGGATGCATCATCCTCGATACGTTCGCTCGCTAGCGCTTGCGATCGCAGACTGAATATATAAAATATCTTCTAGTTAATAAAAATATAATAAATAATACATATAAAATATCTTCTAGTTAATAAAATGTTGCATTCATTCATGCATTGACAGACACAGCCTAAATCATAGCATGGTCTACAAGCGTGCGAGGAGCCCGCACCAAATGTTAGGAAAAGCCGCTTGGCCAAGTTGGCTGAAATGGTACAAGATGAGGTCGCCGTTGTCGTTGATGATGTCGATGTAATGATTAGCTAATAGTTTGCTCGTGTACCTTGCGCACGGCGGGCTGGTTGCGCTTGTTGAGGTCGCGGTCCTCCTCGGCGGCGTGGCGCATCTGCTGCAGCAGCTGCGCGATGAGGTCGTCATTGTCGTTGATGATGTCGATGTCCCGTCGCCGCCGCCGGCCGCGTCTCTCCTCCCGCTTGCGCGACAGCATCAGCTCGAAGTCCGACATGCCCGAGGCCATGTCGGCCGACTTGGAATCGGGCGCCAACTCGTCGTCGGACGAGTCATCCACGGCGGGCTTGTCGGCGGCGCGCGGGGAGGCGACGGGTTCGGGCGCGCGAGGCGAGCCGGGCGAGTCGGGCCCGACCGCGCCCGCGCCCGCGCCGCCCTCGTCGTCCGTAGAGAGGCGCACGGCGCGCCGCTTCTTGCCTGCAACGATCAGCACTGGATTGAAGCTCAGCTAAGCACGGCCAACGACTTGATATCGCGCGCTGGATGTGGGCCGAGCATTGAGAATCGAACAGAGTCCAACATCCCAGCGCGTCAAAAATACACACTGTTGACGTACAAATCCAGAGAAACCCTCAAAAATATAACTTATACCAATGTTATTATATGTTGCCCTACATACGAGTATGTACAAGGGGCTCTGATACACAATTATGAGGTAGAAATGTTTAATAGATTACTTTGCATGGACATAGAAAATCATAATTATGCTTATTTCTTTGACAGTAATCGTGACCTATCCGATGAAACATTTTCATATAATACGGGCAAAGTTAACAAACTCTGTCAAAAACGTATTTCTGACAGTATTTACCGCCGCGCGCCGCCTACTCATTGATATTGAGACCTATCCAACGGAATATGACTATGGTAATTCTCCAAAATCGCCAAAAAATTCTCAAAACGCTCTTTTTCGCCCCCTTATGTAAAAAAGATATCGATAGTGATGGCAGTTCAGGATAAAAACAAAAATTTATACTGTTACACCAAAATATAGTTGGGATTTTAAATAAAATTGATTTATTCGAAATTACAATTTCCGACTTCAGATTGGCCATATAGATTTTATTTGTCTGAGTGAACTTTTATAAAATCAGGACATGAAAGTAATTTAGCACTTACACATTTTAACTTAGCTGCTAGTTACACAAGGCACGGGAAAAAACGTGGTGGAACATGCGTTTTAGTAAGGTCTAGTTTTTATTCCGTTACCGATAACTGATGAACTGGCCAGTGATTTTTGTTTTGAATGCTGTGGCATAGAAATATTGAGCCATAATTTAATTATAGTGTGCATTTATAGAATTGCGGATTCCGATGTGTTCATATTTTTAAAAAATCTTGAAATATTGTTACGCAATATAACCCGCAAAGTTAAAAAAAATATTATTTTGTGCGGAGATTGGAATATAGACATATTAAAAGACAATAAATACTCAAAGGAACTAATATCCGTACTGAACAATTTTAATATTTCACCGCATGTTAGAATGCCTACTAGGAAAAATACTAGCATAGACTGGTGATAGATTGGTTTGAAATGCAGTACGCATAATTTAGCTCTCTCCGATCACGATACCGGTCAATCGTCAACTTTTTACCTTCAAGAGATGAGTAATAAATCAAAACCTATAAAATTCTGGTATGATAAGAAGAGAGATTATAATAAGGAGAATGTAACACAATTCTTAAATTGCTTAGCAGCCTTAAGTTTTACTGAAATTTACAAAGTGACATACTGCAATGAGGCTTTCAATATATTCCACGACCTATTCACGCTCTTCTATAAATTGTGTTTTCCCGAAATTCTCGTTAAAAAGACCAATAAACCCATAAAAAACAAATGGCTTAGTACGGGTTTAAAAATATCATGCATTAAGAAGAGAGCTTTATATTACGAATATCAACATGATGCTATAAGTAAAGGCTATCACAAAAAAAAATACCTCAATTATACTAAGATCTTAAAAAAATGCATATCAAAATCACAACAGATAAACAACAATAATTTTTTAAATAACTCAAAAATTAAATGTAAAGCGACATGGTCAATCATAAAAAATAATTTAAACAAACCCAATAACAGCAACTACATAAATGAATTAATAATCCTTGATAAAAAAATTAATAATCGTAATGACATATGTAACCAATTTAACAATTATTTTATTGAGCTGACACAAAAAAACAACAATAATAATCATGATGTAAACAACATTAACATTGACAATAATATAAATATTTTATTTCTGACTCCAGTGGATGAAATTGACGTTATTAAAATAATTAATTCATTAAATAATACAAATTCTACCGGATATGATGAAGTAACCACTAAAATAATTAAATTAAGCGCGAAAATAATAGCATCCCCACTTAGCTACCTAATAAACCTCTCTTTTGAAGAAGGTGTTTTCCCATCTAGACTAAAAGAGTCTATAATTAAACCACTGTTCAAAAAGGGTAACTGTACTGACATGGGCAATTATAGGCCCATTACACTGATCCCAATTTTTGCTAAAATTTTTGAAAAAGCAATGCATGACAAAATAAATAGCTTTATAACTAAATATAATTTAATTGTGGAGAGTCAGTTTGGTTTTAGGAAAAACAGTTCAACGTCTCTAGCCTGTTTTTCATTAGTAAAACTAATTACCGAAGCTCTTAATAAAAAAATGTCTACTTGATCAGTATTCTTAGATATGAGCAAAGCCTTTGATTTTGTATCACACGAACGACTACTCTACAAGCTAGAGAAATATGGCATAAGAGGCAAAGCGCATGATTGGCTTAAAAGTTACTTATCTAATCGCCAACAGAGAACTGTTATCTCTAGGATAGAAAATGATACTAGGACGACTTTTTGCTCTTAACTAAAAATTAATGGTTCTGGCGTCCCGCAGGGAAGTGTACTGGGTCCGCCACTATTTATATTATACATTAATGACCTCAAAAAATGTTTAAAATATGAATCTATCCAATTTGCTGACGATACTACTTTGACGATAAAATGTTCCAACAAAACTGACATAGAAATAGATACTAACAATGAAATAATTAATGTAATAAAATGGCTGGCTGACAATAATCTTCATGTTAATATTGAAAAAACCAAAATAGTACAATTTCAAACATGTAACTTGTCAGTAATATCAACAGCAATTATACACAATAATGCAATTCTGCAACCAGAACCATCAGCTTTATTTTTAGGTATAGTAATTGACAACAAATTGAACTGGAAAGAACATGTAGAAAAAGTATGCAGTAGGCTTGATAAGATTGTATATGCTCTTCGCAAGTTAAGACTAGTGTCCAGTAAAAAAACCGTCCTAAATGCTTATCATGGGTATGTTTCATCGGTATTGCGTTACGGTCTAGTGATATGGGGTAATTCAGTGGATGTGGAAAGAGCATTTAAAGTACAAAAAAAGTGTATCAGAGCCATGAGTGGAGCGGAATATATTGACCATTGCAGACCATTATTTAAGGCATTAAAAATTCTCCCACTCCCATGTCTGTATATTTTTGAAGCTTGTCTATTTGTAAAAAAATACCCTCATTTATTTCTATTAAATGAACAAGTCTCCGAGAGACTGAACAAAAAAAATGCCGGGAAATTACTAGTACCTGCTCAGAGATTGCAATTATACAGTAGAAATGCCAGTTGTATGACAATTAAAATTTATAATAAATTACCACCTGCCTGAGAATGTTACCAATTAATAAGTTTAAATGTAAAATGTTTGCTTGGCTCTTAGACATGTGTTTTTATTCCGTCAATGAATTTTTAAATCATACTTTTTGATATTGTAATTAAGATCGTAATAATGACAATAATTCTCAAATATTAATAATTATAATAAATAATAATAATTCTTGGACATTGTAATTTGTACTTTGACTTTGTATTTTGACATTATGATTTATATTTTAGATTTAACTATTAATATTTTGATTTGTTCAGATTTGCACGCCTACCTTATTATTTAACATTTCTACACCAGTAATGGTAGTATATGTGAAACAATGTATAATTTAAGATCTAAATGTACCATATACTGAGAAATAAATACTTTTATACTTTTTATACTTTATAAAAAAAACTCAGCTTAAGCTATAACGTAGTAATCAAAATGATTATTATTAGATATATATAAACACTGTTTTGCATGTTATTTTAAAATGATATATGTCGTCGATTCTTAACGGAACGTCAAGTTTAACCATGGACCTAATAATATAATATAAACAGGACTGAGCTCTCCAAAAAATCGTATCATACAAAAATGAACCATAAGGATTGCACATTAGGTTTACATTTGATAGGATATCTTAGCAGAGGCAAAACGAGACGAGAGAGATAGCTCGAACGGAGGCTGTTTGTCCCTTTTGCTCAATTGCCAAAAGATAAAAATGTTAATGATGGTAGAAAATATTTCACCAACTACAAGTAAAATAAGTTACGTATAATTTTTTTATCATTTAGATTACTTTTAAATAATTTTATTTACAGGTTTACAATCTGTACATCATAGTCAATAATTTTATATAAGTAAAATCCATAAGTAAAAATAATCAAAATAATATGATTGTTTGGTAGCTATCATATAATTACTCTGGTAACACTGAAATCTGACAGCAATGGTTTCATTGCGGATCTTTTTCAACTTAAATAGTGAAAATAATGGTGGGAAAGTGTTGCATCAAGAGATGTAAAAGTGAATCATATGCTGGTTGTATGGCATTTCATTTCACAGGTAAAGATCCGAATAACAAAGATTTTATTTAATAACAATTTTGAGTCTAAGTAGCGTGACCATGCTCTAGACGTGTTGTAGACGGAAGACGCTAAAGCTTTTGTGTATTTCTCATTAAAACTATTAATGTTAGCCGAAAATACAATTTGTACCTATGTATTGCGTGATTGAAATAACATAATTTTTATGTTGGTTACAGCTTTCCATCGAAAGAAGAAATGAAGCAAAAATCCAACCAGGATGTTATTCCCGAAATCCCGAATCACAAACAATTACTAAAAGTTCTGTGGTGTGTATAATAGCCTTCATTTCAAGCCGGCAGATTATTATACCTATAGCAAAATCTCGATGAGGGTTGAATGCTAATGTAGGTACCATAATTTTTTCCAGCAGTATGGATATTGGTTTTATAATTTGTATTATCCGATTCTGTTTCTCAGCTTATTTTCAATAAATAACTTTTGATTTTGATTTATGGCCCTGAGCAAGAAAGGGCCATGTTCCTGAAACGAGATTCTACATGCACCCTTGCCTACGAGGGGGCGTTTTTAAGTTCGCGGAATGGGGGGGAGGGGATAACAATAGGTCATTATCGGGAAGGCCACAACTTCAGCCACTCAATATTAGTATAAATACCAGGTTTTATCTTAATTGGATCATTGTTCCCCATTATGATCCAGCCTGCCCCGTCTGGCTGTCCTATTATTAGCGACGCTCAGTCGACTAATAATTTACCCTAGTTTTAAGCCTGGCCAGGGGCTTTAAGTTCGCTTAAAGAACCCACAGGAAACGCCCGGTTGAGCAGTCTCGACCCTCAGTGGTAAACTGCGAGATGCCATTTATAACTAACTAACTAACTAATTGGATCATTAGTCTTTGAATTATCGTCAAGCAAACAACTCAATTGGGAAGAAAGTGTGAATTATGGAAAAAATCGAGTACCGTGCCGTAATAAAGTTCCTTACCAAGCAAGGAAAGTCAGTTCAAAATATACTGAAAGAGATGGAATCCGTTTACGGGGACTCTTGCCCGGGTAAAACCATGGTTTACAAGTGGCACAGTCTCTTTAAACAAGACAGGACCTCACTTGACGACGACCCACAGCTCGGACGGACGATCGAGGTGACTACTCCGGAAATCATTAAAAAAGTCGAAAAAATAATATTGGAAGATGCCAGACTAAAGAAGAAACAGCTTGCAGAAATGGTTGGAGTATCGGATACGACAATTTTCAAAATTCTACACGATCATCTTGGCATGACAAAGGTCAGTGCAAGATGGGTGCCAAGAATGCTCACGCCGCCTCAAAAACAACACCGCGTGGAGTGTTCTCGCACGTTTTTGGACCTCTGTAACGAAGATAAGGATGGACTATTAAGTCGAATTGTTACTGGAGATGAAACTTGGGTTCATCATTATGAACCTGAGTCGAAACAAGACTCTATGCAGTGGCACAAAAAAGGCACACCACCACCCAAGAAGTTTAAAGTGTCACAATCGGCTGGAAACATCATGGCAACAGTGTTTTGGGATTCAGAAGGGATCCTGTTGACCGATTATAAAGATAAAGGCGTTTCTATAACCGGAGAATACTATGCTTCTATCCTCGAGAGGTTGAAAGAAAGCATTAAAGAAAAAAGGAGGGGTAAATTGACCAAAGGTGTCCTTCTTCACGACAACGCGCCTGTTCACAAGAGCCGTGTTGCGTTGGCTGCCCTGCAATAAGGTGGGCTTCGATATTTTAGACCATCCACCCTACAGCCCAGACCTGGCTCCCAGTGATTATTACCTCTTCCCAAAACTGAAAAAAGAACTTCGTGGGAAGAAATTTTCAACTGATGAAGTGAAGGACGCGGTTTCAGTTTATTTTTCGGACAACAACAAAGCATTTTTTTATGAAGGTATACATAAGCTAATTGAAAGATCTGAAAAATGTATAAGGGTAGCAGGTGAATATTTTGAAAAAGAAAAATAATTTAGTATTTTTATTTTCACTTCTCACCCTCCATTCCACGAACTTAAAAATGTACCTACGTACTTCATAAGCCACGTATCATGTACGTGATCATATTTGATGAATCGATACAAGACTTGTCTCAACAATATTGTAGTCTAGCTATCATTACTTTTATTCTCAAAAACATGGGTAGATACTAGGTACACGGTTCAAAACCGACATTGAACTCAACAATGTTCAGTTTCAAATAAGAAGCTGTCGAAAAAAGTATTTCGATAGGTATGTATAGTTTTTATCCAACGTGCTGCTGCAATGACGACATTAATTCAACACTCGTATACGGTTCTGCATTTTCGTTCTATAAAGATATTTTGATTTCATTAAACGTTATTATTTATTGATTTATTTACGATTTTCTAAAATAGCATTTTAGAGCAACCTGTAGCGCAGAGATGAAAATTGAAACGAAAGAGAAAGAAAAGGCCACGCCACTCGAGTTTTTTTTTTCCATGAAGCTACTTAATAGCTTGTGGCGGAATCTACATCGCTACATACGAACTACGCGTCACACTGACGTCACGCAATCCTGCATCGCGCAATCAGAGTTTACCGCGCGATTAGCATATATACAACGTCCCGACATCAACCGTTGGGCAGTTGCCCACCAGACACGACACCCGTCTGGTCGGAGGATCCTCCCTTTTCAATGGAGGATGAGTGAACTTTACACCCTGTTCCGCATGCCTCTAAACTGGTGACCCCGAGTATGAACGTCAGCGCAGCCTTCGTGCAACTCCTTCAGCGTGACGTCATCAGCATCACTTCCTCAAGCTTTCGAGCGGCGAGTCACACAGCCAGCCAACATCTACGGCTTCAACGGGTATCCTGACCACCAGCATGCAGCGGACGTGCATTCCTGGTCATCACCTTCAGCCTCAACCTCAACCCAGCGCTGTACACTCTCGAATCACTGGAGCATAACGCAGCGCCATCCCGACTTACTGGGGTATCACCGCAGACAGTTCCAACTCACCGTGAACTATGCGGCACCCGGTTCCGACTCACTGGAACCACAATTGGCACTGGCAAGCATCGCAAGATACACGGCTCAGCCCACTATCGACCTCCGGTCTCCGGAGGGGAGTGATGTGGTGGAGTCTACATCGCCACATACAGACTACGCGTCACACTGACGTCACGCAATCCTGCATCGCGCAATCAGTTTACCGCGCAACTAGCATATTATATACAACGGCCCGACATCAACCGTTGGGCAGTTGCCCACCAGACACGACACCCGTCTGGTCGGAGGATCCTCCCTTTTCAATGGAGGATGAGTGAACTTTACACCCTGTTCCTCATGCCTCTAAAAACTTAATAATAGCTGGTTCAGAACAATAGACAATCGATGAACATAAAAAAACGGTGTTGGTCAATTACCTTTTTTTTACCAGATGGCATAGAATAATAGCTTCATGAATGAGTCTTTTGCATCCTAATTTTGGTTATTATTTCATTATTTAGTTTGTTTTAATTTTTTTTTTTTTTTCAATTTACGAATTATTTTATCTTATTTTAATTTTTATGATTATTGAACACTAGCTCTACCCGCGTGTTGAAGGCATGTCGCGATGGCGGAAACATGTTGTTTAAGGTTTCATTATTTCACTATATAAGTATTAATTACAATATTTTTTTATTACAAACAATAATTTAAAATCACTTAATGTCCACCGGACCCAAATTCTCTTTCGAAACGAATTTTCCTGATTGTTATAAAAATGTTTGGTCACCCTATTAGAAAGGGATAAACAGCCTCTGTATGAGATATCTCTCTCTGCTCGTGTTTTTGGTACGAGAGCTCAGTCCAGTTTATATATTAGGTCCATGAGTTTTAACTGAAATCGGTGTGTTCGGAAATTGAGGTTGGCATCACTGTGCAAGCTGTCAATGTCATTTTGAGTTTGCGGGGGAAAATAACGGTGACATATGACGGCTGTCATTCAAGGTTCCGGTACTTTACGGGGACTTTGTGATTAGACACCGAGCTGAACGGACGTGCTCTACCAACCTCGCTCCGACCTCGCCGCCTTCTGATAGGAATCCAGTTCCATCTGATTAATTTGTGCTACTTTCTGATTGTTTGTTAAATCGACCTAATTAAAACTGTAGAGTGCATATTGAGTCTTATTTCGGCTACAACAATGGACGACGACCAGTCCGGCAACGAACGCTGACATTCTCCGCCGACATATATATACTAGCTTCTGCCCTCGACTTCGTCCGCGTGAAACTTTTGCTCACCGTAGCGTGGTGTTAAATATACCCGAATCGCTTTAGCGTGGCAATAGCGGTCATTGCCCTATTCCTACTATATCTCCATAGGATAGGACTCCAAACAGTAAACTAAGCATGTTTGGTTTTGGTTAAACATGTTGAAAATCACGATAGATTACGGACTTCTTAGAATACCCATGACATTATGGTACATTTATATTTTTGTATCCGGGCAACACTCTCTCTCTCTCTCTCTTTCGGGCTTGCGTACAAGAAAGTACTCAATATTTTGTATTCTTTATTTAATAATAAATAAACAGTTTTAGAACAAAATAGTGTTTATTATCAATCAGCCAATTTATAAACAGAACTTTATTTCAGTTTTTGAAATAAAGAATGCTAGAAAATGTAGGTGTCACTGATCGCCGTTGCCACGCTAAAGCGATTCGGGTATAGTAACGGCTGTAACCTTCCCCAAGAATTGGGCTGACATATGCAAAAAGAATTTTTCAAATCCGACTAATTGTTGCAGAGATTAGCGCGTTCAAACAAATGTTCAGCTTTATTAAATTAGTCATAGATATATGAAAGAAGGAGATATGCCCGGTAGTTGAAAATGTATCAGAACCCGATGTCGCTAGGTTGGCCCCACCACCGCGCCACTACTACACATGTAGTTCAATAAAAGCAATAGATACAAAGTCGCGCACACACATGCAATTCATAAATCAGAACATACTACACAATCAATTATAAACCGTAACTCGTCACACACAGCGTGCATTTACCATGCACCGTACAACTTACTCACACAAAAACATCTGGCGCTATTATTGTGTTGTGCAAAAAGCAATTTATTTTACATATACGCTAGTGATTGACTAAATCGGAAAGTTATCGATACTTCCATTTATTACTGTACAAGAAAAATTTGGGGTCCTGAAAATAAAATAAAAAATGATATGTCCAGAAAGTATTATATATTTTAAATTAAAAAAAAATGTATATTAAAAAAAAACACGAATCAATAAATTAAAACAATCCGGTTAAGTTGGTTTAGGCTGTGAAACCATAGGAATTGTTGAACCCTGTTATGATGTGTTTACTCACTGACCTGTAAAGTGGAGGTATTTGTTCAGTACTTGACGTACTCTTAATTTTGGGATTGCCCATTCAAAAAGCCTGCGAGTTTTCTTTAGAGGCTGGAACATTTCTGCCTTAAAGTGAATTGAGTATATGGTGCTATATTTTGTTGGGAACCAGTTACGTGGCCTTCCTGTGGCATCAATCCATTCTTTTTTTGTATTTGTATCTTTTGGGAAGCTAAAAAGGTACTATAAGAACTTATTTATCATTTACATAATAAGTATCTTATGCTATAGTCTATAGTCTAGGAACTAGTTGCCCGCTGAGACAGGGGTGAGGCGGCGGTTCGCAACGCACGTACTGAATAATGCGCCCCCGCTCCTCCATCCCACCGCTCACATACCTAAAGCCTGGTTTCCACCACGAGCGGAGCGGACCCATTAAGGTCTCCGTTTAACTCGCAAGAGTAAACTGCATACTTGTATTTCCACCAACAAATAGTCCAATAGTATGCAGTTTACTCTTGCGAGTTAAACGGAGTCCTTAATGGGTCCGCTCCGCTCGTGGTGGAAACCGGGCTTAAGGCGCGGTCAACTAGTTCCGCGCGGTCTATACTTCTTAACCTCACGATGAGTAAGCAGGTAGCAGGCAACAGGCGAATAGGCTTTTGTTATTTAAAAAAAACCCTTAGTTAAGAAATAGTTAAATATATGAAAACAAACACATGCCATACTCATGCATAACAAATAAATAGCATGAATATGTTGACTTATTTTAAGCAAAAATCACTAATATTTTATCTGAACCATACCGATTACTACAACGCATTCGAATCTTGTGGTGCATAGTTAAAGACTTCAGCGGAAGTAAAATACCAAAACCAAAAAAAAGTAAGGAAATAGCACGAAGATGCGATAATTTAAACCAGAAAACACTCCACCTAAACATTAATAAACTTACTTTACGACCGTTGGTTATGCATTTCTCAACTAGGTAAAATAATCAAAAACAGTAAAAAAGATTATTTTACATTCTCAAAGGTTTTCCAACCGTACTTAAACGTCATCTTTTCAAGTGTTCCAACCGGGCTAAAACGGTTGACAAATTGAAAAATAAACTATAATAGCAATATAATATTCGTTGGGCAATCGACATTATTATCGATAGCCTACTTTAGTAGATCTTAACCTCATCACTATCTCGCCGCAAGACACAGCGGCTGTACTATGCGACGCTCCGCGTAAATAAAGTATCGTTTTGTTATTTTTACATTGCTTGTCCAGTCGCTTAGCGACATACTTAAGGTAGTGGTTAAGGAGCAATGTATTTGCTGCAAAAATAGTACAGCCGCTGCGATATTTGAAAACAAAAATAACGTAGTAAAAGCAAGAAATATTTTACGATTTGTTGTTTTTTATGATTTTAAAGATAAATACAGTAAAATACTTTTACTTACATATGGTAAGTGATTCCGTGAGATACGAAGTTTTTAATATCACTTCGGTTTTTGCAGAAAGCCACTGAACAACACGGCATTTTTATAATTTATCGTGACCACGGTCGAAAGCGTACTAGTTCGCGGAGACGGCCATTTGGCGAGTAAAGGCACAGCGTGCGCATAACGCGTGGACACAGATACGCCCCCATGCCACTTCTCCTGTTTTTTATATTTCTATGAAATTAGTACAGATTGTTTGTATACTGTACAAGTAATGTACGTTAATTAATAATGCCGTGTATTGCTAAATTTAGACATATCTATCATTTAAGACAAAGATTGGGGTTAATGCTGTGTATGTATTTAGTACGTAAACCTATTTATTAAAAAAAACCGGCCAAATGCATGTCGGACCACGCACAATGAAGGGTTCCGTAGTTGGGATGAATTTATCCCAAGAACAAACTAAACATTGTAGTTTAAAAACATGTTCTCCCATACATTCAAACTGTAAATATAAGTTTGTACTCACAGTATTGAGAGATTTACCATGTTATTTTAAAACCACAGACTTCTTATAGGTTTTCCTGTAATCTACAGGTAAAAAACTATTTCTAACCGATTTCAAAAAAGGAGGTTCTGTATTCGACCCGTATATAATTATGTATGTTTGTTTGTCCGCGATTTTCTCAAAAACGAATGCACCAATTTTGATGATTCTTTCACTGTCGTGATCTACATACTTTCAAGAAGGTTTTAGTATGTAATACATTATATAATTATTATTATGTACGAAGTTATATGCGTAAATGTACTGTATCTCCGGCATTTCTAAGCCGATTTTGATGATTCTTCTTTTCGTGTGTCTTGGGCTTACAGATGTAATTGTATATTCAACTAAAAATGGAAAAATAAATTTACTCAGTTTGCAAAACTTTTTTTTTAACTTCTATTTGCCCCAAAAAGTGATCCCCATATTCAAAATTCTCGTACTTAATTCATTTATTTACACGTCTGTGTTTGGGGCACAGAAATTCATATGTGTACAAAATTTCAACTTAATCGGTCCGTTAGATTCGGAACACATTGGCTGTGACAGACAGAAACACGAGTAATCCTATAAGGGTTTCGTATCTTCCTTTTGAGGTACGGAACCCTAAAAAATAAACTTTTATTCAATTAAGAAAAAATAAATTCCGTTGCTTACCTCGGCGCGAAGGCGAGCCGGAACCGGAGCGGCTGCTGGAGCGAGAGCGCGACCTGTACAGGCGCACGTTGCACATGAAAATATACTCAATTAAACCAATTACAACCACTTTTGAATTGTCAAGGAATGTTCACGAATTTGACGTATGGATCAGCACCATTCACCATTTTGAAGGGAACATAATAATCCAACACACGCGCCACCATCAGCGAGATATTGCCAATGAAAGACGTAGCCAGTAAACGGTTGATATGTTACGGTAAGTGTGATTAATTGAAAATTATTAATAATTGTCATCATTATTAATAATTACGTCACGATTTGGTAAATGTGCATATAAAATTGAAATTCATCACTTTTTGCAGTTGTTATTAATAATTCACTACTCTCGTCGGTAAAAGTAATAAAATAAAATGAGACTCGAAGTTATTTGTCCAGTAGGTAATTATTTATAATACCAAAGTGCTTACAAATACATAACTAAAAAAAACTTACACGCAAAACCGTTTATTCCGTAAAATCAACATTAAAAATTAAAATCTTTCTTCTATTTCTTTGTTCTAGAGGTATTTATTGATAATACCTACCACAATACTTAAAGGTACTCAACTAAAATACAAAATAAACTTTGAAAATTAATCCATTTATCGGTACTAAGGTTACATTATTAGTAATCACCGGTAAATGTGATTACTTTCTTACTTTTACCTCGTCTTTCGGTAATTATTAATAATGATAGTCAATTATTAATAATTTTCAATTGATCACTCTTACCGCAACAGATACACGAGACACGGAATCGGTGACGGTGCCAGCAGTGGCCAAGCTGATGCGAATTCCGCGCGGGATGCGGGAAATAGTCGCTTGACTTCCTAATCGTTAAAACAATCGACGGATTCGCCTCAGTGTAGCCAGAGTTTTACGAGAAACTACTAATTACTGTGCTTACTTCTAATGCAAATTACGTACGCGGCGTAATTTCGGGCCGATATTTTGTAGCAAATTTTTTTTTAAATCCAAATTTCATTGTAGGCTTTGGCGCGCCGAATTTTCTGTAATGTTTATCGAAAAATCATTGAGAGGAGCTCGTGGCTAAGTAATAACAGCCGCACGGGTCGATCCATCAGGTAAAGCTACGCTTGCCGGGGTTGGTCCGTGGATGGGTGACCATCTTTACATACCGAAACTCTCCGTGCCTCGGAAAGCACGTTAAGCCGTTGGTCCCGGCTGTCATTCGTAGATCTTTGACAGTCGTTACGGGTCGTCAGAAGCCTGAAAGTCTGACAACCAGTCTTACCAAGGGGTATCGTATTACCCAGTCACTGGGTTGTGGAGGTCAGAGAGCCAGTCGCTCCATGTAAAATACTGGTACTCAGCTGCATCCGGTTAGACTGGAAGCCGACCCCAACATAGTTGGGAAAAGGCTAGGCAGATGATGATGATGATGTTTATCGAAAAATCATTGTAGGCTTTGGCGCGCCGAATTTTCTGTAATGTTTATCGAAAAATCATTGTAGGCTTTGGCGCGCCGAATTTTCTGTAATGTTTATCGAAAAATCATTGTAGGCTTTGGCGCGCCGAATTTTCCGTAATGTTTATCGAAAAATCATTGTAGGCTTTGGCGCGCCGAATTTTCTGTAATGTTTATCGAAAAATCATTGTAGGCTTTGGCGCGCCGAATTTTCTGTAATGTTTATCGAAAAATCATTGTAGGCTTTGGCGCGCCGAATTTTCCGTAATGTGTCAGCAGACTTACCTAGAGCGAGACTTCGCTGAGCCGGATCGCGAACGTGAGCCCGATTTAGAGCGGGACCGCGAGCGGGATTTGGACTTGGAACGTGATCGCGACTTGGAGCGAGACCCAGAGCGAGACCGCGACCGCGAGCGAGATCGCGACCTCGACTTGGAACGCGAGCCTGATCGCGACCGAGACCGCGAGGCCGTCTTGCGAGCGCGCGACCCGGAGCGAGAGCGACTCCTACTTTTACGAGCTGAAATATAAAGTGCACATAAAAAGATGCATTAAACAAAAAGTGCAGAACATTATGGCTCACGAAAACCATTAGTTACGGGTGGGCCGATGGTTTGGCCGAAACCGAAACTGCTGCCGAAACCTGAGGGGCAATTCCCGTATTTTTATAACAACGTTCGCAATCTCATCTCAGTCTCAATCTGTCAAAATTGTATAGAGTTTGCCTACATTTTTGACATTTGAGTGTCGCTGGCTGACATTGCGACTTGAATTTGAACGTTTTTAATTACGAGACTGATTTCTGTCAATACTTTTATAGTCAATACTTTTATAGGAAGTATCATTTCTATGCTATTAGTTGTTTTTTTAATTGAACCAATTGAGGCTATACCAGAATAGAAACGGCGATAAGCGTGATTTAAAGGACGATTGCAGGAATTAAAAATAAAGATAAACAATTGAGAAGACAAAGTTGTTACCTTTTTCGGGTGATTTAGATCTGGATCGGGATTTAGATCGCGAGCGCGACTTCGACTTAGATCGGCGCGAGGCCGAGCGCGAGCGCGAGTGCGAGCGGCTCGGGTGCTTCTCTGGAAGCCAAGAAGTTCAGCAGAAGCTCATTAGCGATTCAGTAATAAGTGTCGAGAGAAAACATCATTTTACTACGTATACATAGCAAGCAAATGCACTACTGCATTTACTGTCTCATTTTTTTTATTATTAAAAAGGTAATAATTGCATAATTTCCTCACCTGGTGACTTGGAGCGCGCTCGCTCGGTGGCAGTGTCGCCGTCTACTTCCATCTTGTCAGGCGAATGAGACTTACTGCGAGACTTGGACTTTTGTGGCGACGGAGAGTGGCTCTTAGAGCGCCTCGGCGAGGCACTGCCTGACTTGGACCGAGATTTACTGCGGGGCTTTACTGGGGAGCCACTCTTAGACTTCGACCGACTTTTGGAACGTGACCTCGCTGTGGAATGGGCGCGAGCCGAGTTTGGGCGCGAACCGCTTCCGGAGGGAGAGCGGGCGCGAGAGCCCGAGCGAGACCGAGCACGGGAGCCGGAACGAGCACGGGAGCCAGAACGGGAGCGAGGCCCAGAACCAGACCGAGAGCGAGCGCGAGAACCGGAGCGAGAGCGAGACTTGGCCGGCGACGAGCTGCGGGAGCGCTCCGACTTTTGTGACCCGCTACGAGACCGCGAGCTCGATTTAGACCTAGACCGCGATTTGGAACGAGATCGCGACTTCGACCTTGATTGTGACTTGGAACGTGAGCGAGACTTGGAACGCGAACATGACTTAGAACGCGACCGCGACTTCGAGCGTGATCTTGATTTGGATCTTGAGCGCGAACGGGACTTTGAGCGCGATGCTGATCTGGAGTTTCGTCTTGAATGTGTGGATCCATCGTGTGACATCTTGGACACAGAGCCCGCCTGCACACACACAGGTACATTGTTATACTTAGCTGATAGTGCTTACTATGACTAGAGGGGAACATATTGTACGACATGCCAACTTTATTAGCTTCACTACTTTTATTAACGTTTACGCTATATTAATAATATTTTATGTTGTTTTTTTTTTTACAATAAGTATATAAATAAAATAAACAACTAATTAATCATTATAATACTTTTTGTTCAGCTACCTAATTGTTTAAATAATAATGGGCTTATTTTTATTTTAACCCGAATTGTAAAATGCATTACCTACACTAAAACAATGAGAAAGATTTAAAACAAAGGCACAACAAAAACATTTAGTAGATAGAAAAGCACCTAATGATGTGTTCAAAACATTAATACTTTCAGAGCAAATCCCATAATATTGATCATGCAATACTTACCGAGGGACTGCGGCTGCGCGACCCGGATCGGGAGCGCCCGCCTCCTGCACACACAAACTCTATTGTACACACTGCACTGCTCAGGGGCAGCCAAGTGACGGACCAACATCATAGGTATTTGTAACAAAGGACATGCCCCACAAATACCTTCAAAAACCATACCTACGCAAAATACGGGCATTGTCGTGGAGTTGCGGATACCAGCATGTATTACCTAAGACCTTCAAACTTTACTCAGTTACCAAACTTAGGCAGAAAATCTAAACAAAAATCTAATTAAAATAACTAATTAAAATTGGATTGACTAGTAGAAAATGCCTTGTCTGCCCCTGTACATTTCTGTGCTTGAAGTATTAAATAAATAAATAAAATTGGAAATCTAGTATTTTTTTATTTTGAGTAAAAATAAAATAAAAAATACTAGATTTCCAATTTGTTGTGTCTAACATCCAATAAATAAAACCTGGGTTGTAATAAGTTTAAGCCTATGGCAGTATTTTGGCATGGATTTACAGATTAGCACACAACAATATCTACCTATTAAAATGTTTTGTAACAATATGCTGCGCTGAAACAACCGCCACAGCTTAAGTGTAGTGTGCCATAAATCTTCAACCACTATTACTATAAGCAAATGACCGGGAACTAGATTTATGCACAGAAAGGGCCAGATGGGGCTGAAAAGATACTTTAAAATGCAACAATCAATAATACTTACTTACTTACTTACTGAACTTAGCTTTAGATTAAACTGCATACTAACCAATATGGCCAAATCAAGTTATAACCCATTAAGAAAATAATTGAGTTTGCTACATTATCCATGAATTAATAAATTTATTGTTTAATTAATTGGTTCATGTTTTCCATCAAGACCTTTCTAAAATGATGATATCTTGCAAATCATCACCGTACTATTTCACATAGATAGATTGTTGACAAAACAATGTCCTGTATGGTTATCCAACATCAGCACTGTTTGCTGTTGCTTCCATCTGTGTTAAGATAACTTGTCGAGCCGCACTAGCTGTCGAAACTAGAAGTTCGCCACTACGTAGCATGGTCCGAGGCAGTATTTCGGCGTATCGCATTGTTTGAGTGTGTCTACAATGACATTGAGGTTAGAAACACAAAACTAACGTACCTGTATCCACGTCCATTTTCGCACTTAAATGTAGAATCCGAACACAATAATGTGCTCCGTTAAACTATTTGAGCAGCATATATACAATGAAATAAATGCCGAATGTTATAAAACACCACAAAACAGGAAATTCCAATAGAAGGTATTCTTTCAACTATTCAACTTCAATGATATCAACGACCCATTCTTATTTTTTGACAGTTTGACAAATTGACACTGTGTCAGACACACAGACACATTTTTTTTTTGGCTTAGATTTGTCAGACAGCCTGTTTCCTGTTTGACAACATCGTGTGGGGTTACCATTTAAAAAGAAACAGTGAAATGAAATCATGGCGACTATTCAATTTAATTGGCTATGCTATGTAAAAGTTAACCTATGCGGATTCCAAAACCATTTCGAGATTTTAGGTTTCTATACCTTATTTCTCTATTTCTAGGTCTTAAAATTTCAAGATCGTGTTTATTTTCACAAAAATACTTAAAATCAGTTGACCTTTATTTGACCTCTAAATGATGTCAATACTTTGCTGAATCGGAACCTTTCTGTGCGTTTCAGTGCCTCTTGTAATAAAATTATTAGTTTTGTACATGTCAAGTGCCAATTTAAACGTCAAGTTTACTTTATTTTTCAAATTAGAGGTGGGATATATTAGAAAAGTAATGATACTAGATGTCACAGTGACTGTAATTTGACAAAATACTAGGGAAAAATATAGCCAATTAATAACCAACATAGAACAAACAGATAGCTGCAAACCACACTTCCGTAAACACAAAATACTCACACTTCCATGTTTATATATTTTAGATTTATGTAAGTTTGTCAGAAAACACCCAGATTTGTACACCACTTGCGAAGAAACACAAACAAGATACACTTTTCGACACAACAAAAACAAAATAAACATACCCCAATCCCGACTCAAAATGCACTCAACCAGCCCATTAGTTATGTCCATAAAAATGTATAACAACTTGCCAAATGACATTAGAGAAGTAAAAAAAAAACAATTATATTTATTAATAAATTGAAACAATTTTTGGAATCCAAGTCATACTACTCAGTAAATGAGTTTTTAGATGACAAATCAATTGCAAAATAAAATTATTCTCTCTTATACACCAAACATTATATAGAGTTATGCAATACATAAAATAAAAATAACTACACAAACCTAATAATATATATATAATTATATTAGGTTGGGGAAAAAGTCTTTTCGCATTATAGTATGTATGAACTTAAAATAAAATCTCTTTGGCTATACTATTTGTATCTGGCTGGTTTTGGTATCATTGAAAGTTTAAATTTTAAAGAACATAATTCCAAATTCAGATTAGGAAAATGTGTGATTTTCATTTGTTTTTCGTACTGTCAAGATGAGTGAATCTAATGAAGAAATTCGATACATTTTAAAATTTTACTACAAAAAAGGGTAAAAATGCAACGCAAGTCGCGAAAAAAATTTGCGATGTTTATGGACCCAGTGCAGTGTCTGTGATAGTAGCACAAATTTGGTTTAAGCGTTTTCAATCCGGAAATTTTGATGTCAAAGATGCACGTCGCTCTGGTCGCCCTATTACGGATAAAATGGATGCCATTTTTGAAAAAGTGGAGCAAGATCGGCATTCAGTAGTTACGACGTAGCTGAAGAACTGGGAATTGACCACAAAACAGTTTTGGCGCATTCGAAAAAAACTGGGTACACAAAAAAGCTCGATATTTGGGTACCTCACGAGCTCACTGAAAGGAACCTAATGAGCCGTGTACTCATTTGTGATTCTTTATTACGACGTAATGAAACCGAACCATTTTTGAAGAAGCTGTTAACTGGTGATGAAAAGTGGATCAGGTACGACAAGAACGTGCGAAAAATGTCGTGGTCAAAGGCCGGTCAGGCTTCACAGACTGTGGCGAAACTCGGGTTAACTTGCAACAAGGTGATGCTGTGTGTGTGGTGGGATTGGAAGGGCATTATTAATTATGAGCTGTTACCACCAGGCAGGACCATAGATTCTGAACTCTACTGCGAACAACTGATGAGATTAAAGCAAGAAGTTGAGAGAAAGCGGCCGGAATTAATCAACAGAAGGGGTGTGGTTTTTCATCATGATAACGCTAGACCTCACACATCTTTAGCCACTCCGCAAAAATTAAGAGAGTTTGCCTGGGAGGTGTTAATGCATCCGCCGTATAGTGCTGACCTTGCACCTTCAGATTTCCACCTGTTTCGGTCTCTTCAGAATTCTTTAGGCAGTGTCAGGTTAACATCACGAGAGGACTGCCAAAACCACTTGTCGCGGTATTTTGATGAGAAGTCCCAAAATTTCTATAGCAATGGGATCATGTCCCTACCTACAAGATGGCAAAAAGTTATCGAACAAAATGGTACCTACATACTTTAGATAAATGTAAATAATGTATATTAAAAAATGTTTTGAATTTTCTTAAAAAATGCGAAGAAACTTTTTCCCCAACCTATTACATTCAATTAAATAAATCTAATAATTTATAATAATATTGAATTTCTTGAATTACTCGTACTACTACTATTACTTGCCCTCTTCCTCTCTCCTAATGTTGCTGTGCCCGAAAGGGTCCATATTGATGGTTTGTTTTATTACACCACCTAATTAATACATATGGAATGCAATAAAGAATTGAGTATTGTGTTGAGTATATCTGGACTTTTCAAAACACAACACAACAACATCCATATCACATCTTCTACCGTTCGTTCACCTCACTGCGGTACGGCGTAATATTTTGGAGCAATTCTACGGATAGGGAATTGGCCAAAAAGCAAAAAAAAAAAGTGGCTTCGTGTAGTAGCATGATCCAAACCAGTAACAGTTACAAGCCTTTTTTTATTAATTTAAAATTATTAACACGTCCGTCCCTATAAATGAAAGTCATTATTGTGGTCACCGTCTCAGGCAGTAAAGTTTTGGTTTCCTAAGAAAGCGGTGAACGGTCACACAAGAATAGCTCTCCAAATAAGTACAAAGCATTTTTTGAGACCTTACTGTTAAATACTGGTGAAAATTATAAATTTTCATGACGGTTGTTTTAATATGACCAAAACAGTTTGTTAGGAAACCAAAGCTACACTACTACACACAGAGCTACTACAAGGTGCTGCGGTGGAGTTTCCTGCTCATTCTTCTCCACACGAAACTACCTTTTGGAACGGGCGACTAGAATCAATTCTATTTTCTTGTTAATGTTTGGCGTTCAAAAGTGCCATTTATGTGCTTATTTGAAATAAACGATTTGTCTTTTAATTTCAAGAGAGAGTTTTATTTTTTATAAAAATGACTTATGAAAATGTTCGCGTGAAAAACAACGTACTAGTAGTAGTACTCGCGAAACGCGTTGCGATAGTGTGAATGCTCGTCATACGCCGCCTGCTAGCAACCGTCATAATAGTCCATCTGACGGTCGTGACCGGTCTTCTAGGCACCGCAATGGATCGCACAGCCCTCGTAGTTGTCGTAAACACAACAGAGACTCGCACGCTCACAGCGATAGCTCGCACGCTCGCAGCGATAGCTCACATGACATTGGAAGCTAGATTACCTATATCAATAGAAAATGACCGTCCGTCGCGTCCTACAGAGCAGAGCCGTTTATTGTCCACCCCTTTGGCTGTACTGACTCCTGCTAGTAAGCCGGGCTCGGGGGTAGTGATATGAATACCAGTGGAACATAGGATGCAGAGAGCAGTATTGTTGGAGCATTGACCGAACTTTTTAAAGCAGTCCCACAACTTCTAAATATCGCCTTTTCATCCAAATGTAACACGATTTTGATGTCTGGTGCGCCGAGGTTACCGCGCCCGGCAAATAAATAATTGGGATTATAATTGCCTAATGATTTGTACTCAATATCTTTAGATTAAAAAAAAAAACAGTAATAAACCAAATTACAAGGGGTGTGCGATTTTATTGCTCTCAAGTGTTTATATAAGCAAAAAAAAAGTACTGTACATCACTGCCCAACCCTTTGAAAGAATACAGGCGTGAATCGGCGTGATGATGGGCGTCCGCCGCGGGCCGTGTTGCTCTATGGGTTCGACCGACAGCGTCGTTATTGTTTTAGTTTTGACTCGACACTTTCGAGCGAATATTTTCTTTATCAAGGTTGCAGTCGCACATTAGTTCGTCATAATCATTGTAGACATTGCAAATTTGCAATCATCTGCATTATCTATCTCAGTTTCGAAGTTGTCATATTTCTAGACTTCGTTACAATGCTTCGTTAACTAGACAAGAATCATCATTAGCAATAAATCAGCTTCCGTCACATATTTGAAAATTGTTGGGTTTCCTACTTTCATCAAATTCTTTACATTCTTCTTATTCTCTACTTTACGATATCTCTGCATTCGTCAACTTTCCTACATTCAACAAGTTTTCAGAGTTCTTCGAGATTTCTACATTCATCGAATTGCCGGAGTTCTTCGATTTTCTAACATTCATCGAGTTTTCGGAGTTCCTCCAGTTTTTTTTCTTCGAGATATTTACAAAGCTCTAGCTTTTTTGCGTCTCCTACATTTCTCAAGCTTTCTACGCTCTTCAAGCTTCTTACGTCCATCGACTTCAGTTTCATCTTCTTTTCTGTCATCGACCGCAAAAAACTCGAAGAATGCAAGAAACTTCTTGCATTCTTCGAGTTTTTTGTGGTCTTCAAACTTTTTACTTTCAACACGTATTTTGGCATCTAAAAGTTTCCTACATTCGTCAAGTTGTCTAATGGCCGATTCCTATAATTTACGGACCGTTGTTGGTTAAAATTAAGACTCTTGTATCTTTACCAATAATGAAGCAAAGACCTCATAGCTTTGCATACTAGACCCTCCCTTAGGGAAGTAGCTATTACAGGCAAAATTAGCTTACGAATCTATTACTATCATCGGTTTTCTATTCATCAAGTTGTCTATGTTTCCGACATTCTTCAAGCACTCTGAGTTCTTCAAGTTTCCTATAATCTTCAGCATGTCTTCGTTCTTCAAGTTTCCTATATTCTCCAGCTTGTCTTCGTTCTTCAAGTTTCCTATATTCGTCAGCTTGTCTTCGTTCTTCAAGTTTCTTACATTCTTCAGTTTGTCTTCGTTATTGTAGTTTCCTATATTCTTCAGCTTGTGTGCGTTCTTCAGGTTTCATACAATTCTCGGATTGTCTGCGTTCATTAGGTTTCAGACACCAAGCAAACAAGCAGCAAGCAATCATCAGATCTTTTACGGTCTTCATGTCTTTTTTCTTTCTTTCGCCCGTCTTTTTTCATTCCTTGATGGAACGTCTACTACGAGTGGAATGCACCTTGACCAAAGCAAAAAGCTGAAGCCAAATAGCCAAGTCAAATAGCATGCTCCACTTTGCGAAATCGAGCCGTCGGCGTCGTCACTCGTTAGGACCAATATTTGTGTAGTTTTTTTTCGAAACTTCACATGTTTCAGAAGTTTTAATTTCAATCCTTGCACAAACCTGTCTAAGCACGTTTTGGGCGAAACTTTCTACCTGGTAGGTACGGTTCCATTTCCAACGGTAGTCGTTTCTTGTGGACATTGGCCCAAAAATTCCATGTTACTGTACCTACACTGATTTTCGAAGTATTTGTGTGCCATTTTGAGTTTTCTCTAAACATGAACTTTAGACACCTTCCTTTTTATCATTCTCTATAAAAAGATTTTAGAACATACTTAAATTAATGCTGATTCGCACGAGGCTATTTCGATAAACTGTATTATAGTTATATTATAATTCACATTTTTTGGAGGATTTTTTTTTTGGGAGGGGCCGGGCGTCTCTAAAATGCTCGGGCCGGTTTCAGGTCCTAGTCCGGCCCTGATTTCACCTATGTTTTCACGGTGAGATATTTACAGAATAGCGCTACAGTAGTGCTATTCTGTAAATATCTCACCGTGAAAACATGAGTGAAGTGATCTTAAAGTGAGCTGTCAATAGTGTCAACCCCTAGCATCAGGTGGGATGACGGCTCACTGCACGCTCACTTCACTTGAGTTATCACGGTGAGATGTTTACAGAATAGCACTACAGGCCCGGGTCGACGGCGCGTTGTGTTCTGCGCGCACCTCAAAGAGATGTCAGCAGTGATGGGGTCTGATAGGACCGATGCCGCCGCGCCGGGGTCGCGGGTTGTTCGAAAGAGATACCGTGGCCCTGGCACAGGCAACTGAAGGAACACGGGTGGGTTTTAGGCAGTAAAAGTCTGACACGCCCTCCCGCTCCACACAGAGCGGGAGAAGTCATTTGATGATTTCCCATCCACAAAAAAAAATATATAGTGTGACTCAGTCTTTCTATCTGTCTGTCTGTCTGATCGTCTGTCACAGCTGGATATCTCAAGAACTACTTATGCTATCAACTTGAAATTTGGAACAGTTTTAGGTGACGTTTGCCCAACTATTTTGCAAATAAGAAAGAAATAATAATATACGTTTTTTTTTGCAACAGGGACCGAAAGGGGGTCTTAAAAATTCGAAGTGGGGCTACTGGGGCATGTGGGGTATCATATGAAAGAACGCTGTTTGCACATTCTCAATTTTTTTTTCTTTTTTTTTTTAATTATTCTATGTGATAGAAGTTTTTATACTGATCACAGGAACAATAAAACGATGTCTCTAAATAGCACAGTTTTTCAGAAATCATCAACATTCATCATCATCATTCATCATTCATTTTTTTTTTCATTCATTTATTGTAGAAGTTTGTAAAGTTATCTGAAATATTTTTTTTTTTTTTTTTTTTTTTTATCAACAAAAGTTACATATCAAGGATGGTACAGAACCCTCGGTGCGAGAATCCGACTCGCTGTTGAGCGGTTTATTTTTTAAGTTGTGATTATTAAAACAAAGAGCTTATGTTTAAAAAATTCGTAACTTTCTTCGGTTGACTAAAGAATTTAAAAAATGCTTAGAACTATTTTTGCCCATTTTGCAGCGAGGTGAAAAATTTCAGCGAAATTGAAAGAGGTTACATACCTACATAAATATTTTATTTATTTTATTATTCTTAGGAAGGCTTACAGGCTAATTACAAATAATAGTTTAGCATAACATACGAGTATTATCAAGTAACAAGCCTCCACAGATATATAACACGATTAATTTAAGCTGAACAGAGATAAGAGTTTAAGTAGGATGGGCAATGATATTTTATTAAAAATATCATTGAGGTTGGGTTTCATTTATTATTAAATTAATATTATTTAATAATAATTATTAAAATGTAATGTAATGTATTTCACCTCACTGCAACTATATTGTTGAAACTTGAAACTCACTGCTCTAGACAGTAGTTGGTGACTACCATGAATATTTACTGATTCAACCAGTGAAATTCACTGCGGGGAAAGCACGGGCGTACCCAAGACGTTTGGGACAAGACATGATAAATTATGTCATGTCTTAGAATTTGTCTGAAATGCTAGCACGGGTCAACCATGTGACATAATCTAGAGGCGGGACATGCCTTTCTTGTTGCTAAGTTCATAGTGTGACATAGTAAATTGAAAAAAATAAAATGTCTAAGACTATCTGAATATGCGAACAAATAAAACCTTTTTTTTCTTTTCTTTTGAAAACGGTGTGTCCTATCGCAAAAATAATAAAAATTTGGTCCCCCTTTATAAAACACATAAACCCCTAATTCTCAACAAGTAGGAACCAAAAAAAATTGTGGTAATTTAAGTATGTATTTACTTAAATTATTAATTTATTATTATTTTTCTTTTGTTTTTCGTTGGTTTCCACGCGTATATTATTTATATTTCTAAATATTGTACCTATTTTTATAAAAACATAAAAAAAAAACATTTAAAAATATAAAAAATAGTAATTTATGTGTTTACTTAAATTAGGTATTTATTTATTTTTATTTTTTGTTGGTTTCCACGCGAATTGGATACAGTTTTAAATAAGTATTTTTAGAATATAAAAACCCTTTTAAAATATAAAAAAATAGTAATTTATTAAATAACTTATTACAATTTTTTTTGTTATCACGCGCAATTCTTCACACAAATAAACCACCACCACATAATGCAAGAAATAATTTATTGCCATTTGGTGCAGAGTAATTAGCAGGAAAATATAATTTTTTTCAATTTTCAAATCTTATCACCACCTCCGAACGAACGTGATAAAATTTTTCTTAGTTACCGTCAAAATGACATTTGTGATATAATTGGTGCGCCCATATTAGCAAATAAGACATACGAATCCCAACTAAACGTCAAGATGTTATGTAACATGTCAAGAAATTATCTCACCCTCCGTGCTAGCATTTAAGATAAAACAGTGTTAACGCCTAAAATGTGATCAAATGTGTGACTCAAGCCATGTCACAGTAGACCGTGCTCGCCGGGCTGGTTAGTTGTACCTAGGACAGTTTACTCTTTTTTTTTTAAAGTAACTAGTGGTCTCGGGTTTTTTAAAATATACATAGTTTTATGAATGAATTATGTGTTTAATTATCATCATAATCATAATCATTTTATTATCAGGCACCTAATTATATGATCTTAACATACATGCACACTGGACATGTGTAGCTGGCACCATTATTTTATGAAAAATAAAAAAAAAAACAGGCGTAGGTACAACAGGTTCCTTAATTATAACGATATATTATTATTAAATAACATAACATCACACACGCGCCTGAAATCCCCGAAGGATTAGGCAGAGGCGTACGTAACTGTAATACACCCGCATTTCGCCAGTCATATTGTTTAAGTCCCATGAAATAGCGGGCGAGTCTGCTGCCATTTAACCGGGCACAAAGGCTGCTAGCTAGAGTGCTGCACACAGCAAAACACATTGCACAATAGTGTTGCAGAAAGTTTAGAATTATTATTACCAGCAAAAAATATAGCTTGTATTTTTGATACATGACGTTTAATTATCACGTTTGGTCCTTCTTTGTATCAATGTCATGTCATTTGTCATCCTTGTCAGAATTCAGATTTCAGAATGTTGTTGAATGGAAGCACATTGAATTGATTGAATCGTGAAGGCTAATTTCAAAACAAACAAAAATACAATTATTTTTTTATTATTGTGAACTATATGCATAATGGATGACGACAATAAATTGCCCTTGAAGCGAGTGGAGTTCTCATTGACAAAGTTCAACGATGTGGCAATTCCTCATCATTTAGATTTGCTGCGACAACACAAGGCCAATATTATCAAGGTAACGTCTTGCTCTATTTCTATACCCTTTGTTTAGCTGGAGTAGATATAGATGGGACTGCCTCTGCGGTATCGGTCCATCGCCTCACATGTTTGCATAACGTTTAAATTAATGCGTATTATTTATACCCGCGTAGTACATGAAGCATTAACAAAATACTTGATAAAAAATTGGCTGCTGTTAGGAAATAACTGTGACGAGTTTGGCTCACGTAACATTGAATGATTGTGTAAAGTTCATGGGTTTTTTCGAGGTCTGTTTTAATCCTGTCCCTGAAATTGTTTTGAATTTCAAATTCTGCATCATCTTATAATAATAATAATGGTAATGGGAATGGTAATGGGTAATGGGAAGAATTATGTATGTGTGTTGTACCACAATTCACTCAATATGTTTAGCGTTAAACAAAATAAATCATTTTATTTCTGTCAATCATTTGTATTAGACTGATAATATTTGATTATGTTTGGTGCTAAACATTTTTAGTGATTTGTTGTGCAAGTGGGCCTTAAGGGGGAAGCGCTAAGGTATCCCACGAAATTCTTATGCTGTTTGCAATTTGCAGGCCAGTGGTCATCATGTGCACCATTGTGCGTGCATACCACTTAATACTGACTTGCAAATTGCAAAAAAACAAAATAAAAATTGAATTTCACGAATGGTTCCCTTTATGTCAACTCTGAAGTCTTGCAAAATATTACTATTTTATGCTTACTACTACCGCTACGTCGAGTTTGGTTAAAAGGTACAGTGAGGATATAAATTAAAATAGTGTTTTATTATTTGTTGTATTAGTTATTCTCAAATAAGTAGGTGTCTTGCTTAATCTACTGTATATAAATCACAGTGTAATCATTAGGTACTATTAGTGTAAATGTAAATCAGCATAATTATAGTTTTATAGTAAATATTTCTTCTAAAAAAGTAACTTTCACTATCTATATATAATAAATCACAGTCTAACCATCACTATTAGTGTAAATAATTCTTATAAAAGTAATTTTCTTAATGAAATTTAGAGCTATTTATTTACATTAGGTATTTTAAATAATTAGAAATTTTAAAAGATATTAATTATGTCCTTTATTTCATTTACAAACATATTATTTACATTTTTAAATATTTTTATATAAACATAAAATAAAAAAAACATTTAAAAATATAAAAAATAGTAGCCCACCGGTATCGGGAGCAGGGTCCAAGCTACCGGTCGCCTGGGCTCTAGAGAGAAGAACCTCCTCACTATGCGTGCCATGTCCAGGAGTACTTCTTTTTGAATCAAGCCCTTGAGCCAGCCGCGCAATGAGAGCCTGCTGAGGTGTTGGTCGAGGCTCTTCGCTATAAGGCCGTTGACCGTAACGATTATCGGTACTTACGAGGGGGGATCAAAAAGTAGTGAGAACGACATACTCCTTGGTAAGAAAAAAATAAATACTGGCAGGCATAGCTCAGATACATATTTGTAATATTAATAAAGAAAAAAATCTTCGATTCTCTTTTGTTTTTTTCTGAATGTAGTCATTTGTTTGCTTCGTGTCGGAACGTGTTCTCGAAAATGGAGAAAAACGAAGTGCGAGCCGTTATTAAATACCTCTGTTTAAAAAAAGTTAACGACGCAAGAGATTCATTGCGATTTGGAGGCAACATTAGGAGAGTCTGCTCCGCCTTATTCCACTGTCGCAAGGTGGGCTTCTCAAATTCGAGTAGGGAGAACGAGCACGGAAGACGAACATCGTTGCGGCCGTCCATCGACGTCAGTCACCCAAGAAAATGTTGCGAAAGTCGAGAAAATTGTATTGAGCGATCGAAGAGTTACCATCCGATACTTAATTCAAGAAACGGGCATTTCATATGGAAGTATTCAATCCATATTGAAACAATCTTTGAATATGAGAAAAGTCTCCGCAAGATGGGTGCCGAGAATGTTAACCGACAGTCAGAAACAAAATCGACTTCACATTTCGAAGATATTGTTGGACAAGTTTCAAGAAGATTCTGAAAACTTTTTGTCTCGTTTCGTAACAATGGACGAAACATGGGTCCATCATTTTGATCCCGAGATAAAACAGCAATCTTCGCAATGGAAACGGCCATCATCACCGACCCCGAAGAAGTTTCGTGCCGTGGCATCGGCTGGCAAGGTTATGGCCTCAATATTTTGGGACTCAGAAGGGATATTGTTGATTGATTACCTGGAGCGTGGAACCACTATTACAGGCCAATATTATGCAGCTTTAATTCCTAAGTTGAGGAATGCCATCAAAGAGAAAAGGAGAAGGAAACTTCGAAGGGGCGTGCTGTTTCATCACGACAACGCACCCGCGCACAGGTCGGCTGTTGCGATGGCTGCCATTCAGCAAGCTGGCTTCGAATTGGTTGACCACCCCCCTTATTCATCAGATCTGGCGCCTAGCGATTTTTATCTGATCCCCAAATTGAAAGAATACTTAAGGGGAAACAGGTACCAAGACGATAACGAGGTGATGGATGCCGTGGAGAGCTTTTTGCAGGACCAAGATAAAACTTTTTTTTTGAAAGGGATTGAAGTCTTGGAAAAGCGCTGGACTCGGTGTGTAGAGAGACTCGGAGACTATGTAGAAAAATAAATTATTAAGTTATCAATAGTCATTATAATCTATCTCATTCTCACTACTTTTTGATCCCCCCGCGTACAATGATTGCAGAGTCCCCGTCCCACATGTCGACAACCTCGTGTGCTAAGTCAAGAAACTTGATTTTTTTATCATTCTCAGCTGTCACGAGATTCTCGTCATGAGGGACAGCGATATCAACAATCACTGCACGGCGCTCTCGTCGATCCATCATCACAATATCAGGCTTATTGGCTACAATAGTCCTGTCAGTGATGATAGATCGATCCCAGTACAATGTGGCGTGACCATTCTCGAGAACTGGGTCGGGCACATACCTGTAATATGGTACTTCGGACTCCACAAGGTTGTACTGCAAGGCAAGTTGGTGATGGATAATCCTAGCCACTAGATTGTGTCTGTGCAAGTACTCGCCGTTAGCAAGTCGAGAACAACCGGAAACAATATGACGGATTGATTCACCGGGAAGGTGGCATGCCCGACAGATGTCAACCGTACCGTCCTTGACAATGTATTTGCGATGTTATTCGTCATGATAACTTCATCCATAATTGCATAGACAAAACCTTCGGTTTCCACGAAAAGGTCGCCAAAATGTAACCAGGATACAGACGCTAAAAAGTCTACATCAAGCCCATGGAGGGCCCGGAAAAAGCGTCCGTGAAGCTCTTTGCCTTGCCATACTTCCTTATGATCGTTAGTATCAAGTACTGCAGGTTTGCGCCAGTTCTCTTTCGCTAAGGAGAGTGGGGTGAGGCCCTTGTCCATGCACCGTGACCACATCTCGATGCATCCCCACGTCGGCTTCTAGGTAATATTTCCTGAGACTGCATATCTCGCAATTGTGGAGGGTCTTAGCATTTAAAAAGCCTCGACCTCCACACTTTCACGGGATATACAGTCTCATTACCGATCACCGTCGGTGATGCATTCGATACGCAGTCAGCAGCGTACGGACTCTCCTATCCAGGGTGTCGAGTTCGGTCTAAGTCCATTTGAGTATACCGAAAGAGTACATCAAGACCGGCCTGAAGAATGACCCAACCGTTGAAGGCGCGCACCTTGTTTCCGCCTGATAGAAGACTATAATACTTTCTTCAGGCGGCCAAAGAAGCGCTCCTTTAACGATTACTTCATGTCAGCAACGTTGATGCCTAACGCTTCCGACTTACCCAAATAATAGGTTTGTAGGTTTCGGTTGAGGAGAGGGATCTAAGGTGTATGGAATCCGAGTGTTGGGTTCCCACGGATTCCATAATCTCCCCTCGCTTTACATGCATGACTACACATTTGTCCACACCAAATTCCATCCTGATGGCGCTACTGAAGGTTTCGTTTACCTTCAGTAACTCCATCAGTCGCAAATTGTTGGGGGCAAAAAGTTTCAAGTCATTTAATTATGTTATTATTAGTAATTCAGTAGATTCAAATACACACAAAAACACACACATGAAACATACTTCAAAATATGATATTATTAAACTCGACGTAAAGGTAGTAGAAGCGGGGTAAAGAAACTCGACGTTAAGGGAATAGAAACGGGACAGAAATCGTAGAATCGACATAGGGGTAATAGAACCGAGACAAGGTTTTCGGCTCGGTGTAAAGGGACTCGACATAAAGAGATCCATTCAATTTCGCGAGCTACCCTGGCGCTTTCGCCTTAACCTTCATTTTTTGTTCTTCATTTTCAGAACATAAAGAGTCACTCCAATGACAACCCTTTGACTAATTTAAGCAAGTATTTAATCCCAATCTGCAACAGTATTGGTTCAAAAACAATGTAGCAGTCAAGTCCCGGCTAAACCACAAGCTTTTAAATAACTGATACTTTGATTGTTGGAGTCCTTCAATAACAACTGGTCCTTAAGGAGGAAGCGCCAGGACAGGCCGCGAAATTCAAATTTTCTTACGTTTTTTGCAATTTGTAAGTCAGTCTTAGGTTGTATGTTGATTAAAGTATGATTCGCTACCGTAACAAATATATATTTACAGAATTATAATCATTAGAATCAGTAATACAACTCCATAAGTTAGTACAATCCTCAAATATCAAGATTTCATGAAATAGTCATTCAACAGGATTACCTGGTCTCAAAGAGTTGTATTGGACTTTAATGATTATAATTCTGTAAATACATACTTGTTACGGTCGCGAATCACATTTTGATCAACATAAAACCTAATACTGACTTGCAAATTGCAAATAACGTAAGAAATTTTGAATTTCGCGGGCTACCCTGGCGCTTTCACCTTAAGGTGAGCGCCCACTGGTCCGCGCCGACCGCAACGCACGCACGGCACGCTACGGGTTTCGGTTTGCTTTGTATGATTTCAAATAGCACTGCGTCTACTACTGTCGGTACTGCCCGCAATTTCATTTCGTCATACAAACAAACCGAAATCCGTTGCGTGCCGTGATGCGTTGCGGCCGCCGCCGGCGCGAACCAGTGGACGCTCAGCTTTAATAATAGCTCAGTGGAAGGAGAGTAGGGAGGCCTGCGCCCTGCAGTGGGTCATTACAGGCTTGTAATAAATAATAATAAATGTTTTTTATATATTTTTTAAGAAATATTTAAAAATGTATTTGATAAGAAGAAAAATTAATAAACGAAATAATAATATTTTCATTTAAGTAAACAATTGTTGGCTAACCTAAATAAATAAGTGGAGATTCTGGTTCTGTTTTTTTACGGGACATAATAATGTCCTGAATATTATAATAACTCTCAGTAGGGTTACCATTCGTTCAGACTTGTCCGGCTTTTTGGCAGCACCTCCGGACTTTGTCTGGCCTTGTTATTTGTCCAGACTTTTCAAGATTAGGGTTTTTTTTTTTCAGAAATTGGTATAAATTTACTAAGAGTGCTGCAAAATAAAAGATTTAAAAGTAAAATGTTCGAAATATTTTACAAATGTTCAGCTTTATAATCATTAATTAATCTCTCAGGTTCAAATTACCAGAATTTTGCCGGCTGCCCTGTGTGTGCCACGGCCCTGATATTTCATGTGTGAATAGATCTTTAATGAGATGAGTTTCACTTGCGTAGTACGAGGAGCAGGGCGAGTACGTGCGCGCGCGCGCCGAGCAAACGCACGCGCGGCGCGTGGCGGTGCAGCTGCGCGGCTTGCTGCTGGAGCTCGAGGAGCTGCGGCGGCAGGTACAACATCTTGGGCAGTATGAGGAGGGCGCGGCGGCGGGCGCCGTGATCAGTCCGGCGGGGACAGTTTAGTACTTTGGCTCTAAAACTAAGTTTACACCTGGGCCTTGGGATCGAGTCAGTTACGGTAAAAAGAAGATTTTAAAAGGAAGGACATCAGTTGATATTAATAATGTCTTGCCCATTCTTCTCCATAGAAACTACCTCTTGGAAGGGGTTCCTGGAATCAATTCTATTTTCTGGTTTTGACGTTCAAAGGTGCCTTTTAATGGCCTACTTGAAATAAATTATTAATTTTGAATTAAATTAGCGACCAGTTTTTAATTTTGTCTAGACTCTAGCTAGATAAAATAAAAAAAAAAAATAAAAATGTTTATTTGCACCTTCAAAATTAAACATAAAGAAAACAGGTTTACATATAAAAACTTTTTTACAAAAAAATACAACCGACTTCCAAAAACAACACTACAAAGTGAAAAATAACTTTAATTTCGGAAGTCGGTGTCTGATTATGTGTATTTTCGTTTTTGCCACCGACTTCCAAAATTAAAGTTATTTTTCACTTTGTAGTGTTGTTTTTGGAAGTCGGTTGTATTTTTTTGTAAAAAAGTTTTTATTTTTCACTTTTTAGTGGTTCACATGTGCTTACCCCTTCACAGCGTACTGGCGTGATGTTATGTTATGAACTGGTGTGAACAACAAACAGACATGAGATTTCAGCAATCCCAGTCCATTTGCTATCATTTATTGAGGAGTTCCGTTGCCTATCTCAGAAGTTCTTCATCAGGTCTTCACCAAATTGAAATGGGACCACTCCAAGAAAGTATTCTTCCAAAAACTATCCAAATCGCTTCAAGTGTGCCTATAAAATTGGAAGAGTTTTCTCTATTTCTCCAGGATCCCATCATCAGATCCTGACTTGATGATCATGGGACCACCTGGGAAGTATACCCTTTCAAACAAAAAAAAAATAATCCAAATCGGTCCAGCCATCTTCGAGTAATCGGGGAACATACATAAAAAAAAAAAAATAAAAAAAAAAAAAGGTTCCGACGAATTGATAACCTCCTCCTTTTTGAAGTCGGTTAAAAATAGGCCAAAAGGTAGTTAAAATGTTTACATGTTAGAGTTGCTACTAATACCTAAGCTAAGATAACTTAATATCTTGTGTTATAGGTATCAGCGCCCATCCTCATGACCCTAGATGGTCCTATGGAGCAGGACCAGCATGTTTCCAAGCATTCTAATCTTGGGTGTAATCCTCTAAGTAATTTGTAACATGCTGTAACGAATCTACTAATCTAATAAAATAAAAGGGGAATAGACACGTAAACAAAATATAGTTTAGGAAATTAAGATAAGAAATACAAATTATATTAAAAAAAAAACACTTCCCTACCTAACACAAACTCTCAATTTGTAGTAACACTTAACCCTCCTTTTGGGCTTTGCTGCAGTCGGTTAAAAAGGAAACTTTGAAGTACGGCACCAGGCCAGGCCAGATATCAGGCCTCGTCAGCGCTGAGGCCTGATAAATCCAAAAAAGCACGGGTCGGTATCGTCTGCACGGAGACCCCGACTCAATCAGTAGGTATAGTTTGACTTCTTGTCGCGGATATGTTTCCCTCACGGAATTCAGGATCGAAAAAAGCCCCGGAACGTGGTAGTCCTCGCTTCTAAAGCCTCGTCTCGTATCAAAGTTTTTCACCACGTTCTTTTTTAGAGTTTTTCCAGTTTTGAAGTCTTTCTTTAAAAAATGCCACTTGTCAGTAATCGAATCGGCCATAAATATCAGTATTCATTCAAGAACCTCTTCGCTGAATTCTGAGAGCGTGTCAATTATTTTTATAAATCTAATTTAGGATACAGTTATTCAGTAAACAATCATAATCATCTATAAAATACAATATTTGGGCTAACATATTGATAAAAATAATTTAAATTATATAAATCAAAATTAACCTTCATAAACTAAACTAAAAAACTCTATGAGAGAAAATTTGGAAAAAAAATAATGATAGCTTGACAGCCTGACATAAATGTCACAACAATGAAAATTAATGAAAACAAATCGTTTTAGACCGATTCGCAAAATATTGATGCAAAATCAATAAAGAAGTAAGATATGTACATATTAGGTTGGGGAAAAAGTCTTTTCGCATTATGGTATGTATGAACTTAAAATAAAATCTCTTTGGCTATACTATTTGTATCTGACTGGTTTTAGTATCATTGAAAGTTTAAATTTTAAAGAACATAATTCCAAATTCAAATTAGGAAAATGTGTGATTTTCATTTGTTTTTCGTACTGTCAAAATGAGTGAATCTAATGAAGAAATTCGATACATTTTAAAATTTTACTACAAAAAAGGCTAAAAATGCAACGCAAGCCGCGAAAAAAAATTGCGATGTTTACGGACCCAGTGCAGAGTCTGTGAGAGTAGCACAAATTTGGTTTAAGCGTTTTCAATCCGAAAATTTTGATGTCAAAGATGCACGTCGCTCTGGTCGCCCTATTACGGATAAAATGGTAGCCATTTTTGAAAAAGTGGAGCAAGATCGGCATATCAGTAGTTACGACGTAGCTGAAGAACTGGGAATCGACCACAAAACAGTTTTGGCGCATTTGAAAAAAACTGGGTACACAAAAAAGCTCGATATTTGGGTACCTCACGAGCTCACTGAAAGAAACCTAATGAACCGTGGACTCATTTGTGATTCTTTATTACGACGTAATGAAACCGAACCATTTTTGAAGAAGCTGATAACTGGTGATGAAAAGTGGATCACGTACGACAATAACATGCGAAAAAGGTCGTGGTCAAAGGCCGGTCAGGCTTCACAGACTGTGGCGAAACCCGGGTTAACTCGCAACAAGGTGATGCTGTGTGTGTGGTGGGATTGGAAGGGCATTATTCATTATGAGTTGGTACCACCAGGCAGGACCATCGATTCTGAACTCTACTGCGAACAACTGATGAGATTTAAGCAAGAAGTTGAGAGAAAGTGGCCGGAATTAATCAACAGAAGGGGTGTGGTTTTTCATCATGATAACGCTAGACCTCACACATCTTTAGCCACTCAGCAAAAATTAAGAGAGTTTGGCTGGGAGGTGTTAATGCATCCGCCGGAGATTTCCACCTATTTCGGTCTCTTCAGAATTCTTTAGGCAGTGTCAGGGTAACATCACGAGAGGACTGCCAAAACCACTTGTCGCGGTATTTTGATCAGAAGTCCCAAAATTTCTATAGCAATGGGATATTGTCCCTACGTACAAGATGGCAAAAAGTTATCGAACAAAATGGTACCTACATACTTTAGATAAATGTAAATAATGTATATTAATTATATAATAATTTATTATTATTATAATAATTTTGGGAGATGAACAAGTTCGAGGACTCTCAAAAGTATTAATACATAGAAGGACGGCTAAATGGAATGATGGCTACACGGTCTCGGCCATGGTCAAACCAGGTGCAACATGCTCCGAAATTCTGTGTAATAATTTAGAATTATATAACTCGGTAACCGAACAAGATATTGTTATATTGTCGGTAGGTACAAATGATAATAATCCATGTCATCTCCAGAAAGAATATACTATAATAGAATTACTTATTAATAAATGATTATTTTTGTAATAATGTATTTTTTTTTCAATTTCGAGGAAAGTTCCCTATGTAAGAACGAGATAAGAGACTACGTAAGACGTGAGATAACAGTATCTATCTACTAATAGCATGTAATTTATGCGAAAACTAGTGTTTTAAACGTAATATCCAATATCAGCCTGATGTGTCTCGACTACACATTTAGCTAATTATTAAAGATATTAAAAGAGTTTTTTAACACATTGCATACCGTTGGAAAGGGGATAGACTAGAGAACTTTTTAAAATAATTCGAAGATCCCGATCGCTTTTAGTTTTTTTTTTATAGCTATTTAAAGTTGAGTTTTAAGTTCATTTTTTATTTTTCCAAAAACTTTGTGATTTATTAAAAAAAACTAGATGTAACTGGCAAGTAATTTTAAATTTGATAGAGCCATACAACAGTACATATGTAAATAAAAATGAAATTTGACGACTACACTTAAAACTTTTTTTTAATTTAAGCTTTAATGCTGAGTTTTGGATTTTTTCAAAATAAAAATTAGAAAGTTGTAATAAAAAAACCGGTGTGGCCAAAAATGAGTACCTGAGCCTGAAGCGATAGCAAATGACCTCTTCTTTCGGCCAATTCAATTTGGCAAACGATGCACCAAACACATGCACCAAACACCCTGTATACATATAATAATTAATTTAAAGTGTAAGTATATGATGTAAAATGTCTGTAGTACGTAGATACTATAATGCTTGTTTACAAACTGTACTTCTAATATGAGTTTTAAATAGTGTTACATAAATAAAAACATTAAAAAAAAAAACCGACTTCCAAAAAAATACTACAAAGTGAAAAATAACTTTAATTTCGAAAGTCGGTGGCATAAAACGTAAAATACATTGAACCAGACACCGACTTACGAAATTAAAGTTATTTTTGGTTAAGTTTTTGGGTAGGTGGTTGATTGAGTAAGAACACTGAATTTAATGTGAACACTGTATAATTAGATCTTACATTTACATATTTGTAGATGAACTCCCTAAGCGGAGGTTTGAGAGCACACCGGAGCAGCAAGAGAGAAGAAAAAAAAAAACCACAGATCAGATCAAGTAGTGATGTGATTTATGTTTCGCACATCACTACTTGATGTTATCTGTTTTTTTTTTTCTTCTCTCTTTACACAGGCTTTTAGTCAATAAATCAGCTAAATTGTTATTAGAATTTACATACTCTATTGAGATGATGCTTCTTTTGACAAGGTCTTTAAGGAAATGGGCTCTAATATCTATATGTTTGGTTCGCTTAGAATTTTCATAACTTTTGGACATAGAGATGGCACCTATATTATCAACAAGTAATAAAGCATCACAGTTGTCGTTAAGATGTTTGCTCAGGCCCTTAAGGTTTACCAACTCTTGTGCGGTGGCAGCAGCGGCTATGTACTCAGATTCTGTTGTCGACAAAGCAACACATGACTGTTTCTTCGAGAACCAGGCTATGGGATTTACTCCATGTAGGATTATGCCTCCACTTACGCTCTTTCTGTCACTTCTATCACCAGCCCAATCCGAATCTGAGTATGCATATAAGTTTGTATCTTCCATTTTTCTAAAAACAAGCCCTTTGTCCTTAGTCTCCTTAAGATAGCGCAGAACTCTTTTGCCAGCCTTCCATAGACTCTCATTCGGCTTATCCAGATATCTACTGAGATAAGATACAACAAATATCAAATCCGGTCGTGACGTCACTGTCAGGTATATTAAGCATCCTATTAATTCGCGGTAAGGCAAATCCAGTATTTCATCATTATCATTAACTTGTATATTATATTAGGTCTTTACCTATGAAATTGCCGTTCTGCAGTACTGGCCATTTCAAATCAAAATAATTTTTGTTTGGCTAAGAATTCTAATTTCAAATTAATTTTATTTTAAAAACATGGTTTTTTTTTCCAAAAGTAGTCATTTGTTTATTGATTAATGTTACATTTTCATCGCATTTCAATCTTTTTCGTCATCATGGATACGTTAAAAATTCGAGTAATTATGGAATATGAGTACCGTCGTGGCAGCAACGCGGCACAAGCGGCACGCAACATCAACGACGTTTACGGAGCTAACACTACAAACCAACGCACCACTTGTTATTGGTTTGCTCGCTTCCGTTCTGGAAATTTCGACCTGAAAAATGAACCTCGCGGTCGTCCGAAGACTTTGGTCGACAATGACGAATTAAAGGCGATTGTGGAAGCTGATGATACACAATCTACGACTGAATTAGCAGCAGCTTTCGACGTTAGCGTCAAAACAATATTGGTCCATTTGCGTCAAATTGGCAAGGTAAAAAAGCTTGACAAATGGGTGCCCCAGGAACTCAATGATCGCCAGCGCGAAGTACGCGTCGAGACGTGCCTTGCACTGCTCAACAGACACACAAATGAAGGAATTTTGAACCGCATTGTTACCTGCGATGAAAAATGGATTCTGTTTGATAACTGCAAGCGCTCAGCAAGTTGGTTGGATCCTGGTTCAGCACCTAAACAATGCCCTAAACGAAAACTTACCCCTAGAAAAGTGATGGTCACTGTTTGGTGGTCTAGCGCCGGTGTGATTCATCACAGCTTCTTACCAAACGGGGTGAGCATTACTTCAGATGTGTACTGTGAAGAACTGAACACAATGATGGAGAAGCTGGCACATCTCCAACCAGCATTGGTCAATCGCTCGTCTTCGCTGCTCCTGCACGACAACGCGCGACCTCATACTGCACAGCAGACGGTCTCCAAGTTGCAAGAACTGGGGTTGGAAGCTCTCCGTCATCCGCCCTACTCACCAGACCTTGCGCCTACAGACTACTACTTTTTCCAGAATTTGGATAACTTCTTGGCGGGAAAAAAATTCAATACCCGAGAGGCAGTACAAAATGCCTTTGAAGAATTTGTTGCCTCCCGTCCAGCTGATTTCTTTAAGAAGGGCATCAATAAACTGCCACTGCGTTGGCAAAGATGCATTGATTGCATGGGTGATTACTTTGATTAATACAAATAAAAAATGCATGAAAAAAATTCGTTTAAATTTTTTCATACAAAACGGCAATTTCATAGGTAGAGACCTATTATTGTATTTCCATTGGTGTCTTTATTCCTTTGCAGTCGGTCATATTAAATCTTCACCTATTAAATCACCACAAATAATACTGATTTATTACTAATTGCAAGTTTTGCCAAAACATCTTCCATTACTGACTCAAAAATAGAGTAGTTTTGATAATTTGGGGGTCTGTATGCGCACACTATGAAATGCTTATCCAGCTCAACACAGGACAATTCAATGCTATGTTCAACCGACAGTTTTATATGATTTTTAATTAGGATAAGTGAACCTTCACGCAGCATGGATTTTCGGTTAAAACAACTGCCTACACCATAGTTTTCATAATTAATTAACATTTCATAATCTTTCAACCAGTGTTCAGTAAAACAAATAATATCAAACATAGTTTTCTCTAAAAACAATTAAATTTCTAATTGTTTGAAAGAAAATCCTTGAATATTTAGATGAAACAATTTCAAGGAATTCTGCTTAGCCCCTTTTTTACAATTAACTAATTGAGTGCTAGAGATACCTTGTTGATGGTGAAATTAACAGCATTGTTACTGGTATCGGTACCTTCTGTTGTCTAACTGACTAGTTTAAATTACTAAGGCTCTGGCTAACCACCACACACATATTAGTATTATTACTAATTTCTGTGGTGCTACCGGGGACTTCGACATACCACTTAAGTCTGAGTTTATATTAAAAGCTAATAACCACGCTATTTGATGTCTAGAACTAATAGGCAGATACGCTGTATCCCTAGTCGATTTTAATTTCTCAACAAAAGTGTTGGTTTCATAAAACATAAGCTTGTCACTATAGTGAGTAACTGATAAATGCATATGGTTATTTAGCATATGTATATTATGATTTTGCCTACTTGACAAGTGCTGAAAGTATGAAAAAACACACAATATTATTTTCTGACAATTAATTTTCAAGATTTCAGTGACACTGTCAGTGATGTCATCTTTTTTACATTAGTACTATTACCTACAAATATAAAAATAATGGCATTTGGATCATATTCTTTCTTAGTTTACTGATGCCAGTATCTCTTGGTAGGATTTCCCAGGCATACAATAATTAACAGCAGAATGACTCAGGTTGCTACTCAATAATTTACCTAACCCTCTCCCTAAACTATCTGAAAACATAATAGAACAATAATCTTTACTAGAACAAGGGAGAGAACAAGTTTCTCTCCGTGCTACTTGAGATGAACCTTGTACAAAATGTGGTGTATCTTGATCTGGGATACAGTCCCGAGCTCCTCCAGTCTGGGACAGGTCCTCCGTTGCCTCAGGTTGGAGAGCCTTGCCCTCGTGGCAGAGGTCGGAGCCGACCTGTCGCTGCCGGCCGTCGCTCGGTCGATGGTCGGGAGCGCCGAGTCGTGGGATGCGGTGATCTCCTTCTGTGAAACCGTCATTTCGCGGAAGGAGGCTGCGGAAAGGGAGAGGGAGATTGAGACGACTCTCCCGACCCGCAGAAGGCGGCCCGGGCGTCGGCGGAGGGCGGACAACGCCCTCTTCCAGCCCCCGTAAACAGGTCCGGAGGGACGGTGGACTCGGGGACGTCCGCCGGCCCCCATCCAGCTGGACCCGAGGCGGCGGCGCGTAGTGTTCCGAGCGCGCCCCTATTGGACGTTGCGGGGGGAGTCCTGCACCTCACTCCCCTCGCAGGCCTGAGGAGGCCCGCAAAGGCGGGCCGGCACTAGCCGGGGATCGTGGAAGGCGCCCAATTTCCCATGATCCCCGGTCCAGGTGTGGGAAGGGAACACCGGGGTGGTTTTTAGTCAGTAAGAGTCTGACAGACCCCTCCGCTCACCCCAGGGCGGGAGACATCCATGAGGATTTTCCACCCCGGCAACAAAAAAAAAAAAAAAAAAAGGTTGGAGAGCGTCAAGGTTGGAATCCCCTTGACAAGAACTTTGAGTGGTACTGAGAGTCTCCCTCATCATTACACCTTTTCACTAACACGTTTGCAGCAAGGATGTGTTCCTTTATTTGATTCTGAGAGCTCACGTACTTAATGTAAAGTGAATGTAGTGACTCCTCAAGTACATCAATTTCAGACTGTAATCTTCCGAGTGTCAAATTGATAAATGTTTTTACTGTCTTCTAATTTCGTTTGATAATTTTTTAATTTATTTATAAGACAAACACGTTCTTTCCTTAGTTTAATGTTATTGGAACTGTGTTTTTGTTGTTTCCTAAATCATCATCATCATCTATTTATGATTTTACTTAATTTTGCAAATTTTTTAATTTTATTTTGACTCACTTTATAACAACTGTTATTCTGATTTAATATTGAATCTTCAGTAAGGTCTATTTTAGGATGAGGGTTGCAATTTTTATTGTATTGTGACGAGCATAAATTGCTTAGCAATAATCGAATCGCAACCCGTGAAATACTGTATTATAGTTCCGATTGCCATTTGTGGTCTTCCTCATCAGTTCCACTTCACCAAATGGTCCTTTCCGGGAGCAAATGCACCAGTTACTATAAAAAATACCCAAATCGCTATAGGTGTGCCTATAAAATTTTAAGGTTCCCCTCGATTTATCTGGGATGCCAACATCAGGTCCTGGTTTCCTTATCATGGTACCACCCTTGGGGTATCTTCTTTCCAACAAAAAAATAATCATCAAAATCGGTTCATAAACAACGAAGTTATCCGCGAACATACATAAACAGATATACGGTCGAATTGAGAAACCTCCTTTTTTTGAAGTCGGTTAAAAAACGTACGGGATCTGTTATTTAGGTGGCAAGTAGCTTCTCTAGTTGGTTTAGTTGAGATTAATAATGAGTTGACTGCCGGCAGGTGCGCGACAGCGACCGCGCGCGCTTCGACGCGCTGACGCAGCGCTCGCGGGACACCACGCTGCGCGCCATCGTCGACTACCTCGGTAACTATACCACGCCTCGCCGCCTCACCGCCTCACCGCCTCACTCCCGCAGGCCCAACAACAACATTCTCCGTCATCATGCCAATTTATTTGGGGTCGCGGTCGGCGCATCATGTTTTTTTTCTTTCATGTTCATGTTTTTTTTCTATAGACAGGAAGTGTGGAAGAAAAAACGGTATCATAACGTATGACGTTCGGTCACCTTTATTAACGTTCTTGTGTTAGTGAATATTGATTCGGTAATACAAGTATATCTGCCAAGCCTTTTCACGACATGTTGGGGTCGGCTTGCAGTCTAACCGGATGCAGCTGAATACCAGTATGTTAAATGGAGCGACTGTCTACCTGACCTGCACAATCCAGTTATTGGTTAACACTATGCCTCTTGAGTCAATAGGTACCTGTGTTAAAGGACCAGACAAGCATCAACGAATGCCAGTTGGTGAAATCGAGTCAACAGTGTCGAACAAGGCAGTTGTTTTATTTTGTAAAACTTGTCTTGTAGGTTTAATAGAGGACAGCTGTAGGGCGCTCGTGTCGTCCGCGGGCCGCAGTCGACTGTCGGGTGAGCTCGGCTGCATGCGCGTGCTAACAGACTAGTGCCATTTCACCAATGAAACTGAACACTATCAGTACGTCTAAGCCGAGTTCAAGAGCTGTCAGTGTCATCATAGTCGTGGAATGTTTATTTATTTTATTTTAAAGAAGGGTTACAGACTAACGAACCAATGACATAAAGAATATAATATTAAAAAATAACTAATAACAAGAGCTGTCGTGTCAATATTCTATATGTGGATGCTTCCACATAGTGTGCGTCCACAGTGAATGCGCGGTGACTAGGGCCTAAGGCGGGGGCGTGCGGTGGCCACAGACGTATTTCAGGTGTTGCACACCATGGACGAGGATTTGGTATTTTTAGATTGCCCGTGTCAACATTTGACTACATCCTGAGTAAAATATCACCTAAAATCACCAGTGAAGATTCAAACTTTATTTTATTTTGCTCTATGTTTTGCTCCATAATTTTCTTGTTTTTGTGCGATTACTGTGGTGTGGATGTTTACTGTGCCATATATCTGGTTTAGATTGAATCGTATTTATGAATACTACAGTATTTAACGCCACTTTACAAAAAAAAAAAAAAAAATGTTTGCAGACTCTTACGGACAAAACTGAACCTGGTTTGATACTTCTGTCACGTCGCTTGCTGACTAGGCCCGTAGTGTGGCCATAACGCGCGGATAGGAACGTTTGAAAACTACGCGCGCTATCTCGCTCGGGCCCGTCGCGCTAGGCGCCTGCCTTACGGCTCAGCCATGACATTGCGCGAATTGCGGCGCGGCAAGCGTTTTATCTGTTTATTGCGCGGTCGAGACCTCCTTATCTTTTCTGTGCGCGCAACGCACTGTGGCTAGTTGGGATCACACGCAATGAATTAGGAAAACCGCTGCCGCTGCCGCCGACGCGCAATGTCGTGGCCGGGCCGTTAGTCACTACACTATGGACACGGTAACAGTAATTTCCAGCTTGAGTCAGTCCAGCAGGACGTGGTGCTTAGGATCTTGCGCGGTCTTAAGTCCAATGCGCAGGGCTCTGAGCATATTCCTCTCTCTCTCTCTCGAGAGAGAGATGTTGACACTTCCTCGTACACTTGCTGTTATCACAGCTATCATCAACAGATCCATAGTCACCTCTTCATTCCCTTTTCGCGTGCTTTCGACTCTATTAATACTTCACTTCTTCTTTCCAAGCTGTCTTACTATGGTTGTGATAATGAAACGGTAAAATGGTTTGGGAGTTATCTAACTAATCGATCACAGTTTGTCCAGATCACAAGTGACAGCGGTGATACCATGTCCTCTGGTCCGAAGCGCGTGGATAGGGGCGTACCGGAGGGATCGATCTTAGGGCCGCTTCTCTTCATTATATACAGGGTTACTGGTAACTCGACGTATTCCTTGCAGGACGTCATAGTAGGGTTAAAATGCAGCAAATTAGGCCACCAAATGTTCTACCGAAATTCAGTAGTTTTTGAGTTAATTCGATTTTTAGCTTTTCTATGAAAAATCCCAGATTAAATCATTTGGAGCCAATTTAAAAATGATTTACGGCGCGACTGTACTGAAATTTAAGTTAACATCATAGCTGACGCCGTAGCAGATCCTTGTTAATAATTCAAAGTTCAAAAATGCCAAAAACTTTGGCAAATATCACTAAAGAAACATTTAGTTTTTTTGTGAATTTTGCTATTACTTCATACAAAATGTTGTCTAGTGAAAAAAAAAATTACTACGTCTGATGTACAAATTACTAGGAAAATATCCTTGTCTTATCAGCTATTCAGAAAGGTATGAAAGTTAATACAAAGTTAAGGACTACATTATGTGCGTCTCACAAAAAGGTGATTATTCGGAAAATCAATAAAACTATTTCGTGAATATTAGCATTATTTTTAATAATAAAATATCAGTTTAAAAACTTTTACTACACTTTCACACGTCTTGTTCGATGTGCTGCCCTCGGTTTCTAATACACGTTCTTATTCGCTTCCTCACTTCAGTTTTTGTGATTCTTGATGTGATTGTTGCCCTCATCTGGTCCGCTGCATCTCTTATTCTCTCCCTTAGTTCTTCAATTGAATTTACTGGGGTCACATAAACTAGGTCTTTCATATGACCCCAGACGTAAAAGTCTAGTGGCGTAAGATCAGGGCTACGTGCAGGCCACGGAATTGGCCCACCGCGCCCTATCCATCGGTTTGGGTAGGTTTCATCCAGCAATTGTCGAATTGTGATTCGGAAGTGGGCTGGACATCCGTCATGTTGATACATCATGTTTGCTCTTCTGTCTTCCGGTACATCCGTGAGCAGTGGTGTTAAATGATTTCTTAGGAAATCTTCATAAAGTTCCCCATTTAATGTGTGGGGTAAAAAATGTGGGCCAATTAATTTGTCGTCGATAATACCCATCCAAACATTAAGCGAGAATCTACGCTGGGATGCGGTTGGTTTCAGTTTCTTAGGATTTGCTTCTGCCTTCGCTGCCCAGTAATGTAAGTTGTGGTAATTTGTGATACCATCACGGTCAAAACATGACTCATCGGTCCACAGAATGTTTTTTAAAAAGTTTTCGCTTTCGGCGTCGGCATTTAGCATAAAACGACAAAATTCAAGCCGTCTTGGCGGATCTCCCTCTTCTAATGACTGGACAGGTTGATAGTGGTATGGATGTCGGCCTGATAAGTGAACTACAGACCAGACTTTCCACTGTGACATAGCAAGCTCACGCGCTACGATGTTTGTCGATATGTTGGGGTCGTCAATAAAACGTTGAAGAATCAGCTCTTCGTCCTCAGCCGTGTATCTCCGAGAACGACCAGTGTCAATTTGCCTGCTTCTTTGGACGCTGCCAGTTTCAGATAATCGCCGATAAGTCGATCCAAAAACACTAACGTGTGGGAGTCGGCGGTTGGGAAAACGAAGTTGATATTCTCTCCGCGCCTGAGCAGCGTTACCGTCACTAAGTCCGTAACAGTACATTATGTCAGCGTATTCAAGGTTAGAATATGCAGCCATAGTCAGCACTTATGAAGGCACAGCACAGCACAAGAGCAAGATACGCAGTATCAGTTAAGGAAATAGCCAGATAACAAAACACGAGCTTGCGCGACGTAGAGTTGAAACTAACTGACTCTGACGACCAGATTTTGTAAAGTCGCACCCCGTGTCATGCCGGGAGAACAATAGTGACCAATCACAAAGCTTGCCGAGTGTTTGGGGTTCAAGCGACCTGCGCTTGAACCCCAAACACTCGGCAAGAAAAACTACGAATAATACGAATATGAAACAATAGGTTGACCGTCTCGCAATTTTACCTGCTCCTCATAAAACTCATTCTTTCCCTGTCACACATGCAAAAGTATTGACAATCATACCTTTCTGAATAGCTGATAAGACAAGGATATTTTCATAGTAATTTGTACATCAGGCGTAGTAGCAAAATTCACAAAAAACTAAATGTTTCTTTAGTGATATTTGCCAAAGTTTTTGGCATTTTTGAACTTTGAATTATTAACAAGGATCTGCTACGGCGTCAGCTATGATGTTAACTTAAATTTCAGTACAGTCGCGCCGTAAATCATTTTTAAATTGGCTCCAAATGATTTAATCTGGGATTTTTCATAAAAAAGCTAAAAATCGAATTAACTCAAAAACTACTGAATTTCGGTAGAACATTTGGTGGCCTAATTTGCTGCATTTTAACCCTACTATGACGTCCTGCAAGGAATACGTCGAGTTACCAGTAACCCTGTATTATACAGTGCTGACATTACCAACTGTCTGATCAACACCAAGTTCCACCTTTACGCCGACGATCTGCAGTTGTACCTCTCCTTTTGCTCCCAGGATACTGCTGAAACTGTAAGCAGAATAAACGAAGACTTGGGTAGGATCTCGGCTTGGTCCAGAAGAAACTCCCTGGTCCAGAATCCAAGTAAGTCTAAGTATATTGTGATGGGATCTAGGGATTTCCTGAACAAAATGCTTGCTTGCAACTTGGACCTCAGGATTGATGGTTGTAGTGTGGAGAGGGTGTTGGAAGCTCGTAATCTTGGGGTAGTATTTGACGGGCAGCTGCATTTCGAAACTCACATATTGGAGGCCGTGCGCAACTGCTTCGCTCTTGTATCGTGTCCGTCCCTACATAAGTGTGGATATGCGTGTCATGCTATACGAGTCACTTGATCTATCCAAGCTGAATTACGCTGACACTGTGTATGGGGCTTGCATTCTCGGTAGAAGCGAAAAACTGATCCAGCGGGTGCAGAATGCCTGTGTATGATTCTGCTACAATGTCCCACCACGATCCCACATCATTCAATTTTTAAATAAGAGTAATTTGACGAGAATGTCAGCGCGCAGAAAGCTTCACCTGGCTATCCTGCTCTTTGGCACTATTCTCACTAAGAAACCAGAGTATTTATATAAAAAACTGCTGTGGTCGCGTGATATTAACAAGATTAAAACTAGAGAACTACTCGTACCTCATGTTAGCCTCTTCGCATAGAACTGCTGCATTTCGTGGAAGCTTAAAATTCGCTGCCTCTCGTTGCTGGAATGACTTGCCACCACCTTTCCGTGCTATAAAAACAGTTGGTACTTTCAGATTCAAATTTAAACAACAGTTACTGCAGCTTCAAAAAGATATCAGCATACTTTGAACCTACCCTTAGTTTGCAAGCAGCTGGTATTGGTGGTCCGAGCGTTTGGCGGCGATTGTTCACTGGACAGGCGCAGCTGTTGTTTTCCGTGTTCGATAGCTTACTTGCTCGATACTTAATCGGACGGTAAACGAAACATTATGTAGCATTGGGTATAAGTTTTATTAGTATGACGTTTATAGACGTCAACCGCCCGCGAAACCGCCACAGAAATTAATTAAGAAACAATTTCTAAACGTTTTTGTACATTCCACAGAGTTCTTTCTTGTTTTTTTTTTTCTTTTATTTCATTGTCTGTCACTTGTATTTTGCGTTTGCAATTACAATCACTTCAATTACAATCAGTTTATTTCACCTTATATGCCGTTAATTAACTACCACATAACACTTTTTACTGTAAATTCTACTTCACGATGTTAATTATTGTTTCCACTCATTTCCACTGCACATCCATCATGTTTTGTATTTATTTATTTTGTGTTGCTGTTGTTGTTGTGCGCTCGCGTCCCTTTGCTTGTCACAGTAATGCCCACAGACTATAAGTAGTACTGTAATGCCACAGATACTTTAAGCGTAGACAAGTAATGTGGTAACGCTGGGCACTCACACGCGATTTGAATTAATTTATTTATTTTATTTGTAACGTTTTATATTTATCTATTTTATTATTGATCATTATTTTTGTATATCTGCCCGTGACATCACAGCGGGCCCTATCAGAATACCAGCGCTGAGACACTTATTTTAAATGTCGCAGCATAATGCTGAGATAGGGGCTTTTTGGTCTCGTACAGGAATTTCTGTTTTTTTTTATTTAATTTTATTTTTTTTTTCATTTAATTTTGTTTTTTGTTTTCAAACTTTTATTATTGTGTTTTTAGTTTAGTTGGTGATCTTCCTGTGCGAGTCACAATAAATATTTTTTCTTTCTTTCTTTTATGGACGTAAACGGCGGTTTCATATGTTCGATACTTCGCGCCCGTCGTCGCCACCGCGCTAGGCTGGCAGTGTGGATGTGATGCACACTTAGAATGAATGTTGACACTGACAGCTCTTGAACGCAAAGGTTTTAGATAGATTTTAGAGAGAGAGTTTAGATGTGCTGATCGCGTTCAGTTTCACTGCTGAAATACGCTCTGAATGAACAGCTGTGGAGTTTTGTGTTATTAACGCTGTTAGCACATTGACGCATACTTTTCCATACAATTTGTCCTGTTACGCAATGTTTCCACTGCCTGCGTTGGTGTGCTAACGACTTAACTAAATCGTGTTATTTCTGTCGATGTCGATGGACCGTGGTGCATGCCTCACTGCGCCGCGTGTATTACTGCAGCGTGCGACTGGCTCGCACCAGGCCGGCAGACCAACGAACGCGTTTGCCTGTGCTAAGCCCTCATACGCACTAGCGGTCAGCCGCCCGGGCGGTTTGAACTGACTGACATTTCGTGGCGGTTTAGTGCATACAGTTTCAGAGGTTGATTATTAAAACGTTAATACATAAAACGGCCGTCTGAGCGGTGTTCTACCGCTAGTGGGTAATAGATGAATGCTTAGTAAATGCGTTTAACGTTAAATTAATTTAAAACGTCGTACAGTGTTTTTCATTTTCAAATAATTGACAGAAACAGAACGGTCCATAAACACGTTTAGCACTAAACGTATTTCGTGGTTTGTGATGCAAGCGGGCCTTATTCTCGCGTTGGCCTTCTGAATCGGACCCTTAGGACCCTGATCTGACCCTTTGGTCTATCAACCAATTCAGACTGACTTGCGAACCTATCCGTTGACTCGGTCCGTCCAAATTCCTTCGTGTTAGGAGCTCGTTCTGATCCGGCGATACTGTCTGTTTTCAGGAACTTCCCCATTGTCAATAAACCGTAGGGTGCCGGAAGTTCTGGTGGCAGCGAGTGCCGTGTCCACGGACTCGGTGGGGGTGGTCGCGCATGCACCGTGCGACGGTGACGGTGACAGTGACGCCGGCACTCCGGCGGAATTCTCGTCGCAGATTCAACTCCAAGTCGATGACCATGTGAGAATCATTTCACTACTAATTTTAAGATTTAAGATACCTTTTTATTCTTTTTTTGTGGATGGGAAATCATCAAATGACTTCTCCCGCTCTGGGCGGAACGGGAATTCGTATCAGACTTTTACTGGCTAAAACCCACCAGTGTTCCTTCAGTTGCCTGTGCCAGGGCCACGGTATCTCTTTCGAACAATCCGCGACCCTGGCGGCATCGGCCCTGTCGGACCCCATCACTGCTGATATCTTTGAGGCGCGCGTGGAACACAAAGCGCCGTCGACCCGGGCCTGGTCCTTACCGGACGGCGAGCTACTCATTGCTCGCCGTCCGCAAGCCTGCGCCTACGGTGGCCGGGAATCGGCTATCAATTCCCGCCACTCAGGGCATCACCTACGGCGACTAGGGGCGCGATAGCGCAAAGTTGCATCCCTCACGCGTTCCGCTTCCTCCTTAGCGAGCATTACTGCTTCGCAGAAGAAGGTGACGGCCTCCCATGCACTCTCGCTCCGTACCATGGCCTGGACCAGGTACGGACGCGAGAGATCGCCGCCTCCGCGAGGACACGGTGGTGCTCCGCCCAAGCCGGGCAGACCTCCACTGTATGCTCCACCGTGTCCTCCGGTCGATCCACACAATGGTGACACCCGGGCGTTATCTGGAACAGCGCCTCTCCAACCACTCCTCAAAGAGGGGACTTATCGCCGCAATTGTAGCGTGCCCAGAACTGGCATGCGACAATCGCACTCTCCATGTCGCCAAGAGATCACGCCGGAGCTCTGCCCGCAGTACCGTGATTTCTCGCGGCAGCGGAGTTACGCCCTGGCGTTTTGCCTCCTCGCGCCACTCCCACATGTGTGCGAGGATTTTTGCCTCCATGGCGGCAATCCGGCAAGGAGGCTCGCCGCTTCACCGGAGACCGTGCGGTATTCCCTGACTAGCCGGATGGCCATGACCTTCTGGGACGCGTTCAACCGGCGGGCTGGTCTCCGCCTCAAGGAACGCGCCCACACCGGTGCCCTGTAAAGGGCCATGGACCGCACGACCCCCGCGTAAAACCTCCGGCAGGAGGCGTTTGGACCCCCTAGATTGGGCAGGAGCCGCTTCAAGGCAGCCCCGATCCGTTCCAGTCTGGGAGCCAAACGTCGGAAATGCTCCACGAAGTTCCACCAGCTATCGAGGACGAGTCCAAGTTACTTAATCGTCGACTCGACTCTCATGTGGGATCCCTCCTACCGTTATTTGGGAACCTGACGGTGGCGCGTTCCGAGCACTATGAAAACACATGACCTCGGACTTGTGCAGGGCCACCTCGAGTCCCAACTGCCGGATCCTCTCAACGATTGTCGCAACCCCGCGTGTCGCTAATTCGGCCGCCGTCTAGTGCGACCTTCCCTGCGGCAGGAAGATTTATGATACCTACACTTAGAATTTGTTTCTTAAAGCCTCAAAATGTATTGCAGAGGCATATGTCCGGCTGGGGACTGCTATAGGCTGCTATAGGATGATGTTGAAAGCCGCACCTTCTGTTTTACAGGCTGTGGGGCTGCAAGAGCGCGAGGCGCTGCTGCGCGGCTGGAGCGAGCTGCAGGCGGAGCTGCGCGCGCTGCACGACGTGTGGCAGTCCGCGCAGGCCGCCGCTCTGGCGCAGCGCGAACAGGTATATCTGTTTCAGCTGTATGCTTGTATTATTTTTGTCTGCTCATTGCGCGATATAATCTGCTTTATGGTTACACGTACAGAGTGGATTTTTCACATATTTCCGTTGGTATAATAATATAATAATAATCTTTATTTTATCAAAAATATACCCCTGTATACCCTGGTATACCCCTGTCTCCCATCTTTCTCCAGAGCACATCATACGAAACAAGATCGAACGCCTTAGAGAGTACCGCGATCTTTATAATATTGAACGGTATGCTTGAGACTTAAAATAGCACTTTCAATTGATAATCCGGGGCGAAACCCGAATTGTGCATCATGAAGATTTATGTAATTACTTAAGCAAGAATCAAGCATACCGTCCAACACCTTGGCTATTATAGTCGCAAGAGAAATGGGACGATAGTCACCTCTGTCCGAGATGTCACCCGTCTTGTTCTTCACAATGGGAATTACGATGGTCTTCATTAGATTAGCAGGTAGGTACGCGTGACTAATACACATTGTGAAAAACATGGACAAAACTCCCGGCAAATGGACACCCGCGTGCCTCAGGTGCTCAAGGCTGAGCCCATCATGCCCTGGAGACTTGCCTCGTTTCATGTTGTTAATGATTGCACTAACTTGCTTGGTTGAGAAACGTATCAGAGGTTTTGCGCCAAGACTGATGGGCTCACAATCATTCACCGAGGTTGAGGGACCGAGAGGGGACTGAACTTTGAAATGGTCCTTGAACACATTAGCAATTCCCCTCTTATCACTTATCCCTTCCACACACGCAGAGAGGCCAGGTTTCGCATCCAAATTACCAGTGGACTTCCAGAATTTACCAAAATTTTTACTAGCTCGTTGTTCTGCTAGCCTGTCCATTACAATTTGCTCAGCGTGGTTTTGACAAAATTTCAGTCGACTTTTAAAAACTTTTCGCTTCTCATACATTTCGTCATAAACCGGGCCCGACGAAGGACGATTGTTCAGTATCCAGGTCTGAAAGCTACACCTGGCCTCGCTGTGGGCGTCTCTCACATACTCATTCCACCCACACACTCGCTTACCTCGCCTCGCCCCCCCAGATGTCCTTCTAGATTGCCTAGCCGCCGCACATAGGATTTCTACAATCTGTTCATAAAAATTAAAAATTGCCCAGAATAATTCTATGCTCAGCCAAATCACATGATCCAACACTGCACCTTTCAAACTCATGGGGGAAATCAACGACTCGCAATTTACTGGTACATAAACTAAGATAGCTTTGCGTTTCTAACTTAGTTCTTTCACCCCAAAAGACAGAATTGCGGCCAGCACCTCCCGTCATCAATTTACGCCTCACAACTTCCAAGTCGCATTCCAGATGTATCGGTAGATGATCCGAAACGTAGACATCCTCGGACACATCCACACTTGCAATAGTGTGCCATGCTGATACAGATACCACACTGATCTAACCATCTCCTGCTTCCGTGCACATCACTTACAAAAGTGTAGGTACCACTATCAACCCCCCGTTTCTTTAGATCAGCACAAACCCAGGATCGGTCAGAACAAAAGTTCATTAATTCATTATAGAACGTCTCTTGAGGGTGAGCGTTTAAATCACCCAGTATAAAAACATTCTCTATATCACAGCTTGCTATGGTAGCACTAATCTCACTTAACACGTCAGTAAAAGCTGGTAAGTTATCCGCACAATTTGTAGGCATGTATACCGAAAAAACGGTTTATTCCCGTTGTCCCCGTACGCAGTGTCCCCGTACACTGTCCCCGTTAATATAGTTGAATAAAATAAGCAAAAATTATTGCCCACAGTCCCCGTTTTTTTCTTTTTTCTGTAGTATTATGTGTGAGTCGGCATCTTTTACCCATCAAACAAAGTTTTTTATTTGGTATTTAATCAAATGATTTATTACAGCAAACAGTCTTTAGACAATAAACATTTGGTCTTTTTGGTCAAATGATTTGTTATGACAAAAAATATATAGGTAAGGTTAGGTTAAAACTGTGACCTTCTACGCACGAGCCGAGCGAGCGAAGCGAGCGGTGCCGCGGGAGCGGCCGGCGAGTGCCAGAAATGACTAGATTTTACAGAAAAAAAAAATGTGGAAAAAAAGAGATTATTTTTAACAGGCTATCAAGAACCGAACAAGTTAGTTAGAGGACAACGACTCGTGAAAAGTTTGCTTCCCGTTGTCCCCGTTAGCCGAATGTACGTTATGGGGACAGCGGGAAATACATTTAATCACGTCCCGCTGTCCCCGTGAAGGGGATATGGCATACGGGGACAACGGGAATAAACCGAAAAAACAATAATAGTACGACCCTTTGACGTGGCTGTAATGGCCGTTAACCGAGGACTGCTACATTTAACAACAGAGACCTTCTCCAAAATGCCTTTCCTCCAGAGAATGGCAACCCCCTCATGGGGTGTTCCTCTCAACAAGCCCTTGGCAGTATACTCGAAGTCAGGGCTTATTGTTCCTAACATTGGAATGTCATGGGGAAGCAGCCACGTCTCTTGTAGGGCTCCCAAATCAGACCATACACATATATCCTTAATATTATCTATGGATCGTTTAACCGACTTACAATTAAAACTATCCATAAATTACGACATTAATTAATTGACTATAACTTGACTCCTGAGATTTAATTCGATACATAAAATGTACAAAACGCCTAAACAGGCCATAACTCGTTGTTTAGAAACAAGTCTGCCTTGTGTTTGGAAACATATAGTTTTTACGCATTATACTTTCTAAATTACTTCATGTTAATCTTTTTTAACCGACTTCAAAAAGGAGGAGGTTCTCAATTCGTCGGAACCTTTTTTTTTTTTATGTTTGTTCCCCGATTACTCGAAGATGGCTGGACCGATTTGGATTTTTTTTTGTTTTATTCGAGAAGGTATACATCACAGTTAGTCCCATATAAAATTGATTAATTTTACTTCGGTAGTTTTTGAGTTAGCTTCAATAATACGTATTTTTTCCCCACTTTTATATGGATGATGTTCTAGTTTGTTTTGCAGATAGTGGTATTAGAATTTGTGTGGGGTAGGTACTCAACTAAAAAGTGAAAAATAAAAACTTTTTTACAATAAAATACAACCGACTTCCAAAAACAACACTACAAAGTGAAAAATTACTTTAATTTCGGAAGTCGGTGGTAAAAAACAAAAATACATTTAACTAGACACCGACTCCCGAAATTAAAGTTATTTTTCACTTTGTAGTGTTGTTTTTGGAAGTCGGTTGTTTTTTTTGTAAAGTTTTTTTAATGTTACAGTTTCACTTGTTTTGTCTTTAATATAACGAATAATGTCATCTTCACTGCTTCTGTACTAACGTTGGAAATTAGCTTTTACTTTGATATCCGCTGCCCGAAATCTACCGTCCGGCGCAGTTATAGCCGTTCCCTTCCTACTAACTACCTAACCTATTTTGTTTCCAACGCTTTTTCTGCACTAACTTCCATCCAGAGTCCATTGTGTCCGCATCACCTACCATTTGTTCTCTACTCACGTCAACATCACGCAAACTCGCACACGCAATGACCTCTAATCATATAGTAATTGCTCAATTAAGGCGAGGTTATTCGGGCCTGTAGGCCTTTGAAACGCTACCTCCGCCTCCCCCAAATGCAGCGCGACGTGTTTATTTACGACGCGCCGCCGACGATTTCGCAGAAAATCCATGCCACAGTGTAAAATATTTGCAGTTGATCAACCTATTTAGTTTTTCTTAGGTCGATATTTATTCCTTAGGTTTACATTTTATGGTGTCTACGGTGGAATGAACTAAGATGATTACATAAAATGTCGTGAATTTGTTTCACATTATCAGATAACGATACCAACACGATTCGATAGCGATAGGTTCAATTATTACCGGCCCCATGATATTGTTGAATATCGATGACCATCGCGACTCGACAAACAAGTACACTACTAAGTATCGACGTCTCGAAGCCCGCAGTGCGAAAAATTTTGCTCAAGTGAAAGAATGCCCGCTACTCTCACCCCGCACTGTCTTCGCCGGTAGATATCGTGCCGATATCGGTGTCGGCTGTCGGTGTGTGTGGAAAACAGTTACAATGGTATGGGCATGTGATGCGGAGAATGAAAAAAATGTCGTCTGGAATGTTTTGATTATGAATCTGGATAGATGATCGGTGTCTGTCGTTGACTACGACGATATAGGTGACAATAAAACACAATGTAAAAGTGAATTATTCCATTACTTCACTGGGCGGAGCAGATAGTTTCAGATTTAACCTTTAAATGATTATCATCGCGCTAAATCTTTATGGAGTTAAGGCTTAGCGGATGGAAGGATGTCAATCGTGATATAATAATAACATAAGAACGGCTATTTTAGTCAACTTACATCCAAGCAAATAGCTTAGTGGTTCGACACTTCTTTGCAAACCTGTGGTTAAAAGTTCGATTCTCAACTGTTGATATTATTTTCGATTCTTTTTTTACATTTCGTTATACTGTTATTTGATAGTTCGTAGAACTTACACAGAATCCATGAAGTTTATTCCTTTTATATCATCTACGGTTATAATAAAAATAAATATCAATGGTTAGCTGACAGTATTAATGACAAATCCCGTGTGTACAATCTACTTTTATATTTTTTAGCGATAGCTGGGTTCGTCAGGAATAATCTGTAAGAATCACTCAGTGTATCAGTGTTGTGCCATTATGTATTAAATGCAGGAACGGCACGAACAGGCGTTTACGAGTATTTATTCACTAAAAACGAAAAACTTTGCAAGCAATGGGAAATTGCTACTGAAGGCTGCGGGTTTCGACCTTAGGACGAGCTGCTTCTCAAACGGACGACTCTCTGTATATTTTGGCTGCTGAGACCACAACTACAAACGTACTGTACAGAAAAGTTTTATAAAATATGGCTGTTGTTTTAATATATTGTGAACGAAGTCGCGGGCGGAAGCTAGTTAGAGATAAACATGATTTTGAGGTAGTAAGGTAAAAGTTTCAAATTACAAAACTCAAACTCAAACTCAAACTCAAAGCATTTATTTCAAATAAACCAATTACAGGCACTTTTGAATTGTCAATGGGTCGGTCAGTCAGAAAGATGAAGCTAGTTGCCCATTCCAAAGCGTAGTAGATCCCTATGGAGAAGAACGGGCAAGAAACTCCACGGACACTCTTTTAAATCATAATATTTTTACAAAATATTGGTTACATCGTTCAAGTTGAAAATATACATGTGAGAACAATGTAGAAAGACGTGCACGTTAAAAAGCGTCCGTAATAAAAAGATAATAACTAAAACAACTAAATTAAATATTAAAATTAAAAATAAGCCATGGCAGCTAAGAGACGACCAGTCCCAACTGACGGCGCCCGTTCACGAACATGACGCATGGATCAGCACCATTTAGCTCAACCATTTTGAAGGGAACTTAATGATCCAACACACACGCCACCATCAGCGACACATTTGAGTGAGCATGACATACTCTCAACCGCCAGGGCACACTCAAGTCAGTGAAAGACGTACCCAGTAAAAGGTAGCTTAATAGTAGCTACATAGTGCTCACACGTGCTATGCAATTATATAATACTAAGAGATTGAATCTAAACAATGGTTCTACTGGGTATCAAAAAGTCACGCAAAAGTTAATGTTAATAGAAATTTAATTTATTCGTTAAAAAAAGATCTCTTTTGCAAAATTTCATGCTTCTAGCCCAGCGATTTAGGCTGTGGATTGTCTGTCAGTGAATATAAGAATTTTATCAAGTAGACAAGCCGTGTGCCCGATGGTATTTCCCATCGACATAAATGGTGAATTTTCATCCCCTATTTAACCCCTTTAGTGACTGAATGAAAAAAACAATAAGATTTTTATTAAGTACGGGCTAAAAATGGTCGTACTGCTTTGCTTCTGCTGTAACCATATTCTTTTGTTTTTGATGTCCACCACTGCTCATAAAGATAAGTAAATATTGACAACTACATATGAAGGAACAATTGCCGTACTTTATTGTCAAGGGACGTACCTACTGCTACAGCTATAATTTATCGAATCTACTATTCTAAGATATCAAAATTAATTTAGTGTATTTTTAACCGGCCCCGCTTATGTCGGATTGCCATCCCTTAGGACTATTAGCCTAAAAAAAAATTGCAAGTATCAATATGTTAAAAGTTACAAACCAACAAACATACGATAGGTACGTCATCGACTAACTTGCTTTGGAACATGGGCACCGAGTGATAGGTACGGTTACCGCCTAACCAGGCTACGTTCACACGGCGCTATTTTTCAAGTGTGTAGAATACGATATTTTATCGTCTAAAGTGACTTTTTGTACTCAAAACTGAAAGTTTGTTCACACAGCTAAAACGATACAAGAAAATAATCTTTTCGATCGACAATTTTTATCGTGTTCATGCATTAGGTCATGTTAGTATAGCACTTTTGTTTGAAACAGCTCGACGAAATTCTCTGGCAGAAAATCGTCACGTAACGAAAAAACGTTTAAATGCCCCCTACATGCGACTTTGTCTCTTTGTCTCTTTCTATTATATCTTGAAAGAGACAAAGAGAGAGAGGACAAAACGACGACAGACGAGGACGGAGAGGGGGAAAATTTTCGAATTTTACTTCCTGGGTGTTCGTTTTCATGGTTTTCGAGGGAGCCAAAGCCGGTAGTGAAGTTAAATTGAAAATTCAAGATGGCGGCTGTGAAAATTTTGTGTTTGTTTTAAATCATACGTTAGAAGGAACTTCATTCCTGACGGGATGGTCCCCGACCGGCGACCGCACATTTTTATTTTTTTCTAATTTTCATTGTTGTTGCCAGAGTGAAAGTTGACTATATTAGTATCCAACCGACAACCGGACATATTGTATTTATATTATGTGTAATTAATGTAGAATATGATAGTAGCGAAGACAGTTCGATGGAGAGTGAATATAGTAATATGGGTGAATTTAATTAAAAAGTCTTAGAAAAATGTGTTTTAAAACTTCTTCATAAAGGACCACGATAAAAAATTATAAACTACTCGCGCTTGACTATAATTTTATCGATAATAATTTGCAATGTGTCTTAACACTATCGTAAGATGACAATTAAACGTCACCATACCACATATAAATAATCACATTTTCGAAAACGATATTATGAATTAAAACTATAATATAATTATGAGATATTTTTTTTGAGCTGTCGCAATTTCATATCTAATGTGTTCTTGTTTTATTTGAATTTTTTGAACTGCAGAGAGAGCGAATTTTTAAAAAAATTGACACAGGTCCAACCTCCATGACGTCCCGCAGGACTCTGATCGCGAGCGGATTTAGCCAAATTGACTAATTTTGAGTTTATTTAAAAAAAATCAATTAAACTCAAAAATCCAACCGTTAAATTCCCTCCGAAATACGATTACCTCATGATACATGCAATTTTCATATAATTTTATGCTGTAATTAGGAAATGAAACGGAAAATGGTTTTGAAATCGACCATGTTTCGGATTTTTTTTTCATCGAGGAAAGTACAACTTATCGTGTTTTGAACCGTTAATTTCCCTAAAGCAAAGATGTATCTATGGCATATATTTTTTTCAGGACCTTAATACACTAATTTGACCATTTAAAATTGATTCTGAAAACAGGAAAATTCTGATAACCCCCCGTTAATCTTAATTAATGAAGTTACGTAAAAATGCTCAGTCGTCGGTAGTGTATGGTTTCACAGTAAATACACTTCAATTTTATTTATTTGTAAAAATGGCCAGGACATTAAAAAGGATTTAGGTTGATGTAAACTCGGCAATTGGCATTTTTCTTTGTTATCAAGTTATTAAATATATATAGTTTTCTATCCAATAGTCTACTCAGCGCCGTAGCTTCAAGAGGTACTCGTATTATGAGTTCTGACTGCATAAAGGAAACAATCTGAAAACTGGCTGAGATCAATACTAGTGAGCAATCGGGTGCAATGTACTGATCTGGCGCCATGTAAAACATCCAGTGCTAAGTAATGTGTGGACAGGTGACCGCGGCGGCCGGCAGCGTGGACGTGGCCGCAGAGAACGTGAGCGCCGCGCGCCAACACCTCGCCGCCGGGGAGAGGTACAGATCACTCCTTGTATTCATAGTTATCATGTGCATCGCGACTGCTGAGCGTGAACTCCTGGGTTCGATTCCCAGGCTAGGCACAGGTTTCAGTCTCACAGCCTGGAGTTCGGATGCGTGCCCTATTACATGGTACCGCTCTGCCTAACCCTTAAAGGCGTGATATTATATGTAATGTAATACTAACGTTACAAGTTTAACTATCCTACATTCACAATTTAATAACCAAACATGTACTTGAAACAAAAATATGTTTTTGGAAAAATAACCTTAACACACGCGCAATAAGTTCAGTTTGCGTTGTAGGTAACTGTCTGCCTCACTCGGACACAAGTGTACACTAATAGTTATTGGCAGACTGCGCGCGGGCGCGTGGGGCGCCGGGGGCGCGGCGCTGGGGCTGCTGGCGGGCGGGCCGGTGGGGCTGGCCGTGGGCGCCAAGGCGGGCGCGCTGGCCGCCGCGGCCGGCTCGCTGCTGGGCTACCTGGGCGCGCGTGTGCTGGGGCAGTGGCGCGCGCGCACGGATCTGCCGCACCTAGCCATAGCCAAGGACGGGAAGGCCGACTAGCTCTGCCTCGCTAGCTACGTGTGTTGTGTGTCTGTGTGTGGAAGTGACATTTGTTTAGGTTAAGGTATTTATTTATGGGCCCGTGTCGCCTGAAATAAATGGTTTATTCATTTTTTTATTTAAAGCCAATCTCACACGTTTCAGTTTTTGTTCTGAACTCATAATGAATAAAAGGGAAAAATTATTTCACTAGAGAACCAATCCAACCATGTCGGATTTCGACATTCGTCATCTTTCACTCGCCTACCGAATGATCGAAAAGTGAAATGAAAGGAGCAGATGAACGTTCATTCCTATATAATGTCGGTGTTGTCTGATTGTGGAATGAAATGAAAGGAGCAGATGAACGTTCATTCCTATATAATGTCGGTGTTGTCTGATTGTGGAATGAAATGAAAGGAGCAGATGAACGTTCATTCCTATATAATGTCGGTGTTGTCTGATTGTGGAATGAAATGAAAGGAGCAGATGAACGTTCATTCCTATATAATGTCGGTGTTGTCTGATTGTGGAATGAAATGAAAGGAGCAGATGAACGTTCATTCCTATATAATGTCGGTGTTGTCTGATTGTGGAATGAAATGAAAGGAGCAGATGAACGTTCATTCCTATATAATGTCGGTGTTGTCTGATTGTGGAATGAAATGAAAGGAGCAGATGAACGTTCATTCCTATATAATGTCGGTGTTGTCTGATTGTGGAATGAAATGAAAGGAGCAGATGAACGTTCATTCCTATATAATGTCGGTGTTGTCTGATTGTGGAATGAAATGAAAGGAGCAGATGAACGTTCATTCCTATATAATGTCGGTGTTGTCTGATTGTGGAATGAAATAAAACGTACCTTCACTCGAGTGAAACGTCTGATATCTGTTTGACTTTAGAATCACTCGCCGAAACGTTAAGATTTCTTATTAGAAAATTGAGTCGTAACTTTCTAGCAATATGGGCGGTTTTTGTGAACGGTTTGTAAAATATCGCACTAATATTATAAAGGTGAAAGTTTGTGAGTGTGTGTGTTTATGTGTGTGATTGTATGTTTGTTACTTCATACGCTCAAACGGCTGGACCGATGTGGATGAAATTCGGTATGTAGATAGATTATACCCTCGATTATAAGTAGGCTACTTTTTATCCCGGTCTACGCGGGTGAAACCGCGGGGCGCAGCTAGTGTTTGTATAAGAAAGTATGGACGCTTCACGGCCACGGGTATGAATCTGTACATGATGTGGTATCTATTTTAGTGTTTTGTTAATATAAGACTAGGTACGATTGTCAATCTCTCTAGTATGGTCAGCGACGTAAGACTATTCCATTTGTTTATTTTTTTTAATTTTTACTGACTAATCTTTCTACATAAGCACAAAACGAAGGAGCACGAGACATTCGGAAAATTTCATGTTATCTGTATTGTACTTGTACATTATAAGCAAATAAATGACTGTGTTGCAGCACCCTAATTGCGTAACACATTATCAATCGGAGTTGGTTTCCTTTTGACAGTTCAACAACATTCATTGCGTTATTTACGTTGTCGAGCAGACAAATTTTTCGAACATATGAAGCAATGGATTAGCAATTTGTTTAAAAATAAAACCAACTCCTATCGATAATGTGTTACGCAATTAGGGTGCAGGTCACTAGCTGTATCTCTGTTTTTGCATGACTAAGTGCCTCACTGTGCGTTTCTGTAGAAATGTATTGATTTATTATAGGATTATTGCAGGATTGTGTTATCAGTGGAACCACTGTACTTTAATACCCGACGCTTTGTAACCAACGAAAAAAAAAGGAGGAGGTTCTCATATTTTTTTTTATGTATGACCACGCATAACTTTTTACAGAGTCGTCCGATTTTATTTTTTTTTGTTTTATTCGAGAGGGTATACATCAAAGTTGGTCCCATATAAAATTGATTAACTTTGCTTGGGTAGTTTTTGAGTTAGCATCAATAATACGTATTTTTCCCCCACTTTTATTTTATCTAGTTTGTTTTGCTGGTAGAATTTGTGTGGGGTAGGTACCACAACTAAAAAATGAAAAATAAAAACTTTTACAAAAAAATACAACCGACTTCCAAAAACAACACTACAAAGTGAAAAATAACTTTAATTAATTTCGGAATTCGGTGGCAAAAAACGAAAATACATTTAACCAGACACCGACTTCCGAAATTAAAGTTATTTTTCACTTTGTAGTGTTGTTTTTGGAAGTCGGTTGTATTTTTTTATAAAAAAGTTTTTTGTATAGCTATTTTTTTTTTTTTGGTAGAATAGACCCTTTAATGTATTTTTGATAATCTAAAAGTGCGCAAAAAAAAAAAATTCCGTGAAAAAAATTTTTTAATGTCATTGTCAAACGTCTCGAAGGTCAAGGTCAAATAAATATAAAATTCTTGTAGTAAGGCGTGGTCGACGGAGCCCCACCAAGCGGGGCTCCTATTTCTGGGTGGTTTAAAAAAAATTACGAAGGGGATGGAACTTCGAACCTAACCTGTCCGAGTCGGGGTGCCCCAAGTCCCGAGCTCGCTTCGCTCGCGCTTGCATCCTACGTATTTAGTTTGTAGTGTACTGTGTGATAGGTTGACATAAACTTTAGATTTTTTTTCTCTGTAGTTTGCGTGGTGTAATATTTTGCGAAAGTGTTTTACTCGAAGACTGATGTCTTCGAGTAAAACACACGCACACACGCTATAAAATTGTGAAGCTTCGGACGCGCGTGCGTTCAATTTTATTGTGTAACTAAGTTTGATTTTCTGAAACTACAAAAATGTTTCTCAAGAACTAGTTGATTGCGCAGTGTAATATTTTGCGAAAGTGTTTTACTGGAAGACATAAACACGCTATAAAATTGTGAATTTTCGGACGCGCGGGTGCTAAAGTACAGTGGAGCCTTATCAGTATCACTGTACCTGTGAGTGTGCTACATACAGGATCTTTTGGCGCCTGAATGACATTGAAAGAAATTGTAATGATAAAATAAGAGGGCGCGACAGAAGGACCTAGACCCTAGTAATGTTATATTGAAATAAAGCCATTTATTCACTAGCGGACTAATTTTTAATTGATATTTTGTCCAAAAGTAATTTCACTGTTTTAAGCTTTATTTTTTGCTGGTTTTGTGCCGTGTCTCCCGCGCGTCTTTTTGCTGTGTATGTAAAGCCGTGTCTCCCGCGTGTCTTTTTGCGAAACATAACCCAAAATACCTTACATATAAATATTAATTTTCATACACAAGCTGTCTCCTGCGTATTTAAAATATTTTTAGTTACACATATCGTGTAGATGTCATTAGATGACATTTTTGGTCCGGGAGTAGCGTTGCAAATACAAAAGTCATAGTAAGCTGGCTGATGTTGACAGTGACAGTTGATCTTAAATTACTAATAAGTGGAACGCGGTCGTTCCACTTATTAGTAATTTCACGACGGTTCAGCTGCTTTTTTTTTTTTTTTTGTGGATGGGAAATCATCAAATGACTTCTCCCGCTCTGGGCAGAGCGGGAGGGCGTGTCAGACTTTTACTGACTAAAACCCACCCGTGTTCCTTCAGTTGCCCGTGCCAGGGCCACGGTATCTCTTTCAAACTACCCGCGACCCCGGCGGCTTCGGCCCTATTGAACCCCGTCACTGCTGACATCTCTTTGAGGAACCTGTCACGCGCGTGGAACACAACGCGGCGTCGACCCGGGCCTGGTCCTTACCGGACGGCGAGCTGCCCATTACTCGTCGTCCGCAAGCCCGCGCCTACGGTGGCCGGGAATCGGCGATAGATTCCCGCCGCCCAGGGCGTCTCCTGCGGCGGCTAGGGGCGCGAGGGCGCGGCTGTTGCCTCTCCCTCTCGCGTCCCGCCTCCTCCTTTGCGAGCATTACTGCTTCGCAGAAGGAGGTGACGGCCTCCCATGCACTCTCGCTCCGCACCATGGCCTGGACCAAGTTTGGACGCGAGAGATCGCCGCCGCCGATCGCCTCCGTGAGAACACGGCGGTGCTCCGCCCAAGCCGGGCAGACCTCCACTGTATGCTCCACCGTGTCCTCCGGGCGATCTACACAATGGTGACACCCGGGCGTTTCCTCCCGCCTTATCCGAAACAGGAACCTCCCGAAACAACCGTGTCCGGTGAGGACCTGCGTCAGGCGGAAGGTGAGGACGCCGTGGCGCCTCTCCAACCACTCCTCAAAGAGGGGACTTATCGCCGCAATTGTGGCGTGCCCAGCGCTGGGTTGCGACAATCGCACTCTCCATGTCGCCATGAGATCCCGCCGGAGCTCTGTCCGCTGTACCGTGATTTCTCGCGGCAGCGGAGTTACGCCCCGGCGTTTTGCCTCCTCGCGCCAGTCCCACACGTGCGCGAGGACTTTTGCCTCCAGATCCCATGGCGGTAATCCGGCAAGGAGGCTCGCCGCCTCACAGGAGACCGTGCGGTATCCCCGGACTAGCCGGATGGCCATGACCCTCTGGGACGCGTTCAACAGGCGGGCTGGTCGCAGCCTCAGGGAACGCGCCCACACCGGTGCCCCATAAAGGGCCACGGACCGCACGACCCCCGCGTAAAGCCTCCGGCAGGAGGCGTTTGGACCCCCCGGATTGGGCAGGAGCCGCTTCAAGGCAGCCCCGGCCCGCTCCAGTCTGGGAGCCAAACGTCGGAAGTGCTCCACGAAGTTCCACCGGCTGTCGAGGACGAGTCCCAGGTACTTCATCGTCGACTCGACTGCGATGTGAACCCCTCCTACCGTTATTTGGGAACCCGACGGTGGCGCGTTCCGAGGACCATGAAAACACATGACCTCGGACTTGTGCAGGGCCACCTCGAGTCCCAACAGCCGGATCCTCTCTATGATTGTCGCAACCCCGCGTGTCGCTAGTTCGGCCGCCGCCTGGTGCGACCTCCCTTGCGCCAGGACCAGCGTGTCGTCAGCGTAACATACAACGCTGACGCCGCTAGGGAGGTCGGCGCGCAGCACCCAGTCGTACCCGATGTCCCACAGATGTGGCCCCAGGACAGATCCCTGTGGGACACCGCACGACATCTCTCGCCGGTTCCACTCTCCCTGATGACTGGGGTAGATGACGGTCCTGTCCGTCAAATAGGCCTCGACCACTCGACGGAGGTAAGTTGGCACCCGGTGATACCGGAGTGCCTCCCTGATGCAACTCCAGGGCAGGGTATTGAAGGCATTGGCGATGTCTAGAGACACCGCCAAGACGACCCCACCCCGGGCCACAGCATCCCCCGTCGTGAGGGCTTGCACGCGCATGATGGCGTCCACCGTAGAGCGCCCCCTGCGGAAACCAAACTGGCTCTCCGCCAAATCCGGCCCCTCCTGCGCCAGCCACCCGACGAGGCGGTCTGCAGTGACTCTTTCAAAGAGCTTGCCCACCTCGTCGAGCAGCACGATGGGCCGGTAAGCGGACGGAGAGTCCGCAGGGCGCCCCGGCTTCTTAATGAGGACCAGTTTCCCTGTCTTCCAACGAAGTGGGAACTGGCCCCTCTCCAAGCATGCGCTTAGGAGCCCCCCTAGTCGAGGCCCGAGAGCCCCAAAGGCCAGAACCCAGGCTCTTCCTGGCAAGCCGTCGGGTCCTGGGGCGGTATTTTTGGCACTCAGCCTACGTACCGCCACTCTCAGCTCTACCTCGGTCACTTCCGGAGCATCGTCGTCGTCGTCGGTGATGTGGTTCGCATCGGGCACCTCCACGAGCTGCGGCCGGAGACTCTGCGTCAGCGGGGGAGCCCATGGGCGGAGTTTATCCCGCACCATTTTGTAGGGGCGTCCCCACGGATCTCTGTTCAGAGTCCCCAGCGACTCCTCGCGAGCCAGGCCTCTGGCCCGCGAGATCTCCGCTCGGAGGGCAGTCTTCGCCGCTCTGTACCCCTCATACAGCTCCGCCTGAATGGCTTCCGTATCCGGAGGGCGGATACGGAGCCTGCGGTGCCTGGTGTACCGGTGCCGCGCAGCAACGCATGCCTCGCGCAGAGCCGTCAGCTCCGGCGACCACCAGTACACCTGGCGCCAGGCGCGTCCGGGCTGGACCCGGGGCATTGCCACGTCACATATTTCGGACATGGCCTCCCGGAACCACTCCGTCTCGTCATTGACGTCAGCAGGCCTGTCCGGTGGTGACACCCAGGCCTGCACGATTGAGGCTTCCAGGAAGAGCTCCCGGTCCAGCTGCTTCAGCGCCCACCGCGGACCACTCGGGGCCTGTCGGACCGGCGCGGTCGAGGTCTGGGCGGAGACATCAAACCGGATGTACCGGTGGTCGGAATAGGTCTCCACCCCCTCCATGACGCGTCAGTCAAGAACATGCGGCAACAGAGCGGGGCTGGCGAACGAAATGTCCACCACTACGGTTCAGCTGCTCAAGTAGCGGTGAGTGTGGGAGGCCGACTGAAACTTTTAGAGAAAAGAGATAGATTCTGGAACTGCTTGACACACGACCTTGCTTCGGGCTACCTGTCTCTCCCCCTAAAATTGCAAAGCAACATCTTGCGTGTTTCTTTGTCGTACGTGATCAGTTTCGGTTGTACTCTTCGAACGAACGGACGCAAGTCTAAATATGTCAAGATTCAACCGCTTTGTGTATTCTGTGACAAAAAAAAAACAGAAATATTACTTAATATATTTTACTGAAAAAACTGGACAAAAATGTACTTACCTATATTGGGGATTCGTCAGAAAAATAATTTATCTAACCACCAAACACCTTGTATACTTCCCAAATTATCATTCAATTGTCACTATGCCGGTTGAAAGACAATATTGTTAGTTTAATAGTAACGTTTGCGAAAACTATCAGTCAGCTGCGTACGGGCAGGGGAGTTCTATCAGCTGGACCCTGAAAGATACTGTGCATTGCTCGAATAATCTGTATGTTTACTGCGTCAGCTGACGGTCTTACCACCGCTACACACGCATCGGATTGTTGTTTTCGTACTTTTAATTATTTAAACAATCACCTAGTTAAACATAACTTTATTTTCCTTACGTGTTTTTTTTTACAAAGTTGACGCATAGTCCCCCTCCACGATGAAGCTGACGATTTTTTTTTCAGCTCAGTGTGATGTCAACTATTCATAAAAAAAGTTTCAGCCAGCCGCGCTGGCTGAAACTTTTCTGTTTTTTTTTTTACCACCTGCAACCTTCTAATCCCACACCCACTGCAGGTGCATCAGCTGACGCTTGATTCACTTATTAGTAATTCGAGATATGTTGAAAAAGATGGCAATCGATCGGCGTAAAAACACTACCTAAAATCAACGCACCTCCCGGACTATTTGTGTAGATGTCGTAATGAGTTCCGACGAGGAAGACGTGCAATCAGTCTCAGTTAGACAACAGATGTGCACGGTGCGCGCGGCAGTTGAAAATGAAACAAACCCTTCCCCTTTTCCCCCGCGCGGGGAATGTTTTCCATGCAGCTTGGAAATCAAAAACATCGCGTTTGCTTACACAAATGTGTATGGCCGCGCCTCTTTAAATTAAATTAAATAATCATTTATTTCAGGAAATTATTCCCATACAACTAAAATATATATCCTACACAAGAATTCATTACTTATAAAATTATAGTTGTAGGATAAAATTAATTTGATTATCTATATGACATTTAATTACAACAATAAAATAATTATCACACTAATATTATAAAGGTAGAAGTTTGTGTTTGTATTTTTGTTACTTCTTCACGCTCAAAAGGCTGGACCGATTTGGATGAAATCTGGTATGTAACAGCTTATACCCTGGATTAATAGGCTTCTTTTTATCCCGGTCTACGCAGGTAAAACCGCGGGGCGCAGTTAGTCACTTAATAAATGGTGACGAACTGGCATGCAGGCGCATCCACCTCTCCGACAATACGCTCAGGATACTGTTAGTGCTGCGTCGAAAGCGACTTGGTAGCGAGGCGCTCTGCTTCCTAATAATAGCTAAAAGTCATGGGTCATCAACCGCGGCAGCCCTAGCAGCACCCTAAACGCATTGTTGTACTGGACGCGCGTGGCACTGTATGCTCGCTACTTGCTGCTCTTGTTTCGACGTTATTGTGTAATGTTTCGAAAAAACACGCGCAGGAGATACGGCTTAAAGAAGATGTTTATTTGAATCCTCATAAATAAAACATGTTTTCTTTTAGTCATTAATGTTAATGTTGTAATTTAGTACATATGGTGCCTACCAACTTACTTTCTTACTAAGTGTTGTGCTAAGCTGGGTAAATAATGTAAAATGTTATGTAAAGTGTAAGGCAATGTATTGTGATGCCTCGTATACACCGCAGCCACAGCTGCGCAACATGTTTGTCGCGCAGGGTTGCTGCTTGCTGGCAAGTTGGCGACGTGCTAATGTTGAGTATTCATGCTCAACAAAAGAACATGTTGCGTCTGCAATAGCAATTGCAACAATAGCTATTCCGCGATGGCTTCGAGCCCTTGAGTTGGTTTATTTGTGCGATGACTATGTTTGTGGTGGCAGTGCGAGGAACTGCTGATTCGTTAAATATGTTTAGTTACCTGTTGTGTCGTTAGAGTACTACGTGACTACAATAAATAATATCTGATACCATGTTAAAGTAGAACTAAGAATAAAATAACGTAAATATTTTTGTATTTTAGAAATTAAAATATTAATGAATAGTCTAATACCGGCCTTAATAGTGTCAAGACTTGTCAGAGATTCAATAAATAAGGAGGGTATTTTCGTCAAGCTGTCATTGCCATGTTCTTGCAGCACAGCTAAAAACAACGGCCATACCAGAGGTAAACGAACAAAAAAGGGTTTTATAATGTAGGTATTATTGTCCCGAGAAATTATTGGGTTTCAACTGCGAGCCGAACGGTGCGACCAGGCTGTTGCATAGTGTATACTCTACTCTGTCCTCTGTCCCGTCGCCGACGAGGGAGCGACTAGCTACAGTGTAGGTCCCGTGTCAGTAAAGAGACAGCTGATTGTTCACACCAACTCACCGGACCATAGAAAACGCTGTCTGCTCGCTTCTCACTAATATCTGGCAGTGAGACAGGTGTCTAAAAACTTTGATAGATTATTGCATGGTCCTATTTATTTTTAATCAATCAATTATAATCACGTGTCTCCAATACACATGATTATAATGAACTTTTACACAACTAAAACATACGAGTTTTTCGGCGCCTTCTCCTTCTCTAGCGGTTTGTGATGCTCTGTGCTGGCGGTAAATAAAATGTAAAGTAAAGAAAAATACAATTTGTAGACTTGTCTACGAACGTTGCGTATTTTTATACAAATAATATAATGCAGTTCGCTTTACAAATAGCATATCAAAATAATAATGTAAGTAGTTTTAGGAATATTAATCTATTTGACAATATATTTTTTGTTACATACGAAGCATTTTTATTTGCTCCTCAAAAAGTGTTCAGCAGTTCTTCGTAGATAGCATTGTTGGTCCAGTGGTAGGTAACGGCCCCGACAAGTAGGGTTAAGTTAGGTTAGGGTTTCCTCTCTGGGTTCGAACCCAGAGAGGCACATAATAATAACATCACTGCCAGAGGCGGATTTGCAGTTGTAACGTCCCTGCTAGGGCAGGAAAATTAAAAACAGAGAAGGTAAGTTACAATCATATATTTTATAAAAAAAATAATTATATAAAATTAGGTTAGCTCCAGCAGTAAGCCGGCGTGAGTTCTCAATATCGAGCGCGTGTTTATTTCTAGCCCGCCTAAAGAAAACCACTATCCTGGAAGTTCCCAGTAGGTATGTAGGTGACAGGTGGCAGCCAGGTAGGTAGGTCGGTCTTCCAACGGCAGCTAGGTTATCTCGTAGGATTGTCCAGCCACAACCCTCGAAGCGACGGTGTTTTAGTTAAATCCGGTACGGAAGAACCCTGGAATTCTGGAATTGGGCATTTTAGGAAATGTCCGAATTCATGCTACTGACTGAAACATCCTGACAACCGTCGAAAGTGGAATCCGCGGTGGGAAGCGGTGTTCAAGCATCAATTAGCCATCGAGATGAAGCAGTCTTAAGCAGCGTGATACAATTTTAAAAGCATGATAGATGACTTGCAGGAAAAAAATTATGTGGTGACAGAAGGTAGGTGGAAATAAAATAACAAAAATTATTCAAAGAGTTTACGGAACATAACCACCTCCTTTAAGCCACTACAACATTTAAGTCACAGTTGCCAATTTAAAACAGGAAGAAGATAATTTTAAAGTAATAGTCATGACCCGTTACACCTACTTATGTTTCGGTCATTCAGTGCAATCATAAATAGTCATGACCCGTTACACCTACTTATGTTTCGGTCATTCAGTGCAATCATAAAGTAATAGTCATGACCCGTTACACCTACTTAAGTTTCGGTCATTCAGTGCAATCATAAAGTAATAGTCATGACCCGTTACACCTACTTATGTTTCGGTCATTCAGTGCAATCATAAAGTAATAGTCATGACCCGTTACACCTACTTATGTTTCGGTCATTCAGTGCAATCATAAAGTAATAGTCATGACCCGTTACACCTACTTATGTTTCGGTCATTCAGTGCAATCATAAAGTAATAGTCATGACCCGTTACACCTACTTATGTTTCGGTCATTCAGTGCAATCATAAATAGTCATGACCCGTTACACCTACTTATGTTTCGGTCATTCAGTGCAATCATAAATAGTCATGACCCGTTACACCTACTTATGTTTCGGTCATTCAATGCAATCATAAATCGCAAATAAAACACATCGGCGTTTGATAACTAATGATCATTACATTACCTAGGTACTAATAGTGAAAGATTAGCAAGTCATGCACGAATATTTAAAACTAGTTAATAATAGGTCTTTACCTATGAAATTGCCGTTTTGTATGAAAATATTTAAACGAATTTTTTTCATGCATTTTTTATTTGTATTAATCGAAGTAATCACCCATGCAATCAATGCATCTTTGCCAACGCAGTGGCAGTTTATTGATGCCCTTCTTAAAGAAATCAGCTGGACGGGAGGCAACAAATTCTTCAAAGGCATTTTGTACTGCCTCTCGGGTATTGAATTTTTTTCCCGCCAAGAAGTTATCCAAATTCTGGAAAAAGTAGTAGTCTGTAGGCGCAAGGTCTGGTGAGTAGGGCGGATGACGGAGAGCTTCCAAACCCAGTTCTTGCAACTTGGAGACCGTCTGCTGTGCAGTATGAGGTCGCGCGTTGTCGTGCAGGAGCAGCGGAGACGAGCGATTGACCAATGCTGGTTGGAGATGTGCCAGCTTCTCCATCATTGTGTTCAGTTCTTCACAGTACACATCTGAAGTAATGCTCACCCCGTTTGGTATGAAGCTGTGATGAATCACACCGGCGCTAGACCACCAAACAGTGACCATCACTTTTCTAGGGGTAAGTTTCCGTTTAGGGCATTGTTTAGGTGCTGAACCAGGATCCAACCAACTTGCTGAGCGCTTGCGGTTATCAAACAGAATCCATTTTTCATCGCAGGTAACAATGCGGTTCAAAATTCCTTCATTTGTGTGTCTGTTGAGCAGTGCAAGGCACGTCTCGACGCGTACTTCGCGCTGGCGATCATTGAGTTCGTGGGGCACCCATTTGTCAAGCTTTTTTACCTTGCCAATTTGACGCAAATGGACCAATATTGTTTTGACGCTAACGTCGAAAGCTGCTGCTAATTCAGCCGTAGATTGTGTATCATCAGCTTCTACAGTCGCCTTTAATTCGTCATTATCGACCCAAAGTCTTCGGACGACCGCGAGGTTCATTTTTCAGGTCGAAATTTCCAGAACGGAAGCGAGCAAACCAATAACAAGTGGTGCGTTGGTTTGTAGTGTTAGCTCCGTAAACGTCGTTGATGTTGCGTGCCGCTTGTGCCGCGTTGCTGCCACGACGGTACTCATATTCCATAATTACTCGAATTGTTAACGTATCCATGATGACGAAAAAGATTGAAATGCGATGAAAATGTAACACCAATCAATAAACAAATGACTACTTTTGGAAAAAAAAACCATGTTTTTAAAATAAAATTAATTTGAAATTAGAATTCTTAGCCAAACAAAAATTATTTTGATTTGAAATGGCCTGTACTGCAGAACGGCAATTTCATAGGTAAAGACCTAATACTTATAGGTTTTGCAACACACCCGATTTGGGGTTACACTGAATTTAACTTTAAGGAGACGTAGACACATAAGAAGTGTTTAGGTAGTTATATAGAATGTTATTCGTTGCAAACAATAGTGAAAATTGACGATCGTCGAGTGACGGAGGTCAATCAGTTATAAGCTCTCTGTTTACTTCTCACAAAAAAAAAAAAATTACAGTTTGTTTTGGAATAGTTTGTTGTGGAAATATACGTAGAGGTGCAACTTAAAAGTTATAATAATATTTTCCATTGTTTATGTGCTGTGTAAATATAATAAACCCTAAAAACGTTTTAATGATCCCAAGAAAATATTTAAGTACCTGACACTCGAGGAAAAATAAACAGTGCTTTATTCGAGAACGGGGAACAAACCGTGACCAAACTTTAGTGTGTGCGCACCTTTACACTGATACTGTGCTCAGCTTAATGGTGGTTTACCTTACCATACACACCGTGAAAACTTCCATAAACGTGTTTTTTAAAATAGCGCCATCTATTGTTTATCGGTGTACTTCTCGATCAGATCGATTATAAACATAAACAACAAATTGTAGCTTAAATTGGGTGATTAAATATATCAACAAGTTCACGATGGCTAAGTGCGGTGGCTGTGGCAAGTTTCTTTCATCGATAGAGGCCGCTAATTGCGATAAATGTAGGTGTACGTACCATCGAGCGTGCGTGGGTATACAGAATGCCGGCCCTGTAACGACCCCCTGGTACTGTCCTGAGTGTAAAAAGAACCTGGTCAGGGACAACCGGGCTGAAACGCCGGTAAGGGCGCGTATACCAGCGCCAGCTGCACAGGACGGCCTCGTAAACCTGATGGGCGCCAGCACCATAAACAGCACAGCCACAAATTCCACACAGGTGCTCAACCTAGACCTCCTCAGGGCCGAGCTAAACATATTTAAGGAGGAATTTTTGAGGTCCGTGCGAAATGAATTTCAGCATCTTCGTAATGATCTGTCTGAGTTGAGATCCTCTCTAAGCACTACAAATGATAGGATGAGTAATCTGGAGGAGAGAGTGGGTGTTTTAGAAAACAAACATACCCAGCCCCCAGTCTCGTCTGAGGTGAATGACTTAATAATAGGTCTTTACCTATGAAATTGCCGTTTTGTATGAAAAAATTGAAACGAATTTTTTTCATGCATTTTTTATTTGTATTAATCGAAGTAATCACCCATGCAATCAATGCATCTTTGCCAACGCAGTGGCAGTTTATTGATGCCCTTCTTAAAGAAATCAGCTGGACGGGAGGCAACAAATTCTTCAAAGGCATTTTGTACACCAACATTTTTGTTGATAAGCTAAGCTCGACGGGATACGGTGTATCTGCCCAGTAGTTTTAGACGTCAAATAGCTAGGCTATTAGCTTTTAATATTAACTCAGACATAATTAGTATGTCGAAGTCATCTATAATTAGCACCACAGTTAGTAATAGTACTAATGTTAAGGTAGTCAATAATTTAAACTAGTTTGTAAGACAACAGAAGGTACCACTAACAGTATTATTAACTGAGCATTGGTTAAAAGATTACGAAATGTTAATTAATTATGAGAATTATAGTGTGGCCAGTTGTTTTAATCGAACATCAATGATGCGAGGTGGTTCACTAATCTTAATTAAAAATTGTATTAAATCAAAAACTCGTACAGACATAGTTGAACTATCGGTTGAACATAGCATTGAACTTTCCTGTGTTGAGCTGGATAAGCATGTCATAGTGTGCGTTTACAGACCTCCAAATTATCAAAACTACTCCATATTCGAGTCAGTAATGGAAGAAGTTTTGGCAAAACTTGCAGCTGGTAATAAGTCAGTAATTATCTGTGGTGACTTTAATATTAATATTTTAGAAAACAATTCAAATACCAGTAGATTGTTAAATTTGTTTAAATCATTCAATTTGTTAAATGTGTTTGTATAACCAACCCGAATAACTACGACTACTGCTACATGTATTGATAATGTTTTTTGTTGCTGTGACTATATTTAGAAAAATCCATCGTTAATTATCTCCCTTCTGATCACAGCGGTCAAACTGTAACTTTTGAGTCCAACATACCAATACAAAAAGTGCAGATACAATCCAGATCAATAACATCTGCTAATTTAAATAAATTTAATAGCACTCCTTCATGGATCAAGGGTCTGGGGGAATTATATCGTCGTCACAAGGGACCTCGACGGCGAGGTCGAAATGTAGATTTGTGTTTGTAAACTGCTGGTGGCCCTACTTTTCTCCTGGAGGAGGGTTATGGGGTCATCGGGGTCGGTGAGAACATAACTTGGACGGCGGACTTTTCTGATATTAGAGGGGATATAATAACTAGTGGATTCGACAACCAGAGGGGTTGCAAAGTTTCGCGGGGGTATCGAAGAAACGCTTGGAATTGCGTTTCAAGAATTGATAGATAGTTGAGATTTAAAGGTCTAGATGGAGGAACGAACCAAGGGGATCCCATAGCCGTTCGGAGGAAACGATTTTGTAAGGTTCTATGGATGTGTCGGGATTTTGCGTGTGCAAATACTGAACCCGCATAGGTCATGATTGGGAGAATGCACGCTGTATAAATGCGCAACTTGCACTTAAGTGACAATTTGCTACGTGCATTCAGAACGAGACTGCTTTATGTGCTCAGAGGTGCTCATCGAGGGTCACACCTAGATCTTAGGCTCGCTTCTCCCAAGGGATCGGCTTGCCAAACATGGTGACCGGTCGGTGGGGGGAGATCGATTGAGACGCGGTTTCAAAAAGAGAACCGCTTGACTTTTGTCGGGATTGACTTCGATTCTCCACTTTCGAAACCACGCGCCGAGTTTATCGACTGCGGTTTGCAGATAGATTGCAAGTGTGAGATATTGGATCTTGGCGTTGGCTGGAATAGTAAATGGCCGTATCGTCTGCGAACGGAGCCAAGTGTGCCTTTTTACTTTTTGGGATATCGCTGGTAAATAACGTGGAAATGAGTGGAGAAAGCACAGAGCCCTGAGGGACACCTGGGCGAATGGGGTGGGGAGAGGATAGCGCTCCTTCGATATGATAGCGAAAACTGGGTAGGACAAAAAGTCCCGTAAGATCGAAGAGATCTCGAAGAGAGCACGAGACCGTCTGGCGCACCGAGTTTGTAAAACTTATATATTAGGTCTTTACCTATGAAATTGCCGTTCTGCAGTACTGGCCATTTCAAATCAAAATAATTTTTGTTTGGCTAAGAATTCTAATTTCAAATTAATTTTATTTTAAAAACATGGATTTTTTTTTCCAAAAGTAGTCATTTGTTTATTGATTAGTGTTACATTTTCATCGCATTTCAATCTTTTTCGTCATCATGGATACGTTAAAAATTCGAGTAATTATGGAATATGAGTACCGTCGTGGCAGCAACGCGGCACAAGCGGCACGCAACATCAACGACGTTTACGGAGCTAACACTACAAACCAACGCACCACTTGTTATTGGTTGGCTCGCTTCCGTTCTGGAAATTTTGACCTGAAAAATGAACCTCGCGGTCGTCCGAAGACTTTGGTCGACAATGACGAATTAAAGGCGGTTGTGGAAGCTGATGATACACAATCTACGGCTGAACTAGCAGCAGCTTTCGACGTTAGGGTCAAAACAATATTGGTCCATTTGCGTCAAATTGGCAAGGTAAAAAAGCTTGACAAATGGGTGCCCCACGAACTCAATGATCGTCAGCGCGAAGTACGCGTCGAGACGTGCCTTGCACTGCTCAACAGACACACAAATGAGGGAATTTTGTACCGCATTGTTACCTGCGATGAAAAATGGATTCTGTTTGATAACCGCAAGCGCTCAGCAAGTTGGTTGGATCCTGGTTCAGCACGTAAACAATGCCCTAAACGAAAACTTACCCCTAGAAAAGTGATGGTCACTGTTTGGTGGTCTAGCGCCGGTGTGATTCATCACAGCTTCTTACCAAACGGGGTGAGCATTACTTCAGATGTGTACTATGAAGAACTGACCATAATGATGGAGAAGCTGGCACATCTCCAACCAGCATTGGTCACTCGCTCGTCTCCGCTGCTCCTGCACGACAACGCGCGACCTCATACTGCACAGCAGACGGTCTCCAAGTTGCAAGAACTGAGGTTGGAAGCTCTCCGTCATCCGCCCTACTCACCAGACCTTGCGCCTACAGACTACTACTTTTTCCAGAATTTGGATAACTTCTTGGCGGGAAAAAAAATCAATACCCGAGAGGCAGTACAAAATGCCTTTGAAGAATTTGTTGCCTCCCGTCCAGCTGATATCTTTAAGAAGGGCATCAATAAACTGCCACTGCGTTGGCAAAGATGCATTGATTGCAAGGGTGATTACTTCGATTAAAACAAATAAAAAATGCATGAAAAAAATTCGTTTAAATTTTTTCATACAAAACGGCAATTTCATAGGTAAAGACCTATTAATATAATAAACCGTTGTGCCAGACTTTGTCAAACGCTTTCGCTATATCGAAGAAAACAGCACCCGTCATCGAACCACGTTGGTGTGTGTTCGTTGATGTGGTGAACCTGTTGTAGGTACGCAAGAGTGTTGGGTTCGAAAACCAAACTGCTCGTTAGGAATTAGGCCCTTTGTCTCGGCATAGTCTCTGAGGCGCTTATAAATAACTCTCTCATAGATTTTGCCGAGGACATTTAGCAGACTGATGAGGCGAAAAAAAAAACGTGGGCTCGGCTTAAGAAATTTCTGATTTGACCCCCCTGGGCCAAAAGCTGGGTACGCCCATGATTAGAGGTGTATTTACAAAGATCGTTTGGCACGTGGCCAAAATCGGAACTAGGCGCCATCTTGTTTTTTCCGAACAATTTCTCCCAAACGTTTAGTACTTAACAAAAACAAAACGCCCTTCTGTAAATGTCATATAAGCGCCAAAAGATCCTTGTGGCTCTATAAAACATAACATCATGACAATACTTGCCGCGAACGGTTTTTGTTATCCATCGCGATACAGCCTAAAGGTAAATATCACGAAAATAAAGATCACTACGTGTTTAATACCGAGCTGGTATAGTTGGACTACTCACCTTATGTGTGAACACTATTGGGTTGAAAATAAAACCACAACTGTGTTCTGATCTAAGCTGGTAATTTTATTCACGAAAATTCACAAGACCCCAACCAAATCGCGGTAACCAAACGCTTGCGACTTCTAAAACGACGCTAACGCCATCTAGTTACGTCGTTAACAACTTTACAAAAACTTAATTAATTTTGATCTGATGAGCGGCTTTTGATCATGTATGATCATTAACACTGCGATTTTGACAAGAGGTGAAATAACTGAGCGGAGCGGTTTTTATTGGGTTTGTAGTTTTTCTCATGGACCTTTTAGGTCCATGGTTTTTCTTATCTGAGGCAGTTTACAGAGAATAGACCCTAGACCTGAGAGCTAGACTCTCTAAGGGCCGGCACACACGAATTCATGATGTCGCTGCGGCGCGGCGCGGCGCGTAGCGGCGTCCTACCTACAAATAAATGCCACACAGTGCTTCCGGCAGCGGGCGCCACGCCGCGCCGCCGCCGTACCGTGCGTCTGTACTCCCCTAAGGTACTCGCATATGGCGAAATCGTTGCCGCATCGTGTGAATCGGTCCTAACCCTAAGTAGTGCTAAAATAGTCGTTTTGTTCGATTTGACCACTGCTTTACAGGTTTTGTTTCAAACGACAGTCTTTGTTGCCTTTTCTGAACGAACAGAAAAACGACAACATTTTAACCACAGATAAAAAAATATTTAATTAAAAACAATATGGCTGCCAAAGTAACCATGTTGGTGATAAAAGTGGATCTAGTAAATTGTGGTCTATAGTGATATTTTTAGTTGGTTTTCTAGTAAATCCTAAATATTAAAGTAAATTTTTTTATTTAATGTGAGTTGTAGTTTCTGCTCGCTTCGTGAAATTATTGCAAAAGTGTACGCGTCACCGGTGGTGGTTTTGTGGTGAAACTTCAGAAATCTGGCGTTCTACAGTGGAGGAAAGAGTAGTAAGCACAGGTGTTAAGCGGTAAGATGTCGTTTCCGCCTCGGCCGCCGCTGGTGCCATACGGGATCGCGCCGGGCGTCGTCACTATGCAGATGCCTACACACGTAAGTGCCGCAGGATGTAACCTCGCCAGCAGTAACGCTGATGCGGATGGAAACCAGACTAGTAGTCGTCGACAACACAAGGATGATGTGATGTCAATCATTCATCAAATATAATTCATCAAGAGTAGAGGGGTTGCTGTGGCACTCACAAAAGTAATGAACACGTAACTTGAGTAGCTAAGATTCAATTGTACATAAAATAGCATTTACTGTGTATAACTTCTGAACTTAGGTAGCAGGAGTAAGTAGGTAGATATAATTTACACTATTTTAGGCTTTATTGCTGACTTCATTCACCTCTCTCATAGTGCTGTATTAGTAACATTAATTTATTTTAATTTGATTAATCCATCAAATATAAATAATAGTCCATAGCCCTTCTTATTACCATATTCTCTTGCCCTTATCCCAATTTATTTGGGGTTGGAGCAATATTTTTTTTCTCTTCTGTACTTCTATAATAATCATGTCAGTAGTCACCCTCTTCATAGTTATCATGATAATGAATAAAACCATCAAAACAGCCCATTGACACATTTTGTAAAGTAAAAGTGTCGTCGAAAGTAAAACATAACTTAAATAAAAGAAACTGGTTAAGTGTGTGTCGGACCATGCACATTGAAGGGTTCCATAGTTGGGATGAATTTATCCTAAGAACAAACTTAGCATTGTAGTTGAAAAACATGTTCGCCCATACATTCCAACTGTAAATGTAAGTTTGTACTCACAATATTTAGCATGTTTTTTTAAGACCAAAGACTTCCTATAGGTTTTCCTGTAATCTACAGGTAAAGAAATATTTTCTGTATTTTTTTCAAAATTTTAGGCCCAGTAGTTTCCAGATTTTTTTTTTTCATCTATTTTCTTAAGTAACTTTAAAACAATTTATTTTATGATTATAAAAAAAATATATTTGAGATCCTCATAGTAAACCCTTTTATTTGTTAAATCACATGGTATAGTTTGCAAAACGTTTTAAAAATAATTTCTTATTTGCCCCCCAAAAGTGACCCCTATATTCAAAATTCATTTATTTACCTGTCCGTGTTTGGGTCACAGAAATTCATGTGTGTACCTTTCAACTTAATTGGTCCATTAGATTCGGAGGAAAGTGGCTGTGACAGACACCAAGTGATCCTACAAGGGTTCTGTTTTTCCTTTTGAGGTACAGAACCCTAAAAATTTGAGACAGGTCCCCAAAAATTTAACAAATCAGCCCTTAGGTTACAAAGTAAGTACAGTAGAGCATTGATTGTCGGCACGTTGGTCAACCGAATGACTGCTTAACCGGAGTGCTCATAAGTGCAGGTTTGCTTCGACAGACCAAAATGAAGAACTTAGTTCTAGTTCTAGTTAGAAGGTATGGTTTCCGCACTTAGTCCTTCATGTGGACCATTGTGCGTGGGCCATAGTGGCCTTCGGGGGGAGTGGGGGGTTATTCCAACCAGCCCACCTCATTCCAGAAGTCGATCAAGTCTCCAAGTCTGTTCAAAACATCTGCGAAAGATCTGGGTGTTCCAAGAGTTTTTGTTCTAATCTGGGTGACGCCTGTGCAATCAAAGAGCACATGCGTTACGGTTTCCTCAGCCTCCAGGCAGGCCCTGCACAGAGGACTGTCCGTTATTCCCATTGTGTGGAAGTGTTTGTTTAGTGAGCAGCGTCCTGTGATAGTTTCCGTCACCAGGCGCAAACTATGCCTGTCCAGGCGTAACAGACGTCTGGTTAGCTTGCCATCTATAGATGGCATGGCCTCCCTAGACTGCCTGCATCCCGGTGTCGAGGACCACCAACTCTCCGCCTGTGTATGAGTGGACTCCTGTAGCCACCTGCGTAACTGGTTGAAGGGGATGGGTACAATTGGTTCAGGTCCACAGACTGACGTGCTAGATGCTCTCCTAGCTAAATCGTCAGCTGCGTCGTTACCCAGTGATCCGCTGTGTCCTTTTATCCATTGCAGTGTCACAGTATTGCGGTTAGATACCGCTATACGCTCCAGTGCAATGTGGCATTCTAGTGTAAGTCTCGAGGAGATGTGTTTTCTCTGTAAGGATTGGAGTACGGAGGCACTGTCGGAGAGTATACGTATACGAGTATCCGTAACTCTCCTTGCTTCTATGGCGTAAGCCGCTTGTATAATGCCCACACACTCTGCCTGGTAGACAGTGTTGAACATTCCCAGCGGGCTGGATATGTTTATGTTGAGGTCGTATGAGAAGACTCCGACTCCGGTTCCGGAGTCGGTCTTAGATCCGTTGGTGTATACTCTCAGCTCTTGCAGGCCTGAGTAGTCACACCGTTCTTCTGTGAGTATTATGTTATAGTTCTTTTGAAAGTAGTGTTGTTTCGGTGCTCTATCGCATGGTGACGCCATCATTGGTTGTCGTTTGATCGCATCCTCCTTTATGCGTGTATGATTGATTCTAGAATCATTACTCAAGGTTCCTGCTATATGGAGCCTAAAGGCAGCCAGGGCTGCCTCCTCTCGCACGATAAGGTGCAGTGGCGGCAATCCCAGCATTACCTGTAGTGCGGCCGTGGGTGCCGTTCTTATGCAACTAGTGATCGCTACGCATGCGAACCGCTGCAGCTTTTCGAGATCTCTCCGGGCTGTGCTCAAGTCTGTCCTGGGCCACCAGACTAGTGAGCCATATGTGATGATTGGTCTGATAACAGTGGTGTATAGCCAGTAAGTGACCTTGGGGCCGATCCCCCAATTCCTGCCGAGCAAACGCTTGCATTGCCACAGGGATATACTAGCTTTTGTGATGATGTAATTGGTATGTTTTGCCCAATTCAGCTGTTTGTCCAAAAAGATGCCCAGGTATTTGGTTTCAGTTGATAGGCTTAGGGTAGTTCCAAAGAAACGTGGTAGTTGTAATGTTGACAGCTTCCTCTTTTTTGTTAAGAGAATCAGCTCGGTTTTTGTGGGATTCACTGATAGTTGGTGTTTGCTGCACCAGTCCTCTACTATTTTCAAAGCTTGGCGCATAATATTACATAAGGTGTTTTCGTGGGTGCCATTTATTATTATGGTTAAATCATCGGCGTAGCCTACGGTGTAGTATCCTTTGTCATTGAGGGTTTTAATGAGGCTGTTAACAACCAGGTTCCATAACAGCGGAGAAAGGACTCCCCCTTGCGGGCATCCCTTTGCCACAATGGCCCTTGTGCTGTCGTTCACTGTTACCTGCACAGCTCTCAGTTTGAGCATGTTGGTGATCCAACTTCTTAGTGTCAAGTCTATGCCATGTCTGTCGAGGGCCATGTTGATGCTGTCAAACATGGTTTTGTCAAAGGCGCCCTCTATATCAATGAAGACAGCCAGTGATGAGCATTTGTGGTCCACTGCACATTCAATTTTGGAAACTACACTGTGCAGTGCAGATTCAGTTGATCTGCCAGTGGAGTACGCATGCTGTTGTTTATGGAGTGGTTTTACCCGAAGAGGTCCATCACGGATATACCTGTCACAGAGTCTCGAGAGAGTTTTCAGTAAAAATGATGTGAGGCTTATAGGTCTATAAGCCTTAGGTTGTGTATAGTCGGGTTTTCCAGGTTTGGGTATAAAGATGACTTTCACTTCGCGCCATGCAAGGGGTGTGTATCTGAGTGCAATGCAGGCTCGATATATCTCTAACAGCCATGGTGTCAAAAGATCCCCTCCCCACTGCAGTAGGGCTGGGAAAATGCCATCCAGTCCTGCAGCCTTATATGGCTGATAGGAGTCGATAGCCCACTTTATCCGGTCTTTTGTTACTATGTTGTGTGCTCTAGACCAATCTTGCTCCGTTGGGGTCCATTCTGATTCAACCTCCCACGTCCTGTCCTCTAAGAGTCTACAGTCTGGAAAGTGGGTCTGAAGAAGGACCTTGCTAGTTTCTTGGTCGGTCATTGTGTATGAGTTATCGGGTTTTTTCAGCGCGCCAAGAGTTCGGTCCTGATCGGTTGATAGGATCTTTCTTACCCTTGCGGCTTCATTATTTGTCTCAATTGATTCGCAGAATCTCCGCCAGGCGGTTCTCCTGGCATTTCTGATCTGCTTCTTGTATGTGTATTGTGTCTCTTTGTATATCTCCCAGTCATCCGGGAGTCTAGTGTTTTTTGCTCTGTTGAATTGTCTACGTAGTGCATCTCTGAGTTAACTAAGTTCAGCATTCCACCAGGGGTTTCTCTCACCCTTGGTTTGTGGCTCTCTTAGTTTACAGCATGCATAGTATGCTTCGATTAGGTATTCTGATAATCAGAATGAAGAACTTAAGTAAGCGTTCATTCATTATTTTTCGGGTATGTGTTACATACATACAGGCTGGCAGGAACATCAACACACAACCTGATACCATGGTTCAGTACATGATTCTGGACCCCCCTGCGAGGAAATTAGTTTTTGGTTGGGTAAAGGTATGTTTGATAACAGGTTGTGCATCAATATTGCTGCCACCCTGATTTCTATTGTTTACTGGATTACTACTTGCAATAAATTGTAATAAATAAAAAAGATTCATGACAGATTACTTAAGAGAAGAGATAAGAGATTGCAGAAAGCGATAAGGCCACCCATTGTATATTTTGTAGTGTTTGATTATGTCTTTTTTTTGTTATGTATTTTTGTGGTGTACAATAAAGTATATATAAATAAATAATAAATAATACTTTATAATAATGGTTTTATTGGAACAGTTTTTCATATAGTTTGATTATCCGAATATACCGGTTTTTCTAACACCCTTGTCCTATAATTAGTTTGGATAATCAACAATCTACTGTACCTATAATCACTATTTAAAGAAATATGGCTAAACATAAGATGAAAGTTCATCATTCAAGTCATTCATTTAACAAACTGTAATGACTGTGAAGGTAGGTCTGTGGTAGGCACTCATGCACTTTACTTTTTATCTCCCATTTAATGCAACTGGGTACATTCAGCAACAGCTAGATTATGGTTACTCATCTTGCATGATAAGGCCACTACAGTTCATCCATGTTGGTTGTATTTAGTGCTGTATAATTATGTAGGCTTATGTATGTTGTATGTGTGCAGGTGATGGTGGGCGCGTACAGCGCGAGCGGGGCGGGCGGCGGGCGCGGGGCCCTGCTGCCCGCGCCGCCCGGCAAGGCGGTCATCGCGCGCGGCCCCACGCGGAACAACGGCGCTAAGGAGCCCGAGGGGCCGCCCGTCACAGTCTTCATAGGTAACTCGCATCACTGTCACTGTGTCATACGCTACACGTGCTTCACTACCGATTCGATCGGGCTGCTTATCTGCCGTAGAACATTTTCAACATAAACAACACATCACACTCACACGCCACACACACACACACGCCACACACACACACACACACACGCCACACACGCCATACACACACACAAGCCACACGCACACACACACGCCACACGCACACACACACACACACGCCACATCGTCACCTTAAATAGAAGCGCTTATTATAAAACACCAACTAAGATGGAGTGGTCACGTCATACGCATGAACGACAACAGATTGCCGAAGGCAGTTTTCTATTCCGAACTGTCAAGCGGAAAGCGAAAGCAAGGCGGCCAATATCTACGCTATAAAGACGTGATCAAACGAAATCTCGTGGCTTGTAATATACCAACTGAAAGCTGGGAGGGTCGCGCACAACTTAGACCGGAATGGCGACAAACTGTTCATAAGAGCGTGGAAAGTTTTGAAACCAGGCGTCTAGAAGATCTTGACGCAGAACGCCAAGTACGGAAAACGAAGCCAAAACCCTCCTACACTTCACTACCAACTCAGCTGGCCAGCTGTACTGTGCTTCTTGCAACCGAGTCTTTAAGACGAAGTTCGGTTTTGCTAGCCACATCAGAGCTCACCGGAATAAAGACCCAGATTAAACATATAGGAGTCGCCATCGCCGGATACGGTGTGGACGACATGGTGGTGATTACTATCCCACTGCAAAGACCTCTTCTCATATAGCGAAGGCAGGAACATTAATCACCACGCTTGCTCAAGCACGGGTTATCGATTTCAAACTTATAATAACTAGAAGTCCAGGTTTCCTCACAATGTTTTCCTTCAGTAATGTCCAAGATAAACGCAGAAAGTTCATAAATAATAGGTCTTTACCTATGAAATTGCCGTTTTGTATGAAAAAATTTAAACGAATTTTTTTCATGCATTTTTTATTTGTATTAATCGAAGTAATCACCCATGCAATCAATGCATCTTTGCCAACGCAGTGCCAGTTTATTGATGCCCTTCTTAAAGAAATCAGCTGGACGGGAGGCAACAAATTCTTCAAAGGCATTTTGTACTGCCTCTCCGGTATTGAATTTTTTTCCCGCCAAGAAGTTATCCAAATTCTGGAAAAAGTAGTAGTCTGTAGGCGCAAGGTCTGGAGAGTAGGGCGGATGACGGAGAGCTTCCAACCCCAGTTCTTGCAACTTGGAGACCGTCTGCTGTGCAGTATGAGGTCGCGCGTTGTCGTGCAGGAGCAGCGGAGACGAGCGATTGACCAATGCTGGTTGGAGATGTGCCAGCTTCTCCATCATTGTGCTCAGTTCTTCACAGTACACATCTGAAGTAATGCTCACCCCGTTTGGTAAGAAGCTGTGATGAATCACACCGGCGCTAGACCACCAAACAGTGACCATCACTTTTCTAGGGGTAAGTTTTCGTTTAGGGCATTGTTTAGGTGCTGAACCAGGATCCAACCAACTTGCTGAGCGCTTGCGGTTATCAAACAGAATCCATTTTTCATCGCAGGTTACAATGCGGTTCAAAATTCCTTCATTTGTGTGTCTGTTGAGCAGTGCAAGGCACGTCTCGACGCGTACTTCGCGCTGGCGATCATTGAGTTCGTGGGGCACCCATTTGTCAAGCTTTTTTACCTTGCCAATTTGACGCAAATGGACCAATATTGTTTTGACGCTAACGTCGAAAGCTGCTGCTAATTCAGCCGTAGATTGTGTATCATCAGCTTCCACAATCGCCTTTAATTCGTCATTGTCGACCAAAGTCTTCGGACGACCGCGAGGTTCATTTTTCAGGTCGAAATTTCCAGAACGGAAGCGAGCAAACCAATAACAAGTGGTGCGTTGGTTTGCAGTGTTAGCTCCGTAAACGTCGTTGATGTTGCGTGCCGCTTGTGCCGCGTTGCTGCCACGACGGTACTCATATTCCATAATTCTCGAATTTTTAACGTATCCATGATGACGAAAAAGATTAAAATGCGATGAAAATGTAACACTAATCAATAAACAAATGACTACTTTTGGAAAAAAAATCCATGTTTTTAAAATAAAATAAAATTAAAATTAGAATTCCTAGCCAAACAAAAATTATTTTGATTTGAAATGGCCAGTACTGCAGAACGGCAATTTCATAGGTAAAGACCTAATATGAATAGAAAAAGTCACATTTGTGGTTGCCTGGATTTGAACCACCAACCTCTTCAACATACTTACGTTTTTCTTAAAATTAGACAAGCCTATCGATCGAGTCGATAGTGAAGCACCTTATTAAACACTGCCCGCGACTTCGTCCGCGTGAAATTTCTTGTACCCCAACCTCTTCGCATCGCATCGCCTGCACGCGCTATTACTTAGTTTGCGCTTAGCGTTCCTTCTGACTTTTTTTCTTTTTGCTCGGCTCCTAAGGGCCCTAGCGTGATGTGAAATAGCTTATAGCCCTCAAGAATTGGGCTATAAGATGCAAAAAGATTTTTTCAAATCCGACTGGGGTAGTTCCAGAGATTAGCGCGTTCAAACAAACTAACAAAAAAACAAACTCTTCTGCTTTATTCCATCGAAAATATTGAAATAATAAATCGAGAGGGTTATCCATTCGCGGAAAATTTCGCAATTCAGAAAAATTATGTATTTGCACAACGCCACCTATGGGTAAATGGATAAAACGTCCGCACTTGACCTCAAATCTAGCGATTTCATGAAATCATAACTTATGGAGTTGTGTTGCTAATTCTAATAATTATAATTCTGAAAAGCCATGTTAGTTACGGCCGCGAATCATATTTTAATCAAATTGCAACCTGACATTGATCAGCAAATTAAAAAAACGTAGGCTACCTTAGCGCATCCTCCTTAAGGTCGGATTTTACATAAAGCAACTGCTTGCCCGGAAGAGTGTTAACTGTTGTCGTTGTTGTTAATGCTCTCGTTCAATATGGCGTCACTCGTATTGTACGCGGTATCCTTTCATTTCATCATTTTACAACAATAAGTGGCAAATACATAATTTAACAAACTAATTACCTGATAAACTTTTGTTTGATTAAGTATTATTTGAGAAACAATTTATTTGACAAACAATTCATTTTTCATGATATCTCATAAGGGAACACCCAAATACTCCGAAATATCGACGTCAGAGGCACCGCGAGGTTCGGTTTGGTTAGGTTCCTTTAAACCCTGCAGACAGAAATAGGAGCCCCGCGCAGCGGGGCTCCGTCGACCTGCTCACGTAAACCCTAACCCTAGACGGTCGACGTCAGCGGCACACCGAGGTTGAAATAAAAAATTTATAAAAAAAACATGTGTGAAACATTTGTAAAGCATTTGCCAAATAAAATATTTGTAAAGCGAGTGTTTATAAATTTAAACATTTCCGGAATAAGTTGTTTGTGAAGCTAATTGTATATTAGGTTGGGGAAAAAGTCTTTTCGCATTATAGTATGTATGAACTTAAAATAAAATCTCTTTGGCTACACTATTTGTATTTGGCTGGTTTTGGTATCATTGAAAGTTTAAATTTTAAATAATATAATTCCAAATTTAAATTAGGAAAATGTGTGATTTTCATTTGTTTTTCGTACTGTCAAGATGAGTGAATCTAATGAAGAAATTCGATACATTTTAAAATTTTACTACAAAAAAGGTAAAAATGCAACGCAAGCCGCGAAAAAAATTTGCGATGTTTATGGACCCAGTGCAGTGTCTGTAAGAGTAGAACAAATTTGGTTTAAGCGTTTTCAATCCGGAAATTTTGATGTCAAAGATGCACGTGGCTCTGATCGCCCTATTACGAATAAAATGGATGCCATTTTTGAAAAAGTGGAGCAAGAGCGGCATATCAGTAGTTACGACGTAGCTGAAGAACTCGGAATTGACCACAAAACAGTTTTGGCGCATTTGAAAAAAACTGGCTACACAAAAAAGCTCGATATTTGGGTACCTCACGAGCTCACTGAAAGAAACCTAACAAACCGTGTACTCATTTGTGATTCTTTATACGACGTAATGAAACCGAACCATTTTTGAAGAAGCTGATAACTGGTGATGAAAAGTGGATCACGTACGACAAGAACGTGCGAAAAAAATCGTGGTCAAAGGCCGGTCAGGCTTCACGGACTATGGCGAAACCAGGGTTAACTCGCAACAAGGTGATTCTGTGTGTGTGGTGGGATTGGAAGGGCATTATTCATTATGAGCTGTTACCACCAGGCAGGACCATCGATTCTGAACTCTACTGCGAACAACTGATGAGATTAAAGCAAGAAGTTGAGAGAAAGCGGCCGGAATTAATCAACAGAAGGGGTGTGGTTTTTCATCATGATAATGCTAGACCTCACACATCTTTAGCCACTCAGCAAAAATTAAGAGAGTTTGGCTGGGAGGTGTTAATGCATCCGCCATATAGTTCTGACCTTGCACCTTCAGATTTCCACCTGTTTCGGTCTCTTCAGAATTCTTTAGGCATTGTCAGGTTAACATCACGAGAGGACTGCCAAAACCACTTGTCGCGGTATTTTGATCAGAAGTCCCAAAATTTCTATAGCAATGGGATCATGTCCCTACCTACAAGATGGCAAAAAGTTATCGAACAAAATGGTACCTACATACTTTAGATAAATGTAAATAATGTATATTAAAAAATGTTTTGAATTTTCTTAATAAATACGAAGAAACTTTTTCCCCAACCTATTATGAAACGTTGGTTGTAAACTAAAAATTTGTCAAATGAGTTTTGGTAAAACATTAGTGAACCGTCATACGCATTCTGTACATCAAACTTGCTGTGAAACTACTTTTATTTTGGGTGTAAAAAATCGCTGTTTACGGCAGCGCCCAATGTAACGCACGCAAAACATTGTGTTTTAATTATGCGTGCATGCAACTGTACAGGAATTGTGGGGTATTTCAAGTTAAGTTATTATTAAGTTTTCGTGAAAAAAAAAAAAAACTGGAACCTTGACTTTCAATATCTCCGTAACCAGAAGGTTCCCGGTATGGTCCAGTACAAAAAAATGAACACAATGACGGGGAGTATAAGTGACTGTCAAGTTCGTTATAACGTGTTGCAGGCAACATCTCGTCGCGCGCGCCGGACGCCATGATCCGCTCGCTGCTGGGCGCGTGCGGGCCCGTGCTGAGCTGGAAGCGCGTGTCCACGTTCGGCTTCAGCGAGTTCGCGAGCCCCGAGGCGGCGCTGCGATGCGTGCGCCTGCTCAACAGCCGCGCCGTGGCCGACAAGCAGCTGCTCGCCAAGACCGACGGCAAGATGCAGGCGCTCGTCGACACCTACAAGAGTGAGTACACCCGCACACACATCGTCATTCTCTTGTCTTGGTCCCAGTTTATTCGAGGTTGGCGCCACATGGTTTGTTCTTCCATACTCTCTATTAGTCATCATCTCGGTAGTCCAGCCATATCAACGCATATGTAACTCCTTGCGTGTGCAATGTAATAATGCTGTACTGACTGATGCTACAAGTCCCCACTTACTCAGTAGTCAGTAGCGCCCTAAGGCTAGGTTCGAGTCCCACTATGGGACGCCCTTAGCTGTGCTACTTAAATAATTTTTAACAAGACGAGAGGCCCTTCTTGCCCCGCTGACGCCCGGTTAAGCAATAGAGGCTCCCGGAGCCAATTGCGAAAAGATCATCATCAAAAAAAAAAAAAAATGTAATAAGTAATGCATTCAGGGTGCTGATGGGACTGCCTCGATTATGCAGTGCATCAGGGATGTTCGTCGAATCGCAAGTAGACTGTTTTTATTCTACTATGCGGAAACGATGCACATCCCTGGTGCGCAGGTTTGGGTTAGCTCCAGCGGCATCCTGAGAGCATTCGCGCAGAGGTTCGATTGTCAGCACCTGATGAACCATTGCTGTATGTTTTCATTTTATTTTTGTAATTTTTGTGTCTATGATCCTTTGTTGGTCGAAATAAACGTTTTATTATATAATTATTACTAGCTTTTGCCCGCGGCTTCGCCCACGTGTATATTGGAAAATATCCCACGGGAACAAAAATCCTTCCTTATTCCTTGTCTACACTATAAAAGGGTACAAAGGTTCTGTGCAAAATTTCAGCTTTATAGGTTCAAGGGTTTGGGCTGGGCGTTGATGAGTCAGTCAGTCAGTCAGGACTTTCTTTTTATATAGATATTGAGATAGCTTCTGCCTGCGACTTCGTCCGCGTGAAATTTCTTGTTCCCCCGACCCACTCTGTCGCATCGCATTGCCTGGCCGCGCTTTTACGTCCTTTTCGTTTAGCGTTCTTTTTTTCTTTTTGCTCGGTACCTAAGACTCCTAGAGTGATGTTAAATATGCCTATAGCCTTCCTGAAAAATTGGGCTATTAAATGCAAAAATAATTATTAAAGTCCGACTGGTAGTTCCAGAGATTAGCGTGTTCAAACAAACAAAAAAAGTGTGCGTGTAAGATCCGACGCACGACTAACTCTTAACTCCTGTTTTATGTGCCGTTCCGCATTTCCGACTTTCTATTTTTCGGTAATTTCTGTCGGGATGGGTTTCTTCAATTAATCAGTGCTATACAAAAAGCAACTAAGGTGTAAAGGCATTCGTCTCCCTCACCCCACCTCTCACCACTCCCTCTCCCTCTAACCCCCCCTGTCACTCCTCCTATCTCTCTAACCCACATCCCACCCCTCTCACCCTCCTCACCACCCCCTCTCACACCCCCTTCACCGCTTTCCCCTCCCCTCTACCCTCACCAACTCCTCCCCTCTCCCTCGCACACCCCCTTCACCGCTTTCCCTCCCCTCTACCCTCGCCAACTCCTTCCTTCCCCCTCTCCCCCTCATTACACCCTCCTATCACTCTCCCTCTTACTAAACCTTCCACTTCCCCCTTTCCCTCCTCACCACCCCCTACCCTTCACCCTTTTTCTCCTCAACACCCCCTCCCCTTCGCTCCTCCCCTTCTACTCTTCCCTCTGCTGGGGGAAAATCTACTAATGACAAACTATATCACTTAAGTATTTGTGCCAAGTTTCAAGTTAATTAACCAAATGAATAAGTTTTTTCATATAAACTATATTTCCTGTTTTCACCCCCACAGGGGTGGAATTTAAAAAAATCGTTTGGGATATTTCCATAACATGACTGAAAGATTATTTATTTACACCAATTTTCGAGTTAATCAAGCGCCGCAGTAAAACCTGTTCTGTAAAATTGACTACCCCTTTTCACACCCTTAGGGGTAGATTTTCGAAAAACACGTTATTCTTAATTTTTGGTCTCAAGATAAATATTGAGTTTCAAGTTAATCGGACCGCGCGTTAAAACTCCTCCATACAAACTTTGATACCCCCAATTCCCCTTTAGGGGGTAGTTTAGAAAAACAGAAAATGACAAAAATCATAATTTACTTAGATAAATATTCGTGCCAAGTTTTAAGTTTATTAACACAAGGAATAAAATTTTTCATACAAACTTCCACCCCCTATTTCACCCCTTTACGGGGTGAGTTTCCTAAAATCCTTTCTTAGCTGAGGTCTCCTACTCATAATCTACCTCTGTACCAAATTTTATCTTCGTAAGTCCAGTAGTTTTTGAGATTTCGTGTTTAAACAGATTGAATGAATTAACGAGTGAGTGACCTTTCGATTTTATAATAGGTCTTTACCTATGAAATTGCCGTTTTGTATGAAAAAATTTAAACGAATTTTTTTCATGAATTTTTTATTTGTATTAATCGAAGTAATCACCCATGCAATCAATGCATCTTTGCCAACGCAGTGGCAGTTTATTGATGCCCTTCTTAAAGAAATCAGCTGGACGGGAGGCAACAAATTCTTCAAAGGCATTTTGTACTGCCTCTCGAGTATTAAATTTTTTTCCCGCCAAGAAGTTATCCAAATTCTGGAAAAAGTAGTAGTCTGTAGGCGCAAGGTCTGGTGAGTAGGGCGGATGACGGAGAGCTTCCAACCCCAGTTCTTGCAACTTGGAGACCGTCTGCTGTGCAGTATGAGGTCGCGAGTTGTCGTGCAGGAGCAGCGGAGACGAGCGATTGACCAATGCTGGTTGGAGATGTGCCAGCTTCTCCATCATTGTGTTCAGTTCTTCATAGTACACATCTGAAGTAATGCTCACCCCGTTTGGTAAGAAGCTGTGATGAATCACACCGGCGCTAGACCACCAAACAGTGACCATCACTTTTCTAGGGGTAAGGTTTCGTTTAGGGCATTGTTTAGGTGCTGAACCAGGATCCAACCAACTTGCTGAGCGCTTGCGGTTATCAAACAGAATCCATTATTCATCGCAGATAACAATGCGGTTCAAAATTCCTTCATTTGTGTGTCTGTTGAGCAGTGCAAGGCACGTCTCGACGCGTACTTCGCGCTGGCGATCATTGAGTTCGTGGGGCACCCATTTGTTAAGCTTTTTTACCTTGCCAATTTGACGCAAATGGACCAATATTGTTTTGACGCTAACGTCGAAAGCTGCTGCTAATTCAGCCGTAGATTGTGTATCATCAGCTTCCACAATCGCCTTTAATTCGTCATTGTCGACCAAAGTCTTCGGACGACCGCGAGGTTCATTTTTCAGGTCGAAATTTCCAGAACGGAAGCGGGCAAACCAATAACAAGTGGTGCGTTGGTTTGTAGTGTTAGCTCCGTAAACGTCGTTGATGTTGCGTGCCGCTTGTGCCGCGTTGCTGCCACGACGGTACTCATATTCCATAATTACTCGAATTTTTAACGTATCCATGATGACGAAAAAGATTGAAATGCGATGAAAATGTAACACTAATCAATAAACAAATGACTACTTTTGGAAAAAAAATCCATGTTTTTAAAATAAAATTAATTTGAAATTAGAATTCTTAGCCAAACAAAAAATATTTTGATTTGAAATGGCCAGTACTGCAGAACGGCAATTTCATAGGTAAAGACCTAATATGAATAGATATCATGTTTCACTCAGTCCATCCATTGTTTGACACCTCAGTACAGGTCTCCCAAAGTGATAATGCACATAGAAATCTTCGTCACTGTTCGGCAACGGTCGTATTCCCCGAGCGTCGGAAGACGATATGTATATAGAGTGGTTAAGTGCATTTTCTTCATGTATAATTTAGTAGAATTATATGTTTTGTGCTAGAGGAGATAAATATTGATTTATCAGTAACGAAATTTTATTCGATAATTCCATGTAAGTAAATAGCGAGGAAAACCACAAAATTGCGAATATGCTAAATCTTTGTTGGATTGATTTACTTCGAAAATTTTATACTACTTTTCAAGTGTCTTACTGAAGCTGGTGTAATGATGGAAGAAAAGAAGGTTTAAATAACACAAGGTTTATATTAGAAGAAGAAAAAATGGTTTTCAAACACAGGTTTACATTAAAATCTTAGAAATCTAATCATTAAGATCTCAGTTCAAAAGTATTTACAGCACTGATAATTCCAGAATAATATTACAATTACAAAAAATTTAATCAGAATCAGAGAGGATCTCTATTCCTGACATCGTAGATTCATCAGAACTTTCATTATGCTCTTGTTCATTTTCACTTTCCCCACTGCTATTACCTGTGTAAATAATCATTTCATCGGAAAAACTATCGATTCTTGGGTCAAATTTTCTATATTCATCTTCGCATTTAACAGCATGATCACAAACTTTTTTCCATTCTTCTGGTCCTATATTATTGATTTTGTCTAATATAGCATCTTTAACTGACGTGACAGTCATTGCAATATTTTTTTTGGCTACGTGGTGCTTTATTTGGGACCAAATATTTTTAATGGGGTTAAAATCGGGATGATATGGTGGCAATCGTATAATTTTATGCCCATGTTCCTCCATTATACGGTCAATGGCAAATTCTGTGTATTTTTCTTTATGTCTTTTTATAATTTCATACAAATCGGGTTTCAGTTTCTTTGGGTCATGCGGAATGTTGTGTTGTTGTAACCAAGCTATCATTTGTGGTTTAGGTGTGTTTGAGTTTGGTGGTTTCACAGACAGCTGATTATGATATGGGGCGTTGTCAATTACCAACACACTATTAGGAGGCAAGTTGGGAATCAATTGATTGCGTAGCCAAGTTTGATATCGTTCCGCGTTTATTTCTCTATGATAGTCACCTTCTGAGTCGACACATTTATGTAACATTAGAGCCCCTGGGACGAAGCCTTTTTCATTGCCTGCGTGTACAATAATTATTCGCTCACCTTTGGAAATGGGTTGTTTGATACCTTTTTTGCTGCTATCTTGCCAAGTTTTACCCTTAGTATGTGATGTATGCACGTATGACTCGTCCATAAACACTATGTTTCTACCAGAATTCCTCAGCTGTTGTATTTCTCTGAGATATTTGATCCTTTTTAAACGTATATCATGCTTTTCCATAAGTAACCGTCTGTTATTATCAGTTTTCAGAAACCTAAACCCCATTTCTTTCAAGATCAGCCTTAAAGTCTCTGCACAGCCTTTGAAACTAATAGCTTCGATCAACTTTTTTCTCAAATTATTTACAGTTGGGAGTTCTTTGAGCGTCAACTGAAAATTGTATATCATATTACGAATAACACAGTAGTCGAAATCATCAAGTCCCAGCCGAAATCTACTTTTAGGTTTTCCTTTTTTCGGTGAGGAAAATTTCATTGATTGATTCTGTTTTTTTTTCGTTTAAGATATTACTCAAAGTTCGTCGTGAAATTCCTGTAGCTTTTGTAACACGGTCCTGAATTTTTCTAAAATAACCATCATGGTCTCTTTCGAAAACATTGGCTTCATTTAAGAAATAAAGGTACACATTAAATACCATTTGTCGTGCTTGTGACCTAAGCGGCTTTCCACGTTTAAATTTATCCATTCTGGAAGAATTCGTCTGAAAGAAAATGGTATGGGCAGAGTTACGCATATTTTTATTTATTTGTTGTATTATTGCATTATGTACTAATATTCTTTATAATATTATTTATTCCTATATCTATTTGTTTATTTATGCATGTGTATCTTTCTATTAAATTTATATAAGCCTAAATCTAATTTTTAATATGTTTTTTCGACTACCTAATATGTATTTAACGTAGGTACTTACTTTTAATTTTTGAATATTAAAAAAACGTGAAAAATGTTAGTTTACCTATTTTACCAAATAAACTATTTAAATTTGAATAAGATAATTAAAGTTGAAATTAAATTCACATTTGAAAACAAAACCAAGAAGGGTGTGTAATAGCAGCTCTATATAATTCCACACAGAGAGAACACGTGCAGTCACCACCAATATATAAAGACGACTGACGGACCTTTGACTGACAGGCGACCGCCGCCGACCGCCCGAATTGTTTTCGATTGTGCACACATGATATTGACTCCTATTTCTTTCGAACAAGGTGCAAAATGCAAGTGCATTGTTTAGGGCTCTTACGATTCAATGATTCGGGTGTTTCCGGGAATACGACAATTAGCGAAGATCTGCATGTGCATTATTAATTTGGGAATACTGTACATATAATACTGACAGTGAGTTGCACGAAACCAACATTAGTTTAACGGAGACTTAAAACTGATGCTGTCATTTTCTTTTTGAAACAAAATGTAAGGAATGGCATGAATTTAAAGTCTCCGTTAAAATAATGTTGGTTTCGTGCAACTTGAGATCATTATAATCCTTGTCGGGCACGGCGATATAGTAGGAGAGGGGAAGCTGTAAAACGTAACTTATCAGTCTCTTATGGGGGATGCGCTAATATAGCCTGCAAAATTCAAATTTTCTTACGTTTTTTGCAATTTGCAGGTCAGTGTCAGGTTTTATGTTGATTAAAATATGATTCGCGGCCGTAACTAATATGACTTATCATTAGGATCAGCAATACAACTCCATAAGTTAGAATTGACCTCAAACCTCATGATTTCATGAAAACGCGAGTTTTGAGGTCAATTCTAACTTATGGAGTTGTATTGCTGATCCTAATGATTATAATTCTATAAAGTCATATTAGTTACGGCCGCGAATCATATTTAACCTGACCTGCAAATTGCAAAAAACGTAAGATAATTTGAATTTCGCGGGCTATATAATTATAATATGTATGAATTTTCAGATAAATATAATTTCTGTACTAATAAGTATTAGATAGAAGTACACTATAGACTACAAGTATTCCCGTCCCCCTCCCTCCGTGTGGGTAAACGGGCGCGAAGGTTTGAAAGCTCAGTAGTATAGAGAAACACGTTCCACTGAGATGCACTAAGTAGTCAAGTTTATTTATGTTAAGAGTAACAGTACTAGAGTGGTAGGCGATTGTTTCTCTCAGTTGTTGATAGTTATAAGTTCACTATATTTAAATTCGTTAGTCATGTTATTTAATAATACTAAATTATGACGCGCATCGTTGGCCTAAAGTAGGTTATAGAGTAAGCAGAAAAATTTACGGCGATGAGACCGTACAACCCTCTTTGTAAAAGGAATGATAGATAACTACACGTTGAATGTAAGGCGAAATGTCGCTCTAAGTGAAACACCGGGTATCGCTAATGGGCTCTTGTGTTAACTAATCCGTAAATATCTCTAAATATTATAAAACAAAGTCGCTTTTTGTGTCTGCCTGTGTGACCGCGTTGTTATTCTAAACTAGCAACGGGTTCCCGTAAGTAATGATTACACTAACGTTCCCCAGCGGAGCAGCGGTCGCGGCTGGGACAGGAGGAGGGCGCGCCGGGCACGGAGGGCGAGGCGTCGTACCTGGACGCTCGGCAGCGCGCGCTCGACGACGCGGCCGAGCGCAGGCTGGCGCAGATCATGCGCGACTACCAGGACGACATCAACAACTACGAGATGCTGCAGAAAGGTACCGTTACTCGGAGCACCACACTTGTTACAATTAAACCATTTACAGGCTTTGTCACAGTAGTTGGTCAGTCAGAAAGATGAAGCTCAGTCTGTTATCAGACTTTTTATTAAAATTTAATAAAAAGGCATGAGCCAGCGTCAGGTACTGTCTGTATGCTGCACTGGGTCTATTTGGCGCAGCCGGGAGGCACAGTACTGTTACAACTAAGATTTTGTTTGTGTGTCTGGCTCAAATAAATGTATTTTCGTTTTTCTTTATACTTTACGTAAGAAAGTCAAAGTATTATAGTGTTTGTCGCTAACCGACCGCTGCCCGCCTACCCACAGAGGAGGCGATCTCCAAAACGGCGCGCGTGCTGGAAGAGGCCGACATCTCTGAGGAGAAGCGCGATGTCATCCATCGCGAGATCGGCAAGTTCCGTGAGAGCATGAAGGTAAGCTCGCACCCGCCGCGCCCCTCCGCCCGCCCCGCTCCTCAGGAGCCGATCACGTGGATGTCGTTTCATGTCTAACTAATGGTTTCATGAAGCACCGCTTTATTACACGATTCTCGCAAACGTTTTTATCCTGTTATTCGACTTTATGAGACAGGTCGTCTTCTGTTTTAGCGAAGTCGGTCACTGCCGAAATATGTTCGACACCTTTTTGTCTTCACATTGCACGATACAAGATTGTAAAAGCAAAAAAAAAAAGGTAAAGCAGATGCTTTACCGAATGTATCAATGCCGCAGAATGACATTCAGCCATCTTCTTTACACGTCAGACCGAATAAAAAATGCGACACTGAAAGAATCGGACAATTAGATAAAATAAAAAAACCGGCCGAGTGTCTGTCGGGCCACGCGCAGTAATAGGGCTCCGTAGTGCACGCCGCCCGTCGTTATTCGAGCGTAAATATTATTAATTTAGAAATCATAATTAGAAATGTTTTGCATTAAAACAAAACAGTTATTATGTTATGAAAAACACAATAATACTCTTTGAAGAAAGCATCTCAATTATTGCCTTATATACTATAAATAGTTAAGATATACGTACTTACATTCCCTTTTAGTTACCTGTGTTCTTTCAACATGTAAGAAATCTTGCGGTGACTATGGTCTTAGCGAGCTAGAGTTGTCACTGTCAAGTGTCATTCATAGAAGTCTTCAAAATTCAACAGCAAGCGCCTTACTCGAGTATTATTGTGTTTTTCATAACATAATAACTGTTTTGTTTTAATGCAAAACATTTCTATTATGTTTCTTTCAAAACACAATAATACTCTTTGAAGACCTGTTTGATATCTGCTGGTGAAAGAATACCTGAAGGATGTAGACGCTATGTGAATTATAATATTATAATGGAATGATCGAATATTTCGGTCTGTAGGTATTCATTAAATATTCAAATAAATAATTAAGAGTTTTCCATCTATTTATCCTAGAAACTGCAAAAATGAACAAATCCCATGAAATGTTATAGAAACGTTCAACTGACATGCTATGAGACACAATTTAATCACTATATTGTTGTTACCAACCTCTATGAGGTTGGTCGACAGTTGAATCAAATCTATTTAAGTACCTTATTTAAGGTGAACATGAATTATCAAGCTTTAATGATAATCCAAAATCAATAAGATCTAAAACTGAATTAAAATCATAATCTCATTACTAAAGGATAATTGGATCACTCATATACTTAATTAACACAAGTTAGGTAATGTTGGATATGAGTACTTGGAAGTTATGAGATCAATCAACAAATATTTCTGAATCTCATAATTTTATAAAGATGTGGAAAAACAAAATCAATGTCATTCATGACACAGTTAAAATTCCATTGAAACTAAAATATATTTAGGACCCTTCTTTACACTAAGTACTTTGGTCAACAGATTAGTCTAAGTAGTAGACACATGTAAATGAACTAAGAAGGAATTCTAGTATAAGTCTCTTCATTTATCAATTAAAATGTCTTGAAATGTGAATCATGTACCTCTACACAAATATATTTAATAAATATTATAAATATTTTCATAGGGAATTAATAATTATCATAATGATAAACCCTATTCTCTCACAGAGACCTTTGTCCCAAAAGTGGGAATCTTATAGGCTGGGCATTCTAAATTATCTTGAGAGGTAACCATCTCCTTTACTACTTTACAAAAGTAATAATTCTGTAAGCCTAGTGGCTCTTCCAGTTTGATTTCATTTGATGAACTATTCTCCAGTCAGCCTCCCGAAGGCTACCACAGACTACTTTATGTACCTCCAGAAGGCTTTTCGTAACTTAGTCTGTTTAAAAATATTTCAAGCAAGCTTAGCCACACACGTTATTGTAAATCAAAATCAACAACGATTATGGTAGATTTTAAGTAAACTTCTTGATTGAACCACACCTTGGTTGCACTGTTATTCAACATTTAAAAGCTGTGACTTACAATATTAGAGTATGTAAAACTCTTCTGGCAGCCTCATCATTCTGGAATTAATTTCATTTCATGACTTTCTGGGTAGTGGTTTAGCTAAGGATAATGCTTTTGAAACAATGGACACAAAACTGTTTAGATCTAACATCTGTTGGTTGGTACCATAATTATGTGCTTTATGCGTAAATATAAATAAATTGGGATCAGATTATTTAGGACTAATGCCATGCACTATGACATTCACCTCTGAATAGGAGCTTTATAAGTAATTACTGTAGATTATCTCCAATTACACTTTAGCAAGGTTCTTGTCTACCAAGCCTTGCAACCTGATTGCCCCCCTCCCCCCAACTTTCCAGGGTAGGAGTTGCAGCTTATCAGGTCTAAGACGATCTTACATAGATGTTATACTGGTACTGACTCTCCGAGGCCTCGTCTCCAAATACGGGAGCCAGTCACATTGGGTTCAGTATGGGGCGATTTCTACATAGTACGTCCCCGTCCCATTTCCGAGTTCACATGACTGAGCACTCTCTCTTAAGTCGGGCGAAGAAAAACCCATGCTAGTTGATGCTGTCACCTCTGACTGAAAGCATCGCAGAAGCTTGCCAAGCCATCATTTGAGTCCCATATGACGTACTGTCGCACAAACGGCCGACTTATCTGACGTGAAAACGTCGACGCCGGGGACGCCCCACTTTGTAACATGGCCTCCGAGGCCTGGGGCCTGGAGCAACAGGAGCCACTTCTGCTGGTCTGTTCCTAGATAAGCGGTCGGCTAACCCGTTGTTACACTTTTAACCTCCCCGGGAGGTAAACCGCTAACAGAGTGTTCAGCTAATCTGCTAACTTCCATCTTGCAAATTAGGTTCAGAAACGCTAGGGGACGTATCCCTCGCTCATCTTAAATGTGCGACAAATGGTCTGTTGTCGGATTGAACTCTGAATCTAATATGTGCACTCTGAAAACTGGCTTTTTGGCAATACTGCATATATGGCAAACATCTCTCGCAAGTTCAAGTACAATTTTTTCTGGTTTGGTCAAGTTCCTGACTAGAGTAGGATATAATAGAATATTCTTTATTATGTACACCCTACCACTAGGGTGACACAATGGGAAGTCTTATCACTAAAAGCGATATTTTAAAGACATCCTTTGGACTCCCTTTGCATGAATATATTAGCCCGTTCATGTAGGCTCCTTACCCTTCCTCCACGGAAAGTGTGGACAGGAAGTGGGTTACTCTACCCCTGTGTAAGTGAACTGAGCTGTGGTCTATCAGTAGCCTCTGGCCACCACATTAACTCTATGCAAACCAGCGGGGCAACCTTTTTCCATTTGTCCTGGTCTGCCCTTCTCAAATATTTGTCTGGCAACAAGCATTCCCATACAGGGATAACAACATTTTTGTGTTAATGAACTATGAACTTGTTTCAGGGAACAAAGTGTTGATATTATTATCTTCCTTTCAACCTTGCCTGCAGGCCGGGCCTTGTGATTGGTAGCAGTGCTCAAAAGAAGGCCTACATATTGTAGCTCCTGATTGAGGTTTAGAATTGACTTAGGAAATTCACTCGTCACCCAAGCTTTGTTAGGACCCAGAGTCTCCGGGACAGAAATCAAAAATGCATCTTTTCCTAGTGGACCAGTAGGAAATTATCTAAACTAAATAAACAAGAATGCAGATACCACAGGCTCTCAAATTCTCTGTCATTCAGTTGCCCACCGCTTCACATAACCAGGGCACTGAAGAAATGTCAAAAGGGTGTTCTGTCAACTCGTGTGAACAATTTCCCTTCATTAACATATCATTGCTTCCGTCTTACTTTTTAGTAATAACAGAGTGTAAACAATAGGCTATTTGATTATGATCATAATCTTAGATTTCTGCATAGACTATTATAGATTTAATTTGTATTAATTATTTTAACTAGTAGCTTTATTACTTAATATATATAGCTCAAAGTAGAATTGTATTGAATGTTAATATTTTCAGTATTTCATTTCCTGTTATGATCTTCAGGAACAGAAACAGGTTTGCAGTCTTTCATTCCCAAGCTTTTACATGGTTCCTTAGGCAGCCTGAATCTTGTCAAAATTATGAATCTTGGCCTAGTTATTGTTGCTATGATCCAATTTATCATATTTTTAAAATAATCAAAGAACTATTCCTGCTCTAAATAATATCTTGTCAGTTTTAAATTGTTTGGTGGCTGTATTTGTTCCATTTCTAATTTTGATAGAGCACTTATGATCCTGCTCATAATTATAAGATTTCCATAATTATTACAAAATATAGAAAAAATATACAGTATACCATTTTAAATTATATATTTTTTTTTTTTATTTAGTACTGCTTATTAGTTAAGTACCTATAAAACTTGATGTAAACTTTATTTAGTAGTATTTTAATGTTCTAATTGCAGATTACAGTTCACAAGAGGTGCTGAACCTCTTTAATTAATTTATTTATTTATATATAGGTACTCCAACAACTTATGCATTAATAACATATTACAAAAGAACTTTATTTTATTAGTGTGGTGAGTTTGTCACTTAAAAAGTACACAGCTTAACCAGAAATAGTAAATATATACAAATAATTATTTTAAAGTGATTTAAAAAACTAACTTATCTTTTGTTACAATGAAAGTAACAATTGCATACCACCTGCGAGCATAAACAATAAAATTGTAATTTAAATACACTTCTCGATGGGAGTGTTTGGACTTCCGAAAGGGAAAGTAGGATACAATTGTAGTGGGTAGGTTGCTGCCCAAATAACAAGTCCCTGTAGACCTTACTTTAGCAGCTAGCTCTGCCTGCTCTAGACCTACATTAAAAATCCCAGCCAAAACTCCCTCCGCGGGGGCTAAATAGTAGGATTTAGTTTTGTTGAGTGGCATAAGTACTCATTTACTTCTAATGCACTGTGTGAAACACATGGGGTGAGTGAGCATAAATGTAAGGTTTTCTTATAACGGATTATAACTTTTCATGGTTGAATGTCAAAAACTGCTTGAATAGCTTTAGCTCCTCTAGACATTCTGCATTTGCTTTAGGAATTACTACCTAATTATCATAATTTGCACTGAAATCTTTAAGTTGTAATATTTCTGTCTATTTAGTTAGACACAACCGGGTTGTTTAGAAAACAACAATGCGCTTCTAATGTAAATAATAGCAAGAAGCAGGTTAGAAGTTTATTGATAATGTGTCTGAGTAAGGTCAGTGGGTCGTCTTAGTAAGGTTTGGTGATATAATGTGGAAATTGTGTCATGTTAGCAGAAACTTAACACTTACTTGGCTACTCTTAGTACTCATTCGGTTGTAGGTAAGTGCATAGAGTAGGTCGGTCTTACAGGAAATCATTTCGATCTCATTACCCTGGTTTTAGCCGGTGGGAAGAGCGTTCTTCCCCATTGCAGCACTTAGGAGAATCGAAATACAAACGGTTGCTCTCCAAAGGCACTGGCGACCATGTATATCTTTTGAGGTATCGATCTCCACTTCGGCACTTCGCTGACTCACGATCAGCGTAACACTATATATCACTTACCACAAGCACTATTCTTATTCACTTTTAATAAAGTTTTAACTGAAACTTTACTCATTTTCGATTAAAATTATCGAGCGAAAATATTTTACGTATACATTGGCGGCAAAAATTTAGACGCTATGAATGACACTTGACAGTGACAACTCTAGCTCGCTAAGACCATAGTCACCGCAAGATTTCTTACATGTTGAAAGAACACAGGTAACTAAAAGGGAATGTAAGTACGTATATCTTAACTATTTATAGTATATAAGGCAATAATTGAGATGCTTTCTTCAAAGAGTATTATTGTGTTTTGAAAGAAACATAATAATAAGAATATTATGATTTTATTTTTATATTTTTACATGGTTCATAAACTTTTAGTTTTGCTACCTTACACAACTAACAACGTTATATAAGTAATTTTGAATGGAATTTGTACGAAATTTTTACTGTTCCAAGTACATTTACAAGTTGGTTGACTATTACTCGTAAACTTGAAAAGCCTACTTAGCTGTGATAGTTTTTTAACTTCGTTATATATACTACTACCGTGAATTTTTTCACCCATCCAAAACTAACCGTTTAGCTGGCGGGGGGGGGGGACCCTTGATTCTAACAAAAATTAGCACTTTAAAGCTTAATATTTCAGAAACGGATCCCTAAATCTTAAAATTGTTTTCACAAACCCGCAATATTTTTGAAAGACCTATTCAACAACACCCAACACCATGGGGTAGACGAAAAAAAAAACGTCCACTTTACGTGTACAGAAAGTACCCTAAAATTTTTTTTTTTTCATGATTTTATCTTACCACTTTGTCGGCGTGATGTATATCCATGCCAAATTATAGCTTTCTAGTACTAAGAGCATCTGAGCTAAGCTGCGGACGGACAGACGGACGGACATAGCGAAACTATAAGGATTCCTTGTTGACTACGGAAACCTAAAAACCGGTCAAGTGCGTGTCGGACCACGCATAATGAAGAGTTCCGTAGTTGGGATGAATTTATCCCAAAAAGAAACTTAACTTTGTAGTTGAATTCTCCAACTGCAAAATTTAGTCTGTAATCGCAAAAAAAAGAATGTGATAAAAACTTTTTTACAAAAAAATACAACCGACTTCCAAAAACAACACTACAAAGTGAAAAATAACTTTTATTTCGGAAGTCGGTGTCTGCTTAAATCTATTTTCGTTTTTTGCCACCGACTTCCGAAATTAAAGTTATTTTTCACTTTATAGTGTTGTGTTTGGAAGTCGGTTGTATTTTTTTGTTTTCACTTTTTAGCTGTGGTACCATCGGCAAACTTTCCGGTGAACCACTTTTCGACCTTATTACTAACGCAATAAGGTTGAAAAGTGGTTCACCGGAAAGTTTGCCAATGGTACCTACCTCACACAAATTCTAATACCACCTGCAAAGGAAAAAAATCCAAATAAAAGTGGGGAAAAAATAGGGTAACTGCTATAGTAATTGGCCTATCATAAATAAGAGGTAGAAACAAGGAGAAGAAGCAAGCTCATGAATGAAAAGGGTAAAAGATATATTTTTTGTCCTTTTCATTCATGTGCTTGCTTGTATCACTTGTTTCTACCTCTTTTTTATGAGTGGCCAGTTACTATAGCGTGGCCAATTACTATAGCAGTTACCCTACGTATTATTGAAGCTAACTCAAAAACTACCCAAGCAAAGTTTATCAATTTTATATAGGACCAACTTAAAAAAACAAAACAATAAAAAAAAATTCTCGAATAGTACGAAAATTTTTCAAGACGGACAACTGTAAAAAGTTATGCATGGTCATACATAAAAAAAAAAATAAAAAAAGCCTATGTGTCGAATTGAGAACCTCCTCCTTTTTTTTGTCGGTTGATAAAAGTAAAAATGAACGATTTTCAGACTTTTTCCTTTACTTGTGCAATGCTTCTTGCCAAATTTCATGATACTAGGTCAACGGGAAGTACCCTATAGGTTTTGATTTATTTGCGAGTGTCAAAATGTCGCATAAATGGCCATATTTTTTTATTGCGTTGACACAGATGCTTGATTTTTTTAGAGCTCGAAGGGACCGTAGACCTACGTATTTGATTTTAAAATCAACGTAATACCTCGACGCTTACCTGAGAAAAAGGGTCTTGACAGACAGACATGGTTCCGTTTTGTTCTTTTGAGGTACAGACCCTAAAAATCACACTCATATTATAAAGGCGAAAGTTTGTGTGTGGGGGTGTATGTGTGTGTGTGTTTTTGTCTGTTTGTGTTTGTATGTTTGTTACTTCTTCACGCCCAAACGACTGGACCGATTTGGATGAAATTTGGTAGCTAGATAGCTTATACCCTGGATTAAAACATAGACTACTTTTTATTCCGGTCTACGCGGGTGAAACCGCGGGGCGCAGTTAGTTGGTATATATTTCAGAAAATGGCCAGGCTATTAAAAATAATTTAGGTTGATTTCAACTTGACGTTGGTCAAAGGTGTATGCTATTTTGATCGTTGTTAGCAAGTTATTAAATATAGTTTTGTGTGCAATAGCCCGCAGTCCCGTAGCTTCACAAGGTATTATGTGTCGTGAGCTGTTATAGGAAAGAATTTGAAAACTGATGAAGATACCTTGAACGCGGAGTGGCATCGTTTCTTATCGCAAATGTGTAACTAGTGGGTACTGTGTACCAACAGGTTGATTATTTTATTAGTAGTTTTGGAACAGAAGAAACTATCAGATGAAAGTGAAAACAAGCCCTGTTCAGGGGAAATTCGTTCGCAATCACGCGCTGAAGGGAATTAGTACAATCTTCTGTGTTTAGAAGGTTCTCATTTATAAAAAAAAAAAATACTAAAATTGAAATTATCAAATATCTAAAACGACAATTAAAAATGATCAAATTACCTTTTATTGTCAAACTAGCTGTTCGCGCCCGGCGCCGCCCGAGTGAATTTCATGTCTCTATCTCCAGTGGTTTAGGCTGTGTGTTGTCTATTTTACCATCCAAATTTACGACACTTCCGGTGACTTAAAAAAAAAAAGTCATACAAAAGGTTTGTATGACTGTTTTCCTCGCATAACTCGTCAAAATGTAGGGAAGTGCTGATTTATTTTTAGCGATTTCAGATTTGGTCCCATAGTAAAAATAGTTTGTTATCATGAGTACAATCACATGTTTAAGTATCGGTCACCATTTACCAGTCACCCTATATAGATGAAAAACATCTTCAGGGTGATGTAAAATTACGATTTTAGGTTTAAGTTTAGTATTCAAATAATCAAATCAAAACACCCATGAAATTTGTAACGCGTGTTCTGATCCAATTGTTTACATTTTCATTACATTTAAAATTCTTAGGGGGATTATTGATGTTCCTGATCTCCATAATGAAATCTGCAATCTATTTGTCCCAAACAATTATTGTCGTAGCAGAAAACACCGCTTACTGGCTGTTCCAACTTGTCGTACTGTTGCACGCTCCAAGTCACTTATTCCTCGGACATTAGCCGCTGTTAACGCTCTCCTGAACTCAAACACAGATTTTGATGTGTTTGTGACTGAATGGAAGATGATTCTGTCAGTGCTTGAATTTTTGTGAGAAGAATGCATGACTGTGTTAAACAAACTATATATTATGTAGTGTAAGTAATTATATTTAAATAGTGTAATTGGTTTCGGCCGTTCTATTTAAAATAAATAAATAAATAAATACTTTTGTAACAGCGGCTACCTTGAATTTAACTGTCACCTCAATACCTTTGGAAATGTTGTAGTGGAGTCACTTCTACCACGATCATTATTTAAAGTGTAATTATTAATTCACTGGAGTAAACTGACAGATGCTAATGTTACTTTGTAAAATAATCTTGTTATATTTGTTGTAGTGATGCGTTCCGTTCGTTGTGATTCAGCTCAATCACACAAAGTCAATAGGAACATTTATTATAAAAAGTAATTAATTATAATATATATATATATAAATTCTATCTTCTATCAGACACGATGTACACGGATTATTGGGAAGGACTTAAAAACGTGACTGCCGAAAGATGAAGCAGCTGTGTGGGTTATGTAATAAAAGCAGAAAATAAATTGTGCAATCTCGACCGTATGATAGACAATGTTACGGACCGTTTTATAATAAGTGTTAGCCGACGTACGTTTTGCCGACTAGTCGACGTACGTTTTGCCGACTAGTCGACGTACGTTTTGCCGACTAGTCGACGTTCGCACGGACGTTAAAATATCGCGGCGATTTTATTTCACGCACTGGATTTTCAACGCTCTGCTTACCGCCGAGAGTTGAAAATCCAACAGTGTGTTTTTTCGACGCGCTGGGATGCATTCTGTTGTTGTTAGGTTGGATTCTCGATGCTCGGCTCAACACTGAGAGTTGAAAATCCAGTGCGCGATAAAAGCCCGCCGCGATATTTTTACGTCCGTGCGAATACCGGCTTACTGACAGCGACAGCGATAGTGCTGATATTCTGCCTGACGACGACGAATAAAAATATATCCAATGCATTTTTAATTCACCTATATCTATAAAAGGAAAGCGTGACTGACTGACTGACTGACCGATTGACTGATCTACCAACACACAGCTCAAACCACTGAACGGATTGGGCTGAAATTTGGCACACAGATAGCTATTATGACCTAGGCATCCGCTAAGAAGGGGTTTTTGGAAATTCGACCTTTAAGGGGGTGAAAAGGGAGGATATTGTTTGTACGAAAAATCTTATTCCTTGAGTTAATAAACTTGAAACTTGGCACGAATATTTATCTAAGTAAATTATGATTTTTTGTTTTTCTAAACTACCCCCTAAAGGGGATTTGGGGGGTGTCAAAGTTTGTATGGAATAATTTTAACGCGCAATCCGATTAACTCAAAACTCAGTATTTATACATAAAACCAAAAATAAAGAATAATTTGTATCAGGGTTTTTCGAAAATCTACCACTAACGGGGTGAAAATGGGTAGTCAATTTCACAGGGGAGGATTTTACTGCGTGGCTTGATTAACTCGAAAATTGGTGTAAATAATCTTTGAGTCAAGCTATGGAAACATCTCAAACGATTTTTTTAAATTCCACCTCTTGGGGGTGAAAACACGAAATACAATTTACATGAAAAATTGTATACATTTGCTTAATTAACTAGAAACTTGGCATAAATGCTTGCCTAAGTAAGTAATAAAGTTTGTCATCATTAGTTTTTCAAAACTATCCCTCAAAGAGAGGTTTAGGGATGTTAAAGTTTGTATGCAAGAATTTTAAAGCACAGTCCGATTAACTCGAAATTCAGTATTTATACTTTTGACATAAAATGAACATAAGATTTTGGGTTTTTTAAAATCGATCCCTGAAGGGGCAACAAGGGGTAATAATTTTTTTTATTGGAGCATTTTACTACGTAGCTTGATTTACTCAAAATTTTTTATAAAATAATCTTTGAGTCATGTTATGGAAATGAATCAAAATCCAAACGAATTTTCAGTTCCACTCCTGGAGGGGTGAAAAGAGGGTATTCGGTTTATATTAAAAATCATATTCCTTTGGTTAATAAACTTGAAACTTGGCAATATGCTTCAGTAAATAATAAAGATTGACACCTTTAGTTTTTTAAATACAACCAACCCCTCACAGCATATATTTCAAGGGGTGTCAAAGTTAGCAAGGAAAATGTTTAACGCGCTGTCGGATTAACTTGAAACTCGGTACTAATATAGTCTGGCAGTTTGAGTACTTTATGCGGCCTACCCAAATGTTCTTTCTTTGAAATTGTTCGTCGAGTCGTTGAGCTCCTTAGGTACTGAGTTGAGCTATACCATTATTGAGTCTGACAAATGCTTGCACTGACTGGACGGGTCCACTCAAATTTGTGGGATTCTTTTCTCAAAAAACCATTTTTGACGCTTAATCTATGTGGTCCTCACATGATCTGACAAAGATTATGTCGGGACTTTGAAAAGAGACTGATCCCTGAGTTTGTTTTGCCTTTTCTTCTCAGGGGTAGTCAGATAGGAATTATGTCGACTCCATCTAGCTTATTTTTTCTGTCTTAATATGACTTTAAAAAGTGATTCCGATATCCAGTTTACAGAATAAACTTCATTATAAATCCATACTAATATTATAAATTCGAAAGTAACTCTCTGTATGTTACCTTTTCACGCCTAAACCACTGAGCGGATTTCGATAAAATTTGGCAAAGAGATAGATGGCATCCTAGGAAAGGACATAGGCTACATTTTGGCACCACATCCCTTTCCTGCTAACCCACTCCTCCCCCTCTCACCCCCTTCACCGCTTTCCCCTCCCCCTTTTTCTCCCCTTTCCACACCCTTCCCCCTTATTACACGCTTCTATCCCCTCCTCCTCCTATCCCTCACCACAACCTCCACTTCCCCCTTTCCATCCTCACCACCCCCTCCCCCTCTATACTTCCCTCTAGGGTAAAAACTTTTACTTGCTTAGGCAAGTATTTGTGCCAAGTTTCAAGTTAATTAACCAAATGAATAAAATTTTTCATATAAACTATGTTTCCTGCTTTCCCCCTACAGGGGTGGAATATAAAAAATCGTTTGGAATATTACCGTAACTTGACTGAAAGATTATTTACACCAATTTTCGAGTTAATCAAGCCCCGCAGTAAAACCTGCCCTGTAAAATTGAATACCCCTTTTCACCCCCTTAGATGTAGATTTTGGAAAAACTGTGATACACGTTATTCTTTATTTTTGGTCTCGAGTATAAATACTGACTTTCGAGTTAATCGGACCGCGCGTTAAAATTCCTCCATACAAACTGACACCCCCAATTCCCCTTTAGGGGGTAGTTTAGAAAAACAAAAAATTACAAAAATCATAATTTACTTAGATAAATATGCGTGCCAAGTTTCAGGTTTATTAACGCAAGGAATAAACATTTTCATACAAACTTCCACCCCCTATTTCACCCCTTTACGGGGTGAGTTTCCCAAAATCCTTTCTTAGCTGAGGTCTCCTACTCATAATCTACCTCTGTGCCAAATTTCATCTTGGTAGGTGCATTTGAGATTTCGTGTTTAACCAGTGAGAGAACGAATGAATGTATAGATGAGTGACCTTTCGCTTTTATATCTATATATATATAGATAATAAAAATTCAGTGTCAGTACTTATGTATTATGAATTTATGAATAATATGTTATCATAATATTCTAATTGGGGTGTTTGGTGGGGTGCGTTAATTCCGGGACAGGTAGTATATTGCAAATATTTATGTAAAGTAAACAGTTTTATTTACAAATTTTACCCGATTTCGAGCAATGCCAATACATCCGAATCCAGATAAAACAAACAATAAAGCATACAATGGCGGATGTGATATCAGATTTCTACGATATTAATATGATAATGTTAAACTAGTATTATTGGAAAGAAAGAAAGATAAATATTCAAACTATGAAATAGAAAGAAAACAATGCGTAAATAAAAGGGCCTCAACGCAGCTCAATGTCAGATGACAACACAAGGTACACCACCTGACGCTGCAGCCCACGATCATGATCATTGTGGCCCTGTCCGCGCACAGCTGAGTAGGAGAGGAAGAGGGCTCTAAACACAGGCAAGTGCAGTTGTCCGTTGTGTCCGTGTATTGAGAATACGTTGAATTTGATTATATAAAATAGCTCATACAAAATCAAATCAAATGTTGTGACATAAAATACAATACCATAATGACGATGAATGATTAGTGACGTAAACTGAATGATAGATAGAGGTCGCAGTCAGGACTCGTGGCTAGGTGTGTTGAGGCGCACACTGCCGGTGCCGTGTCGGTCGCGTCACGCGTGTAATAAAGCGGTGCGCTGTGTTGTGGCGGTAGGTGCCGCCGCGTCGCCGCGCCGCCGCGGAGCGAGGTGAGTACCTGCACACTACACACACAACCAATGTGCACACACCCCACACGTCGCCACTCGCTCGCCGACACCTTAGCGAGCGCACACATCGGCCGTCTCATTATAATTGTAACCAGTACCCAAGAAATACAGCACTTGCCACATTTATACATAGAGGACTTACAGCTAATGAAAACAAACAAACAGGAAACCATAGTCACCAGAAAGCCAATATATATATATATTATCGAAATCAAGACAGTAGTTTCATTCGAGGCCTGCAGCAGCACACCCGGACCTTGATACTCAACATCCTCAGACATGTGCCGCAAAGTTAACGCATCCCAACACGCGAATTCGTACACCAACACATTACTCCCTACACCATATCACGTTTTCAAACACACACACCCCCATACATGAACACGTACCTCAATGCTTACACACCCCTACAGATAAACACGTAAACACCACTGTCAATCTAAGTGTTTGATGTAGAGGGCTAGCGTGCCTTCTTGTTGTACCGACGTCCTTATTGTTTTCTCGCGTCTCCTTCGCCCCTCTGCGGGCTTTCGTCTCCAACAAGTCTGGACAACAAAACATCGCTATATGGTCGATATTTGCATGCATATCGGTAACATTTGGCATCCGCTACATTAGTATTATCCAGATGGACTGCACGACGGGCCCCTAGGGTTCTCGAGTGTTATGGTATTTAATATAATGTAGTGTGTAAGCGACGGTTAGTCCGCTCGGAGCCGCGCTCATGACGTCACCGTTTTCATTAATCCGAGGGCCACGAACGTTCATTGCGTTTTCGCTCTGCGCTTCAAAAAAACAGTGACAAAGGTAAATCAACTTTATTTACACAAGGGTTAAAGTTGATATTGGTTCATGTGGATATGACTTTTTGACGCGTTCAGCGAAAAAACGCTGTAAGCGGTCGTTTCATGGGCCGGGCGAGCTCCGAAACGACGCGCCGTCGGTCGCTCGTCCACATTCGTGAGTTGTGGGCGCGCGACCCGCCCCGGCGGCGACACACGCGCGTCTCAGCTACAGCCCGACTGTCTCGAGTGACAGTCGCAGGCGGCAACCCGTGCGAACGAGACACGGCTGCGCATCTCAAAACGCACATGATATTACTATCCAAAGATGAAAAATAATATTGAAGGTCAAAACAAACAAATTGCAAACTAGGTATATAAAAATTGCCGACAAAAATCATGCTCCTCTGAGCATAAAGATGTTTTGAAATCGTTTTATGCCTGAAATTCCGGTCAGCTGAAGTAAATCACGAAATATTTGATAGAGAAATCTGTAGACTCTCATCTTTGACAAGGCAATACGTTGTGCGGTCGGGTGCGCGTCATTTGTTTTGGCCCGCTAGGAGCATGGGACCGTCACCGAGGAAGTCGTGGCCTGTAGCGGCGGGTAGTCCCGTGCGTAGTGCGTGGTGTGTGGTCGCCGGGCGCGCTGCAGCGCCGCGCCGGGACAGCGTCGCGCGCCGGGAGCGGGACAGCGCCGCGCGCGGGAGCCGCGTAAGTACCGCCGGACGAGAGCGACTGAAGCACGCGCCACTACACGTGGCGTCGCCCGCGCGCGCGACACCATACGATATTTTGCTTACTTGAGCATGTTAGTACATGCTTCGTGTAGTTGCGAACCTGCATAATATGTCACTTTTTATTCAAACATACTACTATGGAATAGGTAGTATAAGAAAATTGTTAAAGAAGGCTTCTCCGTGATAGTATCTTGTGATTTTGAGGTGTTCACTGCGCGATGTAGTGATTCGTATTTCAGAGGTGTATTTTATTGAAAGATTTTTTGTTCGCAATTCACAAATAAATGGCCAATGCACGTTAAAATACCTAAAAATTACAAAAACTATTAGTAGAAAATCCATTACTACTAAATTAGTGACATAAATTAAACAAAACAAAAACAGTTCTGAAACTAACGTTATTCACTTTGTAGTCATTGTTTAGAGATGCAAAGTCGAGTACAAGTTTTTCAAATAGGTCCTAGATAGTGATCGAAAAGGTGTTCAACAAAAGTCACCACACCGCGCAATGAAACGCCGCTGACATAAGTGCTTTAGAAATATTTATAGTAGGACGAAACCATTAGTCAGTAAGTCATTGCAATGTAACTCTTATCTCGGTAAGGTAAGGTATGAGTTAAAATGATTGCCGAGAGTTTCATCACACTCACGGCCATCATTCCAATTGATAGTTTGGCTAGACGTAGTGTGACGCGCGCTGGGCGTCGCGGTGCGCGTGCAGTGGCGTGCGCGTGCGAGAGTGTGCGTGCGTGCGTGTGTAGCTCAGTGTCAGTGCGAGTGTCAGTAGGTGGCGATTTTCAGGTGCGGCGGAGCGGCCTCGGCGGGGAGCGGCCAGCTTGTCTCTAGCGCGACCCACCAGCCTCAATCGTATGAAACTGAACTTGATCGACTTATCTTACGCGCGGGCACGCTCCCGCGACGCGGCACTCGCTGCCACTCGCCTCATGTCGCTACGGTCGAGTGTGTCGCGCGAGCGTGGCCGCGGCGCTGTGTTCATATTAGTTCGTGTGCGAACGGTACCGAACTCGCGGCGGGCGCACGCTCACTGAGTTGTTTGGGCGCAGGAGGAGGCCGAGGTGGTGGTGCGGCGCAAGCGCGACGCCAAGGACGAGCCGGAGCGCCCGCGCGAGCGCGACGAGCGACGCGAGCGCAACGAGCGCACCGAGCGCAACGAACGCACCGAGCGGCCCGCTGAGCGAGAGCGGGAGCGCGACAAGGACAGAGAGCGTGACCGCGACCGGGAACGCGACCGGGAGCGCGACCGGGAGCGAGAGAGAGATCGGGATAAGGAGAGGGAGCGAGAAGGGAGAGAAAAGGATCGCCGCCGCCGGAGTACTTCAAGGTAGCGGCTCAAACATTCTTATTTATTTATTGATTCATATAAACTGGTATGTTATTGTGTAGCCTCTCACAATAACATACAAGTTTACATGAGTCGGAACAGATATTAGTGTGCGCTTAATCTGACAGTGTTCCACGTTTCAGGAATAAGGACCGACGAGAAGAGCGGGACAAGGAGCGGGAACGCGAACGTGAGGAGAGGGAGCGAGACAGAGAACGTGAGCGAGAGCGAGAACGAGAGAGGGAAAGGTATTGACTCGTCTGCGCAATAGCTTAGCAAGAACTAATCAAAACAACAACGAATCGGTCATTGTTTCGGATTATGATTTATTACTATTCATTTTTAGTAGCCAATTAACTCGTAAACTTATTTTTCAAATAAAATAATCGTATTCCATGACGAATCTTCTTCTTCTGATACAACGTGTCGTTTTGCATCCTCGTCACAGTTAAGGGTGTGGTATAGAACCGAACAACTTGTTCCATGGCACCAACAATGATGTTGATGATGTTGTTGTGTGATGATGATGTGTGTTATGAAATCGCGAAAAAAATTTCAACTGCCCCATAGAAAACTTCAATACCTACTCGATGCAAATGTATGGGACGGCTGATTATTTTTTCGTGATTATGATGTTGGTACCATGGAAAAAGTTGTTCGGTTCGATGGTCTATCTACTATACCACACCCATAAATTTGACGAGGATGCAAAACGACACGTTGTATATAAAAATCAACTTGTATAAAAAACGGCTTGACCGATTTGAATATTTTAATTTTTGTTTTGGTCGCTCAATGCAGAAGTGGTTTAAAAGAAAAAAAAAAAATATATAGGAAAAAAAAAGAAATTGAAATTTTGACAGGACAAATCTGGCGGGTCAGCTATAGGCTAGTCAACAAGTTAAAAACTTGGTCGGTACCAAGTGCGTGTCGCACCACGCACAATGAAGGGTTCCGTAGTTGGGATGATTTTAACCCCAAAAACAAACTTAACATTGTAGTTGAAAAACATGTTCTCCCATACATTCCAACTGTAAATGTAAGATTGTACTCACAATATTGAGAGATTTACCATGTTATTTTGAGACCACAGACTTCTTATAGGTTTTCCTGTAATCTACAGGTAAAGAACAGTTTTCTGTATTTAGCCAAGCATTTTTGTCAGCGATGTAATCTCCCAACTTATAATATGCCTGGCTGTATTGTGTGCGTTTTATACAAGATTTAAATTTCATTTCATTCAGCTGGAGTATGTGGGGAGGTATTTTATTATAACATTTTAAACAGTACCCCATGAAGGATGAGTCTACTTTAGCCAGTCTGAAACCTGGTTGAACTAGTTGGTCCCTATTTCTAGTCCTACGAGGGGGGATCAAAAAGTAGTGAGAACGACATACTCCTTGGTAAGAAAAAAATAAATACTGGCAGGCATAGCTCAGATACATATTTGTAATATTAATAAAGAAAAAAATCTTCGATTCTTTTTTGTTTTTTTCTCAATGTAGTCATTTGTTTGCTTCGTGTCGGAACGTTTTCTCGAAAATGGAGAAAAACGAAGTGCGAGCCGTTATTAAATACCTCTGTTTAAAAAAGTTAACGACGCAAGAGATTCATTGCGATTTGGAGGCAACATTAGGAGAGTCTGCTCCGCCTTATTCCACTGTCGCAAGGTGGGCTTCTCAATTTCGAGTAGGGAGAACGAGCACGGAAGACGAACATCGTTGCGGCCGTCCATCGACGTCAGTCACCCAAGAAAATGTTGCGAAAGTCGAGGAAATTGTATTGAGCGATCGAAGAGTTACCATCCGATACTTAATTCAAGAAACGGGCATTTAATATGGAAGTATTCAATCCATATTGAAACAATCTTTGAATATGAGAAAAGTCTCCGCAAGATGGGTGCCGAGAATGTTAACCGACAGTCAGAAACAAAATCGAGTTGACATTTCGAAGATATTGTTGGACAAGTTTCAAGAAGATTCTGAAAACTTTTTGTCTCGTTTCGTAACAATGGACGAAACATGGGTCCATCATTTTGATCCCGAGACAAAACAGCAATCTTCGCAATGGAAACGGCCATCATCACCGACCCCGATCTCATTCTCACTACTTTTTGATCCCCCCTCGTATAATTGTGTGTTTCACCTCATTTACAAGGAATAAGGAAGGATTTCCCGGTAGGATGTTCCCGCGGGATATTTGCCGACATCCACGCGGGCGTTTTATATAAAAATCTAGTTTTATATAAAAATCAATTGCTCGAAAAAAAAAATCAATCAATTAGTCTCGTTGAAACTCAAAAACGGCTCAACCGAATTGATTATTTAAAAAAATATATTCTCTTCGTTACTGGGGTGGTTTAAAAGAAAAAAAAAATAGGAAAAAAAATAAATTGAAATTTTTACAGGAAAACGTCTGGCGGGTCAGCTAGTCGTCAATAAAAGATAAATCATTTCAACCAATCGTAGGTGAATTGCTTACTGGTGCGTTTGTTACAGAGAGCAGCGCGAGCGCGAGCGGGAGAGAGAGGTACGAGAGCGGGAGAGGGAGCGAGAAAGAGAACGGTAACTATTACTTATTCGTTTTATACCCAGGCTTGTTAAAATAGTGACCATGATTGCGGAAACAGCTGACTTTCAGAATGTACAGCTACCCGTAACAGCTGTCAATGATCAACGAATGATGCCGGGAGCGACAGCGTGTTTTCCGAGGCAGGGACGGACCGACCGCGGCAAGCGTAGCTTCCCTTGGATTGAACCGAACAGCTGTTGTTACTTAGCCACGAGCCCCTCATTAAATACAAGTAGAGTGTGAACGAGGAATGATTTTCAAAAGGCCTCATCTCTGTTTTACAACCGATAGGTGATTTCGAGATAGTCAAGGCAGTCACACCTGAAACCATCTACAGGAACCAATTTTTTTTTTGTGGATGGGAAATCATCAATGACTTCTCCCGCTCTGGGGGGAGCGGGAGGGCGTGTCAGACTTTTACTGAGTAAAACCCTCCCGTGTTCCTTCAGTTGCCCGTGCCAGGGCCACGGTATCTCTTTCGAACTACCCGCGACCCCGGCAGGATCTACAGGAACCATGGGAACCGCCCATTATTTATAAAAACAAACGACTTCCAAACAAACACTACAAAGTGAAAAATAACTTCAATCTCGGAAGTCGGTGGCCAAAAATGAAACCAAAGATACCGACTTCCAAATCAAATTTATTTTTCAAAAAAAAAAATCATTTCAAAGTGCAAAATAACTTCAATTTCGGAAGTTGGTGTCTTTCGATCTGTATTTTAGTTTTTTGCCACCGATTTCCAAAACTAAAGTTATTTTTCACTTTGTAGTGTTTGTTTTTGGAATGGAAGTCAAGGAAACATACATTCGAATTGACAACCTCCTCCTTTTAGAAGTCGATTAAAAATGCGAAAAAACTTTCCCTACCTACCTGCTATTCTACCTGCTATTTTTAAAAATATCAGCAATAGTTGGTACTTTATAGAAATCAGTGAAACCAATTATTTTATTTCATTACGTGATATGGTCGTAACTCGTACTGTTGTAAAGGGAAGATTTGGTCTCATTTTGTTCATTGGTACGGGTGCAGCCGCGGCGGGCAGCTAGTATCAAATAAAAACATCGAGTTGTTGCAATAGTAATATTTAGGTCATAACAGCGAGTGCGTGGCGTAGTAACAACTTACTAGTGTTTGTGTTATTGCGCGACTTTTATAATAAACTCGTTTCTGTATCGGTTTACGAGCGGCGATAAGCCGCGCTCCGCAGTGCTCTGTGCTCGCCATGCTGGCCCTGCATCCGTACATCCGCACGCGCTACGAGATCAGACGCGAGTACGTACTGCGCACGGAATATCCGTTTCACCTTCAATCGTTACAGATATCTTATACTTAAGTTTCATGTTGAATTACATACGAACGCAATGTGAATTGTCACCGAATACATATACTGAAGTGAAATTGAAAAAAAAATGCCGTTCGGTGGATCTAACTAGTTGCCAACAAACGATCCGTTTGTGGATGAACGCAAGTGGCGTGTCAGAGAGACGAGATGTGAGAGGGATTCATGAAGGCGTTGTTAACTTCAACCTTATAATTTTTTTATTTTCTCATTTAAGCGCATGTGTCTCGTAAGTATTGTAGTTGGTTTCTAGACGTTTTAATGAATGTAACGAAATAAACCAGCTGTTGCGTGCTGCGGGAGCTCGCTTGACAACTGTGAGGCTTAATACTATGACTGAAGTGACATTATGTCGATGAAAGTTCAAAGTTTTCGTTTTACGAAAAATTCCCAGCGACACTACTCGATCTGTGTTGTGTGAAACGCGTTCTGGCATGCTTGGTGTTGCTCCTAGGGGGGATGCGCTACGTAGCACGCGAAATTATAATTTTGTTGCGTTTTTAGCAATTTGAAGGTTGGTATCAGGTTGTATGTTGTACAAACTTCCGGCGGTTTCGCCTTATTGGCATGAACCGTGAAGTACTCGGCTGTAGTTATTAAGGCACACAATGTATTAGAACTACTTCGTCTTTGTAGAGCGTCATCATCGTATCCGTCAAAAATTCCATGTGCTTGTCAAAGACATACGCAAGCCGAGTTTCCAGTCATATGCCAGTCGCGCGGTAAACTCTGCTGTCTGGTCGGAGGATCTGTCCATGGAGGATGAGTGAACTTTACACCCTGTTCCTCATACCTCTACAGGTTGTATCAGAAAGATCTTAGTGGGTGTGGTACACCATCAAAGTGAACAACAATCAGTCGTCATATACATTTGGGGTCGAGTAGGTATTGAAGTTTTGTTTGGGGGAAAATTGTTCAGTTTTGTGGTCTGTACCACGCCCTTCATTTTGAGCACACTTTTCTGACACACCCTGATTATGCCATATCAACTCGCGCGCACATTACAAGTGTGTAAAGCAACTGACGCATGACGTGAAAACCGTTATCACCAACAACACCAACTTACTAAACAACACCGACAACAACAACATCACCGACTTACTAAATAATTCTTGTCAGGGAGTCAGACAGGAAATGTCCACTCCAGCTAGCTTATTATTTTTTTTTTGACGTGAAAATATGATTCGGATTTCAGTTCTTTTTTGTATACCTAGTTGCTTATCCGTATTTTTGTAACAGTGAACGCGAGCGCGAGCGTGAACGCGAGCGCGAACGTTCCCGCGAGCGCGAGCGGGAGCGCGAGCGGTCGCGCGGGCGGTCGCGCAGCGAGGCAGACGCGAGGCGTGACAAGGAGGTAGAGGACGAGGCGCGCGAGAAGAAGCGCCTCGAGAAAAAGGCAAGGGAAAAGGAGGCCGCTTACCAGGAGAGGTGCGTATACACAATACACACCAGTTCACAGTCTTACACTCAGTCAATAGGGAAGATGACTATTGTTTATTATTATTCTTTTTCTATTAGAAGCTACGTAAACATCAGTAAAAAGCGTTATAATGATCTGCTAGACAGAGACGGCACTATCAATAGTGCCGTCTCCGTCACTGCTGATGTTTTATTGTTATATATAATTTTAAAATGTTTGATTTAGCAGGTTTTTTTGGAACTTGTTTAGCAGTGACGTCACGTGTGTGTAACTTGATACTAGCAACAACATAATTGCACATTGTCCGTTGCGCGCGACGAGGACGGGAATCACCTGTTGAGTGTGGAACTCGTTCATGTTACCATCGATCCGACTATCACATATTTACCATGCCTGCATATATACTAACAACAACATAATTGTATATTGTCCGTTGCGCGCGACGAGGACGGGAATCACCTGTCGAGTGCTTTGCTTTTACAATGTTTTCAAAGTTCACTGTTAATAGGTATGGGAACACAGTGTAGGCCTGTCAACAAATAAAGCACCTATGAGTCTACTGATATTACTCATCAAGTTATGGAATCACTGAAGAAAGACGTTTGTGATTGCTGCAGGTTACGCAACTGGGAGAGTCGCGAGCGGCGCAAGCAGAAGGAGTACGAGAAGGAACGAGAGAGAGAGAGGTGGCTACTTGTCTACTTGTTTCTGTACTAATGTTTAGTGATTGTGTTGCGCGCGCAAACTGCCTGTCTTATGTCATTATGACCTTCAAAAAGTGCTCATTATCGAGTAACAGAATGAACGCAAGACCTCAGACACCCCAATTAGAGCGTTCAATTACAAGTCTAAAACAACATGTGGAAATTTGTTTAGTTAAACCAAACCAGGTCATTTTTTATAAAATACTTGTCCTGACTAATCTTAAAACAGTAAAAACAACGTAAATTCGTTCAAACTCTAAACTCAAAGCATTTATTTCAATTAAACCAATTACAGGCTCTTTTGAATTGTCAAAGAGTTGGTCAGTTAGTCAGAAAGTTGAAGCTAGGTGCCCATTCCATAACCTAGGTCTAGGGAGAAGAACGGGCAAGAAACTCCACGGACACTAGTGATCATTCATTTAAGTAGGCTTTTTGCTCTAAGATCCTTATCTTAAAATTGTCATAAATGAAAAATTTTATTAACTTGTATGACGCGGTGGTTAAACATGACGCCTGCGCTATTGCTTCGTTGTCGCGTAGCGTTCTTTCTGACTTTTTTTCTTATTACTCGGTTCCTAAGGATCGTAGCGTGATGCTAAATAACCTATACCTTCCTCAAGAATTCGAGGCAGTCAGCCTTGTTATACTAGTATAGGATGATGGAAATCGATTCAAAGCCGATCCTGAACAAACTGATGTAAGTTCTTGCGTTTATTAAGTTACAGCAGCAGGTGACGCGCGCTTCACTCATATCTGTTGCGTGCTCGTGATTATAGATCCGTTTTATGTTTCCTTGTTAGGTGTCGCGAGGAGGAGAGAGAGCGAGAGGCCAAGCGGCTCAAGGAGTTCTTAGAGGACTATGACGATGAAAGAGACGATCACAAGTACTACAAGTGAGTAAAGCCTTAATATCGCTCTAAATCATGCCAATCGATGCAGATTTGATTGAGTAAATATCACAATTCTCCTGCAACGCGTCTTGCAACATGTCTTTTTGTCCCATACTGTCATTCGTCGTCATATCGGTAGTCACCCCCTTTCTAGCCATATAATCGTTCACACAGTCCATTTAAGCAAATCGATGTGGATTTGATTCATGACATATTGATTTTAAAGTATGAATGTTGATTACGAAAGCAACCCCTCCATCTCTGAATACCATAAAAGCCAAGTACGATATTTTATTCGCAAAACATCATTTTATTAGCAAAATATAGCATTCGCAAAACGTGACATTTCAGCCCTGTAACCTCGTAATAAATAAAAGTTGGTTGGGGAAAAAGTTTCTTCGCATTTTTTAAGAAAATTCAAAACATTTTTTAAGATACATTATTTACATTTATCTAAAGTATGTAGGTACCATTTTGTTCGATAACTTTTTGCCATCTTGTAGGTAGGGACATGATCCCATTGCTATAGAAATTTTAGGACTTCTTATCAAAATACCGCGACAAGTGGTTTTGGCAGTCCTCTCGTGATGTTAACCTGACACTGCTTAAAGAATTCTGAAGAGACCGAAACAGATGGAAATCTGAAGGTACAAGGTCAGGACTATACGGGATGCAGTAACACCTCCCAGCCAAACTCTTAATTTTTGCTGAGTGGCTAAAGATGTGTGAGGTCTAGCGTTATCATGATGAAAAACCACACCTCTTCTGTTGATTAATTCCGGCCGCTTTCTCTCAACTTCTTGCTTTAATCTCATCAGTTGTTCGCAGTAGAGTTCAGAATCGATTGTCCTGCCTGGTGGTAACAGCTCATAATGAATAATGCCCTTCCAATCCCACCACATACACAGCATCACCTTGTTGCGAGTTAACCCGGGTTTCGCCACAGTCTGTGAAGCCTGACCGGCCTTTGACCACGACCTTTTTCGCACGTTCTTGTCGTACGTGATCCACTTTTCATCACCAGTTATCAGCTTCTTCAAAAATGGTTCGGTTTCATTACGTCGTAAGAAAGAATCACAAATGAGTACACGGTTCATTAGGTTTCTTTCAGTGAGCTCGTGAGGTACCCAATTATCGAGCTTTTTTGTGTACCCAGTTTTTTTCAAATGTGCCAAAACTGTTTTGTGGTCAATTCCCAGTTCTTCAGCTACGTCGTAACTACTGATATGGCGATCTTGCTCCACTTTTTCAAAAATGGCATCCATTTTATCCGTAATAGGGCGACCAGAGCGACGTGCATCTTTGACATCAAAATTTCCGGATTGAAAACGCTTAAACCAAATTTGTGCTACTCTCACAGACACTGCACTGGGTCCATAAACATCGCAAATTTTTTTCGCGGCTTGCGTTGCATTTTTACCTTTTTTGTAGTAAAATTTTAAGAAGGAATCGAATTTCTTTATTAGATTCACTCATCTTGACAGTACGAAAAACAAATGAAAATCACACATTTTCCTAATTTGAATTTGGAATTATGTTCTTTAAAATTTAAACTTTCAATGATACTAAAACCAGCCAGATACAAATAGTATAGCCAAAGAGATTTTATTTTAAGTTCATACATACTATAACGTGAAAAGACTTTTTCCCCAACCTAATAATAGGTCTTTACCTATGAAATTGCCGTTTTGTATGAAAAAATTTAAACGAATTTTTTTCATGCATTTTTTATTTGTATTAATCGAAGTAATCACCCATGCAATCAATGCATCTTTGCCAACGCAGTGGCAGTTTATTGATGCCCTTCTTAAAGAAATCAGCTGGACGGGAGGCAACAAATTCTTCAAAGGCATTTTGTACTGCCTCTCGGGTATTGAATTTTTTTCCCGCCAAGAAGTTATCCAAATTCTGGATAAAGTAGTAGTCTGTAGGCGCAAGGTCTGGAGAGTAGGGCGGATGACGGAGAGCTTCCAACCCCAGTTCTTGCAACTTGGAGACCGTCTGCTGTGCAGTATGAGGTCGCGCGTTGTCGTGCAGGAGCAGCGGAGACGAGCGATTGACCAATGCTGGTTGGAGATGTGCCAGCTTCTCCATCATTGTGCTCAGTTCTTCACAGTACACATCTGAAGTAATGTTCACCCCGTTTGGTAAGAAGCTGTGATGAATCACACCGGCGCTAGACCACCAAACAGTGACCATCACTTTTCTAGGGGTAAGTTTTCGTTTAGGGCATTGTTTAGGTGCTGAACCAGGATCCAACCAACTTGCTGAGCGCTTGCGATTATCAAACAGAATCCATTTTTCATCGCAGGTAACAATGCGGTTCAAAATTCCTTCATTTGTGTGTCTGTTGAGCAGTGCAAGGCACGTCTCGACGCGTACTTCGCGCTGGCGATCATTGAGTTCGTGGGGCACCCATTTGTCAAGCTTTTTACCTTGGCAATTTGACGCAAATGGACCAATATTGTTTTGACGCTAACGTCGAAAGCTGCTGCTAATTCAGCCGTAGATTGTGTATCATCAGCTTCCACAATCGCCTTTAATTCGTCATTGTCGACCAAAGTCTTCGGACGACCGCGAGGTTCATTTTTCAGGTCGAAATTTCCAGAACGGAAGCGAGCAAACCAATAACAAGTGGTGCGTTGGTTTGTAGTGTTAGCTCCGTAAACGTCGTTGATGTTGCGTGCCGCTTGTGCCGCGTTGCTGCCACGACGGTACTCATATTCCATAATTACTCGAATTTTTAACGTATCCATGATGACGAAAAAGATTGAAATGCGATGAAAATGTAACACTAATCAATAAACAAATGACTACTTTTGGAAAATAAAATCCATGTTTTTAAAATAAAATTAATTTGAAATTAGAATTCTTAGCCAAACAAAAACTATTTTTATTTGAAATGGCCAGTACTGCAGAACGGCAATTTCATAGGTAAAGACCTAATATTTATAAACATTACTAGCTGTTGCCCGCGGCTTCGCCCGCGTGAATGTCGGAAATTATCCCACGGGAACCTACTACCAGGATGAAAAGTATCCTGTCTTAATCCAGGTTATAAACTATGTGTATACCAAATTTCATCCAAATCCGTTCAGCCGTTCAATCACCACCGATTACATCGCGTGTGTGTGTGTGTGCGTGATTGAGTTACAAACATACAAACTTTCACATTTATAATATTAGTAGGATAGTAGGATTTAAATATTCAAAAATATTTACGCCGTAAAGACGCATGTCTCTGCCGAGATTTAAAAAGAACCTCCGAATAGAGATGTTGTGAATAGACGCATTGAACCAATTTGGACTAAGTATAGGTATAAGTTATCTGTGACAAATTTTATTCCCGCACACGTGTTGGAAAATCGCGGAGAGGAGCTCGTGGCTAAGTAATAACAGCCGCACGGGTCGATCCATCAGGTTAAGCTACGCTTGCCGGGGTCGGTCCGTGGATGGATGACCATATTTACATACTGAGACTCCTCCGTGCCTCGGAAAGCACGTTAAGCCGTTGGTCCCGGCTGTCATTCGTGGATCTTTGACAGTCGTTACGGGTCGTCAGTAGCCCGAAAGTCTGACAATCAGTCTTACCAAGGGGTATCGTATTACCCAGTTAATGGGTTGTGGAGGTCAGATAGGCAGTCGCTCCATGTAAAATACTGGTATTCAGCTGCATCCGGTTAGACTGGAAGCCGACCCCAACATAGTTGGGAAAAGGCTAGGCAGATTGATTGTGTTGGAAAATCGCACGCGTGTGAAATATATTGCATTGGGAACCTAATCGTAGTGCGATATGAACCAGTTTTCGAGGAAGTGTATTGAAAATATATATTTTTGTCCCTTGCGTTGCCACGCTAGTGCTTTGCAGCACTCCAGTTCAAGACGATAAACAAGTGTAAAATTTCAACATTTATATCTGTAAATTTTGTGGTGGGTATGGTGGGGTGTTCTGTTTATCTATCCATCTATCTATCTGGATAGATAGTGTATATGTATGTATGTAAGTATGTGGGTGTATGTATATTGTTTGCCTGGATGGATGGGTGGGTGGATGGATGGAGCACTTCATCGTGTACATACAAGGCTCGTCGTGTGAGGGGAACGCTGGCGAGAGTCGGCGAGACTCAGGCGGTCTCTTTCTCGCGCGCCTATTACCCATGCGCAGACACACATCTCCTCCCACTCTCGCACAGCGTTTCTTTTTACCTGACGCCAAGTATACGTATTTATTAAATAATAATATTAATATGTAGTTGGCACCGAGTTGCCGTGTCTGGCCATACCGCTGTTAAACCCGCGATGGTTTGTGTGGTATGTTTAAGATAACCTAATGTGTGTAAACTGTTTTTGAATAATAAAAAAAAAAAAAAAAAAAAAAGTATCGATGTTTTAATAGCAGATACAGTAATCATTTAATAAATTACTAGCTTATGCCCGCGGCTTCGCCCGCGTGGACTTCGGAAATTATCCCCCGGGATAAAAAGTATCCTATGTCCTAATCCAGGTCATGGTCTACCTGTGTGGCAATTCATCCAGACCCGTTCGGCCGTTTTAGCGTTAAAGCGTAACAAACAAACAAACTATCTGTGAACAATTCAATCTACATAATCTTATCACTATTCCAACAAGAAGAAGGACAAATCATAAAAAGCAGGTATTCTATGATTTCTTCTGCTTTTCGTTTCGATGGTGAATATATATTTGTTTATATTAGGTACACTTACCCACTAAGACCCAGTAGATATCTAATAACTTTTCTAACTTTCAATCCAATCAATCAATCAATTTTTTCTCCTAATACAGGCATTGTTTGCTTACAAGGAGGCTCCAATCACTAATTGTGTTTTTTATTTATTATGGTTACGAAATAAATATTTTTTTTTTTTTTATCAAGTCAAGTTCAAAGGCTGATTTGGTCTTACAAAAAAAAAAAAAAAAAATCCCGAGGGGTCAAAAATATTTTTTGGGGCCTGAGCAGATGACCCCTCCGGTCATGTGCTCAGACCCCAACATTTTTTTTTTAATTTTAATATCCGTCATTTTCATTTGGCTAACTTAGCACCAAACACCCTGTATACTTAACTTATAAATTACCACTTTTCGGAATTTTCTCTTTACTTTTAAACTTAAGATGAGGGGCAATTCCCTTACGGTTAACAACGTTCGCAATCTCTTCTCAGTCTCAAACTGACAAAAATTGTATTGCATTTACCTACATTTTGACATTTGATTGTCGCTGGCATGAGATTGCGACTTGAATTTGTATGGTTTTAGGTACGAGTGCTTCTCGCCAAACTTCATGCTGCTAGGTGTACGGGCTTTAGTTTATTTGCGAGTGTCAAATGTGCGGCATAAATGGCCGTATTTTTGAACTGAAAACGTTTTTAGAACTTTTTAAATCGATGTTTGGTAGGGGGAAATGTTACGGGTTCGCGTAACCGCGAATGATAAGCATAGTTTTATTTACGTAGGCGCGTTGAGCAATTTGTGGTAGGGGGAAATGTTACGGGTTCGCGTCACCGCGAATGATAAGCATAGTTCTATTTACGTAGGCGCGTTGAGCAATTTGTGGTAGGGGGAAATGTTACGGGTTCGCGTCACCGCGAATGATAAGCATAGTTCTATTTACGTAGGCGCGTTGAGCAATTTGTGGTAGGGGGAAATGTTACGGGTTCGCGTCACCGCGAATGATAAGCATAGTTCTATTTACGTAGGCGCGTTGAGCAAGTTTTGGTACCGACACCACGATACTGAGCATGCTATGCAGTTTTAGTATGCAAGTTTGCCGAATGTTCAAAATTAAGTATTATTACAACTCATGAACGTTGTTGTTATTTTATGTCAAAATCAATAAACACGGATTCGGATTCGTGCGTTTTTGTGTAGATTAGTAGACAAACGATTAACAAAAAAAAAAGGCAGCCTTTTCACAGCTGGCATAGAACAAATAACTTCATGAATGACTCTTTTGAATAGAGTGATCCTATTTTTGGTTATTATTTAATTTGTTTGAATATTTTTTTCCAATTGAAGTACAAAAAATTATTAAATTTTACTTATTTATATTATAATAAAAAAAAAAATAACAGTTATTCCAAAGTGTAATGCTTTCACTTCTGCCAGCAGTCCCCATCACTTATTTTATTGGGTTGACTTGGAAGTTTGATATTTTTTATAGCTCCAAGGAGCCGCAGATCTAAGTTTTTGATATCTATTACAACTTTATACCTCCACGCGGTTCTGATAAAAAGGGTCTTGACAGCAAAGTCATCCTATAAGAGTGTCAATTTTTCATTTTGAGGTAAGGAACCCTATAAAAGATTATTTGAATTTATTATCTGGCTGTCTGTCACCTTTCATTCATACCGTACAGGCTGCACAGATTTGAATGAAAGGCATACGGGTAGGCCGTGACCTGGGTTAGGACATTGGATACTTTGAACTCCTGTTGTAAGGCCCTGTGGGATAATTTCCGACCTTTACGCGGGCAAAAGCTAGTCTTAAATAAAATACTTATTTAAGACTAGCACTTCCCGCGCGGCTTCACCCGCGTGGATGTCGGAAAATATTCCACGGGTACATACTACCGGGAATTCCTTCCTTATTCCTTGTCTACATTATAAAGGGAACCTTTGTGCAAAATTTCAGTTTTCTAGGTCCAAGAGTTTGGGCTGGGCATTGATGAGTCAGTCAGTCAGTCAGGCCTTCTCATTTTATTTATATAGAAGATATGGAAGAGCGGATTAACTTGTTTAATTTTTGCTCGATGTCAGGTTCCCTTTCGCAGACAACCGTCACATTACGCAGGTCGTAGTTAGTGTATGTAGCGTGTGCGACAGGGGCAAGGAGCTGCAGCGCCGTCTCGGGCTGCGCGTGCGCGAGGCGTCCGGCGACGCGCGCGAGCGGGCGCGCGAGCAGACTGAGCTGGCGACGTTGCGGAGACAAGTGTGGGGCGCGCGCGCGCCCGACGACCCCGCCGCGCTGGCCGCCTACGAGCGCGCGCGCGCTGCGCACGACGCGCAGTACGCGCCGCGCCTGCTCATCGACGTGAACCTGCAGCTGGAGCAGCAGCGCGAGCGCGAGCGCCAGCGCGCCGAACAGCGCGAGGAGGCGCGTCGAGAGGTAGGTCACGCGCCACGCCCGGCTACTGCGTGCGGCTGATACCGCTGTGTCGATACTAATGTGTTCTGTGTCGCAGGCGCGCGAGCGAGCGGCGCGCGAGCGCGAGCGCTACCTGCGCCTGGCCGCGTCGCGCCAGCTGCCCACCGAGGCCGAGCCTATCGACAGCGACAGCGACCCCGCCGCCTCCCCGCCCGCCACGCCGGCCTCCCCGCCGCGCCGCCACCGCCGCACCTCCCCGCCCTCCTCCGACGCCGGCACCACGCCGCCGCGCCCGCCCTCCCCGCCGCACCCGCCCGACCCGCGCCACGTGAGTACACAGCGACAGTGACCCCGCCGCCTCCCCGTCCTCCTCCGATGGACGCCGGCACCACGTTTTATTAACCAGTGCGCAAATTTTGACAAAATTAACTTCAAACGAGTTTTAATAAACACCTATTTTTAACTTTGATGGCTGTTTTAGTAATAAAAAATAATGTTATAGTTTACGAAAGAGGTTTACTTTGAAGCTGATGTTATGGTCATTCGGTTAGTCACGTGCGTGCTTATCAGCTGTTCGCTCGTCCGATGCGCCGACGCAACGTAGGTATCTATCTATCTACGTACGAGGTCCTACAACCTTTGCGAATTAACTAGACACCTCGCTGGAGTGCGGCTCTGTACTGCGCTGATCAGTACGAGTGTCGTAGCAACGCCAGGCGCCTAGTGCCTCGCACGGGTAACAGACCGCTAACATTATTTAGGTTCGAACTAGACTTTTTTAAGTTTAGGCCGTGACCCGATGTTATTTGTAAGAGTAATTGTAATTTTTCTTGATATTTGCTTTTGATTAACTGCTCAAATACCAAATGAAAAGATTCATTAGGGACCGTGGGGTTACGGATCCCATCGGCTCGCATACGAGGTATGCTCTCCCTCGCATACATATCACCACTCGAGAAATACCTCGGTCAGTGAAGTGGTGACATCGTGTTCGGTAGGCACGATCCACGCGCGGTGCGGTGCTGGAGCGGGTTCGCGTCGACGGACGCAACGTCATGCCAACGCGTGCGTACGAGCACATTGTCGGCCACCGGCCGCCGGCACTCCCTGCCGCGTGCGCCGTGCGCCCTTTCATTATTACAAATAGATTGTGTCCATATTTTGCTGATTTCAAGTCGTATAGAAAAAAAAAGTATTGAACAATTAATGGAAATGCTATTACAGACATTGAATCACCAAAAACAAAATTGCGCACTGGTTAAAAAAATATCCTGTATTTGTGCTGCCACTTTTAATAATAATACCATTTATTTCAGGCGACACAGGCGCAGGGCCTGACCTAAACAAACTTTTTTTTATTAAAAACTTGTCTTAGTAAATATAAAGGCTTAAAGACTATGTACGTACTTCATTTCCATGGAAGGTGGGTAGGCCTTTAGTGTGTGTCGATACTCTTGCGCCATCCCATCTTCCTGGCTCGGCGGGCTGTGCTGGCTCCGCTGCTGCGACTGCGGAAAACCTCAAGCGGCGAAAATATAGTAACCTTATTGGTAACGATATTTTCGAGCCGTTTGGGGTTGAAACCCTCGGGCCGTGGGGTCCGAGTGCCCATGGTCTCTTTAAATCTTGGCCAGAGGCTAAGCATTGCCATACAACGTGGCAATTTCGCCAGTCTCTTGGGTACTTTACCAGTTGACAGCGATGCGGATGATTTTTTCGACGCCTTGTTTTAGTTATGTTAGGATATATTTTTGTTACTTCAGTTAATATTCAAATTCATATTCTTTTATTTGGGACAATATAAGAACCATTTTTAGGGTTCCGTACCTCAAAAGGAAAAAACGGAACCCATAGGATCACTCGTGTGTCTGTCTGTCTGTCTGTCTGTCCGTCTGTCACAGCCAGTTTGCTCCGAATCTAATGGACCGATTAAGTTGAAATTTGGTACACATATGAATTTATGTGACCCAAACACGGACGGGTAAAGTAAATAAATTAAATTTGAATATAGAGGTAACTTTTGGGGGGCAAATAAGAAAATTAAAAAAAAAAAGTTTTGCAAACTACACCATGTGGCATATCAAATGAAAGGGCTTACTATGAGGGTCTCAAATATATTTTTTTTTATAATTTTAAAATAAATTGTTTTAAAGTTATTTAAGAAAATAGACGAAAATTGACCATTCCCCCCCTTATCTCCGAAACTACTGAGCCTAAAATTTTGAAAAAAATACAGAAAATAGATCTTTACCTGTAGATTACAGGAAAACCTATAAGAAGTCTGTGGTCTTAAAATAACATGGAAAATCTATCAATATTGTGAGTACAAATTTACATTTACAGTTAGAATGTATGGGAGAACATGTTTTTCAACTACAATGTTAAGTTTGTTCTTAAGATAAATTCATCCCAACTACGGAACCCTTCATTGTGCGTGGTCTGACACGCACTTGGCTGGTTTTTTTGTTAGTAAACACCTTAGATAAACAACTTATACACTAGGATTAGTAACAAATTTATGAATAAAAACAAGTTAATTAGCCATGTACCTACGAGGCACCTCATGCGGACAGTGATTCCGCATGAGGTGCCTCGGTACAGGAGCTCTCGGGTCACGACTTTCAGGATGCTATTGCTACTCCCTCGAATCCTCCCCACAAGCGATGTCACCTTTTTCCTGATGATAGCATGGAAACCATCTGTACTCGATTGGGTAAACATCCCCGAGGCACTACAGAAACGAGGGAGTTTCAACATCATCCTGAAAACATTATTATATTGGACGCGTAAGGCATTTAGCGTCCCACGAGAACAGCTGAACCACACACTTCCCGAGTACAGGCCTTGACAGTACGCTTTCAATAAGGTTATTTTGACCTGATCCCCGCGGACCGCCAACGCCCTGCGCTCCCTCCACGTCATCATCGTCTTTAAGGTCGTCCACAAGTATATGATGCAATCTTTCAGGATTAAAAAAAAAGGCTGCCAGTAGAACTTCACTTAGCACTAGCTTGACTTTGTGCTGTCCAAACACAAACAATTACATATTACATTTTTCGTCATCTATGACTTCACCCGCTCTGGGCGGAGCGCGAGGGCGTGTCAGACTTTTACTGACTAAAACCCACCCGTGTTCCTTCAGTTGCCCGTGCCAGGGCCACGGTATCTCTTTCGAACAACCCGCGACCCCGGCGGCATCGGCCCTATCGGACCCCATCACTGCTGGCATCTCTTTGAGGTGCACGTGGAACACAACGTGCCGTCGACCCGGCCTTCCCGGATTCCCGGCCTGGTCCTTACCGGACGGCGAGCTACCCATTACTCGCCGTCCGCAAGGCCGCGCCTACGATGGCCGGGAATCGGCTATCGATTCCCGCCGCCCAGGGCGTCACCTGCGGCGACTAGGGGCGTGAGGGCGCGACTGTTGCCTCTCCCTCACGCGTTCCGCCTGCTCCTACGCGAGCATTACTGCTTCGCAGAAGGACGTGACGGCCTCCCATGCACTCTCGCTCCGTACCATGGCCTGGGCCAGATTCAGACGGGAGAGATCGCTGCCGCCGATCGCCTCCGCGAGGACACGGCGGTGCTCCGCCCAAGCCGGGCAGACCTCCACTGACTGACAGACAGACAGACAACGAAGTGATCCTATAAGGGTTCCGTTTTTTCCTTTTGAGATACGGGACCCTAAAAATATCAGTGATAAACCAAACAGCAGGTGTGCGATTTTATTGCTCTCAAGTGTATAATAGGTTGGGGAAAAAGTTTCTTCGCATTTTTTATGAAAATTCAAAACATTTTTTAATATACATTATTTACATTTATCTAAAGTATGTAGGTACCATTTTGTTCGATAACTTTTTGCCATCTTGTAGGTAGGGACATGATCCCATTGCTATAAAAATTTTGGGACTTCTGATCAAAATACCGCGACAAGTGGTTTTTGCAGTCCTCTCGTGATGTTAACCTGACACTGCCTAAAGAATTCTGAAGAGACCGAAACAGGTGGAAATCTGAAGGTGCAAGGTCAGCACTATACGGCGGATGCATTAACACCTCCCAGGCAAACTCTCTTAATTTTTGCGGAGTGGCTAAAGATGTGTGAGGTCTAGCGTTATCATGATGAAAAACCACACCCCTTCTGTTGATTAATTCCGGCCGCTTTCTCTCAACTTCTTGCTTTAATCTCATCAGTTGTTCGCAGTAGAGCTCAGAATCGATGGTCCTGCCTGGTGGTAACAGCTCATAATGAATAATGCCCTTCCAATCCCACCACACACACAGCATCACCTTGTTGCGAGCTAACCCGGGTTTTACCACAGTCTGTGAAGCCTGACCGGCCTTTGACCACGACCTTTTTCGCACGTTCTTGTCGTACGTGATCCACTTTTCATCACCAGTTATCAGCTTCTTCAAAAATGGTTCGGTTTCATTACGTCGTAATAACGAATCACAAATGAGTACACGGTTCATTAGGTTTCTTTCAGTGAGCTCGTGAGGTACCCAAATATCGAACTTTTTTGTGTACCCAGTTTTTTTCAAATGCGCCAAAACTGTTTTGTGGTCAATCCCCAGTTCCTCAGCTACGTCGTAACTACTGTTATGCCGATCTTGCTCCACTTTTTCAAAAATGGCATCCATTTTATCCGTAATAGGGCGACCAGAGCGACGTGCACCTTTGACATCAAAATTTCCGGATTGGAAACGCTTAAGCCAAATTTTTGCTACTCTCACAGACACTGCACTGGGTCCATAAACATCGCAAATTTTTTTCGCGGCTTGCGTTGCATTTTTACCTTTTTCGTAGTAAAATTTTAAAATGTATCGAATTTCTTCATTAGATTCACTCATCTTGACACAACGAAAAACAAACGAAAATCACACATTTTCCTAATTTAAATTTGGAATTATGTTCTTTCAAATTTACACTTTCAATGATACCAAAACCAGCCAGATACAAATAGTATAGCCAAAGAGATTTTATTTTAAGTTCATACATACTATAATGCGAAAAGACTTTTTCCCCAACCTAATATTTATGATTGTGACTGTACGTACGAGGTCGACTTCGTACGCTTTACTACCTTAAGGTTGAATGTCACTTGCGCGTCGTAAGGGACTGACTACACATTACTTTACAAAACTTTGTTTTCTATGGACAAAAGCTGAATTGACCTGAATAACTGTAATTGGTCCCTAAAACGTCAGTCTATTGTAGCTTTGAGACGAATCCGCTTGCAAGTAAAAAGCACAAAACAAGGTCACTGTTCCAGCATCTGATGCAGTTGGTTAGCTTGAATTGAAATATCTGCCACCGACTGCATCAGACTGCTTGCAACGTGAGCTTGATTTGAACTTGAGTACACCGTGTGTTTGTTGTGTGCGCCACACATGTCCGCTGCTGACATGAATACTACTGTTGCAGAGCGCGACGTCGACAGGCAGCTCGCCCATCACCATCAGCTTCAAGAACCACCACAAGCTCAGCCTCAGCCCCAACAACTGCACCGACACGCCCAACGGTGAGTCACCACTGCCACCACCCAGCGCCAATCATTATAATACTGTGTTAGTGTTCTCTCGGCTCGTGCCCATCGGTAAACTCCGTCTGGCACCTATCGGCTTTTCCCGAACATCATCATCGTCATCGTCTGCCTAGCCTTTTCACGACTATGTTGGTATTGTACATGGTGCGATATCCTATCTGACCTCTACATCCCAGTTACTAGATAAGACGATACCCGGAGGTAAGACTGGTTGTCAGACTTTCGTAACCACGGTCAAAGATCCACGAATGACAGCCGATACTAACAGCTTAACGTGCTTTCCGAGGCACGGAGGGGTCTTGGTATGCTTTTCCCGAACATATATCTACATACCTATATTCGAAAATGTATAGCTAAAGCTTTACTAATAGATAAATTGTTACTGCTGTTTACTCAGCGATACGTAATACCATCTCTGTGGAAACTCCGGCTCCATCCGCAACGTGACGGAGGCAGCCCTTGCCTTGCCTTGTATGTTCATGATTGTTATAATAATGATGATGCATGCCTTACCACTTTAATGTTTGTGCTGCATCACGACAGCCTGGAGGCCACCGCCGACCTACATCGGAAGAGGTAACACTGTCATCGTCCACACGGCGATCATCACTACGATATTGTACGGACACGGCAATATCGTACTGATGATCCCTCCCCTATGTGTGCTCTAACCCATTGTTTATTTATTTTCATTTCACAAATGGTTGGTTAATTTTATAACCTCATTTTTTGTAGATGAATTTTCACTTACAGTTGCATAATGTTATTCAACCAATAATTGTTGTAAAGTGGTGAAATACAAGCAAAGTTCCCTTCTGAGTACAGAAGAATGTGTTACTAATTGCCTCTAGTGAGTGTAGGCCTTTGACAACAGATATTGAACATCTTGCAGGTTGCTACATAATGCTCCTTACCTTTTATTCAAGACAAAAGCGAATTTTGTTGCATCGTATGTCATGTATTGTGTACATCTCTTGTTGGAGATCCTAAATCAATAAATATACAGGGTGTCCAAGAACCTGGCGTCCAACTGGATTCCCACGATGCCCCAAGTTCTAACAGTACTCAGAAAAATATTTTAAAAAATCCACCCCATGTACTTACAGAATTATACTGATTTCAAAAAAAAAGGGGAAATGAGCACCCTGTGACATACTTTTGAATGCTGTGACTGCTAATGCTGATAATTTCGATATTTCTTGGAGGTTTTGTAATCTAGGGTATTGCTGTGTCTAAATAGAATGTAAAAATAATGTACTTATTGTACCATTTTAAAATAAAATATTATTTTAACTAAAGGTGATATGGAAAACTATTGAATTTCGCTACTTTGACCGACTGTAGTGTAAAAAAAATGTACCAAAATAGTATGGCAAGTGACGTCAAATTTTGACGCGTTTATTCCTCTTTTTAAAAAGGTATAATACTTACACATTAATTTGAAAAAAAAAATTTGATAATATTTTTACTCAACAACCCAATTTTTACGAAGTGCCTACCTACTAACGGTAACTGTCGGACCCTTTCTTATCTTAGAAACTGTTATGTTACTACTATTATTTACTTCGGTTCCAAGAGTGAGCAAGAAGGAAATACACACAGGTAGATGGGTTCCCAGTAGAATAAAAGCAAAGAATGTTAGTTTAAAGATATTTTATTACAATAAATGTTCAAAATGTTGACCACCCGCGGCAATACAAGCTCTCACTCTCCTTAAAAAGGACCGCTTTATGTTTCGCGAGTAACTTTTTTGACGTATCACCTGCACTGCTTGTGTTATCTTCTCACGAAGGTCAGCGATGTCATTAATGGGCTTCGCATAAACGAGCTCCTTCATAGTTCCCCAGAAAAAAAAATCCAGCGGATTTAAGTCAGGTGAGCGGGCTGGCCACGGGATTGTTCCTGATCGCCCAATCCACCTGTTCGGGTATTGCTCGTCCAAAAACTCTCTAACGGATACGCGAAAATGTGCTGGACAGCCGTCGTGTTGGAACCACATATCTGGTGGGGTCTCTTCTAGTAAGTTTGGCAAATCATTTTGAAGAAAATTTAAATATGATTCGCCAGTCAAATTCTCGGGCATCTCAAATGGACCAATAATATTCCCACAGAGAATACCGGTCCACATGTTCACTTTGAACCGGTACTGGGATCTATCTTCTCGCATCAAGTGCGGATTTTCCACATGCCACTCGTGCAAGTTGTGTAGGTTCATGTAGCCATCCTTCTTAAATGTTGATTCATCTGACCACAAAATTTTGTCGATAAAGTTTTCGTCTTCTCGATGTTTTTTGCAGGATTGTTTCACAAAACGCGACTCGGCTCGGATAGTCTCGAGGTAAAAGACTTTGCACTCGCTGTACGTGGTACGGATGATATTCTTCTTTTTGGAGAATACTGTGTGCTGTGCTCTTCGGTATCCCCGTATCAGCTTCTATTCCTCGCACAGAGATGCTTGGATTTGCCGACACCGCCTCTAAAACTTCATCGCGTATGAAGTCATTTACGGGTCGTCCTTCACCAGCTACTTGATTGGGGAACCGCCCGTCACATAGTGATCTGTGCACATTAATGAAAACTCGATGGTCGGGATATCGCGTAGCCCTCGGATACCTTTCTCTGTAAAGTCTCGCTGCAGCTCGTCCATTACCTCTACATTCTCCATAAATGTAGTGCATATTTGCGTATTCTTGCGGAGTGTAGGTCGCCATGGTAGCACACACAAAACACAAACTGTCCAAACACAGGCAAAGGTCGTCGTAAAGAGTTCGTTTCAAAGTCCAGAGCACAAAGAGTAATCGAGTCCAATAAACAAAGCTTTAAATCGTAGTACGTGATCAATGGTAACAATAAGAGAGAGGTGCGTAGTAACGGCAGGAGGCAGTGACGCGTACTGACCGTACTGTTATCCTAAATAGCACGATCCCAGATAGCGTCACTATCTATCTCACTCGCACCTCTAACCTTTTTCTCCCTCACTCTTACCTGAATAATGGGGTACCATAAAGAAGAACCAGCAAATCGCAAAGATAGTTTCTGTCTTGCTCCCTCCTGTTGTAATAACGAATCACTATGGTGAGATGCATGCACATACCGTCCCTTACGGTCTAACCTGTTTTTTGAGAGGCCTGTTGTTATTTTTATGAGCATACAATAGTAATTCTTTAGAGGTTAGATTCAATTCGTCGTAAATTTTTCTTTCTAAGAATTCTGTTAGACATCGTAAAAATTGGGTTGTTGAGTAAAAATATTATCAAAATTTTTTTTTTTCAAATTAATGTGTAAGTATTATACCTTTTTAAAAAGAGGAATAAACGCGTCAAAATTTGACGTCACTTGCCATACTATTTTGGTACATTTTTTTTACACTACAGTCGGTCAAAGTTGCGAAATTCAATAGTTTTCCATATCACCTTTAGTTAAAATAATATTTTATTTTAAAATGGTACAATAAGTACATTATTTTTACATTCTATTTAGACACAGCAATACCCTAGATTACAAAACCTCCAAGAAATATCGAAATTATCAGCATTAGCAGTCACAGCATTCAAAAGTATGTCACAGGGTGCTCATTTCCCCTTTTTTTTTTGAAATCAGTATAATTCTGTAAGTACATGGGGTGGATTTTTTAAAATATTTTTCTGAGTACTGTTAGAACTTGGGGCATATGGGCTACGCGATATCCCGACCATCGAGTTTTCATTAATGTGCACAGATCACTATGTGACGGGCGGTTCCCCAATCAAGTAGCTGGTGAAGGACGACCCGTAAATGACTTCATACGCGATGAAGTTTTAGAGGCGGTGTCGGCAAATCCAAGCATCTCTGTGCGAGGAATAGAAGCTGATACGGGGATACCGAAGAGCACAGCACACAGTATTCTCCAAAAAGAAGAATATCATCCGTACCACGTACAGCGAGTGCAAAGTCTTTTACCTCGAGACTATCCGAGCCGAGTCGCGTTTTGTGAAACAATCCTGCAAAAACATCGAGAAGACGAAAACTTTATCGACAAAATTTTGTGGTCAGATGAATCAACATTTAAGAAGGATGGCTACATGAACCTACACAACTTGCACGAGTGGCATGTGGAAAATCCGCACTTGATGCGAGAAGATAGATCCCAGTACCGGTTCAAAGTGAACATGTGGACCGGTATTCTCTGTGGGAATATTATTGGTCCATTTGAGATGCCCGAGAATTTGACTGGCGAATCATATTTAAATTTTCTTCAAAATGATTTGCCAAACTTACTAGAAGAGACCCCACCAGATATGTGGTTCCAACACGACGGCTGTCCAGCACATTTTCGCGTATCCGTTAGAGAGTTTTTGGACGAGCAATACCCGAACAGGTGGATTGGGCGATCAGGAACAATCCCGTGGCCAGCCCGCTCACCTGACTTAAATCCGCTGGATTTTTTTTTCTGGGGAACTATGAAGGAGCTCGTTTATGCGAAGCCCATTAATGACATCGCTGACCTTCGTGAGAAGATAACACAAGCAGTGCAGGTGATACGTCAAAAAAGTTACTCGCGAAACATAAAGCGGTCCTTTTTAAGGAGAGTGAGAGCTTGTATTGCCGCGGGTGGTCAACATTTTGAACATTTATTGTAATAAAATATCTTTAAACTAACATTCTTTGCTTTTATTCTACTGGGAACCCATCTACCTGTGTGTATTTCCTTCTTGCTCACTCTTGGAACCGAAGTAAATAATAGTAGTAACATAACAGTTTCTAAGATAAGAAAGGGTCCGACAGTTACCGTTAGTAGGTAGGCACTTCGTAAAAATTGGGTTGTTGAGTAAAAATATTATCAAATTTTTTTTTTTCAAATTAATGTGTAAGTATTATACCTTTTTAAAAAGAGGAATAAACGCGTCAAAATTTGACGTCACTTGCCATACTATTTTGGTACATTTTTTTTACACTACAGTCGGTCAAAGTAGCGAAATTCAATAGTTTTCCATATCACCTTTAGTTAAAATAATATTTTATTTTAAAATGGTACAATAAGTACATTATTTTTACATTCTATTTAGACACAGCAATACCCTAGATTACAAAACCTCCAAGAAATATCGAAATTATCAGCATTAGCAGTCACAGCATTCAAAAGTATGTCACAGGGTGCTCATTTCCCCTTTTTTTTTGAAATCAGTATAATTCTGTAAGTACATGGGGTGGATTTTTTAAAATATTTTTCTGAGTACTGTTAGAACTTGGGGCATCGTGGGAATCCAGTTGGACGCCAGGTTCTTGGACACCCTGTATAAAACCATGAACCATGAAAACGACACCCATGATGTAAAAAGAATTAAATATTTCACTTGGATTTTCATTTTGACTAAATTGACCGATAGAGAGAGGGAGTGTCACTCACAATGTAAAAATGACAAAGAAGAAAGTCGCATGGAGGGGGCATCGCATGTGTATGAAGTATGATCGCTTTTTCGCGTGACGATTTCTACTAGTCAATCCTACCACAAGGCGCGTTATGGAATTTGTTTAAGTAATTTATTTTATTTTTTTGTTTGAATTTTGCACAAGAGTTCCTTATGTACCGAAAGCGAACACTGAGGAAGTAATTACTAAGGGGATTAAATAGAGGATGGCAGTTTGAAACCTGTCGGGCGCATGGGCATGGTTTGTTGTAGAGGAGTTCAGTAAGATAGCGTGTCGTGTGCCCACAGCGGACGCGTGTCGCGTGCGGCGCGTGCACGCGGCCTTCGCGGGCGACGACGACGAGCTGCCGCCCGCGCACCCGCCGCACTCGCACCCCACCGAGCACGCGCGCCGTGAGTACACACTACTATGTAGAGAATTCGATCCATTCAAAAGTTGTCTTTTAAATATCGCTTTTTGCGATAACACCGCCCATTGTGTCACCATATACTGTCCTCGTACTTTAAAAAACCACTCTGAAATGTAGCTGTAACCTCTGTCCAATCCTTCGGGAAATACACGCGTCATATACTGTCCTCGTACTTAAATGTAGCTGTAACCTCTGTCCAATCCTTCGGGAAATACACGCGTCATATACTGTCCTCGTACTTAAATGTAGGTGTAACCTCTGTCCAATCCTTCGGGAAATACACGCGTCATATACTGTCCTCGTACTTTAAACAACCACTCTGAAATATAGGTGTAACCTCTGTCCAATCCTTCGGGAAATACACGCCTCATATACTGTCCTCGTACTTAAATGTAGGTGTAACCTCTGTCCAATCCTTCGGGAAATACACGCGTCATATACTGTCCTCGTACTTAAATGTAGGTGTAACCTCTGTCCAATCCTTCGGGAAATACACGCGTCATATACTGTCCTCGTACTTTAAACAACCACTCTGAAATATAGGTGTAACCTCTGTCCAATCCTTCGGGAAATACACGCCTCATATACTGTCCTCGTACTTAAATGTAGGTGTAACCTCTGTCCAATCCTTCGGGAAATACACGCGTCATATACTGTCCTCGTACTTTAAACAACCACTCTGAAATATAGGTGTAACCTCTGTCCAATCCTTCGGGAAATACACGCGTCATATACTGTCCTCGTACCTTAAACAACCACTCTGAAATATAGGTGTAACCTCTGTCCAATCCTTCGGGAAATACACGCGTCATATACTGTCCTCTTACTTTAAACAACCACTCTGAAATGTAGGTGTAACCTCTGTCCAATCCTTCGGGAAATACACGCGTCATTGTACTCGTACTTTAAACAACCACTCTGAAATGTAGGTGTAACCTCTGTCCAATCCTTAGGGAAATACACGCGTCATATACTGTCCTCTTACTTTAAACAACCACTCTGAAATGTAGGTGTAACCTCTGTCCAATCCTTCGGGAAATACACGCGTCATTGTACTCGTACTTTAAACAACCACTCTGAAATGTAGGTGTAACCTCTGTCCAATCCTTCGGGAAATACACGCGTCATATACTGTCCTCTTACTTTAAACAACCACTCTGAAATGTAGGTGTAACCTCTGTCCAATCCTTCGGGAAATACACGCGTCATTGTACTCGTACTTTAAACAACCACTCTGAAATGTAGGTGTAACCTCTGTCCAATCCTTAGGGAAATACACGCGTCATATACTGTCCTCTTACTTTAAACAACCACTCTGAAATGTAGGTGTAACCTCTGTCCAATCCTTCGGGAAATACACGCGTCATTGTACTCGTACTTTAAACAACCACTCTGAAATGTAGGTGTAACCTCTGTCCAATCCTTCGGGAAATACACGCGTCATATACTGTCCTCTTACTTTAAACAACCACTCTGAAATGTAGGTGTAACCTCTGTCCAATCCTTCGGGAAATACACGCGTCATTGTACTCGTACTTTAAACAACCACTCTGAAATGTAGGTGTAACCTCTGTCCAATCCTTCGGGAAATACACGCGTCATATACTGTCCTCTTACTTTAAACAACCACTCTGAAATGTAGGTGTAACCTCTGTCCAATCCTTCGGGAAATACACGCGTCATTGTACTCGTACTTTAAACAACCACTCTGAAATGTAGGTGTAACCTCTGTCCAATCCTTCGGGAAATACACGCGTCATATACTGTCCTCTTACTTTAAACAACCACTCTGAAATGTAGGTGTAACCTCTGTCCAATCCTTCGGGAAATACACGCGTCATTGTACTCGTACTTTAAACAACCACTCTGAAATCGGCATTTCGTTTTGATTTGTTGTCAATGTCGGTGTCGCATTGTTAAAACATTTTTGCGCGTTACGCAATTTTCAAATTATTTATGATCTTGGTGTGACCAATTCATTGTGCTCTGCCCTGACATCAAGCAATAGACATTATTGTGAAACTTTTTTTTCCTCTTATGTCGGGTTTACGAGACTTGGTTACTCAGATTATTTTATGTTTATTCTACTTTGTGCAGAACAAACAATTTATCTCAGCACCACGTAATAAATATCTTCTATTGAATATTATGAAATGATTATTAATATTTTTGTGTTGATGTCTTACGTTATTACTAAATGTGTACTGCATGCTCTAATCTAAATATTTGTATGGCTGAAATGCCGAGTATAGTGAAACCCTTGACAGATGATAAGAACCTATGTACCTATATTCTTGCAAATAAATATCATTCATTCATTCATTCATTCATTCATTCAATAAATGGTTCTTCGTTGTAGCTAAAGAGAAGAAAGACAAAGGTAAGAAGGGCGGCGGCGGGGGTGGCGGGGGCGGTGGCGAGGGAGACAAGGAGAGTCGCAGCGCGGAGGAGAAGAGGAAGCACATCAAGAGCCTCATCGATAAGATTCCCACGCAGAAGGAGCAGCTGTTCCAGTACAAGCTGGACACGGCACAGGTGTGTATTCAACTATCTTCTGTAGCGTATATATACATATGTTATGTGGGGCCAGTTTCTCCAACGAAAATAATCGCAAAATGAATGTGACAAGTTGTATGCGCGCGCGTAAACTGCTGTGACTGGCTGTGTTGATAAATCATTCAACCAATCACAGTAGTTCACGCGTGATTGACAATTTGTCACAGTCATTTTGTGATAATTTTCGTTCGAGAAACTGGCCAGTATAGTGCTACGAGGATCTTTTGGCGTCTGCATTAAAGTGCTAAAAGATCCTTCAATGATCCATCCTTGCAGCACTGTAGATTAAAAAGATTGTTGGTAAAAAATTGTCAAATTGTTAGAAATTGACATAATAAACCATGATGGCGGCGTTACTTCAGATTATAAAGATAAAACATGATGGCGGCGCTACTTCAGTTTGTAATGATAAACCATGATGGCGGCGTTACTTCATTTTGTTATGATAAAACATGATGGCGGCGTTACTTCAGTTTGTAATGATAAACCATGATGGCGGCGTTACTTCATTTTGTTATGATAAAACATGATGGCGGCGTTACTTCAGATTATAATGATAAAACATGATGGCGGCGTTACTTCAGATTATAATGATAAAACATGATGGCGGCGCTACTTCAGTTTGTAATGATAAACCATGATGGCGGCGTTACTTCATTTTGTTATGATAAAACATGATGGCGGCGTTACTTCAGATTATAATGATAAAACATGATGGCGGCGTTACTTCAGATTGTAATGATAAAACATGATGGCGGCGTTAGTTCAGATTTTTGCAACGCGCCAGAAGTTCCTGGTATAGTTGAATTGACTTTTCACTGACAATAGAAATGTTTTGGATTAAAACAAAACAGTTATGTTATGAAAAACACAATAACACTCTCGTTTGAAGAATGCATCTTAATTCTTGCCTTGCACCCAGTTTCTGAATTGAGAATTTGAAGTTGAGAACGTCCTAATCTGTACTTAAGTATAACTTAAACATTTTTTCGTTTCTGAATTAAGTTTTTTTAAATTCTAATCAAGATTTGAATAATATAACATCATTTACTCAAATTTGACAGAAAGCATGCTTAACTCATGCTTAAGGCCGTCAGTTGCGTTTCTGAATTAAGAAAAATGTGTTTGACAATACTCAAAGCATTATCAACGTCAAGTTGAGCAGTTGAAAGTTGACACACCAATTTCGGCTATTCAAACTGTAATCAGCTATATAATAACTAGTGATTTTGATCATAATGAGTGACGACGATACTTCCCTGTTGTCTTTGGAAATGCCTCAACGTAGACAACCGCGCAGAAGAATAGCAGGACATCGGCCCAGCTTGTTCATCACGCTAAGCGATGAACAATTTAAGAGTCGGTTCCGCTTTTCGAAGGAGTCGGTTCGGTTTATTTTTAACAAAATAAAGCCTAAACTAACCTGTCGTATTCAACGGCAGGACTGTATTTCTCCCATATTCAGCTACTAATAGCTCTTAGGTTTTATGCGACTGGTAGCTTTCAAGCTGTTGTGGGGGACACCGTGAATGTGAGCAAGGCGACGGTCTGCCGCGTGGTAGAGAGGGTGACTAGTGCCATAGCATTGTTGAGACGGCAATATGTTCGTATGCCCACTGCGCAGGAGAGACCATCAGTGGCGGCACGATTTTTTGACATAGCTGGATTTCCTAGTCATAGGTGCTGTAGACTGCACTCATGTAAAAATAAATTCACCAGAAGGGAGCAGAGCTGAGCTGTATAGGAACAGAAAAGGTTTTTTTTTCTATAAACGTTCAAGCCATCTGTGATGCTAATTTACAAATAACTAGTGTCATTGCACGTTGGCCAGGCTCCGTACACGACACTACTATTTGGAACGACTCACCACTTGCAACGCAGTTTGAAGCTGGCAGATTTGGGTAATACCTTATTCTCGGAGATAGTGGTTACCCATGCCTTAGGTATCTCATGAAACCCTTTTTGAATCCTGCCTCTCTATCCCAAGAAGCCTATAACAGATCCCAGATAGCATCACGAAACACAATTGAAAGATGTTTTGGTGTTCTTAAAAGAAGATTTCCATGCCTACACGCAGGAATGCAGTTAAAACTTCCAAAAGTATTGAAGGTGATTGTGGCGTGTGTTGTTCTTCATAATATGACTCTTCATCTTGATAACTACATCATGGAATATGATGAACATGTACAAGAAGAAAGTGATGAACCATTACCTCAATTGTCAAATACCCAAAATTTTGCTGCCAGAACATCCATAGTACAAAATTATTTCACCCAATAAAAGTTTTAATAATACAATAGTATTATAATAAAAAATGTAGGTATTGTAATATTTTTAATTACTCCTAGTTTAATCAGTTACATAAAAATTAATAAAATACATTTTTGCTCTAAAATACAGCCTTGTAGAATGGGAAGTACAGTACTATAGGTATGTGTCCGACCCACTTCTCGATAATGGAAATATCACATTGTACTGGGATTGATCCATCATCACTGACAGGACTATTGTTGCCAAATAAGCCTGATATAGTGGTGTACTCAGCGATCATTGTGCCGATAGTCGTATCAGCCAATGGCTTATTACCAGGAGCTTCGAATAACACCTAAGGAGGCTCTCGTTGGGCAGCTGGATTTAAGGGCCTGATTCAGAAAGCGGTACTTCTGGACACGGCGGGCAATTTTAGGAGGTTCCTCTCTCTGGAGCCCTGACCGCCGGTAGCTTGGACCCTGTTCCAGATACCAGTGCGTTATTATTTTTTTACATTATACAGGGTGTTTGGTGCATCGTTTGCCAAATAGAATTGGCCGAAAGAAGAGGTCATTTGCTATCGCTTCAGGCTCAAGTACTCATTTTTGGCCACACCGGTTTTTTTATTACAACTTTCTAATTTTTATTTTGAAAAAATCCAAAACTCAGCATTAAAGCTTAAATTAAAAAAAAGTTTTAAGTGTAGTCGTCAAATTTCATTTTTATTTACATATGTACTGTTGTATGGCTCTATCAAATTTAAAATTACTTGCCAGTTACATCTAGTTTTTTTTTAATAAATCACAAAGTTTTTGGAAAAATAAAAAATGAACTTAAAACTCAACTTTAAATAGCTATAAAAAAAAAACTAAAAGCGATCGGGATCTTCGAATTATTTTAAAAAGTTCTCTAGTCTATCCCCTTTCCAACGGTATGCAATGTGTTAAAAAACTCTTTTAATATCTTTAATAATTAGCTAAATGTGTAGTCGAGACACATCAGGCTGATATTGGATATTACGTTTAAAACACTAGTTTTCGCATAAATTACATGCTATTAGTAGATAGATACTGTTATCTCACGTCTTACGTAGTCTCTTATCTCGTTCTTACATAGGGAACTTTCCTCGAAATTGAAAAAAAAATACATTATTACAAAAATAATCATTTATTAATAAGTAATTTAATTACATACTAATCTTACAAGTCTTGTTCAAACTGTCTACCACTATTGCGTATGCACGCGCGACATCCTCGTCTTATCTCAACTGTAGTGGTGCGTAAACGCATTTCTGCTTTGATCGTCATGAAAGCCGCCTCAATGCGTTGGACTAAATCATCTCTTGTCTCAACTTCCGTGGCGTAGACGAGTTCTTTGGCCCGTCCCCAGACGTAAAAATCCAACGGAGTTAAGTCTGGAGAACGTGGAGGCCAAGGAATAGGGCCATCCCTCCCAATCCATGAGTCCGGGAATGCATCATTCAAGTACTCCCTGACGGTTATTCTCCAATGAGCGGGACAACCGTCATGTTGGAAAACAAAAGACCTGTCTTCACTGAAAATTGGCAAATCAGCTAATAATAAGGGCAACTCTGTTTGCAGAAATTCTAATTCTTGTAAGATTAGTATGTAATTAAATTACTTATTAATAAATGATTATTTTTGTAATAATGTATTTTTTTTTCAATTTCGAGGAAAGTTCCCTATGTAAGAACGAGATAAGAGACTACGTAAGACGTGAGATAACAGTATCTATCTACTAATAGCATGTAATTTATGCGAAAACTAGTGTTTTAAACGTAATATCCAATATCAGCCTGATGTGTCTCGACTACACATTTAGCTAATTATTAAAGATATTAAAAGAGTTTTTTAACACATTACATACCGTTGGAAAGGGGATAGACTAGAGAACTTTTTAAAATAATTCGAAGATCCCGATCGCTTTTAGTTTTTTTTTTATAGCTATTTAAAGTTGAGTTTTAAGTTCATTTTTTATTTTCCCAAAAACTTTGTGATTTATTAAAAAAAAACTAGATGTAACTGGCAAGTAATTTTAAATTTGATAGAGCCATACAACAGTACATATGTAAATAAAAATGAAATTTGACGACTACACTTAAAACTTTTTTTTAATTTAAGCTTTAATGCTGAGTTTTGGATTTTTTCAAAATAAAAATTAGAAAGTTGTAATAAAAAAACCGGTGTGGCCAAAAATGAGTACTTGAGCCTGAAGCGATAGCAAATGACCTCTTCTTTCGGCCAATTCAATTTGGCAACCGATGCACCAAACACCCTGTATTATATAAAAATGTAATTTATATGTACATATTTAATGAAATAAAGGAAATAGTATGTTGATGTAACTAAAGATTTATGATTATTCAAAATTAAAATTATTATTAGGGTTCCGTACCCATAGGGTAAAACGGGACCCTATTACTAAGACTCCGCTCTCCGTCCGTCTGTCACCAGGCTGTATCTCATGAACCGTGATAGTTAGACAGTTGAAATTTTTACAGATGATGTATTTCTGTTGCCGCTATAACAACAAATACTAAAAAACAGAATAAAAATAAATATTTAAGGGGGCTCCCATACAACAAACGTGTTTTTTTTTGCCGTTTTTGTAGAAAATGGTACGGAACTCTCCGTGCGCGAGTCCGACTCGCACTTGACTGGTTTTTGATTCTATAGGGAAGCTACCCAAACGCTCTCTTCGAACGAACGAGTGTAGTGTCTAAGATCTTCATGAGAGTGGGAGCTACATGGGCATTTGCCATGACTTTTGTCTTATCCATGTTCATTTTAAGACCCACTCTTTCGGAAGCTCTGCTGAGGTCATCGAGCATTGTACTGAGCTCCTCCATAGTCTCAGCCATGAATTACTACATCGTTGGCAAACCGAAGGTCAGTGACGTACGCGCCATTGATGTTGATGCCTAGCCCTTTCCAGTCCAGAACCTTGAAGACATCCTCCAGTGCAGCGGTGAACAGTTTCGGAGAGATAACGTCTCCCTGACGTTATCAAGAGACAGAGGCTATGGCTTTAGTAATGCACTTCCAGGCTTCCTGTTTCTTGTGGATATGGTATGCCCCTGTCCTTTTGCATTCTATTACACTTTGGTATCTGAAGCAATAATAAATAAACGTAAAATGATATGTTGGTAAACATTAGATAGGGGCCGGAAGGTTCTGGAGTGGCGACCGCGTACCGGCAGACGTAACGTTGGAAGACCTCCCATAAGGTGGACCAATGACCTTGTAAAGGCCGCAGGAATCCGCTGGATGCGGGAAGCACGGAGCCGGTCGAAGTGGCGGTGCTTGGGGAAGGCCTATGTCCAGCAGTGGACGTCTTTCGGCTGATATGATGATGATGATGATGATGAAACATTATACCTTATTATCTCGTTATTATGTACTTACTTAGTTATTATTGAAAGAAGATTTTCTTTCTTCTCTAGAGTATAGCTAGGCGATCTCTTTTTCTTATCTCTATCCATTTTAATTGGTATAAAACAGAATTCCAATAAAACTTGTGTTTATTTACTTTCAGTTTGACATTCACGATTCGGTTCATAGAAACACGTCGAATTGCTAAAATATACATATATTAAATTGCTAAAATATGCATTAGCAACTCTAATAACATAAATTTGTTGAAATTATGCCGTTATATAAAATTCACTTACTTTTTAAGTCTGTTTTAAATTTATAAGAATAAAATGATGTAATATTATGAGTTTTTGAAAAGTACCGGTTTTTGAATGTAAATTGGAACGTGTTAGCTTTGATCAGGAATACTTAAGTAAATGATCAGTTGATTATGGTTTGACGAAATTCGATTTTAACGTGTGAAACGCAAAAAACTTAAGCGCATACTTATGTATTTGAGAATAATCAGTTGAGATTTGCTACTTTTCTCAAATCAGAAACCGGGTGTTGATGTACTATAAATAGTTAAGATATACGTACTTACATTGCCTTTTAGTTACCTATGTTGTTTCAACATGTAAGAAATCTCGCGGTGACTGTGGTCTTAGCGAGCTTGAGTTGTCACTGTCAAGTGTCATTCACAGAAGTCTTCAAAATTCAACAGCAAGCGCATTACTCGAGTATTATTGTGTTTTTCATAACATAATAATTGTTTTGTTTTAATGCAAAACATTTCTATTATGTTTCCTTCAAAACACAATAACACTCTCGTTTGAAGACCTGTTTGAAAGCTGCTGGTGAAAGAATACCTGAAGGTTGTAGATGCTATGTGAATTATATAAATATTAAGTATATGGAATTAATGAATATTTCGGTCTGTAGGTATTCATTAAATGTTCAAATAAATAATTAAGAGTTTTCCATCTATATATCCGAGAAACTGCAAAAATGAACAAATTCCATAAAATATTATAGAAACGTTCGTCATGCTATGAGACAATTAAATCACTATATTGTTGTTACCAACCTATGAGGTTGGTCGATAGTTGAAGCAAATCTATTCACCTTATTTAAGGTAAACATGAATTATCAAGCTTTAATGATAATCTAAAATCAATTAGATCTTAAACTGAATTAAAATAATAATCTCATTTCTAAATTTTCTTAAAAAATGCGAAGAAACTTTTTCCCCAACCTGAATAGGTAGTAGTTGAAGGTAGTAGTAGCCTGCAGTTGAAGGGTCCGCTCTTCCCTTACTTTGGAAACGTACGAGTACAAATATGTATATGCATAAAGAAACAAAGAAAGGAAAAAAAATAAAAATACGATCAATTTCTACGAGTGTGAGTGTGAGGGTGTATGTGTGGGGGTGTGTGCGTGAGGGTTTGTGTATGTGTGTGTGTATGTGAGAGAGAGATTTTGAGTGTACATGAGTTACTAAATAAGCAAATAACATCACTCTAATAATATTTATTATTAAGTCACACGTTGCAAACGTAACTATGTCATTATAATTTAAACTGTGAAGCCATATTATTAATTCTTTTTTACATTAATATTTTTTTTATCATAAATATATATTTGTTTATTAATTTTACTGTATAAAAAAGCTGAGCGCTTTTTATATTGTCTGCTGGCAAATTCTGTCCTAGTTGCGGGAACGTTTACTATGCAGTGTTTATTTCTTTTTCTTAGTATATTAGCATCATATGATATCTCTTTGTGCGTTTTGAGGATGATAAGAAGGATATACAATTTTCTCACTGACAGCAGATTACATAATTCGTATAAGTTGTCACTTTTTTTGAAGTACATCACGTAAGTATCGCTCTTTGACCGCGTTCGACCCCTAGAAAACTAGATTTTGCTGCTCCACCCCATACAGTTATACAATACACTATAACAGACTGGACCAAAGATATATTATATATGTTTTCTATTGTGTCTCCTAACTTTTTTATCCATAATCTAAAGTGCCATAACTATTTTTGTCCTAATCATCATTTGTCCGAATGATAACTTGCCCGAACTTAATGTCACATAATGCATGCTATAAAATTGAAATCCCTAAATACAATATGCCCTAAATGTGTTTGTCATAAATATTACAATCAATAATATACAAAAGACTTAAAATCATTTTCAACAAAAGTTATAAGTCCTAAATTCAAATGAATTAATGTTTATTTATCCTAATTGTATTAAAATTGTTTATTATTTTACCAAATCCAACTGATACAATACATAAATAGTAAAGATGCAAAAGCAATATGGCTTTTGTCACGGCTCCGGCAGCAAGCATGCAGCAAATTACGAAGGCTGAAGCCGGAGGATGCAAAAGAAACCAAGTTATTCATAAAACTTAGTTTAATGGGTATAAAAATTACAATAATAGGTTCTAATTTTAGGAGATAATCGGTCGATGGTTGTACCGAGAATGCCAATCTTCGGAACGGATGTTTCACACCGGTCACACGAAATATGCTGCGTCGACGTCTAGTGTAATGTTAGACGGTGTCACGTCCTCATCTCACACCGTCTTGGCGTCGCGTAGTCTCAGCGGTCCTTCTGTTACACCGTAGCGTAACAAGCACGCAAGCAAGCAAGCATGCAAGCAAACATGTATCATGCAAGCAAGCATGCAGCATGCAAGCGAGCATGCAACATGCAGCATACAAGCGAGCATGCAACATGCAGCAGGCATTGTTTCTGTCACGGCTCCGGCGCTGCGGGTCTCCGGCGGTCCCACGCGTGCTAATCGTCGCAGACGGCTCGCTCACAGCCTCCTGCTCCTCAGCCCGCGGGCCGCCTCGGCCCTACGCACCTACGCGATTTTAAATTACACTCTGGGGTAGGGCAGAAAAAACTGCGTGGGGTTACCCTTGTTTCATCGTAAAGAAATTGACAAATTATCACTTCCCAAACAATTTTCCGCATAATTTCATTTGCCAAATTATTACTTAGCGAAAAATCTCTTCACAAATAATTGTAACGCAAACCTAATGTTTGGCAAGTGAACGCTTAAACAATAACTTGTTTACCAACTAGAATTTTTACCAATTTTTATGTAGTCAAATATTTCGGTTGGAATAACACATTTTACGCAAAATAAAATAAGCCAAATAATTTTTCTTTATTTTTTTTTCCTATATAATTTAGTCGTTTCTGGCACTCGCCGGCCGCTACCGCGGAACCGCTCGCTTCGCTCGTGCGTAGGAGGTCACAGTTTTAACCTAACCTAACCAAACCATTTTTTTTATAATTAACCTCGTCTAACTAGTTCGGTTCTCGATGGCCTGCTAAAAATAATCTCTTTTTTTTCAAATTTTTTTTCTAAATAACTAGTCGTTTCTGGCACTCGCCGGCCGCTACCGCGGCACCGGTCGCTTCGCTCGCTCGGCTCGTGCGTAGGAGGTCAATTTTAACCTAACCTAACCATTTTTTAAAAATAATTTACCTACTATTTCCATAAATAACCTAATATCTAGTAACCATAAAGACTTCTTTCAGACAAATTCAAGCAAATAAACTTACAAAGAAGTACGCAAATGACATCAACAATCAAGTGAAATGTTTAAATTATTGTTTTTATATTTTGTCATAACAAATCATTTGACCAAACGTTTATTGGATAAAGATTGTTTGCTGTAATAAATCATTTGATTAAAGACCAAATGTCTCAATGACATTATCCTTGGTAATATTCTGCCAAGTAAAAATTTTACCAAATGAAAATGTGCATACTAAAATCATTCCAAATATTCCATTGGTATAAAAAAAGCTTGCTAAAATTTGTTTGAGTAGTGAAATTTTGTCAAAATCTTTTCGGCAAAACGGCAGGATCCCGACTACGTGGAGTCGGATTTACAGCGATTCGTTTCTGTCACTAAAACCTAATTTTTAGCAAATGTTTTAGGACTAACAGTTTTATTATAAATGAACATTCGGAATAATACACATTATATAATACAATACTTAGAACATATGACTTTATTTCATGCAAAATTAGGAGATTTAATTATTATAGTACTCGATATTATGACAGAATAGTATTAGAAGTTGAGACAATTATGTAAAACAAAATTTCTAATTTTTGAACATTATTGTTACTGATGTTTATAGCAAATGTGTTATGGATAATGATTTTCGGACAAACACGTTTAGGAGAATAAAGGGAGTACCATAAATTTCATTTAGTAGATTTCTTTGGTTATTCTTATTTTTATTTACATGTACTGGTACAACATATCTCTGCTCTTTGAATATCCATATAATTTTCCTGACTCGACTCATGACTTGTTCCAGTTGAGGATACCAGGAAAGACGCTGGTCAATAATCACTCCTAGGTATTTTGCTTTGGTAACTTGTTGGATAGTTGGGCAATTGCAGCTAGATCTATCCCATGATCTAGCAATGTCACACGTATGGATTCTTAAATTATATTCTTTGTCTGGTTGAACCCGATCATAAATATATGGTTTTGTTAGCATTCAGGGTGAGTAGATTTTCTTTTAACCAAGTAACAATAAGAGCAAGACCATCTTCTGCACTACTTTTAACATCATCCCATGTTTTCCCCCATGAAGACGACAGCTGTATCATCGGCGTATGCGAATACTTTGGCATCATTAATCTTCATGTTGCAGATGTCATTAATATAAAAAACTTATAACTTTTTATATGTCATTAGTTCATTTCCGTGTACGTTTTTTAATATGCAATAAACATAAAATAAAAACAATGTAGGTTCAATTACACTTCCTTGAGGTACGCCGTATGATACATCCGCGTCCTCACCAACAATTTGTCCAAGTTTCGCTTTTTGTGTTCTATCAAAAAGATAATCTTGAAACAGTGCCAGTGGTATTCCACGAACTCCAATAGCTTCCAGCTTGCGTAAAAGAATGGGAGTAGAGACAGTATCAAAGGCTTTTCTGAGATCCAGAAAGGCTGCCATACATTTCATCCAGCTGTTCGGTTACTAGTGAAATTAGTGCTATAACAGCATCTTTAGTTGATTTTTTTGCCTAAATCCATATTGAGGTTATAGAATATAAATCTATTAAGATACTGTAAAATGCGAGTATTTATAAATTTTTCTATAATTTTAGAAATAGCAGTTAAAACAGAAATAGGTCGATAATTGTTGACGTCGTCTCTACCATCACCCTTATACACTGGTGTAATAATAGATTTTTTTAATGGAGCTGGAAAAACACCTTCTTGAAAACATAGATTGGCAAGGTGCGTGATAATTGGTACAACTTCGTTTTTAGCAAGCTTCAGGAAGCTAGTAGGTATATTGTCCCATCCAGGGACGCTGTCAGATCGCAGATTAATAAGCTTAGTACAAACTTCGGATTGATCAGTATTCAGAAATACCACTGAGCTTCACAAATAAACACACACACAACAACATAAACACAAAACAACATAACACAACACAACATGAACATAATCTACAAATTTTAATCACACTAATATTATAAAGTCGAAAGTTTGTGAGTGTGTGGGGGTGTGTGAGGGTGTGTGTGTGATTGGGTGTGTGGTGTGGGTGTGAGGGTGTGTGTGTTTGTATGTTTGTTACGGGTGTGAGGGTGTGTGTGTTTGTATGTTTGTTACTTCTTCACGCTTGCTTTTCGTGTTTGTGTCCTTAGTTCATTTGAACTACAAAATGGGTTTTGAGACGTTTTCACGATGATTTTTAAATCATCATTATTTATTTATTTTTTATTTTTTTAAAGAATTTATTCTAAAGAATAAATTCTTTAAATCATCGTGAAAACGTAACAATCACACAAAAATCTTCCGGAATAAATTATATTATATTACGCATGCGCGCATGGTACCTTAGCTCAGTAGCGAGTGATGTTATGTTCTTGTGTTCACAGATCGACAACGTTTTGATGGAAAAGAAGATCAGGCCGTGGATCAACAAGAAGATCATCGAGTACATTGGCGAGCCCGAGCCCACGCTGGTGGACTTCATATGCAGCAAGGTGGTGGCCGGCTCCGCGCCGCAGGGCATCCTCGACGACGTGCAGATGGTGAGTGTGACGTGTGACGTGCGACTGTGTGATCACACGTGTGACACACGAGTGACTTCATATGCAGCAAGGTGACCGGCTCCGCGCCGCAGGGCATCCTTGACGACGGGCAGATGGTGAGTGTGACGTGTGACTTGCGACTGTGTGATCACACGTGTGACAAACGAGTGACTTCATATGCAGCAAGGTGGCTGGCTCCGCGCCGCAGGGCATCCTCGACGACGGGCAGATGGTGAGTGTGACGTGTGACTTGCGACTGTGTGATCACACGTGTGACAAACGAGTGACTTCATATGCAGCAAGGTGGCTGGCTCCGCGCCGCAGGGCATCCTCGACGACGGGCAGATGGTGAGTGTGACGTGTGACTTGCGACTGTGTGATCACACGTGTGACAAACGAGTGACTTCATATGCAGCAAGGTGGTGGCCGGCGCCGCGCCGCAGGGCATCCTCGACGACGGGCAGATGGTGAGTGTGACGTGTGACTTGCGACTGTGTGATCACACGTGTGACAAACGAGTGACTTCATATGCAGCAAGGTGGCTGGCTCCGCGCCGCAGGGCATCCTCGACGACGGGCAGATGGTGAGTGTGACGTGTGACTTGCGACTGTGTGATCACACGTGTGACAAACGAGTGACTTCATATGCAGCAAGGTGGTGGCCGGCTCCGCGCCGCAGGGCATCCTCGACGACGGGCAGATGGTGAGTGTGACGTGTGACTTGCGACTGTGTGATCACACGTGTGACAAACGAGTGACTTCATATGCAGCAAGGTGGCTGGCTCCGCGCCGCAGGGCATCCTCGACGACGGGCAGATGGTGAGTGTGACGTGTGACTTGCGACTGTGTGATCACACGTGTGACAAACGAGTGACTTCATATGCAGCAAGGTGGCTGGCTCCGCGCCGCAGGGCATCCTCGACGACGGGCAGATGGTGAGTGTGACGTGTGACTTGCGACTGTGTGATCACACGTGTGACAAACGAGTGACTTCATATGTAGCAAGGTGGCGGCCGGCTCCGCGCCGCAGAGCATCCTCGACGACGTGCATATGGTGAGTGTGTGACCACAAGTGTGACACACGAGTGACATCATATGCAGCATATGATTGTGCCATTCTATTTAGTTTGTAGTCGTCTTGTGCGAGTCCCATTAAATAAATTTTTTTTTCTTTCTTACTCAGGTGCTGGACGAGGAGGCGGAGGTGTTTGTGGTGAAGATGTGGCGCCTGCTCATCTACGAACTGGAAGCCAAGCGCGCCGGCCTGCAGAAGTGACTCCAGCGATAATGTACCTCCTAGTCTAGACATTTAATAAATAAAAACAATATTATATCAATACTTTCTATTTTTTCTAATACTACTAATAACTAACTAACTATAAAACTAATACTACTAATTTCGGAAGTCGGTGTCTAGTTAAATGTATTTTCGTTTTTTGCCACCGACTTCCGAAATTAAAGTTATTTTTCACTTTGTAGTGTTGTTTTTGGAAGTCGGTTGTATTTTTTTGTAAAAAAGTTTTTATTTTTCACTTTTTAGTTGTGTACCTACCCCACACAAATTCTAATACCACTACCTGCAAAACAAACTAGAACATCATACATATAAAAGGGGAAAAAATACGTATTATTGAAACTATCTCAAAAACTACTGAAGCAAAGTTAATCAATTTTATATGGGACCAACTGTGATGTATACCCTCTCGAATAAAACAAAAAAAAATCCAAATCGGTCCAGCCATCTTTGAGTAATCGGGGAACATACATAAAAAAAAAAAGGTTCCGACGAATTGAGAACCTCCTCCTTTTTGAAGTCGGTTAAAAAGACCGAAGATTTAGCTCACGTCCGCATAAACCATGATACCTGGACAAATTAAGAAACACTATAAGACTATTTTTTGTTAATACTGTCGATTTAAAGATTCTGAAACAGTTCGCCGACAGAACGATTCACTTTTCATTGTTTCACCGATAGAACGTTTCAACGACGAACGATTCACCGACAGAACGATTCATCGACAGAACGATTCATCGACAGAACGATTCATCGACAGAACGATTCATCGACAGAACGATTCATCAACAGAACGATTCATCGACAGAACGATTCACTATTCAGTGTTTCGCCGATAGAATGTTACGACGAACGATTCGCCGACACAAAGATTCACTATTGAGAATTTCATCGATTCTCGTAGATTCTTTCACCGGCGAACAATTCGCCGGCACAACTGTTCGTCTATAATTATAACGAAATAATTATCTGAAACTAGCGCTTGCCCGCGGCTTCTGCCGCGTGGGAACATAGTAGGCACCGGAATAAAAAGGATTTTATGACCTGATCCAGGTCATGCTCTACCTCGTCTAAATGCGTTCAGTCGCTAGGCATGAAAAGCTATCAGGCAGACGGATAGACACGAGTTACTTTCGAACTTATTGTAATACTGGCTTTTGCCCGCGGCTTCGCTCGCGTTAATTTAGAGTTTGACAATCAATTCGGGTTGTACTCTGTTTGTGTAATTCAATCATGATTCAAAAGACACGTGTCGCAATCTATTGTCATACGAATTTATTGTTGTTTTCCTCGGGAACAGTACTTTTTTCGGAATGAAAGGTACCATAATTATGTCCGTTTCTGTAGGTACACCTGACAACGTATATGCAAAATTTCAGGATAATCGGTTCAATGGTTTAGACGTGAAAAGGAAACAAACAAAGTTACTTTCGCATTTACAATATTAGTTAGGATTAGGATTAGTATAATAGGAGCACAGTAGGGGCACTTCAGGAGCTAGGTATAGCGGTGTGAAGACCATTGAACGCTGCAGATACGTGTTGTGAAGGAGTCACGCCACTACACAAGCACTTCAGGAGCTATAGCGGTGTGAGGACCATTGAACGCTGCAGATACGTGTTGTGAAGGAATCACGCCACTACACAAGCACTTCAGGAGCTATAGCGGTGTGAGGATCATTGAACGCTGCAGATACGTGTTGTGAAGGAGTCACGCCACTACACAAGCACTTCAGGAGCTATAGCGGTGTGAGGATCATTGAACGCTGCAGATACGTGTTGTGAAGGAATCACGCCACTACACAAGCACTTCAGGAGCTATAGCGGTGTGAGGACCATTGAACGCTGCAGATACGTGTTGTGAAGGAATCACGCCACTACACAAGCACTTCAGGAGCTATAGCGGTGTGAGGATCATTGAACGCTGCAGATACGTGTTGTGAAGGAGTCACGCCACTACACAAGCACTTCAGGAGCTATAGCGGTGTGAGGATCATTGAACGCTGCAGATACGTGTTGTGAAGGAATCACGCCACTACACAAGCACTTCAGGAGCTATAGCGGTGTGAGGACCATTGAACGCTGCAGATACGTGTTGTGAAGGAATCACGCCACTACACAAGCACTTCAGGAGCTATAGCGGTGTGAGGATCATTGAACGCTGCAGATACGTGTTGTGAAGGAGTCACGCCACTACACAAGCACTTCAGGAGCTATAGCGGTGTGAGGATCATTGAACGCTGCAGATACGTGTTGTGAAGGAGTCACGCCACTACACAAGCACTTCAGGAGCTATAGCGGTGTGAGGATCATTGAACGCTGCAGATACGTGTTTTGAAGGAATCACGCCACTACACAAGCACTTCAGGAGCTATAGCGGTGTGAGGACCATTGAACGCTGCAGATACGTGTTGTGAAGGAATCACGCCACTACACAAGCACTTCAGGAGCTATAGCGGTGTGAGGGATCATTGAACGCTGCAGATACGTGTTGTGAAGGAATCACGCCACTACACAAGCACTTCAGGAGCTATAGCGGTGTGAGGATCATTGAATGCTGCAGATACGTGTTGTGAAGGAATCACGCCACTACACAAGCACTTCAGGAGCTATAGCGGTGTGAGGATCATTGAACGCTGCAGATACGTGTTGTGAAGGAATCACGCCACTACACAAGCACTTCAGGAGCTATAGCGGTGTGAGGATCATTGAACGCTGCAGATACGTGTTGTGAAGGAATCACGCCACTACACAAGCACTTCAGGAGCTATAGCGGTGTGAGGATCATTGAACGCTGCAGATACGTGTTGTGAAGGAGTCACGCCACTACACAAGCACTTCAGGAGTTATAGCGGTGTGAGGATCATTGAACGCTGCAGATACGTGTTGTGAAGGAGTCACGCCACTACACAAGCACTTCAGGAGCTATAGCGGTGTGAGGATCATTGAACGCTGCAGATACGTGTTGTGAAGGAATCACGCCACTACACAAGCACTTCAGGAGCTATAGCGGTGTGAGGATCATTGAACGCTGCAGATACGTGTTGTGAAGGAATCACGCCACTACACAAGCACTTCAGGAGCTATAGCGGTGTGAGGACCATTGAACGCTGCAGATACGTGTTGTGAAGGAATCACGCCACTACACAAGCACTTCAGGAGCTATAGCGGTGTGAGGATCATTGAACGCTGCAGATACGTGTTGTGAAGGAATCACGCCACTACACAAGCACTTCAGGAGCTATAGCGGTGTGAGGATCATTGAACGCTGCAGATACGTGTTGTGAAGGAGTCACGCCACTACACAAGCACTTCAGGAGCTATAGCGGTGTGAGGATCATTGAACGCTGCAGATACGTGTTGTGAAGGAGTCACGCCACTACACAAGCACTTCAGGAGCTATAGCGGTGTGAGGATCATTGAACGCTGCAGATACGTGTTTTGAAGGAATCACGCCACTACACAAGCACTTCAGGAGCTATAGCGGTGTGAGGACCATTGAACGCTGCAGATACGTGTTGTGAAGGAATCACGCCACTACACAAGCACTTCAGGAGCTATAGCGGTGTGAGGGATCATTGAACGCTGCAGATACGTGTTGTGAAGGAATCACGCCACTACACAAGCACTTCAGGAGCTATAGCGGTGTGAGGATCATTGAATGCTGCAGATACGTGTTGTGAAGGAATCACGCCACTACACAAGCACTTCAGGAGCTATAGCGGTGTGAGGATCATTGAACGCTGCAGATACGTGTTGTGAAGGAATCACGCCACTACACAAGCACTTCAGGAGCTATAGCGGTGTGAGGATCATTGAACGCTGCAGATACGTGTTGTGAAGGAATCACGCCACTACACAAGCACTTCAGGAGCTATAGCGGTGTGAGGATCATTGAACGCTGCAGATACGTGTTGTGAAGGAATCACGCCACTATACAAGCACTTCAGGAGCTATAGCGGTGTGAGGATCATTGAACGCTGCAGATACGTGTTGTGAAGGAATCACGCCACTACACAAGCACTTCAGGAGCTATAGCGGTGTGAGGATCATTGAATGCTGCAGATACGTGTTGTGAAGGAATCACGCCACTACACAAGCACTTCAGGAGCTATAGCGGTGTGAGGATCATTGAACGCTGCAGATACGTGTTGTGAAGGAATCACGCCACTACACAAGCACTTCAGGAGCTATAGCGGTGTGAGGATCATTGAACGCTGCAGATACGTGTTGTGAAGGAATCACGCCACTACACAAGCACTTCAGGAGCTATAGCGGTGTGAGGATCATTGAACGCTGCAGATACATGTTGTGAAGGAGTCACGCCACTACACAAGTACAAAGAGAACGTGTAGGTACTAATTGTAAGTAGATAAGAACAGTTGAATTCTTATCTGCAGTAGGACAGCGCAGCGTCGCGAATGCGTTATGGCGTGTCTATTGCACGAGAGCGTGACCAACTCGCTAACGAGACAGATTCTCCGCGCACCGCCGTATATAGCAGGCGCGCTCCCCGCACACGTACACTACGCGCTACGCCACCGCCACGCTCCCGACACGCCGCCGCCACGCTCCCGACACACCGCCGCCACGCTCGCCACAAGTCGCCATGAGGAGCGGCGCTCTACTGGGGCTCATCGCGGTAAGGTGGTCACTCTTCTGTCGCTAATCCTGCTCGTAGTCAAACTCAAACTGAAAGCATTATTTTATCTCAATTATACCAACTTTTGAATTGACAAGAAAGATGAAGTTACCCGTTCCAAAACGTAGTAGGTTCTTAGGGTGAAGAACGGGCAACAAACTCCATGGACACTTTTTTAAATCAAAATTTTAAATGGTAGGTACTACTAGTACCACCACCTACCATCACCACCACCACCACGACTATTCATTTTTGGTTCGACAAAACGTTATAAGGTTGAGTTTGCCGTTGGCCCTGCGCCTGATCTCTCTCCGGTCGTGTCGGATTGCCGTCCCTGAGAGTGAGAGAAGAGAGCGTACGCTTATGTCCGCACACACTGGTCCCCCGCGCCAAAAGCTGGTCTCCACTGAGATTGGTTGCCATGGCTGAAATTCGGTCTGGAGGACTTTTATAAGTTTGATGTAGATGTACGTACAGAGTTTCTGGAAAACGCAACTCTTTCCCACCACCCACTCATACCCCCATGACTAAGGAGATGACTCATCATCTCCCTAGCCGTGGTGGGTATAACAGTAACCAGTAACGTATGCTTCGCAGTGGCAACTGGTACTCGCAGAGTCTGTCCGAGAGTTTCAGCAATTCGGCGAAAACGTGAGTAAATGATCTTTCAAAAGAGACAAAAAGACTGAATCCAAGTTACACAGTAAAATTTTAGCCCCCTGACTGACTCTGAAGTGCCGTACTTGACCGACGCGGTGAACGCCTGGAAAGTGGCTTACCCGGGTAGGTACAGATCGGCCCGTGAACCCATCTTCCTAGAGGCAGTGGGATGAGCCGCTCTGCAGGTTGGTACGGAATAATCTTATTAATACGTCCACCAATACTGCTGACCGTACCCGCCTGCTAGCTGTGGGTGAATAGGAGTCAGAAGTTACCGTCACCCAGCATAGTGCCTATGTTGCCACCTTCGGTTCGCTACTTGTCTGCGTCTGTGCGCTCCTTACGTGGCCCCGCATCGGTGCCAATGCGGTGAAGGTGTCGACTGCTTCGGTCACCATGGCCTATCCTGCAGTACGAGCGCAAGCCGTCATCCGTCGTGCTGTTGTCACCCGCTGTATTAAAACCCAATGGCTTAGCACGCGACGATGGGAAGAGACCAGACTGCACAGCGGGCTGTGCTGGAGCGGCTGCTGCAGGTGCGGAAAACCTCAAACGTCACAAATACTCGTCTTATTGGGACTTATTATAATGTTCGAGCCGTTTGGGGACCGAGTGCCTTCTTAGTTTTTCGAGACATCGTCAAGCGGTTGGTTGACTCTTAACGTGAGTAGAGGGCTGGCCTATTTGTTGGCCAAAGAATTAGCATTGCCAGACAACGTGGCAATGCTGCCAGCCTTTTGGGCTTTGTTCTTGTTGACAGCGATGCAGACGAATTTTTGAACAAGCTTTTTTATTAGCTTCACCTGCATGTATGTTTGTATGTAACGGATTCTTTGAACTCGATTTTTACCCACTTTAAATGGTCAGATTAATTCGAAATATTGCGTACTTATCAGGGCCCTATGACAAAACAATAATTTAAAAATTTTGTCCCATTATCCTAAACAGGATCATCAGGATTAACGATTTCCTTCCGGCGAGGGAGCCTGAGAAACGGCTACCATATCCAAGGAAGGCAGCAGGCGCGCAAATTACTCACTCCCGGTGAGGGGATGTAGCAACAATAATGATACGGGACCTATCTAAAGCGGCGTAATCGGAACGAACTCTCGTCAAGTCTTTTTCGAGATCCTCTATTGGCGTGCAAATTCGGTACCTGCAGTAGAATTAATAGTTTAACAAACTTACTAGAAGTGAAGTTTGACCGCAATTACACGAGTCGCTGCATCCGAAGAGATTTCTGCCCTGAGATTTTCGCCTGCCCGCGCTTTTACTTCGTTTTGCTTAGCGTTCTTTTTTTCTTCTTGCTCGACACCTCAGGGTGCTAAGTACTAAGGTAAGTGTCTATCTTTATCGTTTACTGAGGCAAATATAGCCAAATTTCATGTTAACCAAAGGAATAAGACTTCAGAATTATTATTATAAACTGTATCCCCACTTTTCCCACAGGGGTGGAATTTTGAAAATTCGTTGGAAGTTGCCATAACTTGACTCAAAGATTACTCTTATACCATTTTTTGAGTTAATCAAGCCACGCAGTAAAATCCTCCCCTTAAAAATATAACTATCCCTTGTTGGGCCTTCAGGGATCGATCAACTTTCGAAAAACCTAACAACTTATTAATGTTTATTTTATATCAAAAGTTGAAATACAGAGTTTCGAGTTAAACGGACCGCGCTTTAAAATTCTTCCAAACAAACTTTAACATCCTTAGCAGTTTTGAAAAAAACTGAAACACAATGAAGGGTTCCGTAGTTGAAAAGAGCTTATCCCAAAAACAAACTTAACAATAGATCCAAAAAAAAAATGTATGTCATAAAACTACAAATTAACAATTTTCGGACTTTTTCCTTTACTTGTACTACTTGTACTGGGAGACCTTGCTTCTTACCATTCTAGGTCAACGGGAAATTTATACCCTATACCTAGGTTTTGATTTACTTGCGAGTAAGTATCAACATATGTTGCATAAATGACCGTATTTTTTTTATTGAGTTTACTAAGAAGCTTCATTTTTAGGGTTCCGTACCTCAAAAGGAAACAAACGGAACCCTTATAGGATCACTTCGTTGTCCGTCTGTCTGTCAGTCTGTCAAGACCCTTTTTTTCAGAAACGCGTAGAGGTATCAAGTTGAAATTAATATCAAATGCGTAAGTGTATGGTCTCTTGGAGTCCTAAAAAACTCAAGCTTCTCAAGTCAACGCAATAAAAACATACGGCCATTTATGCGACATAATTTGATACTCGCGAATAAATCAAAACCTATAGGGTACTTCCCGTTGTCCTAGAAACATGAAATTTGGCGAGGAGCAAGGTCTCACAACACAAATAAAGGAAAAGGTCCGAAAATTGTTAATTTGTAATTCTATCATATGAAAAAAAAACTCAAGTGTGTCAGTCTGTCAAGATCCTTTTTCTCAAGGGTGCGTGGAGATATCAAGTTGAAATTAATATCGAATACGTAAAATTTATAATCGCTTAAAGTTCTAAAAAATCAAGCTTCTAAATCAACGCAATAAAAAATACGGCCATTTTGCGACACATTTTGATACTCGCTACTGTCTCAACTAAATCAAAACCTATAGGGTGCTTCCCGTTGACCTAGAATAATGAAATTTGGCAAGAAGCAAGGCCCAAGTAAAGGAAAAAGTCCGAAAATTGTTAATTTGTAGTTTTATGACATAAAAAAAAAATTGGGATCCATTGTTAAGTTTGTTTTTGGGATAGATTAATTTCAAGTACGGAACCCTACATTGTGCGTGTTCCGATACGCACTTGGCCGGTTTTTTTTAAAACTCTAAGGGATGGACCCTTAGAGTTTAAGCTTCTTACGACACTTATGTATTTGATATTGATTTCAACTTGAAACCTCCACGTGATCCTGAAAAAAAGGGTCTTGACAGACAGACATATTTAAAAAAAAAAATATTATGTGTTAAAATTATAAATAAACAATTTTCGGACTTTTTCCTTTACTTGTGCTATAAGAACTCGTTTCTTGCCAAATTTTATGATTCTAGGTCAACGGTAAGAACCCTATAGGTTTTGATTTACTTGCGAGTATCAAAATATATCGCATAGAATAGAATAGAATTTTCTTTATTCAAGTAACCAAGACTCAACAAGATTGTTAGTAAAACTTACGACTATGTTAATTGAACTATGACTATGACTATACTTTGACTATGTTGATTGTTTGTTAATGGTGTGCATAATAAAGAGTATTCTATTCTATTCTATTCTATGTTAGTAAACACAGACACTAAACAAAAAACAAGGAAACAAAAAGAAATAACGATTGGTCACTGTTGCGGCATCCCATGAGAGACGGCACTACAGTGACCCACGTGCATACAGTCCAGGCGACTCGCAACCATGCTGAAGACACTGTTGGAGCTACCCCACACCCTGCGCACCAGGGAAGCGCATCTTTTACGCATTGTTGTGTAAAAGCAATCTACATGCGCATCTGCGAACATCCCTGACGCACTACAGAAACGGGGCAGCCCTACCAGTATCCTAAACGCATTGTTATATTGAACGCGGAGAGCGCTGTACGATCTTTGCGTATACCTAGCCCACAGGCTGCACGTGTAAAAAGAAGTACAGTAGGCTCGAAAGAGCGTGATTTTAACATAAAGCGAGCATCGTGCAAACCTGCGAGCCAGCATGTTCGCTCTAACCGACAACGCCCTCCGCTCCCGTTCAATGTCATCATCGTCTTTGAGGCTGGGAGTCTTAAATGACCAAGATAGTAGATTCTCTGCAATGGTGTACCATAAAGTAATACGAGATGCTACATCAGGACTTTTACCTCCAGCCTCAAAGACCATGACCTCTGACTTTTTAGTGTTGTATGCCAAGCCATAAACCTTAGCATACGCCTCACATTGAGCAACCAGTTTTCTCAAGCCGCAGACTGACGCGCTCAGCAGCACCATGTCGTCTGCCTAACTGATATTATTGACGCAGATACCGTCTATATGACAGCCGAGCCTGGTAAAGAAAAGAAAGAAAGAAAACACATTTATTTAGCACAGACTAAATTAAAGAGGCAAAACAAAAAGTAAAAAATAATAATAAAATTTAAAAATCTACATTAGCGATGCAACAACAACAAAAAATAAAATAAAAATTACAATGCAGGAAAGTGTGCCTCACGGCTGTGCCAAAAAGGCCCAGTTCAGCAAAAAAATGCCAGACAACTAGTGCCTGACGCTGGTTTTCAACTGGACCGAAGTGTGAGGTGACGGACGTAAATCAGTTTTATACTGCAACGTGTGATGTATACTTACTTTAAATAAAAAAAATAAGTTTGTGTCAAATAAACGTACATAAATAATGTGATATTGTGTCAGAACAAAAAACCTGTTTAAACGATGCCAGACTTCCGCGCAACAACAATCTCCGAGCCGAAGCATATGGGACAATAAGCCAGCAAGCCGAGTCGAGCGTTAGGATGAGCGAGAACAATCCCCAGCAACTGTATAGTTTAACAGCAGCTATTTAAATTCAATTTTCGTGCAACATTCACTGACAAAAAAAACTCTGATACATACATACGAGTAAGTGGATAGGTACGTACATACATTATATAATTGAGACATTTAGTGTGACCAAATCCAACTTCTGTTGCTCTTCTATGAGGTACTGCCGTAAGCGTCGTCTAAAAGCGCCTATCGTGTTAATTACTCTAATCGGTGGTGGCAGGTTATTCCATATTTTGGAAGCCGCATAACGAAAACTGCCTCTAAAAGCGGCTGTACCCTGAGACCAAGTCGTGAGTTGCTGCGAGCATTGCCTTCTCCCGCATTCCCGTCTACTCGCCACCCAACTTAACTTGTTGTATAGATAGTCCGGTTTCTGATATTTAACCACACCGAACAGAAGGCAAGCCAAGTGCAGTTTGTGTCTGGACTTCATTTTAAGAGTAAAGTGCCTGTTCAGAAATGGTGTTACATGGCTTCTACGAGGAATATTGTAACAAAACCGAGCACAGGCGTTTTGTACCCTTTGGATGAGGCGGCGTAAACGGTACTGCTGAGCTCGCCCATCAACTCATTCACATAAAGGTTGAAAAGCGTTGGTGAGCTCAATCCACCCTGCCTCACCCTACACTCCAACCCATAAGGATGAGAAAACGCCCCAGCCCATCGTACAGTGTTGATCTGGTTTCCATACCAAAACTTTAAAATGTTGACGAGTTCTGTGGCTAAATTTAACCGCTCTAATAGGAAACCAGATCAAATGCCTTTGACAAGTCCAGAAAGCAAGCATAAATAGGCGTCGCGCGTCTCGCATAGTACGTCACAGCATGCTTAAGACACACCACCGCACTCTCTGTTGATAAACCAGCTCTGAATCCGAACTGGTTATCATGAATAGTAGTGTAACTACTTAACTGTGAATTAAGCATGCCGTCAAATATCTTTGAAATCACGGTAGCTAGTGAAATGGGCCTATAGTTACCGCTGTCGGCGTGGTCACCAGTTTTGTTTTTAGCAATTGGCACTACCACTGTTCGCATCATCTCACCGGGCAGGTAACTATGGCTCATACAAAAGCTATACAACATAGCAAGCACCCTAGGTTAGTGAGGGCCAGCATATCGTAGATGCTCGATGCTAAGCCCGTCATGACCGGGAGACTTATTCCTTGACATACGTCTAATAGTCCGAGCAATCTCCGGGGACTTAAATTTCACCCCTATTTCCATCATACGCGCTCAGGTGTAAGCCAGGGTTCAGTTTTAGGCCCCCTTCTCTTTCTCATTATGGTTAACGATCTCATTAAAGTAGTAAAGTATGCCAAATGCCTCCTATATGCTGACGATTTAAAATTAGTCCAAGTGATTGATAAGGATGTAACTCCCGAACATCTTCAAAGTGACATCGACCGAATCCATAAGTGGAGTATAGATAATAAAATGATGTTTAATGCCGGTAAATGTTACGTCATGACCTTTAGCCGCAAGTTACAACCTACACATGCCACCTATACCTTAGCAGGTGTTGAAATAAAGCGCGTGTCAACCATTAGAGATCTTGGCGTGACATTTGACTGCGGATTGACTTTCCATGCACACATGTCTGCTCAAGCTTCAGAATCTTACAGACGCCTAGGTTTTGTCCTACGCAATGCCCGTGATTTCAATAATCCTATTGTCATCAAATTATTATTTAACTGTCTAGTTAGAAGTAAGTTAGAATTTGCTGCAGCCGTCTGGAATCCCCACGAATCCACATATGAATTGTTGATTGAAAAGGCTCAGAAAGCTTTCCTTCGTTTTTTATATAAGAAGATTTTCGGATATTATCCATTTATGTATCCCACTCTTTTCTTGCTGGGAATGTTAGGATATAATTCCCTTTCAGTGCGTAGAGCCAGAGATCAGATCCTAATAGCCATAAAATTTTTAAGGAGCATGGTAGATTCCCCAGAGCTGCACAATACTTTGTGTACACTTTATGTGCCTAACAACTACCTGCGTCATAGGCTCTCACTCGACGACACCGGCTGTTCGCCACCTCCCATTGCCGCACTGTGTCGCGCGCGCAATCCCCGTTGTGTCGCATGCATGGTGCTTTAAACTCCTTAATGGAGAAAGTCCCGGAATGTGACATCTTTAATGACACACTCAAGGTGATCATGTCAAACTGTCTCATGTTATGTGAAAGCTCTGTTTGTTAGGTAAATAGGTTGCATGTTGTTATCACTTTATTCTGTTTTATATTATTTTATTTCCTCTAGTTATTGTTAAGTATGCTTGATCTCTGACTTGTGACTTGTTATTTGTTTTTGAATTATGTTAATTATATTTAGTTTTACCTATTAATTACTGTCATTGGCGCAAGCCGTTGTAATTAATTATAAATAAATAAATAAATGCCGGGCACAACATCGAGCACCAACCGCGAGGCTCCTAGAGGAGATTTTACAAAAAAATGCTTAAAATGCATTATTGGCTGTATTTTTTATTGCTTTTTTTAGAACTCTAAGGGATTATAAATTTACGTATTCGATATTAATTTCAACTTGATATCTCCACGCGTCCATGAGAAAAAGGGTCTTGACAGACTAACAGACTTGAAATTTTTTTTATGTCATAGAAATTCAAACAACAAATTAACATTAACATTCAAATTAACATTTTTTAGACTTTTCACTTTACTTGTGCTGGGAGACCTTGCTTCTTGCCAAATTTCATTATTCTAGGTCAACGGGAAGCACCCTATAGGTTTTGATTTAGTTGAGACAGTAGCGAGTATCAAAATGTGTCGCAAAATGGCCGTATTTTTTTATTGCGTTGATTTAGAAGCTTGGTTTTTTAGAACTTTAAGCGATTATAAATTTTACGTATTCGATATTAATTTCAACTTGATATCTCCACGCGTCCATGAGAAAAAGGGTCTTGACAGACTAACAGACTTGAAATTTTTTTTATGTCATAGAAATTCAAACAACAAATTAACATTAACATTCAAATTAACATTTTTTAGACTTTTCACTTTACTTGTGCTGGGAGACCTTGCTTCTTGCCAAATTTCATTATTCTAGGTCAACGGGAAGCACCCTATAGGTTTTGATTTAGTTGAGACAGTAGCGAGTATCAAAATGTGTCGCAAAATGGCCGTATTTTTTTATTGCGTTGTTTAGAAGCTTGGTTTTTTAGAACTTTAAGCGATTATAAATTTTACGTATTCGATATTAATTTCAACTTGATATCTCCACGCGTCCATGAGAAAAAGGGTCTTGACAGACTGACAGACTTGAAATTTTTTTTTATGTCATAGAAATTCAAACAACAAATTAACATTAACATTCAAATTAACATTTTTTAGACTTTTCACTTTACTTGTGCTGGGAGACCTTGCTTCTTGCCAAATTTCATTATTTTAGGTCAACGGGAAGCACCCTATAGGTTTTGATTTAGTTGAGACAGTAGCGAGTATCAAAATGTGTCGCAAAATGGCCGTATTTTTTTATTGCGTTGATTTAGAAGCTTGGTTTTTTAGAACTTTAAGCAATTATAAATTTTACGTATTCGATATTAATTTCAACTTGATATCTCCACGCGTCCATGAGAAAAAGGGTCTTGACAGACTGACAGACTTGAAATTTTTTTTTATGTCATAGAAATTCAAACAAAAAATTGACATTAACATTCAAATTAACATTTTTTTAGACTTTTCACTTTACTTGTGCTGGGAGACCTTGCTTCTTGCCAAATTTCATTATTCTAGGTCAACGGGAAGCACCCTATAGGTTTTGATTTAGTTGAGACAGTAGCGAGTATCAAAATGTGTCGCAAAATGGCCGTATTTTTTATTGCGTTGATTTAGAAGCTTGATTTTTTAGAACTTTAAGCGATTATAAATTTTACGTATTCGATATTAATTTCAACTTGATATCTCCACGCGCCCTTGAGAAAAAGGATCTTGACAGACTGACACACTTGAGTTTTTTTTTTCATATGATAGAATTACAAATTAACAATTTTCGGACCTTTTCCTTTATTTGTGTTGTGAGACCTTGCTCCTCGCCAAATTTCATGTTTCTAGGACAACGGGAAGTACCCTATAGGTTTTGATTTATTTGCGAGTATCAAATTATGTCGCATAAATGGCCGTATGTTTTAATTGCGTTGACTTAGAAGCTTGAGTTTTTTAGGACTACAAGAGACCATAGACTTACGAATTTGATATTAATTTCAAATTGATACCTCCACGCGTTTCTGAGAAAAAGGGTCTTGACAGACTGACAGACAGACAGACAGACAGACGGACAACGAAGTGATCCTATAAGGCTTCCGTTTTTTTCCTTTTGAGGTATGGAACCCTAAAAACTGTTAATGACAAACTTAATTACTTACATAAGTATTTGTGTTAAGTTTCAAGTTCATTAACCGAATTAATAAGATTTTTAATATAAACTGTATGATTCCCCGTTTTCACGCCCACACATTTTAAAAATCGTTTGGGATGTTTCCATAACTTGACTCAAAGATTATTTACACCAATTTTCGAGTTAGTCAATCCCCCCAGTAAAATCCTCCGCTGCAAAATTAACTACCCCTTTTGACCCCTTAAGAGTAGATTTTCGTAAAACCCTGATACACGTCATTCTTAATTTTTGGTCTCAAGCATAAAAATTGAGTTTTGAGTTAATCGTATCGCGCGTTAAAATTCCTCCATACAAAATTTTTACACCCCCCAATCCTTCGTTAGGTTAGGTTAGGTTAGGTAGTTTTTTTTTTTTTTTTTTTCCAGTGCTGCGAGACTGGCTCGAGCGGTCGCACGGGTTCCTCTCCTTCCGTCTGACGCAGGTGCTGTCCGGACACGGCTGTTTCGGGTCGTACCTGCACCGAATCGGACGGGAGGAGACGCCGTCGTGCCACGGTTGCGGCGCGGTGGAGGACACGGCGCAACACACCCTCGGGTCGTGCCCGTCGTGGTCCGAGACGCGCCGCGATCTGGTCGCGGTGATAGGACCGGACCTCTCGCTCCCCGGCGTGGTTAACGCCATGCTGGTGGATGAGAGGTCCTGGGCGGCGGTCGCCTCCTTCTGCGAATACGTCATGTCCCAGAAGGAGGTGGCGAAGCGCGCGCGGGAGGACGATCCTCTCGCGGCGCCGCTCCGCAGGCGGAGGAGGGGTCGGAGCAGACGACTCCTCCCAGGTGGAGGCCAGCAGGCAACGGGTGCGGGGGCACCCTTGCCTGTATCGCACGGACCTCCACCAGTGCCGGACGGCAATGGTCAGGTGCTCCCGGCCATTCCCGTAGCCCCTCAACCTGCTGGGGGGCAAGCGGGGCCCGCCAGCTAGGCGGGCATGCGCCGGGAGGGTTGTGGATGTAAAGGCTGAGCCAGTTTCCCATGACCCTCCCGTCACGGCGATGCGGGAGCGCCGCTGGGTCGTTTAGTGGGTATACCGGATTTACCGGGGAGTCCCACATAGACGGGTGGGCATGCGTAATGCATTTTTCCCAGCGTCAAAAAAAAAAAAAAAAAAAAAAAAAAAAAAAAATATAATTTACTTAGTTATGTTTCAAGTCTATTGAGTCAAGGAATAATATTTCTCATACAAACTTTCATCCCCTATTTTACCCCCTTATAGATGGAATTTCCAAAAATCCTTCCTTAGTGGATGTTTACACTGTATACGGTACTATGTGCAAAATTTCATGTCTCTAGGTCCAGCGGTTTGGGGTGCGTTGATTATTATCAGTCAGTGAGTCAGTCAGGACTTTGAATTTTATATATATATATTTACCAGGTTATTTTAAGACCATAGACTTCTTATAGGTTTTCCGTAATCTATAGGTAAAGAACTATTTTGTGTATTTAAAAAAAAAAAAATTAACCTCAGTAGTTTCGGATATAACGGAGGATAATGGTCAAATTTGGTCTATTTTCTTAAATAACTATAAAACAACTAATTTTAAAATTATGAAAAAAATATACTTGAGACCCTCACAGTATGCCCTTTCATTTGATATGTCACACGGTACAGTTTGTAAAACTTTTTTTTTACTTTATCTTATTTGCCCCCCAAAAGTGACCCCCATATTCAAAATTCATTTATTTACGTTACACGTCCGTGTTTGAATCACAGAAATTCATATGTGTACCAAATTTCAATTTAATCGGTTCATTAGATTCAGAGCAAATTAGCTGTGACAGACGGACTGACAGACAGACGCACGAGTGATCCTCTTTAAGGGTTTCGTTTTTTCCTAGTGAGGTACGGATCACACTTGCGCGAAAGAGACTTGCGCGAACCCACAGTTGCGCGAAAGACAGTTGCGCGAAAGAGACTTGCGCGAACCCACAGTTGCGCGAAAGACAGTTGCGCGAAAGAGACTTGCGCGAACCCACAGTTGCGCGAAAGATACTTGCGCGAAGGACACTTAAGCGAAAAAGTTGCGGAAATAAGATTTCTTCATAACATCACACCTGTATTCTTTCAGAGCGTTGGGCAAGGATATACATAATTATATACGGTACATTTTTTCTTTTTAACCAACTTCATTTATGTACACCGAAAAATACATTTGAGTGCCTACTTATTTCTTAAGTTATTTTTTTCTAAATTATCGAACTTATTAGTTGAATGAATGAATGATATATTTATTTGCAAGAATATAGGTACATAGGTTCTTATCATCTGTCATGGGTTTCACTATACTCGGAATTTCAGCCATACAAATATTTAGAGCATGCAGTACACATTTAGTAATAACGTAAGACATCAACACAAAAATATTAATAATCATTTCATAATTAAAATTAAAATTTAGATTTTAAGCAATTAATACATTAAAATTAAATTAAATTCTTATCATTTAAAATAATAATTTATCATGTCAATATAAAATAGCAATGTTGTAGATGTCATAATAATTAAGTTTTACATTTTATATTCAAAATATTCATTGATGGAATAAAAACATCTCTCACACAACCAGTTATACAGCTTCTTACTAAATTCTAAATCTGAAGCACTTCTAAATTCTTCTGCCAAGTGGTTAAATATTTTCACAGCCATGGTATAACAATTTTTGTTGCACATTTTTAGTCGATTACGCGGGACTACTAGTGGCTTTTGTACTATTTTCCTCTTTGACTTAGCTTTTTTATCTTTTTCAAAAAGCGAGTAGTTGTTTCTTACAAATTTGCAGGTTTCAAATATATATAGAGACGGGAGGGTAAGCAGCTTTTGCTTAATAAATACAGGTTTACAAGAGTCTGTCCACTTAAGATTGAAAATTGATCTTACACACTTTTTTTGGGCTATGAATGCCCTCTGGGCATCTGTTGAATCCCCCCATACCGTTATTCCATACCTTAAAACAGAACAAACATGGCTATGGTATACCAATAAGGCTGATTGAAAATCTGTTAAATTTTTGATCCTCCTAAGTGCAAATACGAATTTGTTTATTTTCTTACATACATTATCTACTTGAGCTTTCCAATTGCAATGTCTGTCCATAACTGCTCCTAAAAATTTGATATCATTAACTTCTTCTATGTCATTATTATTGTATTTTAAAGTTAATTTCATTTTATTTCCTATCTTTTTGTGGTTATTATATGGCCAAAATGTTATAAATTTAGTTTTATTTGCATTTATTTTTAAATTATTCTTGTCTGCCAATTTATTAAATCTGTCAATGCTTTATTCGTAACTATTTTACTGTTATCTAGAGTTTTCTCTTTTGTCAACACGGTAGTATCGGTAGTATCAGTTTTCTTTTTACTTTTTATTTTTTTCGACATGGGTGTCACTTTCATGGGTTTTGAGGTCACTGATAATGATAGTGACGTCAAAATGAAAATCCAAGATGGCGGCTGCGAAAATCTTAAAATTTTTCGTCATGGGTATCATTTTCAAGGTTTTCGAGGTCGCTGAAAATGATAATGAAGTCAAAATGAAAATCCAAGATGACGGCTGAAAAATTTAAAAATTTTTCGTCATGCGTGTCATTGTCATTCTTTTTGAGGTCGCTGAAAACGATAATGAAGTCAAAATGAACATCCAAGATAGCGGCATCGAAAATTTTCAAATTTTTCGTCATTGGTGTCGTTTCCATTGTGCACGACAATGCAGCGAATGAAGTCAAAATCAAAATGAATTCTGACAAGAAAATTTTGAAAATTTTTGCAGTCGCTATCTTGGATTTTCATTTTGACTTCACTATCGGCTTTAGCACCTGTTGGGGTTTTCTCGTCGTTAACGGATACTCCGGTAGTAGTTGTAGGTAGTTCACACCAAACCACTGTTATGTTCAATAGGTTATTTATGGAAACAGTTTAGAGTTAAGTTATGTTTAGTTATCTGAGCCGCACTTGATGTTATGATAGTAGGTAATGATCGACCCGCACATTGGCGCGTGATGGAGCTTTCGTTACGACTGAAGTTATGTTAATAAGTAGGTATAAATTAGGTACGGTAAGAAAATTTGCTAATAATTCAGCAGGCGATGCGTTAAAAACGACTAAACGTAATTTTGCTGTATGGGCTTTCGTGGCTCGTACAATTTCTGAAAAGTGGGTATGCTTTTTAGAGACATCGTTTTAATTTTCCTGTAATCTTTACTTATACTCCTATCACATATAATTATTTCAGATTTTTCTCTATGCAAACTTTGGAGACAAGGGAGGGGGGGGGGACGGTATTTGTTTTACCTTTTTTTATCAAAAGTCGAAAACTATGCGGCCTAAAAAAAAAGAAAAAAAAAATTGAGAATGTTCAAACATCGTTCTTTCATATGATACCCCACATGCCCGAGTAGCGCCACTTCGAATATTTAAGACCCCCCTTTCAGTTCGTCGCAAAAAAAAAAATCTTTCTTGTTTGCAAAATAGTTGGCTAAACGTCATCTAAAACTGTTCCAAATTTCAAGTGCGAATTTTATTTACATAATATAAAATCTAACAATCTTAAAAACAAAATATGTACAAGTATATTATAAAGGAGGGGAAATAATCAAAGGGCATCAAAAAATTCGTCCGCATCGCTGTCGACAGGAAAAGTGCCCAAAAGGCTGGCAGCATTGCCACGTTTTATGGCAATGCTAATTCTTTGGCGAAAAAATAGGCCAGCCCTTTGGTCACGTGTAGAGTCGACCAACCGCTTGGCGATGTCCCGAAAAACTAATAGAGCATTTGGACCCCATGGCCCTAGTTTTTCAACCCCAAACGGCTCAAACATATAAGTCCCAATAAGATTAGAATATTTGCGCCGTTTGAGGTTTTCCGATCACGCAGCAGCCGACCCAGCACAGCCCACCGTGCTGGAAGATGGGATGGCGCAAGGGTGTCAACACAAGTTGCATCCCACACCAAAGGCCTACCTATCTTCCAAGGCATTATGGTCATTCCGTCTGGTCTCTTCCCATCGTCGCGTGCCAAGCCAATGGGTTCTAAAACAGCTGGCACCCCGGCGACGGATGATGTCATTAATGCTGGCGTGCCGTACTATCCGGCCTGCGCTCTTATTGCAGGATAGGCCATGATGTCCGAGGCAGTCGACACCTACGCCGCATCGGCAGAGATGCGGAGTCACGCAATGAGCGCCCAGACGTAGACAGGTAGCGAGCCGGAAGGTGATGTCACCCAGCATAGTTCCTATGTTGAGTGACGGTAGTGCCTGAAGCCAGAGGCCCGACTTCCACTCACCCACAGCCAGCAGGCGGGCACGCTCAGCAGTATTGGTGGATAAGATTATTCCGTACCAACCTGCAGAGCGGCTCATCCCACTGCCTCTGGGAAGATGGGTTCACGGGCCGAACTGTATCCGGGCAAGCCACATTCCAGGCGTTCACTGCGTCGGTCAAGCACGGCACTTCAGAGTGAACCAGAGAGGGGGCTAAAATTTTCTCAGTCAACTTTTCAGTGCTGTGGACAGAGGACAGGAACGCCGGTAAGCTAATACTGGAAATTTTGCGGATGCCGAGACCACCAAAACGGATAGGTGGCTTGCAACCACGCCCGGTCGTCCAAGGCCACATTTAAAATGGATGTTAGTGTGCTGCGAATAATTTGGTAAATTTCGTCCAAGAGGTGTGGCTACTTCCATAAAGGGGAAGAACGTGGGGGGGGGGGGTTAATCCCAAAATAATTTTGTATGTGATCAAATTAATAAGATGAAAAGAATTTATCCCAAAAACAAACATACCTAACATTGTACCTAACAATGATAGGTATGTTTGTTTTTGGGATAAATTCTTTTCAACTACGGAACCCTTCATTGTGCGTGGCCCGACACGGACTTGGCCGGTTTGTTTATATACTTGTACATACTTATTATTATTTTAAATCTGTTAGTTTTAAATTATGTATGTAGATATTATTATTAAAAAAATATGTAGAGAATTAGCACTCATCTTGTCTACTACTACTAGCCAAAAATGTTCTGGTTGTTATTCTGATACAGCTGCAAATATCATGAGCTACCTAGAGGTAGCTCATGATATTTGCAGCCTCTAGGTATAGTAAGTACTGTACTTAGTACTTACTATTATACCTAAGGTAGTCTGCATTGTCGTTACATTCTGTTAACTTACAAAAGTCTAATCTCAGGGAGGGCATCTCGTTTACAGCCGCACTCCCTCGCGAATATAAGGCTGCTAGTTCCCCTGATGATGAGTGATACGAGCGAAGACAGCGATGAGAGCGACACGAGCGCGGAGAGCGAGCGGTACGAGCGCGCCCGCGTCAACAGAGACACGCCTTTCAGCAACATCCCCTCGAGCGCATTCGTCCTCGACGAGAGTCCCCCTGCCGCGTCACAGAAACACAAACGCGGACACAAACACAGCCGCAAGCAAGACCTCGCGTACCGGCCGCGCTCCATCTACCTAGAGAGCATAGAGGCAACCGAGAGCGGTGAACGGGACGAGCGCAGTGAGCAGGTCGAGCTTGGCGCGGAAATCGTGCGCGCGTGCTCGCGACTAATGCGCTCGCCGGTGGGCCGTCGGCACGAACTGTTGATACTGCTGTGCTCGGAGCTGCTGGACGCGGAGCCCGCGCCCCCCGCGCCCCTCGCGCCTCTTGTGCCCGGCCCCGACTGCGCGTGCTGCCAACAGAGCGCCGCGCCGCCGCCGCTGTGGTTGGAGCCACTGGTGCGCGCGCGCCGCGACCTCGTGCCTATCGGAGAGAACTCCTACTGGTGAGCGCACACAGTACCTACGTGTAGTACATTATATGTATGTTGTAAGTACTTGCCTTGGTTATAAATAATTAAGTGTTATGAGGTCGTTGTTTCCTACCACCTCTGCCTCCGAGGTCAAGCAAGGTCTCTTTTAAAATCCAGATATTCCAATGGTTAGTCAGATCATGAGGGCCATGCGTATTTGAATTGACATGTCTTGACATTGACAGCCTTTAGGTTATAGCCATTAGGTTGGGGAAAAAGTCTTTTCGCATTATAGTATGTATGAACTTAAAATAAAATCTCTTTGGCTCTACTATTTGTATCTGGCTGGTTTTGGTATCATTGAAAGTTTAAATTTTAAAGAACATAATTTCAAATTCAAATTAGGAAAATGTGTGATTTTCATTTATTTTTCGTACTGTCCAAGATGAGTGAATCTAATGAAGAAATTCGATAAATTTTAAAATTTTACTACAAAAAAAGTAAAAATGCAACGCAAGCCGCGAAAAAAATTTACGATGTTTTTGGACCCAGTGCAGTGTCTGTGAGAGTAGCACAAATTTGGTTTAAGCGTTTTCAATCCGGAAATTTTGATGTCAAAGATGCACGTCGCTCTGGTCGCCCTATTACGGATAAAATGGATGCCATTTTTGAAAAAGTGGAGCAATATCGGCATATCAGTAGTTACGACGTAGCTGAAGAACTGGGAATTGACCACAAAACAGTTTTGGGCATTTGAAAAAAACTGGGTACACAAAAAAGCTCAATATTTGGGTACCTCACGAGCTCACTGAAAGAAACCTGATGAACCGTGTACTCATTTGTGATTCTTTATTAGCTATTGTTAATCAAGTATAATATATAATGTATTTTAATTGTAATTTTAAAATGTCAATGATTCACAATAATTAAATTTTACTTAACATTTGCACAACCGAAAGGTTGAATATAGTATATCAAACAAACTGTATAACATCTAATGTACATCCTATATTCTAGCAAATAAAGTTATTATTAGTTAATTAATTAATTAATTCATTCATTCATTTATGTTTTGCCCAGAGGCGTACAAATACATTTAAATAACATTGTCGAATTTTTACTTTTAACACTTCACATTAGTAATAAAATCAATATTTATTGGTACATGAACAGAATAGAATAAACGTGCAATATCAATACAAATTGAAAATAGAATCAAATTCAATAAAAATGTCAAATAGATTACGAGTATGTTACATGTCATAATAATACTAATGTCAAATAAAATTCTAAGTCGTCAGTGCTGCGAGACTGGCTCGAGCGGTCGCACGGGTTCCTCTCCTTCCGTCTGACGCAGGTGCTGTCCGGACACGGCTGTTTCGGGTCGTACCTGCACCGAATCGGACGGGAGGAGACGCCGTCGTGCCACGGTTGCGGCGCGGTGGAGGACACGGCGCAACACACCCTCGGGTCGTGCCCGTCGTGGTCCGAGACGCGCCGCGATCTGGTCGCGGTGATAGGACCGGACCTCTCGCTCCCCGGCGTGGTTAACGCCATGCTGGTGGATGAGAGGTCCTGGGCGGCGGTCGCCTCCTTCTGCGAATACGTCATGTCCCAGAAGGAGGTGGCGAAGCGCGCGCGGGAGGACGATCCTCTCGCGGCGCCGCTCCGCAGGCGGAGGAGGGGTCGGAGCAGACGACTCCTCCCAGGTGGAGGCCAGCAGGCAACGGGTGCGGGGGCACCCTTGCCTGTATCGCACGGACCTCCACCAGTGCCGGACGGCAATGGTCAGGTGCTCCCGGCCATTCCCGTAGCCCCTCAACCTGCTGGGGGGCAAGCGGGGCCCGCCAGCTAGGCGGGCATGCGCCGGGAGGGTTGTGGATGTAAAGGCTGAGCCAGTTTCCCATGACCCTCCCGTCACGGCGATGCGGGAGCGCCGCTGGGTCGTTTAGTGGGTATACCGGATTTACCGGGGAGTCCCACATAGACGGGTGGGCATGCGTAATGCATTTTTCCCAGCGTCAAAAAAAAAAAAAAAAAAAAAAAAAAAAAAAAATATAATTTACTTAGTTATGTTTCAAGTCTATTGAGTCAAGGAATAATATTTCTCATACAAACTTTCATCCCCTATTTTACCCCCTTATAGATGGAATTTCCAAAAATCCTTCCTTAGTGGATGTTTACACTGTATACGGTACTATGTGCAAAATTTCATGTCTCTAGGTCCAGCGGTTTGGGGTGCGTTGATTATTATCAGTCAGTGAGTCAGTCAGGACTTTGAATTTTATATATATATATTTACCAGGTTATTTTAAGACCATAGACTTCTTATAGGTTTTCCGTAATCTATAGGTAAAGAACTATTTTGTGTATTTAAAAAAAAAAAAATTAACCTCAGTAGTTTCGGATATAACGGAGGATAATGGTCAAATTTGGTCTATTTTCTTAAATAACTATAAAACAACTAATTTTAAAATTATGAAAAAAATATACTTGAGACCCTCACAGTATGCCCTTTCATTTGATATGTCACACGGTACAGTTTGTAAAACTTTTTTTTTACTTTATCTTATTTGCCCCCCAAAAGTGACCCCCATATTCAAAATTCATTTATTTACGTTACACGTCCGTGTTTGAATCACAGAAATTCATATGTGTACCAAATTTCAATTTAATCGGTTCATTAGATTCAGAGCAAATTAGCTGTGACAGACGGACTGACAGACAGACGCACGAGTGATCCTCTTTAAGGGTTTCGTTTTTTCCTAGTGAGGTACGGATCACACTTGCGCGAAAGAGACTTGCGCGAACCCACAGTTGCGCGAAAGACAGTTGCGCGAAAGAGACTTGCGCGAACCCACAGTTGCGCGAAAGACAGTTGCGCGAAAGAGACTTGCGCGAACCCACAGTTGCGCGAAAGATACTTGCGCGAAGGACACTTAAGCGAAAAAGTTGCGGAAATAAGATTTCTTCATAACATCACACCTGTATTCTTTCAGAGCGTTGGGCAAGGATATACATAATTATATACGGTACATTTTTTCTTTTTAACCAACTTCATTTATGTACACCGAAAAATACATTTGAGTGCCTACTTATTTCTTAAGTTATTTTTTTCTAAATTATCGAACTTATTAGTTGAATGAATGAATGATATATTTATTTGCAAGAATATAGGTACATAGGTTCTTATCATCTGTCATGGGTTTCACTATACTCGGAATTTCAGCCATACAAATATTTAGAGCATGCAGTACACATTTAGTAATAACGTAAGACATCAACACAAAAATATTAATAATCATTTCATAATTAAAATTAAAATTTAGATTTTAAGCAATTAATACATTAAAATTAAATTAAATTCTTATCATTTAAAATAATAATTTATCATGTCAATATAAAATAGCAATGTTGTAGATGTCATAATAATTAAGTTTTACATTTTATATTCAAAATATTCATTGATGGAATAAAAACATCTCTCACACAACCAGTTATACAGCTTCTTACTAAATTCTAAATCTGAAGCACTTCTAAATTCTTCTGCCAAGTGGTTAAATATTTTCACAGCCATGGTATAACAATTTTTGTTGCACATTTTTAGTCGATTACGCGGGACTACTAGTGGCTTTTGTACTATTTTCCTCTTTGACTTAGCTTTTTTATCTTTTTCAAAAAGCGAGTAGTTGTTTCTTACAAATTTGCAGGTTTCAAATATATATAGAGACGGGAGGGTAAGCAGCTTTTGCTTAATAAATACAGGTTTACAAGAGTCTGTCCACTTAAGATTGAAAATTGATCTTACACACTTTTTTTGGGCTATGAATGCCCTCTGGGCATCTGTTGAATCCCCCCATACCGTTATTCCATACCTTAAAACAGAACAAACATGGCTATGGTATACCAATAAGGCTGATTGAAAATCTGTTAAATTTTTGATCCTCCTAAGTGCAAATACGAATTTGTTTATTTTCTTACATACATTATCTACTTGAGCTTTCCAATTGCAATGTCTGTCCATAACTGCTCCTAAAAATTTGATATCATTAACTTCTTCTATGTCATTATTATTGTATTTTAAAGTTAATTTCATTTTATTTCCTATCTTTTTGTGGTTATTATATGGCCAAAATGTTATAAATTTAGTTTTATTTGCATTTATTTTTAAATTATTCTTGTCTGCCAATTTATTAAATCTGTCAATGCTTTATTCGTAACTATTTTACTGTTATCTAGAGTTTTCTCTTTTGTCAACACGGTAGTATCGGTAGTATCAGTTTTCTTTTTACTTTTTATTTTTTTCGACATGGGTGTCACTTTCATGGGTTTTGAGGTCACTGATAATGATAGTGACGTCAAAATGAAAATCCAAGATGGCGGCTGCGAAAATCTTAAAATTTTTCGTCATGGGTATCATTTTCAAGGTTTTCGAGGTCGCTGAAAATGATAATGAAGTCAAAATGAAAATCCAAGATGACGGCTGAAAAATTTAAAAATTTTTCGTCATGCGTGTCATTGTCATTCTTTTTGAGGTCGCTGAAAACGATAATGAAGTCAAAATGAACATCCAAGATAGCGGCATCGAAAATTTTCAAATTTTTCGTCATTGGTGTCGTTTCCATTGTGCACGACAATGCAGCGAATGAAGTCAAAATCAAAATGAATTCTGACAAGAAAATTTTGAAAATTTTTGCAGTCGCTATCTTGGATTTTCATTTTGACTTCACTATCGGCTTTAGCACCTGTTGGGGTTTTCTCGTCGTTAACGGATACTCCGGTAGTAGTTGTAGGTAGTTCACACCAAACCACTGTTATGTTCAATAGGTTATTTATGGAAACAGTTTAGAGTTAAGTTATGTTTAGTTATCTGAGCCGCACTTGATGTTATGATAGTAGGTAATGATCGACCCGCACATTGGCGCGTGATGGAGCTTTCGTTACGACTGAAGTTATGTTAATAAGTAGGTATAAATTAGGTACGGTAAGAAAATTTGCTAATAATTCAGCAGGCGATGCGTTAAAAACGACTAAACGTAATTTTGCTGTATGGGCTTTCGTGGCTCGTACAATTTCTGAAAAGTGGGTATGCTTTTTAGAGACATCGTTTTAATTTTCCTGTAATCTTTACTTATACTCCTATCACATATAATTATTTCAGATTTTTCTCTATGCAAACTTTGGAGACAAGGGAGGGGGGGGGGGACGGTATTTGTTTTACCTTTTTTTATCAAAAGTCGAAAACTATGCGGCCTAAAAAAAAAGAAAAAAAAAATTGAGAATGTTCAAACATCGTTCTTTCATATGATACCCCACATGCCCGAGTAGCGCCACTTCGAATATTTAAGACCCCCCTTTCAGTTCGTCGCAAAAAAAAAAATCTTTCTTGTTTGCAAAATAGTTGGCTAAACGTCATCTAAAACTGTTCCAAATTTCAAGTGCGAATTTTATTTACATAATATAAAATCTAACAATCTTAAAAACAAAATATGTACAAGTATATTATAAAGGAGGGGAAATAATCAAAGGGCATCAAAAAATTCGTCCGCATCGCTGTCGACAGGAAAAGTGCCCAAAAGGCTGGCAGCATTGCCACGTTTTATGGCAATGCTAATTCTTTGGCGAAAAAATAGGCCAGCCCTTTGGTCACGTGTAGAGTCGACCAACCGCTTGGCGATGTCCCGAAAAACTAATAGAGCATTTGGACCCCATGGCCCTAGTTTTTCAACCCCAAACGGCTCAAACATATAAGTCCCAATAAGATTAGAATATTTGCGCCGTTTGAGGTTTTCCGATCACGCAGCAGCCGACCCAGCACAGCCCACCGTGCTGGAAGATGGGATGGCGCAAGGGTGTCAACACAAGTTGCATCCCACACCAAAGGCCTACCTATCTTCCAAGGCATTATGGTCATTCCGTCTGGTCTCTTCCCATCGTCGCGTGCCAAGCCAATGGGTTCTAAAACAGCTGGCACCCCGGCGACGGATGATGTCATTAATGCTGGCGTGCCGTACTATCCGGCCTGCGCTCTTATTGCAGGATAGGCCATGATGTCCGAGGCAGTCGACACCTACGCCGCATCGGCAGAGATGCGGAGTCACGCAATGAGCGCCCAGACGTAGACAGGTAGCGAGCCGGAAGGTGATGTCACCCAGCATAGTTCCTATGTTGAGTGACGGTAGTGCCTGAAGCCAGAGGCCCGACTTCCACTCACCCACAGCCAGCAGGCGGGCACGCTCAGCAGTATTGGTGGATAAGATTATTCCGTACCAACCTGCAGAGCGGCTCATCCCACTGCCTCTGGGAAGATGGGTTCACGGGCCGAACTGTATCCGGGCAAGCCACATTCCAGGCGTTCACTGCGTCGGTCAAGCACGGCACTTCAGAGTGAACCAGAGAGGGGGCTAAAATTTTCTCAGTCAACTTTTCAGTGCTGTGGACAGAGGACAGGAACGCCGGTAAGCTAATACTGGAAATTTTGCGGATGCCGAGACCACCAAAACGGATAGGTGGCTTGCAACCACGCCCGGTCGTCCAAGGCCACATTTAAAATGGATGTTAGTGTGCTGCGAATAATTTGGTAAATTTCGTCCAAGAGGTGTGGCTACTTCCATAAAGGGGAAGAACGTGGGGGGGGGGGGGGGGGTTAATCCCAAAATAATTTTGTATGTGATCAAATTAATAAGATGAAAAGAATTTATCCCAAAAACAAACATACCTAACATTGTACCTAACAATGATAGGTATGTTTGTTTTTGGGATAAATTCTTTTCAACTACGGAACCCTTCATTGTGCGTGGCCCGACACGGACTTGGCCGGTTTGTTTATATACTTGTACATACTTATTATTATTTTAAATCTGTTAGTTTTAAATTATGTATGTAGATATTATTATTAAAAAAATATGTAGAGAATTAGCACTCATCTTGTCTACTACTACTAGCCAAAAATGTTCTGGTTGTTATTCTGATACAGCTGCAAATATCATGAGCTACCTAGAGGTAGCTCATGATATTTGCAGCCTCTAGGTATAGTAAGTACTGTACTTAGTACTTACTATTATACCTAAGGTAGTCTGCATTGTCGTTACATTCTGTTAACTTACAAAAGTCTAATCTCAGGGAGGGCATCTCGTTTACAGCCGCACTCCCTCGCGAATATAAGGCTGCTAGTTCCCCTGATGATGAGTGATACGAGCGAAGACAGCGATGAGAGCGACACGAGCGCGGAGAGCGAGCGGTACGAGCGCGCCCGCGTCAACAGAGACACGCCTTTCAGCAACATCCCCTCGAGCGCATTCGTCCTCGACGAGAGTCCCCCTGCCGCGTCACAGAAACACAAACGCGGACACAAACACAGCCGCAAGCAAGACCTCGCGTACCGGCCGCGCTCCATCTACCTAGAGAGCATAGAGGCAACCGAGAGCGGTGAACGGGACGAGCGCAGTGAGCAGGTCGAGCTTGGCGCGGAAATCGTGCGCGCGTGCTCGCGACTAATGCGCTCGCCGGTGGGCCGTCGGCACGAACTGTTGATACTGCTGTGCTCGGAGCTGCTGGACGCGGAGCCCGCGCCCCCCGCGCCCCTCGCGCCTCTTGCGCCCGGCCCCGACTGCGCGTGCTGCCAACAGAGCGCCGCGCCGCCGCCGCTGTGGTTGGAGCCACTGGTGCGCGCGCGCCGCGACCTCGTGCCTATCGGAGAGAACTCCTACTGGTGAGCGCACACAGTACCTACGTGTAGTACATTATATGTATGTTGTAAGTACTTGCCTTGGTTATAAATAATTAAGTGTTATGAGGTCGTTGTTTCCTACCACCTCTGCCTCCGAGGTCAAGCAAGGTCTCTTTTAAAATCCAGATATTCCAATGGTTAGTCAGATCATGAGGGCCATGCGTATTTGAATTGACATGTCTTGACATTGACAGCCTTTAGGTTATAGCCATTAGGTTGGGGAAAAAGTCTTTTCGCATTATAGTATGTATGAACTTAAAATAAAATCTCTTTGGCTCTACTATTTGTATCTGGCTGGTTTTGGTATCATTGAAAGTTTAAATTTTAAAGAACATAATTTCAAATTCAAATTAGGAAAATGTGTGATTTTCATTTATTTTTCGTACTGTCCAAGATGAGTGAATCTAATGAAGAAATTCGATAAATTTTAAAATTTTACTACAAAAAAAGTAAAAATGCAACGCAAGCCGCGAAAAAAATTTACGATGTTTTTGGACCCAGTGCAGTGTCTGTGAGAGTAGCACAAATTTGGTTTAAGCGTTTTCAATCCGGAAATTTTGATGTCAAAGATGCACGTCGCTCTGGTCGCCCTATTACGGATAAAATGGATGCCATTTTTGAAAAAGTGGAGCAATATCGGCATATCAGTAGTTACGACGTAGCTGAAGAACTGGGAATTGACCACAAAACAGTTTTGGGCATTTGAAAAAAACTGGGTACACAAAAAAGCTCAATATTTGGGTACCTCACGAGCTCACTGAAAGAAACCTGATGAACCGTGTACTCATTTGTGATTCTTTATTAGCTATTGTTAATCAAGTATAATATATAATGTATTTTAATTGTAATTTTAAAATGTCAATGATTCACAATAATTAAATTTTACTTAACATTTGCACAACCGAAAGGTTGAATATAGTATATCAAACAAACTGTATAACATCTAATGTACATCCTATATTCTAGCAAATAAAGTTATTATTAGTTAATTAATTAATTAATTCATTCATTCATTTATGTTTTGCCCAGAGGCGTACAAATACATTTAAATAACATTGTCGAATTTTTACTTTTAACACTTCACATTAGTAATAAAATCAATATTTATTGGTACATGAACAGAATAGAATAAACGTGCAATATCAATACAAATTGAAAATAGAATCAAATTCAATAAAAATGTCAAATAGATTACGAGTATGTTACATGTCATAATAATACTAATGTCAAATAAAATTCTAAGTCGTCAGAATGTATAATTTTCTTAAGTAGTAATTATAGAATTATCGTCCAAATATTCCTGAAGTGAGTAATAGCATTTATTTATCAATATTTTTAACCGACTTCAAAAAGGAGGAGGTTCTCAATTCGTCGGAACCTTTTTTTTTATGTTTGTTCCCCAATTACTCGAAGATTGCTGGACCGATTTGGTTTTTTTTTGTTTTATTCGAGAGGGTATACATCACAGTTGGTCCCATATAAAATTGATTAACTTTGCTTCTGTAGTTTTTGAGATAGCTTCTATAATACGTATTTTTTACGTTTTTTATGGATGATGTTCTAGTTTGTTTTGCAGGTTATTAGAATTTGTGTTTGGGGTAGGTACACAACTAAAAAGTGAAAAATAAAAACTTTTTTACAAAAAAATACAACCGACTTCCAAAAACAACACTACAAAGTGAAAAATAACTTTATTTTCGGAAGTCGGTGGCAAAAAACGAAAATACATTTAACTAGACACCGACTTCCGAAATTAAAGTTATTTTTCACTTTGTAGTGTTGTTTTTGGAAGTCGGTTGTATTTTTTTTAATAGTTCCGTTTTGAAATTGTCTAGATTTAACGTTTTAATTTTTTCAGGTAGTTTGTTAAATATTTTTTGCCCATACAGAAGGTACTTTTATTCATTAGTGCAGTTTTGCCATAAGTCACTTCGAGTTCTGACTTATTTTTATCGCGTAATTTTCTGTAGTAACTTTTAGTAGCTATTTTGTATAATGAAATGTTAGATTTGACGAACATATTTGTTTCGTTTATGTACAACGATGGTAAGGTAAGAATTTTTAGACGTACAAAGAACGGTTGACAACTGTCTGTGCTTTTAAGGCCACACATAGCTCTGACACATCTTTTTTGGGCTCTAAATACGAGTTCTCTGTCAACTGAATTGCCCCAGTATATTACGCCATATCTGAGTGTTAATGCAACATAGCCGTGATAGGCTGTTAGTACGTATTCTATGCTCACTATTTTTGATAGTTTATAGAGAGCGTAGGTAAATTTATTAAGTTTCTTACATATTTCGTCTGTCTGGGGTCTCTAAGACAAATTGTTGTCTATATTAACACCAAGAAATTTAGTAGCAGTAGTTGATTCTATTTTTGTCCCTAAATAGCTAATGTCAAGGATTGAATTTGGTATTCTTTGATAAAAATGCATAATTTTAGTCTTGTCTAAGTTTATAATTAGATTATTGTAGTCAAACCATGTTATAATTCTATTTAATGTCATATTTATTTCATTTTCATAAGTATTGGGATCATCACACTTAATAATTACGGTGCTACGAGTATCATCGGCGAATAGTACCATGGGGTGCTTTATTTGCCTCGGAAGGTCATTTATGTAGAGCAAAAAGAGGGGGGGTCCTAGCACGCTACCCTGAGGAATGCCGTATTTTATTAGCTCGCTTTCGGAACGATATTTTTTCTCGTAACTAGTATTTGAGGATATATGTGTGATTTCTACAAATTGCTCTCTGTCCGTTAAGTAAGATCGAATGAGGTCAAGTAATTTCCCCTTATACCATATTTTTCAAGTTTATGTATTAGTATAGGATAATCCACATAATCTAAAGCTTTAGTTAGATCCATATACAGGGTTACAGGTTAAGTCGACCTATTCCCTTTAAGGGCATGTTCTTTACATTGTTTCTGATTGATTTGGCTATGAAACACCCTATCCTAAATCTAACCGTTTTCGAGATATTTGAAATTAATTGTTTTTTATAAAAAATACCCGATTTTTGTCTATCAGCTCAGATATTGTGAAACGTGTAAGTCTTATTATTACTGTTATTTATTTTTTACATGTAAAATAAGATGCTTTATGACCTAAATAACCAAGATTGTCCATAAAATTAATAAATAAGTCGTTGTAGATGATTAAACTTTCAAAAAAGTAATTAAAATTTAGAAACCTTAATTTTTGTTTAAGGATATCTAAAAAAAAAATTATGGCACTTGTTTTGCAGATGAGCTTAAAAATATCTACGTTTCATCAGCTATCCAACGAGGTATGATAATCTGGGGTTTTATCAAAAATGCAGAGCAAAACTTAATTTCATTGGCTACAGGGGAGGTAAAAAAAATACTAAATAAAACAATCGCTTAGTACAAGATGCTTTTAATAAACTATTAAAACTGTTAAATTTCTAAATTTCGTGTTCGACATGTCCGCCTCTATTTTGCACACATCTTCGCATTCTTTTTCGAAGTCCACTTTTAACAACACCAGTAGTTAAAGTTCTTCTTATTTCATTCGCCGCATTAATTATTTTTTCTCTCAATACCTCAACGGATGAAACTGGGTTGGGGTCACTGTATACAAGACTCTTCATGTGCCCCCATACGTAAAAATCCATGGGGGTTATGTCAGGACTTCTAGCTGGCCAGGGTAAAGGCCCACCTCGTCCAATCCACTTATTTGGATAATTTGTATCCAGCCATTCTCTGACACTTCTCCTGAAATGGGCGGGGCAGCCATCATGCTGATACCACATGTCTCTTATTAGATTTAGTGGTAAATCATCTAGTAAATCACTTAAGTCTCCTCGTAAGAAATTTTCATAGTGTTCTCCATTTAAATTATCAGGGAGAAAATAAGGCCCAATCAAATTATTTGAAATAATACCCATCCACACGTTGAGGCTAAATCTTCGTTGTGACCCCTTTACTCTCTTTTTGTTTGGATTTCTCTGTTCTTTCGGGGCCCAATAATGAGCGTTATGGTAATTGGTAATCCCATCTTTATCAAACTTAGACTCATCTGTCCACAAGATTTTTTTAAGGAAAGTCGGGTCTTCGAAATCAGCATTTAACATAAATCTGCAGAAATCCAATCTTCTCGCAGGATCTCCCTCTTCGATAGCATGTACCGGCGTATAATGGTAAGGGTATAGGCCCGCTGTGTGAACGGTAAACCATACCTTCCATTGCGAGAGTCCCAGAGCACGGGCAACAATATTAGTGGAAGTGGTTGGATCCAATCGAAATTGTTCCACTATCTCATTATTTTGTTCTTCGTCGTCATCAATCACACGTGGTCTTCCCAAGTCTGTACGTCGTCTTGAAACGGAGCCAGTTTCTCGAAGTCTTCGATAAACTCCGTTGAACACGCTCACATCCGGCACTCGACGGTCGGGATAGCGTATTATGTACTCATTGCGAGCATGCGCAGACACACAATTGCAGTATCCATAGCAAATTAGCATGTCAGCATATTCCTCATTCGTGTAGGCTGCCATCTTGAACAGTTCCGTATCACAAGCACAATCAGAATCCAGTTAACACGCACAGTAAGTCAGGAATCAGAAGAAACAGTCCAGAAACACAGCCAAGTCGAATAGAAAACAGAGAACAAAATAATATCGCATCTACCACGGACGAATCACATAAGCAGACTAACAGATTATTGTTGGATAATGATAACCAAACACAAAGCGCATTGTATTACCAAACCGGTTTCTTCACGTTATGTTTCCCACTCACACCTGCACAAAGCGTATAGTAAGGTATCTCGCTCACACTCACCGCATTAACCTTAAAGGACAATAGGCTAGGGTCTACTACCTGGGGGCTCGCAACTAAGTTTTTTCTATGACTGTTTTTTTTAACCCTAGATTATCATACCTCGTTGGATAGCTGATGAAACGTAGATATTTTTAAGCTCATCTGCAAAACAAGTGCCATAATTTTTTTTTTAGATATCCTTAAACAAAAATTAAGCTTTCTAAATTTTAATTACTTTTTTGAAAGTTTAATCATCTACAACGACTTATTTATTAATTTTATGGACAATCTTGGTTATTTAGGTCATAAAGCATCTTATTTTACATGTAAAAAATAAATAACAGTAATAATAAGACTTACACGTTTCACAATATCTGAGCTGATAGACAAAAATCGGGTATTTTTTATAAAAAACAATTAATTTCAAATATCTCGAAAACGGTTAGATTTAGGATAGGGTGTTTCATAGCCAAATCAATCAGAAACAATGTAAAGAACATGCCCTTAAAGGGAATAGGTCGACTTAACCTGTAACCCTGTATATAGCACATACAGGATTTCTGTTATCCATATTTGACAAAATAGGTAAAAGCAGGTCATGTATAGCCATATTGATTGTCTGCTGCTTACGAAATCCCTTAGTTCATTGACTAATGTGTTTGATTTCTCAAGGTAGTTGTACAAGGACTAACAAATGACTTTCTCAAATATTTTTGAAAAGACTGGTATCAACGCAATAGGCCTATAATTTGACATAGTTTGTCTATCATTTTTTTTGTGCAATGGTACAATTATTGACGTTTTTAATTTCTCAGGGAAGATTCCGCTAGAAATACTCATATTAATTATGTGACTGAGATGTGGAGCTATGTAATGAGACATTTCTTTGATAACTTTAGTGCATACTCCGTCATAACCAACACTATTTGTATTTCGAAGTGAGGTAATATGATTATTTATGTCTTGAGGTATGGTCGGCTCCATAAATAAAGAGTTTGAAGTATTTAAGCGTACCTTAATTTCTGGTATAGTTTTATTTTTTGGTTCGGTAACTTGATTAATATAAAACTTGTTAAGGACTAGGACAGCATTATAAAGTAAGAATAGCTATGCAATGTGTACTCGTATATTTAATGCTATACCTGACAGTATTAAAAACTTACCGGCTAATAAATTTGTAAAGTGTCTCAAAATATGGTTGGGGAAAAAAAACTTCTACTCAGTAAATGACATATTTAATAAGAAATTTAACAATAAATAACACCATCCCTCGGACATTAATATTATTTTTATAATATACTCGTATATATTTTTTTATGTATCTAATAATATAATCAATTTCTCAATTTTAATTTTGCTGAATTATGACTATACTAGTAACTAAGTAACTACTTTTATCTATAAACCCAAATGTTTGCATGTCACATTATTATGACTAAGTGTTATGGATCTGTATATTTATTTATTTAAGACCGAAATTTATACCAACACTTATGGCAAATAAATTGATTTAACTTGATTTGATGAGATTAAAGCAAGAAGTTGAGAGAAAGCGGCCGGAATTAACCAACAGAAGGGGTGTGGGTTTTCATCATGATAACGCTAGACCTCACACATCTTTAGCCATTCAGCAAAAATTAAGAGAGTTTGGCTGGGAGGTGTTAATGCATCCGCCGTATAGTCCTGACCGTGCACCTTCAGATTTTCACCTGTTTTGGTCTCTTCAGAATTCTTTAGGCAGTGTCATGTTAACATCACGAGAGGACTGCCAAAACCACTTGTCGTGGTATTTTGATCAGAAGTCCCAAAATTTCTATAGCAATGGGATCATGTCCCTACCTACAAGATGGCAAAAAGTTATCGAACAAAATGGTACCTACATACTTTAGATAAATGTAAATAATGTGTATTAAAAAATGTTTTGAATTTTCTTAAAAAATGCGAAGAAACTTTTTCCCCAACCTATATATTAACCTACCTACAACCTATTATACACAGACTGTTTTGTAATGAAACCGAGAGCTCAAAGACCCGACGACGAAATACCTAACCAAACACTAGGGACATTTGGGCGCCGCATGAAGTGGTCGAACTGCCAGACTTACCATTTACCGCATGCAGTGCGTATGGTTGAGGTCGAAAGTCCACTAGGCATTGTGTGGCAGCCGCGCCTCGCGTAGCGAGGCTCGTGTATGTGTGCGTGTGTTGCAGGGTGCAGAGCTACATGAGGTCGCCGCGCAAGTGAGTCCCGCACTAGAGCTTGGTCGATCGCTGCTGCTAACCGTATTTCTAGGGTGTATTACAGATGTTTATAGCTCTCTACTTCTGTTGCAGAAAGCCGCGTCACTGGAACCAGAAATAGTTTCGACTTGCGAGCTCCAGGAAGGATAACAATAATTACTTACCTACCTACTTATAGTTATCATATTATCTGCTTACATGTCATGGATTTGACAGATTATAAACTCATAACTATATTTAAATTATTTATTTGAATAGAAGGGTCCTACGTAATGAGTGTGCGCGTCTTCTGAATGCCACGCCATAACGTCAGCATTAGCGTGACTTCTGTGACTTTCTATTCTTCTCAAAAAATTAGAGGCCACAGGAAAAAGGGGAGAACGCCGCTGAAACTATTTGCCGACAATTTAGACGACCGGTACCAATGAGTTAGAATAGTAATATTACGAGCGATAAGCAGAAAAATACTGGTTTTGATGTTCCTCAGGGTAATTCCTAGGCCCCACGCTAATCCTGATGTATATTAACGACTTTTTAAATCTTAATATTAATGAATGTCGACGACACAGCGTTGACGTTAATGTTTACCCCTAAAGCCAGTAGCGAACTGTTCGAAATCGCTCAACTAGGCTTTATTACTGTGAGAAGACAAAATGTATTGACTTCTCCTGAGGACTTCTCCATGCGCAAGCATTATTAAACGTCATCTATATGCCCATCAATGTGGAACCGTACAGTCTACATGTATTGTGTAATTGTCCTTTTATCCTCAAAACGAGTGACTTAAAATACCTCGAGGTAATAATGGAGGCCATACTTTTATAGAAAATATATTGAACTTCACTGGCAGCCAAGGACGGACTTCTTGCAACAATTGCAGCAGCGCGGCAGCACGAGCTCGGGCGCGCGCGTCTGGTGGAACTGGCGGCTGCGCACGTGCCGCGGCTTGAACGCCGGGATCAGCTCCTTGCCCTGCCTGTCGTACGTGGGGCCCTCCAGGTTCATCATGCTGCGCTGGCACAGCCGGCCCTGCACGCAGATAAACATCAGCCTCAGGCAATCACTCACTACATTTTGTAATATGCATCTGTATTTAGAGGTTTCCCCTATAATCAACAGTTATTGATTGAATGACACGATTCAATTGTAATTAAAATCGTCAATGAAAATTGAAGTTACAAAATTAACCTCAATATTTTCACAGGAAAAACATATTGGTGGTTCAAAATTAGAATTTCGGGAATTTATTAAAATAATCAAAGCCCAAGCAATTTTCATTTGGCACTGCAAATTGACATCGACAGGTACAAATCCTGATCTATTTGTTTACATTTTAATCAGTTATGTACTTTTGGAGTAGACCCTAGGTACATAAATCCGCTAGATGATCTTTGACAAATATTGCTTTAGTCCGACGTTCTAAATTAACGTAGATTTGTAAATCCAGTAAGATTATCTAGCGCCGCTTGCATTTGGCGCCATGTCAGACTGATGCACCAGCGACCCGCATTATACCTACTTTAATAATATCATATTAATATCATTGCACTAGCTAGTACTAGGTACTAGCTAGTACTAGGTACTCGCTAGTACTAGGTACTAGCTAGTGCAATGTACTGCATAGGTAGGCGTCGAGAGGAGCAATGTGCATAATTAATCTGCCAATTAGGCGACTCAGCTACTGAATGATGTAAACTCCAGCTAGTGGAGCTGCATAAGTTTATCGCGACAAAGGAACGTGACACTCGTAGACTCGGTAGTTAGTAGTGCGCCTGCACTGATTCTTGTTTCAAGTGATCCAATAACATAAAATAAATACCAATAAGCTTGTGCGTTCAAATCCGGGCAAGTACCTACCTACTAATGTGACGTTTAAATTAATAGACATATACCTACTCTCGGACAGTACTGCCTTCGGTGAAGGAAAAACTTCGTGAGGAAACCTTGACTTATAGTCATAAACAATTCTGAAATCGCCAATTAGTCTTCAGCAAGCGTGATGATCAATGGCCGTGCCTTCTCCGTATGAGTAGACTTAGAGGCGTTTGCCCAGCAGTGGGACAACTAATAGGCAGTATTACCTATCGTGTTAAGTACCTTTAAGCGGATGCGTGTGAGCTCTGGGTTGCGCGCTGCCGCCATGTCGAGCTGGTCCGGCGACGGTGACTGGCTCTGCTCATTCCTCTGTCGCAGTACCGGGTTCTGCCTCTCGGTGTTCTCGGACGGCGGGGAGTTGCGGCGCTCCGGGGTGGGGGGACGCGAGCTGCGAGCTGGCGCAGGCGGGGAAGACGTCGGCCTGGTCTCCAGCAGTGTGTTATTTGTCGTGTCTTCTTCATGCTGTTCGTCCTCCCGCATCCGAACCTTGTCCTTGTTCAACAGCCGCTTGAGCTTATTCTCGCGCACTATCTTGTAATGCTTGGAGTGCGTGTAACTCTTGAAGGCGTTATCGTCTTGGAATGATTGGTTCATCTCAGCCTCCTCCCTCCGTGTGTCGCCGTAGTAATGGCGCGGCGGCTGCTGGCGAGGCCCCGGCTTTAACATTCGTTTGCGGTATGGTGGCCGGGGCGCGGGGGGCGCCAGCTGGTTCTGTCGCTCGAGCAGCGCGTAGTCGTCATTGTTCCGTTGCAGATCATTTCTGATTATGTTCACGAACTCCTGTTTTTTGTCGGCGATGTTCAAGTTCTCTTTGACTGAAAACAGCATACTTATTAGTTAGATGCTCATCACAGAAAATACACATATTAAAGAGGTTTTATTTCTGCTCACAGTTCTTGGGGGTTACCATATACTCTTGCAGCAGGATAATAGTAGACGTGACGTGTGAATCATGTGTGATGCAACTATCACCTTGATTTGCTCTGCACAATCAACTGCCCTTCTCTTTGCTCATGGGTTGTAACGCTTTACTATTTTTCTGAGTGTCAATGGTATATCTCTATAAATCATTAATGGCACTTCGGTGGTAACTTAAACTTTAATGAGATCATTAAGGATCCTGATGGGCATATAAGATGCCTGTTGCCGCCCGTTCTTCTCCGTAGGAACCTACTACGCTTTGGAATGGGCAATAGCTTCATCTTTCTGACTGACAGACTCCTTGACAGTTGAAAAGTGCCCGTAAATGATTTAATTGAAATAAATGCTTTGAGTTTAATGTGGTGTCACTGACCTTTGTTGTTCCATTGCGTAGTGACTGTGGTGAGCTCCTCTGCCAGCAGATCCCTCCACCGACAGAGAGCGACCAGCGCCAGTAGGATCCTCATCGTTTGCTACATGTTGATGTGGTATCACTGACCTGTGTTTGTTCCATTGCGTAGTGACTGGTGAGCTCCTGTGCTAGCAGGTCCCTCCAACGACAGAGAGCGACCAGCGCCAGTAGGACCCTCATCGTTTGCTACATGTTGATGTGGTGTCACTGACCTGTGTTGTTCCATTGCGTAGTGACTGTGGTGAGCTCCTCTGCCAGCAGGTCCCTCCACCAACAAAGAGCGACCAGTGCCAGTAGGATCCTCATCGTTTGTATCAATTACATGTGGTGGTTCGCACTTTATCGCTCCACGCGGCAAATAAAATTCTCTGATAGGAAATTTGATTGTGCTCTATAAACTTAACAATAAACCACTACAATGTAAAAACTACATATTCGTGTTGAATGCAGCCAGTCGGCCTCTTGCGAGACTCGGTTCAGTTGATCCTCACGGGATTTCTATTCTACAAGCAGGATCTCGGCTATTGACGTCACGTCACGATGTTGCATATTGGCGTCTGATTTGGAGGTACAATGTAATGGGTTGTTGTTTGTAGAAAAGGAACAATTAATATTAAAACAAAAGAAAATTCTAGAAGTAAAGGAAAAATTAAAATGTTTTTTCCTTGGGGTAGTAGATAGAAACTACAGAACAAAATAAAATATTCGATTTAAATACTAAAAACAATGCTATAATAGGTAAGTACTATTAAGAAGTTGACTGAGTCCCAAGTAGGTGCAGGTTCAAGCTAACCGATAATAACCCTATAATAGGATAATCTTAGATTCGTTAACCTCACATTTATGTAAATAATGATAATATATCATAATCATAATGAGTGTGACATTCCCGTGTAGGTGAGATGTGTGTTGAACACAACACACATCTCACAACACAACACATCTCACAACTCAACACACATAACAATGTGTGTTGAGTTGTGAGATGTGTTGTGTGGTGTGCTGTGTTGTGTGGTGTTTTATGATGTGTTGTGTTGTGGGGTGGTCTACGCATGCTGGTGGTGATGGAGCGGGGCGTGCATGTACTGGCGGCGCGCACGCGGCAGTCGGAAGGCTGGCAGCGGCGCGTGGTCGAGGCTCATGATGGCCACGCCGGCCGGCCCGCGCTCTTCCAGGATGCGTCGCTCATCCTGCCGCCGGCCCGAGTGTGACTTCAGCTAAAACACACCACAGTGACACAGTAGATACAGCATCCCAACTTCAGTCCTTTCACAGTTGTTTTACTTCTGACAGCAGCGACCCGACAGCAACTTTATTGAATGACTAATATCAGAGGTAGAATAACAGAAACGACTGTAAAGCACGGTTTCCTAGAAAAGCGGTGGCCGCCACATAACACACACACACACACACACACCCCCACACAGGGACGGCTATCATGAAAATGATGGCAGGGGTTTTGTTGACTTTACTGTAAAGTTTACGATGTCAAAAAACGCTCTAGGAAAACACACCAACTTACTTTCATAAAATAAATTATAGTTAAAACAACTAAAAAACTGCTTTAATACCATTAAACTGAACTAAAAAGTAAAACAATAAAAGCCGATGCAACTTTTTGGCATCAATTTTTTTTCTTTCGCCAGTAATGAAACTTAGATCATTAATAGAAGACTATCTGAGAAGTACATAGAAAAAATAACGAAGTCTCTAAACCGTAACCTACCAGAGATATCACGGTTGCTATTTTGTTTTTTCAGGCGTTACTTTATAGGAAAGCAAGTTGAAAATATTTATTGATTTTCGTTTATCATATTATTATCTGTTCTTATCAACTTTATCGACAGTATGGTAGGTCTTAACGATACTGTTGTAACACTACCTACCGGTTATGTTAATCAGCTAACTTCAAGTTATATATTGTACTTTTGTACACATTAAGCAATATTCATTTTAAGTAATACGAGTATAGTAATCGTATAGTTAGTATAATTAGTTGTATACTAGACGTATACAACTATTGCTTTTGGATGGGAACAGGAACCTCTAAGTATCTATTTATTATAAAATATCATTTATTCACCATCACTACTCACTGTTATCAGTTTCATTTTCGATTTCGTTTCGTATAATGATATCGTAGTTTTGTTAATGTGGGAGACATCCCGTAATAAACAATATACTAAGTACACTTTTTGCCTCACACGACCGCAGGCCAAGGATTTTGCGCTATTATGTTGTATTTTTCACGCGGCACTTTCGCTGCACGGGACGGTGATCAGGTTAAGCTACGCTTGCCGCGGTTGCTCCGTGAATGGGTGACCATCTGTACATACTAAGACCCCTCTGTGCCTCAGATAGCAAGTTAAGCCATTGGTCCCGGCTGTTATTCGTGGATCTTTAACAGTCGTTACAGGTCGTCAGAAGCCCGAAAGTCTTACAACCAATCTTTCTAATAAGGGGTATCGTATTACCCAGTAACTGGGTTGTGGAGGTTAGATAGGTAGTATAATACTGGTATTCCGTTGCATCCGGTTTGTAATACACTTTAATCAAACCGCACACGTAAATAATAATTGTAACTTTATTTTCTGGTCTAAAATATAACCACACTATAACCACGCTATTTTATAACAATTCTGGAGATGTTACTCGCACTAACTCCGACGACCAACTGCCGATCGCTCTTCCAATATTGGTGTGGCAAGTATCGCCCCACCATTGCTTCCGGAAGTTTGCAACGGAACAATAATGGCGCGACACCAGTCCTGCCAACCTAAATATTAATCGAATCATTTTAAATAGGTATACGTTTGAGCAGTCGTTATTAATTAAACATGTTTTTTTAACAAATAAATCAACTAATAATTATATTATAAATCAAAATATCTTATTTTATATGTAAATATGTATGACCGTCTTCAAAGCGACAACAGGTTAGACAGGAAGCCGACCCCAACATAGTAGGGAAAAGTCTAGGCAGATGATGATGATGATTTGAAGTGTTCAAGGCCAAGAATATTGGCTGCCATTGGTCGAAATCAGCTCGAACATGATTCAGATTTCTTTCGATCACATAGTCCGCTGAGCTCGTTATGGTCGGGAGTTTGATTTATTTTGTTTACAAATGAATCAACTAACGCTTTTCCGCAGGGCCGCAAACTATCGCGCATACATGCCTCTTAATAAAAATGCGGGAGAGGCACAATTAATGACGCAGCAGGCGAATTATTCTAGACGAGTAATATTATACAGATGGGTTGTTGAAACATGGAAGAACCAAAAATCAGGTTCGACAACTCGAGGTCTGTTTTTTAATGAGCTGCTCCTATCATATGACAAGTTCAAACTAGCTTGTGCATTGTTAAATGCAATTCGAAAAGCTTTAACACATCATCCGTTGGTTGATTCATTTGTAAACAAAATAAAGCCAAGCGACTATGTGATTGAAAGAAATCTGAATCATATTCGAGCTGATTTCGCTCCAATGGCAGCAAATATTCCTGGCCTTGACAACTTCCCCACACTTCAAATGAATGAGCTAATAATCCATGCGCTGGGGACGTATCGAGTGTGGCAGGCCAGGAGCTACTATAGTGAACATTTAAGAAGCGATGGCTCATACATTATTGAAATACATAGAAAGAGCAGGTTAAATATACGCGCACTTGAGAGATACAACATCCCTGGCTGCTGCATGGTCGTATCCAGTCGCAACATAGGAGGCACAAAATGTACTTTGTATATATATTTTATTACAGGGTGCACATGAAGGCATGGCCACCATACAAGGGCTCATGTGTATTCGGTAAAAGAGCTCTCGGATGATGACGTCATATCATGTCCATGTTGTGGTATGCTGGGGTAGACATAAATAAAACTTGACACTCCCAGCTTTATTTTTAAATATCATTATACGTAACGAAATCGAGTATGACACTTATAGTAGTGAGTGATTATAGAATATATTTATTGTAAAACATGAGTATACATCATAATAATATAACGAGATAACAGGTAGATCTGCATGTTTTGCCATTTATGGCGTACAAAACAACATTATAGTGACGTATAAAAACGGCATAAAAAAACAAAAAAATTGAGTTTAGACAGCAAACTATGAAATTAAAAAACTTAATCCTAATGCTAATTAAAAAATAAAGTATTGTTTTTTACAGATTTGAGGGTCGAATTGTGAAGATATCATAATTATAGGAATCTATTTAATCAACTGCGGTTATTTAAAAATTCGGATATGGTATAATAGCATTTGGCTATGAGATATTTTTTTGAATGTATTTTAAACAGAGTAGAGTAGAGACATTTGTCTAATAGGTTTTGGAATTTTATTATAAATGATTGGTGCTAAACAAAAAATACTTTTAAGCATCAATGCCGTGGTTGATCTTGGTACGCGTATTTTATTATTATCTCGCCGATTACGATTAGAAACGTCTGATTGTTTTTTAAGTAGGTTAGGATTGGTTTGAATAAAATTAGCTATTTCATAAATAAATAAGGAAGGCAGACTTAAAATGTTATATTTAATAAAATACTGTTTGCAACTATCACTTATTTTCAAACCAAACATAGCCCGAATACACCTTTTTTGTGACTTAAAAATTATTTCTTTATTAGTAGAGTTTCCCCAAAATATAACTCCAAACCTCAATATGGAGCCGAGAATACCATGGTAGGCAGTTATAAGCGCATTGGTACTTATAATAGGTTTTAGTTTATAGAGGGCATAGGCAGAAGAACATACTTTTTTATTTAATTCTTCTGTGTGTGCTTTCCAGTTCAGACGTTTGTCAATGGTTACACCTAAAAATTTAGCGGTGTCTACCTTTTTTAAAACAGTTAATTTGTGTTGAACATTAATATTTGTGCTTCTAAACGTTGACTGAAGAACATAATTTTTGTTTTTGCAAGATTGATTTTTAAATTATTATTATCTAACCAGATAATTATTGAATTGATTGTGTTATTAATTTCATGTTCAAACCTATCTTTATCTATAGAATGAATAGTGACTGTGCTGTCATCGGCAAAAAGTGATACTGGATAATTAGTTACTAATGGCAAGTCATTTATATAGATTATGAATAGCAAAGGACCCAATACGCTTCCTGCGGGACTCCATATTTAACTGTACGTTTTTTTGATGCAAATGTTTCTTCTTTTTTGGTATTAATGTTTATTGTAGAAATTTCTGTATATTGTTTACGATTTTTCAGATAAGATTCTATGAGATTTAGTACATTGCCTCGAATGCCATAAGCTTCCAGTTTACGGAGGAGAGTGTCATGATTAACACAATCGAAAGCCTGGGTCATATCGCAGTAAATGGAACATACCGGCGTCCTTTTATTCACATTACCCATGACATTATTTATAAAATCAAAAATAGCCATGTTTATTGTTTTATTCTTGCGGAAACCTTTCTGATCTTCTGTAAGAATGTTGAATTTTTCTAAATAGTTATAAATTTCATTGTATATGTATTTTTCAAAAATTGTCGAAATTATAGGAATAAGTGCAATAGGTCTGTAACAGTACATACTCTGCTTGTTGTCTTTTTTGAAGATGGGTTTAACGATAGTAGTTTTTAGACTTTCCGGGTATGATCCAGTGGTTATACACATATTAATGATATGGCTTAGGTGGTCACAGATATCATAACCAATATACTTTAGGACTCTAGTAGAGATCCTATCGTATCCAACACTCGTAGTATTTTTAAGCGATCTTTTAATTTGAAGTATTTGGTGTGGAGTACTTGGTGCCATGAACATAGATTGACTTGATTTGGAAATATTTAAGGTTACGTCCTTACCAGCATCTAAAATTGGTTCTATCTTTTCTATAAAGAAATTGTTAAAAGCATTCGCAATCTCTCGTGGCCTGGTTATAGTTTTATGATTTGTTTCTATGGAAGTGATACTACTCTTTGAAAGATTCAGTTTAGACCTATTTATAATAGCCCATGTGGCTTTGGATTTGTTAGAAGATGATTTTATTGTATGATTGTTTTGTGCTCGTTGCGTTAAATTAATTATATTTTTTTAGATTTTAGAGCATTTTTTAAATTTAGTTTTATTTACTTCATTACGATTTAGCATATAGTTCCACATAAGTACTCTCTTTTTTTTTTGCTACAGATTTTTATGCCACGTGATACCCACTGAGGTTTTACTTTGGTTCTTATTGTAATGTTTTGGAAAGGAAAACATAAATTATACAGCATCATGAAATCTTCCAAAAATGCATTATATGCTATGCTAGGATTATTTATATTATAGATTGCAGAAAAGAAAACGTTTTTATTTAATTTTTGAATTTTTGCATATTTTCTTTATCATAGTCTCGTCTATTTGTTCGCCAATAGTTTATTAAACATTTTTTATTAACCGGTAATTTTAGTACTTGTGCTGTGTGGTCTGATAGGCCGAAGCCAATTACATCAGATTTACACTTCTTCCCCACATTATGTGCAAAATTGTCTATAGAAGTGCCGCTCGCGAGTCGAGTTGGCTGATTTATTTCGAGTTTTAAATTATAACTTAAGAGCAAACATTCTAGATCTATCAAAGTATTATTACGCTTAAGGCAGGCAATACTCGTATTGTAGTCACCTGCAATTACGACATTTCTTTTTGAATTTTTTTTACAAATAGTACATAACACTTTCTCGAATTGTTCAAAAAATACAGGTAAGTTATTAGACTTTGGTACTCTATACACACAAACAATAATCGTATTATACATTGTCAGATCAATAGCGCAACATTCGAATATTCCATTTATGGAGAGTTTCGCTATATCTTGAAGCTCTTTAAACTGGTGACCATTTTTTGCTAGGATACATGTACCACCCCTCTTACTGTCCTTTCTGGAGTAGCATGCCGCTAAAGTGTAATTAGGAATATATAATAATTGTTCATGGCCAGCCATCATGAAGTATTCAGATAAACAAATTATGTCGATTTCGGTATTTTCTCTGACATCTCTTCTAGACATACAATAAGCTCACTGCTCTTATTCAGTAAACCCGCAATGTTTTGATGTATCACATTAAGGTGCTTATAATCGAAAAAACTGCATTGTCGATTGTTGTTCATCCATATTGTTAATTTTCTCGCCTTCTGTATTTACGAAGGTAATACGTATATAATAGGTCTTTACCTATGAAATTGCGGTTTTGTATGAAAAAATTTAAACGAATTTTTTTCATGCATTTTTTATTTGTATTAATCGAAGTAATCACCCATGCAATCAATGCATCTTTGCCAACAAAGTGGCAGTTTATTGATGCCCTTCTTAAAGAAATCAGCTGGACGGGAGGCAACCAATTCTTCAAAGGCATTTTGTACTGCCTCTCGGGTATTGAATTTTTTTCCCGCCAAGAAGTTATCCAAATTCTGGAAAAAGTAGTAGTCTGTAGGCGCAAGGTCTGGTGAGTAGGGCGGATGACGGAGAGCTTCCAACCCCAGTTCTTGCAACTTGGAGACCGTCTGCTGTGCACTATGAGGTCGCGCGTTGTCGTGCAGGAGCAGCGGAGACGAGCGATTGACCAATGCTGGTTGGAGATGTGCCAGCTTCTCCATCATTGTGTTCAGTTCTTCACAGTACACATCTGAAGTAATGCTCACCCCGTTTGGTAAGAAGCTGTGATGAATCACACCGGCGCTAGACCACCAAACAGTGACCATCACTTTTCTAGGGGTAAATTTTCGTTTAGGGCATTGTTTAGGTGCTGAACCAGGATCCAACCAACTTGCTGAGCGCTTGCGGTTATCAAACAGAATCCTTTTTTCATCGCAGGTAACAATGCGGTTCAAAATTCCTTCATTTGTGTGTCTGTTGAGCAGTGCAAGGCACGTCTCGACGCGTACTTCGCGCTGGCGATCATTGAGTTCGTGGGGCACCCATTTGTCAAGCTTTTTTACCTTGCCAATTTGACGCAAATGGACCAATATTGTTTTGACGCTAACGTCGAAAGCTGCTGCTAATTCAGCCGTAGATTGTGTATCATCAGCTTCCACAATCGCCTTTTTAGTAAGAGTGTTGGTGATTTTTTTGTAAAGTTCATTTTTATTTTCCGACTCCTGGTTTGACTGTTTAAGGTTACTATTTTCCAATGTGAGTATCTCAATTTCTTCTTCTGCACTACTTAATTGAAGAGTTAGTTTTTCAACTTGTTTCTTTAGTTTAGATATTAATTCGAGGTCGTATGTGTCATCGTTGCACCTCTCGGGGAGACTGGTAGCGGTATCATCCAGTGTTTCGTTTTCAATTGATTCAATTTGACTGATATTACTTTGTGAGTCTGACATTGTACGAGTACGATGAGTGCCTCGAACACGAAACGTAATGTACTCCAGAAAATTCATGATACAACTCAAATTATTTAATTTTGAGTTTATTTTCTCTTATTTAATTATGTTGTCATCTTATTTTGTGTTCAACAATTTTATAACACTAATATGAAAACACAAAAAGTGATCGCTACTTGCGGGATTCGAACTCGAAATACGTTGAACCCAAGTCGGTACGCAAACTGATCAACTACTTGAACTGTTAATTTTGATAGCGAAATAAGGATATGTATTCTTCTTTCAAGAGTTCGTTATTCTCTATTGTGGGTGGATATAATTTGAATTTTGAACGTTGTCGTTATTTTCACTGAAGATCGTTTTATTTGTGTATTTTAGGTTTTTTCACGATATTAGTTTACAGAATATGATTAAATTAAGTTTTCACATGTATGTTTATATTAATGAGCATAGTAAACACATAATAATGCACTAATAATCACCATTTGTTACTGAATTGTTGTTGTGAGTCCAGATTCTATTTCACTTTAGAACTTCGTCGGATATTGTGTTTAGGCTTGGATAACACTTTTACCGCTATTACACAATACACGCTTTGTTATTATCACTAGTCTGAATGGTTTCACTGCGTTTATTTATTTTTAAAGTAAAGTTATTACGGAGCTCAATGTTACCGTGGCATAGTGTTGCCAGTCTATGTCAACGATGGTGAATAACTGATATTTTATAATAAACTAGCTTTTGCCGGCGGCTTCGCCCGCGTGGATGTCGCTAAATATGCCACAAGAACAAAAATATTGAGATAGCTTCTGCCCGCGACTTCATCTGCATAAAATTTCTTGTTCCCCCGACTCACTCCGTCGCATCGCATTGTCTGCCCGCGCTATTACTTCGTTTTCGCTTAGCGTTCTTTCTGACCTTTTTTTCTTTTTGCTTGGGACCTAAGAGTCCCAGAGTGATGTTAAATATGCTGAAGCCTTTCTTAAGAATTGGGCTATCAAATGCAAAAATAATGATTAAAGTCCGACTGGTATTTCCAGAGATTAGCGCGTGCAAACAAACAAAAAAGTGTGTGTGTCAGCTCCGACGAACGACTGAAGTTTACTCCTGTTTTTTGTTCCGAGTTTCCGACTTCTATTTTTCATTTTTCAGTCATTTCTGTCAGGTTTCTTCAATGAGTCAGTGCTAAACAAAAAAGTAAGTTTAAAAACTAAAACGCGACTACTGAAAAATCACGCTCTAAAAAGTATGAAACAAGAAAATATTCTCATTAACCGACTTCCAAAAAAATACTACAAAGTGAAAAATAACTTTATTTTCGGATGTCGGTGTCTTTGGATCTGTATTTTGCTTTTTGCCACCGACTTCCGAAATTAAAGTAATCAGTCTGTAATTTACCTTAGTCAAAATAGCCTAATGTCAACGGCTCATCACCTTTTATAAAATATTGCTTTTCCCCATACAAGGACGTTAACTGCAGTAAGGAACCAGGAGAACCGGAATTGATGCTGAAGTCATCATCAGCTCCACTTCAACATATTAATTGTGACGAGCATAAATTGCTTAGTAATAATCGAATCGCAATCCATGAAACACGTATTATTGTGTAGTTCCAATGGCCATCTGTGGTCTTTCTCATCAGTTCCACTTCTCTGAATGGTGCTTTCCGGGAGCAAATGTACGAGATACTATAAAAATTACCCAAATCGCTATAGGTATGCCTATAATATTTGAAGGTTCCACTCGATTTCTCTGGAATGGCATCATCAGATCCTAGTTTCCTTGTCATGGTACCACCCTTGGGATATCTCCTTTACAACAAAAAAAGAAACATTAAAATTGGTTCATAAACGACGAAGTTATCTGCGAACACACATAAAAAAAGCGAAAAAAAAAATACATATATACGGTCGAATTGAGAAACCTCCTTTTTTTGAAGTCGTTTAAAAAGACAGACAAATATAAAAATCCGGAGTCACACATAATATGTTTGATTTATGATTATTATAAATTATTATTATGTATTATTATTTAGTAACATTTATTTCCTAACATGACGTGTGACTCCGGATTTTTAATTTGTCTGTCTTTTTCTAATTTCAGATGAGAATATTTTCTTGCTTCATACTTTTTAGAGCGTGATTTTTCAGTAGTCGGGTTTTAGTATTTAAACTTACTTTTTATTAATATGTCATGTTATATAATTATAAATTATAATATTATATTATAAATCAAACAGATTACGTGTGACTCCGGAGTTTTATATTTGTCTGTCTTTTTCTAATTTCAGATGAGAATATTTCCTTGTTTCATACTTTTTAGAGAGTGATTTTTCAGTAGTCGGGTTTTAGTTTTTAAACTTATTTTTTACTTAAATTATTTTGGTGTTATAATTTTGTGATTAAGTATTTGCAGAGCCACTTTACTATAAAATTATATGTATTTTGGGTAGGTTTGAAGAGAAAATATGTTTGGCTCACATATGAGGCGTGATTTTAGAAAGTATTCTCAATAATATCGGGTGCATGCAAGCAAAGCCGCGAGCAATAGCTAACAATATATATATTTTTGAAATGTGTTAATGAAGCGCTTTCATTTGATAACCCACACGGCATTTTTTTTTTTTTTTTTTTTAGTTCTTGTCTTTATGTCGCCATATTCAATTTTATGTGTCATATAGCCCATAACCAGCGGACGGCCAAAACGCTTCTAACAATACCTCATTTGTTAAATTATGATAAGTAGTTTAGAAGTTATGAGGGAACAGATGAACATACATACATACATACTTACTTAACGGTCAAAATCATAACCCTCCTTTTTGCCGCGCCGTAGTCGGGTAAAAAAGCAACTGTTAGGTGTAAGGGCACTCGTCCCCCCTCTCTTACCTCAACTCTCACTCCTCCCTCTAGTCCCCCTCTCACCCTTCCCATCATCCCCCTCACCGCCCCTCACACCCTCTCCATCCCCCTCTCCAGATCACCCCCTTCACCACATCCCCTTCCCGCTAACCTCCCCCTCCTCCTCTCACCCCCTCTCACACCCCTTCACCGCTTTCCCCTTCCCCTCTACCCTCACCAAATTATCCCCTCCCCTCTTCCTTTCTCCACACCCTTCCCCCTCACTACGCCCTCCTATCCCTCTCCCCGTCTCCCCCTCTACACCATCCTCCCCCTCTCCCTCTCACCACACCCTCCTCATCCCCTTTCTCTCATCACAACTCCCTCTCCTTCCCCTCCTCGCCACCCCTTCTCCTTCCCCCCTCCCCCTCCTCACCACCCCCTCTCCTTCCCCCTTCCCCTCTACCCTTCCCTCTAGGGGAAAAACTATTAATGAACAACTTTATTACATACTTATTTGTGCCAAGTTTCAAGTTAACTAAATGAATGAGATTTTTCATATAAACTATATTCCCTGTTTTCACCCCCATAGGGATGGAATTTAAAAAAATCGTTTGGGATATTTCCGTAACATGACTGAAAGATTATTTAAGTACACCAATTTTCGAGTTAATCAAGCCCCGCAGTAAAACCTGCCCTGTAAAATTGACTACCCCTTTTCACCCCTTTGAGGGTAGATTTTCGAAAAACCCTGATACACGTTTTTCTTTGGTAATCTTTCCTTCCTCCGAGCACGTTTGCTCTTGCGAATCTCCACTCAAGCCGTCCATAAAGGCAGAAATGAGGTGGGAGCTCTGTTGCTCATCAGTGTTCACTCCAGCCGGTCAATAGAGGCAAGCCAGAGGTGAGGAACAAGACTTCTCCCGGGAGATAGGGCCATGGGTTCGCTACTGCCCACCAGCTCGCCAAACGCTGCACTGCGAGTTTCTGTATCTCTCTTGGTCTGGTTCCTCATCCTAGACCTGTTTCGGCAAAGTAAACTCTACCGGCACAGACCTAGAGTTCGGAACGCGCAAGCCCCACCACGACGTCGACGTCATCGTAGAGATACGGCGGAGGGGTTATTATTATTACTATTATGTATCACAGCGCTTTAGTGTTGTCAACAATATTTTTAATAAAACTTTTTTTTCTATTTTTTATAGCGTCATTTTGGCCTAAACTCTCAACAGTGATGAAACATAAGCCATGTGAAAGCTTTTAGGGTACTATTTAATTTATAATATGGCAGCCAAGTCGAAATCAAGCGCGAACATGGTATTTTGGAACATCCATTTTTTATGTATGGCCACGCGTTAATTAATTAATTGGTAATTTTTACAGAGTTGTCCGATTTGAAAGATTCTTGTTTTAATCAGGAGCGTATAGGTACCTCGAAATTGGCCCCATGTAAAACTTATTTATTTTGCTTGCGTGGTTTTTGAGTTAGCTTCAATAATACGATTTTTTCACACTTTTTATGTGGAGTATGTGCTAATTTCTTTTGCAGTTGGTGGTATTCGAATTTGTGTGGGGTAGTACCACAAATAAAAAGTGCAAAATTAAAACTTTTTACAAAAATAAAAAAGGACTTCCAAAAAAACACTACAAAGTGAAAAATAACTTTAATTTTGGAAGTTTGCCGCAAAAAACGAAAAAAATACGTGTCGACTTGAGAACCTCCTCCTTTTTTTTCATCGGTTACAAATTTATGCAGGCAGTAGTAGGTACTAATATCGTGTTCTATTATTTTAAATAAAAAAAACCGGCCAAGTGCGTGTCGGAACACGCACAATGTAGGGTTCCGTACTTGAAATGAATTTATCCCAAAAACAAACTTAACATGTGTATGTATATACGCGTACATAGAAAGTGCATACAAGATGATAAAGGTTTATTTATTCAACAAACTTATCAAACAATAGAAATATTTTTTAACGTAAATGACTAACTAACTAACTAGATGATAAAGTAAATTAAGTCCAACATGTTTGCCACTACGTGACGTGCTAAATAAGGGATTCATACAATAAAAGAAACAAGTGCGTGTCGAAACACGCACAATGAAGGGTTCCGTAGTTGAAAAGAATTTATCCCAAAAACAAATTTGACAATGGATCACAAAAAAAAAAAAAAATTATGTCATAAAATTACAAATTAACAATTTTCGGACTTTTCCCTTTACTCGGAGACCTTACTTCTTGCCAAATTTCATTATTCTAGGTCAACGGGAAGTACCCTGTAGGTTTTGATTTACTCGCGACAGTTGCGAATATCAAAATGTGTCGCAAAATGGCCGTATTTTTTATTGCGTTGACTTAGAAGCTTGATTTCTTTAGAACTCTAAGGGACTTACGTATTCGATATTAATTTCAACTTGATATCTCCACGCGTCCCTGAGAAAAAGAGTCTTGACAGACGACAGAGTTGAATTTTTTTTTTATAAGATAGAATTATAAATTAACAATTTTCGGACTTTTTCCTTTATATGTGCTGTGAGACCTTGCTTCTTGCCAAATTTCATGACTCTAAGACAACGGGAAGTACCCTATAGGTTTTGATTTACTTGCGAGTATCAAAATATGTCGCATAAATGGCCGTATGTTTTTATTGCGTTAACTTAGAAGCTGTAGTTTCTTAGGACTTCAAGACACCATAGACAATCGTATTTGATATTTATTTCAACGTCATACCTCTACGCGTTCCTGAGAAAAAGGGTCTTGACAGACTGACAGACAGACAGACTGACAACGAATTGATCCTGTAAGGGTTGATTATCGTTATCGCTTAATAAACACTTCGCGGCAGCCATAAGAAGAAAATATTGTTCTTCAAACGTTTCCCGATAATCTATCTGTTGTAAATCTAATTGCTCAATTTCATCTTGTACTAAATTAAATTGTATAAACATATCTGAAATTGCCTGCACTCGTAACTCCAGTTCCTTACGTGTAGCAAACCTTTTCTAATTTAGTAAGAAACTTCTCGAAAAGAGTTAGCCTGCCCTTTAGCGTGCTTCGGTTTCTTTTTAATTGCCCGAGCCTTTTCGATTTAACGGGATCCTGACTAACATCCTGGAATGTTTCGTCGTCACTTATTTTGGCTATTGAGAAAGGCAAAAGTACTAACAGCACGCACAGCACGTATCCACGCCGACGCACAGCAAGGCAACTGGATAACGCACAACTGTAACACGAGATAGTCCACTTATTAACACTAATTGCTGGAAAGAGGAGAGGATGGGACGGGTTTCGATACTGTGACTCGCTACCTTTCCCACGATGCACGATGTTCTTCTTATTTCAATGTGACAATGTGACGCCAAGATGGATGCGTCCCGCGTGATTCTAAGTTCGGCTCGGAGGTCCAAATGTTATATATGTTGTGTGTGTCTTGATGTGTGCGGGACGCAGCAGGAACTTTTCAATGAAATATTTTATTATGACAACGTGACTTGAATATTTAATACTGAAGTACATCAAAATTATTATATAAAAAAAAACGTATAGGAACGACGCTAAAACACGCAGCCGTCCAGAGGCTCTCCAGTGAAAGTGAGGTGGGCGGAAGCGGATGCAGCAGACGACATGTTCATTCGCACGTCGATGATGTGGAGCGCGCGAGATTTGAAGTATGGAGCCTTGCTGCCCGTCACGCTGCACAGATGGCGTCAGCAGTAGCTTTTTAACAGCCTTTGATTTTGTTAATCACTCAAAGCTATTAAACAAATTAGACTTCTACGGCATAAGGGGCAAAGCCTATGAATAGATATCTAGCTATTTAAGAAATAGGAAGCATTATACGGAGATATCCAAAGTTATAAAGAAACGTGATAGAATATATTATAAAGAAAAATTTAATTCAGTAGCAATAATAAATAAGTGTAGTGTGCCTCAGGGTAGCGTTCTCGGTCCTTTGCTTTTCTTACTTTACATAAACGATCTTCCGGAGGCCACTTTGCAAAAATGTATTCTTTTTGCAGATGATACGACAGTTATTATAAAGTTACCGAAGAGACCCTGTCAGTTATTCATAAATGTTAGCAAGACCAATTAATAGAATTTAACTCGTATAAGACTAAACAATTAGTTTTAGATATTAGCTAAGGAAATGAAAAAGTACAACAAGTGGATGAAATAAATAAATTAGGTATTAATATAGACAAAGATCTCAATTGGAAAAGCCATGTGGAACATATATGTCAGAAACTTAATAGGTTTGTGTTTGCATTAAAAAAGCTACGACAAAATGTTTCTGTAGAAGCTGCTCTTTCAGCTTACCATGGCTATGTGTCATCTGTCCTAAGCTATGGACTTATCATATGGGGTGTAATTCGACCGATACCGACTAAGTTTTCAAGCTCCAGAAACGTTGCATCCGGGTCATAAACAAGGCATGGGTTTTATATAGCTGTAAACCTCTCTTTAAAAAGAGTAAAATTCTTCCACTGCCCTGTATGTACATACGAGACATCTGCATCTTTACAAAGAAATACATGCATTACTTTAAACAACATAGCGAAGTTGTGCCAAGACAAAAAAGGGCTAAGTTTCGCAACTTATTATATCAACCTTCTGGCCATAAAGATATAAAAAAATAAATAAAAATTGTTTATTGTTTCTAAATCAGTACATAAGTGTATTATGAGGCAACCCCATTAAGTAATTTACAATACTTGTGTTGGGGCCGACTCGCTACTTCCCCTATTTTACATTTACATAATTGAAACAAATAAACTAAAGTAAAATAATAAAAAGGAAACAAATGCAAATTAAAAACTATAATACATTTAAAGAAAAATATTTACAAGAAAATGTGTATAATATGTGTATATTGATTTATAATAAATTAAATGAAATTGAAATGAATTAAAATTATGTTTTTAAAATCAAATTGATAGAGTGGCTACAAAATAGTTGCTTCTATAGTCTTAAGGATTTTTTAGAGTATAGACATGGTTATTAGATAATTAATTAATTATTATTTATGAGTAATTGAACAACTAATCCTACTAATATTATAAATGTGAAAGTGTGTATGTTTGGATGTTTGGATATTTGGATGTTTGTTACTCAATCACGCAAAAACGGCTGAACGGATTTGGATGATGACGGATTTTCTGGCAAATAAATATTTTGAATTTGAATTTGAAGAAACGCCCGGGTGTCACCATTGTGTGGATCGCCCGGAGGACACGGTGGAGCATACAGTGGGGGTCTGCCTGGCTTGAGCGGAGCACCGCCGTGTTCTTACGGAGGCGATCGGCGGCGGCGATCTCTCGCATCCAAACCTGGTCCAGGCCATAGTGCGGAGCGAGAGTGCATGGGAGGCCGTCACCTCCTTCTGCGAAGCAGTAATGCTCGCGAAGGAGGAGGCGGAACGCGTGAGGGAGAGGCAACAGTCGAGCCCTCGCGCCCCTAGCCGCCGCAGGAGACGCCCTGGGCGGCGGGAATCTATTGCCGATTCCCGGCCACCGTAGGCGCGGGCTTGCGGACGACGAGTAATGGGCCGTCCGGTAAGGACCAGGCCCGGGTCGACGGCGCGTTATGTTCCACGCGCGCCTCACATAGATGTCAGCAGTGACGGGGTCCAATAGGGCCAATGCCGCCGGGGTCGCGGGTAGTTCGAAAGAGATACCGTGGCCCTGGCACGGGCAACTGAAGGAACACGGGTGGGTTTTAGTCAGTAAAGTAATAGTGGTACTTTGCCAAATTATTGGGCAAGTTACACTTTCTACCGTATACGAGTTCAAAGGGTGTCAATTTTGTTGATGTGTGAACTGTCGTATTATAAGGAAAGCACCAGAACGGTAACCAAGTACTCCATAATTCGGGTTTTTCTTCTGCTTGGATTCGTAGAAATGCGCCTAGATTTTTATGTGAGTTCTCTAGCGCTAATGCAGGTAATCCTGCACACGCTATTATTTCGTTTTTGTTTTTTTGTCTTTCTGACTTTTTTTTTTTGCTTGGCACCTAAGAGTCCTACAGTGATGTTAAATATGCCTATAGCTGTTACCTCGTTAGTAGATTATATTAAATCTTGTCTAGATAATAAACAAAGGTATGTCGGAGTCTTTATTGATCTGGCCAAGGCCTTTGACACTGTCTCCATTTCTGCTCTTGTTGACAAGCTGGAAAGGTGTGGAATAAGGGGAACGGTACTTAAAATCTACAAAGACTTTCTTACTGGCCGTCTGCAGAGGGTTAAAGTGGGTAGTGCTGTAAGTTCGGATGTTGCAGTTATCTATGGAGTCCCACAGGGTAGCATTCTCGGACCTAGTCTCTTCCTGATTTATATTGACGACTTATGTCAAATGACACTGACTAAAGCCAGCGCTGGGGCTCCGTTTCGCATGGGGTCGCGGCATTATGCTGAGCGGTAGCCGTTTTGCGTAGATGTGATGCATATTTTCCCCAAAACTTGCTTTTTACATTCTTATTTTATTTTGTTGTCATTTGCGTCATGTTTACCGCAAAGAAACGTATTTTCTTTTTTTTCTTTCTTTCTTTAAAGGCAAAATATTTACCTATGCCGATGACACAGCTTTGGTATTTCAGGGAGAGACTTGGGATGTAGTCCAACAAAATGCGGAGATGGGACTCCATAAAGTCTGCTTGTGGCTGAGGCATAACCGGTTAACACTTAACTTATCGAAAACCTCATTTGTACAGTTGATTAACGCTCGCATAAAACAACCCAATGTGGCTGTCCGGATTCACACATGCAAGTCTCCTTTCGCTTTGCAGTGCTCGTGTACAACTCTGAGCAAATCTAAGACGGTCAGATACCTTGGGGTTCTCTTATACGAGAAAATATCCTGGCAACCACATATCGAGATGATTTCGTCACGAGTTAGGAAACTTGCATGGGTGTTTAAAAATCTGAGGCATATAGCTGACAGTGATCTCCTCCGTACAGTTTATTATGCATTGGCACAATTGGTGATTAGTTACTGTATTGGGGTTTGCGGAGGTGCATGTAAAACGCATCTCTTACGCCTTGAAAGAGCGCAACGGTCCCTGCTAAAGACAATGTCATTCAAACCATACAGATTTCCCACAAAGACATTATACGAGTTGTGCCGGGTATTTACAGTAAGACAACTTTTTATTTTCCAGATAATTAATAAAAAACACGTATCTACCCCATATGATCCAGGTAAACTTCGAAATAAGCGAACAACTCCAAACGTAATTGAATCTGTTAAATGTCTCACGGCTTTTGCAAGACGACAATACGCTTTTCTTTCTGTATATTTATACAACAAAATTAATAGAATCTTAAATCTTTATCCGCTAACGCTACTCGAATGTAAACTTAAAGTAAAAAACTGGCTCTTTACACTTGATTATAGAATAGAATAGAATAGAATAGAATCTTTTTATTTCGGACACACAATATCCATATAGTGTTAGTAACATACAAAAATAACTTATTGCCTAGTGTTAGTAAAAATCAGCCTCCTCACAAACTGCTGCACAATCGGAGAGCCGAGGCTCTCGGCTACAGTTTTCAGGATGCTGTTCCGACTGCTCCTCACCGTCCTCAGTAGCGACGCTGTTTTCTTGCGTATAAGTGCATGGAAGCCGTCGGTGCGGGCTTGCGCAAACATAGCCGACGCACTACAGTAACGAGGCAGCCTCAACAACATCCTGAAAGCATAATTATATTGGACGCGCAGGACATCCAGCGATCTCTTAGTGCAATTGACCCATAGACTGCCCGTGTACAGACTTTGGCAATAAGCCTTAAAAAGCGTTACTTTAACTTGTTCTGTACACCGCGCAAATCTACGGGCCAACATATTGCTCCGGACCGCTAGAGCCCTGCGCTCCCTCTCAATGTCCACATTGTCCTTGAGGTCAGCGGCAAGACAGTGACCAGGGTATTTAAAAGTTGACACCCTATTAATTGGTGAGCCGTTCATAACCAACTCGGGTCCTCCACGGCGTTTGCTGCTGACCTCAAAGACCATGTACTCATATTTCTTCAATTTATACTTTAAACCATGTGCGGCAGCGTAGGTCTCACACGATTTAAGCATCTCTCTGATTGCTCCCGCCGACAGACCCAGCAGCACCATGTCATCTGCATAGCTGATGTTGTTAATTCTAACCCCATCAACACTGCATCCTATACGCATGCTGCTGAGTGCGACTATCAGGTCATCCACGTACAGGTTGAAGAGCCTGGGAGAGGTCAGACCACCCTGTCTCACCCGCACTCCAACCTATACGGTTCAGACACTGTATCATCCCATTTCACCTGATTGACTTGGTTACCATACCAGTACTGGAAGAGCCCGCATATTTCCGCTGGTATACCCCTGTCTCCCATCTTCCTCCAGAGCACATCATATGAAACATGATCGAACGCCTTGGAGAGATCAAGGAAACAGGCGTACACCGGCGTACCGCGATCTTTATAATATTGAACGGTATGCTTGAGACCTAAAATAGCACTTTCAGTTGATAGTCCGGGGCGAAACCCGAACTGTGTATCATGAAGATTTATGTAACTTCCCAAGCAAGAATCAAGCATACCGTCCAAGACTTTGGCTATTATAGTCGCAAGAGAAATGGGACGATAGTTAGCCCTGTCCGAGATGTCACCTGTCCTGTTCTTCACAATGGGAACTACGATGGTCTTCATTAGATTAGCAGGTAGGTACGCGTGACTAATACACATTGTGAAAAACATAGACAAGACTCGCGGCAAATGGACACCCGCGTGCTTCAGGTGCTCAATGCTGAGCCCATCATGCCCTGGAGATTTGCCTCATTTCATGTTGTTAATGATTGCACATACTTGCTTAGCTGAGAAACGTATCATTATTTGAAGATGTAGAGAAAATAATAAATAATTAATTTCATTCTACAAAGGAACACATACATAAACATACCTTTCTTTCATACACCTAATCATACACAAAAACACGAACGACCCACCTACACGTACACATACACACCTCCCACACACACACACACACACACACACACACACACACACACAGCACGATATAATCATTTAAGAATGTTTTTCCATATTTTTCCATGTTTTTTCATACATGCAAGTCTCCTTTCGCTCAGCAGTGCTCGTGTACAACTCTGAGCAAATCTAAGATGGTCAGATACCTTGGGGTTCATACATTTTTGTTATTGTATTTTATTTTATTTTGTTGTAGCTTCTTTTAAAATTGCATTTTGTAGCACATCTGTTTGTCTATTCCTATGTTGACATTAGTATATAAGCCAAATAAAATGGGCGAGTGCGCTGACTCTCGACATACAGGTACACCTAGTTTAGGAGTCAGAGACTTCAAACAAGTTTATGAAACCATTATCTGTGTCAATAAAGAATCATGAATTATGAAATAATAGCCTTCTTAAAGAATTGGGCTTTCAAATGCAAAAATAATTATTAAAGTCCGCCTGGCAGTTCCAGAGATTAGCGCGTTCAAACAAACAAAAAAAGTGTGTCTGTCAGCTCCGACGCAGACTGGAGTTTGCTCCTTTTTTTTGCGCCGATTTTCTTTTTTCGGCCATTTCTGTCGGGCAGGGTTTCTTCAATGCACCAATGCTATACAAAAAGCAACTTTATGGTATAAAGGCACTCGTCATCCCTCCCCGTCTCCCTCTAAGCCCCCTCTCACCCCTCCTCCTCCCCTCCCCTTCCTTTCCCTCTCACCCTCCTGTATCATCCCCCTCACCGCCCCCTCTCACCCCCTCACCAACTCCATCACCTCTCACCCCCTCCCCTTCCCTCCCCTCTCACCCTGCTGTATCATCCCCCTTACCGCCCCCTCTCAACCCCTCACCAACCCCATCCCCTCTCACACTCCTCCCCTCTCACCCTCCTCTATCATCCCTCTGACCGCCCCCTCTCACCGCCCCCTCTCACTCCCTCACTACAACCTCCTATCCGTCTCCACCTCTTGCCGCTCTCCAATTAATCAAGTCTCAACTCAATCTCTCTTCAATCAATCAATGCTATACAAAAAGCAACTTTAAGGTGTAAAGGCACTCGTCGCCCCCCCCCCCCTCTCACCCCTCTCCCTCTCCCTATAACCCCCCTCTCACCCTTCCTCCTCTCCTTCTAACCCCCTCTCACCCATCTCTCCTTCCCACCTCTAACCACCCCCTCTCACCCCCTCACCCTCCCCATCCCCATCGCCATCTCCCTTTTACCCCCTCACCACATCCCCTTCCTGCTAACCTCCTCCATATTCCCTGTTTTCACCCCCACAAGGGTGGAATTTATAAAAACCGCTTGGGATATTTCCGTAACTTGACTGAAAGATTATTACCACCAGTTTTCGAGTTTATCAAGCCCCACAGTAAAACTTACCCTGTAAAATTGACTACCCCTCTTCACCCCCTTAGGGGTAGATTTTCGAAAAACCCTGATACACGTTATTCTTCATTTGTGATCACAAGTGAATTGAACTTCGAGTTAATCGGACCACGCGTTAAAATTACTCCATACAAACTTTGACACCCCCTATATCCCTTTTTAGGGGGTAATTTAGGAAAACTAAAAATGACAAACATTATAATTTACTTAGATAAATATTCGTGCCAAGTTTCAAGTCTATTAACTCAAGGAATAAGATTTTTCATACAAACTTTGGACCCCCGTTTCACCCCCTTAGATGGTGAATTTTGAATAATCCTTTCTTACCCTTAGACATCATAAGGAACCTACGTGCCAAAGAACATCGGCCAAATTTCTATAGAAGCTGGACCTGAGTTTTATTTTCAGTGTACAGAAACAAATTATAGTGAGATTTGATTTTTTTATGTAGTAAACACCATCCCGTTTGAAAATAATATCTAAATAGCCAAGATGTTTTAATAAAGAAAAAAAAAATACTTTTGAGGTTAGAATAAATAAATAAGTCGATTTAATGCTAGGCAGATGACACACAGTTTTTATCCGACAGCGGCGAAGCTAAGCGGTAGTTATCAGTCCATTTAAAAGTCAATGCAAGGTCAAACAACAGAAGGAAATCCAAAACAGTACAGAACGTATCACAATATTCACACTAACAACAACAACAATGCGAAATTGCGAATGATCGCCGCCGGGTGTCAAATTGACACCCGTGTGATTGACACTGTCAATCAATGGCGCGCGTCGATGACATATTATGACGTTTCGATGTATGCAATTGAATAAAATGCTGTTACTTACTATGAACCAACATAATTATTTTTATGACAAGAATCCAATACATAATAAAAACAGCACTAGTTGATTTGATACAAAAGTATATAGAATTGAATTACATATAATAACTATTCAGAAAAACGTGAATAATTATAATGTTTGAGTACTAAATAATTTCCTAAGCAAAATGAATCGTCAATAGGTGCGTTCTGAACATGTTATTCTAAATAATTTCCAAATTATGCTATAAACAAAAAAATGTGCATATCTTTTTTTTCTGGCGACTAAAATATCTATTTCTTATGTTTTTAAGACCTTCAAAATAATGGATTTTTTCATATAGATGTCATATCTGTACACCACCGCCTCGTCGTCAGGTACGATTTGGCCGTCCTTTGGAATCTCTAGACCCAGCGGTTTGGGCTGTGCGTTGATATGTCAGTCAGTCAGACAGTCAGTCAGTTTCTTATTTTATATATTTAGATAATGCATCCGCAACGCAGTTCTCACTCCCTTTTAGGTATTCTATTTCGTAATCGTATTTTGAGTCTGTTAGATGAGTTTTTTTAAATTAAATAGGTATACAAGGGGTTTGTGGTCGGTCTGTATGAGGATGGGGGGGGGGGGGGGGGGGGGGTTCGTGCGGTCAGTGCGTTTTTAAAATAACACCAATTCATTGTGTAACTTAAGCAGTTTGTAAATACTAATTTATAAGACCAACAACACAAAAAGTGTTTTTTTTTTAAATAATAATAAGTTTATTGTACAAAGAGATACACATTAGTAGATACACTAAACATGGTAGTACAAGTGGTAGTCAAAAAACCAGGTTGAACAGCTGGCTCCTGTACTAAGTAAAAAGATACTTGTATCTCAGGAGCCAAAGTTCCTCTTAAACATTGAAAATTACAACTAAATGCAATCTGGCTCAGTAATTACTATGAATTTAAATGTGTGAACATTAACATTATTCTATGCAAATATTAAATAGAAATAAAAATTACAAATTGAAAGAATACACGGCCTACACGTATTATAAAAATATCCCAACGACACAAAACATACTCCAACGATCACCCTAAGAATACCTTTCTCAGGTAATCATAAGGCGACCGCTAGAATATCCTCGGTATCGCCGTAAGACAAACTCTGCAACCAAGTAGTTAGCTTTGCTTTCAGCGCAAACTTGGTCAAAGAATAAATATCAATTAACCTATGTACTCTATTATAAAGACGAGCGCTTAGGACTGAGTAATGGCGGCTAGCAAAAGCGGAACGACATAGGACGGAGTCACAGACCGGACGACCTCGACGTCTTAGAACGATGCTGGAGTCTAGAGGTAGGACGGAGTGACGGCGTAAGACTACACGTAAAATGAAGAGTTGTCGCACAAAGAGGACTTGGGACTCAGAGTACAGCAGGGCGGTTGGATAATCTCTACGCTTAAAATGCATTACTTTTAGAATTACCCTTTGAGCACGTTCTATTTGAATTAGAAGATTTTTACAAGTGCCTCCCCATACAGTAATACAGTAAGTGATTATTGATGCACATAGACTCTGGTAAACCAAAGACAAAGTTACAGGGTCAGCAGAATGTCCTAACTCCTTAAATATGTAGATGAGCTTTCTTGTGCGTTAACATAATGCCTCGATGTGGGTGCGCCAGGTTAGTTTTTCATCAATGTACACCCCCAGGTATTTGATACTCGAAACTAAGGAGAGTGTAAGACAACTGCAGCTGACATCATGCTCTGCACAGGAATGGGTTTTTACTAAACTCGACTCGGTAGGTAAAGGAATAGAATTCGGCAGGGAAAAACGTAAGAGTTTGGTCTTCTCAATATTAAGAGTCAAGAGATTTGCCGAAAGCCACTCCATCACGAGGCGGAGAGAGTGTTCCGTTCTTTGTTTGGCCTTCTCCCAGTTAACATCGTATACAATGAGCGCAGTCGTCAGCGTAGGTGAATGTATCACAGTTGGGGATAGACATTTTGCACAAATCATTAATATATATCAGGAACAAGGTAGTTCCTAATATACTGCCTTGTGGTACCCCAAAACAGATGCATTCATCTTCGCTGACAAGGGAATTGATTTTTACACGCTGAGTTCTTCCAGATAAGTAATCTGTGAACATTTTCAACGCAAGGCCACGTATTCCGATTTTTTCCATCTTCAAAAGCAGTGTGGGGACAGAAACTGAGTCAAATGCTTCACATAAATCTAGAAAAACACTATAACATTTTTGCTTTTTATCCAAATTAGAAACAACACTGTTTACAAGATCTTGGACAGAGTCTTCAGTGGAGATTCCCTGTCTAAATCCGTACTGATTATTGGCTATTATTTTAAATTTGGAGAGATATGAAGTTAATGATTTTTTTAATATTTTTTCAAGGATTAGGCAGAACAGGTATTTTTCACTGCTATTCCATTTAGCTAGCTAGACGAATAATTTTCGTTGCCATTCCATTTAGCTAGCTAGACGAATAATTTTCGTTGCCATTCCATTTAGCTAGCTAGACGAATATTTTTCGTTGCCATTCCATTTAGCTAGCTAGACGAATATTTTTTTTTTAAATAAACAGATTGTCTTTGTTTGTTTTTTATAATTTCCTCGCATTAGTGATGAAAAGTAGAGTGATCAACTCGGCTGTAAGTGATCAATTATATCCTCGAACTATAAGCACCCTCATTCGCTTCGCTTGCTCGTGTGCCTAAATATCTCGCGTGTAATTGATTACTTACATCCCATGTCTAACAACCTGCTATTACATTATTCAATAAGAAAGCGAAAAAAAATTAAAGATTAAACTACATACTTATGTTTTAAATTAGTTAAGTAAATAAATAAGTAAGTACATACCTCACTAGCCAAGGCATTTTGTCGAATATAATATTCTGCAAACTGGGGCCGATTTTGAGGAACAATTGCTTCCAAAACATGACGCCTAACGCGTACCGCGCGCAAGCGCCAACACATTCTTCAGGGATTTGCTGCCATTGTGAGCAAATCACACCACAGTACAGAATCACTTCAATCCGGTCACAAATAAGCTGATATTCGAGTAAAATAACAAGCCGGGGTCAGTAAGTCGCAAAACAAGCCGATTGTAACGCAAAAACAAGCGTACAAACAACGTGCGAGCAACGACTGTTTACCATTGAGCAACGTTCCTGTTCTTCTTATTAGAAGCGGGAGGGGAAGGGGCAGGGAAAGGGCACGGCGCACGCGCAAGTACACAAAGTTAACAAAAAAAACATTTTGTTTACGATGAATTTTAAGGTTTCTCAGTATTCAAAGTGTTCCAAAATACCATGTTCGCGCGCGATTTCCACTTGGCTGCCATAGTATGAATTAAATAATACTCCAAAAGCAACACACAAGGCATAAGTTTTATCACTGTTACGAGTTTAGGCCAGACTCCATACTTTGCCCATGGTCCTTTCGCATTGCTGACAGTAGGTATGTACCTACACGAGTAGGTAGTATAGGTACCTACTGTCAGTAACGCGTAAAGTAAACGCACTTTATACCAAAGAAAGTACAAATCCATATAGTCGCCATTTTGAACTTTCCAGTTACCGGATCGATAGCACCTAAAATAAAAAAAAGAGGATCCGTTGTTAGGGGGATCTGCTAGACAGTTGGTTGCGCCACTTCTTCTTCCCAGCAAAAGCACTAGGAAGTGGTGAAGGGTGGGCGTGCCGGCGGACTGTCTTATGTAATTTTGTTAGAGGATCTGCTGGACAGCTGGTTGCGCCACTTCTTCTTCCCAGCTAAAGCAGTAGGAAGTGGTGAAGGGACTGTCTTATGTCATATTGACGTTCGAAAAGTGCTGATTCTCAGCCTAGTTTGAATACCTAAATGACTTTTGAGTTTGATTTTTTTAAATTATTTAGAATTTAGCTGAAAACATGACACTCTGAGGCAGTCGGGTAAGAAGGCCACCATTATGAACTTGTTCATTACAACGCTACAAGGATATTTTAGCGCGTGACTAAAATCGAAACTAACGCCTCCTCTTGTTTTGTCAATAAATATTCTGTTGCCATTTCACAAATGTTTACCAGCAACGCCGCCCTGTCAATGTCATTCAGGTGCCAAAAGATCCTTGTAGCACTCTATTTCGTTTTGATAACATTATGCTTACCGTCAGTAGCTTGTATGTGACGTTGGTGGCTGACACGGTGACGACGAAGCTGCGCCGCGCGTGCGTCGTGCGGGAGAGCTCCCCCTCGGACACCCCGGACCCCCCGGACCTGCCCTCGGTGGGCGCCGGGTGGCGTGTGTGCTCGCTGGGGCGGATGCGTGTGCCAGCGGGGTTGTTGGGGCCAGGGCTGGGCTGTGGAGAGGGAAGCTGGTCCTCATCAGGCACGTCAGGGGAAGTCTCATTGTTGCGGCGTCGGAGCTGGTTGTCATCCATGTAGTACAGTAGGTCCTTCTTCGAGATGTTGTGGTCCGGCACGTTGCGGTGCTGTGGCGCTGTGTTACGGCTGCGGTGCACCGGTGAGTGGTCGTGATAAGGTAGCGAGCTGTGTCCGCGGTGCGGCGGTGCGTTCCTTCCGGCGCGGGCCGGCGTATAGTACTGTAAGCGGCTGGCGCGAGTGGTGCTGCGCGTGACGAACTCGTTGTATATCTTCGGTTGCTTCTTGCTTACCGAAAAGTCCGATCCTTCGTCAACCTGCGACCCGGAGGCGTCCTGTTGATCGTAGGCCTTCTGGTCATCAGTGGCATATTCCTGGTCAGGAGACTCCTGCGCATTGCTCGACAGTTCTTCTTGTGCTCGCATGTCGTTGCCCGCGTCAATTTGTCCATATTGCTCCTTGTAGTTGCCGCGGAGGTGACTGAAAGGCCTGCGTTGCATATGTGCGGGGTAGGGGGGGTCGTATTCATCGCGCCGCTTGTTGATGTAGGAGGGTTTGTAATCCTTGGCTTGGTCCGGTTCGATGTCGCGCCAGTCCGGTGTGTACTCGCGCTTGAAGACGTCGGTGAATGGGACGGCAACCGGCCGTGCGACCGGCGCGTCTTCGAGCGAGGGCGCGGCGCGAGGTTTCTGTTCTATGGACTGCGCCTGCTCTTGCTCGTCAAATTGCCTGAACTGCTCTTGCTGCTCACTGTGCTCGTTTTGTCCACGCTGTTCATGTGGGCCACGTTGCTCATGTGGTCCATGATGCTCGTATTGGTCATGCTGCTCATATTGACCACGCTGATCGTGTTCGCCAGGTTGCTTATGATGACGACCCTGCTCATGTTGCCCACGTTGCTCATGTTGACCTCGGTGCTCGTATTCGCCATTTTGCTTATACTGGCGACCCTGCTCATGTTGGCCACGCTGCTCAAGTTGATACTGCTCTTTTTGACCACTTTCTGCGCTGAACTTGTTTCTATTTTCCTGCGCGAGCTCCGTCGCTCGTGGCATGTGGTCAGTTCCACCTTTCTGATAGTAAAACTTCTGCAAATAACATAAAGAAGAACACATTTTTAAACTACATTTAACTAAAGAATTTCATACTTCTAGTCTCAACTAGAACACACAGACATACAGATGACAGACGGCTTAGGACGTATAATATGTAAATATTAGGTTGGGGAAAAAGTCTTTTCGCATTATAGTATGTATGAATTTAAAATAAAATCTCTTTGGCTATACTATTTGTATCCGGCTGGTTTTGGTATCATTGAAAGTTTAAATTTTAACGAACATAATTCCAAATTCAAATTAGGAAAATGTGTGATTTTCATTTGTTTTTCGTACTGTCAAGATGAGTGAATCTAATGAAGAAATTCGATACATTTTAAAATTTTACTACAAAAAAGGTAAAAATGCAACGTAAGCCGCGAAAAGAATTTGCGATGTTTATGGACCCAGTGCAGTGTCTGTGAGAGTAGCACAAATTTGGTTTAAGCGTTTTCAATCCGGAAATTTTGATGTCAAAGATGCACGTCGCTCTGGTCGCTCTATTACGGATAAAATGCATGCCATTTTTGAAAAAGTGGAGCAAGATCGGCATATCCGTAGTTACGACGTAGCTGAAGAACTGGGCATTGACCACAAAACAGTTTTGGCGCATTTGAAAAAAACTGGGTGCACAAAAAAGCTCGATATTTGGGTACCTCACGAGCTCACTGAAAGAAACTTAATGAGCCGTGAACTCATTTGTGATTCTTTATTACGACGTAATAAAACCGAACCATTTTTGAAGAATCTGATAACTGGTGATGAAAAGTGGATCACGTACGACAAGAACGTGTGAAAAAGGTCGTGGTCAAAGCCGGTCAGGCTTCACAGACTGTGGCGAAACCCGGGTTAACTCACAACAAGGTGATACTGTGTGTGTGGTGGGATTGGAAGGGCATTATTCATTATGAGCTGTTACCACCAGGCAGGACCATTGATTCTGAACTATACTGCAAACAACTGATGAGATTAAATCAAGAAGTTGAGAGAAAGCGGCCGGAATTAATCAACAGAAGGGGTGTGGTTTTTCATCATAATAACGCTAGACCTCACACATCTTTAGCCACACAGCAGAAATTAAGAGAGTTTGGCTGGGAGGTGTTAATGCATCTGCCGTATAGTCCTGACCTTGCACCTTCAGATTTCCACCTGTTTCGGTCTCTTCAGAATTCTTTAGGCAGTGTCAGGTTAACATCACGAGAGGACTGCCAAAACCACTTGTCACGGTATTTTGGTCAGAAGTCCCAAAATTTCTATAGCAATGGGACCATGTCCCTACCTACAGGATGGCAAAAAGTTATCGAACAAAATGGTACCTACATACTTTAGATAAATGTAAATAATGTATATTAAAAAATGTTTTGAATTTTCTTAAAAAATGCGAAGAAACTTTTTCCCCAACCTATTAGTTTACAAGATTTTATAATCACTATCATTAATAACCAATAAAAAGTGGTTTACAGAACAAAAAATGCCGAAAAATTAATTTATTTTTAAATCACCGTATAATTATGATATGAACTTCGTTAGTTTATAATCTGTCTCGCTAGATTGTAAAATGTCGATAAATTGTGACTGTACCATAGTCCATACAGCCACAGTCTATACATCATACAGTCGTCCGACGAAGACGTCTAAACAGGGCAATCGTGCGGGGTGTGAGGAGCGAGACGCGGGAGGCGCGAGCCCGAGCTACATACTTCCACCGTGTTAGTAGCTCGGGACATAATTTTCAGGGCTATCGTGATGATTTTATTATTGTTTTAATTTATTATTATTATTTAATTTATGTACACAGAAAAATACTGACATACGACATAGTAACATTTGAGGGTAGCAGGACAAGTGTGTGACAAGTGTTCTCGCAAGTGCCCATACCAAAGGCCGACCTAACTTACAAGGCATTATGGTGATTCCGTCAGGTCTCTTTCCATCGTCGCGTGCCAAGCCGTTGGGTTCTAAAACAGCTGGCATCCCGGCGGTGACATGAGCACGACGGATGATGTCATTAATGCTAGCGTACCGTGCTATCCGGCCTGCACTCTTACTACAAGATAGGCTATGATGTCCGAGGCAGTCGACAGCTTCACCGCACTGGCAGCGATGCGGAGCCCCGCAAAGAGCACCCAGACGCAGACAAGTAGCGAGCCGGAAAGTGGTGTCACCCATCATAATACCTATGTTGGGTGACGGTAGTGCTTGAAGCCAGAGGCCCGACTCCCACTCACCTACAGCCAGTAAGCGGGCACGCTCAGCAGTATTGGTGGGCGTATTGATAAGATTATTCCGTACCAACCTGCAGAGCGGCTCATCCCACTGTCTCTGGGAAGATGGGTTTACGGGCCGATCTGTATCCGGGCAAGCCGCTTTCCAGGCGTTCACCGCATCGGTCAAGCACGGCACTTCAGAGTCAACCAGGCAGGGGGCTAAAATTTTCCCGGTCAACTTTTCAGTGCTGTGGACAGAGGACAGGAACGCCGGTAAGCTAATACTGTTAATTTTGCGGACGCCGAGGCCACCAAAACGGATGGGTAGTGAGGCTTGAAGCCACGCTCGATCGTCCATGGCCACATTTAAAATGGATGTTAGTGTGCTGCGTATAATTTGGTCAATTTTATCCAATAGATGTGGTTGCTTCCATAAAGGGGAAGAACGTAGAAAATAAATAAAATTTGGGCCAAAACAACAGTATCTAATCAGGGTGAACGCCGAATGTAAATTAATTTTGGAGTCTATCTGGAATTTCGTTGAAGTTTTTGATTTTTTCTTTGATGAAAGGAGAAAAGCTGTTTTCTAAAATTGGGGAACCTAGGAGGTGTAGTGAACTTTTTTCTAAAATTTTGATTTGTGGGGCTATTGCATTAAATTTTTCTAGGGTCAATTGTCTGTCGGTAATGTCAGAAAGGTAAATTTCACATTTTGAGTGGTTAAGGTCCAGGCCAATAGATTTAAATTCTTGTTTGAGGAGTTGTAAGTCTTTCAAAACGGTGTCTACATCACCTCCTAGCGTTCCATCATTTAAATACCACACGTTAAATTTTGAATTTAGTTTCTGTTTCATGAATAGCTAAGCTGAAAATGACTGGCCCGAGAGGGTCACCTTGTTGGCATCCAACTGCAGGTTCCAAAACATTGTTTTTGTATAATAATTTGGAAGGGTACCTATAACATTGCCACATAAAACCATAAATTTCGGATAATTCCTTTTTGACTTCGGCCAACAAAGTGTCTCTGTTTACAGAATTAAAGGCGTTCTTAACGTCAACCTTGAGGATGACCTCACCTTTTTAGAAGTTTTAAAAGGTAGATAGGGCATGTACGGCAGCCTCACAGCCCCCTTTCGAGCCAAAACCAAGCTGTAGGGGCTGAAACTTAGCTGTAAGCGATTCGCTATACAACTTACAGCATATTTTGGCTGCCGTACGTCTGTAGGTGCACCCAACGGCGATGGGACGAATGCCGCCGTCCTTCTTGCGCAGGGCACATAGGTTGGCCCCGTACAAGACATCGATGACGGCCTCGTTCACACCGCCGGTGAGCATTAGGTTAATCAGGGCCGCAAGCTCTTTCAAAAGCGACTCACCAGCGTCCCCGGCGCCTGAACTCAATAAATCCTTTAGATGCTATAATTATGCTCAAAAATATAATTATTTCCGAAGAAAAAAAACTTATTTTTTTGAGCAACATGATGATTTTTGATAATTGACATGATTTTAATTATTTTTAACCGACTTCAAAAAGGAGGTTTCTCAATTCGACCGTGTATATATATTTTTTATATGTGTTCGCGGATAACTTCGTCGTTTATGAACCGATTTTGATGATTATTTTTTTGTTAGAAAGGAGATCTACCAAGGGTGGTACCATGACAAGGAAACCAGGATCTGATGATGGCATCCCAGAGAAATCGAGGGAAACCTTGAAATTTTATTTTTTCTTCTTATTTTTTATAGTAACTCGTGCATTTGCTCCCGGAAAGCACCATTTGATGAAGTGGAACTGATGAGGAAGACCACATATGGCCATCGGAACTACTCAATAATACATATATCACGGGTTGCGATTTGTTTATTACTAAGCATCTCTTTATCTGTTCTGTGGGTCCAAGCTACCGGTAGTTAGGACTGCAGAGACAGGAACCTCTTCACGCTGCGAGCCGTATCGAGGAGTACTGCCTTCTGAAGCTGGCCCTTGATCCAACCGCCTAACGCGAGCCTTGAGAGATGTTGATCGAGGCTTTCGGGTCGGCCATCAGGCCATTGGCCGTTACTACAATCAGGACAAGGACAGCCGATTATTATTATAATTTTTTGTCTTTGACATATCTCGGGACTCTGGGGTCCCGGACCTTTGGAAGGCATACCAGGGATCGAAGCCAACTCGCAGAGGCCCGTCAGACGCTTTCAATGAAATTTTTCAATTCAATCATTTAATTCGGAAATCATCCATATTTTATTAGTTAGTATTCAAGCATTAGGTTGCTTAGCTTGGGGCTAGATGGCGTTGTGTGATATGTCCAAACATATTTATTTATTTTATTTATTAGGACATATAAACTATGTTAGTGTCAAAATCAAAACAAAGTTAGAATTCAATCAAAATTAAATTAAAATTAAATCAAATCAAAATCAAATCAATTAAATCAAAGTTAAATTTAAATTCAATTAAAATTAAAACTAAATTAAAAATAAATAAAAATAAACTAAAACATGACCATAACTTATCCCCTACATGAAATATTAATTTAAATACCTTTCCTCAGCCCCGGGCCCTCAGCTATATCTACGGGACCAGTGCATCAGAGAAGGGCAGTCTGGCCTCTCCACAATAACCCTCTGGATGCTATTGGAGCTTCCACGTATCCTACGCATTAGGAATGCCATTCTTTAACGCATGATAGCGTCAAAACTATCTATGCCTGAAATGTGGCACCAACCGGCGATTATCCCTGTACGCACTATGCAAGTGCACCCACCCTTATTATGAATGTATTTTACTTATATCTTTGACCCTGATATCTCGGGACTCTGGGGTCCCAGACCTTTGGAATGCATACGAGGGGCCTAAGCCAACTAGCAGAGGCCCCTTAGATAATAATTTTGTGTTGAGGCATCATTTTTAGGGTACGTCCGTACTCAACAAGGAACCCTTATAGTTTCGCTATGTCCGTCCGTCTGTCCGTCTGTCCGTCCACAGCTTAGCTTAGAGACTCTTAGTACTAGAAAGCTATAATTTGGCATGGATATACATATTCATCACGCCAACAAAGTGGTAAAATATAATCATGATAAAACATTTTTTTAGGGCACCCTGTGCACGTAAAGTGGGGGTGTTTTTTTTTTCACGTCTACCCCATGATGCGGGGTACTGGATAGGTCTTTCAAAAATATTGCGGGTTTGTGAAAACAATTTTTCGATTTAGGGATCCGTTTCTGAAATATTAAGCTTTAAAGTGCTAATTTTTGTTATAGTCAAGTGTCCCCCCGCCCCTGCCAGCTAAACCGTTAGTTTTGGACGGGTGAAAAAATGCACGGTAGTAGTATGTACTCGTATAACGAAGTTAAAAGGAAAACTATCACAGCTAAATAGGCTTTTCAAGTTTACGAGTAATAGTCAAGCAACTTGTAAAATATACTTGGCACAGTAAAAATTTCGTACAAATTCCATTAAAAAATACTTATATAACGTTGTTAGATGTGTGAAACAGGTAGTAAATATAAGTTTATAAACCATGTAAAAATATATAAAAATAAAATCATAACACAACAAATTAATTATGATTTCTAAATTAATCATATTTACGCTCGAATAACGACGGGGGCGGCGTGCACTACGGAACCCTATTACTGCGCGTGGCCCGACACGCACATGGCCGGTTTTTATTATTATTTTAGTGTCTTTGACGTATTATATTATTATATATTTGAGAATTCATACAACAAACCCTAGATAGTAACATTAGATGTATTATAGAAAATTGATACGTTAAGTTTTTAAAGCTTTTTCTCTCCTCCTACGAGTATATTGCTGTGCCCGAGTTGCCCGACAGGGTCCATAATGTTCTCATTAGGATAGAATAGAATAGAATAAATCTTTATTTGCTTCGAATGTAGGTACATAAAAATAAGTCGTCAGTAAGTTAAGTCATTCAATTATAAGTTACATATTGTGGAATGCAATCAATTATTGAGTATTGAGTGGTTCGGAAGTGGTTTTCAATACACGGTGAACATACAAAATAAATACCATGTCGCCGCCGCTCATTGCGGTAATGTTCGACTGCTCGGTGAACATGCAACATACCATGTCACCGCCGCTCATTGCGGTGATGTTCGACTGCTCGGTGAACATACAACATACCATGTCGCCGCCGCTCATTGCGGTAATGTTCGACTGCTCGGTGAACATGCAACATACCATGTCACCGCCGCTCATTGCGTTGATGTTCGACTGCTCGGTGAACATACAACATACCATGTCGCTGCCGCTCATTGTGGTGATGTTCGGCTTCTCGGCGAACATACAACATACCATGTCGCCGCCGCTCATTACGGTGATGTTCGACTGTTCGGTGAACATACAACATACCATGTCGCCGCCGCTCATTGCGGTGATTTTCGACTGCTCGGTGAACATACAACATACCATGTCGCCGCCGCTCATTGCGGTGATTTTCGACTGCTCGGTGAACATACAACATACCATGTCGCCGCCGCTCATTGCGGTGACGTTCTACTGCTCGGTGAACATACAACAGACCATGTCGCTGCCGTTCATTGCGGTGATGTTCGACTGCTCGGTGAACATGCAACATACTATGTCGCCGCCGCTCATTGCGGTAATGTTCGACTGCTCGGTGAACATACAACATACCATGTCGCCGCCGCTCATTGCGGTGATGTTCGACTGCTCGGTGAACATACAACATACCGTGTCGCCGCCTCTCATTGCGGTGATGTTCGACTGCTCGGTGAACATACAACATACCGAGTCGCTGCCGCTCATTGCGGTGATGTTCGACTTCTCGGCGAACATACAACATACCATGTCGCCGCCGCTTGTTGTGGTGATGTTCGACTGTCCCTCGTCGGCCGAGTGTTGGTAGTCGTAGTTGTCGCGCATGAGCTGGCGACGTAGCGAGTACACCTGCTCGTCCGACATGGGGCGCGACGCCGGCGCAGGTGGCAGCAGCAGCATCGGCGACGACGACGCTGCCGAGACGTCAACCACAAGAGATTATACTTTTTATGAAAAAGAATATGTCTATTCATCGTAGAGTAGAGATAGAAGTGGTCATGCTATAGTCTGTTCCATAAGTTGTTACGCAACAGTCAGCCAGGCTGTCTGTTATGCCTATAGTCTGTTCCATAAGTTGTTACGCAACAGTCAGCCAGGCTGTCTGTTATGCCTATAGTCTGTTCCATAAGTTGTAACGCAACAGTCAGCCAGGCTGTCTGTTATACCTATAGTCTGTTCCATAAGTTGTAACGCAACAGTCAGCCAGGCTGTCTGTTATGCCTATAGTCTGTTCCATAAGTTGTAACGCAACAGTCAGCCAGGCTGTCTGTTATGTCTATAGTCTGTTCCATAAGTTGTAACGCAACAGTCAGCCAGGCTGTCTGTTATGCCTATAGTCTGTTCCATAAGTTGTAACGCAACAGTCAGCCAGGCTGTCTGTTATGCATATAGTCTGTTCCATAAGTTGTAACGCAACAGTCAGCCAGGCTGTCTGTTATGCACAAGTAAATAATTTATATTTAGAAAAATACAAAAGATCATAGAAAAATAAAGATTCTGTCTTCTGAGGAGTCTTGAGGTAGTCGAAGCGGTTGAAATTTATTTATTTGCCAGAATATAGGTACTTCTAAATATATTTATAAAAGAAGAAACTGACTGACTGACTGACTGACATAAATCAACGCACAGCCCAAACCGCTGGGTCTAGAGATTCCAAATTTGGCACGTAGGTTCCTTATGAGGTCTAGGGGTGTACTAAGAAAGGATTTTTCAAAATTCCCCTCTAAGGGGGTGAAATGGGAGTCCAAAGTTTGTATGAAAAATCTTATTCCTTGAGTTAATAGACTTGAAACTTAACACGAATATTTATCTAAGTAAATTATAAAGTTTGTCATTTTTAGTTTTCCTAAACTACCCCCTAACGAAGGATTGGAGGGTGTCAAAGTTTGTATGGAGTAATTTTAACGCGCGGTCCTATTAACTCGAAATTGGGTATATAAACTTAAAACCAAAAATAAGAATAAGGTCTATCAGGCTTTTTTGAAAACTACCCCTAAGGGGGTGAAGAGGGGTAGTCAATTTTACAGGGCAGGTTTTACTGCGGGGCTTGATTAACTCGAAAATTGGTGTAAGTAAATAATCTTTCAATCGAGTTACGGAAATATCCCAAACGGTTTTTTTAAATTCCACCCTTGTGGGGGTGAAAACAGGGATTATAGTCAATATGAAAAATCTTATTCATTTGGTTAACTAACTTGAAACTCGGCACAAATACTTGCCTTAGCAAGTAATAAAGTTTGTCATTAATAGTTTTTCCCCCAGAGGGAAGGGTAGAAGGGGAGGGCTAAGGGGAGGGGGTGATGAGGAGGGAAAGGAGAGGGGGTATTGAGGAAGGAAGTGAGGGTTGTGGTGAGGGGAGAGGGAGGGGTAATGAGGAGGGAGAAGGGAAGGATGATGAAGGGATGGGAAGAGAGATAGAAGAGTAATGAGGGGGAAGGAGGTGGAGAGGGGGAGGGTAGGAGTTGGTGAGGGTTGAGGGGAGGGCAAACCGGTGAAGGGGGTGCGAGAGGGAGAGGAGGAGGTTAGCGGGAAGGGGATGTGGTTAGGGGGTAAGAAGGAGAGGGTGTAGGAAGGGTGAGAGGTAGGGAGGGTTAGGGGGTTAGAGCGGGCAGTGAGGGGGTTGACAGGGGTGAGAAGTTGCGGTGAGGGGTGGGAAGGAGAGAGCAGTGAGAGGGGCGTTAGAGGGAGAGGGGTTAAGGTGAGAGGGGGTGAGGTGAGAGGGGGGGTGAGTGCATTTAAAACTTAAAGTTGCTTTATGTATAGCACTGATTCATTGAAGATAGATTGACTTGAGACTTTTGACTGCTTGATTGGAGAGCGGGGAGAGGTGGAGAGCGATAGGAGGGTGTAGGTAGTGAGTGGGAAGGGTATGGAGAGGGGGGTAAGGGGAGGGGAGGAGTTGGCAGGGGTAGAGGAGGAGCGGAAAGCGGAGCGGTGAAAGAGTGTGAGAGGGGGTGAAAGGGCAGAGGGAGGTTAGCGGGAAGGGGATGTGGTGAAGACGGCAGAGAGAGAGGGATAGGGAGGGTGAGGGGAGAAAGGGGGCGGTGAGGGGGTGATAAGGGAGGAACTCGGAATGACACAAAAAACAGGAGTAAACACCAGTCATGCGTCGGAGCTGACACACACACTATTTTTTTTTGTTTGAATGCGCTAATCTCTGGAAATACCAGGCAGACTTTAATAATTATTATTTTTGAATTTGATAGCCCAATCCTTAAGAAAGGCTATAGGCATATTTAACATTTGTCTAGGACTCTTAGGTGCCGAGCATAAAAGTCAGAAACAACGCTAACCGAAAACGAAGTAATAGCGCGGGCGGGCAAGGCGATGCGACGGGGTGGGTCGGGGGATCAAGAAATTTCACGCGGACGAAGTCGCGGGCAGAAGCTATCTCAATATTTAAAGAGAAAAATCCGGACTGATTGACTGCCTCATCAGCCCAAACCCTTCGACCTGAAGCTGAAATTTTGCACAGGAGGTTCAGTTTATAATCTAAACAAGGAATAAGGAAGGATTTTTGTTCCCGTTGTATATTTTCCGACATCCACGCGAACGAAGCCGCGGGCAAAAGCTAGTAGGTATATAATAAAAGGGTAAAATTATTTTGGCCTCACTATATTCGACTTATCAGTCGTGCAAATATTTTACAAGCTTTTATTTAGTTTCATCTGTCCCGATGTTTGTTTGTTTGTCTGTCATGTAGTTTTGCAAGTTAAATTTGATCCACTTCCCGGTAACCGATTGAGCTGAAATTTTGCATGCATGTAATAATTAGTAAATACCGATATTATTAAATATCTTGGAGTCACTGTTGACAGCAACCTGAATTGGAAGCAACATATTGCTTCAGCTGTAGCGCGTGTGAGAAGACTCATATATATTTTTAAAAAGCTCAGAGGCGCGGCCGATTTTAGTTGTTTATTAACCGTCTACTTTGCGCTCGCTCAGTCTGTTCTAAGGTATTGCCTAACGGTCTGGGGTGGTGCCGGAAAAACAATGATGCTACGGGTCGAACGAGCGCACAGAGCTGTCCTGAAGGTGCTGGCAAGGAAACCGATCCGATATTCGACATCCTCTCTACATACCCTCTGCCAGGTCCTCACCGTCAGACAGCTGTTTATCCTCCAAACCATTCTGCGCAAACACAGCCGACTTACCTTTGATCCTAAATGTTGTTCTAAACGCCGCTCGAATAGGGTTTGTAACACTGTGTCTCGTAGAACCGTAGCTGCAAGTCGTCATTTCAAACATATAAGTTCAAAAATCTACAATAAATTAAACAAAAGCCCACCCATAAACCAAGAGCAAATGTAAAAATAAACTTGAATCCTGGTTCACATCACAAAATTATGATGAAACAGAGAAACTCGTGGAAGTGTAAAATACTCATCACTCTTTCACACCGCACACAATATACTTATCACAAACACCACATACCTTTCATTTAACACTCACCCACACACTCATTCACCCTACAATCACACATTAAAAACCAATCCCAAAGAATTTTTAGTCCTGTATTTTTTTATTTTTTGTCGTTTGTTTTTTATTTTTATTAACTAAATCTAAATTATCTAAATTCTCTCTCTGCATGGAACATTTATTCCATTCCGTATCTGGAGAAGGGCGTTGTTAGCTGCGCTACAGTTTATACTTTTGCAGCTATCATCGTTTTACTTGTTGTACTGTCTTTTGTTATTGTTCCGAAATAAATTTTTTATGTATATTTTTTTTATATGTGTAAATCTGAAATAAATAAATAAAATGATGGAACCGGAAGGTGGCCATAGGAACTCGGTAGTTAAACGACACAACCCCATCGAGTTTGGACTCGTTTGATCCGTCTTGACGAGTACTTTGGTGCTAGATGGTAATCAGGGTCTGGTGATGGAGCTGGACATAGGAACTCAATAATTAAACGACACAACCCCATCGAGTTCGGGCTCGTATGATTTGTCTTGACGAGTACTTTGGTGCTAGATGGTAATCAGGGTCTGATGATGGAGCTGGAAGATGGCCATAGGAACCCAATAATTAAACGACACAACCCCATCGAGTTTGGGCTCGTTTGATTCGTTTTGACGAGTACTTTGGTGCTAGATGATAACCAGGGTCTAATGATGGAGCTGCAATATGGCCACTGGAACTCAGTAATTAAGCGACACAACCGCGTCGAGTTTGATTGAAGTGTATGTATGTTCTCTTATAGTGTACAATGTAGTAAGTGCGCCCTTTTAGAACATAAGTATAATTTTAAGCTAAGTAAGCACTTTACTTGAAAGCGCATTATAAAATATACTCCTTTATGAATTGATTAAAGTACATTCATTCAAGTTGGTTGTCTAATTTAAAAGACCATAGGACCCCCAACATTTCATGGCGATCCTGCCTTAGGGTCTGCCAAGGGGCAGATTAAGCAAAGTTTTGTTGCAAACGATTTTCAAAATGTGTAACTCCAAGATCGAAAAGGACGAGGTGTTCTTAAATCAAAATGCTGCTGGCGGAAACAATGACGCCATACTGAAGAATATCGGAGGACACATGGAGCGGCTGAGCACGATCACTATCATTATTCTCGCAGTCATAACTCTACTGGTAGTAGGTAGTATTTCAGGAAAAAGTAGATTTACTTTTTCCTGAAATACTACCGCAGCTGCCATCGTCAATGGATACAAGAAGCAATCGGATTAAGCGCAATTCAGCGCATCCCTACGTGGACGAGTGGAAGGTACACCTGCTAACTAATTAATCCAGCATTAAAGTCAGTTTCAAGTTAATTCAAAATATGAATCAGTGATTTGCATTCAGACTCATACCAATTTGTTTTATAACGCACAAACTTAAACGACGTAAAACAGTGCACGAAGACTCAATAAATATGATACCTCGCGGATAAAAGTGCAACGTGTGAAATTCTTGTGTGCTGTTTCGTAGTAATTATGTTAACATGACTCTTTTGTTTATTCCTTTAGGAAATAATTGGTATGATAATTTTAAGTAATATTTTATTATGATAGATATTTTGTTACAAAACTATAATGTTCTGGTAGATATTAGAAAATACTAAAAATAACAAAATTATATACTAACATAACTAAAACTATTAAAAAACTAAATTATGGCGTCGAAAAATTCATCCGCATCGCTGTCGACTGGTAAAGTACCCAAGAGACTGGCGGCATTGACACGTTGTATGGCAAATACTTAATTAAGAAAGGACAGGCTAAAATGTGAAGATAATTATGTAGATATATATATATATATATATATATGTGTAATAGACGACTTGGTCTTGATGGAAAAAAAAATCGTACTTTTAAGGTACGCACGGCTACACATCAAACTATATATTTCCAGTTTACACTGAACTATAATTGTAAGGAAATCCTATACAATGCGAGATCAGCTTATACTGGAAATGTATAGTTTGATCTGTAGCCGTGCGTACCTTAAAAGTACGATTTTTTTTTCTATCAAGACCAAGTCGTCTATAACACATTTCTTTATTTATTTATAGTTATAATTAAAACGGTACAACACCAATTACATCAATTAACATAGAAACTTAAAGTAGATAATTTTGTTGTATAAATATAATTTAATTAAAATCTAACATGGAACAGTAGACTCCCTTGCATACTTTCTCTCACAGAACACCAGACACATATGCATAATTTTACTCCATTCATCCGCAAACATATCACATTCAGGGTTGGCAGATAGAAGGGCGTTGAGCATCTTCAAAGTACGACACACGGGGAATTTAGCTCTGGCGACAGTTTTGGCAGACGGTTGCGCAAACAGTTTGTGCCGGCGGCTCGGACGGTGTCCGATGTATTTATCGGGCACAAATAGTCGACAGAAAAGGCCAAGGAGCTCTGGGCAGTCTATATGTCCCCTTAAGGTTTTACAGATACCGCGAGCTGATCAAGGCCTCTTCTCACCTCCAACGAGTTAAAGCCCAACATAAAGATAGTTGGAAGGGTACATATAGGGAAATAAATGATACATACATACACATACATCTTCTTCTTCCTGACCTTACCCCATATTACTTGGGGTCGGCGCAACACGTTTTCTTCTTCCATTCTCCCCTGTCAACCGTCACGCTATCATTCACTCCCTTCTCTTTCATATCATTCCACACACAATCCATCCATCTTTTCTTAGGCCTTCCTCTGCCTCTCCATCCATCAACATGTACATTCATCACTCCTTTCGTCACATGCGTTTCGTCTCTCCTCATCACATGTCCATACCAAGACAAACGATTTCCTTTCAACTTATCTGCCACTGGCGCCACTTTCCAACTTCCTCTTATATACTCATTTCTCATTTTATCCATTCTCGTCACTCCACACTTCCATCTCAACATTCTCATCTCCGCTGCATGCAATTCTTTATCATCCGTCTCAAACTCAAACTCAAACTCAAAGCATTTATTTCAAATAAACCAATTACAGGCACTTTTGAATTGTCAATGGGTCGGTCAGTCAGAAAGATGAAGCTAGTTGCCCATTCCAAAGCGTAGTAGATCCCTATGGAGAAGAACGGGCAAGAAACTCCACGGACACTCTTTTAAATCATAATATTTTTACAAAATATTGGTTACATCGTTCAAGTTGAAAATATACATGTGAGAACAATGTAGAAAGACGTGCACGTTAAAAAGCGTCCGTAATAAAAAGATAATAACTAAAACAACTAAATTAAATATTAAAATTAAAAATAAGCCATGGCAGCTAATAGACCGTCTTCTTCACTACCCAGCATACCGATCCATAAAGTACGACAGGCCTTATCACGGACTTGTAAATTTTCCCCTTTAACTTGAGGGGCATACACACACATATATCTACATAATTATCTTAACATTTTAAACAAGCATTTATTAGTCTGGATGTCATCTAAAAATAAATAAAATAAAGATTTATTGAACAAAAATGGTTGAACAATCAAACACTTACAAACAAGACCATGCGTACCAGACCAGATCTAGGACCAGAGTCCTTGCCAATACGAATTAAACGAGCCCCAACTCGATAAGGTTGCGTCGTTTTATTATTGAGTTTCCATGGAAACCTTCCGACTCTATCTTCAGATCAGCTCCATGTCATAATAATATTGCACTGTCATCCGATTTACATGTGCATGTAAAATTTAAGCTTAATCGGAAACCGGGAAGTGGGTCAAGCAATATTACCGACAGACAGACAGCCACTGTGACAGGTGAAACTAAATAAAAGCTTGTAAAAAGTAGTAGCCCCATCGACATCAAGCACCGCATTACCTAGAAGTCATATTTGTTAAACGTATATTACATTGCTTGTCGAACTAAAGACCGGTCGCACTAACGACCTGTGGAACAAACGAGCTGTCGAACTACTGACATGTCGCTTACATGTTTGTCGCATTAATGACATACACTCTATTTTATTGGCATGTCTATTGTGTCTTTTTTATTTCTTTTGTTATTATATGTCAGGTATCTCATGAATTTAGTTTTATTGGTATTTATTTCTAAATGATTTACAATTAACCAGTCATGAATATCCTTTAGAGCTGCATTGGTGACGCTTATCGCCTGATCAATAGTAGATTCTATAGTTAAAACGGTGGTATCATCTGCGAATAATACAATGTACTGATCCGTTGATCTGGCAATTCATCAGTCCTTTGTGGTACGCCATAGTGGTTCGTTACGTATGGGGATCTATAGGTTACCTGAGTGTTAGTCTCTGGATTCATTTTTACAATCTCTGTGCATTGGTTGCAGGACACGAAGCACGAAGTACGAATCACAAAGCACGAAGCATGAAGATTTAGGGTCCAGGGTTCCCAAAGTAGACGTAGTAGCAGGCAGCAGGATAGGGCAGGAGACGAGGGTTGTTAGAGGATGTACTGTCAGGCCACCAGAGGGACTGTGGACAATAATAGGAGGTTGCGCAACGAGCCACACCGCTTAGAGGGCCTCTCCTCGTCAAAGACCTCTGAAATTGCTCGCGACTTGGGCTGATGACCGGAGCCCTCCGGATAAAAATACTTCTTGAGGAATTACTTTAAACTTAGACTGTTCACTGGAGCCCACCGGATAATGAATACTTCTTGAGGATTTCACATCGTTTATTGATAATGACAGTTACTGATGTGCTGATGAAGTTTGGAGACTGGTCGAAGACACGTAAAAGACCAATAATGTTATAATAACCTCATTGTAAAAGACTGAGTTTTCCATGGATTGACAGGACTATATATACAGTCTTGTCAAAAATTCTAGAAAGTTATTATTCAATATACCTATTAATCTTAAATCAATTTAAATTATTAGCTAGCCAGGATCGTCCCTACCGGCCAGGACGAGCCCAATCGGCCAGGACTATCCAAAAGTAGCTACAGGCCTTACGTTGAAGAATCGACTAAAGTAGATACCTTATAATAAATGAAATAATAATCTGACATTATGACAACTTGAATGACAATATTGACAAAGCTAAAATATAAAAACATACAATAAAAACCATTAATTATACAAGGAAGGGATAACAAGCCCATAGTATGAGTGGCTTTCCTTAAAACATTAATTATACAAGGAAGGGATAACAAGCCCATAGTATGAGTGGCTTTCCTTAAAACATTAATTATACAAGGAAGGGATAACAAGCCCATAGTATGAGTGGCTTTCCTTAAAACATTAATTATACAAGGGAGGGATAACAAGCCCGTAGCATGAGTGGCTTTCCTTAAAACATTAATTATACAAGGAAGGGATAACAAGCCCATAGTATGAGTGGCTTTCCTTAAAACATTAATTATACAAGGAAGGGATAACAAGCCCATAGCATGAGTGGCTTTCCTTAAAACATTAATTATACAAGGGAGGGATAACAAGCCCGTAGCATGAGTGGCTTTCCTTAAAACATTAATTATACAAGGGAGGGATAACAAGCCCATAGCATGAGTGGCTTTCCTTAAAACATTAATTATACAAGGAAGGGATAACAAGCCCATAGTATGAGTGGCTTTCCTTAAAACATTAATTATACAAGGGAGGGATAACAAGCCCGTAGCATGAGTGGCTTTCCTTAAAAAATTAATTATACAAGGGAGGGATAACAAGCCCGTAGCATGAGTGGCTTTCCTTAAAACATTAATTATACAAGGGAGGGATAACAAGCCCATAGCATGAGTGGCTTTCCTTAAAACATTAATTATACAAGGAAGGGATAACAAGCCGATAGCATGAGTGGCTTTCCTTAAAACATTAATTATACAAGGGAGGGATAACAAGCCCGTAGCATGAGTGGCTTTCCTTAAAAAATTAATTATACAAGGGAGGGATAACAAGCCCATAGCATGAGTGGCTTTCCTTAAAACATTAATTATACAAGGAAGGGATAACAAGCCCATAGTATGAGTGGCTTTCCTTAAAACATTAATTATACAAGGAAGGGATAACAAGCCCATAGCATGAGTGGCTTTCCTTAAAACATTAATTATACAAGGGAGGGATAACAAGCCCGTAGCATGAGTGGCTTTCCTTAAAACATTAATTATACAAGGGAGGGATAACAAGCCCATAGCATGAGTGGCTTTCCTTAAAACATTAATTATACAAGGAAGGGATAACAAGCCCATAGTATGAGTGGCTTTCCTTAAAACATTAATTATATAAGGAAGGGATAACAAGCCCATAGAATGAGTGGCTTTCCTTAAAACATTAATTATACAAGGGAGGGATAACAAGCCCGTAGCATGAGTGGCTTTCCTTAAAACATTAATTATACAAGGGAGGGATAACAAGCCCATAGCATGAGTGGCTTTCCTTAAAACATTAATTATACAAGGGAGGGATAACAAGCCCATAGCATGAGTGGCTTTCCTTAAAACATTAATTATACAAGGAAGGGATAACAAGCCCATAGCATGAGTGGCTTTCCTTAAAACATTAATTATACAAGGAAGGGATAACAAGCCCATAGCATGAGTGGCTTTCCTTAAAACATTAATTATACAAGGAAGGGATAACAAGCCCATAGCATGAGTGGCTTTCCTTAAAACATTAATTATACAAGGAAGGGATAACAAGCCCATAGCATGAGTGGCTTTCCTTAAAACATTAATTATACAAGGGAGGGATAACAAGCCGATAGCATGAGTGGCTTTCCTTAAAACATTAATTATACAAGGAAGGGATAACAAGCCCATAGCATGAGTGGCTTTCCTTAAAACATTAATTATACAAGGAAGGGATAACAAGCCCATAGCATGAGTGGCTTTCCTTAAAACACTAATTATACAAGGAAGGGATAACAAGCCCATAGCATGAGTGGCTTTCCTTAAAACATTAATTATACAAGGGAGGGATAACAAGCCCGTAGCATGAGTGGCTTTCCTTAAAACATTAATTATACAAGGAAGGGATAACAAGCCCGTAGCATGAGTGGCTTTCCTTAAAACATTAATTATACAAGGGAGGGATAACAAGCTCATAGCATGAGTGGCTTTCCTTAAAAATAATGTATGTGAAGTGTAAGGTGAGTTTTATGTGACTTAAGGGAAAAGTGTTGTTTTAAGTGAAAATCAGGTATGAACACCAACAGCTCATTCAATGTAAACAACCAAAAGATGTGGTTTAAAAATAGCAAAATACCACAAAGTATCAGATGAAAATGGAAACAAATGGATCTGAGAACGAATCTGTAGAGGCCAAATTGTAGTGCGACTTACAAATTGTAGGCCACTTACAAATTGAGTGTATTGATTAACAAAATTATATCCTAACATAACTTAAAAATACTTAGCCAGAGGCTTAGCATTGCCATACAACGTGGCAATGCCGCCAGTCTCTTGGGTACTTTACCAGTCGACAACGATGCGGAGGAATTTTTTTCGATGCCGTATTTTAGTTTTTTAATAGTGTATTGATTTGATTATTGGAGTATTTAAACTCGACATTCTAATTTAAAACACCTTGAACATGTTTCTCATTAGACAGTAAGATAATTTTATAACCTCAATTTTTGTCGATGATTTTCCAATAATGTTATTAAAACAATAATAAAATTGTTGGAATAAATGATGAGATATAAAATGAAAACCTTTCAAACACAGAAAAATGTACTAATTCCCTTTAGCGAGTGACTACGTACGAATTTATACTGAACAGGGCTTGGTTACTCTTCCATCTGATAGTTTTGGACAATGAGGTTTTAGAACAGACCATAAGCGTGCAGAGACTACACCTACGCAGGAAATATTAGAGCGCATTCCTTTTTAAAGCATTTTTTTTTTTTTGGCTGAGCCGAAGTTGAGATCAGACATCAACTCCATGCCCCAAGTATCCAGGCGGTCAGTAACTAGTACAGATGCACCTCGCAGAGCGCTGAATTTGACCAGATTGTCTTCGCTCCACTGAGAAACGAGATTTAAGGTCAAGTTCATTTGCTTCTCCTTGGCCTCTGTAAGAGTTGCAGTTTCCTCTGTCTATAGCGGTAAGTATACATTATACATTCAAAATGCTTTTCGTGTCTGTCTGTGTGAGCGCGTTGTACTTCTAAACTACGCAACGGATCTTGATGCGGTTTACACAATCATTTAAAGAATTTATTCCGGAAGGTTTATAAGTAGGTACAGTAAATTAATATTAAATAAGTACAAATAATACATAATTAAATCTGGATCTTTCGTCAAGTCGTTAAAACTGTGCGAAGCAGGGGCGGGTCGCTAGTTGTAAATAAAGAAATACTTACAGTTACCAGAATCGGCCCGACATCGTCCAGTGAGTGCGAACACGATAAGCACTGCACACAGCATGCCACACAGCATACAACACCGTGGCAGGATATCGGTCAGCTTGCACATACGGATAACACGGATAACTAATGTGTGTGAACTCACTCGGCCGAAGCAATTCGTCGCTTGAATAAAACTAGCTCGCGAGCGCAACGTCAAATAAACATAAACCGTTTGCGTGTGTGGGTGTGTGTGCGGCTATAATTTAGCACATAAAAATAAATAGTGTGCTATGTTTATAACTTCCTGCTGTTCTTAAAGCCAATATCAGATGCTTCACTCTAGTGAATGTTCCATTTTGTTATTTTATTCCACGTCCACACGACTCCGACAATATCAGACGCTTTACTATAGTGAATGTTCCATTTTGTTATTTCATTCCACGTCCACACGACTCCGACAATATCAGATGCTTCACTCTAGTGTATGTTCCATTTTGTTATTTCATTCCACGTCCACACGACTCCGACAATATCAGACGCTTCACTCTAGTGAATGTTCCATTTTGTTATTTCATTCCACGTCCACACGACTCCGACAATATCAGACGCTTTACTATAGTGAATGTTCCATTTTGTTATTTCATTTCACGTCCACACGACTCCGACAATATCAGACGCTTCACTCTAGTGAATGTTCCATTTTGTTATTTCATTCCACGTCCACACGACTCCGACAATATCAGACGCTTTACTATAGTGAATGTTCCATTTTGTTATTTCATTTCACGTCCACACGACTCCGACAATATCAGACGCTTCACTCTAGTGAATGTTCCATTTTGTTATTTCATTCCACGTCCACACGACTCCGACAATATCAGACGCTTTACTATAGTGAATGTTCCATTTTGTTATTTCATTCCACGTCCACACGACTCCGACAATATCAGACGCTTCACTCTAGTGAATGTTCCATTTTGTTATTTCATTCCACGTCCACACGACTCCGACAATATCAGACGCTTCACTCTAGTGAATGTTCCATTTTGTTATTTCATTCCACGTCCACACGACTCCGACAATATCAGACGCTTTACTATAGTGAATGTTCCATTTTGTTATTTCATTTCACGTCCACACGACTCCGACAATATCAGACGCTTCACTCTAGTGAATGTTCCATTTTGTTATTTCATTCCACGTCCACACGACTCCGACAATATCAGACGCTTTACTATAGTGAATGTTCCATTTTGTTATTTCATTCCACGTCCACACGACTCCGACAATATCAGATGCTTCACTCTAGTGAATGTTCCATTTTGTTATTTCATTCCACGTCCACACGACTCCGACAATATCAGATGCTTCACTCTAGTGAATGTTCCATTTTGTTATTTCATTCCACGTCCACACGACTCCGACAATATCAGACGCTTTACTATAGTGAATGTTCCATTTTGTTATTTCATTCCACGTCCACACGACTCCGACAATATCAGACGCTTTACTATAGTGAATGTTCCATTTTGTTATTTCATTCCACGTCCACACGACTCCGACAATATCAGATGCTTCACTCTAGTGAATGTTCCATTTTGTTATTTCATTCCACGTCCACACGACTCCGACAATATCAGATGCTTTACTATAGTGAATGTTCCATTTTGTTATTTCATTCCACGTCTACACGACTCTGACAATATCAGACGCTTCACTCTAGTGAATGTTCCATTTTGTTATTTCATTCCACGTCCACACGACTCCGACAATATCAGACGCTTTACTATAGTGAATGTTCCATTTTGTTATTTCATTCCACGTCCACACGACTCCGACAATATCAGACGCTTCACTCTAGTGAATGTTCCATTTTGTTATTTCATTCCACGTCCACACGACTCCGACAATATCAGACGCTTTACTATAGTGAATGTTCCATTTTGTTATTTCATTCCACGTCCACACGACTCCGACAATATCAGACGCTTTACTATAGTGAATGTTCCATTTTGTTATTTCATTCCACGTCCACACGACTCCGACAATATCAGATGCTTCACTCTAGTGTATGTTCCATTTTGTTATTTCATTCCACGTCCACACGACTCCGACAATATCAGATGCTTCACTCTAGTGAATGTTCCATTTTGTTATTTCATTCCACGTCCACACGACTCCGACAATATCAGATGCTTCACTCTAGTGAATGTTCCATTTTGTTATTTCATTCCACGTCCACACGACTCCGACAATATCAGACGCTTTACTATAGTGAATGTTCCATTTTGTTATTTCATTCCACGTCCACACGACTCCGACAATATCAGACGCTTTACTATAGTGAATGTTCCATTTTGTTATTTCATTCCACGTCCACACGACTCCGACAATATCAGATGCTTCACTCTAGTGAATGTTCCATTTTGTTATTTCATTCCACGTCCACACGACTCCGACAATATCAGATGCTTCACTCTAGTGAATGTTCCATTTTGTTATTTCATTCCACGTCCACACGACTCCGACAATATCAGATGCTTCACTCTAGTGAATGTTCCATTTTGTTATTTCATTCCACGTCCACACGACTCCGACAATATCAGACGCTTTACTATAGTGAATGTTCCATTTTGTTATTTCATTCCACGTCCACACGACTCCGACAATATCAGATGCTTCACTCTAGTGAATGTTCCATTTTGTTATTTCATTCCACGTCCACACGACTCCGACAATATCAGACGCTTTACTATAGTGAATGTTCCATTTTGTTATTTCATTCCACGTCCACACGACTCCGACAATATCAGACGCTTTACTATAGTGAATGTTCCATTTTGTTATTTCATTCCACGTCCACACGACTCCGACAATATCAGATGCTTCACTCTAGTGAATGTTCCATTTTGTTATTTCATTCCACGTCCACACGACTCCGACAATATCAGATGCTTCACTCTAGTGAATGTTCCATTTTGTTATTTCATTCCACGTCCACACGACTCCGACAATATCAGATGCTTCACTCTAGTGAATGTTCCATTTTGTTATTTCATTCCACGTCCACACGACTCCGACAATATCAGACGCTTTACTATAGTGAATGTTCCATTTTGTTATTTCATTCCACGTCCACACGACTCCGACAATATCAGACGCTTTACTATAGTGAATGTTCCATTTTGTTATTTCATTCACGTCCACACGACTCCGACAATATCAGATGCTTCACTCTAGTGAATGTTCCATTTTGTTATTTCATTCCACGTCCACACGACTCCGACAATATCAGATGCTTCACTCTAGTTAATGTTCCATTTTGTTATTTCATTCCACGTCCACACGACTCCGACAATATCAGACGCTTTACTATAGTGAATGTTCCATTTTGTTATTTCATTCCACGTCCACACGACTCCGACAATATCAGATGCTTCACTCTAGTGAATGTTCCATTTTGTTATTTCATTCCACGTCCACACGACTCCGACAATATCAGACGCTTTACTATAGTGAATGTTCCATTTTGTTATTTCATTCCACGTCCACACGACTCCGACAATATCAGACGCTTTACTATAGTGAATGTTCCATTTTGTTATTTCATTCCACGTCCACACGACTCCGACAATATCAGATGCTTCACTCTAGTGAATGTTCCATTTTGTTATTTCATTCCACGTCCACACGACTCCGACAATATCAGATGCTTCACTCTAGTGAATGTTCCATTTTGTTATTTCATTCCACGTCCACACGACTCCGACAATATCAGATGCTTCACTCTAGTGAATGTTCCATTTTGTTATTTCATTCCACGTCCACACGACTCCGACAATATCAGACGCTTTACTATAGTGAATGTTCCATTTTGTTATTTCATTCACGTCCACACGACTCCGACAATATCAGACGCTTTACTATAGTGAATGTTCCATTTTGTTATTTCATTCCACGTCCACACGACTCCGACAATATCAGATGCTTCACTCTAGTGAATGTTCCATTTTGTTATTTCATTCCACGTCCACACGACTCCGACAATATCAGATGCTTCACTCTAGTGAATGTTCCATTTTGTTATTTCATTCCACGTCCACACGACTCCGACAATATCAGATACTTCACTCTAGTGAATGTTCCATTTTGTTATTTCATTCCACGTCCACACGACTCCGACAATATCAGATGCTTCACTCTAGTGAATGTTCCATTTTGTTATTTCATTCCACGTCCACACGACTCCGACAATATCAGACGCTTTACTATAGTGAATGTTCCATTTTGTTATTTCATTCCACGTCCACACGACTCCGACAATATCAGATGCTTCACTCTAGTGAATGTTCCATTTTGTTATTTCATTCCACGTCCACACGACTCCGACAATATCAGACGCTTTACTATAGTGAATGTTCCATTTTGTTATTTCATTCCACGTCCACACGACTCCGACAATATCAGATGCTTCACTCTAGTGAATGTTCCATTTTGTTATTTCATTCCACGTCCACACGACTCCGACAATATCAGACGCTTTACTATAGTGAATGTTCCATTTTGTTATTTCATTCCACGTCCACACGACTCCGACAATATCAGACGCTTTACTATAGTGAATGTTTGATCTGTCAGCTACCGAATAAAACCACCTTTGTAACTGGATGCTAGTTTATTACTCAGATTGCGACACAACATTATGGTGCAGGCACGCACACATACTTAAAGAACTTAATATTAAGTAATAATTTGACTACAAACGATAAGTGGCCGACACACGGCTGGTCGCACACTACGCACCCTACATTATTAGTTATCAATCTAAAGAAGTGTAGACACATTTAACGCGTACCGTTTGATGTTTTTTTGCAAACTGAATCTAGATACATATTCAAATGCGTGGTGTGCGATGCCATTATAATTTAAACCTTATAATTAACCTTACGTCTACAACTACGAGTCGATCTTGTAGGCTGTGGTTCAAGAGAACGATCACCACAATCCTGAGCTACTTCTTGATTAGTCTCAGCAATATTATTGTCGGTAGCATCGACTTCACCTTGAGCCTCAGCCCACTCATCCTCCTCCTCTATATCATTTCCCTCGCCTTCTATTGCCTGCGTTTCTTTAACAGAGGGTATTGCTTGTGGCGGCTGCGCCTCTGCCGGCGGCGGCGGGGTGCGCGGGCGTGGCGGCGGCGCTGAATGCGTGGGGCTCACGACATCAGCACGTGCGCCATTCGTCTCGCTTCCCGTTACGGTTGCACCTGTATATTTTCGTATCTGGTCAATATGCCTTCTACAATTTATGTTATAATCTTTAAGTATTATTTCGAACATGCGATTACCTATTTTTTTAATTATTTTTCCTAGAATCCATATCTCTTTTCTAGCTATGTACCATTTTAACCATACCCTATCGCCTATGTTTATTGTTCTTTTAGTTGTTATATTATCATTGTTTGTCTCGTTGTTATGACTATTATCTAGTAACAGATCTAGCCTAGATGTTATATTTCGGCCGAACATAAGCTTTGCTGGGCGTTCGCCCGTTGCACAATGTGGTATGTTGCGGTAATCAAATAAAAATCCTAATAGTTTTTCGTTAATAACATTTTGCGGGTTGTTATCGTTAATAATATATTTTATCATTTTCTTGCATGTTTTTACTGAATTTTCGGCCTGTCCGTTACTGGCAGGGTGATAAATTGGAGACGTTATATATCGGATACCGTTCATTTCACAAAATAATTTAAATTCATTCGACTTAATTTTTACATCATTATCGGAAACTATGACACTCGGTATACCGAACCAAGAAAACAATTCCTTTAATTTTGTTATAAGCGCCCGACTTGAAGTACCACAACCCATATGTAAACACTCCAACCATTTGCTATATGAATCTACGACGATCAAATATACATGTTGATTTATAGTCATGTAGTCAATGTGCAAGCGTCGCCACGGAGCAGAGTCGCGCGGGGGGGGGGGGGGGGGGGGCGCGATGGCGCGGCACGAGTGCCGGCGGCACGTGTGGCACGCGCCCACCCATTCCTCTATGTCCTTATCGATAGATGGCCACCAAAATCTACTACGAGCTGAACTTTTTGTTTTACCACCCCGAAATGACCCGAATGTAGTTCTTGTAATAACCTATTCCGGTACACCGCTGGTATCACAACTCTGTGGCCTCGAAAAATACAACCGTTTTCAACCTCTAAATCTGTTTTGCAGTTAAAATAGGGCTGTGCCAATTTACAATTAATTTTACGCGGCCAGCCGTTCTGCATATATTTAATCACTGTTTGTAATATTTCGTCCTTACAAGTTTCTGTTTTTATATCGCGAAAAGTTAGCGGGGCGACGTTAGTGTCTAAGAAATTGAGGAAAGACAGATCATTAATTTGTCCATCCGTTCTACAGTCAGGTTCAGGTAAAGGCGAGCGCGACAAATAATCTGCCGCAACATTATTTTCACTTTTAATATATTGGACATTATAGTTATATGCTGATAATATTATCGCATAACGCTGAAGCCTCGATGCTGCCATAACTGAAATACCTGTTTTCTTCCCGAATATCGATCGTAAAGGACGATGATCAGTTTTAAGGATAAACGGTTCCTGGCGTCCGTACAGATATTGGTGAAAATATTTGACAGCAAAAATAATGGCTGTCGCCTCCTTCTGAATCTGACTCTAGTTTTTTTCACTTGTTGACAATGACCTTGAGGCGAACGCCAGCGGTCGCTCGAGATTCGTGCGCTCGCTGTCGCGCTGCGCCAGCACCGCGCCTAGACCAGCCGGGCCCGCGTCCACTGTCAATACCAACTGTGCTGCGGGATCAAAATGATCTAGCACTCTTTCTGAAGATAGCACTATTGAATGCACGTTCGTGACCTTCACCCCACTCCCACTGCGCTCCTTTACGCAATAATTCATGCAGCGGGTGTAACTTAGCAGATGCATTCGGTATAAAATTACGATAATAGTTAATTATTCCTATAAATCGCTTAGCTTCTGTGACATTTGTCGGTCGCGGCGCATTTGTAATAGCTTCGGTTTTTTTCGGGCAAGTTCGTAATCCATGTCTATCTATAATGTAGCCTAGATAGGTGACACTATCTTGTAGGAAACAACATTTTTCATTATGTAATTTTAAGTCGGCTTCTTTCAATCTATTTAGTACTTCGTTTAACCTATAAAATGTAATAGTCTAGTCGGCGCTGTTACACAAACGTCATCTAACCATATGCTAACACCTTCTATGCCAATTAATAATGCTTCCATAGCTCTTTGAAAAATGGCTGGGGCATTTGCTAAACCATACACAAGTCGCGTATATTTGAAAAACCCTTTAGATGTACTTATCGCGGTCAGCTCTTGCGGCGATTCGTCCAGGACAAATTGGTTATAAGCATTACTTAGGTCTAATTTGCTGTAACACTCCCCTCCACCTAACTTGGCAAAAACCTCTTCTATTCTAGGCATTGGGTATTTATCTATTTCTAAATCTTTATTTAATGTTATTGAATAATCACCGGCTATCTTAACCTTCCCGTTTTCTTTTAGTACTGGAACAATAGGGGTTCCGTATTTTGGAAATTTAACCGGTTGTAATATCCCTAAACCTGTCAGTCTATCTATTTCCTCTTCCACCTTGTCATTTAAGGCAAAAGGCACAGAACGTGGCTTAAACATTTTTGGTTGGGTGCCTTCTTTTAAAACTAGTTTCACTTCAAATTTGTTGAACCTACCTAGTTCGTCAGTAAATAAGTCGGAGTATCTAGATAAAAGTTGCTGCACTTCTTTCGTGTCGGACTCAGTTATGGACTGAGTTTGGATGTTATTGATATCCGAACTGAAATATATCCTAAACCTCGACATAAAATCTCGTCCCAGTAATGCCGGGCCTCCGTTCGGCAATACAAATATCTTAATATCATCGGTATTATTTAGGTACGTAACTCGACCATGAAAATATCCCTGGGGCGTGATTTTATGGCCATTGCAAAGACACATTTTTAAGTTAGATTTTATCAGAATTCGATTGGAAAAATATTTCTTGTAAAGCGTCTCGGAAATTACACTAGCCCCCGACCCTGAATCCAACTCCATATCTAATCCTACTGAATCAATCAACACATTTATTATTATCGGCGTGTTACTAACAAACCTTACGTTATATAGCTCGCATTCCTCGCAGCCACTTTGCTCCAACTTTATTTCCTCCGTGTTCAAACAATGTAATCTTGATTTTCCCTTTTTAGCACTACATTTTTTTTTTAAATGACCTTTCACGCCACACACTTGACACCGATAGTTTTTAAAACGACACTTTTCAGCATCATGGTTTCTGAGACCGCACACTGTACACCGACGATTTTCCTCGGAACTGCTGTTCGAGCTGCGGGTGGCCGCGGCAGGCTCGGCGCGCGCGCGCTGCCCGCGCTGCCCGCTCAGCCGGTACACAGGTTCTTCCTTGATCTGCGTGGCCTTGACGGTTGTCGCCGTGGCGTCAACTACTGCAGTGGCCCCGACTCGAGCCAATCGCGCATACGCAGCTTGTTGAGCTACCTCCAATGCCTTAGCAAAAGTGAGTTTACTGGCATCCTCTTCAAACAGCCGGTCACGTTCCCGACACGGTGCAAGCCCGAGTATGAAACGGTCTCGCAGCAGCATATCCAATGCCTCACCAAACTCACAGTTAACGGCTAAACCTCTCACACGAGCCGCCCAATCTTCGACCCTTTCGCCATCAGATCTTCTCGACTCGTAAAACTTCTCTCTATCAGCAAAAACACAACGTCTCGGCGTAAAATGCTTGTCCAATTTTTGTACTAGATCCTCGAACTTAACTTCCTCGAGTACGTCAGGGTGAAGTAAGTTCCGTGCAAGGTGGTAGCTGTTGTCCGAAAGGTGGGTCAGTAACAAAGCACTTTTATTTTCGGTTTTAACACTGTTCAATTTTATGTACTGTAGTAGCCGACCTTTAAATATAGGCCACTCTTGGGCGTCGTGGTCGAAACTTGTTAGATTTCCGATGATATTGGACATTTTGCACGAACTTTTATTTTTATAGAAACGTGGGTAACTCGTCGCCAGTGATCTGTCAGCTACCGAATAAAACCACTTTTGTAACTGGATGCTAGTTTATTACTCAGATTGCGACACAACATTATGGTGCAGGCACGCACACATACACACACATACACATCAATGTTCCATTTTGTTATTTCATTCCACGTCCACACGACTCCGACAATATCAGACGCTCCACTCTAGTGAATGTTCTATTTTGTTATTTCATTCCACGTCCACACGACTCCGACAATATCAGACGCTTTAATGGGAAGTCGCGGCGCAAGTTTATATTAATAACTAAATGAGCATAACCATATTTATTTGTAACAGACCCATTAGCGGCATACAATTTATAGTTCGTCTGACTTTGTTTACCTTTTACTAATGTTCGAGGAAACACACATATATCACTGCCTGTATCTATTAAAAACTGCACTTTGGACCGCTGGTCGGTTATAAACAAGCGACCGGGATTTGGGCAGGCGGCGGTCGCCATCACGGACTGCCCTATTCTTTTCCCTTCGGCTTATAATCGCACGGCTTTATACACATATTTGCCCTCTCACCGAACTTAGCGTGGTACCAACATAATGGGTATTTCCGGTAGTTGGACTGGGAACGGCTGGAACGGGAACTGCTGCGATCATGTCTTTCTGATCTGGATCTCCGTGACTTCGACCGTGACATCCTGTCTAACTTGGTCGTCAGCTTCTGCACCTGGCGTGTGAGTTCCGCTACTTGACTGCTTAACTCTGGAGTAGCGCCTGATGCTGCAGCTGCTGCTACTTGCGGGCTGGGGGCTGCGATGTCGTGGATGCGATCAGCCAGCTCTGCAACCTCGTCCAAAGTTGCCTTCGACTGCAAGGCTACAATGGTCTGGATATTAGTCGGCAGACGGCTGGACCACATGGTGCGCAGAAAGTCCTCCGGGACATCGGGCCCTGCAAGATGCTGGATGTGGCGCAAGAATTGGGAGGGCTTCCTATCGCCCAGTTCCTCACGCGTGACCAGCTGCAGGATCTTCTTCTCCTTGGACGCTGATAGTCGCCTTATGAGTTCCGTCTTCAGTCTCTCGTACTTATTGGGTGCTGGAGGATCGGCTATAATGTCTTCCACCTCCGATGCGTAAATGGGACCCAGTTGTCCCATAGCATGATGCAATTTGGTGGTATCAGCTGTTATGTTAGCCAGGAAAAATTGGCTCTCAAGTTGGTAAAACCACAAGGCCGGTTTCTCCGGGTAAAATGGAGGTACTCGTATACCAACTCGCTGGATATTATGCGATGTGCTTGGCGGCACGTTGTCGCCGCCATTTTGTGCGTCTTCTGGCTCGATCATGATTCGTGTTCGTCGGGGTCACCAATGAAGCGGTAATGGGTTGCAGATAATTAAGCAAACACAACAGCTTACAGTAAGAAGTATATTGTTCAAGAAGTTCACAGGATTCACAGGAACATAAAAAAACTAACGGTAACACCTTTTTATGGTAACCGAATTGAATTGTGCTATACTGACACAGATAGTCTAGTATATGATGTACAGAGCAATGATGTTTATAAAGACTTCAAGCTCCATTTTCTAAAATATTTTGATACCAGTAATTATGATTGTAACAATGACTATAACTTACCAATTATTAATATAATAAGAAGGTTCCAGGACTGTTTAAGGATGAAATGGGTGGTAACATTATCAAAGAATTTGTAGGACTGCGCTCAAAGCTTTATTGTATTAAAACATTAAACAAAACTATTAAAAAGGCAAAAGGTACAAAAAAATGTATAACCAATAATTTTAAATTAGATTACAAAAATGTTTTGTACAGTAATTGTAACGTTATTCGCAACAAAAAAAGTATTGTTTAGGTCAATAAAACATGAAATATTCACTCAGGACGTAAATAAAATTGCACTTTCAAGCAACCACGATAAACGGTTGCTATCGTTTGATAATGTATCTACTTTGGCCTGGGATAATGCAGCTATATTTATGTAATGCATTACTATTATTTTGTAGAATATATTTTAGATAACGTTCTAAATGTAAAGTACCTAAAGCAGGGTCCAGAGTAGTCCAGACACAAGTAATGTGTAATGTAATTGTAAAACATGTATTTTCTTTGTGTCCCAAATAGATAATATTATTATCTTATTACTTGTAGCAAATAACGTAAAATCTTATTTAGTATAAATTAGTTTTAAGACCGTTTACGCGACACAGCATTTCGTAAAAAATACTAAAATAGTCTCTACTAACTTTTTATGTCTTATTATTCATTTCCAAAACTTCGGACCTTAGAATGAAATGCTGTGCCGCATAAACGTGATACCTAAGTTTTCTTTTAAGTACCTATTTGTAGTAAATAAATAAATAAATACTATTTTATGATCATAATTGTATCTGTTTCATTTTCATTCCTGATTGATGACAAAGCACACAGGGCTCGTACCACGTCGCGCACGACGATACAGGCTCCAACTTGATAAAACATGTTGTCTATTTTTGATTACAAAGCACTCATGGCTCGAAGTTCGCACGCGCAGTGTAGAATTTGACACCGAGCAGGTGTTCGTGCAAGAGCTCGAACACGTTAAAACATGAAAATGAATCACGGCGCAATGCTTTATAGAGTCTAATTACATACGTTCCACAGTAATATTATTGAGTAGAACATTCATTATTAGGCAGTTAGCCGGTGCGACCATATCACTTCGAATAATACGAAACAAATTGTAAGTATTGTACAAGTACCCATCCACTTATAACATTGTTTCATTTGAAATATATTAGTGGGTAGATAGTTATAATTCGTTTTTAATAAATGTAAATAATGTAAAAAGGTAAATAAAATGTGTTGTTTTATAATTTAAATTATGTTTTATTTTGTATTTTGTATTACTTATTTATACTCGAACTCTAAATTAGCTCTAGTGTACTGATGTTATTACGGGTAAATAACCTTTCAGTATTTTTATAATCTTCTAACCTTTCAGTATTTTATAATCTTCTAACCTTTCAGTATTTTTATAGAATAATTCGTTTAAAATCATGGTTGAAATTTTATAATAAAATTTATAAGAAATATCATTTTGCTGCAGCTAATTTTAAGTTCGAGGTTACCCTGATTATAATAGGTCCTTTACCTATGAAATTGCCGTTTTGTATGAAAAAATTTAAACGAATTTTTTTCATGCATTTTTTATTTGTATTAATCGAAGTAATCACCCATGCAATCAATGCATCTTTGCCAACGCAGTGGCAGTTTATTGATGCCCTTCTTAAAGAAATCAGCTGGACGGGAGGCAACAAATTCTTCAAAGGCATTTTGTACTGCCTCTCGGGTATTGAATTTTTTTCCCGCCAAGAAGTTATCCAAATTCTGGAAAAAGTAGTAGTCTGTAGGCGCAAGGTCTGGTGAGTAGGGCGGATGACGGAGAGCTTCCAACCCCAGTTCTTGCAACTTGGAGACCGTCTGCTGTGCAGTATGTGGTCGCGCGTTGTCGTGCAAGAGCAGCGGAGACGAGCGATTGACCAATGCTGGTTGGAGATGTGCCAGCTTCTCCATCATTGTGTTCAGTTCTTCACAGTACACATCTGAAGTAATGCTCACCCCGTTTGGTAAGAAGCTGTGATGAATCACACCGGCGCTAGACCACCAAACAGTGACCATCACTTTTCTAGGGGTAAGTTTTCGTTTAGGGCATTGTTTAGGTGCTGAACCAGGATCCAACCAACTTGATGAGCGCTTGCGGTTATCAAACAGAATCCATTTTTCATCGCAGGTAACAATGCGGTTCAAAATTACATACATACATACATATTATAGATAGAAAAACACCCAGACTCGGAACAAATACTTGTAGGTCATACAAATATTTGTTCCGTGCGGGAATCGAACCCGCGACATGCTGCGCAGCAGTCAATCGCTCAACCACTGCGCCAACCGTGTCGTCATTTGTGTGTCTGTTGAGCAGTGCTAGGCACGTCTCGACGCGTACTTCGCGCTGGCGATCATTGAGTTCGTGGGGCACCCATTTGTTAAGCTTTTTTACCTTGCCAATTTGAAGCAAATGGACCAATATTGTTTTGACGCTAACGTCGAAAGCTGCTGCTAATTCAGCCGTAGATTGTGTATCATCAGCTTCCACAATCGCCTTTAATACGTCATTGTCGACCAAAGTCTTCGGACGACCGCGAGGTTCATTTTTCAGGTCGAAATTTCCAGAACGGAAGCGAGCAAACCAATAACAAGTGGTGCGTTGGTTTGTAGTGTTAGCTCCGTAAACGTCGTTGATGTTGCGTGCCGCTTGTGCCGCGTTGCTGCCACGACGGTACTCATATTCCATAATTACTCGAATTTTTAACGTATCCATGATGACGAAAAAGATTGAAATGCGATGAAAATGTAACATTAATCAATAAACAAATGACTACTTTTGGAAAAAAAATCCATGTTTTTAAAATAAAATTAATTTGAAATTAGAATTCTTAGCCAAACAAAAATTATTTTGATTTGAAATGGCCAGTACTGCAGAACGGCAATTTCATAGGTAAAGACCTAATATTATTGTACATATTGGCCAATTTTGACCACGCAAGTTTATAGTTGTCAGATGTTACTTTTATGTTTCTTAGCAATTGCTCAGCCTCCCCACTTAAATGTTCTTTTAAATAAAATAATCTTTGTGCATCGTCTAGAGACGTATTCTCGTGCACCAACCCTACAAAAAAGTCTCTAAATGTTGGCCATTCTGAATATTAACCGCCGAATGCTAACGATTATGAATGACATTGCATGTCTATCTCGCTCTCACAAACATGGCGAAGCAAACATTAAATATTATAAAATATTAAATATTATAGTAAATAAATAAATAAAATATTAAATATTATAATATATAAAATATTTTCCCGAAAATGATGGAATTTTTATTTCTGGCAATTTAACTCTGTTGACACTCTTTTCATTCTGACAACTAGACTCAGAATCTACCCATACCCGCTCACGCGAGCGGGAACGCCGCAAAAAAACACTTTCACACTCAACCGACCGAACGATGACTTGTCAGAGAAAAAAATATCAGTTGAATTTCTTTCAGATAACAATTCCTTCAATTCGCTTTTGTTTTCTACATAAAATTCCTCAACTTCATCATAAAGACAATTTTTAATAATAACTAGAATATAACTAGAATATGAGTGGCTGTGAAAGTATTCCATAATTGTTCCAAATTTTCAAGACGAGTGTCTAAATATTTATATATATGTATATATAATTAGGTAATCGGTCTTTTGGAGTTTTCTTGAAATTGGATTTTGCCTTGAGCATTTTAGCACTAAAATTCTCCTGTATATTACAGAAAATCTCCGTTTTGAAACAATTATATTATACCAACTAGCTTTTGCCCGCGGCTTCGCCCGCGTGGATGTCGGAAAATAAGCCACAAGAACAAAAATATTGAGATAGCTTCTGCCCGCGACTTCGTCCGCGTGAAATTTCTTGTTCTCCGACCCACCCCGTCACATCGCATTGCCTGCCCGCGCTATCACTTCGTTTTCGCTTAGAGTTCTTTCTGACTTTTTTTTCTTTTTGCTCGACACTTAAGATTCCTAGAGTGATGTTAAATGTGCCTATAGCCTCCCTTAAGAATTGGGCTATCAAACGCAAGAATATTTATTAACGTTTGACTGGCAGTTCCAGAGATTAGTGCGTTCAAACAAACAAAATCGGCACAAAAAACAGGAGTAAACTCCAGTCTACGTCGGAGCTGACACACACACTTTTTTTGTTTGTTTGAACGCGCTAATCTCTGGAACTACCAGATGGATTTTAATAATTATTTTTGCATTTGATAGCCCAATTCTTAAGGAAGGCTATAGGTATATTTAACATCACTCTAGGACTTTTAGGTGCCAATCAAAAAGAAAAAAAAAAGTCAGAAAGAACGTTAAGCAAAAACGAAATAATAGCGCGGGCAGGCAATGCATCCAAGGAATTTCAGAATTTTGGCAGAAGCTATCTATCTAATAGGTCTTTACCTATGAAATTGCCGTTTTGTATGAAAAAATTTAAACGAATTTTTTTCATGCATTTTTTATTTGTATTAATCGAAGTAATCACCCATGCAATCAATGCATCTTTGCCAACGCAGTGGCAGTCATTCGGCTATTGTAACTTAAATAAATTACAGACTGCCCCACTATAAAGTGAAAAATAAAAAACTTTTTTTTACAAAAACAAAAAACAACCGACTTCCAAAAAAATACTACAAAGTGAAAAATAACTTTAATTTCGGAAGTCGGTGGCAAAAAGCTAAAATACAGGTCCAAAGACACCGACTTCCGAAATTAAAGTTATTTTTCACTTTGTAGTATTTTTTTGGAAGTCGGTTGTTTTTTTTTTTGTAAAAAAAGTTTTTTTGAAAAAGTGTAAAATGTATTTAAAAATAGAGTCGAGAGAGAGTAGAGGGTAGAGTGATGGTGAAGGCCTCCTCTCTCATGCACGAGGCTGATGGTTCAAATCCGGGTACTGAAGTAGCGATTTGAATTTTCAATTCATAATTTTGTAGTTTCGAAGTTATTTTGGACATCACTGACATCGGTGTAGGAAAAATATTGTGAGGAAACCTAGACCAACCCGTCAAGAGGAAGTCAAGTGTGAAGATGTAAAAATTTTCATACAAAAGGCGATTACGGTTTTCCCCCGTAAACATAGTCTAATTTTGATAATTTTTGGAAATATTGCAGATAATAGGTCTTTACCTATGAAATTGCCGTTTTGTATGAAAAAATTTAAACGATTTTTTTCATGCATTTTTTATTTGTATTAATCGAAGTAATTACCCATGCAAGCAATGCATCTTTGCCAACGCAGTGGCAGTTTATTGATGCCCTTCTTAAAGAAATCAGCTGGACGGGAGGCAACAAATTCTTCAAAGGCATTTTGTACTGCCTCTCGGGTATTGAATTTTTTTTCCCGTCAAGAAGTTATCCAAATTCTGGAAAAAGTAGTAGTCTGTAGACGCAAGGTCTGGTGAGTAGGGCGGATGACGGAGAGCTTCCAACCCTCGTTCTTGCAACTTGGAGACCGTCTGCTGTGCAGTATGAGGTCGCGCGTTGTCGTGCAGGAGCAGCGGAGACGAGCGATTGACCAATGCTGGTTGGAGATGTGCCAGCTTCTCCATCATTGTGTTCAGTTCTTCACAGTACACATCTGAAGTAATGCTCACCCCGTTTGGTAAGAAGCTGTGATGAATCACACCGGCGCTAGACCACCAAACAGTGACCATCACTTTTCTAGGGGTAAGTTTTCGTTTAGGGCATTGTTTAGGTGCTGAACCAGGATCCAACCAACTTGCTGAGCGCTTGCGGTTATCAAACAGAATCCATTTTTCATCGCAGGTAACAATGCGGTTCAAAATTCCTTCATTTGTGTGTCTGTTGAGCAGTGCAAGGCACGTCTCGACGCGTACTTGGCGCTGGCGATCATTGAGTTCGTGGGGCACCCATTTGTCAAGCTTTTTTACCTTGCTAATTTGACGCAAATGGACCAATATTGTTTTGACGCTAACGTCGAAAGCTGCTGCTAATTCAGCCGTAGATTGTGTATCATCAGCTTCCACAATCGCCTTTAATTCGTCATTGTCGACCAAAGTCTTCGGACGACCGCGAGGTTCATTTTTCAGGTCAAAATTTCCAGAACGGAAGCGAGCAAACCAATAACAAGTGGTGCGTTGATTTGTAGTGTTAGCTCCGTGAACGTCGTTGATGTTGCGTGCCGCTTGTGCCGCGTTGCTGCCACGACGGTACTCATATTCCATAATTACTCGAATTTTTAACGTATCCATTATGACGAAAAAGATTGAAATGCAATGAAAATGTAACACTAATCAATAAACAAATGACTACTTTTGGAAAAAAAAATCCATGTTTTTAAAATAAAATTAATTTGAAATTGGAATTAGCCAAACAAAAATTATTTTGATTTGAAATGGCCAGTACTGCAGAACGGCAATTTCATAGGTAAATACCCCCGTGGGATATTTCCCGACATCCACGAGGGCGAAGCCGTGGGCAAAAGCTAGTAATACATAATAGTAGATTTTGATACAAGTGGAGAATATTTGTTATTGCATTCGAGGCGGAATTAACACCCGAGCCGTAGGCGAGGTTGTTTTTGAGCCGAGAACTGCAATAACAAATGTCCACGTGTATCAAACGACGTTTTTCAATACACTTTTGAAGAAATATAATAAAGTAACGAAAAATATTTTTGTCATTAATTATTATCCTCCCCTCTGGATCGCGAAAGCGTATAGACGTATCCACTGTGCATATTTTTTTAACGAAAAATACAATTTTCTAATATTATATTACAAAAATTTGGAGTGAAATATTCTGTGAGATACCAGGGCGTAAGGAAGCGATAAGAAATTACTCAAGGAAGCCGCACGTATAGGACAGGCACACACAAACAATCAAAGTGAGTGAATCTTCCATTACATACAAGTAGAGGACAACTAACACTGGACGGATAGCAGTTTTGTTCTAAACCGTCGATCGTCGACCAGCCAGCTAGACCCCTGCGGTAGTGAATCTTCCATTACATACAAGAAGAGGTCAACTAACACTGGACGGATAGCAGTTTTGTTCTAAAACGTCGATCGTCGACCAGTAAGGTAGACCCCTGCTGCGCATGCGCGGTTTATGCTAACGTGTGACTAAGACAGCAATATTATCAAGTTCTTAGAGGAACCCACTTAGAGGAACAAGGACGACTATACCAATTCGCATCACTATATTTTCTGCGGTAACTAAGCTCCTTACTATCGCTAACCGCCTAGTACCAGGAAGTGATTTACGTATACTCTGATTAGTATTTTACCACACCATAATGTCATCTACTAAACGGACCCTCCCGCCAGGAAAATCCAAATCTTTATTGAAACCAAGTGTATTAGGACAGGAGTCTGATACTGCATCTGACTACGTAGTCTCGGAGCCAGACTGTGGCAGAGGACAACATAATGTAACACGTCGCTATAAGCATAAACATGACGATTCTAATTCTACCTTGTCTGAAATAAAAGATATGCTGGCCGAATTGCAGCTTCAACAAAAAACCCAAGCGTCAAAATTTGAAGCAGAAATAAATAAAATGATTCAACAAAATAATGAAATCAAAGAATCTATTCAGCACATGTCGGACAAATATGATGACATCTTATCTCAGCTTCAGCAAACCAAAACCGAAAATGCTGCTTGCAAAAATAAAATAAAATCACTGGAATTAAAAGTGGAACTGCTTGAACGTAATTCAAAAGCGACCTGCTTAGAGCTGCGAAATGTTCCGGAAAATCCCCAAGAAAACAAATCATCCTTAACCGATATGATAAAAAATATTGGGGATGTATTAAATATCCAGGTATTAGATGCCGATGTTCGTAACATATTTAGACCTAAAAAATCACAAAACAAGATATCTCCTATAATAGTGGAATTTTCTACGACTTCACTTAAGGAAAATATAATAAAATCATCGAAAACCTATAATAAATCTAACACAAAAAAATTAAACACTTCGCATCTCAAGATAAACGGTGAACCCAAGCCTATTTTCGTATCTGAATCTCTCACCACCCATGGAAGGCGCTTATACTACTTGGCTCGTGAATCTGTTAAAAATAACAAATACGCCGGATGCTGGACCTCGTATGGGAAAGTGTATCTGCGCCAGAAAGAAAGTGACATGGCAACATTAATCTTCTGTGAAGAAGATTTAATTAACTTAAAAACTCAATGACTAATATTTATTTTAAATTTAATAAGTACTACCTCTAGCTATGTTATAGGATACTGTTTTCATTTCTACTACACAACTGGCTATATTTTTTACTTATTTATGTACGTTATAGGCTCATATTTTATACTCACTCCCATTTTACAATTATATTACACGCAATACTTGCAAAACACACTATTCATGCACAATTACACTATTTTACACAATCTAAGGAACGTCATATACAAAATATACACAAATGTAAAATTAAAATATTATCAGTTTCTCACTCAAATACTATTACACCACTATTATAAATACATTTTAAAGTTCGTCAAATTGCTACATAAATTCTTCTGTATACACTGTATAAAATTATCTGTTAGTAAGCTATATATATACAATATTCTACATCTACCTGGCCCAAACATAAAACTAGCACCAAAAATATCTTCACCAGTTATAACTATGCTTAACTTTCGATGACACTAGCAACCTAATGCACTCTATTGACAAATTCAATGTTGCTGTACCTATCTCATGTGACCCCGAAGAATGCTCAACATACCTAAAAAATCCGACACATTACCTAAATATCTTGCAACAGAATATTCGTAGCATAAATTGCAACTTCCAAGAGTTACACATTCTGCTTAAAAGACTTGAAATATCCTGTGATATTATTGTGCTCTCCGAATGCTGGTTATCTCGTGTTACAAACATACCAAAACTGCAGGGATATGACTCATACAAGACAAATGTCAACTACAATCAAAATGACGGTGTCGTTGTGTACACAAATAGTAATTTAGAATGTATAGTACAGGAACCTTCATTAGCTGATGCAAACTGTTTAACAATAAAAATAAAAAATCACACGATTATAATTGCTATCTACAGACCTCCTAGTTTTAAATCCCCTGATAACTTCATTAACTCATTAAACAATTTGTTAGAGGGCTTGAAATCATACAAAAATATAATTATTGTTGGTGATATTAACATTGATTTAAAAGGAACGAGACAAGCGACAGCGGCATACTTAGATATTATTGCATATCATGGACTCCTCCCCGCCATAAATACGGCGACTAGGAAAAAGTCCTGCCTAGATCATGTAATATTAAAATCAAAACTAAATGCCTTCACTTTTTCTTTAGGTACTTGCATCACCGACCATGAGGCGGTGCTATTCAGTTTGAAATCGATATTTGAAAATAATAAACCTATAAAATTAAAACTAAACTATAAAATTGATTTCGAAAAACTAAATGCTGAATGTGGAAATTATAACTTTAATAATGTATATCAAGAAACAAATTTAAATATTGCTATGAATAATTTTATTGACATACTGCAAAGAATGATAGCAAATAATTCTATACGCCGCTTAATTCCTAGAAATAAATGTATAATTAAACCCTGGATAACCGCCGGTATGTTACGTTGTATTCGCACTAGAGATAGGATGCATAAAAAATTAAAAACAAATGATAATGACGTCATCCTAAAAATTTCATACTTAAGGTACAGAAACTACTGTAATAATCTACTTATGAAACTTAAAAAGCAGTACGAACGAGATCAACTACTATTATGTAAAAATAATTCAAAAAAGCTATGGACTACCATTAAAGAAATAATAAATAGCAATAATCAAAAACAGTTGCCATTGCAATTACTGGCGGCTGAAAATAACCCTAAAGATGCAGTCAATAAAATTAACAAATATTTTACAAATATTGGAAAAAAACTATCAGACATGATACCCACTCATTTACCTAATTTTAAAAATGATAATTATCCTTCACCTTTAAAATCTTTCGTCCTCCTACCGACTGATAATGAAGAAGTTGAAAGAACTATCAAAGCATTAAAAAGTGACTGTTCTCCTGGATGGGACCAGATCAATGCTAATGTTTTGAAGCACATCTCTAAATCAATAGCACCTGTTCTTACCAATTTAATTAACCGATGTTTTGATGCTGGGATATTCCCAGATGCTCTGAAAATAGCTGTAGTGCACCCGATTCATAAGGTGGGAGACAGGGGCAGTGTCAATAACTATAGACCAATAGCAATACTAACAACATTATCTAAATTATTTGAGCGATTAATTAATAATAGATTAACCAAATACTTAGAAGACGGGAATATACTCTCGGACTCACAATACGGCTTTAGGACAGGTCGTTCAACCAACAACGCAGTGCTTGACCTTGTCAACTATTTGGTTAACAAAATGGATAACAAAAACAAATGCCTAACAATTTTCCTCGACCTGGCAAAGGCATTTGACACTGTCTCTGTTCCCCGGCTTGTGCAAACGCTAGAAAATCATGGCATCAGGGGTACACCGCTGAAATTACTTACGGATTATTTAAAAAATAGAAGCCAGTACGTAAAAATTGGAGATCATATTAGTGACAAAGCATCAATAGAATTCGGAGTGCCTCAAGGCAGCGTATTAGGGCCTACGTTGTTTCTCTGCTACATCAATGAACTCTGCTCCCTAAAAATTAAAAACTGCCGTATTTCCGCGTATGCAGACGATACTGCCCTTACATTCTTCTCAGACTCATATAACGAATTGTTTGAGCTGGCACAGGAAGGTTTTAATACAGTATGTCACTGGCTTTCAACAAATTCTCTCACTATAAACGAAGATAAAACTAAATACATTATTTTTTCTATTCATAAGCGTACGGACGTAAATGACCTAACATCAAACATAATTGCGCATAAATGTAATTTTCCTCCAGCCCTCAACTGCAACTGTTCTGTCATAAAATCTATTAAATGCATAAAGTACTTTGGAATTGAAATAGATGCCAACTTAACATTTGAAAACCATATACAGTCTCTATCACAGCGAATTCGTAAACTTACTTACATTTTTAGAGAGCTTCGTGGTGTAGCAGAGAAGCAAACCATACGATTGGTATACGAGGCTTTGGTACAGTCAGTTCTAAATTATTGCATCACTACATGGGGTGGTGCTTGCAAAACAAAACTGATAACGTTAGAAAGAGCTCAAAGACTTATTTTAAAAGTAAGCTTCTCTAAGCCTCGTTTATACCCCACCTCTAAACTATACGAAGAATCTCAAGTGCTCTCAGTACGACAGCTCTACATATTACATACCGTTCTACATAAACTTCCTAACATATCGGGGGCAAGAAAACAACGCATAGCCACCACAAGTAGAAATTATGATATATGTGAGTCCATCCATGTAAATACTCATTTTGCACAAAGGTTTTTCCCTTACAGAGGAAATAAGCTATTTAATAAACTAAATAAGATAATTTCTATATCCAATTGCAATAAAAATGAATGTAAAAATAAAATTAAAAAATGGCTATTAAGATTAAATTATTACGAAACTGAAAAAATTATTGAAGTGGCAAGGTAGTTTTATGTTTGTATAACATATATATATATATATATATATATATATATATATATATATAAATAAATATAGCATGCATAGCATGTATATTGAAACATTCACACACACACACACACACAAACACCATCATACACCACATACACCATACACACATTTAACATGTACCTACTCGCTGACTTATAATTTGTCATAAAATACACACATCAAAAGTGTCTAGGGATCAAGCATTTTTATGCGGATTTCTTGAGATTGAGATGTGGCTTTGTAATAAATTTATGATTTTATAAATTTATATGGATCCTTTTTGGTGCATTTCATAATTTGAATCAGGAACTGTGAATCAAATTCGAGTAAAAGATGAAAATCAGCTGTCAATATTTTCCCTATAAAAACATACAACGCATTGAAGACATTATTAGTGCTACTGTTTCCCTACTACTGATTAAAACCAACGTTATTATGGAGCGGCGACGTCATTTAAGCAGGGAAGAAATGCTCAGAGCCGTGGGAATGATAGAAGCTGGTTCCCGGCAACGTACTGTGGCTTTAGCTCTGAATACAAGTCAGAGTGTTATCAGTCGACTTTGGACACGTTACCGAAGCACTGGTACCGTGGCTGAGCGCCATGGAGGACGGTATCGCTGCACCACACGGAGACAAGACCGATACATTCAAATCTTAACTCGAAGAGCTCCAACTATAACCGCCATGATGTTAGCCGTGAGGCTTCATCACTCTTCAGGGAACTTAATTAGCGACCAAACAGTCAGAAACCGCTTGCATGAAGTGAACCTTCATTCCCGAAGACCGCTACGGGTACCACCTATAGCAATGCACAATCGTAGGATTCGATATCAATGGGCTCTTGAACACAGAAATTGGGCAGAAGAACAATGGCGTTTCGTGTGCTTTTCTGATGAGTCTCGTTTTGGTATGAGACCGGATACAAGACGTATACTCAAACTCAAACTCAAACTCAAAGCATTTATTTCAAATAAACCAATTACAGGCACTTTTGAATTGTCAATGGGTCGGTCAGTCAGAAAGATGAAGCTAGTTGCCCATTCCAAAGCGTAGTAGATCCCTATGGAGAAGAACGGGCAAGAAACTCCACGGACACTCTTTTAAATCATAATATTTTTACAAAATATTGGTTACATCGTTCAAGTTGAAAATATACATGTGAGAACAATGTAGAAAGACGTGCACGTTAAAAAGCGTCCGTAATAAAAAGATAATAACTAAAACAACTAAATTAAATATTAAAATTAAAAATAAGCCATGGCAGCTAAGAGACGACCAGTCCCAACTGACGGCGCCCGTTCACGAACATGACGCATGGATCAGCACCATTTAGCTCAACCATTTTGAAGGGAACTTAATGATCCAACACACACGCCACCATCAGCGAGACATTTGAGTGAGCATGACATACTCTCAACCGCCAGGGCACACTCAAGTCAGTGAAAGACGTACCCAGTAAAAGGTAGCTTAATAGTAGCTACATAGTGCTCACACGTGCTATGCAATTATATAATACTAAGAGATTGAATCTAAACAATGCAAAGAAAGTTTTCTCTCATCTTAATCTTCAGCAGGTCCAACAATATATCCGAATGCTAATCAATTAATTAATGCGTCCTTGTGGAGCAGGACAAGCATTCAGCCAAGCATTTTTGTCAGCGATGTAATCCCCCAACTTATAATATGCCTGGCTGCATAGTGTGCGTTTTATACAAGATTTAAATTTCCTTTCATTCAGCTGGAGTATGTGGGGAGGTATTTTATTATAACATTTTAAACAGTACCCCATGAAGGATGAGTCTACTTTAGCCAGTCTGAAACCTGGTTGAACTAATTGGTCCCTATTTCTAGTCCTATAATTGTGTCCTTCACCTCTTTTACCGAAAAGATTTAGATTTTTCCTTACGTACATGATATTTTCGTAGATATATTGACAAGGTACCGTCATGATGTTAATATCTTTAAACAGTTCCCTTAGAGAATCGCGCCTGCGGAGGCCATATATTGCTCTGATGGCTCTTTTCTGCAGAATAAAAATAGACTCTATGTCTGCAGCCCGTCCCCATAGTGAAATACCGTAAGACATAATACTATGAAAGTAACTGAAATAGACCATCCTTGCGGTGTCTACATCAGTGAATTGACGGATTTTTCTCACCGCATATGCTGCTGAACTTAGCCGTCCTGCAAGAGATGTTAAATGCGGACCCCATTGCAGCCTTGAGTCGAGCGTGATCCCCAGGAAAACAGTTTTATCGACGAATTCTAGTTTCTCTTTATTCAATACTATGTCACAATCAGTACTTTTAACATTTGGTAAAGCAAATCTTATACATTTAGTCTTTTTCCCATTTAATACTAAATTATTAGCAGTGAACCAATTATGGATCTGCAGTAGGGCGTTATTTACGTCGTCAAGATTTGATGCACGTCTATTTATCTTAAAAATTAAGGATGTGTCGTCAGCAAATAACACCATTTGTGGTTGGTTTTTTAATAAATGGGGTAGATCATTAATATATACTAAAAAGAGGAAAGGACCCAATATCGAACCCTGTGGAACACCCATTTGTACTTTTAGACCGAGTGAATTGACACCATTTATTTGAACTTGTTGCTGTCTATCATTTAAATAAGATTTTACTAAACTGAGCGTGTTAGATTTGATATAATATATAATTATAAGCGTATATATAGCTACTACGCAAATAGCAAGTCTTAAATGTCAGAATGGTTAATGGTTATTTATTGTATATGAAAGTATTATGAACATGGTGTGTAAGGGAAGGATTTCATAAAGAAAAGCACAGAAAGACAAGACTAGATATTTATTATTTCAATTAGGCTTGTCAATAATTATTCATCTTTAATGAGAAAACTATTGTCCGTTCGCAAAACTAGGTCTTCATGGAGAAGAAGGACAAGAAACTCCATGGAAACAATATTATAGTATTCTATCAACACATTTCTTATATTTCCATAAATTATAGTCATCTCAAACAGTTAATTCTATCACTCGGAATAATAGCAACATAATAACAATATTTAAGGTATAATATCAAAATATGTAACTTACATGACGACTGGTAGATATATTTCACATCACAACGGCACTAGCACTAGCCACTTGAACATCCACTGAGCAACTGCCTCGAGAATGTCATTACAATCCTTTTTATATCCTTCCACCCCTTCCATTTATCCCTTCCCATCAACATCAACTGACAGTATTGTATCAATCGTTTCAAACAACCTGTTATATTAAAATAGCAATATAAATTCTAAGATATACTACAGTTACTATCAAATATTATTTAATTATTTATAGTAATAACATCTGTACGATTTAGACAAGTTAAGAGTGGTATATTTCGTAAACACAATAACTAATCAAATTAGATACTTCTACATTGGTCTCAAGCTTCGTAAATGTGACAGATGTATTTATCCAACAAACAGTTATTCTAATAATCTAAAGGTTGTTTTACAATGATTCCATGATTTTAATCACAACCGAACTAACTTCCGGAGTCAAGGTAATCTCAAGTATTTATTTTTAAATATTAGACACATAATAATTACATTTATCTAACACGGTCATACTGACAAGTACTTCGCTCTCGAAGTACATTAGATACCGTTTTTCTACAATTGTAATTTACTTTGGTTTTGTCATTGTCTTTGTCATTGTGTTTTGTTTTGCCAATTGCCTAGACGTGTCAAGTCCCATCCACCCGCTGCCAGTGGGATAGACTTGCACCAAGCAAATGACCGACCAGCGGAAACACTCACAGTCATAGTCACAGTCAGCTAATTACAATTATCTAATACGGCCATACCAACATGTATTTCGATCTCGAAGTACAAGATAATTATCATTATACAAAAACAATAGTGTGAAACTTAATCACATCTTACTGTATGTGGCCAAACACCCGCCGTCGGTGAATCTCAATCACCCGCAGTCAGTGAATGCCAGACAACAGTCAAGACAAGCTCTTTTTGTATTAATTAAATAAGTAATCAAAACAATATACCGCTCGGGCAACCTGACAACATCATTGCAAATTGTATTGATCATCCTTATTACATTTTCTATTAAATAATTGCAAATATTTAATATGGTCACTCTGTTGGCACCTTACTTTTTAGTAAAAAGTTATAATAATAAGCTAAATCAAAATTATCAAGAAACACAGATCAGTTCCGACAAAACTATAAGTTTATTTTAACAATAATATTAGTAAGCATTTTGAGAGTGAAAAATAATAAAATAAAGCTAATTATTAATAACCTTCAACCTTGTCATATTTGTTTATCAGCAAGTTATGTGATATTCGCTATTTTTTTTATAATATAAAAATACAATTATGTTTCATTTACTTTATGACATTACCAACTTCAATTTTGTAAAGTTTCCTCCAAAGCCATTTTTTTAATTAATTTGTGATCAACAGAGCAATAATATTAACAATTTTAAATTAACTTTCCGTGAATACTTGCATTTTTTTTTCGACCATACAATTCTCAGCACGTTTTCATGGTTATGATGAGGGTTGAGTCAACGACCCGCCGTTACCAATGGTTTCCAGCAGAACACGATTGCTCCAACGTTGATCATGAAAATAGCAAAATAAAATTCATTAGAAATATGTTATGTGAGACTGAGCACTATCCCACTTCTGATGTTAGATTTGATATAATATATAATTATAAGCGTATATATAGCTACTACGCAAATAGCAAGTCTTAAATGTCAGAATGGTTAATGGTTATTTATTGTATATGAAAGTATTATGAACATGGTGTGTAAGGGAAGGATTTCATAAAGAAAAGCACAGAAAGACAAGACTAGATATTTATTATTTCAATTAGGCTTGTCAATAATTATTCATCTTTAATGAGAAAACTATTGTCCGTTCGCAAAACTTGGTCTTCATGGAGAAGAAGGACAAGAAACTCCATGGAAACAATATTATAGTATTCTATCAACACATTTCTTATATTTCCATAAATTATAGTCATCTCAAACAGTTAATTCTATCACTCGGAATAATAGCAACATAATAACAATATTTAAGGTATAATATCAAAATATGTAACTTACATGACGACTGGTAGATATATTTCACATCACAACGGCACTAGCACTAGCCACTTGAACATCCACTGAGCAACTGCCTCGAGAATGTCATTACAATCCTTTTTATCTCATATCTTTGTATCAGTGTATTCAATTGTTGGTGAGCCAAATAAATAAAATAAAATAAATAAATATCCTTCCACCCCTTCCATTTATCCCTTCCCATCAACATCAACTGACAGTATTGTATCAATCGTTTCAAACAACCTGTTATATTAAAATAGCAATATAAATTCTAAGATATACTACAGTTACTATCAAATATTATTTAATTATTTATAGTAATAACATCTGTACGATTTAGACAAGTTAAGAGTGGTATATTTCGTAAACACAATAACTAATCAAATTAGATACTTCTACATTGGTCTCAAGCTTCGTAAATGTGACAGATGTATTTATCCAACAAACAGTTATTCTAATAATCTAAAGGTTGTTTTACAATGATTCCATGATTTTAATCACAACCGAACTAACTTCCGGAGTCAAGGTAATCTCAAGTATTTATTTTTAAATATTAGACACATAATAATTACATTTATCTAACAAGCGCAAGTTTACCTAGTCCGTAATGCTCAAGTTTCAAGAGTAAGGTTTCGTGATTTACGCAGTCAAATGCCTTGGAGAGGTCACAAAAGATTCCTATGGCATCTTGGGCCTCCTCCCACGCTGAAAATATGTGTTTTAATAAAGTGGCACCCGCGTCAGTCGTGCAACGTCCTTTGGTGAAACCAAATTGCTGATCGTGCAAGATTTGGTTGGTGTTAAAATGATTAAGCATTTGATCGAGCATTACCTTTTCGAATACCTTGCTGAATACCGGCAACACGGATACTGGTCTATAATTGTTGGTGTGTTTACTGTCCCCAGATTTAAAAAGTGGTATAACCTTACTAAATTTCATTAAATCCGGGAAGACTCCTTCATCCACACACAAATTAAATATTAATGCTAAGTATGGTGCTATAGTCTCGATTATGGATGTACAAACTTTGATAGACATTCCCCATAGACGATACGACACTGGAGAACCCCTGGACGCCAACAGCGATTAAAATCCTGCCAGGAAGTCCATCCTTATAGTGGTGGAACCATCATGGTATGGGCGGGTATTTGGATCGGCGGAAGAACTGAGTTGATTTGGATCAGAGGCAACCTCAACGCTCAAATTTATGCTGAGACGATTGTATCAGACGTCATCGTTCCTCTACAAGTGCAAATCGGTCCCTTATTTCAGTTAATGCATGATAATGCACGACCGCACACCGCAAGAGTTGTAAGACAGACTCTCGCCGCAGCTAACATCAATGTCCTGCCCTGGCCTGCTCAGTCGCCAGACTTGAACCCGATTGAGCATGCATGGGATATGCTACAGAGAAGAGCTCTGCCGAATATGGAGGGTATCCAGTCGCAAGAAGACCTTTTTTTGTTGTTGCAACGAACATGGGCGGCCATTCCACAGCGTGATTTGGATGAACTCATTTTGAGTATGCCAAACCGATGTTCTTGTGTTGTTAGTGTTCGCGGTAGAAACACGGATTATTAATTGTTTAAGTTACCCAATAAAATTTTAAAGAAAACTGTTATTTCAGTCTTTTTTTCGAACTTTAATGTTAGTGGTTCAAATGTCAAAAATCCCTTTATTAGGAAAATGGCAAATTTCTTTATTAATGCAAAGGTGACTTGGTTTATCGTTACTGTGACAAACGAAAACACTTTATTTGATGAATCCTTAAAGAAAATTTTAATTAATATCAATCAGGAGAAAAGTTATTGCAAAAATATATGTTGATCCCTAGACACTTTTGATGTGTGTATTATGTGATGGGGGGCCTGGAGTTCTATAGTACAGGCCTAGGCTTAGTTTAGACTCCAGATCTCCCACAAATTACATTTACGTAACTGTGAACCTGTATATTTAACTTTAAGATTGTTTTCGTATATAATGTGTAATTTGTGGAGATAAATAAACATTTTTATTATTATTATTATTATTTCGTTTATTTATTTAATTTCTTATCTATTTACATTTTTAAATATTTCTTAAAAAATGGATATAAAAAAACATTTAAAAATATAAAAAAATAGAGGTCCGCCGGTGTCGGGAGCAGGGTCCAAGCTACCGGTGGTTAGGGCTGCAGAGACAGGAACCTTCTCACAATGCGAGCCGTATCAAGGAGTACTGCCTTCTGAATCAGGCCCTTGATCCAACCGCCTAATGATAGCCTCGAGAGATGTTGTTCGAGGCTTTCGGCCATCAGGCCATTGGCCGTTACGACAATCGGCACAATGACAGCCGAGCTCACATTCCACATATCAACAACCTCGCGAGCTAAGTCGAGATATTTTATTTGTTTCTCTTTCTCAGCTTTCACGAGGTTCTCGTCATGTGGAATGGTAACATCGACTATCATTGCTTGGCGCACTAACCGATCTATCACTACTATATCAGGCTTATTGGCGACAATAGTCCTGTCAGTAATGATAGACCGATCCCAGTACAAAGTGACATGGTCATTTTTGAGAACTGGGTCGGGCACATACTTGTAGTATGGTACCTCAGAATCGACTAGTTTATATTTCAAAGCAAGTTGCTGGTGGATAATCCTAGCTACTTGGTTATGCCTGTGCAAGTACTCGCCATTAGCCAGACGAGAACAACCGGAGATAATATGTCTGATGGACTCATCCGGACGGTGGCATGCCCGACACACGTCAACCGTCCCATCCTTCATAATATGTTTCCGATAGTTATTCGTCAAGATAACTTCGTCCATAATTGCACAGACGAAACCTTCAGTTTCCCCGAAAAGGTCACCGAAACGTAGCCAGGATACGGACGCTAAGAAATCTACACCGGGCTCATGAAGAGCCCGATAGAAGCGCCCGTGGAGCTCCTTGCTTTGCCATACCTTCTTGCGGTCATCGGTAGTAAGTACTACAGGTTTGCGCCAGTTCTCTTTAGTCATGGACAGCGGGGTGAGCCCCTTGTCCACTGCAACCACATCACGGTGCATACCCACTTCGACTTTTAAAAAATATTCTCTGAGGCTGCACACCTCGCGGTTGTGGAGGGTCTTTGCATTTAAAAAGCCTCGACCCCCGCACTTCCGCGGGATGTACAGTCTCATCACCGATGATCGTGGGTGATGCATCCGGTTTGCAGTCAGCAGTGTACGGACCCTTCTATCCAGGGCGTCGAGTTCAGTCTGAGTCCATCTGAGTATGCCGAAAGAGTACATCAAAACCGGCATGACCCAACCGTTGAAAGCGCGCACCTTGTTTCCGCCTGAAAGAAGACTGGTTAATACCTTCTTCAGGCGACCAAAGAAGCGCTCCTTCAACGATTGCTTCATGTCAGCAACGTTGATGCCTAACGCTTCCGACATACCCAAATACTTATAGCTTTCGGATGAGGAGAGGGATCTAATTATTATTATTATGAAACTATGATTTAAATTTTCTTTTTTTTGCGCGCTTTGCTTTCGCCAGGTTGAAGGAAAAGCAAAGGTATAAAGCCGATAAACAGCCTAATATGAAAAATAGAAAATTCAAATATTTTTGAGTTTAGAACACAAATAAATGTTAATTTATTCAGAAACGTTTTTTTTATTACAATAATCATGGTTTTTTATGATATTCTATTTATAAACATTACTAGCTGCGCCCCGCGGTGTTACCCGCGGTTTATGAGTTACACTAAAACGTGTATTATTTAATCGGTGAGAAAAGTATTCACAAAAAAATTGCTCATCCCACGGGAACACTACATTTTTTCGGGATGTAAAGTAGCCTATGTGTGCTATATGTATACAGGATGACTGCTACTTTCACACCAAATTTTATCAAAATCGGTCGAGCCGTTTGAGTTTGAAGGAGTAACAAATATATTTGAATTCCTTGCTCATCCCACGGGAGCACTACATTTTTCCAGGATAAAACAGTAGCCAGTGTGTTAATCCAGGGTATAAGCTGTCTACATACCGAATTTCATCCAAATCGGTCCAGCCGTTTGAGCGTGAAGAAGTAACAAACATACACACACACACACACACACACACTCACAAACTTTCGCCTTTATAATATTAGTGTGATAGTGTGATTATTTATGTTTGTTGTTTTGTTTTCAAACTTTTATTATTGTGTTTTTTGTTTAGTTGGTGATCTTCCTGTGCTAGTCACAATAAATACTTTTTCTTTCTTTCTCTATTTTTTCGGAATAAAAAGTAGCCTATGTGTTTATCCAGAGTGTCAGCTACTTCCACACCAAATTTCATCAAAATCGGTCGAGGCGTTTGAGTTTGAAAGAGTAGCAAATATATTTGAATTTCTTGCTCATCCCACGGGAGCACTACATTTTTCCGGGATAAAATATATTGCATTGTGAACCTAATCGTAGTGCGATATGAACCAGTTTTCGAGGAAGTGTATTGAAAAATTTAATTGTAAAATTGATAGACAACTGCTATTAGGTTCAGGTCAACACAAAACATCCAAATTTTTCAGAATTATCTTTTCATAATTATCGCTATTCACACCACTTTTTAATGACTCATAGCTTCATAAGTCATAAGCATAATATTATAATAATATTTGTAGCGTAGCGCCGTAGCACTCGCAGCGCACGGCTACGTAGCGTCGCTACGGCGTAGCGTTGATTTGATTTGATTAAAAACAGTATACCGCCTCGCGCCGTCCGTCGGCGTCTTTTTAATGAATTTTAAACTATAATGCTATGTAACTACGTTATGTTTTTGTTCGCACAGGATTTTGTGTTGTAATAGTGCTAAGTGCAAATACAGAAGGCCAACAACATTTGCTGCAACAGTCGTAAGCACATTAAAACAGCATCAATATCTGTTATTACCAAAATATCTACTTAATAAAAATCTTAATTCACTGACACATAACGCACAGACTAATGTCCGGTTTCTGAAGAATTCTTAAACGGAGTTTAAACTCTCAATAGTTAATGATTCGACAAAATTATCTATCTTATGCTCGGTTTTCGAGGTCTTCAGATAAACCCTCGATAGTAATTCATTCGACTTTTATGCTAAATACTTCCTTGTCGTATAGTTCAGAAACACGATATCTAACCAATAATATATCGAATGGATAAACTATGTTTAAATACCGCAGAAACCGGGCATAAGCCGCTGGGACTAGAAGCATGAAATGCGCAAGAGTTTAGAGTTTTCTCAAGAGTTACATATATTTCTGCAGTTGAATAATGTGGACATAAGTTACCGCGGTACAATAATTAGTACTTCTGTGGTAGTTCACACTGTGTGACTCACGTGGTCGCGTTGGTGGGGGTGTGTGTGCGTGTGTGGGGGTGTGTGAGCGTGGGTGAGAATGCACGGGGGGCTACTAATGTGCGGTTCGGTTCGGGGCTCGCGGCCAAATATTAAATTGTACATTAAAATAAAATTAGCTACAACTTTATGTTTGTTCTCTGGGGAGCGTGAGTGTTACTAATTACGAAGGACAATGTTTATTTACATATCTACGAGTATGAACGTACATAGTTGCACCGACCGAGTTAGTAGATAACATAACACCACGTCTGTGATCCCCGCAGGTGAGGCAGAGCTGTCCCGTAGTGACCCGCATGTAGCCAACAGAGACCAGGAGATGCAACAAAAATTTTATTAATTTTATTAAAAAGAATGTTTATCATAATAAGTTCATTACAATTTTTAATAAATTACCTAAGACTATAAGGCAGCTCCAACTTAAATATTTGATGATTGATAGAAAATTGTTTTTATAGTTTACAAGAATTTCTGCAACATAAAGACATTTTTTTTATTTTAATTTTCTGTAGTTCTGTGTTTGTTTAATTTAAGTTTAAGGAATTTTTGTTGCGTAAAGAAAATAAAATATTTTAAGCCTTATTTTTTGTTTTTATTTTTTTATTTTAGGAATCACAACTTTGTAAACAGCTTTGTTTTATATACTTACTTTCAATGCATATAAATTATTATGATTAAGTTTTGTTATGTTAATCTTAATTTTAAAATTCTATTAGAACATAGTTATTTTTCCGTATAATTTTGTAGATATATCTTATTAAAATAAGTACTTATGAGGTATTAGTGTGAAATGAATTTGCAGACAGACAGACCCTGACCCTCACCAGGCAGAGCATTCGCTGTTACAACACCTTATTGTTCTACAAATAAATGATAGGTATTAATTCTTATTCTTAATGAATGTCAAATGGGTTATCGTAAGGTTTGCTACGACCAGAGGCTACGCAGACGCTACCAGAGGAAACCAGAGTTTGCATTCTTATCTCAAAATCGCTCGGTCCAAAATACCTCTAATTTATCTGAATTTTTGACCACTTTTTGACGTTCATTGTCGCCGAGATGAGATTGCTACTAGATTTTGAACCCTTCAAAAACCAACCGCCACGTAGCAGGGCAGGAGATGATGCCTCAGAAGTAGCCTGGATCCGTGGTTGGTGCCCGGTTACAGGCAATAGGCTCGCCCTCTGTTAATATGGGGCTTAACACTAGTGGAATGTGGCAGTACCATTCACACCTTTACCTTAGCGGAATATAGATGTAAACCTGAGCAACCTGTGGAGGCCACTGTCTACACTTGTGTTAACGGTGCGAGAGGGAGTGCCATCAGTTGATCAGTACGCATCCGTCGCTCGATGTGAGCACAACACCGTCTGCTCATGGCGAACACTCACGGCACGGCCGTGGTAGCTATTTCACTTTGACAACGCTCTTAATACGTAGCAGTAAGATTGTCGTAGTTCGAGTGTTTTACGTGCGGTTGACAGTATGTAAGTATTTCCTCAATGGCATTGGCAACGGCTTTCGATGAGAAAAGTTCATTTGGTTTTGTTTGCATGGAAATTGTAAAAAAATAGAATCGTCCAAATCGGACTCAGTAAAACCTAAGTAGATAAAAATAACACACAAAAATATAAGTAGGTACGCGTTGAATTGAAAACCTCCTCCTTTTTTTCGTCGGTTAAAAACTGTTTACATAATATGTACTTTTCAACAAATCTGCTGTTAGTATAACTTACATCTATAAAATGTAAAATTATTTTAAAGTTTCTTTTAGGTATGTTTAAGATTTACTCTAAACATTAAAGGAAAATTAAAATCTGCAGATTTAAAAATGCTCGAAAAAATACACGTTCTTTTAAAGTACTGAACAAACAGCACTGAATTAAAATTCGCTTTTAACCATTATACTTATTCAAAAGCTCTCTCTTAGATTTCTTTTCATTCGCGTACACAGTTGGTCGCTGGCTTGCTTGCGTCGAGCGTTTGTTGAGCATGTGTTGAGTGTGCTGAACTTAAACTCAACTTATTCTTACAAAGTGTAACGAGTAGACTTTCAGTGTTGCCAGACGTTAGCAACTGTAATCAGTTGCGGCGCAGACCAGTGTTGCCACACGTTAACAACTGTAATCAGTTGCGGCGCAGACCAGTGTTGCCACACGTTAACAACTGTAATCAGTTGCGGCGCAGACCAGTGTTGCCAAACGTTAGCAACTGTAATCAGTTGCGGCGCAGACTAGTGTTGCCAGACGTTAGCAACTGTAAACAGTTGCGGCGCAGACCGGTGTTGCCACAAGTGATGTTTGATTCAAAATTCATCATCAGCTAGGCTGAAGCCGAGACCCCAACTCAAACTCAAACTCAAAGCATTTATTTCAAATAAACCAATTACAGGCACTTTTGAATTGTCAATGGGTCGGTCAGTCAGAAAGATGAAGCTAGTTGCCCATTCCAAAGCGTAGTAGGTACCTATGGATAAGAACGGGCAAGAAACTCCACGGACACTCTTTTAAATCATAGGTAATATTTTTCCAAATATTGGTTACATCGTTCATGTTGAAAATATACATGTGAGAACAATGTAGAAAGACGCGCACGTTAAAAAGCGTCCGTAATAAAAAGATAAAAACTAAAACATCTAAATTAAATATTAAAATTAAAAATAAGCCATGGCAGCTAAGAGACGACCAGTCCCAATTGACGGCGCCCGTTCACGAACATGACGCATGGATCAGCACCAATTAACTCAACCATTTTGGAGGGAACTTAATGATCCAACACACACGCCACCACCAGCGAGACATTTGAGTGAGCATGACATACTCTCAACCGCCAGGGCACATTCAAGTCAGTGAAAGACGTACCCCATAAAAGGTAGCTTAATAGTAGCTACATAGTGCTCACACATGTGCTATGCAATTATATAATACTAAGAGATTGAATTTAAACAATGCAAAGAAAGTTTTCTCTCATCTTCACTCTTCTGTGGACACAGTCGTACTGCACATGCCGGTCAATTAAATATATCGTCAACCTTTTTCACATTTTTCTTAAGTATTAATCGTTATTTACATTCAGTGTTATAACAATGAAAACGTGCGCATTGTGTAACGTGCAGTTCAATGATGGTGTTCAGTGTGGGAGCTGCAGGAAATATTTAGATTTTGGATGTGTAAACATATCTGAAGCTGGATGGAGAAAGCTGGGTGCTACTAGAATGGCTCAGTGGAAGTGCTCAGCTTGTAGAATCTCATCTCCGGTTGTACCCACTTCTGATCAAGCGTCCCTTGAAACCATCCTAACTGAAATTCGGGACATGAAGCATCAGTTACTTAATTTACCGACACTAAGTGATGACATTAAAGTAATTAAGGATGAACTATCTGAGCTGAAGTCAACATGTCAAGGCACTAATGGTAAACTCGAAGAATTTGATGCGAGGATTACTGAAGTTGAAACTAAAGTATCTGAACTTGAGAAGATGCAGGAGACTATAAATAACTTGCTGACAGATTTATCTAAGGTGAAGTTCGAACTCTCATCAAATGATCAGCGGTCCCGATTAAATAATGTGGAAATCAAGGGAGTTCCTATTAGAAAAGATGAGAATTTATTCACGCTTGTTGAAGCCATTGGTCGTAAAGTAAACTATGGTTGCCCCAAAACGCTGATCAACTGCATTTCGAGGGTGCACATTTTCAACTCCAACGATAAACTTATTATAGTGAGTTTCCTGAACAGATACGTCAAAGAAGATTTTATAGCGGCAGCGCGAGCTGAAAAGAACTTATCCACCTCTGACATCGGGTTCCGGCACTTCTCAGCGTGTGTTCCTTAATGATCACCTTAGTGTAGAATATAAGAAGCTGCTAAGTAAAGTTAAAACCGTCGCTAAGGATAAGAATTACGAATTCATTTGGGTGAAACATGGAAATATTCACGTCCTCAAAAACACCAACTCCAAAGTACTTATAGTCAGAAAAGAATCGGATTTAAACAAAATCGCCTAATATGCCACCTGTACTGTATACAATCTTCTCTGCTTTATCGTTTTATTATATTTCATGTTGTTTTACTAAGATGTTACAAATTGTTTAGCACCTCTGCCGCACTAATGAGCCCGACACCTCTCTTTTGTTCTGTTAAAAAAATCCTTTGTGTTTCTTGTCGCGCTGTTCATTTTAAAGTGTTAGTACATAATAATAAGCCTTGCTCGCTCGCGCTTGCACGCACTATACATTACTGCTTACCTGCTCACACAATTGTTTACTGTTCAATGTCAAATAATTCTTGCAATCCAATAATAATAGTCGCCGTTTGCTTACTTCAAGTATATTTATTCTCCTACTACCCTGATTTAGTTAATATTTTTATGATATGTGTTATTGTGGTCTATTTTACCATATTCTGTTGTTAATTTTTTGCGTGATGGCTACTAACTTTAATATTAATTTACCTGGTTTAAACATATTTTATCAGAACGTTCGTGGTCTACGAAATAAGACCGATACTTTCTATCGTCAAATGATAGCCAGCTCATTTGATGTTATTGTTCTCACTGAGACTTGGTTATTGGATGGTATTTTGAACTCGGAATTTTTTGATGAAAGATATGTATATTGTATGGCGTCGGGATCGGGATTACGCTCTGACTGGACAATCACGTGGTGGAGGAGTTCTGATAGCTGCTCGCCGAGAATTATCAGTAACATGTCAACAAAATTTTCATTCTACAGCTGAATATCTCTGGATTAGTATACACTTGAAAAATTTGAATACGCGTAACTATTTTAACTTACATCTCTGTGGAATTTATTTATGTAAACAAAATCTTGGTCTTTCCTTTTCTTCACAGTTGATGAATTTTATTTCGTCATTAAATCGATCTGTGATTGGTAATGGTTATTATTATAGGTGATTTCAATATGAGCGGAATAAGTTGGGTCCCATCGGACAATATATCGTTCGTCCCAACGAATCTTAGGAGTAGTGATGAAGTGCTACTTGGAGATGAGAGTGAGTGATGGCGTGACTAACAGATACGGTAAAATACTTGATTTAGTCCCCTCGAACCAGGCAGTCAATGTGACTGAAAGTTTAAGCCCACTAGTACCAATCGATGATTATAACTCGGAATTGTTAATTACTATGGATCTGGTTGAAACACCTCCCCTTGAGTGTGCGTCACGTTTACAATTTTTATATGATAAGGGTGATTACGAATCCATTAATCGTGACATTTGTAAGACTGACTGGGAAAGTGAGTTTGCAGTAAGGTCAGCTGACGATTCTGTAAGTTTTTTCAATAACGTTATCTATAATCTTCAATCGAAATATATTCCTCAGAAACTTTGTAACTTTTTCGTACTAATTATATCCGACCTGGTACAGTTCCTCATTAATAAAACAATAAAAGAGAAATATAAATACTTTAAAAAACTTAAAACCTATGGCAATAAAGCTAACGAACTAACATTTAAACTTCTTCGTGACAGGGTAAAAGTGTTAGAAAGTCAGTGTTACGTAAATTATTTAAAACTTACCGAAACGTCTATTAAAAATAGCCTGAAACATTTTTGGACTTTTGTTAAAAAACGTCATAATATAAATGCAATTCCGAGCACGTTCAATTTTAAAAATGAAACACTGCGTACCGGGGAATCCATATGTGAGGCATTTTCAACTTATTTTCATTCCATATTTCTAGATCCCAACCTTAGTCATGGTGATAGCTCTAATTCCTCTTCCTCTTCTTTTACTGAATCATCAAACCTGTCGTCCGATATCAGTCGTATCACGGTGAACGTTGAAGACATTGTCAACTTGCTTCGTAAATTAGATACGTCGAAAGCGCCGCCCGGATAATATCTCATCTAAGCTTCTCGTCCGTTGCGCTGCATCTGTTGCACTTCCTATTTTAATTCTATTTAAAAAATCTTTAGAGGCTTGTGTTGTCCCCAAACTTTGGAAATCGGCATTTATAACGCCTGTACATAAGAAAGGAGTAAAAACAGACATTACCAATTATAGACCGATATCCAAATTGTGTATCATTGCCAAGGTTTTCGAAAGAATTATTTATAACCAGGTCTATTCTGCTCTGGAACAATCGTTTAGTCCCTTCCAACACGGCTTTCTTAAAGGTAGATCCACTGTCACCAATCTTATTTTGCTTAATAACTACATTGCTGACGCAATGGACCACGGTAAACGAGTCGATGTTGTCTACACAGACTATAGTAAGTGTTTCGACCGAATCGACCACGGCATCTTATTACGGAAGTTAGGGGGCATCGGTATACGCGGAGATTTGCTCAGATGGTTTTCCTCTTACATAGAAAACAGGTCGCAAGCTGTGGTACTGAATAATTATATATCTACCTGGGTTTTAGTCCCCAGCGGAGTCCCCCAAGGTTCGTTGCTCGGTCCGTTATTATTTATCATTTATGTGAATGATGTCGACTCCTGTCTGACCTCATCCAAATTACTCTGTTTCGCTGATGATATGAAAATGTATGCTACTATATCATCTACTGCGGGCATGATCGTATTTCAAACTGACTTACAGTGTCTTGAAGTATACTGCCAAAAAAATAAGCTTGATCTCAATCCCAAAAAATGCTCGGTTGTAACGTATTCCCGTGGACGGTCAGCCCTAGCTACAACATATACTCTTGGTGGTCATATATTACCTAGCTATAGTACTATTCGTGATCTGGGGGTTCATCACGATTCCAAACTTATTTTTGATAAGCATGTTGATGCCATCGTCGCTAAAGCCTCACAATCTCTTGGTTTCATAATGCGATTGTCCAGGTGCTTCACACAAGCTAAAACATTAAAAATTCTATACTGCACATTTGTTAGAAGCCACTTGGAATACGCATCTGAAATATGGAATCCATGCTATCACAAATATATTGACCGTATTGAGCGCGTACAAAAAAGATTTATAAAATTTTTATGCTTTCATCAAGGGGTGCCGTATCAGTCCAATAACTATCTCAGTCTCTGTAAAAGATATCATCTCTTACCATTGATTAATCGTCCTGAGATCTCTGACTGTATATTTTTGTTGAAGACGGTTCGAAGTTACATATATTGTTCTGATATTTTGTCAACTTTCTACTTTAACGTTCCTAGCAGGTTCAAAAGGTTCAATCCACCATTACGTGTGCCATTTGCAAATACTAACTACAGACAAAATTCGTACGTTGTGCGTGTAAGTAGGTATTTTAATAAGGTGTGCAAACAGTTCGACTTTGATCTTTTTGAAATAAGTGTGACCTCGGCAAAAAAGTGTTTAGCAATGCATTTCTTTAAAGCTTAAATAAATTCTTTAGACTTGGTTATAAAAAAAAAAAAAAAAATGTGTTTATTATCTTAAATCTATACAATTAAGTTGCCGGGGTTTCCCAGAAAGTAATCCGAAGATACTTGTGATGGGATAAACCTCGCTCTTCCTTGATTGATTAACAATTGATTTGTTGTGCTAGTGAGGTATAAATTACACATTTTTATAAAGCTATTAAAAAGAAAAATGAAAATCGTAATTATGGCAGTATGTGAAAACTAGAGTGTGTTTTGTATAAATGTGTGTGTGTATTCATACACACACACACATTTATGCCTGGCTGCATAGTGTGCGTTTTGTACAAGATTTAAATTTCGTTTCATTCAGCTGGAGTATGTGGGGAGGTATTTTATTATAACATTTTAAACAGTACCCCATGAAGGATGAGTCTACTTTAGCCAGTCTGAAACCTGGTTGAACTAATTGGTCCCTATTTCTAGTCCTATAATTGTGTCCTTCACCTCTTTTACCGAAAAGCTTTAGATTTTTCCTTACGTACATGATGTTTTCGTAGATATATTGACAAGGTACCGTCATGATGTTAATATCTTTAAACAGTTCCCTTAGAGAATCGCGCCTGCGGAGGCCATATATTGCTCTGATGGCTCTTTTCTGCAGAATAAAAATAGACTCTATGTCTGCAGCCCGTCCCCATAGTAAAATACCGTAACACATAATACTATGAAAGTAACTGAAATAGACCAGCCTTGCGGTATCTACATCAGTGAATTGACGGATTTTTCTCACCGCATATCCTGCTGAGCTTAGCCGTCCTGCAAGAGATGTTAAATGCGGACCCCATTGTAGCCTTGAGTCGAGCGTGATCCCCAGGAAAACAGTTTTGTCGACGAATTCTAGTTTCTCTTTATTCAATACTATGTCACAATCAGTACTTTTAACATTTGGTAAAGATTCCCAACATAGTTGGGAAAAGGCTAGGCTGTTTCCCAACTATTTTGGGGTCTCGGCTTCCAGTCTTACCGGATGCAGCTGAATACCAGTATCTTACATGTAGCGACTGCCTATCTGACCTCCACAACCCAGTTACTTGGTAATACGATACCCCTTGGTAATACGATACCCCTTGGTAATACTAGTTGTCAGACTTTCAGGCTTCTGACAACCCGTAACGACTGTCAAAGATCCACGAATGACAGCCGGGGCCAACGGTTTAACGTGATTTCCGAGGCACGGAGATATGTAAAGATGGTCACGCATCCACATACCAACCCCGGCAAGCGTAGCTTAACCTGGTCGATCGGCCCTTGCGGCTGTTATCACTTAGCCACGAGCCCCTCCTCTGTAGCAGATTTATGACGACGGCCGAAGCGTAAATAAAACAGGCACCTGATTGCTCACAATATATTATCCACAATATAATAAAACAATACAACGTCAATATATGATTACTTAGGAATAACAAAATAGTCAACAGCTGTACAGCACGGGACAAGACGAGGGAAGAAAGGAACCAGAAACAGGTAAGGAAAACGGATGTCGACAATACCCATTTGTCATAGTGCTAAGTAAGTAAATGTTGCCGATACACAGCTTGTATAATTAGACAAGTTCAACTGAACATCCTCCTATTCAAAACTAAAGGTGAACTGAAACGTTTAATTTTAATAGGCATTATACTATAAATACGAGACAGGATTGGAATTAGTTTGACAAATATTCTGGAGAATACAATGACGTAACTGTATTCAATTAATATATTTAAGCTCATATTTCATTTTCACCTATCAGAATTTGCCTCGCTCATCACCCCTTGGCCGATGCGATGGGATCAACTGCCACGTCCACATTAGTGGGATACACCGCGCCGCGGTGCAGCGGTCGCTCTTCACTATTTCTTTGAACAACACTCGCTCGACCCTTCAGCCGAGCACTTTGCTGAGCGTGTTCACGTTGTCAATCACTCTTATGATGCCTTGACGTTTTGGCAAGTTTTGTCGCGTAGTACTCGTATATCTAAAGCGTTAAAAAATTAACTTTACAAACTTTAAGGAGTGCTTTAGACTATCGAACTGAATAACTTTTAATATGGGACCTACTATGAAATCGCGAAAAAAAATCTGTTGCTCCATGCTAAAGTGCAACTGTTCTAAACTGTATGGGACAGAAGTTAATTTTTGATCTTCGGTTGGTTTAAACACCACCGTGGATATCCTCACTTGCAGATTGCAGGAAACCAAGTAGTGCAGTCTCTGACCTTTTATTAAAACATCATGCCTGTAAAACTCAAAGATATAATAGATAGACGGATAGATTATGAAAAAGAAGAGGAGGTGGCGGCCAGTAAGTTAAGCTGGATTCCATGTGATTGCAGCAATATTTACCATCAAGCGGGCACAAATGAAAACAAAAACGCAGAAAAAAAATGCTACTGAGAAATTCGCAATGGAAAAACCCAGTAACACTTTGCCGCTCCAGGGGATCCGATCCAGGAGCTCCTGCTCTACAGTCAAACTTTGCCGCTCCAAAGGATCCGACCCAGGAGCCTCTGCTCTACAGTAACACTTTGCCGCTCCAGGGGATCCAACCTAGGAGCCCCTTCTCTACAATAACACTTTGCCGCTCCAGGGGATCCAACCTAGGAGCCCCTTCTCTACAATAACACTTTGCCGCTCCAGGGGATCCAACCTAGGAGCCCCTGCTCTACAGTAACACTTTGCCGCTCCAGGGGATCCAACCCGCGGGCTTGCGGACGACGAGTAATGGGCAGCTCGCCGTCCGGTAAGGACCAGGCCCGGGTCGACGGCGCGTTGTGTTCCACGCGCGCCTCAAAGAGATGTCAGCAGTGACGGGGTCCAATAGGGCCGATGCCGCCGGGGTCGCGGGTAGTTCGAAAGAGATACCGTGGCCCTGGCACGGGCAACTGAAGGAACACGGGTGGGTTTCTCAGTAAAAACTTTAATAAGAAATTTTCTCATCTTGATATTTTTAACACCAAGAAAGGTACATTCAGGAAACTAATGGTAGCTTCTGTATGCGACGATTTGACTAATATTTTTAGATAGAGTCAACTCTATTACCATTCTTACATTCAAATGTAAGAATCCATACACTACTATAACACTTCACACACACACACACACACACACACACACACACATCCCCGCACACACTTTGAAATGCTTGCTTAAATGGTTCTACTCGTAGCATGTCATCCTGTTGTTCTGATGCATGTAATCAGTGTTGCTATAAATTGTAAGTCCATAATTGGCTGTAAGATTGGTTTTATCTATTTAAGTAAAATTTTTAAAGAGCTGTGGATTTTGTAATAAATAAATAAATAAATAAATGAATAAAAGTCTGACACGCCCTCCCGCTCTGCCCAGAGCGGGAGAAGTCATTTTTTGATGAGAAAACCAACCACAAAAAAAAAAGGGGATCCAACCCAGGAGCCCCTGCTCTACAGTCATACAGCACACTCGCGAGCACTACAGCAACAAGACGGCCAAGATCGCACGAGACACGAGATGATTCCCGGGTGTCGTCCGACAATGGAGCCATGATCCTCGGCGTTCGTTCACGCTCGGTGGGCTGTTTTAACGACTGCCCGCGCTAACCGCTTTGCGTCGACTCCACTTATTTTCCATAAAAGAAACATTTGGTTGTAATTACAGCCACATATTGCACCTCTAGCTCAATATTTTCACCTCCTCATATTATTTTTGAATTATTTCTGCTCAGTTTTCACGTAAATTCAATGTTACAATATGCAGAGCTGCTAACAGGTTTTTAGTAAACTCGATTCGGTATCGCGACTACTAAAAAAATAATAAAAAAAAAAAAAAAAAAAGTTTATTGCATATTAAAAAACGTACACGGAAATGAACTCTTGACTTCCAAACTAAGTAGAACTTGTATTATGGAAGTCAAGGCACTCTCTCATTATATATGCTTAATTAATACAATAAAAGTAAGGGATGCATGCAGCAAACAAAAAAAAAAAAAATTAAAATACCAAAAGAAAAATAACCAAAAAATAAAAAAGTAGGTAGGTATAACAAAATTAAGTTCTACGACTACCTGTGGAGTGTAGTATTGTCAAAAATGTGAGTCAGTGTGATGAATGATAAGTGAGATTAGTGTTATGTGGTGTTACGAGTGGTGTGTTCGTGTGCTGTGTGATATGTAGTTAATTAGTGTTAAGTATGTTCTGTACGCGGCGAGTTTCGTGGGGTGTGTCATAATATGAGGCGTTTTGTACAGATTGAGTATGCGTGAGAGTCTGTGATTTGGAATGTGTATGTGTATGTACAATAGTCAAGGTGGCTTAAGTAATTTTTCAACTTCTTCATAATTTAAGCTCATTAACCATTCGGTCATACATGTCTTGACATTAGATTTAGTAAGTTGGAAGATTTGGAGCATTTTATGACTAACATTGTACAAAAGAATGGATGTGACATTATAATGTCTCCGCGCTAATGCAGTGTTGTGCTTATGAGAACGAAGAATGTTTGTTACATGACGTCTATTGGAGATGAGTTCATCGTACTTAGATGAGTGCTTACGCAGCACCGCATGCAGGAAATAGAGTTTTCTAACTGACAGTAGCTCACAATCGGCGTATAACTTTTTAGTAGGGTAGCGGATAGGCTTAGCTGTCATGACCTGTAATACGGCTCTCTGCGCTCTCTCCAGCCTAATCATAAGAGTTTTACAACAACTACCCCACACGCATATACAGTAAGTTATTAAGGACTGGCACAGTGCAAAGTATACTAGCTTAAGGGTTTTTAGATCGGCAGATTTCCTAAGTTTTTAAAAATATAAATAAGTTTTCTGACTCGGGCTGTGAGAGAGGTAACGTGAGGAGTCCAGGTAAGAGTGTTGTCGATCAAAACGCCGAGATACTTAACACAGCCAGTTCTACTTAGCATCAAGCACGAGCAGTCAGATATCTTGTCATCGCAGTTGTGAGCTTTCAGTATTAAAGATTGGGATTGTGGCAGTTGGTTGCTTCTAAGGGCAAATGGAAGATACACAGACTTTGAGACATTTAATGTAAGTTGATTTTCTGATAACCATGACATGACAGTTTTTAAAGAATTTTCTGCATTACTCAGAGTTTCTGCCCAGTCCTCTCCATTAACTACTAGAGTTGTTTCATCTGCGTATGTAAAAATTTTACACTTGATTAATGACAGTCTACACAGCTCATTAATGTAGATAAGGAATAGAGTGGGTCCCAAAATAGAGCCTGAGGAACTCCGAAGGTAAGTTTTTCTTCATCACTCACTACTGTACCAATCTTAACACACTGGGTACGATCTGTAAGGTAATCCTTAAAGATTTTCAAAGGTTCGCCACGAATACTTATTCGTTCCAGTTTTTTGATAAGGATGGGAACAGAGACAGTGTCAAACGCCTTAGAGAGATCCAAAAAAATACCAAGGCATTTCCGCTTGCTATCTAGGTGAGTTACAATTTCATTAGTCAGATCAAGGACTGCGTCCTCCCATTACTACTACTCCCATTCTAAAGCCATATTGATTTTCCCCTAAGATTTGGTATTTGTCTAGGAAGGAAATCAGACGGTTATTTAAAACTTTTTCCAGTATTTTAGAAAGGGAGGGAAGAACCGAAATGGGGCGATAGTTATTAACACTGTCTCTGTCACCACTCTTATAAATAGGATGAACAATGGCCTTCTTGAAAACTCTCGGAAAGATACCCTGAGTCAAAGACAAGTTACAGAGATATGTAATCAAAGGAACAAGTTTGGTCCGACAGCCTTTAACAATTTTAGTGGGGATATTATCCCAACCAGTAGCAGTATCTTCTTTCAAACCATTGATGACAGAGTTAACTTCATGCTCCTCAATGCTAGTCAAAACCATGGAATTTCTGTTGCTGATCGCTGTATTTGAGAAACAAGTATTGTTGGTGGGATTATTAAGAAATGTTTGGGCTAAATTTTTACCGACGTTTGAAAAAAAGTGATACTGTAATGATGTTTTAATGATCGCTCGCGGCGGCGTACGACTCAACGCGGTGTTTTGGTAACCGCGAACTGGTTTGAAAACACATAGCCTAAGATGACAATTAAATTATCTTACTGATCATTACTGAGGCTAAGTAATAACAGCCGCACGGGTTGATCGATCAGGTTAAGCTACGTTTGCTGCAATTGGTCCGTGGATGGGTGACCATCTTTACATACCAAGACGAGGGGTCTTGTGCCTCGGAAAACACGTTAAGCCGTTGGTCCCGGCTGTCATTCGTGGATCCGTGTCAACTTGGCTACCAACTTTTCGTTTTCTAAAATCGCTTACGCTGAGGCGTTAACGTTTGTAGAAAGAGATTAGATATGAAACGTGTTAGAGAGAGCTCGTTCGTTCGTCAACACCGTTAATATTGAGTCCGTATATTTAATTCACTTAAAAAGTAAACAACGAGTTATTTATAGTGAAAACAACTATAAACACTATAGGAACCAGTAAACAGTGTGTGACAGTGTTGTCTAGTGGCCTATTACAACGTTTTGATCTAAAATCAATAAAATGAAAAAGTGACTTGTGTACCTACTTCAATCCAAAATCCAAGAAACAAAACTGTATGACAAGCAGTTATTTGTGCGGAACTACAATTCGAATTTAAAAACTTACGAGTGCGTTATTAATAATACTGGATCTATTCGTGTAATTCATAATTAGTGGTGATAATAAAATTCGTTATAAATATACTGTGACAACGCATTAACTTAAACAAAATAATGGGTGGTCTACCTACATCCTAAAATAATAAATTTATAAACAGAAGAAAAATTTCGAAAGATAGCTAATCAGTACGACTGGTCTAGCGGTTCAGTACTTCGGCTGTGTTATGTACTTACTTGTCGAGGCGCGAGTTCGCATCTCACTAAGTGCTGTACTTTTTGGATTTATATAACATTCATTAACAGCCTGAGACACGTTTTAAATAATTATAATACTGACGATATCGAAAGTAGGATGGAAGAAAACTCAAGACCGATGTTTAATAATGATGAGGTTCTCACTAACAATGTTACGATTAGAAATAAATATAAGTCAGTTACTTCTAACAGTTCATTTGAATTATCAGAAAAAGAGGAAGAATATAGATCGCTTTGTTCGGGGTCCTCTTACGAGCTAAACCGTAGCTATCCCGACTTATATTTAAAAACAAATGACGATGTGAAAGAACTGAAAAACAGAATATGTCAACTCGAAGAAAAGTTAATAATTGCAGAATCTGAAATAGAGAACTTGTTGTTAGAAAATAGTTCTCAAGCTAAAAAAATCACTGATTACAAACTAAAAATCGACAAATTGACCCATATATGTACAACTTCAACTTCAAAAAAATCCGAGACCAAAATAAAACGCAAAAGTCTTATTAGAACCAAGCTTGACTTTAAAAATACACAACAAAGTCCTATTCAACAAACTGGTATAAATAATACGTCGAAAGAAACAATAATAGGACCTAACGTGGTTCAAAATGATATGCATACTTGTCTATGTGATGTACCACAGCGAGCAACACTAGAGGGCACCACCAATTTGAACGCTACGAGCTTGACAGGTTCTGTATATTTATGTAGTAAAATACGAACAATAATAAAGAGCATGACATTCCTTTGGTCTGTTAAAAATTGAAACTATCAGTTACTAATTTCAAATAAACAACTGGATCAATTAATATCAAAAGAAAATTATGTACATTATATTCCTTTGTTTTATAGTAATTCTAAACTGTTGATTCAATACTCTTTAACGGAACTTCCGGTGTGAAATAGTATTGTTTGACCTGTAAAATTAAATTGAAATATGTTAATTGCAAACTATGAATTTTATTATCACCTTAAAATGTAATTTTATGTATCTTAATATGTGATTTAAAAATGTAAGCTATTTTCTACTATTTTTGTGTTTGTTATAAGTTGATCAATTGAACTAGACGGTCGGATATAAAAGCAATGGACAGTGCGCTGTCTAGTTCAGTTGAGCTTCGACTACGGAACGGAACACTTCTCTTCAAAGTTAAGTATCTTGTTTTTATATTGTTATTTTTAAAGTGATGATGTATTTTTGTGTGACGTATTAAAGTGGATATTATAACATTATTTATGTAGTTGTCTATTCTCCTTGCCTCACTATAATTATGACGATCCAGCATTAATTGTCATGTTTCATGAAAAAATACAAACCTTGAGACTACAACTATATACTTTATGTAGATTTAGCAAACGGTAAATTAGAGAGGTAAAAATTATTCAGCTACATATCTGTTCCCTTGTTATTCTCCTGATTATAATACTACTTTCTCTGTAGAAATAGTTCAGTCTAACAAAAAACCTTATAGTTTATGACTTTTGTAACTTAACATTAATGTAATATGAATTAGTTTCTGACATCAGAAGTGGGATCACCTCCTTAGCCTCTTATAATTAATATTTATTTTGTATATATTTCAGGATGGATTCTGAAGTGATTACCAATCTTCTCAAAGCAATCCGGGATGCTGTGTCTACAACCCAGCAAAAAGATGATGACATCGCTCTGCCGCTATTTGACCCCGACAAGAACGATTGCGGAGCCAAGAGTTGGTGCGACAGCATTGAGACTCTCCGCACCGATTTAAAGTGGAGCAGTATCAAGACAGCAGCTAAAGCTGGGAAGGCTCTCAGAGGTTCCGCCGTGACCTGGTTCGAGTCCTGGGAACCATCAGAAGGCAGAACTTGGGAAACGTTTTCTACGGACCTTATCGACGCCTATCCTGAAAAGAAAAACTTATCCGAGAGGCTTAGCAAAGCGGTTCTACATACATCGGATTCTGCTGATTCTTATGGTGAGTACGCTAGAGAAAAAATAAGATTGTATCGAAATACTAAAATATCTTTTAGTGATGAACAACTGATTGAATTGGTGTGCGGTGGAATAACTGATGTTGACGTTAGGATGGTGTCACTAAATAGTGGCGTCACCACAACTGCTGCACTTATATCTCTTCTTTCAATTTATGTGAAAACCAAAAAGAGACCATTAGAAAGCAGTGATTCAGGTCCCTCGGGAGCTAAACGACCAAAGCTTATTGGTATTGGTGAAAAGAAGTGTTTCGCTTGTAATCAAGTTGGCCATGTACAGTTATATTGTCCCAAAACTAAGCAAACATCTGCTCAAAACTCCACAGTGTCTCAAGTCCCGCAATCATCTAAACCTAATGATTATCGAACAAAAAAATGTACGTATTGCAAAAAGACAGGTCACACTGAATCAGTCTGCTATCATAAGCAACGAGCTGAATCAGACAAATCTTCATCCATTACCATAGTACCAAATAAGGAAGTTAATTTTTTAGAAAGACCGAATTAAACTTGACTCGTGTTATTATTAATGAAGTGTCAGTTGATTCACTAGTAGACACAGGAGCCAATTGTAGTTTAATAAAAGAATCAGTAGCAAGGCGTTTGGGGTGCCATTTCTCACCAACATCAATTTATTTAAACGGAATAGGACCAAATAAAATTTATGTTTTTGCTATCATTACTGTGCTGGTCCAATTCAAAGAAGTTTGTTTAGAATTAGATATACATGTTGTCAGGGATCATGATTTTCAATATAATTTACTTATAGGCAGAAACGCTGTTCAGTATCCAGACATACAGATTGTTACAGATTCATTGGGTAGTCAATTATTTAGGAAGCCAGTTCAAACCAAGGCGGGAGTAAATTTAGTTACTAACATGTCAGAATTAAATGAATTAACTTTAAAAATTGAGCATCTTGATTCAGATATACAAGAATAAATAAGGAAAATTTTTCAGGAATACCCTTCCGTCTTGGATGAGACTAGTACAGTAAAAACCGGTGAATTAAAATTGCGCTTAGTTAAAAATGAAATCGTGTATTATCGCCCTTATCGTCTGGCACCGATTGAGAGGGAGAAGGTTAATGAGATAGTACAGGAACTTTTGAAGCAAAATATAATTCGTGAAAGTAATTCTCCTTTTGCAAACCCAGTTATTTTAGTTAAAAAGAAGGATGGAAGCGATAGACTTTGTATAGATTACAGAGCACTAAATAAAATTTTGGAAAAAGATCGGTACCCTCTTCCTCTCATCGAAGACCAGATAGACAGGCTAGGCAAAGCTAAATATTTCATTTCCATTGATATGAAAAACGGATTTTACCAAATTCCAGTAGCATCTGATTCAATAAAATACACTGCTTTTGTAACTCCCGACGGCCATTACGAATTTTTGAAAATGCCATTTGGTATCTGTAATGGACCGTCTGTGTTTCAAAGGGCGATCACGAAGGCAGTTCAACACTTGAAGTTTCTGTTAGTTTATATTGATGATATTCTTATCCCATTTTCAACGATAGATGAGGGTCTGTATTACTTAAAAGAAACTGTTCAAGCGCTATGCCATGCTGGGTTTACTATAAATATTAAGAAATGTAAATTTTTCGTTGAAACCATAGAATATTTAGGAAGAGTTATTTCACAAGAAGGTGTTAGGCCAAGTGAGACCAAGGTAGCTGATCTAGTAAACTCCCCTGTCCCTAGCAACATTAAGCAGGTACGCCAGTTTATGGGCCTTGCCAGTTATTTTCGCAAATTCATCCCAAATTTCGCAGCTCGCACTGCTTCCATAACAAAATTAACCAAAAATAATCAAAAGTGGGAGTGGGGAGCCCAGCAGGATGCGGCTAGGGATTACGTTATAAAGCTCTTATCATCTAAACCCTTATTAACTGTGTTTGATCCTAAATTTCAAACAGAACTTTATACAGACGCTAGCTCTCTGGGTTATGGTGCAATTCTTGTACAAAGAATAAACAATAATAAGAAAGTAATAGCCTACTTCAGCAAACGTACATCACCTGCAGAATCCAAATATTGTTCATATGATTTGGAAACTCTGGCAATTTACAATGCATTAAAACATTTTAGAGTATACCTTTTGGGTATTAAATTCAAAATTTTTACAGACTGTAATTCTATTAAAGCTACGATGAATAAAAAAGATTTAACTCCCCGTGTTGCCCGATGGTGGACCTTTTTACAAGATTTTGATTTTGAAATTGTATATAAAAAGGGTAAATACATAGGCCACGTTGATTTTCTTAGCCGTAATCCTGTTGAGAACCCCATTCCTGTCAACTCTACTGCATTAGTCAGTGATTCTGTAAGGCATCAAACTGACGCCATCAATAAAACACAAAGTGTAACTAAGGTAGTTAATTTAATAGAAGATCCACAATCTTGGCTAGAAATTGCCCAACAAAATGACCCAGAAACTCAAAATCTAATTGCCCAGGTTACATCTGGTGAATTAGACGAAAATCAATATGTTTTATGTAATAATTTGTTATTTTATAAGGTGCGCCCCAACGAGCCAAAGCTTTATGTTCCTAAAGGTTCAAGATTTAGTCTTTTGAGACTTTTTCACGACGAGAACTGTCATGTGGGGTTTGACAAAACTTTCAAAAAACTTTCTGAATATTTTTGGTTTCCTCGCATGTGCACTTTTGTTCGAAAATACTTAAAACATTGCTTAATATGTTTAGAACGTAAAGGTCATTCAGGTCCAAAGCAAGGATTTTTACATCCTATTGATAAAAGTCCAATTCCTTTCCACACAATTCATTTAGACTGTACAGGTCCATTTGCACGAACCAATGATGGATACAAATATATTTTACTCATAGTGGATGGATTTACAAAATTTTGCTTGTTAAAACCCCTGAAAACACTTAATGCCCAAGAACTAATACCCATTATTAGGGAAACCATTACTTTATTCGGCACTCCATCAAAAGTAATTACAGATAGGGGTACTAATTTTAGCTCCACCCAAATTCGTTTCTTATTTAACGAATTACAAATAGAACATCATATGATTTCCACGGGTACGCCAAGGGGTAACGGGCAAGTGGAACGGTATGTTACTACTGTTATCGATATGTTAAATACTACATGTAATGGTTCATCAGATTGGCCAAGCGGGTTGTGGAAAGTACAGCAGTCAATCAATTCCACTGTCCAGAAATCCACGGGTTTCACGCCAGTTCGCTTGCTCATTGGTTGTAATGCAAACATCCCGTCTATCCAATCTCGTCTAAATGATATTGTTATTCCTGAAAATAACTTTGATGTAAGGGCAGATCGCGAACTAGCTTATCAGCGTTTATGTTCAGAGGCCGATAAATTCAAAACCCGTTTTGATGTTGTAAGGCGAGATAACAAGGTATTTAATGTTGGTGACACTGTATATGTAAACCAAGACCACAGGCGTCATGATAGGCTAAGTCCCAGGTTCAAAGGCCCTTACGAAATAATTGGCATTCTACCAAACGATAGGTATTCTCTTAGAGGGATAGGAAACTTAAGGAACATAATTATAGCTAAAGATAAGTTGAGATTATGGCCCGGTGTATGGGTTGATGAGAATGTTTAAAATTGTACAGATTTAAGTTTGCAAATTACATTGTCATTTATAGTGATTATTATTAGATTATAATGATTAAACGATAGATATTTCATAAGGTTTAATTAAACTGTTATTACCTAAATATTTGTTTTCTTTCAACACCAGATGTATGTATATGTTATGATGAATGTGAAATCTGAACTGCTGAAGTTAGTTGTTTTGTTCTAGCTTAACTCATGTGCAGCAGGTGTAGTGGCTAGATTAATGTCTAAAACAACTGACCGTTGTTATTTCGTCATCTTAATGTGAGAAGATTGACGGTAACAATGAAAATGTATTAAACAAATTGATATGTATATTGATGATCTTATGTAATGTAATTTGTACTTCGAGAACGAAGTACATGTCAGTATGGCCGTGACAGGTTCTGTATATTTATGTAGTAAAATACGAACAATAATAAAGAGCATGACATTCCTTTGGTCTGTTAAAAATTAAAACTATCAGTTACTAATTTCAAATAAACAACTGGATCAATTAATATCAAAAGAAAATTATGTACATTATATTCCTTTGTTTTATAGTAATTCTAAACTGTTGATTCAATACTCTTTAACGGAACTTCCGGTGTGAAATAGTATTGTTTGACCTGTAAAATTAAATTGAAATATGTTAATTGCAAACTATGAATTTTATTATCACCTTAAAATGTAATTTTATGTATCTTAATATGTGATTTAAAAATGTAAGCTATTTTCTACTATTTTTGTGTTTGTTATAAGTTGATCAATTGAACTAGACGGTCGGATATAAAAGCAATGGACAGTGCGCTGTCTAGTTCAGTTGAGCTTCGACTACGGAACGGAACACTTCTCTTCAAAGTTAAGTATCTTGTTTTTATATTGTTATTTTTAAAGTGATGATGTATTTTTGTGTGACGTATTAAAGTGGATATTATAACATTATTTATGTAGTTGTCTATTCTCCTTGCCTCACTATAATTATGACGATCCAGCATTAATTGTCATGTTTCATGAAAAAATACAAACCTTGAGACTACAACTATATACTTTATGTAGATTTAGCAAACGGTAAATTAGAGAGGTAAAAATTATTCAGCTACATATCTGTTCCCTTGTTATTCTCCTGATTATAATACTACTTTCTCTGTAGAAATAGTTCAGTCTAACAAAAAACCTTATAGTTTATGACTTTTGTAACTTAACATTAATGTAATATGAATTAGTTTCTGACAAGCTCAATGACACGACGAAATATAACTACAAAAAACGCTCACTTAAATAAGTTATGTATAATAAGTGACAATAATGTTAATGACATATTAGGGATTGCCGAAAACACCTTTCCAAATGACAAAATATTCCACTATTGTATGCCGAAGGCGGGTATAATGGAAATCCTTGCAACGATAGACATAAAACTTGTAAATTACACACCTAATGATTATTGTATAATCTTCCTAGGGGAAAAAGACTTTTTAGTCTCCAAAAATTATGCTGAATTGGTGGATCATATAAAATGTAAACTTGAAAAGATATTGCATACAAATGTTATTGTATGTTGTCCTACTTTTAAATTAAAATGGAATACTAGTCTGTTTAATATGAGAATAGAAGCTTTTAATCGACTCTTGTACCTAAGTAATAAGATTTTTAAATTTGCGTACACTTTTGATACTAACAAACAACTAGAGTATTCATATGAAATGTTTTCCAAGTATACCGGCAAAGTTAATAATACAGCAATAGAAAATGTGTTCGGGAACTTGAAAAACTTTTTGGAGCTTTTTAAACTTTCAGATCATGAACATGTTTGTGGTTATAATAATTGTAATATGACGCAAACATATCAAGATAGTGAAAAGTGTCGGTTGAAACCAGGTACAATTCCTTTTTACTTCAACAAAATGAACACAAACCAACTATCATCTAAAGTTGTAACTAATTGTAGCACAGTTTTGAACGACACTGATCTTTTTCGTGAATAATGGATCAAATAAAGTCTGTGTCCTTGATGCAGAAAACCAGCTGCCTAAGGATATTTCATCAAAATGTATGTGGTATAAGAAATAAAAAAACTGAGCTCGAATTATACATTGCAACCACGGGTATTCAGTTTGACTACCTGTGTATAACAGAACATTTCTTAAATCTACAATCTGCTCATGTATTTAACTTTTCCAATTATAATTTAGTTTCATACAACACAAGGACGAACAAAAAAAGGGGAGGTAGTCTTATTTTAGCAGATCTAAATAAAGAAAGTGAAAATATTGATTTTGTAGAAAAATTGTATAGATCAGATAGTTTTGAAATATGTGGGGTTAAAGATCTTGAAACAGGGTTACATCTTTGTTGTTGCTATAGAAGTCCTTATGATAAAAATTTTGAAAGTTTTATATCTAGTTTAGAAATATTGTTAGAACATTTTATTAACAAGAAGTTCATTGTATGTGGTGACTTTAATATTGACGTACTTGTAGATAGCAAGAAACATACTGAATTTTTAAGCATATTGACATCTTATAATTTTCGATACCTAAATACTCCTACTTTTATACGGAACAACGCATATTCATGTTTAGACAACATAATTACAAATCTCGCTGATGATGACATAGATCAGTGTTTCGTTGATCACAATGGCTTGGCAGATGGTCATGGTGGACTTTTCTGCAATGTATTTCTTGAAAAAATTAATAAGAAATCGAAAAACTCTGATCAAAGTATAATAATAAAAAAAAGAATATTTAATGATAAAAATAGCATGGCTTTCAAGAAAAGTATAAGTAATCAAAATTGGACTAATATGGGAATAAATACATAGTTTTATAAGCTGTCTTGGTAAAACATTCCAAGATTGTTACCGAAAGAAGTCAATTAGTATAAAGCCATATAAAAACAGATCAATACAGTGGATTACTAAAGGGGTTAAAGTTTCAAGTAAGATGAAAAGAGTACTATGCTCAGGTACAGTAAATAATGCCAGCCTTAAAAAGTATAAAAACAACTATGTTCGAATTTATAGAAGAGTTATTCAGCAAATAAAAAAAAAGGCCATAATAAATCAATTAAAAACCGCTACAAATATTACTAAACAGACGTGGAAACTTGTTAATGAAAGTTCAAAGAAAACAACAAATAGGCAATGTAGAAATTTAATCCTAAAAGTGAACAATAAAGTGATAACTGATCCCCAGCAGATAGCAAATCAATTCATTGACAGTTTTGTGTTCAAATCGTCACTTGCTAGCAATGAAAAAGAAAGGGCAATGACTTTTCTATTAGACAGTACAAAAAGAGTCGAAAGTGACTTAACCTTCCATGAAACCACACCATCTGAAGTCACAAAGATTATTTGTAAAATGGCCAATAAAAAATCTTGTGGTTTTGATGACTTACCGATAACTATATTGAAGGAGAATATAGACTCTTTGGCATTCCCTCTTTCTGATTTTTTAAATAAATGTTTCGAAGAGTCGATCTTTCCAGATCAGTTGAAATTGGCTAAAGTAGTTCCAATATTCAAAAAAGGTATTAAGACTGATCCGAAAAATTACCGACCTATATCACTTTTGCCAACCTTATCGAAAGTTTTCGAAAAAATAATTAAAACTAGGCTGATGGTACATTTAAATGTAAATAAAATCATTAACTTAAGACAATTTGGGTATCAGAAAGGCGTCGGTTGCCCAGATGCAATAAACACTCTGTTAAATGACATAATTAATAAATTAAATGACAAAATGAAAGTGGCTGGGCTTTTCGTTGACCTTAGCTCTGCTTTTGATACGATTGATTACGAATTACTTGATGATTGATTACGAACTTGAATATTATGGTATCAGAGGCAAGTCCTTACAACTTTTAAGATCCTACTTACAAAATAGGCGAATGTTTGTTGAAATAAAAAGCATCGATGAAAGTAATCATGAAGTCATATACACCTCTAAAATTACAAATATAAAACGTGGTGTGCCCCAAGGCTCCATTTTAGGACCAATACTATTTATTATATTTACAAACGACTTACTTAACTTTATGCATTACGTTCAGCCTGATGTAAAACTTGTTGTTTTTGCAGATGATACAAATATAATAATTGGGGCGAATGACTTAAAAGAATTGACCAAAAATGTAAATAAAAGCCTACAAAATCTCTGTGATTGGTTTACATCTAATAACCTTTTGCTAAATACAAGTAAGACTAATATAATTTTATTTAAGACTACAACTCGCAATAATGACAATTTAGATGTACAAATCAAAGGAGACAAAATTGAATTAGTGGACAAGGTCAAATTTTTAGGGATTAACATAGATGAGCATTTAAATTGGAAACAGGAGCTAGCTGCTATTGACTCATCGATTTCATCAGCATGCTATGCACTCAGGAGCCTAAGAGATATGTTGGATCTAATGCAACTTAAGGCTATATATTACGCGCTGGTAGAATCTAGATTACGATACAGCATAATGCTTTGGGGTAACAGCTACAGTTATAACTGTCAGAAAGCCTTTATTTTACAGAAACGCGCCATAAGGATTATAGTAAGGATCTCACAAAGAGACTCATGTAGAGAGCACTTTAAAAAATTAGACATTTTAACAGTACCGAGTTTATACATATTAGTAATCCTAAATCACTTTGCTAAGTATATTCATGAGTATGAATCACAAGAGGAACGTAGGATAAGAGAAAGCACGAGAAGGAAGGAATTTATACACAAAATGGCACCAAATTTTAATATAGCTAAGCATTGTTCCAGATACCAGGCAGTGGAGTTATTTAATAGGTTACCGACTGACTTAAAGTTATTAATTTATAGCTCTCACTCTTTTAAAATTAAATTAAAAGCCTTCTTGTTGGAAAAATGTTTATACTCGGTATCAGAATTTATGTCAAGTGATAAAAATAGTCACTATAAAAATAGCAGTAAGCTTTAAATATTAAATTATTTTTGACCTAATACTGTTCTCATCACTGGGACCTTGATGAAGTTGTACACTAAATATTTTGACATTGAACATTTACCTGCTATTAATTTGACATTATATTTCTTTGTTGACATATTTTAAATTAATTGACTCATATACTAAGCATTTCACATCAATTTTAATTAGACTTTTAAATGTATTGTTTCTGCATGTGATAATTTTATTTAATATGTAATTTTCAACACAATGTAAATTGTTCATGAAAATAAATAAATGAAAAAATGAAATGAAATGATCTTTGACAGTCGTTACGGGTCGTCAGAAGCCCGAAATCTGACAACCAGTAAAGTATTATCCAGTAACTGGGTTGTGGAGGTCAGATAGGCAGTCGCTCCACGTAAAATACTGGTATTCAGCTGCAACCGGTTAGACTGGAAGCTGACCCCAACATAGTTGGGAAAAGGCTAGGCAGATGATGATACTGATGAAGTACATTTATGATCTCCACTACATACGGTCTTGTCTATTAAACAGATTTTTATCTGCGGCCCGCTTGCTCCACAAATTACACAAAACATAATTCTGTCTGTTGAAGTGAATAAGTGTCAATATGGCTTGTAGGACTTGGTAAAAATAAACACACACGTCTTTACGGATTGAAGGTTTATTCCGAACTGAACTAGTGAATGAGACAGACAATTATAGATTTGCACCGAACATACCGCCCACCAAAAGGGATATTTAATTCCTTTTACAATTAAATTTTGAAGTTTTAAGTAACATTAAATTAGTTAACAAACAAATTATGCAGTATGACATAACTATCAGTTAAACAACATGACGTTCCGGATAGACTACAACATAAGTTTTGAATATAAAACAAATTGAGAGTCTTTCAAACTACTGTTATTTACTATGCATTCATTAAATAGAATTGACTATAATGTTAACTAAATTCAAAAGAAACATTCAACATAATTACTGCAATAGGGAACTGTTGTCGCTAATGTTAACGATTGGTAGGAAACAGAGTTTGGAGACAGATCTTCTGACAGTATTCGTACCAATCCTCACGCTATAAACCCTAGTGATACCATCCGATCCAGGGTGTTTGTTCACAATCCGTCCCAAAGGCCATTTGCCAGGTGGCAATCCCTCAGTTTTGACAAGAACAATCTGGCCTATGTCAAATTCTTGTTGCCTTTTTTGCCACTTTGGTCTTTGCTGAAGTCTGGAGAGATACTCGCACTGCCAGCGATGCCAAAAGTTCGACAGTACCCTTTGACAATGTTGCCACCGCGATAAACTTGATAGGGAGATATCTTTCAGGCTTGGTGAGGGTATAGTGATGGGAGACTCTCCAATGAGGAAGTGGCCAGGTGTAAGTACATCCAAATTATTTAGATCTGTCTCAATAACTGGGCATAGAGGACGGGAATTAAGACATGCTTCAACTTGACATAATACGGTGGTCATCTCTTCATATGTCAAATTCGTATTCATGATGCGTTTGAGGTGGAACTTCATCGATTTTACTCCGGCTTCCCAGAGGCCTCCAAAATTTGGGCTATACGCAGGTATGAAGTGCCACTGAGTGCCGTCCGCTGCCAGTAGATTGGACAGGTGATCACCAAACTCACAGTTTGCTTCCTTGAACGCCTCTGCAAGTGACTTGTTTGCTCCGACGAAATTTCGCCCCTGATCACTCCACAAATCACTACATCTTCCACGACGTGATACAAAGCGTCGAAATGCTGCGACAAAGGCTTCTGACGTCAAATCTCCCACAAGCTCTAAATGAATCGCCTTTGTCGACATGCATATGAAGATGGCGATGTAGGACTTGTTGGTTTTTGCACCTCTCCCTTTGGACATAAGGACATTATAAGGGCCAGCAAAATCAACGCCACTGTGAAGGAATGGCCGTGCAGGGGTTACTCGCACCTTCGGTAACTCGCCCATTAATTGCATCCGAGATCTGGCATTCAGCTTTCCGCAAACAAAACATTTATGAAGGTATGTCTTTACTAAACCCTTAACTTTCAGAATCCAGTATCTTGACCTCAGGTAATTTAGCATCAGTTGCACTCCTCCGTGCAGCGTCTGTTTATGAGCATCGGCAATGAGTAAGGAGGTGAGTGGATTTTTGTGGTCTAAGACTATAGGATGCAGACGGTCGTGTTCTAAATAATGAGCGTTTTGTAGTCTTCCGCCCACCCTGAGTATCATTCTAGCATCTAGATATGGATTAAGGGTCTTTAAATGACTTGTACTTCTTACTCGGTTCTTTTCTAAAAGGTCTCCAATTTCTTCCTGAAATGTAACATCTTGTATGATTTTTATGCAGGTCTGCAGCGAGTCTTCGAGTTCTTCAGTAGTGATCGGCGAATGTACAGGTTGATTTTGTCTTAACCTCAGAAATCTTTTTACATACGTAATAGTCTTCAGTAATTCCGGTAAGTCTTCAAAAATTTCCATTTTGCTGTACAAGGAATTTTCTTCGCTTTCTCTTGTGAGGTAAGTATTAATAGTTTTTCTTCTTTCTAAGTCAGTTTCTTTATTAATTAATGTTTCCATGTGTATTTCTTTTTGTTTCAGGTGTTCCGGACCGTGCCACCAGAGTGCGTATTTTCTCAATTCAGGAGCTAGCATTCCTCTCGATGCGACATTAGCTGGATTTTGTTGTGACTGTACCAATTGTTTCCAATATTGTCAAGTATGGTTATTACTCTATTTCTTACGAATGTGTGTCATCTATTGGGATCTCCTTGCAGCCATGACAATACTATTGTGGAATCAGTCCAACAAAATATCTGACTCTTTGGGATGCGCATCGCCTCACTGATATGCTTTAGTAACTTTGACAGGAGCACTGCACCGCACAATTCCAGTCGTGGTTGGGATAACGCCTTGACAGGAGCGACCTTTGTCTTAGCAGCGATAATTCCCGTCAGATAGTCTCCGTTGACTCCTCGAACTCTCAGGTAAGCGACAGCTCCGTACGCTTTAGTTGAAGCGTCACAATAACCGTGTATAGTAACATCTTCCAACGTTTCTTGGGTAGTAAACAGCCATCCACAAACTACCAAAAACTTACTACCACAAATTACTTACTACCATAAATTTAATATCTTCAAAACTATGTCTAATATTTAACCATTCGTTTATTGTATCAGGTAAGAGTTCTTCATCCCAGTGGACCCGTTGAAGCCATAATTTCTGGATCATTATCTTTGCAGGTACCAGTGCTGGAGCTAACCATCCCAGCGGATCAAAGAGTCGTTGAACCTCGGCCAATATTTTCCTCTTGGTAACTGTTTCTGATAAAGGTGGTAGTTTCAGGTTGTATTTAAGTACATCTTCTCCCATATTCCAGGATAAGCCCAATGTTTTTATCAAGCCATCTAATTTGATATCGATGTTAACATGAGTGCTGAGCTCCGCTGGATGAAATTCTCTAAGGAAATCTGAATTGTTCGACGCCCATTTTTGTAAAATGAAACCACCTCTCTCAAGAATTGCCTTCACGTCCTTGGCTACACCAACTGCCTCGGGTACCGTATCTTGACCGGACATTAAGTCATCCATGTAGAAATCATGTCTAATAGTGTCTGCTGCTTCAGGATAATTCTTACCTTCATCGTTCGCCACCTGGTGCAGAGTCTTGACAGCAAGGTATGGTGCACATGCCGTGCCAAAGGTGACTCGCAGAAGCCGGTATTCCTTTACAGGTTCATTAGGGCTGTTACGCCAGACAATTCTTTGATAATCTGCGTCCTCTTTCGAAACGAGTATTTGTCGATACATCTTCTGAATATCGGCTACAAATGCTATCTTTTTCATGCGCCACCTCATGACGAGTGATCTCATATCCTCCTGCAGTTGCGGTCCAACAAGTAACTCATCATTGAGTGCTATGTTATTTGAGCCCCTGTGAGAGGCGTCAAACACTGGTCTGACCTTTGTAGTCTCACTTTCTTCTTTTACCATTGCATGGTGGGGTAAGTATACAGCTGGCTTATTACTTTCATCATTTGGAACTTCTTGCATGTGTTTCATTTCACTGTATTCGTTAATTGCCTTAGTATACTCCTTTCTAAGATAATCATTCTTCATAAAACGTCTTTCCAAGTGAAATAATCTATTTATAGCTCCTTCTTTCGTATTACCATGCGGTGATTGTAGGTTTTCTGTTTTAAATGGCAGTTTGACTATGTAACGTCCTTCACTATTTCGTATGTATGTCTCTTTATATATTCTTTCGCACTCTTCTTCTTCTTTGGTCAGTTTTCCTTGTGCATCTGTTTCAACCTCCCACATTGTTTTCAAAATTTCATCTAAATCAAGCTTATGATGCATTACTAGTATCTGTCGTTCTGAAGTTTGTGCTTGTATCAATCCAAATAAGATCCAACCCAAGCTTGTATTTTGGGCACATGGGGAGCCAGGTGGACCCTTGATTATATCAGCCTTTAAAATTTGAGCACAGACTTCTACGCCCAGCAGCATGTCTACTCGCCCTGGTGAATGGAAGCTCGGGTCTGCCAGGGTAAGTCCTTTTAAGTGCGGCCAGGTGTGCATTGTACCAGTAATTGTTTCAGATGGCATGTGTGATGTTAATCGCGTTGGCATTACATAGGCATTTATAGTAATCTTGACATCATTATCATGTCTCGAATGAAGCTCGACTTGTATCACGTGTTTGACTGTTGTCTGAGTTGCTCCAACACCAGTGATTGTTCCCTTTATTTGTGATCTCTTGACCCTTAACAGTTGCGCTGCTCGCTCAGTAATAAAGTTTGCTTGCGAGCCCTGGTCTATCAACGCTCGCAATATTGTACTATGTCCATCTTCATCTCTTACTTCCACTAAAGCTGTGGCAAGCAAAGCTGTTGATTTCTCGGATACAAAGTGCGTAGATAATGCCAACTCAGGATTGTCACTGTGTTCCGGTTTCTGTTGTTCTTCCTCTATTTGACTATGATGTGTTTTCACATTGTCTGACTGACCGCTGCTGGGTTGATGTAGCAATGTATGATGGCGGCGGTTGCATCTTCGGCAGGACATTTTATTGCGGCATCTCTTCACAGAATGTCCTGACATCAGACAATTGAAGCATAAATTGTTTTTCTTAATAAACTCATTGCGTTCATTCGATTGTAACTTACAAAATTCTTTGCAGTGACACAAGGAGTGCTCTGCGTCACACATACTGCATGACTTGGTCGGTGATGTAACTGTCTTCTCTTCCGGTGATGTGGAATGGAATGACTTCGCCTTAACATTCGTCTGCTCCCTTTTAGCTGTAGGGTTAACCATCTCCAGCGTCCGGTATTTTGTTTCCAGGAAAGCCTTTAATTCTTCCCAAGATGATAGTTTGTCAGTCTTTTCCTTGTAAGAATCTTCTTCCCAGGCAGTGTGTGTATCGACATCAAACTTCTGTACAACTATGTATATAATCAGCTGATCCCAGGACTCGACAGGTATTTCTTGATTTTTCAAGTTATTTAAGCACTGAGTGGTTGTATCTAATAAATTCTTTATCTGGTTAGCCGATGGAGTGGTAATTTTCTTTTGATTAAATAACTTCTGGAGTAGAGAATGAACTATTAAACGTTTGTTTCCATACCGTTGTGCAAGTGTATTCCATGCCTGTTCGTAATTAATATCAGTGATGTTAACATGCTTTAACAATTCTTTAGGTTCACCAACCAGGCTCAACTTCAGGTAATGTAACCTTTCGACGTTACATAAAGACGTGTTGTTGTGTACCAGCGACGTGAACATATCCCGAAACATAGGCCAGTCATCATAGCTCCCGTTGAAAGTAGGTAACTCGATGCGTGGTAAGTTAACTCGTGGCGGCGACGGGGCTTCATATGATTGTATCTGATTATCTGTAGATTTCGAAGTCATCGCCAACATATCCTTCAAATCGCCTTATAAACATGAATATAAATCTTCTACCAGAAAGTAATCTTCGTTTACGAAATACGGAACATCATTTCGTTTACACTTAGGCGTACACTTCACTAAGTCTTGATGTGTCGTATTAAACGTTCGCCAATATCCTTCGATAGTTTGTAACTTTGTTTCAATATAACCTTTTGTTAATCTTTGCTTCGGACTTTTCTTTAAATTACTTTGTGTCTTTTGTAACAGTAAAAAAGTATCTTCTAATGAGTTAACTAACTGTTGCTGTTCACTAGTTAACGGAACACTCATTGTTTTATGTAGCTATTAAGATATTCTTCCAGTTATGATAGTTGCAAAGCACTCACAATTCACTTACTCGTATAAAGTCAAACGTTAACTTGTTTATAGGTTATATCGCATGTAGGCACGAATGACTTGCAAAATAATCGCACAAAAAGCAGCTCAGGAATGCGGCCTATTGTTCTCCGATCGCCGGGTCGTCCTTATCTATTTTTCTAATTATCCGGCTCGAAGGACCATATGTTGAAGTGAATAAGTGTCAATATGGCTTGTAGGACTTGGTAAAAATAAACACACACGTCTTTACGGATTGAAGGTTTATTCCGAACTGAACTAGTGAATGAGACAGACAATTATATATTTGCACCGAACACTGTCTCTGTCATCTTCAAATGATTGACGGAAATAGAACGATGTTTTAAACGTCTTATAGATTTGTGGTGCAGCGGGCCTTAGTGTGAAAGATCTTATTGTTTTCAAGTATGTTAATAGTGCTGGCTCACGCCGTGGTAATCAATCAGTGTAGCGTGCGCTCGCACTTAGGACTTGCCTCTGTAACGCCCTCAAAGTATCGCATGTTGCACAACACATCAATCGCAAGCTCTTGCAGTTTGTACCACACACCGCTAATTCTTAGAACACAACCACTACTGTCGACACCATCAATAGGCATACCAATCTGTACCTTTAGCCGATTTGATTTCAATTGAATACACGAGTTCACGGAAATACGGGAATTCTTACGATTTTGAATTCATAATGAATGAAATGAATATGAATATGAATGGTCTGCATAATAAAGAGTATTCTATTCTATTCTATTCATATGTCATCATTAGTCGCTGTATTTCAAATGCCATAATTATAGTCGCTGTATTTCATATGTCATCATTAGTCGCTGTATTTCATATGTTATCATTATAGTCGCTGTATTTCATATGTCATCATTATATTCGCTGTATTTCATATGTCATCATTAGTCGCTGTATTTCATATGTCATCATTAGTCGCTGTATTTCATATGTCATCATTATAGTCGCTGTATTGCATAATTATGTCATCATTATATTCGCTGTATTTCATATGTCATCATTAGTCGCTGTATTTCATATGTCACCATTAGTCGCTGTATTTCATATGTCACCATTAGTCGCTGTATTTCATATGTCATAATTATAGTCGCTGTATTTCATATGTTATCATTATAGTCGCTGTATTTCATATGTCATCATTATATTCGCTGTATTTCATATGTCATCATTAGTCGCTGTATTTCATATGTCACCATTAGTCGCTGTATTTCATATGTCATAATTATAGTCGCTGTATTTCATATGTTATCATTATAGTCGCTGTATTTCATATGTCATCATTATATTCGCTGTATTTCATATGTGATCATTAGTCGCTGTATTTCATATGTCATCATTAGTCGCTGTATTTCATATGTCATCATTAGTCGCTGTATTTCGTTTCAATTTAACCTTCAAGCGGTCGCGCGGCGTCGAATCGACCGCACTCGATACATTTTCGTTTATAATATCGTTACTTCTTATCGCATGTATTTCCTATTCCTAGTAGCCTGTCATTGTTTCATTGTGCACGAAATAAACATTTTACCTCCCTTCCCCGTGCCCCCTGGAGTGCACAGATCACATTTGCTTTTGTCGCGGCGCAGGCGTCGAAAGCACGCCACGCGCCTGTCGTCGAAAAAGTTACGCGCGACGTTCTACGCGAGATATTATTTTTTGGAATATCATCGAATTAAGTTTGTAATAGTGTTTTTTTATATAAAAATGGCTCGTAGGCCACTAAATAGTAGTGCAATACTTGCGCAAATACAACGAGAAGATGACGAGAGTGAATCGGAGCTCAGTGACCAAGGTTCAGAAGCTTCCGACCACCTTCTAGTTCCAGAGGAAACTCAATCTGTTGAAGAATCAAGCAGCTCAGATTCAGATGAAGAGGATGTGCCTCTTTCAGATATAAGTACATATTTTACGGGGCGTGATAAGGTAACAAAGTGGCAAAAATCTAATAATAACAGAGTGAGGCGCCAAGTTCAAAATGTTCTTACAGAAAATTCGGGTACTCGGAGAAATGGCGTGGGGGTGACAACGTTTGTGGATGCCTGGAATTTATTCATTACTGAGTATATTATTGAAAAAATTGTCATACACACCAATGAATTTATACTAAAGAAGGCGCCATCGTATGACAGACCCCGTGACTGCAAACCGACTGATGCTGTAGAAATTCGAGCATTATTTGGATTACTGTATATTGCAGGTACCTTGCGGGTGTCACACGCGAATTTAGAGGATTTATATGCAACTGATGGCACAGGCGTACCTATTTTTCCCACTACGATGTCACTGAAAAGAACAAAATTTCTACTAAATTCGTTGCGGTTTGATGAGGCATCCACACGAGCATCTCGTCGTAGTCTGGATAAAGCTGCACCAATAAGGGGTATTTTGGAAACGTTTACACAAAACTGCCTTTTACCTTATTCTGTGGGACAGAACGTTGTTATTGATGAGATGATGGCAGGTTTTCGAGGAAAATGTCCTTTCAGACAGTACATAAAATCAAAACCCGATAAATACGGAATAAAACTTTATCCGCTTGTAGACGCTGCTACGTTTTATGTCCTCAACATTTAGCTTTATGCCGGCAAGCAGCCAGAAGGCCCGTATCAGTTGAGTAATGCTGCAGCAGACGTAGTGAAGAGGCTAATTACACCAATTTCTGGTACCGGACGGAACCTAACAATCGACAATTGGTACACAAGTGTACCTTTGGCAGACGATTTAGCCGTAAATCATAAGATTTCTGTTGTGGGTACCATGCGTAAAAACAAGAAAGAAATACCTCCTTGTTTTACAGATAAAAACAGACCTGAATTTTCAAGTCAATTTGGATTTTCTGACAGGGCTACGCTAGTCTCGTACGTGCCCAAAAAAAAAAGATTTGTGGTTTTATTATCATCACTTCATTCTGCTGCTGAAATTGATGAAAGTAGTAATGAAAAGCGCAAGCCAAGCATCATAACTTTTTACAATAAAACGAAAGGCGGTGTCGATGAAGTCGACAAAAAGGTGAAGATGTATTCGACGTCAAGAATAATAGATGGCCATTGACACTCTTCTTTCGTCTTCTGGATATTGCTGGAATAAATGCCATGGTAATATTGAGGGCAAATCAAGTGGTTATACAGAAAAGGCGAAAATATTTACGTGAATTAGGCATTGAACTGACAAAAGAGTACGTTCAAAGAAGGGCTACAATCGTGAACCTTCCAAGAAAACTCAAAAGAAACATAAGAGAGCATTTGAATATGAATGTTGAAGACGCTGGTTATGAACCAAGCAGTAGTTCCAGCACATGCAGAGGAAGCTGCAAAATATGCCCTGCAAAAAAAAGGAGGCAATCAAAGACACAATGCACATCATGTCTGAGAAATATTTGCAGGTCCCACACTACATTCATTTGCAATGAATGTTATCAAGTCAAAGAAACTGATTCTGAAGAAAACTAGACCCAAGTTCATGATAAATACTTTGATTTTAATTATTTGATCTCATGCAGCCAACTTATTTTGTTATTTTGATTGTTTTTTTATTATGTAAAGCTAGTTAGACGTATATAAGAAGATTTTGTGTTGAGAAATTGCTTTTTCAATCCAAAGAAAATTTAAGTTTTTTATTTGATTTTATAATTTTGTTTTTAGCTGATTTTAAGTTTATTTTTTTCGTAAAATTGAGTCCTAATATAATGATAACATGTCTAAATAAGAAATAATAAATGATTATTAATTAATTCGTATTTTAAATCCCTATAATATCCAATAGGTCTTTTAGGTTACGCGCGACCGCTGCCGTTACAAATGACCGCGCGCCCGCTTGAAGGTTAATTGTGTTTCATTGCTTTGTTATTTTAATAAAATAATACAATGTTTTTTTTTCTTTTTTAGGGTTCCGTACCTGTAAAGGAAAAGCGGAACCCTTATAGGTAGGATCACTCGTGTCTGTCCGACTGTCACAGCCAATTTGCTCCGAATCTAATAGACCGATTAAGTTGTTTGGTACACATATGAATTTCCGAGACCCGAACACTGATGGGTAATTTAAATAAATGAATTTTCAATATGGGGGTCACTTTTGGGGGCAACTAAGAAAATTAAAAAAAAAGTTGTGCAAACTGTACCGTGTGACATATTTAATGAAAGGGCTTACTACGAGGGCCTTAAATATATATTTTTTATAATTTTAAAATAAAAAAAAAAGTTTAAAGTTATTTAAGAAAATAGGCGTAAATTAACCATTTCCCCCCCTAAAATTTTGAAAACAATACAGAAAATAGTTCTTTACCTGTAGATTACAGGAAAACCTATAAGAAGTCTGTGGTCTCAGAATGACATAGTAAATCTCTCAATATTGTGAGTACAATCTTACATTTACAGTTGCAATGTATGGGAGAACATGTTTTTCAACTACAATGTTACGTTTGTTCTTGGGATAAATTCATCCCAACTACGGAACCCTTCATTGTGCGTGGTCCGACACGCACTTGACCGGTTTTTTTTAAACTTTTTTACAAAAAAATACAACCGACTTCCAAAAACAACAAACAAACAACAAACGTAGTGTTGTTTTTGGATGTCGGTTGTATTTTTTTGTAAAAAAGTTTTTATTTTTCACTTTTTAGTGGGTCTGTTTATGATTTGTATAAGTTACAATAGTCTAATGTCAATTGCTCATCACATGTTACAAAATATTGCTTTTCCCGATGTTGGGACGTTAATTGTTGAGGAGTTCTGCTGGTAAGAACCAGGAGAACTCCTCAACAACCACTCACCACACGCATTGTGTGACGAGCGGAAATTGCTTAGCAACCATATTAAAGTAATCGAATCGCAACCCGTGAAATATTTATCATTGAGTAGTTCCGGTAGCCATATGTGGTCTTCATCATCAGTTCCACTTCACCAAGTGGTGCTTTCCGAGAGCAAATGCACGAGCTACTATAAAAAATACCCAAATCGCTATAGGTGTGCCTATAATATTTAAAGAGTTCCTTCGATTTCTCCAGGATCCCATCATCAGAACTGGATTTTGACAAAAATGGGACCATTTGGAAAGTATACCCTTTCCAACAAAAAAATATTTTTTCAAATCGGTTGGCAAGCGACGGAGTTATGCGCGAACAAACATAAAAAAAAAATACAAACATCCGAATTGAGAACCTCCTCCTTTTTTAGAAGTGGGTTAAAAAGACTGTTGTGTTTAGACAAAATAAAACGAAATTGTTTGTAACTTTGTATGTAGGGGATACATACGATAAATCAACTCTCAGAAGATCAACTCACTACCGGAAAATTTAACTAAACAGCCAATTTGCGTTTCCCTGACTCACAGACAGGCGGGGGGCGGGGGCAACAACCCGCCATCAATATCATCACATCATCTAAATATAGGCGCGTTTCAATACGAAAAGCGTTAGAGATGAACTCGCCTGTTTAGAGCCGGGGCCTAACTGGAAACCGTTGCTGTGTACAACTTTGCAATGTTAAGCAGCTGTCTACATTATATGGGAATCCTGTGTTCTGCTCAAAAATACTCGCGTTCAACAGAATAGTAAACTGCGATCGACGAGGCATCAATATCGCAACACGGAAAACGTTTTAGCGTGACGCGCGACAGACGCGCGAGTCGCGACAGACGCGCGATGCCGCGGCGCGACGTTGACGAGCGAGCTCTTTGGGAGTTTGCGTGCATTAAGCATTGAATGCGAGCTGACAGTGAGGCAAAGTGCTGAGATATTACTCGTATGTCTAGATAGAGAGTGCTTAACACCGCGCGCGGTACCCGAGAGGATAGGCAGAAAGTACAGAGCGCGCGAGCTACAACTTTGACGCAGTTTTTTGCTATTTGACATTGATATGTCTTTTCAATGTGTGTCGGTTACATTATGATGATATTTATTAATGTCAAACTTTTAATTACGGATTGGTTTATAATTAGTAAGTGGTGCACATTAATTTTTCAACACACCGCACTTGGAAACGTGAGGACACCAACGAACATTCCTAGATACCACATTTGCGAGACTTGAAATAAAACGCAGTGTTGAAAAACAATTAATAGAATGAGAAAAGTAAACTTGTCTAGTACATAAAAAAAAAAAATGTTTATTGAAGAAAAAGCCAAAGTAGGTACTAACTAAAACAATGTTATATTTATAACTAGGTGGCTATGCTATGCACAATACATTGAAACCCTGATCTCCAAACTAGGGGTATCCCCTGTATCTTAGAGATCAGTCCCTCCGCAGCAAAGTCACAAGCCAATATTGTAACTCATTGGTACAAAGCATTTCTTTAAATAGTTGAATGAAGAGAAAAATAGAAAAAAAAAAATTAAATTAAATTAAAAAAAAAATAAAAATAAATTAAAACGACGCGATAGACGCACAGTGATGCAACCTTTTGTGGCGGTGACGACAGCTACTCCGCAGAATTAGCCTGAGCGGCCGTCATGCGCCGTCACCCGCCCGCGGTAATGTGGTATACAGGGTGTATCAGAGATAATGTAGTAGGTATACAGGGTGTATCAGAACATCGTGCTCAAGGGTGTGGTACAGACTATCAAGCTGGACAACTTTCTCCATCGGACCAACTTCATAATCGAGAAAAAATTATCAGCCGTCACTGGGTTCGAGTAGGTATTGAGGTATTGAAGCTTTGTATGGGACAGCTGATAATTGTTTTTCGATTACGATGTTGGTCCCATGGAGAAAGTTGTTCAGTTTGATGGCCTGTACCACACCCTTTTGGCCACACCTTTTATGTAATGATCAATCATTGGAAATAGCAGACATAGCCCCCAGATCTCAAGTGTTGTTCTGGGGTTCTTACTTCTCGTGTCCAAATAAGACGTCAGATAAAAATATAGGTAAGATGATTCATAAAAATCACAACTCAATGTTAACATTGTCATACAAATGCAGCTAGTCTAGTTGCTCATTACACAAATCACGAACACTTCACAACTCGCCACCAACAGCGACTTGCTACCTCAGTTAGAGAAGTGACTAGGATGTATAGTATGGCTTATATTTTTTATTTACTGCATGCCTTTAGTTTTTAATTACACGTTTTATTATATTATTATGTTAAAAATACAAATATGTCATTCGTTACCACTGTTACACATACATACACACACACAAATAATTCAGTTTGGAATTACCTCTGTTACACTTGACAAACCTGTACTCACTTTTCTTTTTAATTGTTTACATGTGAAAATCCACCGGCGTTGCACTCAGATATGCATCTTGGAATTTAACCGTAATAATGCTATTTTTTGATGAAATATCGAGTGACATTGATTTAGCTCAAGTATCTGAGTCCATGATTTGTTCTCCCGAAAGTTTAATTAATAATATTGATATGTCCCGACCAGTCTTAACTGTAATGCATACTAACATTCGCAGTGTGGGCTGTAACTTTGATGCTCTTATTATTTTATTAGACAGAATATGTATTCACTGTGATATTCTCGTATTAACGGAATGCTGGTTAAGTAAAAATATAGCTACACCAGATATTCCCGGATACGCCTCATACGCTTCAGATTTCACTAATCAGAATGATGGTGTTATTATTTATGTTAAATCTGAGATAAAGCTTTGCATAGTAAAACCTTCAGTCACAGACGCAAATTGCCTTATTCTGCAGTATGAATCCGAATATGCTATTGTGGCTCTGTACCGCTCACCGTCACATCGAAATATAACTCTATTCTGTGACAGCCTTGATCTGTGTCTAGAATCACTGCAGTCAGTAAAGTCAGTAGTTCTGATTGGAGACTTTAATATAAACATCTCTCCAAACAATGCTGACCCAAATTCCAGCAAGTACTTAGATCTATTGGCATATCATGGCTTTCTACCAGCACATGTCTTTCCTACGCGTAAAGATAGTTGTATTGATCATGTTATGTTGAGATCTGACAAACATGCAGCAACTTATGTATTAGATTCTCTTATAACTGACCATTCACCAGTAGTTTTTTGTTTAGACTGTAAAATAAAAAGAAATACCTCAAACACCACATTCCTAAAAATCGATTATCCGGCTCTGATTCTACAACTTTCTGATACAGATTTTAGTTCTGTATTAAATACTACAGATGCTAATGTTTCGGCTACTAATTTAACTCATATAGTATCTGAAACCATTGCTATGCACTCCAAACAAATAAGCATTCCTCACCGTAAACGCACCATTAAACCGTGGATGACTCCGGGACTGGTACGGTGCATCAGACATAGGGACAAATTGCAAAAAAAGGCTAAACTGAATACACAAAATGCAATACTCCAGGTTACCTACACTAGATACCGCAATTTTTGCAATAACCTGTTAAAAAAATTAAAAATTGCTTATGAAAAATCGGAATTTCACAAAAACAAAAAGAATCCTAAGGCTATGTGGAATACAATTAATAAAATCGCTAACCTTAAACAATATACTCCACCTTCTAGTGAATTACTCAATCTGACTCAAGATCCGTATGAGTCACTTAATTTAGTTAACAACTACTTTGCTGGAATCGGCGCAACACTTGCAGATGCAATAATAAATGGACAGGGTGTAAATCAGTCTAGCTCATCAACCAGTTGTTGTATATCTCTGTCACCGAGAGACTCCATGGCGTTATTTGCCACTGACTGTAGGGAGATTGAAAGTATTATTGCAAACTTGAAAAATGACTCTGCGACTGGTATTGATGGTATACCAACACTGGTGGTAAAGACTGCAAAGGAGAGTTTGATCCCCCCACTTACATATATGTGTAACCTATGTTTGACCACTGGCGTCTTCCCAGATGTATTAAAGAGGGCTTTGGTGCACCCTATCCATAAGAATGGAGACAGAGACAGTGTCGGAAACTATAGACCGATATCAGTGTTGCCTGTTATTTCCAAAATCCTGGAAAAACTTCTAAATTCCAGACTCACTAAATTTCTGCAACATAGCAACATTATTGCACAAAACCAATTTGGTTTTGTTAAAGGCAAATCTACAGAAGATGCAACTTTGCTTCTTACAGAAACTATTGCTACCAAACTGCTGTTAAAAAAGTTATTGGGGTCTTTCTTGATCTATCAAAGGCCTTCGACACTGTCTCTGTACCCCTACTGCTTGCTAAAATGGAATCTGTCGGTATACGCGGAATTGCACTAGATATGTTTAGGTCCTACCTCTCAAATCGGACTCAGTGTGTTAAATTGGGTAACCATACAAGTGCACTAGCCTCTCTTTCTTTTGGGGTTCCACAAGGTAGTGTTTTGGGGCCTACACTATTTCTTCTGTACATTAACAGCTTGTGCACGAAACAACTACCAAACTGTAGCATTGTCACATATGCTGACGACACTGCGTTGATTCTACATGGATCGGACTGGAAAGAAGCCCAGCACTATACTGAGCATGCAATAAAGGTGGTAATGTCATGGCTCAACGATAACCTTTTGACCCTAAATTTAGACAAGACAAGATATATCACCTTTTCTCATCGCACTCACACTCAGCCCTCTTCAGAGTTCGAAGTTAGTGCACATTCATGTGACTTGCGCAATAGCTGTAATTGCCCTAGACTAATCCGTGCTACTACTATAAAGTACCTGGGCCTCATTATAGACAGCTTGCTAAATTGGTCACCACATATTACCCAGACGACTGCTCGTATAAGAAGACTGATTCCAATTTTCAGAAAGCTTAGGAGGTCTGCTGATCTTGAAACCCTGTTATGTGTTTACTATGCCCTTGCCCAGAGCTTACTTCGGTACTGTATTGTTGTTTGGGGTGGTATTGGCAAGACTACTCTACTCTCTCTAGAGCGGGCCCAAAGGGCTATCTTAAAAGTTATGCTAGGGAAACCACGTAGATATAGCACAGATCTCTTGTATAGTGAGAGTTCGGTACTATCCATTAGGAAGCTCTTTGTGTTGTCTACTATACTCCGCAAGCATATAAGTTTTGCATATAATCCGATCTCTAAACGCAATAAGACAAGAGTTTGTTCTATCCCCCCTTACCGTACAACACTCGCAAGACACCAGTACTACATTATAAGTAATAAATTGTATAACATAGCAAACCGAGCCAATAACATTTATGAACTTCCTACCAACAAATGTAAGGATAAAATACGAATTTGGCTATTACAACTAAACTATATACAAACGGAGGAAATTTTAAACAGTTAACACTACACACTTTCACTACACATAAATTTACTCATCCACACACACACACACACACACACTATACATATGGTAACGTATCTATGTCTATTCAATGTTTAACTAGGTTTAATTATATTTCAAACATTTGATCTACAATGTAAAGATATGAAGTTTATGTACAGAGTGGAAGGCGCTGACGGCTGTGACACAGTTCATACTACTGCGGTCGTCAACGTATTCTCTTGTTTAATGTCACCCATTGTTGTCACATATTATCCTTAGACTAAGAGACATTTGTAACATTTAGTGATGGAAATAAACTATTCTATTCTATTCTATTCTACTTATATTTTTTAATCTTTGAAAGTCGCTCCCGTTCCCTCTCGCCCCTCCGCGTTCCCCCGGGTGCGACTAATTCAAACGACGAGTATTTATTTCTAGTTAATTATTTGAGTGCATCCCCCTTCCCACCCCCCTTGACTCCCCCCCACTGAGAAGAGGAACTTATTGTTATTTACGTATCTCATCAAAGAAAATATATTGAGGTTTTTTGGAATGTTTTTCCAATCTTGTCATTTTAACTTGGTAAAGAAACATTGTCACCTTTTTTGAAGAACAGAGTGGAGACCGCGTATCGGTAAGCGTAGTGTGGGACGCCCCTTAGCTAGATGGACCGATGACCTGAAGAAAGTGGCTGGGGCAGACTGGATGCGGAAGGCGGAGGACAGGGTGTTGTGGCGCAACCTTGGAGAGGCCTATGTCCAGCAGTGGACTGCGATTGGCTGAGTTGATTGAAAGAAACATTACAATAGGGTTGCATTACTCAAGGTTTCGTTTTTGCGGATCGCTATAATTGATAGAATATTTATTTCATTGTGATGATCAAGTTCTACTTGTATCGTCACAGAACAGTTGCAAGACATGCTGACTGTGGTGGATGAAGCATATAAGATAAAGGGGATGAATATAAATGTAAATAAGAAGTCGAAGGGCATGGTGTTTGCGAGAGAAGAGGATGTATCGCTGTGTAATGTGAAAATAAATGATCAAGTAAGTGAGTTTGTATACTTGGGGAGTCTGTTTACAGGGGATGGAAATATTGATGATCGTCGAAGAAGTGGAAAGGAGAGTAAATGCGAGAAACAAAGTGAACGTTGCTGTACATTCGATTGTGAGCAACCAGTTGATGTTCAGAAAGGCTCGACTGGCTGTTCACAATGGCGTGCTGGTGCCTTCGCTTATGTATGGAAGTGGAATGTTGGGTGTGGCAAAAAACGCATGAAAGTAGAATAAATGCTGTGGAATCGCGTTCCTTGCGAAGAACGTGTGGTGAGACCACCATACTAAAACATCTTATATCCTCCAGGTTTCCGTCTGTGGACTTAAACTGCCTCGTCTGTGGACTTAAGATGCATCGATGGAAGCTGGGACTACCTCGCGGTCATTGATAAGGCAACAGTGCGTTTTAAAAGAAGATGTGTAGTGACAAAAATTGAAAAGAGTGTGATGAGATGGTTTGGTCATGTTGATGAAGATGATGATATGACGATACTAACAAAAGGTATTTTCAAGGCGGATGTGAGTGGAAACGCCGGGATAGGACAACACACACACAACAATCACACACCACACACAACACCACACACTACATTGACAACTTAGTACCGGACTAAGTTGTCAGTTTTGTATAAAGAACTGTATTTCTATCACGGCTAGGTTCCAAAAACTGGCTCGATGATTTAAACTATGACAGAAGAAAAACCTTGTTTTGTAATAAGACGTGATGATGGTGATGTTCTTCAGAAAGGTCAGGTGCGTAGTACTCGCAACCGGCGTGCGTGTATGACCAGATGTATGAACGTAAACGAGGCAAAAGGAGTATTTAAGAATCGTAGCGGCGGCGTTCTGTAGTTTCTGCCGTAGGGAGATAGGAGGATGGCGTGAGTTTATGTTTGTGTCTATAATGTATGTATTTATTTCATTAACAAGAATATAAATTACTTACTTGTTACAATATATATGAATTACATTTTATCGCGGCTGCACCACAACTTGCAGTAGCTACCACCTGGCCTGCCCTGCCCTGGAAAGTCAGGGAAATGCATGGTTTAGCAGATAGATGAATGTGCTGTTAAGAGTTTGTGACACAACTACTGATAAATGCATGGTTTATCAGATAGATAAATGTGCTGCTATGAGTTTGTGACACAACGACTGATAAATGCATGGTTTAGCAGATAGATGAATGTGCTGCTAAGAGTTTGTGACACAACGACTGATAAATGCATGGTTTATCAGATAGATAAATGTGCTGCTATGAGTTTGTGACACAACGACTGATAAATGCATGGTTTAGCAGATAGATGAATGTGCTGCTAAGAGTTTGTGACACAACGACTATATAAATGCATGGTCTAACAGATAGATGAATGTGCTGCTAAGAGTTTGTGACACAACGACTATATAAATTCATGGTCTAACAGATAGATGAATGTGCTGTTAAGAGTTTGTGACACAACGACTGATAAATGCATGGTTTATCAGATAGATAAATGTGCTGCTATGAGTTTGTGACACAACGACTGATAAATGCATGGTTTAGCAGATAGATGAATGTGCTGCTAAGAGTTTGTGACACAACGACTATATAAATGCATGGTCTAACAGATAGATGAATGTGCTGCTAAGAGTTTGTGACACAACGACTGATAAATGCATGGTTTAGTAGTTAGATGAATGTGGTGCTAAGAGTTTGTGACACAACGACTGATAAATGCATGGTTTAGCAGATAGGTGAATGTGCTGCTAAGAGGTTGTGACACAACGACTGATAAATGCATGGTTTAGTAGTTAGATGAATGTGGTGCTAAGAGTTTGTGACACAACGACTGACAAATGGCAGCCTGTCTGTGGTTTCAATATGCGGTTGTGACTGTACCTAAATTACCCTACATGATAAAAATTTCGTTTTTCCTAAATTATGTTAATATTAGTGATTGGGTCGGTTTTCCCTTTGGGGAAAAGGTAGTGCTCCACTCCGCACTACTCTGTAGAGCTCGTCTCTAGACGGGACACTCGCCCACCGACTGTAATGAATGAAGGAACTCATAGTTATGAAAATACATTGGATGTGGTTTTAGAAAGGTAATAAACAATAGAGGGATGCAAAGTATATTGTTACATAGAATTGTGAGTAACCCTTACGCTGGCGTAACAGGCAATTGTTCAGTCATTACTCACACGATACCTCACATCTACGCTCGGAGCACTCAGAGCAAAACTTCCATAAAGTGACCCAAGCGGCTATTCAGCGGCATTGAGTCGACACATGCTCTTTTGGAGACATGTTCCCTAGCAGTTCTTGCGAACTGATAATCGTGACGAAGCGGCCTTCCCTGCGGTAACCGTGCGACCATCCTTGTCTAGCAACGGGGCGGCCAGTTCCAGCGGAATTGCGTCAACATCATGCTCTGAAGGAGACATGGTCCCTATCAGTCCTTGGACGGGATGTAAGATAGATGTGGTCACCCAACCCCTGGAAGTTCACCCCTTGCACACAAGTATATCTGCAAGACACCGTGTTCATGTCAGTCTGACCGAATTATTGGTCTAAGATAAAGAATACAACTTATCAAGAATTACTTGATAATAGAGATGAGATCGAATCTCAAGAATCATTATTTAATATAGTTTGGATAAACTCTATTAAAAGCCTACTATTGGCCGGAGGCAAAGAATACACAATTCAAGAATTAGGTATTAGATAACACAGAATCAAACCTCAATGGTCAATATTTGATAAAGTTGTGGATTAACTCTTGAAGGTTTATTAGACAGTCCCTTCACCACTTCCTAGTGTTTGGGCTAGGGAGAAGAAGTGATGCAACAAACTCCCCAGCAACTCGTCTCTGTCTTATATAATTATGTTTTAGTATTATTAATGTTGCAACGCCAACGTCTCCAATCTCGCAGGTGGGAGCTGATATTTGCAACTCAGTCCTGAAGATGTGAAGGAGGAAAGGGATCGTTACGCTTGCACTTAAATCCATTATTTATACCTACGTTAATTTGTCTGATTACAATGTACCCAATTCAGAGAGACCGGGAACCGTTTTACAACGTCAATTTGTCTCAAGTATGTGTTCTGTTAGACCTAATGCATAGAACCTCTGAGCACACTAAATCAAATCAAATCAAATCGTTTATCCATAATGTACACAGGTGGTAAATAAAATACTACACTAATACGATTCTAATAGAACACGTTTCCTAAGCACTAAATAAATGTCTTAATCAATCCTATGACAGAGTACTGCGAAGTCCTACAGCCATTGAAGAAGACAAGTGTTGGGTAATTCTAAACGAGTACTAATATGATTGACACCCTTACGGCGACCTAGCCCCTTTCTACTAAAATAACACACTGCACAAGCGCTTCGTAGACTCAGTCTCTAGCAGAACCCATTACGATCGAACTTGGTGTACGCCAAAGTGGTATATCGTCACTTCACAATTCCTTAATCTTCCCCATTTAGAGGAGCAGTCCGGGCGTGAACCGTGCTTTTTTTTTTTTTTGTGGATGGGAAATCATCAAATGACTTCTCCCGCTCTGGGCAGAGCGGGAGGGCGTGTCAGACTTTTACTGACTAAAACCCACCCATGCTCCTTCAACTGCCCGTGCCAGGGCCACGGTATCTCTTTCGAACTACCCGCGACCCCGGCGGCATCGGCCCAATTGACCCCGTCACTGCTGACATCTCTTTGAGGTGCGCGTGGAACACAACGCGCCGTCGACCCGGGCCTGGTCCTTACCGGACGGCGAGCCGCCCATTAGTCCGCAAGCCCGCGCCTACGGTGGCCGGGAATCGGCGATAGATTCCCGCCGCCCAGGGCGTCTCCTACGGCGGCTAGGGGCGCGAGTACGCGGCTGTTGCCTCTCCCTCACGCGTTCCGCTTCCTCCTTCGCGAGCATTACTGCTTCGCAGGAGGTGACGGCCTCCCATGCACTCTCGCTCCGCACCATGGCCTGGACCAGGTTTGGACGCGAGAGATCGCCGCCGCCGATCGCCTCCGTGAGAACACGGCGGTGCTCCGCCCAAGCCGGGCAGACCTCCACTGTATGCTCCATCGTGTCCTCCGGGCGATCCACACAATGGTGACACCCGGGCGTTTCCTCCCGCCTTATCCGAAACAGGAACCTTCCGAAACAACCGTGTCCGGTGAGGACCTGCGTCAGGCGGAAGGTGAGGACGCCGTGGCGCCTCTCCAACCACTCCTCCAAGAGCGGACTTATCGCCGCAATTGTGGCGCATTTCCTTAATCTTCCCCATTTAGAGGATGCAGTCCGGGCGAGAACCGTGCTGCGTCCAATACGTGTCTCGATAAATAATGACGAATTAGGTAAAGTCCTACAGAACGGACGGGTTTATCGAGACAGGCTCCCTAGCGTTGTTAAAACGGCTACCAATTCAGTAGGAAGTACTTGGTGATGCCTAGCCCCTCTCCCTGGAAATGAGCGTTACCAGGCGTCACGCAACATCGCCGCTCTGTAGCGAGGCTTTTTTGGAAGTAGGTATTATCACTAACGTTTGGTTGCGCTGTAGTTGTAACCAATTACAGATCGGATTTATAGCCTAGTTTGTTTTAAATGAACTGAGTATTTTCGGTTCTGCCTTCCATGATTTGATTTGATTAATGGCGCGTCAGTTAGAGATCAGTAATCGTCATCAGTTGTCATAAGTCTAATGCCGGAGAAAGGCCTTCCCCGATTCCCTATAACCAACTGCAAGTGACAGTAATCTACTGAGGTATGGATTAGGAAATGGACACATAATACGAGAGAACATAGCATTAATTATAAATTACGATATTAAGTAAGAGTAATTTCGTCATGCTGGAATAAATGATCACTAATCGCTCGTCAGCGATATCAAGTCTCAATACAAATCAACCTGCAAGGACTATTATAAAATTATAATAGTATAGTCCGTAACTACTATGTATACACTATTAATAAAGATTAAGTTAAATTATGTAAAGATGACACTTACCGAATAACTCCTTAAAGGGAATTAGATTGCAACTCACTTACTCAATACTATAGGTATTACCAATTACGCCTCCGGCTTCCACCTGTAGTCTTCCACGCCTTGGCCCTCACTCACTTCCCAGATAACCGCGTATCAACTATCGACTCACCGTCTCAATCGAACCTAAATATAGCCTTGTAGCATTTACTATATATCTCCTTTTTTTTTTTTTTTTTTTTTTTTTTTTTTTTTTTTTTTTTTTTTTTGACGCTGAGAAATGCTTTATGCATCCCCGCTCGTGGGGGACGAGACAGGGTATGTGGGACTCCTGTCGGAATGACAGTATACCCACTAAAACTCAGCAGTGTTCCCACATCGCCGTGATGGGAGGGCCATGGGAAACCGGCTCAGCCTTTACGTCCACAACCCTCCCGGCGCATGCCCGCCTAGCTGGCGGGCCCCGCATGCCCCCCGGGAACACCTGGCCATTCCCGTCCGACACTGGTGGGGGCCTGTGCAATACAGGCAAGGATGCCCCCACACCCGTTGCCTGCTGGCCCCCACCTGGGAGGAATCGTCTGCTCCGACCCCTCCTCCGCCTTCGGAGCGGCGCCGCGTGAGGGTCGTCCTCCCGCGCGCGCTCCGCCGCCATTTCGGCCGCAGTGGATAGGGAGAGCGGCCGACGTCATACCGACACTCCTCTTCCCCTGCGGCCCCACCGCGTCCGCCATCAAACGGTGGCGGCCCCGTCAAGGCCGCGGAAGGTAGGGAGAGCGACGCACCGCAATACCGGCACTCCTCTCCTGCCGCGGCCTCCAATCCTCAGCCGCGATGCCTCCCATAAGACACCGCGGCCCGCCTCAGTTGCGGTGTCGCCCATACGGCCACCGCAACCTACCCGCTGGCCGCTACGTCGTCGGCTTATCGGCAAAAGCCCTGACGAGCGGCCCCCGCATGGGTTCCTCTTCGCTTCACCGTGGGTGACCAAGCCACGGCTACTGAGCCCCCCCGCCTCGACAATGCGGGAACCCTCCGGGGGGGATTTACTATATCTCCTAACTTAACTCGCTCCAACTATCGACTGTCCCTTAGACCGGTCAAAACTCGACTTCCCCATCAGTCCAGGATAATTATTATAGTGAAAGACTGACCCAGTGGCTCCAACAAACACACACACACACACACACACACACACACATACTACATTAAGTACTAAATTAGTCTAATCTGGGCTTTAACCCAACTATATTTAACTCAATAACTAATACGATTAAATATGATTTAAAAGAGTGACCGTGGAGTTTCTTGCCGTTCGTCTCCATGGGGATCTACTACGCTTTGGAATGGGCAACTAGCTTCATCTTTCTGACTGACCGACCCATTGACAATTCAAAAGTGCCTGTAATTGGTTTATTTGAAATAAATGCTTTGAGTTTGAGTTTGACAGATGCGACGTTGTATTGTTCTTAAAATTGAAGAAAAAAAATAGGATATTTTTACAAATACTTTGATAATCAGTTGAATTATTGCATCCGACCTGTCAGCCGCCACTCTTAGAACTATAATTTTATTGTTTAACTCTCTCATTAAATTGATACTTTATGTCTCGAAGTGACTCGTAAGATGCGCTGGCTTTAAAACAACATCATAATATTTTGTTGTTAAGTTGGGGTAAGCGACAGACTGTCACACGGTCAATTTAAATTGATAGGTAATCTGCTGAATGTAATATTTTGTTGCGGTTATTTCGTTGTCAACCAGACTTAGAAGATCCAGTCAATCAAATCACTGAAATATTGTTGGATGTCTAATTTGGTGTAACTCCATTTTCAATACGCAAACATCATCTTCCTGCCCTTATCCCATATTACTTGGGGTCGGCGCAACACGTTTTCTTCTTCCATTCTCCCCTGTCAACCGTCACGCTATCATTCACTCCCTTCTCTTTAATATCATTCCTCACACAATCCATCCATCTTTTCTTTGGCCTTCCTCTGCCTCTCCATTCATCAAAATGTAGGTATATTCATCACTCTTTTAGTCACATGCGTTTCAATACACAAACATACCCTAGAATAAATTCAAATGGTCTGCCTTTTAGTTTCTTGTATATTATTATTATGGAAACGTCCGAAAGTCTAACAACCAGCCTTGCCAAGGGGCTTCGTGTTACCCAGTAACTAGGTTGTGGAGGTCACAGGCAGTCGCTGCAGGTAAAATACTGGTATTTACTGAAACTGATTAGACTGGAAGCTGACCCCAACATAGTTGGAGAAAGACTTGGCAGATGATGAATGTTTCAAGAGCAGAACGCATTTCGACTTAATATCGCCGACTGTACCTATTTTCTATTTCTTTTCTATCAATTGAATCTTCTGTCCAGTCAACAACGTGCTGCCTGACCCACAATTGCGTGTATCTCTAACAGATTTCAATCATCATTCCATTTGCGTCTGGCTCCGCGGCGACCAGGCAACAGCGGGGGGAGGCAGGCAGCTGGGGGAGATCTCTGCGAATCTAGTTACTGCGGCATTAGCTTCTGATAACTTGACCACCGCTGTAGTGTGCTGTAGTTATGTGATTACATTACATCACGGCTCCTAGGCGTAGTTAGTGATTTCGAGTATCGAACATCACAGAGATTCATGTTCGAGATGAAACAAAAGGAGTAGGTATGGATGCATCGTAACACGTGACGTTCTGTAGCTTCTCTGCGTACACTCATGGGGAAAAGTGTGAAGTTTACTATGAGTGTGTCAGTAGTATAGCTCTAAAGTAAAAGAGAGCATTCAGTAGGTAGCTGCAACTGTCCCAACAGACACCGTCCAACCTGGAAGTCGAACCCAGAACTTCACGCTGTCAAGCCAACACTTTAATTCTGTCCCCGCGTTTACACCCACATACAAGTTGTGATACTTTAAAACATGTCATCACCTGCCAGCCTGTCCCCAACATGTTGGGGTCGGCTTCCAGTCTAACCGGATGCAGCTGAATGCCAGTATCTTACATGGAGCGACTGCCTATATGACGTCCATAAAACAGTTACCGGGTAATACGATACCCCATGGTCAGACTTTCAGACTTCTGACGACCCGTAGCAACCGGGACCAATGGCTTAACGTGCTTTCCAAGGCACGGAGGGGTCTTGGTTTGTAAAAATGGTCACCCATCCACGGATCAACCGACAAGCACAGCTTAACCTGGTCGATCGACCCGTGCGGCTGTTATTACTTAGCCAGAAGCCTCACATGTATCATACATGTATTGAGATTGTTTCAAGTTTTGTGTACAACTTACTAGTCTTTACAACTTGGTAAGGTGTAAACGATGTACGAAACTAGTGGATACGACATGTAGAACACGTGTATTATATCTTGGTGTAAACGGGGGGTAAGGTGGCCTTGCTTACATATTTTAAATATCCGAAGTACTGGCAAAATAATTATTTTAGGTTGAGGGGATGGAGGTTAGTCAGGTCTCAAATTATTTATTCAAGATGAACTTCAGATTGCAATAACATGAACTGATCAATGCACGTCTTTATTTACATGAAGACAAATAAAACATCGTCCCATAATAATAAAGCACACGTTATTTACATAACCATCGTCCCGTCCCGCTAGATGCCAGCACTTCCACACAAATCACCCACTTACCCTCAGAAAGGGGTAATTTTACCCCCCATTGAGTTCTCGTCAATAGCGAAAAAATGATTGAACACTTTACAAATTAAATGTTCCGCTCGAATAGAAACGTTAGAATAGATGAATGGCCCAAGTTTTCGAGTTCAGAAGATTCAGAAGATCAATAGGAAACTTGAGAGCGGTTTATTGAATACTTTGTTTTTCGGGATATTGGAATCGTTTGAAGAGTAAGAACATTGTGAGTGAGTTGTGGATTTTGTTGCGAGCGAGCGATCAGACTCAGAGCGAAGTTGAAAGGAAAGGTCAAGTGTTGGCAATGATCAGCGCATTGCGCATTTGTGCGTGGTGTCTTGCGCTAGATTACTACAGAATGAAATTAAATTCATGGGCATCCTCTTAAAGGGTCATTGTACTCAACATTATGGACAACTTTTGCTGTGGTTCCAAACCTGAAATTGCGAAAAAAAAATCAGCTGTTCGCTGCCTTTTGACGAGTTATGCGAACGTAAATTGTAGGGAACAGCTGATTTTTTCCGGGATTTCAGGTTTGAAACCACAGTAGGTATACAGTAGTACTAGGCTCGCCCCAATGGGATTTAGACTGGAAGTTGATACAGCAGTACTAGGCTCGCCCCAATGGGGCCTATACTGGGAGTTAATACAGCGGTACTAGGCTCGCCCCAATGGGATTTAGACTGGAAGTTGATACAGCAGTACTAGGCTCGCCCCAATGGGGCCTATACTGGGAGTTAATACAGCGATACTAGGCTCGCCCCAATGGGATTTTCAACATCTGGAGGAGGTGCAACCTCATTCAAAATCAAAAGTAATTTATTCAAACAAGGCTAAGAATCAGCGCTTTTCAAAATGATATAAGACAGTCGCCACAAAAAGGCCGCCCTTTGGCACTTCCTAGTGCTTTAGCTGGGAAGACGTGACGCAATCAACTTCCCAGCAACAGCAGCAGCATTTGAGGTTACACCTCCGCCTCTGCTTCGAGGAATACGGGCGCGATGTTACATTTCATGATATTCTTTTTTCCAACCATGTACCGACAACTTACATTCTCCTCACAACTTCAAAACACTAATCATGTATACCGCCTAACTCCCAGACGACGCGATCACCGAAGAATCTCAACAGTAACCGAGCTGTGCCGGTTTAATTATCATGTGTGGGGTTACCTGCATTGTCGGGCGTCGGGCGTCGGGCAGGGCGCACAATAGCCAGCCAGTGCGCACAATGCCCAGGATATTGGCGGACAAAGCGCGTGTTAGATAAATGTAGTATTATGTGTCTAATATTTAATAATAGATACTTGAGATTACCTTGATTCCGGAAGTTAGTTCGGTTGTGATTAAAATCATCGAATCATTGTAAAACAACCTTTAGATTATTAGAATAACTGTTCGTTGGATATTGACATCTGTCACATTTACGAAGCTTGAGACCAATGTAGAAGTATCTAATTTGATTAGTTATTGTGTTTACGAAATATACCACTCTTAACTTGTCAAATTCGTACAGATTTTATTACTATAAATAATTAAATAATATTTGATAGTAACTGTAGTATATCATAGAATTTATATTGCTATTTTAATATAACAGGTTGTTTGAAACAATTGATACAATACTGTCAGTTGATGTTTGATAGGAAGGGATAAATGGAAGGGGTGGTAGGATATAAAAAGGATTGTAATGACATTCTCGAGGCAGTTGCTCAGTGGATGTTCAAGTGGCTAGTGCTAGTGCCGTTGTGATGTGAAATATATCTACCAGGTGTCATGTAAGTTACGTAATTTCATATTATACCTAAATATTGTTATTATGTTGCTATTATTCTGAGTAATAGAATTAACTGTTTGAGATAAGTATAAATTGTGGAAATATAAGAAATGTGTTGATAGAATACTATAATACTGTTTCCATGGAGTTTCTTGTCCTTCTTCTCCATGAAGACCTAGTTTTGCGAACGGACAATAGCTTTCTCATTAAAGATGAATAATTATTGACAAGCCTAATTGAAATAATAAATATCTAGTCTTGTCTTTCTGTGCTTTTCTTTATGAAATCCTTCCCATACACACCATATTCATAATACTTTCATAAACAATAAATAACCAATAACCATTCTGACATTTCAGGTTTGCTATTTGCGTAGTAGCTATATATATGCTTATAATTATATTATATCTAATCTAACATCAGAAGTGGGATAGTGCTCAGTCTCACATAACATATTTCTAATGAATTTTATTTTGCTATTTTTATGATCAACGTTGGAGCAATCGTGTTCTGCTGGAAGCCATTGGTAACGGCGGGTCGTTGAAACAACCCTCATCATAACATGAAAACGTGCTGAGAATTGTATGGTCGAAAAAAAAATGCAGGTGTTCACGGAAAGTTAATTTTAAATTGTTAATGTTATTGCTCTGATTGATCACAAATTAATTTAAAAAATGGTTTTGGAGGAAACTTTACAAAATTGAAGTTGGTAATGTCATAAAGTAAATGAAACATAATTGTATTTTTATATTATGAAAGAAATAGCGAATATCACATAACTTGCTGATAATCAAATATGACAAGGTTGAAGGTTATTAATAATTAGCTTTATTTTATTATTTTTCACTTTCAAAATGCTTACTAATAGTATTGTTAAAATAAACTTATAGTTTTGTCGGTACTGATCTGAGTTTCGTGATAATTTTGATTTGGCTTATTATTATAACCTTTTACTAAAAAGTAACGTACCAACAGAGTGACCATATTGAATATTTGCAATTATTTAATAGAAAATGTAATAAGGCTGATCAATACAATTTGCAATGATATTGTCAGGTTGACCGAGCGGTATATTGTTTTGATTACTTATTTAATTAATACAAAAAGAGCTTGTCTTGACTGTTGTCTGGCATTCACTGACTGTGGGTGATTGAGATTCACCGACGGCGGGTGTTTGGCCACATACAGTAAGATGTGATTAAGTTTCACATTATTTATTTTGTATAATGATAATTATCTTGTACTTCGAGATCGAAATACATGTTAGTATGGCCGTATTAGATAATTATAATTAGCTGACTGTGACTATGACTGTGTTTCCGCTGGTCGGTCATTTGCTTGGTGCAAGTCTATCCCACTAGCAGCGGGTGGAGGGGACTTGACACGTCTAGGCAATTGGCAACACAAAACAAAAATGACAATGACGATGACAAAACCAAAGTAAATTACAATTGTAGAAAAAACGGTATCTAATGTACTTCGAGAGCGAAGTACTTGTCAGTATGGCCGTGTTAGATAAATGTAGTATTATGTGTCTAATATTTAATAATAGATACTTGAGATTACCTTGATTCCGGAAGTTAGTTCGGTTGTGATTAAAATCATCGAATCATTGTAAAACAACCTTTAGATTATTAGAATAACTGTTCGTTGGATATTGACATCTGTCACATTTACGAAGCTTGAGACCAATGTAGAAGTATCTAATTTGATTAGTTATTGTGTTTACGAAATATACCACTCTTAACTTGTCAAATTCGTACAGATTTTATTACTATAAATAATTAAATAATATTTGATAGTAACTGTAGTATATCATAGAATTTATATTGCTATTTTAATATAACAGGTTGTTTGAAACAATTGATACAATACTGTCAGTTGATGTTTGATAGGAAGGGATAAATGGAAGGGGTGGTAGGATATAAAAAGGATTGTAATGACATTCTCGAGGCAGTTGCTCAGTGGATGTTCAAGTGGCTAGTGCTAGTGCCGTTGTGATGTGAAATATATCTACCAGGTGTCATGTAAGTTACGTAATTTCATATTATACCTAAATATTGTTATTATGTTGCTATTATTCTGAGTAATAGAATTAACTGTTTGAGATAAGTATAAATTGTGGAAATATAAGAAATGTGTTGATAGAATACTATAATACTGTTTCCATGGAGTTTCTTGTCCTTCTTCTCCATGAAGACCTAGTTTTGCGAACGGACAATAGCTTTCTCATTAAAGATGAATAATTATTGACAAGCCTAATTGAAATAATAAATATCTAGTCTTGTCTTTCTGTGCTTTTCTTTATGAAATCCTTCCCATACACACCATATTCATAATACTTTCATAAACAATAAATAACCAATAACCATTCTGACATTTCAGGTTTGCTATTTGCGTAGTAGCTATATATATGCTTATAATTATATTATATCAAATCTAACACGCGCCTCCCCGTCACCGATGTGTATGAATTATTCAGAGCAGATTTGTGCGGTCGCGGCGTGTTTTGATTCTGTGTTTGAGCAGTATTTGAGGCTGTGAGGTGGAATGTAACTAGATGACAGTACAACGGAGGCGTGAGTACGTTGTTATTGAAACTAATAAGTACAATGGCTTCGAGGGAGGTCTGGGGAGCGAGAGGTCGTGAGTTCGAATCGTACTCAATGCAATGCATTACAGGAAACCAGTTTATTTTATTTGAGGGAATCAGCATACTAGGCAATAGGAATGTGTCACCCACAGCTAGTAATGTTATACTAGACAACAGGAATGTGTTACCCACAGCTAGTAATGTTATACTAGACAACAGGAATGTGTTACCCACAGCTAGTAATGTTATACTAGACAATAGGAATGTGTCACCCACAGCTAGCAATGTTATACTAGACAATAGGAATGTGTCACCCACAGCTAGCAATGTTATACTAGACAATAGGAATGTGTCACCCACAGCTAGCAATGTTATACTAGACAATAGGAATGTGTCACCCACAGCTAGCAATGTTATACTAGACAATAGGAATGTGTCATCCACAGCTAGCAATGTTATACTAGGCAATAGGAATGTGTCCCCCACAGCTAGCAATGTTATACTAGACAATAGGAATGTGTCACCCACAGCTAGCAATGTTATACTAGGCAATAGGAATGTGTCACCCACAGCTAGCAATGTTATACTAGACAATAGGAATGTGTCACCCACATCTAGCAATGTTATACTAGACAATAGGAATGTGTCACCCACAGCTGGCAATGTTATACTAGGCAATAGGAATGTGTCACCCACAGCTAGCAATGTTATACTAGACAATAGGAATGTGTCACCCACAGCTAGCAATGTTATACTAGACAATAGGAATGTGTCACCCACAGCTAGCAATGTTTTACTAGACAATAGGAATGTGTCACCCACAGCTAGCAATGTTATACTAGACAATAGGAATGTGTCATCCACAGCTAGCAATGTAATACTAGGCAATAGGAATGTGTCCCCCACAGCTAGCAATGTTATACTAGACAATAGGAATGTGTCACCCACAGCTAGTAATGTTATACTAGACAATAGGAATGTGTCACCCACAGCTAGCAATGTTATACTAGGCAATAGGAATGTGTCACCCACAGCTAGCAATGTTATACTAGACAATAGGAATGTGTCACCCACAGCTAGCAATGTTATAAAGAATAATGAGAGTTAATTGATTTGTTAGTTCAGTACTTGTAACATTAGTATCTACAGAAAAAAAAAAGAATCAGTATCAGTATCTAAAGAATTCGTTTCTCTAACATGTTAGCGTCACTGATATCTTGTTAACCTAATTATTTTAGTATAAACCGATCGCGTCTGAATTACTTGGAATTCAATACAGACGTCACAGTGACGACTGCGGGACCACTGCGGGGCGAGCGCGGGGCGAGCGCGGGGCGAGCGCGGGCGGCTACGTGCTGGTTGCGGTCCGCATTCCCACCGCAACTATATTGAGAGTCGCGCTGTTCAATCCGCATCCAGCTTGGCTTACGATAAGCTGTGAATTAGCTATTGTTTGTAATACAGCTACTAGGTGATGCTGCAGCTGGATTCGATGTAAATGTGTTATCGTTACCTGTGCATAATAACAGTATGGAAGTCACAGAGTATTTTTTTAATTTTTTTTTTTTTTTATAATCTTTATTTATTTTATAGAGGGTTAGATCAAACATGATCATGCCACCCTCATAGGCCTCACAAAGATTGACTTATCTACGCTCATGGCTAATTTAACTAAATTATAAATAGACCTATCCACCTCTGACAGAGGACGGGCCAGAATCAGGTTACACATGCCCATTTCCCGCAGATCCACATCATGTTCGAGCATTAAGCTGACCCACTCAACCTCGTTCCGGGCACATTCAGCCAACACATGGTCCATGGTAAGCATCCTCCACCACTCCACACTCAGCACAATTTGGTGAGTTGGATTTACCCATCAGGAACGCAAAGTTGTTTAGCGGTATGTGCCCGGACCGAAGTCTTAGGGCTGTCACGACATCTGTTCTAGACAAACCAGACTCTGCGAACCACGGTGAACGCGTAAGGCTAGGTTGTATGGTCTTATACCAGATGCTTTTAGATAATGACCTCTCGTCAAAATGCTCCCTCCAAATCTCTGTGCACTTTTCCCTAACTAAATATAAGCAATCCGAGAATAAGGGTGAGCAGTGGAATGGTATTCCATTACAACTAGCTTCTCTGGCCAGACGATCGGCTTCTTCATTTCCTGTTATGCCCACATGTGAAGGTACCCATTGAATTTTAACTATTTTATTTCTAATCCTAAGTTTGCGGAGCGAATCCAAAATGTTATAGGCTATCGGTGTGCCTCGAAAATTCGAGGTGCATCGGGCCAGATGTTGAATAGCACTCTTGGAATCTGTCAAAATTACATATTTCCCGGCCATAAAGGAATCAATGTACGAAATTGCCTCTGCTATGGCTATCAACTCCGTATACATAATAGAATTTTTTGCGTTAATCATCAAATAATGTTTTTGCTCTTAGAAGACGTGATAAATTGTGTTCTTATTAAGTGAAACAAAGTATATAAAACCGAAAAAAAAATTGTCAGAGATCGAAATAATGGATAGACACATTAACAAAACGAACTTTTTGCGCTAGTTATAATCCAACTACACTGTTTGACCACCTCTGAATAAGTGTCGGTTACCTTAACCGACAGATAATTTCACAGAAAATCTCTGAAATAAACCCTTAAACAATGACCTTAAGACCTTCGAATTTTTGTTACGAGTTGCTACGAGCGTAGCAGTCTCGTAGCAGTCTCTTAGCTGTCCCGTAGCAGTCTCGTAGCATCCTTGTACGACAATGACTTTAGTTTAATTGATAATAGTGTAGTCAATAGGTATTTTTTAGGGTTCCGTACCTCAGAAGTAAAAAAATGGTACCCTTATGGGATCACTTCGTCGTCCGTCTCTCTGTCTGTCAAGACCCTTTTTCTCAGGAACTCGTGGAGTTGAAATTAATATCAAATACGTAGGTCTATAATAGTTCCTTGGAGCTCTAAAAAAATCAAGCTTCTAAATCTAAGTCAACGCAATAAAAAAATACGGCCATTTATGCGATATATTTTGATACTCGCAAGTAAACCGTACCGTACCGTACTGTTGACCTAGAATCATGAAATTTGATATGAAGCAAGGTCTCACAGCACAAGTAAAGGAAAAAGTCTGAAAATTGTTGATTTGTAACTTTATCACACAAAAAAATTTTTTTAGTATTACAAGATTAAATTTAAAGTTGGAAAATTGACCGTCTCGTAAATCAATGTATGAGAACATATTTTTTAACTACAATTTTAAGTTTGTTTATGGGATAAATCTTTTCAACCACGGAACCCTTCATTGTGCGTGGTCCGACACGCACTTGTCCGGTTTTTTTATTAGAGTGATCACAATCCAAATCTATCTAAATCTTATCTTGTCAGTATTCAGAGACCTTTTTTTGAAGTGCGAACGTTTTGCTACGAGGTGCTACGAGCGTAGCACTTTCGTAGCATCATCGTAGGCGGACTAAAATTGCTACGATTTGCGTTGCTGTTAACGCATGTAAACATTGAAACCTTGAAATAATGATACATAAAATAAATTCTAATCTTTAGTATTTACTTAGATATTATTATATTAATTAATTATTAAATAGTGCATACAAATAGTATTTTTTTATTACAGAGCTCACAAATTAAAAAGAAAAAGTTTTCTCTGTTGAATTGTTTATTGGTGACCACACACACACACACATACACATTAATATGAATCACTTTCATACTGTTTTTATTACATTTCATGTCGTAAAGTAAATAGTTTGTACAGTGGTACGTTTGTTATTCATAATGTGGCGTTAATTTCGAAACATTTTGTGTAATAGTTAAAACTTATTATAGTGCTTTACAACAAAAACTACTCAGTGTTTTATAGCGCGCTGTTCCAGTATCGACAGAGCTACTTACAGTAATGTATTGTTAAGAAAAACGAAGCACCTCGTTATATCGATGCGTATGCTTAACAATACTGAATGAATCATAGTGTTATTTATAAAGGCGCGGTTGATCATCGACATCGACTGTTTAGATCGACCCAGTAGTGTGGCGCATGGCAGACGGCTTTTCCTCATCGATTGACCGCCGATAATGATTTAAGTCGATCAATATCGATTGCTCGACTTCGAACGACCGCAACATCTATATGTATGCAGTGACACCTTTAGTCCTTACCTGCATACATTACACACGTACACCTATATGTATGCAGTGACACCTTTAGTCCTTACCTGCATACATTACACACGTACACCTGTATGTATGTAGTGACACCTTTAGTCCTTACCTGCATACATTACACACGTACACCTGTATGTATGTAGTGACACCTTTAGTCCTTACCTGCATACATTACACACGTACACCTGTATGTGTGTAGTGACACTTTTAGTCCTTACCTGCATACATTACACACGTACACCTGTATGTGTGTAGTGACACTTTTAGTCCTTACCTGCATACATTACACACGTACACCTGTATGTATGTAGTGACACTTTTAGTCCTTAACTGCATACATTATACACATACACCCATATGTTTGTAGTGACACCTTTAGTCCTTACCTGCATACATTACAACTGTATGTATGTAGTGACACCTTTAGTCCTTACCTGCATACATTACACACGTACACCTGTATGTATGTAGTGACACTTTTAGTCCTTAACTGCATACATTACACACATACACCCATATGTATGCAGTGACACCTTTAGTCCTTACCTGCATACATTACACACGTACACCTGTATGTATGTAGTGACACCTTTAGTCCTTACCTGCATACATTACACACGTACACCTGTATGTATGTAGTGACACCTTTAGTCCTTACCTGCATACATTACACACGTACACCTGTATGTATGTAGTGACACTTTTAGTCCTTAACTGCATACATTACACACGTACACCTGTATGTATGTAGTGACACCTTAAGTCCTTACCTGCATACATTACACACGCACACCTGTATGTATGTAGTGACACTTTTAGTCCTTAACTGCATACATTACACACATACACCCATATGTTTGTAGTGACACCTTTAGTCCTTACCTGCATACATTACACACGTACACCTGTATGTATGTAGTGACACCTTTAGTCCTTACCTGCATACATTACACACGTACACCTGTATGTATGTAGTGACACTTTTAGTCCTTAACTGCATACATTATACACATACACCCATATGTTTGTAGTGACACCTTTAGTCCTTACCTGCATACATTACACACGTACACCTGTATGTATGTAGTGACACTTTTAGTCCTTAACTGCATACATTACACACGTACACCTGTATGTATGTAGTTACACCTTTAGTCCTTACCTGCATACATTACACACGTACACCTGTATGTATGTAGTGACACTTTTAGTCCTTAACTGCATACATTACACACGTACACCTGTATGTATGTAGTGACACTTTTAGTCCTTAACTGCATACATTATACACATACACCCATATGTTTGTAGTGACACCTTTAGTCCTTACCTGCATACATTACACACGTACACCTGTATGTATGTAGTGACACTTTTAGTCCTTAACTACATACATTACACACGTACACCTGTATGTATGTAGTGACACCTTTAGTCCTTACCTGCATACATTACACACGTACACCTGTATGTATGTAGTGACACTTTTAGTCCTTACCTGCATACATTACACACGTACACCTGTATGTATGTAGTGACACTTTTAGTCCTTAACTGCATACATTACACACGTACACCTGTATGTATGTAGTGACACTTTTAGTCCTTAACTGCATACATTACACACGTACACCTGTATGTATGTAGTGACACCTTTAGTCCTTACCTGCATACATTACACACGTACACCTGTATGTATGTAGTGACACTTTTAGTCCTTAACTGCATACATTACACACATACACCCATATGTTTGTAGTGACACCTTTAGTCCTTACCTGCATACATTACACACGTACACCTGTATGTATGTAGTGACACCTTTAGTCCTTACCTGCATACATTACACACGTACACCTGTATGTATGTAGTGACACTTTTAGTCCTTAACTGCATACATTACACACGTACACCTGTATGTATGTAGTGACACCTTTAGTCCTTACCTGCATACATTACACACGTACACCTGTATGTATGTAGTGACACTTTTAGTCCTTAACTGCATACATTACACACGTACACCTGTATGTATGTAGTGACACCTTTAGTCCTTACCTGCATACATTACACACGTACACCTGTATGTATGTAGTGACACCTTTAGTCCTTACCTGCATACATTACACACGTACACCTGTATGTATGTAGTGACACTTGTAGTCCTTAACTGCATACATTACACACATACACCCATATGTTTGTAGTGACACCTTTAGTCCTTACCTGCATACATTACACACGTACACCTGTATGTATGTAGTGACACTTTTAGTCCTTAACTGCATACATTACACACGTACACCTGTATGTAGTGACACTTTTAGTCCTTAACTGCATACATTATACACATACACCCATATGTTTGTAGTGACACCTTTAGTCCTTACCTGCATACATTACACACGTACACCTGTATGTATGTAGTGACACTTTTAGTCCTTAACTGCATACATTACACACATACACCCATATGTTTGTAGTGACACCTTTAGTCCTTACCTGCATACATTACACACATACACCCATATGTTTGTAGTGACACCTTTAGTCCTTACCTGCATACATTACACACGTACACCTGTATGTATGTAGTGACACTTTTAGTCCTTAACTGCATACATTACACACGTACACCTGTATGTATGTAGTGACACCTTTAGTCCTTACCTGCATACATTACACACGTACACCCATATGTTTGTAGTGACACTTTTAGTCCTTAACTGCATACATTACACACATACACCCATATGTTTGTAGTGACACCTTTAGTCCTTACCTGCATACATTACACACATACACCCATATGTTTGTAGTGACACCTTTAGTCCTTACCTGCATACATTACACACGTACACCTGTATGTATGTAGTGACACTTTTAGTCCTTAACTGCATACATTACACACGTACACCTGTATGTATGTAGTGACACTTTTAGTCCTTAACTGCATACATTATACACATACACCCATATGTTTGTAGTGACACCTTTAGTCCTTACCTGCATACATTACAACTGTATGTATGTAGTGACACCTTTAGTCCTTACCTGCATACATTACACACGTACACCTGTATGTATGTAGTGACACTTTTAGTCCTTAACTGCATACATTACACACATACACCCATATGTATGCAGTGACACCTTTAGTCCTTACCTGCATACATTACACACGTACACCTGTATGTATGTAGTGACACTTTTAGTCCTTAACTGCATACATTACACACGTACACCTGTATGTATGTAGTTACACCTTTAGTCCTTACCTGCATACATTACACACGTACACCTGTATGTATGTAGTGACACTTTTAGTCCTTAACTGCATACATTACACACGTACACCTGTATGTATGTAGTGACACCTTAAGTCCTTACCTGCATACATTACACACGCACACCTGTATGTTTGTAGTGACACTTTTAGTCCTTAACTGCATACATTACACACATACACCCATATGTTTGTAGTGACACCTTTAGTCCTTACCTGCATACATTACACACGTACACCTGTATGTATGTAGTGACACCTTTAGTCCTTACCTGCATACATTACACACGTACACCTGTATGTATGTAGTGACACTTTTAGTCCTTAACTGCATACATTATACACATACACCCATATGTTTGTAGTGACACCTTTAGTCCTTACCTGCATACATTACACACGTACACCTGTATGTATGTAGTGACACTTTTAGTCCTTAACTGCATACATTACACACGTACACCTGTATGTATGTAGTGACACCTTTAGTCCTTACCTGCATACATTACACACGTACACCTGTATGTATGTAGTGACACTTTTAGTCCTTAACTGCATACATTACACACGTACACCTGTATGTATGTAGTGACACTTTTAGTCCTTAACTGCATACATTACACACATACACCCATATGTTTGTAGTGACACTTTTAGTCCTTACCTGCATACATTACACACGTACACCTGTATGTATGTAGTGACACTTTTAGTCCTTAACTGCATACATTACACACGTACACCTGTATGTATGTAGTGACACCTTTAGTCCTTACCTGCATACATTACACACGTACACCTGTATGTATGTAGTGACACTTTTAGTCCTTAACTGCATACATTACACACATACACCCATATGTTTGTAGTGACACCTTTAGTCCTTACCTGCATACATTACACACGTACACCTGTATGTATGTAGTGACACCTTTAGTCCTTACCTGCATACATTACACACGTACACCTGTATGTTTGTAGTGACACTTTTAGTCCTTAACTGCATACATTATACACATACACCCATATGTTTGTAGTGACACCTTTAGTCCTTACCTGCATACATTACACACGTACACCTGTATGTATGTAGTGACACTTTTAGTCCTTAACTGCATACATTACACACGTACACCTGTATGTATGTAGTGACACCTTTAGTCCTTACCTGCATACATTACACACGTACACCTGTATGTATGTAGTGACACTTTTAGTCCTTAACTGCATACATTACACACGTACACCTGTATGTATGTAGTGACACCTTTAGTCCTTACCTGCATACATTACACACGTACACCTGTATGTATGTAGTGACACTTTTAGTCCTTAACTGCATACATTACACACGTACACCTGTATGTATGTAGTGACACTTTTAGTCCTTAACTGCATACATTACACACGTACACCTGTATGTATGTAGTGACACCTTTAGTCCTTACCTGCATACATTACACACGTACACCTGTATGTATGTAGTGACACTTTTAGTCCTTAACTGCATACATTACACACATACACCCATATGTTTGTAGTGACACCTTTAGTCCTTACCTGCATACATTACACACGTACACCTGTATGTATGTAGTGACACCTTTAGTCCTTACCTGCATACATTACACACGTACACCTGTATGTATGTAGTGACACTTTTAGTCCTTAACTGCATACATTACACACGTACACCTGTATGTATGTAGTGACACCTTTAGTCCTTACCTGCATACATTACACACGTACACCTGTATGTATGTAGTGACACTTTTAGTCCTTAACTGCATACATTACACACGTACACCTGTATGTATGTAGTGACACCTTTAGTCCTTACCTGCATACATTACACACGTACACCTGTATGTATGTAGTGACACCTTTAGTCCTTACCTGCATACATTACACACGTACACCTGTATGTATGTAGTGACACTTTTAGTCCTTAACTGCATACATTACACACATACACCCATATGTTTGTAGTGACACCTTTAGTCCTTACCTGCATACATTACACACGTACACCTGTATGTATGTAGTGACACTTTTAGTCCTTAACTGCATACATTACACACGTACACCTGTATGTATGTAGTGACACTTTTAGTCCTTAACTGCATACATTATACACATACACCCATATGTTTGTAGTGACACCTTTAGTCCTTACCTGCATACATTACACACGTACACCTGTATGTATGTAGTGACACTTTTAGACCTTAACTGCATACATTACACACGTACACCTGTATGTATGTAGTGACACCTTTAGTCCTTACCTGCATACATTACACACATACACCCATATGTTTGTAGTGACACCTTTAGTCCTTACCTGCATACATTACACACGTACACCTGTATGTATGTAGTGACACTTTTAGTCCTTAACTGCATACATTACACACGTACACCTGTATGTATGTAGTGACACCTTTAGTCCTTACCTGCATACATTACACACGTACACCCATATGTTTGTAGTGACACTTTTAGTCCTTAACTGCATACATTACACACATACACCCATATGTTTGTAGTGACACCTTTAGTCCTTACCTGCATACATTACACACGTACACCTGTATGTATGTAGTGACACTTTTAGTCCTTACCTGCATACATTACACACGTACACCTGTATGTGTGTAGTGACACTTTTAGTCCTTACCTGCATACATTACACACGTACACCTGTATGTATGTAGTGACACTTTTAGTCCTTAACTGCATACATTATACACATACACCCATATGTTTGTAGTGACACCTTTAGTCCTTACCTGCATACATTACACACGTACACCTGTATGTATGTAGTGACACTTTTAGTCCTTAACTGCATACATTACACACATACACCCATATGTATGCAGTGACACCTTTAGTCTTTACCTGCATACATTACACACGTACACCTGTATGTATGTAGTGACACTTTTAGTCCTTAACTGCATACATTACACACATACACCCATATGTTTGTAGTGACACCTTTAGTCCTTACCTGCATACATTACACACGTACACCTGTATGTATGTAGTGACACTTTTAGTCCTTAACTGCATACATTACACACGTACACCTGTATGTATGTAGTGACACCTTAAGTCCTTACCTGCATACATTACACACGCACACCTGTATGTATGTAGTGACACTTTTAGTCCTTAACTGCATACATTACACACATACACCCATATGTTTGTAGTGACACCTTTAGTCCTTACCTGCATACATTACACACGTACACCTGTATGTATGTAGTGACACCTTTAGTCCTTACCTGCATACATTACACACGTACACCTGTATGTATGTAGTGACACTTTTAGTCCTTAACTGCATACATTATACACATACACCCATATGTTTGTAGTGACACCTTTAGTCCTTACCTGCATACATTACACACGTACACCTGTATGTATGTAGTGACACTTTTAGTCCTTAACTGCATACATTACACACGTACACCTGTATGTATGTAGTTACACCTTTAGTCCTTACCTGCATACATTACACACGTACACCTGTATGTATGTAGTGACACTTTTAGTCCTTAACTGCATACATTACACACGTACACCTGTATGTATGTAGTGACACTTTTAGTCCTTAACTGCATACATTACACACATACACCCATATGTTTGTAGTGACACTTTTAGTCCTTACCTGCATACATTACACACGTACACCTGTATGTATGTAGTGACACTTTTAGTCCTTAACTGCATACATTACACACGTACACCTGTATGTATGTAGTGACACCTTTAGTCCTTAACTGCATACATTACACACATACACCCATATGTTTGTAGTGACACCTTTAGTCCTTACCTGCATACATTACACACGTACACCTGTATGTATGTAGTGACACCTTTAGTCCTTACCTGCATACATTACACACGTACACCTGTATGTTTGTAGTGACACTTTTAGTCCTTAACTGCATACATTATACACATACACCCATATGTTTGTAGTGACACCTTTAGTCCTTACCTGCATACATTACACACGTACACCTGTATGTATGTAGTGACACTTTTAGTCCTTAACTACATACATTACACACGTACACCTGTATGTATGTAGTGACACCTTTAGTCCTTACCTGCATACATTACACACGTACACCTGTATGTATGTAGTGACACTTTTAGTCCTTAACTGCATACATTACACACGTACACCTGTATGTATGTAGTGACACCTTTAGTCCTTACCTGCATACATTACACACGTACACCTGTATGTATGTAGTGACACTTTTAGTCCTTAACTGCATACATTACACACGTACACCTGTATGTATGTAGTGACACTTTTAGTCCTTAACTGCATACATTACACACGTACACCTGTATGTATGTAGTGACACCTTTAGTCCTTACCTGCATACATTACACACGTACACCTGTATGTATGTAGTGACACTTTTAGTCCTTAACTGCATACATTACACACATACACCCATATGTTTGTAGTGACACCTTTAGTCCTTACCTGCATACATTACACACGTACACCTGTATGTATGTAGTGACACCTTTAGTCCTTACCTGCATACATTACACACGTACACCTGTATGTATGTAGTGACACTTTTAGTCCTTAACTGCATACATTACACACGTACACCTGTATGTATGTAGTGACACCTTTAGTCCTTACCTGCATACATTACACACGTACACCTGTATGTATGTAGTGACACTTTTAGTCCTTAACTGCATACATTACACACATACACCCATATGTTTGTAGTGACACCTTTAGTCCTTACCTGCATACATTACACACATACACCCATATGTTTGTAGTGACACCTTTAGTCCTTACCTGCATACATTACACACGTACACCTGTATGTATGTAGTGACACTTTTAGTCCTTAACTGCATACATTACACACGTACACCTGTATGTATGTAGTGACACCTTTAGTCCTTACCTGCATACATTACACACGTACACCCATATGTTTGTAGTGACACTTTTAGTCCTTAACTGCATACATTACACACATACACCCATATGTTTGTAGTGACACCTTTAGTCCTAACCTGCATACATTACACACATACACCCATATGTTTGTAGTGACACCTTTAGTCCTTACCTGCATACATTACACACGTACACCTGTATGTATGTAGTGACACTTTTAGTCCTTAACTGCATACATTACACACGTACACCTGTATGTATGTAGTGACACTTTTAGTCCTTAACTGCATACATTATACACATACACCCATATGTTTGTAGTGACACCTTTAGTCCTTACCTGCATACATTACAACTGTATGTATGTAGTGACACCTTTAGTCCTTACCTGCATACATTACACACGTACACCTGTATGTATGTAGTGACACTTTTAGTCCTTAACTGCATACATTACACACATACACCCATATGTATGCAGTGACACCTTTAGTCCTTACCTGCATACATTACACACGTACACCTGTATGTATGTAGTGACACTTTTAGTCCTTAACTGCATACATTACACACATACACCCATATGTTTGTAGTGACACCTTTAGTCCTTACCTGCATACATTACACACGTACACCTGTATGTATGTAGTGACACTTTTAGTCCTTAACTGCATACATTACACACGTACACCTGTATGTATGTAGTGACACCTTAAGTCCTTACCTGCATACATTACACACGCACACCTGTATGTATGTAGTGACACTTTTAGTCCTTAACTGCATACATTACACACATACACCCATATGTTTGTAGTGACACCTTTAGTCCTTACCTGCATACATTACACACGTACACCTGTATGTATGTAGTGACACCTTTAGTCCTTACCTGCATACATTACACACGTACACCTGTATGTATGTAGTGACACTTTTAGTCCTTAACTGCATACATTATACACATACACCCATATGTTTGTAGTGACACCTTTAGTCCTTACCTGCATACATTACACACGTACACCTGTATGTATGTAGTGACACTTTTAGTCCTTAACTGCATACATTACACACGTACACCTGTATGTATGTAGTGACACCTTTAGTCCTTACCTGCATACATTACACACGTACACCTGTATGTATGTAGTGACACTTTTAGTCCTTAACTGCATACATTACACACGTACACCTGTATGTATGTAGTGACACTTTTAGTCCTTAACTGCATACATTACACACATACACCCATATGTTTGTAGTGACACTTTTAGTCCTTACCTGCATACATTACACACGTACACCTGTATGTATGTAGTGACACTTTTAGTCCTTAACTGCATACATTACACACGTACACCTGTATGTATGTAGTGACACCTTTAGTCCTTACCTGCATACATTACACACGTACACCTGTATGTATGTAGTGACACTTTTAGTCCTTAACTGCATACATTACACACATACACCCATATGTTTGTAGTGACACCTTTAGTCCTTACCTGCATACATTACACACGTACACCTGTATGTATGTAGTGACACCTTTAGTCCTTACCTGCATACATTACACACGTACACCTGTATGTTTGTAGTGACACTTTTAGTCCTTAACTGCATACATTATACACATACACCCATATGTTTGTAGTGACACCTTTAGTCCTTACCTGCATACATTACACACGTACACCTGTATGTATGTAGTGACACTTTTAGTCCTTAACTGCATACATTACACACGTACACCTGTATGTATGTAGTCACACCTTTAGTCCTTACCTGCATACATTACACACGTACACCTGTATGTATGTAGTGACACTTTTAGTCCTTAACTGCATACATTACACACGTACACCTGTATGTATGTAGTGACACCTTTAGTCCTTACCTGCATACATTACACACGTACACCTGTATGTATGTAGTGACACTTTTAGTCCTTAACTGCATACATTACACACGTACACCTGTATGTATGTAGTGACACTTTTAGTCCTTAACTGCATACATTACACACGTACACCTGTATGTATGTAGTGACACCTTTAGTCCTTACCTGCATACATTACACACGTACACCTGTATGTATGTAGTGACACTTTTAGTCCTTAACTGCATACATTACACACATACACCCATATGTTTGTAGTGACACCTTTAGTCCTTACCTGCATACATTACACACGTACACCTGTATGTATGTAGTGACACCTTTAGTCCTTACCTGCATACATTACACACGTACACCTGTATGTATGTAGTGGCACTTTTAGTCCTTAACTGCATACATTACACACGTACACCTGTATGTATGTAGTGACACCTTTAGTCCTTACCTGCATACATTACACACGTACACCTGTATGTATGTAGTGACACTTTTAGTCCTTAACTGCATACATTACACACGTACACCTGTATGTATGTAGTGACACCTTTAGTCCTTACCTGCATACATTACACACGTACACCTGTATGTATGTAGTGACACCTTTAGTCCTTACCTGCATACATTACACACGTACACCTGTATGTATGTAGTGACACTTTTAGTCCTTAACTGCATACATTACACACATACACCCATATGTTTGTAGTGACACCTTTAGTCCTTACCTGCATACATTACACACGTACACCTGTATGTATGTAGTGACACTTTTAGTCCTTAACTGCATACATTACACACGTACACCTGTATGTATGTAGTGACACTTTTAGTCCTTAACTGCATACATTATACACATACACCCATATGTTTGTAGTGACACCTTTAGTCCTTACCTGCATACATTACACACGTACACCTGTATGTATGTAGTGACACTTTTAGTCCTTAACTGCATACATTACACACATACACCCATATGTTTGTAGTGACACCTTTAGTCCTTACCTGCATACATTACACACATACACCCATATGTTTGTAGTGACACCTTTAGTCCTTACCTGCATACATTACACACGTACACCTGTATGTATGTAGTGACACTTTTAGTCCTTAACTGCATACATTACACACGTACACCTGTATGTATGTAGTGACACCTTTAGTCCTTACCTGCATACATTACACACGTACACCCATATGTTTGTAGTGACACTTTTAGTCCTTAACTGCATACATTACACACATACACCCATATGTTTGTAGTGACACCTTTAGTCCTTACCTGCATACATTACACACATACACCCATATGTTTGTAGTGACACCTTTAGTCCTTACCTGCATACATTACACACGTACACCTGTATGTATGTAGTGACACTTTTAGTCCTTAACTGCATACATTACACACGTACACCTGTATGTATGTAGTGACACCTTTAGTCCTTACCTGCATACATTACACACGTACAACTGTATGTATGTAGTGACACTTTTAGTCCTTAACTGCATACATTACACACATACACCCATATGTTTGTAGTGACACCTTTAGTCCTTACCTGCATACATTACACACGTACACCTGTATGTATGTAGTGACACTTTTAGTCCTTAACTGCATACATTACACACGTACACCTGTATGTATGTAGTGACACCTTTAGTCCTTACCTGCATACATTACACACGTACACCTGTATGTATGTAGTGACACCTTTAGTCCTTACCTGCATACATTACACACGTACACCTGTATGTATGTAGTGACACTTTTAGTCCTTAACTGCATACATTACACACATACACCCATATGTTTGTAGTGACACCTTTAGTCCTTACCTGCATACATTACACACGTACACCTGTATGTATGCAGTGACACCTTTAGTCCTTACCTGCATACAATACACACGTACACCTGTATGTATGTAGTGACACTTTTAGTCCTTAACTGCATACATTACACACGTACACCTGTATGTATGTAGTGACACCTTTAGTCCTTACCTGCATACATTACACGCGTACACCTGTATGTATGTAGTGACACCTTTAGTCCTTACCTGCATACATTATACACATACACCCATATGTATGCAGTGACTGCAGTGAATGGTTTACCAAGAAACGATTATTTAACAAAAGTAATATACAAAAATTCAAATCAAAACTAAACACACAAAACTGGAATAATATCATACAACCGAATAAATATTTGAACGAAAACTATCAGTCGTTTCATGACACATTAACAAATATCTTAAATGAATGTATCCCTACACGTAAAATTAAATTAAGAACGAGACATCAAAATCATTGGCTAACCATTGGTATAAAACGATCCTGTAAAAATAAAAGGCTATTAAAAATACTATCCCTAAAAATTAAAAATGTTACATTTACGAAATACTACAAAAAATATGAAAAAATTCTTAAAAAATCAGTAACAATAGCAAGAAAATTACACTATATAAATAAAATGAATAAATCGACAAACAAAATCAAAACTATGTGGAATATTGTAAAAGAACGAACAAACAAGGCAATAAAACGAGATAAACAGAATATAACACTACAAACAAAAAACCTGGTGAGTGACCCAAAACAAGTGGCTAATATCTTCAATGATTTCTTCGCATCCATTGGGGAAAGCACCTCCCAAACACCTGGTTTCGCAGGAACGAAAACATCGGTGATTAACCCCACTTAAAACACGATGTTCCTTAGCCCAGTTGATGGATACGAAGTTAATAACATCTTAAAAAATCTAAAAAATAAAAGTAGCCACGGGATCGATGAACTCCCACCAATTATTTTTAGACAGTGCGCCGATGAACTAACCTTACCATTTTTTAGACTGATTAATCAATCATTTGAGGAAGGTAAGTTTCCAGATAAATTAAAAAAGGCTTTAATAAAACCAATCCACAAAAAGAATGCAAAAACAGACCCTAATAATTATAGACCAATCGCCCTTCTTCCTACTGCGTCCAAAGTCTTTGAAAAAGCAATGTGCGATCGCGTATATTCTTTTTGTGAAAAATTTAAGATATTTAATGAATGCCAAAACGGGTTTCGCAAAAATAGATCAACAACGTTAGCAGTATATAAGTATATTCAAGCAGCTCTAAACATAATTAATAATAAACAATACGCAATAGGAATATTACTTGACATGACGAAAGCCTACGACAAAGTGCAATTTCAAATCCTGTTAAATAAATTATACGGTATAGGAATACGTGGAAAAGCCCACGACTGGTTTGCGTCATATCTAGAAAGTAGAGAGCAATTGGTTGAGGTAGAATTCTACAATAAGAAAACAAAAGAAGCACAGCTCATACGATCAGATGTCAGACCAATGCAAGCTTCAATTCCCCAGGGAAGCGTTATAGGATGTCTCTTATTCCTGATCTATATAAACGACCTTCCCAAAACTATAGAAGAGATTTGCGGACGATATTTCAATCCTCACCTCATGTCAAACAAATATAAATCTAAATGAAAAATTAAGTAACATTTTTAATAATATAATTAATTGGATGAAAGATCATAATCTACAAATAAATTTTTCAAAAACCAAATTAATAACATTCCATCCACGCCAAAAAAATCAGATAAATATAAATTTTACAATCAATCAAATTAAATTAGAAACAGTTAATGAATTCACCCTCTTAGGTTTGACAATAGACACAAATATTAATTGGAAATCGCACATACTTCAATTGAATTCAAAAATTGCAAAGTTTTCATATGCCCTCCGGGAGATTAAAAAGACTACCAACCTACAAACCGCAATAGTCACATATTATGCATATGCCCATGCTTGGTTCACTTATGGTATCATTCTATGGGGAAATAGCACGGACGTTTCTTCCGTATTTATCCTACAAAAACGTCTAATAAGAATAATAATGAACATACAACAAACCGACAGTTGCAAACCATATTTTAAAGAACATAAAATCCTCACCTTGATTGGTATTTATATTTTGGAATTGTGTAAATTGGTGCGTAAACATCCTGATACATACAAAACTCGAGGAGATACACAAACAAGCCATTCGTTCCGTCATAAGAACAGATTAAATTTACCTCGGTCCCATCTTAAAATGCACTCTTCTAGTCCTTATTCTATGTCAATCAAAATTTACAATAAATTACCAGAGAACTTAAAACAAATAGAAAAAACAAATATATTTTTAAGCAAAGTAAAACAATTTTTAATTAATAAAGCCTACTACTCATTAGACGAATTTTTAAATGAAAAAATTTAACTATTTTTTGACTAATAATTTGACTAATTTGACTGGAGGAATACCAAACCATTTCTGGTTTTGTCTTTTCATTAATATTGTATATTAAATAAACAATAAATTATTTAGTAAATATATGACATTTTAAAATAACAAATATGCACCCAATAAAACTGAAATACAATAATGTTACAAATTATAAATACATAAAATAAATAATTGAGAGATATATACTAAATATAATAATAATAATAAATCATTTATTTTAATAAAAAGCAACGATATAAATATAATAAAATAATCTACTAATTTCCAATTTACTTTAGTCTTATGGAATTAAACGGTTTAAATAATAAAAATGCACCCATTAAATAAAATTAATATAACTGGAATATAACAATATTACAAATTATAAATAGATAGAATAAAAAAAAATATAAAAAAAAACGAATGATAAAATCAAATAAAATAATTAATTTCTATATAAATTAATGATATGATTACAACGAGAAAAGTCTACCTATTTTAATTGTTTTAGTGTTATGGATAAAAGCGCTCTTCCTCTCTCCTACCTATTTTTATAATTTTGCTGTGCCCGACAGGGTCCATAATTGTTTCTTCCAATTGTATTTTAACACCTGCATATGTACATTATGGATTGCAATAAAGAATTTGAATTGAATTGAATTGAATTGACACCTTTAGTCCTTACCTGCATACATTACACACGTACACCTGTATGTATGTAGTGACACCTTTAGTCCTTACCTGCATACATTACACACGTACACCTGTATGTATGTAGTGACACCTTTAGTCCTTACCTGCATACATTATACACATACACCCATATGTATGCAGTGACACCTTTAGTCCTTACCTGCATACATTACACACGTACACCTGTATGTATGTAGTGACACCTTTAGTCCTTACCTGCATACATTACACACATACACCCATATGTATGCAGTGACACCTTTAGTCCTTACCTGCATACATTACACACGTACACCTGTATGTATGCAGTGACACCTTTAGTCCTTACCTGCATACATTACACACGTACACCTGTATGTATGTAGTGACACCTTTAGTCCTTACCTGCATACATTATACACATACACCCATATGTATGTAGTGACACCTTTAGTCCTTACCTGCATACATTACACACGTACACCTGTATGTATGCAGTGACACCTTTAGTCCTTACCTGCATACATTACACACGTACACCTGTATGTATGCAGTGACACCTTTAGTCCTTACCTGCATACATTACACACGTACACCTGTATGTATGTAGTGACACCTTTAGTCCTTACCTGCATACATTACACACATACACCCATATGTATGCAGTGACACCTTTAGTCCTTACCTGCATACATTACACACGTACACCTGTATGTATGCAGTGACACCTTTAGTCCTTACCTGCATACATTACACACGTACACCTGTATGTATGCAGTGACACCTTTAGTCCTTACCTGCATACATTACACACATACACCCATATGTATGCAGTGACACCTTTAGTCCTTACCTGCATACATTACACACGTACACCTGTATGTATGCAGTGACACCTTTAGTCCTTACCTGCATACATTACACACGTACACCTGTATGTATGTAGTGACACCTTTAGTCCTTACCTGCATACATTATACACATACACCCATATGTATGCAGTGACACCTTTAGTCCTTACCTGCATACATTACACACGTACACCTGTATGTATGCAGTGACACCTTTAGTCCTTACCTGCATACATTACACACGTACACCTGTATGTATGTAGTGACACCTTTAGTCCTTACCTGCATACATTATACACATACACCCATATGTATGCAGTGACACCTTTAGTCCTTACCTGCATACATTACACACGTACACCTGTATGTATGCAGTGACACCTTTAGTCCTTACCTGCATACATTACACACATACACCCATATGTATGCAGTGACACCTTTAGTCCTTACCTGCATACATTACACACGTACACCTGTATGTATGTAGTGACACCTTTAGTCCTTAACTGCATACATTACACTCATAACATAACATCACGCCTGTAGTCCGCGAAGGGTAGGCAGAGGTGCTCCTGTAGCAACCCACATTTCGCAGGTTTGTTTATGTCGAATGTAATTATTTGCTACAAAACTTGTAGTATTAGTAAACCAAACTATTTCCTTAGCAACGTGTCCAGATTGCGTCCTCACATAAAACAAGTTGTATTCGAGAACATCTCAACTGCTGAAGATGCTGTGCACTCGTGATGTGCCATCTCTTCGTAAATGAGCAATCGTGGCGTTTCAATTTGTCGGACGCGTACCGTGCGCGTCCTGTGTAGGTAGGAAGTAGAGATGTGTAGGGCTGTCGACTTATGGGGGACTTGCTGTCGTGTGTTCGGTCAGGAGATGACATTATCCACACTGTCGTGCAGGGCCGAATGTTGGAAGTATCAACAACACAGTACTTAAGTTAATTGTGATCCTGTCAGCTGAAACATGTTCTATAAAACTTGGTATTGTTTGTACTTACAGCATATTATTTTACGGTTGGTGTAATTGATGCACTTATGCCGTTCCAAATAAATACAATAAGTAGAATTATCGCGACCCTAGAGGTCCGTAGGGTTGAAGACTTCGATCTAATTCAATAATGCTAATTTGCATGTGATTGTGTAGCCTCTGTTAACGATTCAATAAATAAATGAGTAAAACTTATAGATTAGACAGCTGAATATAACACCTGCAATATCTCACCGACTGATGACGCTGCCAACCCTACCAGCCATGGTAATGTGTTTGACACAGTTTGGTTATTGCATTCCCGTCATCTCCGCGTATGTCTGAAAGTTGTCACTACTGCGCTCTGACGCCACCACGCGAGGACAATTACCAAGATCACTTAAGTCGCCAACCGCTGCAGGTTAAATAAATGCGATGTTGCCGGATTGCAATTTATTAAAATATTGTTTGCAAGTTGCTGTAGCAACTGTATTCTTACTGTAGGGCAAATAAAGTTACGTTTCATGTGCAGAGGTTTGTCAAAGTCACGAAGTACTAACAAACGAAATTCAACGAAGTTGTTGTATGTTGCGAGTTACCTAATAATAATGATTTATTTACAATATAGATATTTTCTACCATAAAATTACCATTTTGTACCTTCTCGTTAAACGAACAATTGGATCCGCCACCCAGTCGACTGCTTGTGAATATTTGTACTGGTTTCGTTAAACGAACAATTGGATCCGCCACCCAGTCGACTGCTTGTGAATATTTGTACTGGTTTCGTTAAACGAACAATTGGATCCGCCACCTAGCTTGCCACCTGCTTGTGAATATTTGTGCAGGTTTCAGACCGTTAGTGTTTCAGCAGACAATGCAACTGTTTTATTAGAATCCAATTAGTACATTCTTTAGTATACCTAGCTTTTATATAACCGAGTAGAGAGGTAATTAAGTAGAGCGAGTGTCAGCGGCGCCGGCGCCGGCACCGCCGCCGGCGGAGCGCGCTGCGGTCACAACCGCGCTTGGCGGTAGCGGCGGGATGATCTGACCTTTCGCCTCGAGATTGTATTCAAAGAGAATAGGAACAATATCGATGCTGTTGTCGTATTTATAAGTACTTATTTCTTTAAGTATGTAATATTGATGGACACCCGCGTGTAGCGCCACATTTTCGTACAAGTTACTTTTGTACTTTGCCTCAAAGTAAATTCAGGTACGGGTTATGATTCATTCACTACATATAATATTTTAACACATAGGATTTTAATCCCTGTAGTAGTAGTTAGTTTAAGGTAAGTTCCTGAAGGATGTTTTCGACATCTACGCGGGCGAAGCGGCGGGCACAAGCCAGTGTGATATATAATTGCATCTAGACAATACCACAGAATGATCTGTGGACAATACTGACTGACTCGTTGGTCTAGTGGTCGCTAGTGGGTCAGTCCTCAGGACATCGGAACGTGGGAGTGTTCCTACCTGCAGTATACACCACACCTCTGCCGAACCCTTCGCGGTGTGATGTTATGTCATACTGAGCAGTAAATGTATGCAAAGCAATGAAAACTACTGTACTGCTGTTGCTACTGTATATTTACTGTGGCTCACAGAGTGTTATGCTGCTCACAGAGTGTTATGCTGCTCACAGTGTGTTATGCTGCTCACAGAGTGTTATGCTGCTCACAGTGTGTTATGCTGCTCACAGAGTGTTATGCTGCTCACAGAGTGTTATGCTGCTCACAGTGTGTTATGCTGCTCACAGAGTGTTATGCTGCTCACAGAGTGTTATGCTGCTCACAGTGTGTTATGCTGCTCACAGTGTGTTATGCTGCTCACAAAGTATTATGCTGCTCACAGAGTGTTATGCTGCTCACAGAGTGTTTATGTTGCTCACAGAGTGTTATGCTGCTCACAGTGACTGCTATCAATTTGTCTCGGATTAAGCCCACACTACTTCGATCTATAAATTATTTTCAGATATACGACCACATTGCATTTAAATCTTCGCAAAATTCGTTTCACATTTCTGGCAAATGGTTTCATTGCAATTAGATTAAAGACGAATTTATAGTTATAAAAGATCGCAAAAGCTGTTAAAAGGCTTTTAAAATAATATAAATATCTATAAACAAAAAGTGATGTTTCTGAACACTCTGAATGACTTGAGTTTCAATCGAATAAAATAGTAATGTAAAATAAAACTCTCTGTGCCTGTGTCTCTCGCTGGTTATTATTATTAACTGTCATTCAAAGAACAAGGACCTCTGCCCACACTTTCAAAGAACAAGGACCTCTGCCCACACTTTCAAAGAACAAGGACCTCTGCCCACACTTTCAAAGAACAAGGACCTCTGCCCACACTTTCAAAGAACAAGGACCTCTGCCCACACTTATAAATAACACAGACATTTCATCACAAATTAAAATATCGAAATTTACAGCAGTTAGTCTGTAAGTGACAGTTCGTCGCGGCCCGCCTCGCGGCTGGCGGCCCGCCTCGCACCTCGCGGGCGCGGGGCGGTCCTACCAACCATTTGTTACCACACAAAGCGCTACGTCAATCACAACAGATTGGAGGCGTCATACCAACGCGTTTTATATTAATTCAAGAAACGTTTTTAGGGAAGAATATTGAATGACGTCAATTATGTTGAGCAAATATTTCCACTGAGAGATGCCAATTTCGATTGTATAAACAATTGATTTTTATGCACTTTATGAAGAAGGGAATAGAGTTCAAAATTATTCAAGAAAATGTTTTTTTATGCAGAGTGTGTTGTGGAAATTTTTGGTTATTGGTAAATAATTCAGTTCATTGTGTGGGCGTGTATATTGTGTATAAAAAATTAATTGAGCTGAATATTGTATTCCTGAGCGATTCTCGATAAAGAATACACCGCCGTGGAATTTATCGGCAGATACAAAATCATGACCACAGAACGAAATTACTTAGGTTTACTAATATAATAAGTTAGAATTATATTAAATTAGATCGATCGGGGTAGGTATAGGGCTTAATAATAATAATAATAAATAAATATGTTTTGGACATATCACACAACGCCATCTAGCCCCAAGTTAAGCAACCTAATGCTTGTGTTATGGTAACGAGATGGCTGATAAACTACTTATATACATTTTTTTTTTGTAAATACATACATATTATAGATAGAAAAACACCCAGACTCGGAACAAATACTTGTAGGTCGTACAAATATTTGTTCCGTGCGGGAATCGAACCCGCGACATGCTGCGCAGCAGTCAATCGCTCAACCACTGCGCCAACCGTGTCGTCAAAGTTCTTTCTTAAGTTCTTTCGTTTTAAAATTATTATAAATCGGACATATTCTTCAACTGTAGAACGTCTAAAAGACTCTTTCACGTTAAGATGAAAAGTGTTACGTGAAGTTATGACGAGTTTAAAACCCGTACGTGACCATAGACAATGACGTAGAAAGCAATAACAATAGTCCCTAGCAACGTCTACTTCCTAGAAACGATAGCACTCACTGTAGTGCTTTATAAGGATTTAAATTGTTCTTAGTTCAAGTATGAAATAAAATGTTCAAGTAACGGAGAAAATTAAAATGAATGAACCATTTTCTAAGTGTAAGAGAATGAAAAGGAAGGTTGGATATAACTCCTTTTACTTCTATTTTTGTTCTTAGTTTGAGTACTTTCTTTAAATACGATCCTTCCATAGTATAATATTAAGTAGGTAGTTACTCGGATATTTCGAGTGTAGTTTCTATTGAGTGATGTGGTAAAGACTTCCTCTTTTCAGAGTAAATTATTTAATAGAAAAAACAATAATTAAAAAAAAAAAATTAAACCAACTTCAAAAAAGAAAATGAACTCAAAAATTATGAAATAACTAATTTCGGAAGTCGGTGTCTTGGAATCTTTATTTTAGTTTTTTTGCCACCGACGTAATTTTGAGTTCATTTCTTTTTGAAGTTGGTTTAATTTTTTTTTAAATTACTTTTCATTTCGTAATTTTTAGGGTTCCGTACCTCAAAAGGAAAAACGGAACCCTTATAGGATCACTCGTGTGTCTGCCTGTCTGTCTGTCCCTCTGTCACAGCCAATTTGCTCCGAATCAAATGGACCGATTAAGTTGAAATTTGGTACACATAGGGATATTCAAAATTCATTTATTTACTTTAACCGTCAGTATTTGGGTCACAGAAATTCATATGTGTACCAAATTTCAACTTAATAACTTCAACTTAGTCACTTTTGGGGGGCAAATAAGAAAATTAAAAAAAAAAAAAGTTTTGCAAACTACACCGTGTGACATGTTAAATGAAAGGGCTTACTATGAGAGTCTCAAATACATTTTTTTTTGTAATTTTAAAGTAAATTGTTTTAAAGTTATTGAAGAAAATTGACGAAAATTTACCATTACCCCCCCTTATCTCCGAAACTACTGAGCCTAAAATTTAAAAAAAAAAATACAAAAAATAGATCTTTACCTGTAGATTACAGGAAAACCTTATAAGAAGTCTGTGGTCTTAAAATAACATGGTAAATCTATCAATATTGTGAGTATAAACTTACATTTACAGTTGGAATGTATGGGAGAACACGTTTTTCAACTACAATGTTAAGTTTGTTCTTAAGATAAATTTCATCCCAACTACGGAATCCTTCATTGTGCGTGGTCCGACACGCACTTGGCCGGTTTTTTGTTTTAAGTAAAAAGTGTAATATTTGTTTGTAATAAGTAGTTAATAGTTTTATTGTAAATATTGAACTAGAATTTGAATTTGAATTTTTGAGAATTTGAGCAAGGTTTTGAGATGTGTTCCCTTACCGTAGCTCGTATCTATAAGTCAATCCGTTACACACGTATTGGTCCATATCTTGAAACTACTAAACCGATTTTGATGAAACTTGCACTGTTCCATAAGTTGAAGTAAGAGTAAGCCAATAAAAAAATTGTCGCAATCCAATTAATAGTTTCGGAGAAATGCGTGGACGAACATACATACATGTTTTGTATTTTTGCTTGGAAGCCCTAATAGATTATCATGTGAATATATTGCAGCTGCAATAATATTACTTACATACGTGTATACTTGATAACGTCCTTTTTGAAGTCGATTAATTAAAACAGATCACTATTTCCAGGAAGTTAGCAACGGACTCGTATTGTTCCACGATGCGCGTGCGACGGGTGCACAGCTTTAGCCATCCATCCATCCGTATCATCGTATCCGTATCATCGTTATTGTTTGACTGCACTCTTCTTTACAGGAAAGAAATAAGTACTAGATACCAGAGCCAGGTCCACTCTCTACACTAAAGCGTGTAGAGTAACGTAGGCAAGTTTTCCAAGTAATGTGTGCCGCTCGCGTACTTAGCATACACTATCGCTAGCGCGCTACACGCTGCACGCTACACGCTGCACGCTACACGCTACGCCCTCGTACTTACGTGATACGGCTTCGTTCGACGTCGCACAGATTGCCCCCAATGCTATCACGCTCAGGTGAATGTGATCGGCGTCGCTGCGACCCGCTCCGCTTTTTATATCGCAAGGCGATTACTTGTTGTTGTGCTTCTGTTCTTAGAGAGAGATTACGGGGAAATGAAGTTGTGTTGATGTGTTGCAGGAAAAGCCAGTATGGAGGGATCAATATACGACTTTCTGGACTTGGTATAAATAAAGTTTCCAGGGAAATATTGTTCTTACTTACTAACTTAAGTTGTTCCTATCAGCACGATACATTCATGAGATCAGCCAGCATACTTTCCTTTCTAGAAAGTTTTGTTTAAGCCTTTGATAAATTGACTGAACCTTATTGGCTTCCGATGTCCTAATTCATATATCAATACAATCCACAGTGTTCCTCGAGTTGTTCCCCACACCGACCTAATTCTATCCAGCCCAGTGCGCAGTGTGGTCACGGCTAGCTCCGGCTGCTCACTACAAGCCCAGTGCGCAGTGTGGTCACGGCTAGCTCCGGCTGCTCACTGCAAGCCCAGTGCGCAGTGTGGTCACGGCTAGCTCCGGCTGCTCACTGCAAGCCCAGTGCGCAGTGTGGTCACGGCTAGCTCCGGCTGCTCACTGCAAGCCCAGTGCGCAGTGTGGTCACGGCTAGCTCCGGCTGCTCACTACAAGCCCAGTGCGCAGTGTGGTCACGGCTAGCTCCGGCTGCTCACTACAAGCCCAGTGCGCAGTGTGGTCACGGCTAGCTCCAGCTGCTCACTGCAAGCCCAGTGCGCAGTGTGGTCACGGTTAGCTCCAGCTGCGCACTGCAAGCCTTGCCGTAGGTGTCTGCGATTAATGTCGCCGTCGCTGCCGATTACCTAAAATGATTGCACACACACATCACGTACAAATGTTGTGTATGTTATTATGCACACATTTACTTGCGCACACATGCGTAGGCAGAAATCTTACCTCGGTACTTTACTAAAAAGTTAAACCTTTAATTGACAAAGAAATTGGAACGCTGTCAGTCAAAAACATGACAGATTGGAATCATCGCAGTTGTTGTGACATGTGCTTAGATAGACTGGTATTGCAAGTGACGTCTCTCAGTGCGGCTGTTATTACAATGAAACAGCAGAATTCAGGCAGACTTTTACTTTTTTTAAACATGAAGAAAGATACATTAGGTAACAACCTCATTTTGTCACATGCACTCAACAGATACATACACACATTTACTCACGCCTTCTTCCCACGGGGGTGAGCAGAAACTACAGAACGCCACCTGCTACGATCCTTACATACTCTGTTTGCTTGTTTACGTTCATACATCTGGTCATACACGCACGCCGGTTGCGAGTACTACGCACCTGACCTTTCTGAAGCTCATCACCAATAAGGTATGTCCATCTACAGCGTTTGCACTCACATCTGCTGTAAATACCTTTTGCGGGAGTTATTTTGAAAGAAAATGTACTCTTGCTTTAAATGAAAATATTCTGAAGTATATTATAATGTTAGTGCAGAACCCAGAAACTGCTTGCGTTATTTACGTTAGTAACAGTGTACTTGTTGCATCGCGTCGTCTCGCGTTGTCAGTGGGACTTCTGTTCAATTATTTTGTGTCAAAGGCCCATCATTATAATACTCGTATAACATTATGTTAAATGATGACATAATTATAGCCTGGCTGACGATTAGTTATGTGTGAGCTGACATTAATAATCATGCTTCATATGCTATTCGGTACTTGATTGTTCGCATTATAGCAACTATCGAATGTTCCATTTCATGAATTTACTTTACAACTTGCAATGACTGCCTCGTTGGTGTAGTGCTCGCAAGCGCTGCTGAGCATGCTGGGTTCGCTTCCCAGCTCGGGCAAATTGCTATTGGATTTTTTCGTCTGAAATTACTCAGTAACAGATCGGAGTCTGGATTCGTGGCCGGCGTCTGGAGTTGATGGCAATAGGCTCGCCCCCTGGTACATCGGACTCTAACGTAACCGGCTACATGTGGGTGTGCAGCTCTGGCCGACCCTGCGGGGGAGCAGGCGTGATGCTATGCGTTGTTAATTTGTGAGGGTAACTCTTCTCTTAGGAGACTTATACCTAGATATAATCTACACGTGATATGCATGATTATTTATTTTTTATTTTTGTTGAAAGGAACAGCAAACAAACTCAAACTCAAAGCATTTATTTCAAATAAACCAATTATAGGCACTTTTGAATTGTCAAGGGGTCGTTCAGTCAGAAAGATGAAGCTAGTTGCCCATTCCAAAGCGTAGTAGGTTCCTATGGGCAAGAAACTCCACGGACACTCTTTTAAATCAAGATACTCGTAATAGTTACATCATTGATGTTGAAATTATACATGTGAGAACAATGCAGAACGTTAAAAGCGTCCTAAAAATAAAAAACAATTCAAATATTTAAATTAAATTAAAATATGCCGTGGCAGCTAAGATATGACCAGCCTTCACCGACAGCGCCCGTTCACGAACCTGACACATGGATTAGCTAAATGTTCCAACACGCACCACCATCAGCGAGGCATTAGAGTGAGCATGATATACTCCAGCCGCCAGGGCACATTCAAGTCAAATAAAGACGTACCCAGTAATTGGTAGCTTTAGAGTTTGTACATACTTAGTACTCACACATATTATTATGCTATGCAATTATATAATACAAAGGAGATTGAGTCTATACAATGCAATGATAGTCTTACAATCTTCAGCAGCTCCAACAGTATCTTCAAATATTAATTAATTAGTTGTGGTTGTGGAGCAGCACCAGCATTGAGCCAAGCCAAGCCCAACTTATAATATGCCTGCCTGCATAGTGTGCGTTTTATACAAGTTTTGAATTTAGTCTTATTCAGCTGAAGTATGTGGGGAGATATTTTATTATAACATTTTAAACAGTACCCCATGAAGGATGAGTCTACTTTAGCCAGTCTGAAACCTGGTTGAGCTAATATGTCCCTATTTCTAGTACTATAATTATGCCTTTCACCTCTTTTACTAAAAAGATGTAAATTTTTTCTTACGTACTACATGATATTTTCGTAGATATACAAAAACACAAGGTACCGTCATGATGTTAATTTCCTTAAACAGTTTCCTTATAGAATCGCGCCTGCGGAGATTATATTAGGTCTTTACCTATGAAATTGCCGTTCTGCAGTACTGGCCATTTCAAATCAAAATAATTTTTGTTTGGCTAAGAATTTTAATTTCAAATTAATTTTATTTTAAAAACATGGATTTTTTTTTCAAAAGTAGTCATTTGTTTATTGATTAGTGTTACATTTTCATCGCATTTCAATCTTTTTCGTCATCATGGATACGTTAAAAATTCGAGTAATTATGGAATATGAGTACCGTCGTGGCAGCAACGCGGCACAAGCGGCACGCAACATCAACGACGTTTACGGAGCTAACACTACAAACCAACGCACCACTTGTTATTGGTTTGCTCGCTTCCGTTCTGGAAATTTCGACCTGAAAAATGAACCTCGCGGTCGTTAATTCGTCATTGTCGACCAAAGTCTTCGGAAGACTTTGGTCGACAATGACGAATTAAAGGTGATTGTGGAAGCTGATTATACACAATCTACGGCTGAATTAGCAGCAGCTTTCGACGTTAGCGTCAAAACAATATTGGTCCATTTGCGTCAAATTGGCAAGGTAAAAAGCTTGACAAATGGGTGCCCCACGAACTCAATGATCGCCAGCGCGAAGTACGCGTCGAGACGTGCCTTGCACTACTCAACAGACACACAAATGAAGGAATTTTGAACCGCATTGTTACCTGCGATGAAAAATGGATTCTGTTTGATAACCGCAAGCGCTCAGCAAGTTGGTTGGATCCTGGTTCAGCACCTAAATAATGCCCTAAACGAAAACTTACCCCTAGAAAAGTGATGGTCACTGTTTGGTGGTCTAGCGCCGGTGTGATTCATCACAGCTTCTTACCAAACGGGGTGAGCATTACTTCAGATGTGTACTGTGAAGAACTGAACACAATGATGGAGAAGCTGGCACATCTCCAACCAGCATTGGTCAATCGCTCGTTTCCGCTGCTCCTGCACGACAACGCGCGACCTCATACTGCACAGCAGACGGTCTCCAAGTTGCAAGAACTGAGGTTGGAAGCTCTCCGTCATCCGCCCTACTAACCAGACCTTGCGCCTACATACTACTACTTTTTTCAGAATTTGGATAACTTCTTGGCGGGAAAAAAATTCAATACCCGAGAGGCAGTACAAAATGCCTTTGAAGAATTTGTTGCCTCCCGTCCAGCTGATTTCTTTAAGAAGGGCATCAATAAACTGCCACTGCGTTGGCAAAGATGCATTGATTGCATGGGTGAATACTTCGATTAATACAATTAAAAAATACATGAAAAATATTCGTTTAAATTTTTTCATACAAAACGGCAATTTCATAGGTAAAGACCTATTATATGGCTCCTAGCTAAACAAGTACTATAAGAACTTACAGCTAATTATACTTATGCATTATCCATGCGCTGATTACACAGGGTGTAAGTGTAAAGAGAGGCAAACTTTTAAGGGGTCATTGTACTCACCATTATGAACAACTTGGGTATTATGGGACCAAACCTGAAATCGCGAAAAAAAAAACAGCTGTTCAGTACATTTATGTTCGCGTAATACGTCAAAATGTAGGGAACAGCTAATTTATTTTTCGCGATTTCAGGTTTGGTCCAATAGTAAAAGTTGTTCCTAATTATGAGTACAATGACCCCTTAAAAGATTGCCACTGACCCTGTATGCATTATATAGTATCTACGTACTACAGACATTTTACATCATTACATTCACATTGAGAGAAAATTTGGAAGAAAAAGTAATGATAGTTTGACAGCCTGACATAAATGTCATAACAATGAAAATTAAAGAAAACAAATCGTTTTAGACCGATTCGCAAAATATTAATGCAAAATCATAGAAGTATGACATATACGTATATTAATGAATGTAAAGTGTAAGTATGATGTAAAATGTCTGTAGTATGTAGATACTATAATTAATTATCCATGTACAGATAAGCACACACCATCTCTCATCTGTGATCTGGTAAGTATGCACACTAAAAGTCACAATAGCTCTGTGTTATCATTCGTTTAGTTTTTCTCTTCCGCTCTAAGGGGACTCGTATGATCGTACCTCGCTCGATGTACCGTGTGAGAAGGGTCGCAGCAATTGAAATGTTTACAGCGGAGATAAGTGAGAGTTACACTGCAGATGAACTTTTACTGAACGAGACGACGTTTACAGGTTCTCGTGAAATAATGATGATGTGGTTGTGTGTTGTTGTTATACTCAGTTATATTTTTGTGTCTTTTGGAAGACTTCCCGAAAAAGGAACATTCACCAAAAAAAAAAAAACGAGCTTAAATGTAATTGCATTATAATTACATCAATACAGATCTGTATTTGAATGGTTTACAAATAAAGTTATAAAAGGAACGGACGTTCAATGATTTATAAATATTGTACTACGAGGGCGCGACGACGCGCAGGTAAACAACAACAAAGAGTATTGCTTCCATACTTGTTCTACAACCGCTTGTCCTACAAGTGTGCAGTATTCTATTATACCAGCAGCTCGCTACAACCTTCACACATGCTAATGTAAGGGCCCTGCTAGACGGGACGACTTTATTTCCTAGCTCGTCTCGCGCGTAACTAACTAACTTAACGTACCTAACGTAACTATTGTATAACTTTGAAAGTTCAAAGTTAATTGTATGAGATTTAATAATGCTATGTTTCTGTATAATTCCTGTTGCATAATACCTGAATTGTCTTGCCTATGAATGATTGTTAACTAATATATTAGTCTGTAAGCTTTCTGTAAGCATAAATAAATAAATGCCTAGCCTTTTCCCAACTATGTTGGGATATGGCTTCTTCAAGTGTAACCAGATGCAGCTGAATACCAGCACTTTACCGCCACAACCTAGTTACCTACTGGGTAACACGATTCCCCTTGGTAAGACTGTTTGTCAGACTCGGGCATCTGACTACCAGTAACCAAATATCTACGGATGACAGCCGGGACCAACGGCTTAACTTGTTTTCCGAGGCACGGAGGTCACGCTAGGTAATGTGTCCGATCCACGTGCCGACCGCGGCAAGCGTAGCTTAACCTGCGTTCAACCCGTGCGGCTGTTATTATTTAGCAACGAGCTCTGCTAATGATTAAAAGGATAAAAAAATTGATTATTAATACAAGCCGAAGAAAACTGTGCAGGTTTTTTTTTTATGAAATTCCTTTTATTTATGGTCTTATTACCTAAATGTAAACTATTAATAGTAGTTAACACCACAAGAGGTAACAGAAACTAGTAATCAATAACACTATTACAACTATCCATTATATCCATTAATTTTTATTTATTTATTTTCCATTTTTTTTATAATCCATTTTATCAATTGATGTATTCCACTTTGTTTGTTATAGGCATGGTGGGATACAATAAATTGGAAACAAAGAGGGACATAGCTCTTGCTACCAATATTTTTAAATTATTGCGTGGCAAGACTTCAAACCCAGGTATATTAAAAGAAATAAACCTGTGTGTGTCCGACAATTATGTATTGCGAAGACGACGGCCACGTCTATTGGCGGTGCCCAGTAGTAGAACCAATCTACTGAGTAAAGCCCCTATAACGCGTACCTTGCGTGTACTTAATGACGTAGCAGATAGCATAGATCTCTTTACCTGTTCACTGAGTGAGTTCACAAAAACCACAATGTACAGAATATTATGTTATGGTAAATACCAATAATAAAACCGTAATTATGGCCACACTATTGAATTAGGAATATCCTGTAATGATAGTGATGATGAGTTAATAAATAAATAAACTACGTCAGGTGTCGTCATGTGTCGGCCGCAGGTGCGCCGGGCGCGCCACAATGTTTGCCGCGCCGCGGTTACGACGCGCGTCAATCAGCGCCTCGTCTGTACACATCTTAACATAATTATCGGATGTTGCGGTATGATGTATGACGCACTGGGAGCTGTTTGTTTATTATTGTTCCACGGTGTTACAGTTATGTTGTACTTTCTGCAGAAGGTATTCAGTAAGGAAGTATTTGCTGAAGTTAGGGCGGCAGTTGCACTTTCGACAAAAAGTTTTAAGCGGCCGAACACGAAATTTTGCCGATTTCGCTGATTACAATACTGTATGTATTTTCAGTTACAATACTGTATTTCTATCAGTTTCAATGCACAACATGAAAGATCATTTCAGTTATGATCTAATGTATGAGCTACTTTTTTATTATTTAATTTTGAGTAATCGTCTGTTTTGTGAATTTTTGCTGTTTTTGTTTAGAATATCATATATTTACGAATCGTTTTGACGTCTGATAGTTATGAAAAAAATACCATGTGTTCTTGTGAAAGTTGTCTATGCAATGTTTGAATCACTTTTTACCACTTTCATATAAAATTATTGAGTAAAAAAATATTTAGCTTAGTCAAATTTTAGAGAAAATGGGCAAAGAATTGCTTTTGATTTCGGCTACTTAGAACTCTCGTTTATAAAATTAAAACAACAGAAATAAACATCAGTTCAAAATCAATTCATTTACTGAAACTTCTCGCATTATAAACTCGACGTAAAATAAAAAAAAGTAGCTCATTCATTAGATCATAATTGAAGTTACCTTTTATGTTGTGCATTAAAACTGATACAAATACAGTATTTTATTTATTTTTATTTTATTTATTCGGGAAAATAAACAGTTACACATTAAAATCTTAAACTTTTTTTATTTATTACATTGTAGGTACATATGATATCCTAACATAACTAAAACTATTAGTTATGTAATTAATTATTCTGCCCACCCTTGGGTCACGGGAAGTGTCAACCAGCCGTTTCGAGATATCCATAAAGAGACCATGAGCACTCGAAACTCGGACCCCACGGCCCGAGGGTTTCCATCCCAAATGACTCGAAAATATAGTTACCAATAAGGTTACTATATTTACGCCGCTTGAGGTTATACTATTAAATGTGTGGCGTAAACTGATGAATTTGCTGAATGTGCGGTTGCACCAACAACGTCAGTCTCGACTTTGCGGAATGTGCGGTTGCACCGTACAACGTCAGTTTCGAATTTGCTGAATGTGCGGTTGCACCGTACAACGTCAGTCTCGAATTTGCTGAATGTGCGGTTGCTCCGTACAACATCAGTCTCCAATTTGCTGAATGTGCGGTTGCACTGTACAACGTCAGTCTCGAATTTGCTGAATGTGCGGTTGCACCGTACAACGTCAGTCTCGAATTTGCTGAATGTGCGGTTGCTCCGTACAACGTCAGTCTCCAATTTGCTGAATGTGCGGTTGCTCTGTACAACGTCAGTCTCCAATTTGCTGAATGTGCGGTTGCACTGTACAACGTCAGTCTCCAATTTGCTGAATGTGCGGTTGCACTGTACAACGTCAGTCTCCAATTTGCTGAATGTGCGGTTGCACTGTACAACGTCAGTCTCCAATTTGCTGAATGTGTGGTTGCACTGTACAACGTCAGTCTCGAATTTGCTGAATGTGCGGTTGCACCGTACAACGTCAGTCTCGAATTTGCTGAATGTGCGGTTGCTCCGTACAACGTCAGTCTCCAATTTGCTGAATGTGCGGTTGCTCTGTACAACGTCAGTCTCCAATTTGCTGAATGTGCGGTTGCACTGTACAACGTCAGTCTCCAATTTGCTGAATGTGCGGTTGCACTGTACAACGTCAGTCTCCAATTTGCTGAATGTGCGGTTGCACTGTACAACGTCAGTCTCCAATTTGCTGAATGTGCGGTTGCTCTGTACAACGTCAGTCTCCAATTTGCTGAATGTGCGGTTGCTCTGTACAACGTCAGTCTCCAATTTGCTGAATGTGCGGTTGCTCTGTACAACGTCAGTCTCCAATTTGCTGAATGTGCGGTTGCTCTGTACAACGTCAGTCTCCAATTTGCTGAATGTGCGGTTGCACTGTACAACGTCAGTCTCGAATTTGCTGAATGTGCGGTTGCACCGTACAACGTCAGTCTCGAATTTGCTGAATGTGCGGTTGCTCCGTACAACGTCAGTCTCCAATTTGCTGAATGTGCGGTTGCTCTGTACAACGTCAGTCTCCAATTTGCTGAATGTGCGGTTGCACTGTACAACGTCAGTCTCCAATTTGCTGAATGTGCGGTTGCACTGTACAACGTCAGTCTCCAATTTGCTGAATGTGCGGTTGCACTGTACAACGTCAGTCTCCAATTTGCTGAATGTGCGGTTGCTCTGTACAACGTCAGTCTCCAATTTGCTGAATGTGCGGTTGCTCTGTACAACGTCAGTCTCCAATTTGCTGAATGTGCGGTTGCACTGTACAACGTCAGTCTCGAATTTGCTGAATGTGCGGTTGCACCGTACAACGTCAGTCTCGAATTTGCTGAATGTGCGGTTGCACTGTACAACGCCAGTCTCGAATTTGCTGAATATGCGGTTGCACTGTACGTCAGTCTCGAATTTGAGGTTAGCGCAGTTTCTTTGTACTTACTGCCCTTCCAAAGGCTAAAGTTTTTATTTTCAGAGACCAAAAGTACCACCTTAAGGTACTAAGCCTGACCTACCTGATTGATTTCTTCAAAATCTATTCCATGGTTGAGCCAAGAAACCGTGACCGACTAAACAGACTTTCTATTGCATGCCTATAACCTGTAGAGATTGATCGTACTGATTCGGTCTTCAGTTGCATGTGGTTAGACTGGAAGCCGACCCCAACATAGTTGGGAAAAGGTTAGGCAGATGATAGTGAACCCGCAGAGACTGATCGTCAAAAAATTTGTAACACATGTGCTGCAAAACGATCAAAGGGTGTATTAGAAAGGTGTGGTCAAAAAGGGTGTGGTGACCATCAAACTGAACAACTTTCTCCATGGGACCAACATCGTAATCGAGAAAAAAATGATCAACTGTCCCGAACAAAGCTTCGACACCTACTCGACCCAAATGTATGGGACAGCTGATAATTTTCGATTACGATGTTGATCCGATGGAGAAAGTTATTCAATTTGATGCTCTGTACCATACCCTTACATTTGACCACACCTTTCTGATACACCCTGTAGACAGTGTTAACGCTGCCAGCATGCACAAGAACAAAGACGTATTGCTGACCGACCGACGCGACCGTCCGACCGGCCGTCACAGAGTAACACGCAACAGAAGTGCCACTCTGTACGACACACAATACATTACGGAGTTTAGTAGTAGAGCTTTTTGATACATCCGGAGAAGTAACGTAGACTGCTACTGAAGTACCTTGTAGAGGCAACGATGCTCGTTGTAGGGCGATGAATGGAAGTAAATTATAACGGTTCCCCAATTAGATTTTAAAATCTAACAGTCTTAACATAACGTAATTCTTGTAAAAAATAATGTGTGAAATTTTTCTTGTCAAAACAAAAAAAACTTAAGGTGAAAAACTAAAGAGGGCGCACCTGTTGTGTGCGCGCCTTAGTTGCGCAGAGTTCTAGAATATTCCACGCTGACGTCATTCGTCATCGGCATATGTGTGCATGGACTTGCTGCTGCACATTTAGATTTCGAGATAGCTGTTCCTAAGTTGCAACTCTTCCGAAAGAGTTGTATCTACATGGCTCCCCTAATTTATAATGCTTTGCCGAAGCCAATTACTCAACTACCCTTCAAAAAATTTTGTTCGGCACTACGGAAGTGGTTGTTGCAGGAATCTTTTTACTCTATTCACGAATTTTTTGTAAAATGTCCCTGTAAATTTTATTCAGTTGATCTGGCATTAAAATACAGCCATAAATAATAACGTATGTGATAATATGTTAATTTTTTCGTTTTGTTTAATAAAATGGTAAAAATGGAAATGATGGTATATTCAAATAACATTTTTTTTTAATTAATGTAAATAATGTAAATTGTAAATTAATGTAATTATTGTAATTGCTTAGATATAATTGTAAATGGTTTTTGCATACCGTTATAACGGTGAGACATGCAGCACTATGAAATGTTAAGAACAACTTTGTGAACATACCATGTTTCTGGAAAATAAATATTCTATTCTATTCTATTCACATATATGTGAGGCGTTAACACATCTACTGAGGTATAACATCATATTTCATAGCTGGTGAATTTACAAAAACATAAAAAGAAAAATTGATTATTATTTAACATGAGACGTTCTAACGTCAACTGGGTTGGCTTCGGCCAACTTTTGGGGTATGATGAACTGTGATGATCTCACAGAAGGGGGTTAGACGGTGGAACTTCAAATCGTAGATCAGTCAGCAATAAAACTTACAGAGAGATATTCTACATCATCTTCATTCTCTGGCTTTTATCCCAATTTATTTGGGCTCGGCACAACACAACAAGTCTTTTTCTTCCGTGAGTTTCTCTATTGGTTGCCATCTCGCTAGTCACCCCCTTTCTAGTCATAATACTATCACCTTTCACATAGTTGATCCATTGCTTCTTTGGTCTCATCCACATTCATACTCAAAACTTTATTGATGATATTTTCCTCATTTAATTAATTTATGCCGTTCGTCTGACACACACTCGGTCGGCATTCACCAGCCCCGCGGCCATCTTGATGATATTTGCTACCACGGCTTGAGTTATACATTGAGTATGTCGTACAGTTCATGCAGATATGCGAGAACAAGTAGATAGTAGTAAAATAAAATAAATAAATGCATTTTTTATTCCAGAAAAAATACATAATTACGGTTCACAAAAACAATTTTCCAAGTAAAAATAGAATATTCCAGAAAGAAATGTATCGTTGGTATATGTGCTAATGAAAAAAAATCATTGTATCACAAACACCAGCGCTTTCCAAACTAGGTTACATTAAAAACAAAAAACTTTCAAACGTGCTACATGGTGAACTTGTTAAAAATAAAATGTAAAATATAAAAAAAAGAAGTAATTTAAAACAACAAAAACAAATTGTATAAACTAAGCTACTTATTTACTTATATTGAAATAAGTATATAGTAGTGTAGTGTATGTAGTGTGCCTTCTGACCGCCCCTGCTCTGTGTACCTGCTGTATGGACACGACCGTGTCGAGTGTGTGACGTCACTCAGTTCGGACACCTGGCCGTGTGCATGTCGCTGGGAAGTTGTAACACTTCCACATTGGATTATAGTTTGTTGTGTGTTCAGGTCAGCGGCTTTTACACTACTTCTACCTGGTACTTGTCGACAGGCCTACACTGTCCAGAGTGCAGCGCTGCTGTACAGAGTTTCTTGCCAGTTCTTCCCATAGGAAATTACCAATTGTAACCGTGCACCTAGTTGCTGACGTTAGTATGTTGATGGATGGAGCGGAAGAAGGCTAAAGAAAAGATGGTTGGATTATGAGAGGATGAAAGAAAAGGGAGTGAATGATAGCGTGAATGTTGAAGGGAAGAATGAAAAAGAAAAAGTGTTGCACGACCCCAGCTACCACGGGACAAGGACAGGAAGAGGATCGTTCTAAACCATTTTTTTGTCCTTTTCCCATTCGATTATCGTAACATGTAATCGTAAGCTTTTGCAGGCAATAATCCACAGCTGAGATTTCTCCGAACGTGAGAGACGAGAGTGGGCCAAACACAACTAGTACGAAACTTCTAATTCCAAAATCAAATCACCGGCAGCACACTCACTAGCACAACTAGCGTTATGCCTTAATTACATAAACAACATGTACAACAATCATCGACGATGTGATCTCACACCGTTACCAGTCGCACTCAGTACGTAACAGTAAGTACATACCGGCGGCACATTAGTAATCCTCAGAGCGACGACCCTCGTAATTAGGTACCTGCGACCGGTGACGCGCAATTACATTGAGTATTTGAATATTATATCAATTAAACGGGCAGGCATAACATCACGCTTTGTTGTTTCCCGAAGGTGTACCCATAGTAGGTAGGTACACCCACGTGCAGCCAGTTATGGTTAAGCCCCATTTAATAGGGGGCGAGCCTGTTGCCATCCCCGGCTCACATCCAGACTCCGGGCTGCTACTGAGAAATTCCTGATGAAGAAATCCAATAACACTTTGCCCGAGCTGGGTATCGAACCCAGGACCTCATTTCAGCAGTAGCGCTTGCGACCAATAGACCAACGAGGCAGTCAAAGGGCAGCTGTACACTTGTACAGTCAAGGAATAAATATGTTAAGCACTTTAAGGTTAACTTTAAAATATTATTTTTCCGAATGCGTCATTACTAATTTGGAATGAAAATGACGGAGCTAAAAGTGACAATGTGCGCTCGCTTTGTGGGAAAGGGATGTGTTTGAAAATTGCTTCCCATGATCGCTCTTTGTGGGAAAGTGACGTGTTTGAACATTGCCTCCCATGATTGCTCTTTGTGGGAAAGTGACGTGTTTGAACACTGCTTCCCATGATCGCTCTTTGTGGGAAAGTGATGTGTTTGAACATTGCTTCCCATGATCGCTCTTTGTGGGAAAGTGACGTGTTTGAACACTGCCTCCCATGATCGCTCTTTGTGGGAAAGTGACGTGTTTGAACACTGCTTCCCATGATCGCTCTTTGTGGGAAAGTGATGTGTTTGAACATTGCTTCCCATGGTCGCTCTTTGTGGGAAAGTGATGTGTTTGAACATTGCTTCCCATGATCGCTCTTTGTGGGAAAGTGACGTGTTTGAACACTGCTTTCCATGATCGCTCTTTGTGGGAAAGTGATGTGTTTGAACATTGCTTCCCATGATCGCTCTTTGTGGGAAAGTGACGTGTTTGAACACTGCTTCCCATGATCGCTCTTTGTGGGAAAGTGATGTGTTTGAACATTGCTTCCCATGATCGCTCTTTGTGGGAAAGGGATGTGTTTGAACATTGCTTCCCATGATCGCTCTTTGTGGGAAAGTGATGTGTTTGAACATTGCTTCCCATGATCGCTCTTTGTGGAAAAGTGATGTGTTTGAACATTGCTTCCCATGATCGCTCTTTGTGGGAAAGTGACGTGTTTGAACACTGCTTCCCATGATCGCTCTTTGTGGGAAAGTGATGTGTTTGAACATTGCTTCCCATGATCGCTCTTTGTGGGAAAGGGATGTGTTTGAACATTGCTTCCCATGATCGCTCTTTGTGGGAAAGGGATGTGTTTGAACATTGCTTCCCATGATCGCTCTTTCTGGGAAAGGGATGTGTTTGAACATTGCTTCCCATGATCGCTCTTTGACCGGAAGTACATGAATATGTAATTTTTAATTCTTCATTTATCGAATCATCGAGCACTATGCAGTATATAAAGGCTGACCTTATAACATTGGAAATCATCAGGGGGTGAAAGTACTCATGAATATATAAACTACTTCCATTACGGGACAAACTCTGATAATATCGATGATATAATCTGATATTATTATCGATATTATCAGAGTTCAGTTACATGCCAATCAATTCAAAGCCAGCCTGTATAAAATAGCTCATATCATGGCTCGAAGGTAAAGGCTTACTGGACTGAAGTAAGAACTCATTTTGTAATTATGCGATGGAAGAAGGCAGTAGTCGAGGTCGAATCAGCGCTGAATGATCTATTTGTTGTACCTACTTGACTGATGCGGGGCTGACATCCTATACGGAACCATTATTTACTCATCGCAAGTTGTAATGACGTGTTAACTGAAATGTATTTACTACAGCTAAGTGCACTATACACCGACAGCGAGTGAACCGTATCTCGTGGATGCGTTGTCAGTCATCGCGCAATGATTGGCGTTCCATTTGCCGGCTGTCAGTCATGCGAGCCGCTACGTCGGACATGTTCACGCGGCCACGGAGGTGCCACCGACCTGTATCAACTGTGGCTAATGTGACAGCCGTCAAACTGTTTGCTTTTAAATATTACCGAGGGAGGAATATTGTCGCAATCAGGTTCTGCTGGGTACTGTTCATTGTTAACGCAGCGGAACAGACGAACACAAGAACACAACGGAAACAGCTTTGTTTGTACAAATAATCCACAGCACAATCAAAAATTGTCGGCAGGCAGAAAGCATCCGATACTGACAATATGCTCAAGTGAAATTGAAAAATGGACTAATGCAAAAAAGTATTTTTGGTTTTGCCCCACAAATGTTTTTAAATTTATAAGCGCACTCAACATATATTAATAGATAAATGTTATTCCCCAATTGACGAATTCCATAGTGACGAATCACTAATTGGCATGCTGTTGTCTTATAAATAAAATGAGTAGTTCTGACTGAGTGTGTTGGATCATTAAGTTCCCTTCAAAATGGTTGAGCTAATTGGTGCTGATCCATGCGTCATGTTCGTGAACGGGCGCCGTCAGTTGGGACTGGTCGTCTCTTAGCTGCCATGGCTTATTTTTAATTTTAATATTTAATTTAGTTGTTTTAGTTTTTATCTTTTTATTACGGACGCTTTTTAACGTGCACGTCTTTCTACATTGTTCTCACATGTATATTTTCAACATGAACGATGTAACCAATATTTTGTAAAAATATTATGATTTAAAAGAGTGTCCGTGGAGTTTCTTGCCCGTTCTTCTCCATAGGGATCTACTACGCTTTGGAATGGGCAACTAGCTTCATCTTTCTGACTGACCGACCCATTGACAATTCAAAAGTGCCTGTAATTGGTTTATTTGAAATAAATGCTTTGAGTTTGAGTTTGAGTTTGAGTGATTGACTGACTCACCAACGCCCAGCCCAAACCCTTGAACCTAGAAAGCTGAAACTTTGCACAGAGGTTCCCTTTATAATGTAGACAAGGATTATAGGAAGGATTTCCCGGTAGAACTTTCCCGTGGGATATTTTCTGACTCCAAGCGGGCGAAGCCGCGGGCTAAAGCTAGTTCCAGGTATTGTTCCGTTTGACATTTTTATATTAATATGACATTTTATTGTGAGATGCGCTTCTCTACTACGCCGTGTGCGCGGCAGCCCCAACACCATTCTTAGAACGTTGGCTGATAGGTGGGACTCTCCGATCTTGGGGCGGTGGATACGACTGCACGCAGTGAAGTAGACACTCCCCAGGATCGGTGGCCGCACGCAGCTTAACAATAAATGTTACTAACACTAGTTTATAAGTTTACATTGTTACTAACAAATATGGAAGTCATTCTGCAATAAATGTTTATTTATGTATTGTAATTCAAATAATTTGACATTTTGTACTTGAATTTGTTTAATTTCCTAATGTATTTTTTTTTGTACTATGATTTCTACGTGACGGTTGAACGACTATCTATGATCCAATTACCCATGGTAAATGATTTCAAAAACATAATTATGTGATTTGATCAATAAGCGTATTGAAAATATAGAGGCATGAGGAACAGGGTGTAAAGTTCACTCATCCTCCATAGAAAAGGGAGGATCCTCCGACCAGACGGGTGTTGCGTTTGGTGGGCTACTACCCGACGTTTGATGACGGGACGCTGTATATATGCTAGCCGCGCGGTAAACTCTGATTGCGCGATGCAGGATTTGCGTGACGTCATGTCATTGTGATGCGTAGTTCGTATGTGGCGATGTAGATGCCGCCACAAAAACATTTATTTTATTGAGTGGACACAAGTATGTCGTATTCTGCCCGTTGCGAGAAGGGCAACGTCTATGTCCGACTCTTTTATTTGTTACGAAGTAGCAGACAGGACGCGCGTCTCCTGCCTGTCGCCTGTCGAATAAGTACCTAGATCCAGAATCCAGGCAGCATTGAACCTATTCTGCGTATCAGTTTACGTCTACAAACATTTCACTACAAACTTGATTACAGCGAGCCTCCGTGTACACACACTACACAAAACACTGTAGAAGCACCTCACAATTAAACAACAGAGCGCTGCTCCTGGGAGGATAACGTAACATCACGCCTGCATTTCTCGTAGAGTTCGACAAACGTGGCAATAGAAGTGCCAGCTTCTTGCCATTCACCGGGCACAAATGCAGATCTTGGGCTGAGTTTATAATAGGAAAACCTAATACTTAACATTTGGCCCGACCCGGGGTTCAAACCCAACGCCTCAAGCCTCAATAGTTGGGCTGCGACTAGATAATCACACATGTACCTAACTGTCAACATGATGTCAAGTGTGGCAGCTAACAGTCGTCAGGGTTAAAGCCTTCTGTGTGTACCCGCTAGGTACACACAGCAGTACCCGCTAGGTACGCCTCAGGATTAGGGCGCGAAATGAGCGCGCGTGGAGGCTTAGCCACTCTCATATTGCTGATACGACTACTTTCATCCGCGCCGTTTTTGTGTTTAAAACTTTAGCACATTGCCTGAGAAAAGCATTTTCCGCAATGTGTTTAAATTAAAAAGTTAAGAATCCTTAGCATCAGCAACTTTTTTACAAAAAATAAACAACCATCTTCCAAAAAAAACAGTACAAAGTGAAAAATAACTTTAATTTCGGAAGTCGGTGTCTTTGGTTTTATAATTTCGTTTTTTAAATATATTTTTTATCTCTTTACATGACTCATACACAATATTTTTTTTTAATCATTACACTCCCAACAGACAATACATTACAATACAAAACAATAATCACCACACTATTCAACATTTAAATTCATGATCGACGACTGTATGTGACATGCAAGTCACTGCAATATGTGGACAGTCGAGCCTGTCCGCTATCATCACCAGCACGCTGTTGGGGCTGCCGCGCACCCTGCGCACCAGACGCGCTCCGCTAACGCATCGTTGCATAAAAGCAATCAACACGAGCTTCGGCAAACATGCCCGAGGCACTACAGACTTCCGAAATTAAAGTTATTTTTCGACTATTCGTAGGGTTCGCTAGCTCAAATCGCTTTTATTTGTTAATCTTTCATGTATATTGTGTAGGCACAATCGCTCACTCTCACACTTACTCACACACACTACTCACACACACATTCACCTCCACACCATCTCCTACACACATAACACACATCCCAGCGCGATTTCTGCCTTTTATATAAACTTTGTTTCCATTTCATTCTTTTCTTTTTATCTTTACTTTTGTTTTTATTTTTGTTTGTTTGCATATCGCATTAACTTAACATCAAATATATAACCTGGGGAAGGGCGGATCACCCGGACACAAGCAAACTATTTGCTTAAAAGGATTCTCCCCATTGTAATAGAATAAGTTATTTAAGTTGATGTAACTAATATTTTTTTTTATTTTTCACTTTGTAGCGTTTTTTTTTTGGAAGTCGGTTGTTATTTTTTGTAAAAAAGTTTTTATTACCACGTTTTTATTAAGTCTCTTGTTTGTCTGGCTGTCGTTCCTGGTGGGATCTTGCAATTCAACTTTCGAGCACTTTCCGATTAGCCATCCGGCTGAAACTTTCAGGCTGGCTCACAACTCGATGACAATGCGTTCTAAAGTCCACCATGACCTGTCTGCTGCACCCAGGTTTGGTTTCGACCAGAGAACTCCTCAACGGTCAACATGAATTTTACAGACACAAAAATGTATATACGCATTCAATTATGATAGACCGTTCTAAAGTCTAACATGACCAACAGACAGACAGATAGGTAGGTACCTACATAAGAAAACGAAAAAGAACAAAATACGTAATATAGATTAAAAAATAATCAAAAAAACACATTTTTATTCGCCTTAAAAATAATAAAATAACCCTCCGGGGGTCCTGATGACCCAAGGGGACATACACACAAAAAACACCACCACTTACATGCTTACAGTTGAACTCGTAAAACGTGGGGTGCATCACTACATAAGACGTTTCAATAGATAATAACTGACATTATCTTTTCTTTGTGTTTTACTATCTCAGTAGAAAGTTGCGCCCCACGTTGTTCGAGTTTACCTGCCTGTAAGCATGTATGTGGTGGTGGTGTGATAATTATTAATATAATGGCATTGATCAAATATTAATATGAGTGTGGTTTTTTGTGTGTATGTCCCTTTTTTTTTTTTTTTTTTTTTTTGTGGATGGGAAATCATCAAATGACTTCTCCCGCTCTGGGCAGAGCGGGAGGGCGTGTCAGACTTTTACTGACTAAAACCCACCCATGTTCCTTCAGCTGCCCGTGCCAGGGCCACGGTATCTCTTTCGAACTACCCGCGACCCCGGCGGCATCGGCCCAATTGACCCCGTCACTGCTGACATCTCTTTGAGGCGCGCGTGGAACACAACGCGCCGTCGACCCGGGCCTGGTCCTTACCGGACGGCGAGCTGCCCATTACTCGTCGTCCGCAAGCCCGCGCCTACGGTGGCCGGGAATCGGCAATCGATTCCCGCCGCCCAGGGCGTCTCCTACGGCGGCTAGGGGCGCGAGGGCGCGGCTGTTGCCTCTCCCTCACGCGTTCCGCTTCCTCCTTCGCGAGCATTACTGCTTCGCAGAAGGAGGTGACGGCTTCCCATGCACTCTCGCTCCGCACCATGGCCTGGACCAGGTTTGGACGCGAGAGATCGCCGCCGCCGATCGCCTCCGTGAGAACACGGCGGTGCTCCGCCCAAGCCGGGCAGACCTCCACTGTATGCTCCACCGTGTCCTCCGGGCGATCCACACAATGGTGACACCCGGGCGTTTCCTCCCGCCTTATCCGAAACAGGAACCTCCCGAAACAACCGTGTCCGGTGAGGACCTGCGTCAGGCGGAAGGTGAGGACGCCGTGGCGCCTCTCCAACCACTCCTCAAAGAGGGGACTTATCGCCGCAATTGTGGCGTGCCCAGCGCTGGGTTGCGACAATCGCACTCTCCATGTCGCCATGAGATCCCGCCGGAGCTCTGTCCGCGGAGGGTTATTTTATTATTTTTAAGGTGCATAAAAAATGGTTTTTAGTTATTTTTTTAAATCTATATTAATCTATACTGTCTATACTAATATTTTAAAGAGGAAAGATTTTTTTGTTTGTTTGTTTGTTGTTTGTACCGAATAAGCTCCCAAACTACTGGACCGATTGTAACCATTTTTTCACCAGTAGAAAGTTAATTTATCAGGAAGTAATGTTACTTATGTTATGTTATAATTTATTTTCAAAAAATTTAGAGATCCTTAAGAAAATTGCAATAATGTAACCCAAAGTAGCAAAATTTTGCCTATAAAATTCACTATTTGGCGTGCGCTGAGAAAACTATTGATGATACATAAAAAGTATGTACTACATAATTAAAGTACTCATTATTACCTTCAAAAATGTACGCGAGGCGATATAGATATATTAACTATCATAGTTAAGTCACAATAGCAGTTTTTGTGTTCTAAAATTCCGGTAGAAACAAAAGTTGGTTACATCCGTATCGTAGTATTAATTCTTATTCAAATAAATAGTTTTATCATCAAGTGTATTTATGTAGCAGTAAATTAATTGGAATCGGACATTTAATTTCGAAGTTATCACGAGTATAAAAATGCCATACGCATTCCGTTCGACGACGCGCCGTCGCGCCGCGATTAACTCGAGACTCAGTATTTTTATTCTTGAGACCAAAAATGAAGAATAACGTGTATCAGGGTTTTTCGAAAATCTACCCATAAGGGGGTGAAAAGGGGTAGTAAATTTTTCAGGGGAGGATTTTACTGCGAGGCTTGATTAACTCGAAAATTGGTAAAAATAATCCTTCAGTCAAGTTAGGGAAACATCCGAAATGATGTTTTAAAATTCCACTCCTGTGGGCATGAAAACAGGGCAGATTCTTGCCTGAGAAAGTAATAAAGTTTGTCATTAATAGTTTTTCAAAACTACCCTGGAGGGAGGGTCAGAGGGGGCGGGGGAAGGGGAGGGGGGTGGGTGAGGGGGAGAGGGAGGGATGGGTAGGTGAGGGGGAGGGGGGATAATTATAGCACGCCACAGGGAGGTATCGTATCCCCACGACTCTTTCTAGTATACATCAACGACATCCCAGAGGCGATAGGTAAAGATTGCATACTGTTCGCGGATGACACTACAATAATGATTAAGAGTGACAATAACAAACATTTAGAAAAAGAAATCGTCCAAGCTCTGGATAATGCAATCGATTGGCTAGACAAGAACAACTTAAAAATAAATATGACTAAAACAAACATAATACAATTTCAGAAATACAATGCAAACATAAATTCACTAGACATTCATTATAAAGATTCTCAATTGACCACTGTCGATAATTGTGTATTCTTGGGTATAACGATTAATACAAATTACAATTGAAAAACGCACGTAGTTATAATTCTTGTAAAAATAGATCGTTTTATATATGTCTTGAGAAGAATTACACAAACAGTAAACTGTGATACTGCACTGCTGGCTTACCATGGTTATGAATCGTCCGTACTTAGATACGGCATTGTTATATGGGGTAACTCAGTAGATAATGACAGAGTTTTTAAAGCTCAAAAAAAAAATGTATCCGAGCAATTTGTGGAGCTCATTTTTTAGACAGCTGTAAGCCACTATTTCAAAAACTTAAAATTCTACCTTTGCCATGCTTATATATTTTTGTTAAGAGAAATTATAATTTATTTGATACTAGCACCGACAGGCCAAATAGCCGAGCAAGGCATAAAATAGACTTCGGCTGCCACCAATAAAACTAAAATTATTTAAGAAAAATGTATACTGCATGTCGATTATTATTTACAATCATTTACCAAATAGTTTTCAAGACCTACCGCTGAAAATGTTTAAAATACTTTTCAAACTACTACTATTTAAAAGATATTATACCATTAAGGACTATTTAGAAGACAAATCAGTAGAATCTGTAATTTGTAACTTAGAATAATTGACATCGCATGATTTTAAATACATTTGCACGCCACGTTATGGCAGGATATGCTGAAATTAAACAACCTAACACCCCTATGTACCATATTCTAGCAAATAAATATTTTGATTTGATTTGATTTGATTTGACGGGGTGGTGAGGGAGAGAGGGGGAAGGGGATGTGGTGAAGGGGATGTAAGATTGGGTGAGAGGGGAAGGGAGAGGTTAGAGGGAAGGGGTTGCGGCGAACGAACGTGCTAATCTCTGGAACTACCAGTCGGACTTTAAAAAATCTTTCTGCATTTTATTGCCCAAATCTAAAGGAAGGTTATATGCATATTTATCATCACTCTAGGACCTTTACGTGGCGAGCTAAAAGAAAAAAAGCCAGAAAGAACGCTAAGCGAAAACGAAGTAAAAGCGCGGGCAGGCAACGCGATGCGACGGGGTGGGTCGGGGGAACAAGAAATTTCACACGAACGAAGTCGTGGGCAGCAGCTAGTTATATGTATATTAAAAGCGAAAGGTCACTTATCCTTAGTTTCATTCACTCACTAATTAAACACGAAAGCTCAAAAAGTACTGGACCTTCGAAGATGAAATTTGGCACAAAGGTAGATTGTGAGTAGAAGACGTCAGCTAAGAAAGGATATTACGAAACTCACCCCGTAAAGGGGTGAAATAGAGGGTGGAAGTTTGTATGATATTTTTATTCCTTGAGTTAATAAACTTGAAACTTGGCACGAATATTTATCTAAGTAGGTACAGTACAATATAATATATGTAAAGTAATAATTTTGTATATTTTTGTTTTTCTAAATTAATTGCTACGAGGTGTAGTCTGATGCTGAAAACATAGTTTTTAGAAGGTTGGTCCGTTTGTCTGGATGTATGTAACGGCTGAACAGATTCGGATGAAATTTGGCACCCGATAGTTTATCAAGAAGAGTTTTTGTTTAGTTTAGTTTTTGAAGAAGATATATAATAGTTTATAACCTGGATTAACTCACAGGGTACCTACTTTTAATCCCGATAATACGTTCCCGTGGGATATTTCCCGACATCCACGTGGGCGAAGCTGCGGTGAAAAGCTATTTTGTAATAAAATTTTGCCCCTTCCAAAAGCTAGTTTCGTATGGAGAAAGGTAAATATGTCTTCAGCGTACAAAGTTAAACAATTACAATTAATATCGCAGGCAGTGCAGTAACATGAATATGTTTACCTCATGCCAACGTTCGGTGCAGGCGGTGCAGGCGGTGCAGGTGTGAGGAGCATGAGGTGCATGTTAGTAACTACTGAAGAGGGCTGACAGCATTTTATCACCTCTCTCGCTCACACGGGAACATATTTTTATTAAGATTGTTAAATGAAAAGATGCTGTTTTTAAAAATATAATCAATTAGCGAACTAGTAAATAACATTAATTTTATAGGTTGGTACCTAATTTTAAAAACAAATTTCTATTGTGTTCACTAAAAAACTCAGCTCAAAAAGTATTATTTGGTTTTGAGATGAGCTAAATAAATGCGACAATAAAAATGTGATAATTACATATTAAATATTAGAAAGTAATGCAGTTATCTGGGCTCCGCATGAAACTAAATATAGTCTCATGTTGGAGCGCGTACAAAATAATTTTATTAGATATATTAGGTTGGGGAAAAAGTCTTTTCGCATTATAGTATGTATGAACTTAAAATAAAATCTCTTTGGCTGTACTATTTGTATCTGGCTGGTTTTAGTATCATTGAAAGTTTAAATTTTAAAGAACATAATTCCAAATTCAAATCAGGAAAATGTGCGATTTTCATTTGTTTTTCGTACTGTCAAGATGAGTGAAACTAATGAAGAAATTCGATACATTTTAAAATTTTACTACAAAAAAGGTAATAATGCAACGCAAGCCGCGAAAAAAATTTGCGATGTTTATGAACCCAGTGCAGTGTCTGTGAGAGTAGCACAAATTTGGTTTAAGCGTTTTCAATCCGGAAATTTTGATGTCAAAGATGCACGTCGCTCTGGTCGCCCTATTACGGATAAAATGGATGCCATTTTTGAAAAAGTGGAGCAAGATCGGCATATCAGTAGTTACGACGTAGCTGAAGAACTGGGAATTGACCACAAAACAGTTTTGGCGCATTTGAAAAAAACTGGGTACACAAAAAAGCTCGATATTTGAGTACCTGACGAGCTCACTGAAAGAAACCTAATGAACCGTGTACTCATTTGTGATTCTTTATTACGACGTAATGAAACCGAACCATTTTTGAAGAAGCTGATAACTGCTGATGAAAAGTGGATCACGTACGACAAGAACGTGCGAAAAAGGTCGTGGTCAAAGGCCGGTCAGGCTTCACAGACTGTGGCGAAACCCGGGTTAACTCGCAACAAGGTGATGCTGTGTGTGTGGTGGGATTGGAAGGGCATTATTCATTATGAGCTGTTGCCACTAGGCAGGACCATCGATTCTGAACTCTACTGCGAACAACTGATGAGATTAAAGCCAGAAGTTGAGAGAAAGCGGCCGGAATTAGTCAACAGAAGGGGTGTGGTTTTTCATCATGATAACGCTAGACCTCACACATCTTTAGCCACTCAGCAAAAATTAAGAGAGTTTGGCTGGGAGGTGTTAATGCATCCGCCGTATAGTCCTGACCTTGCACCTTCAGATTTCCACCTGTTTCGGTCTCTTCAGAATTCTTTAGGCAGTGTCAGGTTAACATCACGAGAGGACTGCCAAAACTACTTGTCGCGGTATTTTGATCAGAAGTCCCAAAATTTCTATAGCAATGGGATCATGTCACTACCTACAAGATGGCAAAAAGTTATCGAACAAAATGATACCTACATACTTTAGATAAATGTAAATAATGTATATTAAAAAATGTTTTGAATTTTCTTAAAAAATGCGAAGAAACTTTTTCCCCAACCTATTATATACAGGGTTACTGGTAACTCGACCACTTCCTTGCAGGACGTCATAGTAGGGTTAAAATGCAACAAATTAAGCCACTAAATGTTCTACCGAAATTCAATACTTTTTGAGTTACTTAAATTTTTAGTTTTTATATGAAAGATCCAATTTAAAATTATTTACGGCGCGACTATTCTGGAATTTAAGTTAGTATAGCTGATGTAGTAGCAGACCTTTGCGCTAATAATTAAAAGTTCAAAAATACCTAAAATTTGGCAAAGATAACTACTTAATTAAACATTTTATTTTTCGTAAATTTTGTCTGACAAAAATAAAATTTACGAAAAAAAACTGAATTTCGGTAGAACATTTGGTGGCTTAATTTGTTGCATTTGAACCCTACTATGACGTCCTGCAAGGAAGTGGTCGAGTTACCAGTAACCCTGTATATGAGGGAATACGGGGTATATCCATTTTATCCTTTAATGTATCCAACACTATTTATCTTAGGTATGTTCGGATATAACGAACTGAGGGTCAGGAGGCAACTCACACTTGTTACTTATATCTTTAAGATAATTAGAGGGAAGTTACACAATGCGGATATATTGCGAATGGTGGAACTAGTCGTGCCAGACGGGTATGTGGGTCGTCGTCGTCAGCCGCGGTTGCTGGCGGTACCGCGCGCGCGGACTAACTTGCTGCGTGAGGCGCCGCTGACGAGCGCTCTCCGCACTCTCAACCTCATTGCTGATGACGTCGACATATTCTGTTGCACTTTGGGTGAATTTGAAAAAATAGCTACCCATAGAATTTGTTATGGTTCAAGCAGTGGAAGTATCTAATTTGTATGTGTGCTACAATATCGCATTGGGTCTAGCCTGTAAGGATATTTGTATGTGTGGAGTGAATAAATAAATAAATAAATTAATTAATATTACTTACTTACTCGTTCGCTAATTGATTATATTTTTCAAAAAAACTTCTTTTCATTTAACATTCTTGAGAATTCGGTCCCGCGTGTGCGAGACCCTTCTCGCACACACGGGACCGAATTATTTCGATTTTTTTTTTACCGAAAACTTTTCCCGACGTCTTTTTTGCTATAAGCATTATTTGTCATATTTTTAAATCATCGCAGTATCATGTGTCATATGTATTATTTTACCAAACTATATTTCGCCGTTTTACAAAATAACTTTTTGCTATTAGCCGAAGCCTCTTTTGAACTTTTTCATTTGCCAAATGATTTACTTTCCAAATTTTCACCACACGGAAACATAATACTTCGAACAAATGTTATTTCGGCTAACTGTAACTTCGGTAAAAGTTTTTCGACCAAATGATACGTCGGAGTAACGAAAAAAAATCTAATTGATAATAGGTCAACTGATACAGCGGCAAACGTGACTTCGATGAAGTAAGAAAAAACCAAACGAAAATAGTTGAAAAATTTTAGGTGAAATGAAATTCTGTCAAATATTTTTCGAACTTCTGATAGGTAACCGTGCGAGAGAGGTGACAAAATGCGACAGCCCTAAGGCCTATCAGTAATATTATAGATATTGTTTTAGGCCAGTTAGCTCCCAGAAGACCATCCACAGCACACCACTGTACTGCAATAAGACACAAGAGAAGGATTAGCATCTCTAAATAAATGGTGTGGTGACAATACAGAAGAAAAAAGATCTATCTACTTATCTACACACAGAACAGACCATTTATCTTCCCGTAAATTAAAACAAGAAGTAATAATAGGAAACAACGGATTCAATCAGTACACAGCTTAATGTATTCACTGGAACTAGTTTATATGTAAAGCGAGACAGCGGCGGCAAATTGCCGGTTTTCTTCGGCACCCCCTCGGCACAGTTTCACAACGCTCATTATACGTTATCCATTGCGCGTTTCCTTTGAAACTTGTGCTCTAGTAAGTGAACAAAGACGGTAATGAATGCGGTACAGGGCGATGGTAAGGTAATTTCGGAGGTGTGACGTAGTTTTCAGGCGGTATCGAGATTCTGTGAAATGTTTCGGTGATGTGTTTGTGTGATCAATGAATATCGAGAGAGATTACAATGGCGGGGGTTAAACTGATTTTTGGCAGTGTTTATCGTAGACGATTGTTGATAGGATTGTGGCAACGAATTGTAGAGCTCCAGCACCCTAATTGAATAGCACACCATCGATCGGAATCTGAATAATTTTGAAGCAAATTGCTATCACATTGCTTCATATGTTCGAAAAATTTGTCTTCTCAACACCGTAAATAGCCGTAGTTGAACCGTAGTTGAACTGTCAAAATGAAACCGATTCCGATTGATAGTGTGTTACGCAGTAAGGGTGCAGGTTATAACCTATACTATACACTACAGTATACTACATTACACAGTACAGTACAGTTATACTATAGTATTGATAGTGTGTTACGCAGTAAGGGTGCAGGTTATAACCTATACTATACACTACAGTATACTACATTACACAGTACAGTACAGTACAGTTATACTATAGTATTGATAGTGTGTTACGCAGTAAGGGTGCAGGTTATAACCTATACTATACACTACAGTATACTACATTACACAGTACAGTACAGTTATACTATAGTATTGATAGTGTGTTACGCAGTAAGGGTGCAGGTTATAACCTATACTATACACTACAGTATACTACATTACACAGTACAGTACAGTACAGTTATACTATAGTATTGATAGTGTGTTACGCAGTAAGGGTGCAGGTTATAACCTATACTATACACTACAGTATACAACATTACACAGTACAGTACAGTAGAGTTATACTATAGTATTGATAGTGTGTTACGCAGTAAGGGTGCAGGTTATAACCTATACTATACACTACAGTATACTACATTACACAGTAGAGTACAGTACAGTTATACTATAGTATTGATAGTGTGTTACGCAGTAAGGGTGCAGGTTATAACCTATACTATACACTACAGTATACTACATTACACAGTACAGTACAGTACAGTTATACTATAGTATTGATAGTGTGTTACGCAGTAAGGGTGCAGGTTATAACCTATACTATACACTACAGTATACTACATTACACAGTACAGTACAGTACAGTTATACTATAGTATTGATAGTGTGTTACGCAGTAAGGGTGCAGGTTATAACCTATACTATACACTACAGTATACTACATTACACAGTACAGTACAGTTATACTATAGTATTGATAGTGTGTTACGCAGTAAGGGTGCAGGTTATAACCTATACTATACACTACAGTATACTACATTACACAGCACAGTACAGTACAGTTATACTATAGTATTGATAGTGTGTTACGCAGAAAGGGTGCAGGTTATAACCTATACTATACACTACAGTATACTACATTACACAGTACAGTACAGTACAGTTATACTATAGTATTGATAGTGTGTTACGCAGTAAGGGTGCAGGTTATAACCTATACTATACACTACAGTATACTACATTACACAGCACAGTACAGTACAGTTATACTATAGTATTGATAGTGTGTTACGCAGTAAGGGTGCAGGTTATAACCTATACTATACACTACAGTATACTACATTACACAGTACAGTACAGTACAGTTATACTATAGTATTGATAGTGTGTTACGCAGTAAGGGTGCAGGATATAACCTATACTATACACTACAGTATACTACATTACACAGTACAGTACAGTACAGTTATACTATAGTATTGATAGTGTGTTACGCAGTAAGGGTGCAGGGTATAACCTATACTATACACTACAGTATACTACATTACACAGCACAGTACAGTACAGTTATACTATAGTATTGATAGTGTGTTACGCAGTAAGGGTGCAGGTTATAACCTATACTATACACTACAGTATACTACATTACACAGTACAGTACAGTTATACTATAGTATTGATAGTGTGTTACGCAGTAAGGGTGCAGGTTATAACCTATACTATACACTACAGTATACTACATTACACAGTACAGTACAGTACAGTTATACTATAGTATTGATAGTGTGTTACGCAGTAAGGGTGCAGGTTATAACCTATACTATACACTACAGTATACTACATTACACAGTACAGTACAGTACAGTTATACTATAGTATTGATAGTGTGTTACGCAGTAAGGGTGCAGGTTATAACCTATACTATACACTACAGTATACTACATTACACAGTACAGTACAGTACAGTTATACTATAGTATTGATAGTGTGTTACGCAGTAAGGGTGCAGGTTATAACCTATACTATATACTACAGTATACTACATTACACAGTACAGTACAGTAGAGTTATACTATAGTATTGATAGTGTGTTACGCAGTAAGGGTGCAGGTTATAACCTATACTATACACTACAGTATACTACATTACACAGTACAGTACAGTTATACTATAGTATTGATAGTGTGTTACGCAGTAAGGGTGCAGGTTATAACCTATACTATACACTACAGTATACTACATTACACAGCACAGTACAGTACAGTTATACTATAGTATTGATAGTGTGTTACGCAGAAAGGGTGCAGGTTATAACCTATACTATACACTACAGTATACTACATTACACAGTACAGTACAGTACAGTTATACTATAGTATTGATAGTGTGTTACGCAGTAAGGGTGCAGGTTATACCCTATACTATACACTACAGTATACTACATTACACAGCACAGTACAGTACAGTTATACTATAGTATTGATAGTGTGTTACGCAGTAAGGGTGCAGGTTATAACCTATACTATACACTACAGTATACTACATTACACAGTACAGTACAGTACAGTTATACTATAGTATTGATAGTGTGTTACGCAGTAAGGGTGCAGGATATAACCTATACTATACACTACAGTATACTACATTACACAGCACAGTACAGTACAGTTATACTATAGTATTGATAGTGTGTTACGCAGTAAATGTGCAGGTTATAACCTATACTATACACTACAGTATACTACATTACACAGCACAGTACAGTACAGTTATACTATAGTATTGATAGTGTGTTACGCAGTAAGGGTGCAGGTTATAACCTATACTATACACTACAGTATACTACATTACACAGTACAGTACAGTAGAGTTATACTATAGTATTGATAGTGTGTTACGCAGTAAGGGTGCAGGTTATAACCTATACTATACACTACAGTATACTACATTACACAGTACAGTACAGTACAGTTATACTATAGTATTGATAGTGTGTTACGCAGTAAGGGTGCAGGTTATAACCTATACTATACACTACAGTATACTACATTACACAGCACAGTACAGTACAGTTATACTATAGTATTGATAGTGTGTTACGCAGTAAGGGTGCAGGTTATAACCTATACTATACACTACAGTATACTACATTACACAGCACAGTACAGTACAGTTATACTATAGTATTGATAGTGTGTTACGCAGTAAGGGTGCAGGTTATAACCTATACTATACACTACAGTATACTACATTACACAGTACGGTACAGTACAGTTATACTATAGTATTGATAGTGTGTTACGCAGTAAGGGTGCAGGTTATAACCTATACTATACACTACAGTATACTACATTACACAGTACAGTACAGTTATACTATAGTATTGATAGTGTGTTACGCAGTAAGGGTGCAGGTTATAACTTATACTATACACTACAGTATACTACATTACACAGTACAGTACAGTACAGTTATACTATAGTATTGATAGTGTGTTACGCAGTAAGGGTGCAGGTTATAACCTATACTATACACTACAGTATACTACATTACACAGTACAGTACAGAACAGTTATACTATAGTATTGATAGTGTGTTACGCAGTAAGGGTGCAGGTTATAACCTATACTATACACTACAGTATACTACATTACACAGTACAGTACAGTAGAGTTATACTATAGTATTGATAGTGTGTTACGCAGTAAGGGTGCAGGTTATAACCTATACTATACACTACAGTATACTACATTACACAGTACAGTACAGTAGAGTTATACTATAGTATTGATAGTGTGTTACGCAGTAAGGGTGCAGGTTATAACCTATACTATACACTACAGTATACTACATTACACAGTACAGTACAGTACAGTTATACTATAGTATTGATAGTGTGTTACGCAGTAAATGTGCAGGTTATAACCTATACTATACACTACAGTATACTACATTACACAGTACAGTACAGTACAGTTATACTATAGTATTGATAGTGTGTTACGCAGTAAGGGTGCAGGTTATAACCTATACTATACACTACAGTATACTACATTACACAGTACAGTACAGTTATACTATAGTATTGATAGTGTGTTACGCAGTAAGGGTGCAGGTTATAACCTATACTATACACTACAGTATACTACATTACACAGTACAGTATAGTTATACTATAGTATTGATAGTGTGTTACGCAGTAAGGGTGCAGGTTATAACCTATACTATACACTACAGTATACTACATTACACAGTACAGTACAGTACAGTTATACTATAGTATTGATAGTGTGTTACGCAGTAAGGGTGCAGGTTATAACCTATACTATACACTATAGTATACTACATTACACAGTACAGTACAGTTATACTATAGTATTGATAGTGTGTTACGCAGTAAGGGTGCAGGTTATAACCTATACTATACACTACAGTATACTACATTACACAGTACAGTACAGTACAGTTATAATATAGTATTGATAGTGTGTTACGCAGTAAGGGTGCAGGTTATAACCTATACTATACACTACAGTATACAACATTACACAGTACAGTACAGTAGAGTTATACTATAGTATTGATAGTGTGTTACGCAGTAAGGGTGCAGGTTATAACCTATACTATACACTACAGTATACTACATTACACAGTACAGTGTACAGTTTATACTATAGTATTGATAGTGTGTTACGCAGTAAGGGTGCAGGTTATAACCTATACTATACACTACAGTATACTACATTACACAGTACAGTACAGTACAGTTATACTATAGTATTGATAGTGTGTTACGCAGTAAGGTGCAGGTTATAACCTATACTATACACTACAGTATACTACATTACACAGTACAGTACAGTACAGTTATACTATAGTATTGATAGTGTGTTACGCAGTAAGGGTGCAGGTTATAACCTATACTATACACTACAGTATACTACATTACACAGTACAGTACAGTACAGTTATACTATAGTATTGATAGTGTGTTACGCAGTAAGGGTGCAGGTTATAACCTATACTATACACTACAGTATACTACATTACACAGTACAGTACAGTTATACTATAGTATTGATAGTGTGTTACGCAGTAAGGGTGCAGGTTATAACCTATACTATACACTGCCAAAATTATAAATTACTTAGATCACAACTCTCTAAATGCGGAACTTAAAAGTGTTGACTTTAGCCCAATATACACAATTAAAAACGCCAACGAAGCTGCTAACTTCTTCCACAGTATCCTATATAGGGCTATCAAAAACAACACTAAAGAAGTCAAAATATCAAACAAGAAAAAAATTCTAAAACCGTGGATAACTCCAGGTATTCTGAAGTGCATTAGAAACCGCGATAATCTATATAAAAAAGTAAAGAAACACCCCGACAATGAGATATATAAAACTATATACAAACGATACCGAAATTTTTGTTCGTCTTTATTAAAAAAACTTAAAAGAGAATATGAGAAGCTACAATTTCAAAACGCAGGGAAAAATAGTAAAAAAATTTGGAAAATAGTTAAAGAGATTACATACTCAACTAAACCCAAAGACAGTCCGATTGAACTTATAAGCACCAATGACCCCCAAAATTCGGCAAACAATGTTAATCAATACTTTGCAAATGTTGGTAAAACGCTAGCAGAAAAAATCAATAAGAATAATCTACAAACGGGACCCTCTACTTTTAACTCCTGTAGCCATTCTTTTTGTCTGCTCCCTACGGATGAAGGGGAGGTTAGGTCTTTGATAGCGGGGTTAAAGAGTGATTGTTCGGTGGGCCTTGATTTGATATCTAGTGATATCTTGAAATCTAATATAGATATTCTAACAGTACCTATAACATACGTCTGTAATTTGTCGCTCACAACCGGTATATTTCCTAAGATCTATAAGAAGTCAAGAGTTCACCCGATACATAAGAGTGGTGACAGAGACTGCGTCAATAATTATAGGCCAATTTCAATTCTCCCTACCCTGTCAAAAATTTTAGAGCGCATCATTAACAAAAGACTTGTTAACTACTTGGAAAGTAAAAATCTTCTCTCACAAGCACAGTTTGGTTTCAGAGCTAAGAGATCCACCGCCGACGCTGTGTCAGAACTAACAAATTATATAGTTAACAATATAGATTCAAAGAAGAAAACCATTGGAATATTCTTAGATTTAGCAAAGGCCTTTGACACAGTCTCTGTCCCTATTCTGTTATCAAAACTTGAAACCCTGGGTATCCGGGATCTTCAATTAAAACTTTTTAAAGATTACCTAACCGACAGAACACAATGTGTTAAAATTGGTAATGTAACTAGTGAAGAGGTCCCAGTGACATTTGGAGTTCCACAGGGCAGTATTCTTGGACCGACGCTGTTCCTAGTCTATATAAATGATTTATGTCAGTTAATGTTTCCCGATTCGAAAATTGTTGCGTTTGCTGATGATACGGCTTTACTTTTCAGTGGTAACTCCTGGCATGAAGTATTTGCTAAAGCTCAGATAGGCATGAACACTGTGATCAGTTGGTTAAATAAGAATTTACTTACATTAAATGTAGAAAAAACGACCTTCATCACGTTTTCCATTCAAACTAATGACAGACCGGATCCCTCTTTGAGTATTGTCTCCCATTCGTGCCCAAATGCAAATGACGCAACTTGTCAGTGTCCCAACCTTAAAAATACTGAATCTACAAAGTACTTAGGAGTAATTATTGACAGAAATCTTAAATTTCATGAACATATTAATCTTCTATCTGCGAGAGTGCGTAGACTTATAGTAATATTTAAAGCCTTAAGAAGCACTGCACCTAAATCTGTAATAAAATCGGTCTACTATGCTCTCTGTCAGTCTCAGCTTGAATACTGTATAACCACGTGGGGTGGCACATGTAAAACTCATTTCTTAAAAGTTGAGAGGGCACAAAGAGCACTTCTAAAGGTTAGTTTGTTTCTACCTTTTTATCACCCAACTACTGATCTCTACTCGAAATGGGATGTACTTACTGTGAGGCAGCTCTTCATCCTAAAAACGGTTATGAAACAACATGCCCTAACAACTTTTGAACCAGAAAGAATCAGAAGCAAACGTCGCAAACATGCAGTCTGTTCTTCATCGTCATTCAAAACTAAGTTTGCACATCGGTTTTTCTGCTACCAGGGTGCAAATTTATACAATAAGGTAAATCTAGCCTTAATGATATATCCCTTGCCAAAAACCAAATGTAAGTCTTTGGTTTCGGACTGGTTAAAACATTTGGATTATAATTTTACAGAAAGTCTACTTCATTCAAATTAAGTTAGTACGATATAAGTTTATAACTTGCACCAAAACCTTCTCACGTAAACATCGACACACTACACCTGACACTCAACACTACACACTAACATTAAACACTCTCATAGACACACACATACACACACCCTCAGGCGCACTGATTAACATTTTGTTTGTTTATAGTTTCTTTTTAACTTCTACCCCCATAATTATAATAACTTTAGTTTTTAGTCTTAAATCTCCTGATCTGTAATGTTTGATTGTTATATATTTTTTGGTTAAGTAAAACTTCCTGTTCTTCCGTGGGGTGGGGACCTGGTGATTTGTAATACAGGCTTTTTACGCCTAACTCAGACACCAGCTCCTCACATTGCTAATAACAAAAAAATATCAAATAATATGTGAAATCTAGAATAAGCTTGTCATTGTGAGGAGAAATAAAGAACTATTACTATTACTATTACTATTACTATTACACTACAGTATACTACATTACACAGCACAGTACAGTACAGTTATACTATAGTATTGATAGTGTGTTACGCAGAAAGGGTGCAGGTTATAACCTATACTATACACTACAGTATACTACATTACACAGTACAGTACAGTACAGTTATACTATAGTATTGATAGTGTGTTACGCAGTAAGGGTGCAGGTTATAACCTATACTATACACTACAGTATACTACATTACACAGCACAGTACAGTACAGTTATACTATAGTATTGATAGTGTGTTACGCAGTAAGGGTGCAGGTTATAACCTATACTATACACTACAGTATACTACATTACACAGTACAGTACAGTACAGTTATACTATAGTATTGATAGTGTGTTACGCAGTAAGGGTGCAGGATATAACCTATACTATACACTACAGTATACTACATTACACAGTACAGTACAGTACAGTTATACTATAGTATTGATAGTGTGTTACGCAGTAAGGGTGCAGGATATAACCTATACTATACACTACAGTATACTACATTACACAGCACAGTACAGTACAGTTATACTATAGTATTGATAGTGTGTTACGCAGTAAGGGTGCAGGTTATAACCTATACTATACACTACAGTATACTACATTACACAGTACAGTACAGTAGAGTTATACTATAGTATTGATAGTGTGTTACGCAGTAAGGGTGCAGGTTATAACCTATACTATACACTACAGTATACTACATTACACAGTACAGTACAGTACAGTTATACTATAGTATTGATAGTGTGTTACGCAGTAAGGGTGCAGGTTATAACCTATACTATACACTACAGTATACTACATTACACAGTACAGTACAGTACAGTTATACTATAGTATTGATAGTGTGTTACGCAGTAAGGGTGCAGGTTATAACCTATACTATACACTACAGTATACTACATTACACAGTACAGTACAGTACAGTTATACTATAGTATTGATAGTGTGTTACGCAGTAAGGGTGCAGGTTATAACCTATACTATACACTACAGTATACTACATTACACAGTACAGTACAGTAGAGTTATACTATAGTATTGATAGTGTGTTACGCAGTAAGGGTGCAGGTTATAACCCTATACTATACACTACAGTATACTACATTACACAGTACAGTACAGTAGTATACTATAGTATTGATAGTGTGTTACGCAGTAAGGGTGCAGGTTATAACCTATACTATACACTACAGTATACTACATTACACAGCACAGTACAGTACAGTTATACTATAGTATTGATAGTGTGTTACGCAGAAGGGTGCAGGTTATAACCTATACTATACACTACAGTATACTACATTACACAGTACAGTACAGTACAGTTATACTATAGTATTGATAGTGTGTTACGCAGTAAGGGTGCAGGTTATAACCTATACTATACACTACAGTATACTACATTACACAGCACAGTACAGTACAGTTATACTATAGTATTGATAGTGTGTTACGCAGTAAGGGTGCAGGTTATAACCCTATACTATACCACTACAGTATACTACATTACACAGTACAGTACAGTACAGTTATAACTATAGTATTGCTAGTGTGTTACGCAGTAAGGGTGCAGGATATAACCTATACTATACACTACAGTATACTACATTACACAGTACAGTACAGTACAGTTATACTATAGTATTGATAGTGTGTTACGCAGTAAGGGTGCAGGATATAACCTATACTATACACTACAGTATAACTACATTACACAGCACAGTACAGTACAGTTATACTATAGTATTGATAGTGTGTTACGCAGTAAGGGTGCAGGTTATAACCTATACTATACACTACAGTATACTACATTACACAGTACAGTACAGTAGAGTTATACTATAGTATTGATAGTGTGTTACGCAGTAAGGGTGCAGGTTATAACCTATACTATACACTACAGTATTACTACATTACACAGTACAGTACAGTACAGTTATACTATAGTATTGATAGTGTGTTACGCCAGTAAGGGTGCAGGTTATAACCTATACTATACACTACAGTATACTACATTACACAGCACAGTACAGTACAGTTATACTATAGTATTGATAGTGTGTTACGCAGTAAGGGTGCAGGTTATAACCGATACTATACACTACAGTATACTACATTACACAGCACAGTACAGTACAGTTATACTATAGTATTGATAGTGTGTTACGCAGTAAGGGTGCAGGTTATAACCTATACTATACACTACAGTATACTACATTACACCAGTACCGGTACAGTACAGTTATACTATAGTATTGATAGTGTGTTACGCAGTAAGGGTGCAGGTTATAACCTATACTATACACTACAGTATACTACATTACACAGTACAGTACAGTTATACTATAGTATTGATAGTGTGTTACGCAGTAAGGGTGCAGGTTATAACCTATACTATACACTACAGTATACTACATTACACAGTACAGTACAGTACAGTTATACTATAGTATTGATAGTGTGTTACGCAGTAAGGGTGCAGGTTATAACCTATACTATACACTACAGTATACTACATTACACAGTACAGTACAGAACAGTTATACTATAGTATTGATAGTGTGTTACGCAGTAAGGGTGCAGGTTATAACCTATACTATACACTACAGTATACTACATTACACAGTACAGTACAGTAGAGTTATACTATAGTATTGATAGTGTGTTACGCAGTAAGGGTGCAGGACTATACACTACAGTATACTACATTACACAGTACAGTACAGTACAGTTATACTATAGTATTGATAGTGTGTTACGCAGTAAGGGTGCAGGTTATAACCTATACTATACACTACAGTATACTACATTACACAGTACAGTACAGTACAGTTATACTATAGTATTGATAGTGTGTTACGCAGTAAGGGTGCAGGATATAACCTATACTATACACTACAGTATACTACATTACACAGTACAGTACAGTACAGTTATACTATAGTATTGATAGTGTGTTACGCAGTAAGGGTGCAGGTTATAACCTATACTATACACTACAGTATACTACATTACACAGTACAGTACAGTAGAGTTATACTATAGTATTGATAGTGTGTTACGCAGTAAGGGTGCAGGTTATAACCTATACTATACACTACAGTATACTACATTACACAGTACAGTACAGTAGAGTTATACTATAGTATTGATAGTGTGTTACGCAGTAAGGGTGCAGGATATAACCTATACTATACACTACAGTATACTACATTACACAGTACAGTACAGTACTGTTATACTATAGTATTGATAGTGTGTTACGCAGTAAGGGTGCAGGTTATAACCTATACTATACACTACAGTATACTACATTACACAGTGCAGTACAGTACAGTTATACTATAGTATTGATAGTGTATTACGCAGTAAGGGTGCAGGTTATAACCTATACTATACACTACAGTATACTACATTACACAGTACAGTACAGTACAGTTATACTATAGTATTGATAGTGTATTACGCAGTAAGGGTGCAGGTTATAACCTATACTATACACTACAGTATACTACATTACACAGTACAGTACAGTTATACTATAGTATTGATAGTGTGTTACGCAGTAAGGGTGCAGGTTATAACCTATACTATACACTACAGTATACTACATTACACAGTACAGTACAGTACAGTTATACTATAGTATTGATAGTGTGTTACGCAGTAAGGGTGCAGGTTATAACCTATACTATACACTACAGTATACTACATTACACAGTACAGTACAGTACAGTTATACTATAGTATTGATAGTGTGTTACGCAGTAAGGGTGCAGGTTATAACCTATACTATACACTACAGTATACTACATTACACAGTACAGTACAGTACAGTTATACTATAGTATTGATAGTGTGTTACGCAGTAAGGGTGCAGGTTATAACCTATACTATACACTACAGTATACTACATTACACAGTACGGTACAGTACAGTTATACTATAGTATTGATAGTGTGTTACGCAGTAAGGTTGCAGGTTATAACCTATACTATACACTACAGTATACTACATTACACAGTACAGTACAGTACAGTTATACTATAGTATTGATAGTGTGTTACGCAGTAAGGGTGCAGGTTATAACCTATACTATACACTACAGTATACTACATTACACAGTACAGTACAGTACAGTTATACTATAGTATTGATAGTGTGTTACGCAGTAAGGGTGCAGGTTATAACCTATACTATACACTACAGTATACTACATTACACAGCACAGTACAGTACAGTTATACTATAGTATTGATAGTGTGTTACGCAGTAAGGGTGCAGGTTATAACCTATACTATACACTACAGTATACTACATTACACAGTACAGTACAGTTATACTATAGTATTGATAGTGTGTTACGCAGTAAGGGTGCAGGATATAACCTATACTATACACTACAGAATACTACATTACACAGTACAGTACAGTACAGTTATACTCATATTGCTGACACTTTCATAATTAAAACTGTTTATCTCGCATTATGCCAATCCTTACTGTCTTATTGTATAACATCTTGGGGAGGAGCCGCTAAAACTCACATACTAAAACTAGAGAGAGCCCAAAGAGCCATATTAAAAGTAAGTTCTTTCCTTCCGATACGATACCCTACGTTTGATCTTTATCAGCGATGTAAGGTACTGACAGTTAGACAACTTTTTATTCTACTGACAGTTACTAAGAAGCACTCAGAACTTTCTTACGACCTCAAAACAATGTCAGGTAAGAGGAGAACTACTGATGTCTGCACGACAAATAGATATAAGCTCAGTCTGGCACATAATTTTTACGGTTTCCTGGGTCCATATTTATATAATAATATGAACAAGCAGCTATTAATTTATCCTCTTTCTAGGGCAGAGTGCAAGAGAAAGGTTTGTTCTTGGCTTCAAGGCATTGATTACAGTGCAACAGAACGTTTATTAAAACCCTTAAGGTAACGTTTGACAGCATGGAACGATTAACAATTAACACACACGTACTCATCACACCATCACCTACACTCTCACCGATACACACACACCCACACATACTCACCCCCAAATCAACATTATTAAGTCACTTTTGCCTCCAGATTTGTTTTACTTTAGTTTATAATTATCCATTTTAATTTTTTTAATTTTTGTTATTACTAATTTGTAAAAGTATTTCATTATGTACAACCTGTATGTTAATTTAATGCAGTCATAGGCCGTTAGTGTCTGGTCCGATGGAGGGTAAGCCTGGTGATCTGTAATACAGGTTTTACCTACATACAGACACCAGTCTCTATTAAGTGTTACCTTGACTTTGTACTGTGTTTGTGATTATGAGAGAACAATAAAGAATATTATTATTATTATTTCCTTTATTTCATTTATGTACATATATTTCACATTTTTAAATATTTTTTATAAAAACATGAAATAAAAAAAAACATTTAAAAATATAAAACATAGTAGCCCACCGGTATCGGGAACAGGGTCCAAGCTACCGGCGGTCAGGGCTCCAGAGAGAGGAACCTCCTAACAATGCGCGCCGTGTCCAGAAGTACCGCTCTCTGAATCAGGCCCTTAATCCAGCTGCCCAACGAGAGCCTCCTTAGATGTTGGTCGAGGCTCTTGGCGATTAAGCCATTGGCTGATACAACTATCGGCACAATGATCGCTGAGTCCACATCCCACATGTCGACAACCTCGCGAGCCAAGTCAAGATACTTGATTTGTTTATCTTTCTCGGCTTTCACGAGGTTCCCGTCATGCGGGACCGTTATGTCAATAATCATTGTGCGCCGCTCTGTTCGATCCACCACCACTATATCAGGCTTATTGGCAACAATAGTCCTGTCAGTGATGATGGATCGATCCCAGTACAATGTGATATTTCCATTTTCGAGAACTGGGTCGGGCACATACCTATAGTACGGCACTTCCGATTCCGCAAGGTTGTATTTCAGTGCAAGTTGCTGATGGATAATCCTGGCTACAAGGTTGTGTCTATGCAAGTACTCTTCGTTAGCAAGACGAGAACACCCGGAGATAATGTGTCGGATTGATTCTCCCGGACGGTGGCATGCCCGACAGATGTCAACCGTGCCATCTTTCACAATATATTTCCGGTAGTTGTTCGTCATCATAACTTCGTCCATAATTGCACAGACAAAACCTTCGGTTTCCCCAAAGAGGTCACCGGAACGCAGCCAGGCTACGGACGCTAACAAATCTACGTCGGGTCCATGTAGGGCCCGGAAAAAGCGTCCGTGAAGCTCCTTACTCTGCCATACCTCCCTGCGATCGTTAGTGTCAAGCACTACAGGTTTGCGCCAGTTCTCTTTAGCCAAGGAGAGCGGAGTGAGGCCCTTGTCCACCGCGACCACATCTCGATGCATCCCCACATCGGCTTCTAGGAAATATTCCCTGAGACTGCATATCTCGCGGTTGTGGAGAGTCTTAGCGTTTAAAAAGCCTCGGCCTCCACACTTTCGCGGGATATACAGTCTCATTACCGATGACCGTGGGTGATGCATTCGATATGCAGTCAACAGCGTACGGACCCTCCGATCCAGGGCGTCGAGTTCCGTCTGAGTCCATTTGAGTACGCCGAAAGAGTACATCAAAACCGGCATGACCCAACCGTTGAAGGCACGCACCTTGTTTCCGCCTGATAGAAGACTATTAAATACTTTCTTCAGGCGGCCAAAGAAGCGCTCCTTCAACGATTGCTTCATGTCAGTAACATTGATGCCCAACGCTTCCGACATACCCAAATACTTATAGGTTTCGGGTGCGGAGAGGGCTCTAAGGTTTATGGAATCCGAGAGTTGGGTTCCCACGGATTCCACAATCTCTCCTCGCTTTACATGCATGACCGCACATTTGTCCACACCAAATTCCATCCTGATGGCGCTACTGAATGTTTCAGTTACTTTCAGTAGCTCCATCAGTTGCAAATTGTTGGGGGCAAAGAGTTTTAGGTCATCCATGTAGAGGAGGTGGGATATAACCTGACCACCTCTCCGCAGACGATATCCTAGACCTGAATCCTCCAGCAGTGTGCTTAGAGGATTCAAGGCTAAGCAGAACCAAAGCGGACTCAAACTATCGCCCTGAAATATGCCCCGCTCGATCCTTATCGGCTCGCTGTTCCTCTGGATATTTCGACATCCTGGATAGCGAAGGACCGTCCTCCATTGCCCCATACACGACATCAGGAAGGTGCGCAGAGTTGCATCTACTTTATACAACTCCAGCACCCTCATGAGCCATGTATGTGGCACCGAGTCATAGGCCTTCTTATAGTCTATCCAACATGTCGACAGATCCTTTCGGAAACGACGAACCTGTTGGCTAATGGCCATATCAATGAGGAGTAGCTCCTTAGTACCACGGGACCCATTCCTACATCCATTTTGAGAGGCAGACATGATGGAGTTGGTGTCTATATGTTCGTTAATTTTAGCTCTCAAAATGGATGTAAGAACTTTATAGACCGTCGGTAGACAAGTGATCGGTCTATAATTTTTGGGCTCCGCAGTACTACCTGATTTATGGAGCAGGTGGGTTATTCCTGTCGTTAGGAACTGGGGCAGCGACCCTGAATGTAAGGCTGACTGGAACTGGGATGCCAAGCGGGCGTGCGACCTTTGTAACCACTTTATCCAAAAGTTGTGCAGTCCGTCCGGTCCTGGAGACTTCCAGTTAGGTAACGGACGGACTGCACGAGCTACATCTTGGGGACAGATGGTAATAGCCCCCATTTCTGATATTGGATCGCAGGCTCGCTCGACCTCCCGAGCCCAATCACCTTCGGTGTGACTGACAGGCACCGACCAGATACTGCGCCAGAAAGAACACATGGCATCATCATCTGGCAGGCGCGTGTCAGTAACACCTTGATCCGGTCGCTCCCAACCCCTATAAACCCACCTTTCATCGCTCTGGAAGTTGCGATTCTGAGTGTATCTGTCCACTCGCCGCTTATACCTACGAATACGGTTTGCCCATGCATAGACTTTCTGCTTCAGGAAGTCGATGCGCTCTGTGACGCGGGACATATAGTCCTGAGGGCTGACATTAGTCCCTGAGAACGCCCGCCTCACAAAGCGCATCACTCTAGGACGAGTATTGCCCTCCCTGAAGCAGGTTAGTTTGCCGATGAGTGCTCTGGCCCCACCAATACGGCGCTCAATTCTGCACTGCCAAGCTGGTACGGATGGTTTCGGTCGTGTAGCTCTAGAATCATTAGCAAATTTGACGTGAGCTACACGACATGCCGCTACAGCCGCGCAGTACAGAATCGAATGAGTATCAGTGAGGTCTTCGCAGTCATCAAAATAGTTTGACAACTGCGAATCCAGAGCCGCCACAAGCGCCCTATTTTTGTTATGCATGGGCAAACGAGGTAAGCGTGGTCTAAGTTCGGGAGACAAGAAACGATATTCCCGAATCGCATCTTCCAAAGCACTCCTCAATTCTTCATTGCACTGGGTACTTACGTTTGTAGCCCTGTCATCACTTCCTTCGTCAACTTGGTTTGTGTCAGACTGTGGTGGTACTATATTAGTCTGCGACGGCGGGGGGGCAATGACATGGCTACTCTGCATTTCAATTCGCAGGCGATCTAGTACAGTGTCATCCAACATATGATTACGCTGGATGACCCGCACTTGATCCGACAGTCGTTGTGCCGAAACGTTGACAGCTGACTCAAGCACCTGAAAAAGAGAGAGCATCCGAACACGGTACGCGGTCAGATTGTTTCCTCCCTCTGTAGCCCCATAGTATGAGCGCATGACGTTCTCATTAATGGATGGGGTCCATCTCATGCGCTGCACACTTCCGCCGGGAGCTGGGACCCTTTCAGAGGCCGGTGGGCCTCGAGATCCTAAGCCATCCGGCGGCCGGCGTCCTCCCCGTCGGCGAGCAGGTGGTGGCGTCGTGGGCGGGGAGAAATATTCGTCGCTCGAGCTCGACGCAGCTACCGCGGCCGGTGTCGTCACAGCGCTTACAATGGGGCTGGGTACCGGCGGCGGCGAGGCGGAGCTGAGCGACGAGTCCGGAGGTGGTGGGCGTGCTCTTCGTGCGGCTGATCTTGTCAACATTTATTTAGTTTCATCCTTAGTTTTCATTATCATCATTTCATTTTGTTTGTTGGAGGTGACATGACAGATGTCACCTCCGATTCGGCATTATTTTAGAATTATATTATGGTTTAAATAGGTTGATTGTTTCAGTATTTTTTAGGTTGTATCTTGATTTTGATGACTTCTGCATTTACTTGGGTTTCTTATAAAATGAAAAACTGTGTCTAAAATAAATAAAACTAAGATAATTATGAAACCAATTTTTTTTGGCTTGTTGACGTTAGTGTTGCCAGCTTATTATTTTTATTATTATTATTATTACTATAGTATTGATAGTGTGTTACGCAGTAAGGGTGCAGGTTATAACCTATACTATACACTACAGTATACTACATTACACAGCACAGTACAGTACAGTTATACTATAGTATTGATAGTGTGTTACGCAGTAAGGGTGTAGGTTATAACCTATACTATACACTACAGTATACTACATTACACAGTACAGTACAGTTATACTATAGTATTGATAGTGTGTTTACGCAGTAAGGGTGCAGGTTATAACCTATACTATACACTACAGTATACTACATTACACAGTACAGTACAGTTATACTATAGTATTGATAGTGTGTTACGCAGTAAGGGTGCAGGTTATAACCTATACTATACACTACAGTATACTACATTACACAGTACAGTACAGTACAGTTATACTATAGTATTGATAGTGTGTTACGCAGTAAGGCTGCAGGTTATAACCTATACTATACACTACAGTATACTACATTACACAGTACAGTACAGTACAGTTATACTATAGTATTGATAGTGTGTTACGCAGTAAGGGTGCAGGTTATAACCTATACTATACACTACAGTATACTACATTACACAGTACAGTACAGTACAGTTATACTATAGTATTGATAGTGTGTTACGCAGTAAGGGTGCAGGTTATAACCTATACTATACACTACAGTATACTACATTACACAGTACAGTACAGTACAGTTATACTATAGTATTGATAGTGTGTTACGCAGTAAGGGTGCAGGATATAACCTATAGTATACACTACAGTATACTACATTACACAGTACAGTACAGTACAGTTATACTATAGTATTGATAGTGTGTTACGCAGTAAGGGTGCAGGTTATAACCTATACTATACACTATAGTATACTACATTACACAGTACAGTACAGTACAGTACAGTTATACTATAGTATTGATAGTGTGTTACGCAGTAAGGCTGCAGGTTATAACCTATATTATACACTACAGTATACTACATTACACAGTACAGTACAGTACAGTTATACTATAGTATTGATAGTGTGTTACGCAGTAAGGGTGCAGGTTATAACCTATACTATACACTACAGTATACTACATTACACAGTACAGTACAGTACAGTTATACTATAGTATTGATAGTGTGTTACGCAGTAAGGGTGCAGGATATAACCTATAGTATACACTACAGTATACTACATTACACAGTACAGTACAGTACAGTTATACTATAGTATTGATAGTGTGTTACGCAGTAAGGGTGCAGGTTATAACCTATACTATACACTATAGTATACTACATTACACAGTACAGTACAGTACAGTACAGTTATACTATAGTATTGATAGTGTGTTACGCAGTAAGGCTGCAGGTTATAACCTATATTATACACTACAGTATACTACATTACACAGTACAGTACAGTACAGTTATACTATAGTATTGATAGTGTGTTACGCAGTAAGGGTGCAGGTTATAACCTATACTATACACTACAGTATACTACATTACACAGTACAGTACAGTACAGTTATACTATAGTATTGATAGTGTGTTACGCAGTAAGGGTGCAGGTTATAACCTATACTATACACTACAGTATACTACATTACACAGCACAGTACAGTTATACTATAGTATTGATAGTGTGTTACGCAGTAAGGGTGCAGGTTATAACCTATACTATACACTACAGTATACTACATTACACAGTACAGTACAGTACAGTTATACTATAGTATTGATAGTGTGTTACGCAGTAAGGGTGCAGGTTATAACCTATACTATACACTACAGTATACTACATTACACAGTACAGTACAGTTATACTATAGTATTGATAGTGTGTTACGCAGTAAGGGTGCAGGATATAACCTATACTATACACTACAGTATACTACATTACACAGTACAGTACAGTTATACTATAGTATTCCGAAGTACTCTTTTCAGTGTGTATGCTTTGCTGAAAACATTTAAGGTTCATTCAAAATAATGTTGAAAAAGTCATAAATAAACGTTTAAAGTTGTAGTGCACACTGAAAAAATACTTTCTAAATACCCAAACATAAAATATGTTTGGGTATTTAGAAAGTAGTTTTCCATAAAACACAATGTTTGTTCACATGTTTTAAGACTAAATGGCAAACGCAGATTAAATATTTTTTCACTCCGTATACTACACCTATGTATTCCTCCACACTTGTTAGCAACAACACCTAACCCACGCATCGCTGTGCTCGGCAGTACTGATAGCGACTCTGATGGGTATCAGTCGCTAATTACAGCGGTAGGTACGCTCGACAACAACGTGTTAGCGGCTACTTCGACGTTATCTATTGTGAAGGCATTACCTATGTATTGGGGTTTCTTGGGCGAAGTAATAACCTGACTTGGTATTATTCACAGCTAGGTATTTTAAGGGTGATCAGACTGTTAGATAACTACCTCATGTCATGTTCGTGAACGGGCGCCGTCAGTTGGGACTGGTCGTCTCTTAGCTGCCACGGCTTATTTTTAATTTAGTTGTTTTAGTTTTTATCTTTTTATTACGGAAGTTTTGTAACGTGCACGGTTTTCACGTGAACGATGTAACCAATATTTTGTAAAAATATTTTGATTTAAAAGAGTGTCCGTGGAGTTTATTGCCCGTTCTTCTCCATAGGGACCTACTACGCTTTGGAATGGGCAACTAGCTTCATCTTTCTGACTGACCGACCCATTGACAATTCAAAAGTGCCTGTAATTGGATTATTTGAAATAAATGCTTTAAGTTTTGAGTTTTGACCTATTCGTTTCTTTTAAAAATCGTAGCTCGTTAGAGCATTTTATCATGTACTAGGTACGAGAAACGTATTATGAGTCAATGGCCATAATGTCTGTTCTCTGACGATTTGAGGAAAGTTCCAATTAGCTAGGTACTAATATAGGTACCCACTCTTTTTTAAGGAGTTCAGGTAAAGAAGGAGGTTATAACTTGAATTTGTTTTTAGGGTTCCGCACCTTAAAAGGAAAAAACGGAACCCTTATAGGATCACTCGTGTGTCTGTCCATCTGTCACAGCCAATTTGTTCCGAATCGAATGGACCGATTAAGTTGAAATTTGGAACACATATGAATTTCTATGACCCATCACGGACGTGTAACGTAAATAAATTAATTTTCAATATGGGGTCACTTTTGAGAAAATTAAAAAAAAAAGTTTTGCAAACTGTCCCGGGTGTAATATCATATGAAAGGGCTTACTTACTGTGAGGATCTCAATTAGAGTTTTTTTAATAATTTTAAAATTATTAGATTTAAAGTTATTTAAGAAAATAGACTAAAATTGACCATTCCTCCCCCTTATCTCCGAAAATACTGATCCTAAAATTTTGAAAAAAAAAAAAAACAGGAAAAGATTCTATATCTATAGATTACAGGAAAACCTAATAAGAAGTCTATGGTCTTAAAATAACATGGTAAATCTCTCAATATTGTGCAACCAAACTTACATTTGCAGTTAGAATGTATGGCAGAACATGTTTTTCAACTACGATGTTATGTTTGTTCTTGGGATAAATTCGTCCCAACTACGGAACCCTTCATTGTGCGTGGTCCGACACGCACTTGGCTGGTTTTTTTGTATGTGAATGTTACGTGGTGTCCTCTCCGATTCATAATCCATCGAAATGAATATATTTTTTAAATAATTCAGTTGTTAATAAGTTCTACAAAAATGTAGTGTCGCATAGATTCATAAGAAAAAGCGCTCGAAGTCAACATAATTATATAAAGTATACTTAACATCGACCTGTACATATCTATACTTACTTATTAAAAAATAAAGTCGCTTTTCGTGTCTGTCTGTGTGTCCGCGCTGTTCTTCTAAACTACGCAACGGATCTTGATGCAGTTTCACTACCATATAGAATTTATTGCGAAAGGTTTATTTATGTATGATACATTAATATTTAACTTGATACAATAATATATTATAGAAACCTGAATGTTTTGTCAAGTCGTAAAAACCGTGCCAAGCAGGGCCGGGGCGCTAGTATTATTATAGGTATAAACGTAAACTACCGTCGCCCAATGGTGACCTCGGGGCCTCGGGCTTATGGCGCCTCTTCACAATCGGCGATCATAGACGATTACCTGAAAAACTAAACTAAACTACAGAATGCGACGGATTTCGATAAAGTTTGGCATCGAGGTAGATGGCATCCTGGGGAAGGACATAGGCCTCTTTTTGTCTCAAAAATAATCCTAAAGGGGGTGATAAAGGGTATGAAAGTTTATGATCGCACCATTACAATATTTGTCCCCCTATGAGGTTCGGTTGACATACGAACGCACATTGACATGAACCTATGCGGTATCATGCGGCAATCAATGGCTCATGTAATTAGTATGTACTATTGTATATAGTGCAACCTTAATATAAAACGGTGCCATCTAGCGGAACATCTCCGTAGTACGTTATCGCGATGGTTATTGATGGCGGGATTTCGCGCGCATCACGATAGTATGTCCCGCCCACTTGCAGAGTTAGGGCCGGATCCACCGGTGCGGCGCAGTAGATACCGCCTGCGTTCCATTCACGCGACAAGAAGAGACAGAAGATTCACTAACAAAGCTGGAACACTAAGTGGACCGTAGAAGATTAAAATAATTTACAACGAAGAAGAAAACTATTCATCATGAGTGTTGGTATGTTGATCGCATGCGTGACTGCTAAACATGAGGTCCTCGGTTCGATCCCCAGGTCCAGCAAAGTGTTTATGGGTTTTCCAGCAGCAATATTAACCGGGCACAATCCTAACTCTGGAGTTAGGATTGTGCCCGGTTAATAGGAATAGGCTCATCCCGTGATACATGAGACTTACGCATAACTAGCCGAATGTGACTCCATTATAAGCTGGCCTGGCCTTACTGAGACTGCGATTTACGCTAATCCAGCTCAAGGTCAAATAATCACTACTGACGTGCGGCCTTCTGTACATCATCATACTCGTATTGTATGTTATATTGTATATATCTCTGGCTGCCTGCTCGTGGAATACAAGTAGTTCTGAACAGCAAATACCGACAATCCAATTGGCACAGTAGCGTTACTCTGCCATAGATCTCAGATTCAATACCCATTCGTAACAAATATTTGTACAGCCTACAAACAGTTTGAGCTCTCGGTGTTTCTGTATGAGATTTGTGTTTGTAAACGCATCCAAGTGGCTGAGGATCGAGGTCATGCCGTTAGAGAGGCTTTTGTTCAGGAACCAGTACCTCTTACAGCAGCATTATCTTAGTATTACTTCACAGTGAAGTACTCCATACTGAAGTAATATAAAAATATAATACTGCTCTACGTAGGAGGTTGTGGTATATTCACAGGACGTTGAACATAACATAACATGATATCAGCACGCTTGTAGTCCCCGAAGGGAAAGCAGAGGTGCCTATCATGCCACCACATTTCGCCAGTATATTAACGTCCCATGTACTAGGGGGTGAGCTGATTCTCATCTACTACACAAATCCACACTCCGCTACTGAGAAATTCCTGATTGAAAAACCTGATGACTCTTTGCACGGCTTGCAGGTCGTACAGCCGCATCACTTTCCCATCTTTTCCACATTTCTTCTTTGGCCTCGTCTTTTCCCGTTACGCGGGGTTGGCTTTCCCAATCATGTGACGCCATTTATTTCGGTTTTGTGCGTCATTTTCCGTAAGTCCCATCTCCCTCATATCCTTTTGGACCTTCGTCAATCATGTGGTTTGCGGTCTTCCTCTTCCACTGTTCTTTGTAGCCATTTTCACGACATGGTTGTCTGTTCGTCGAAGTACATGACCGTACTATCTTAGCCTGGACTCTTTTACGTTATCCGCTATTTCGGAAACCTTGAACCTCTAATATATTCATTGTGCACCTTGACTCTGAGTGTGACTCTCCTGCCCACCGTAGCATACGCATTTCTGTTCGTTGCGCACCTTGTGTCTGAGTGTGACTCTCCTGCCCATCGTAGCATACGCATATCTGTTCGTTGCGCGTCTTGTCTCTGAGTGTGACTCTCCTGCCCATCGTAGCATACACATTTCTGTTCGTTGCGCACCTTGTCTCTGAGTGTGACTCTCCTGCCCATCGTAGCATACGCATTTCTGTTCGTTGCGCACCTTGTCTCTGAGTGTGACTCTCCTGCCCATCGTAGCATACGCATTTCTGTTCAATGCGCACCTTGTCTCTGAGTGTGACCCTCCTGCCTATCGTAGCATACGCATTTCTGTTCGTTGCGCACCTTGTCTATGAGTGTGACTCTCCTGCCCATCGTAGCATACGCATTTCTGTTCGTTGCGCACTTTGTCTCTGAGTGTGACTCTCCTGCCCATCGTAGCATACAAATTTCTGTTCGTTGCGCACCTTGTCTCTGAGTGTGACTATCCTGCCCACCGTAGCATACGCATTTCTGTTCTTTTCGCACCTTGTCTCTGAGTGTGACTCTCCTGCCCATCGTAGCATACGCATTTCTTTTCGTTGCGCACCTTGTCTCTGAGTGTGACTCTCCTGCCCATCGTAGCATACGCATTTCTGTTCGTTGCACACTTGGTCTCTGAGTGTGACTCTCCTGCCTATCGTAGTATACGCATTTCTGTTCGTTGCGTACCTTGTCTCTGAGTGTGACTATCATGCCTACCGTAGCATACGCATTTATGTTCGTTGCGCACCTTGTCTCTGAGTGTGACTCTCCTGCCCGTCGTAGAATTCGCATTTCTGTCTTTTTGAGTTTTTGTTCGTGGCTCTTTTCCATCGCCCTTTCCATTTTCTTTTAGAATTTCTTACCTCAAAAGAGTAGCAACGATTAAAACACCCTCACTCGACGCACTCATGTTTGAATGATAGAAAATTTTCAAGCCAGGAGGCATGAAATTGAAATGGGCGTGCGATTTTATTGTACATGCTGTTTACCTTAACATCTATACCAATTTTGAACGGTATCAAACTTGCCCGTATGCCCGGCAACAATTGTACGTGTTGTTAGGTTAGGTTGGACTCGAGGTGGCCCTGCACAAGTCCGAGGTCATGTGTTTCCATGGTCTTTGGAACGCGCCACCGTCAGGTTCCCAAATAACGTTCACATCGGAGTCGAGTCGACGATGAAGTACCTGGGACTCGTCCTCGACAACCGGTGGAACTTCGTGGAGCATTTTCGACGTTTGGCTCCCAGACCGGAGCGGGCCGGGGCTGCCTTAAAGCGGCTCCTGCCCAATCTGGGGGTCTAAACGCCTCCTACCGGAGGCTTTACTCGGGGGTCGTGCGGTCCATGGCCCTTTACGGGGCGCCGGTGTGGGCGCGTTTCCTGAGGCTGCGACCAGCCCGCCGGTTGAACGCGTCCCAGAGGGACATGGCCATCCGGCTAGTCCGGGGATACCGCACGGTCTCCTGTGAGGCGGCGGGCCTCCTTGCCGGATTACCGCCATGGGATCTGGAGGCAAAAGTCCTCGCGCACGTGTGGGAGTGGCGCGAGGACGCGAAACGCCGGGGCGTAAATCAGCTGCTGCGAGAAATCACGGTACAGCGGACAGAGCTCCGGCGGGATCTCATGGCGACATGGAGAGTGCGATTGTCGCAACTCAGCGCTGGGCACGCCACATTTGCGGTGATAAGTCCCCTCTTTGAGGAGTGGTTGGAGAGGCGCCACGGCGTCCTCACCATTCGCCTTCCTTCGGGAGGTTCCTGTTTCGGATAAAACGGGAGGAAACGCCCGGGTGTCACCATTGTGTGGATCGCCCGGTGGACACGGTGGAGCATACAGTGGAGGTCTGTCCGGCTTGGGCGGAGCACCGCCGTGTTCTAACGGAGGCGATCGGCGGTGGCAATCTCTCGCGTCCAAACCTGGTCCAGGCCATGGTGCGGAGCGAGAGTGCATGGGAGGCCGTCACCTCCTTCTGCCAAGCAGTAATGCTCGCGAAGGAGCAGGCGGAACGCGTGAGGGAGAGGCAATAGCCGCGCCCTCGCGCCCCTAGCCACCGCAGGAGACGCCCTGGCCGGCGGGAATCTATCGCCGATTCCCGGCCACCGTAGGCGCGGGCTTGCGGACGACCAGTAATGGGCAGCTCGCCGTCCGGTAAGGACCAGGCCCGGGTCGACGGCGCGTTGTGATCCACGCGCGCCTCAAAGAGATGTCAGCAGTGATGGGGTCCAATTGGGCCGATGCCGCCGGGGTCGCGGGTTGTTCGAAAGAGATACCGTGGCCCCGGCATCGGCAACTGAAGGAACACCGGTGGGTTTTAGTCAGTAAAAGTCTGACACGCCCTCCCGCTCCGCTCAGAGCGGGAGAAGTCATTTGATGATTTCCCATCCACAAAAAAAAAAAAAAAAAAAAAAAAAAAAGGCGGTGCCAGTCAATTGTTGCTACAATTTTCTAGTATGCCACAGGCGCCGTTATGGCAAGTTTATTAAATAAATAGTTATAATTTATTTAAAAATGTAAATCTAACATGTAAATAATATGTAAGAGTTGCCCTTCTGTCTCTGTTTCGTGTTGCCGTGCCCCCGATCCGTATCTGTGGTAATGAGAAAGATATCCCCTCGATACGAGTTAATACACTCGTTTTTACTTCTTATTCGATCTTGCCGCTGGTTCCTTTTCGTGGCGTTCAGCTAATCAAACCGTTATTGTTAAAAAGGTTTTATTTTTGAACAAGCTTGAATACTGATTGGGGAATCGTGTTTGTGTACGGGAAGGCCTTGCAAAACGTTTAGTTAGGTTAGGTTACTTACTGTTTTATTTTTTGTTTGGTGAATAAGGATACTTATCCAATAACATTTAGATTTTACAGACCGAAGACCACTTAACAAACTATTATCAGCCTAATAATGTTCCCACAGCAGGTACACAGGCCTCTACGCGAGAGGGAGTGCGCCGTAAGGCAGTAATCCACCACGCGGGCCCAGTGCGGGTTGGTGGATGTCATACGTCTTCGATTTTTTGGTTCTAGGACATGTGTCTTCACTAGGTTTTACTTTACCGTTTTGAAAGCAGTGGTGATAGTATAATTAATATAAAATAAAGTGCCTGCCTGGGTTCGAACCCACACCCTACAACTCGTAAGACGCAGCCATTTCTACTGGGACACCACTGCTCTACGAAGGTTTATCTGATAGAAAATTGTTATGGAGGCATGGTTATACTGGTATTCAGCTGCATCCGGTTAGTCTGGAAACCGAGCCCGAGGTTAATCTGAAGACAGAGGTGTAGGCATGGTCAATCTGAAGATAGAGTTGGAGGCATGGTCAATCTAAAGACACAGTTGGAGGCATGGTCAATCTGAAGACACAGTTGGAGGCATGATCAATCTAAAGCCACAGTTGGAGGCATGGTCAATCAGAAGACACAGTTGGAGGCATGGTCAATCTGAAGACACAGTCGGAGGCATGGTCAATCTGAAGACACAGTTGGAGGCATGGTCAATCTGAAGACACAGTCGGAGGCATGGTCAATCTGAAGACACAGTTGGAGGCATAGTAAATCTGAAGACACAGTCGGAGGCATGGTCAATCTGAAGACAGTTGGAGGCATAGTAAATCTGAAGACACAGTCGGAGGCATGGTCAATCTGAAGCCACAGTTGGATGCATGGTCAATCAGAAGACACAGTTGGAGGCATGGTCAATCAGAAGACACAGTTGGAGGCATGGTCAATCAGAAGACACAGTTGGAGGCATGGTCAATCTGAATACACAGTTGGAGGCATGGTCAATCTGAAGACACAGTTGGAGGCATAGTAAATCTGAAGACACAGTCGGAGGCATGGTCAATCTGAAGACACAGTTGGAGGCATGGTCAATCTGAAGACACAGTTGGTGGCATGATCAATCTGAAGACACAGTTGGAGACATGGTCAATCTGAAGACAGTTGGAGGCATGGTCAATCCGAAGATAGAGTTGGAGGCATGGTCAATCTAAAGACACAGTTGGAGGCATGGTCAATCTGAAGACACAGTTGGAGGCATGATCAATCTGAAGCCACAGTTGGAGGCATGGTCAATCAGAAGACACAGTTGGAGGTATGGTCAATCAGAAGACACAGTTGGAGGCATGGTCAATCTGAAGACACAGTTGGAGGCATGGTCAATCTGAAGACAGTTGGAGGCATGGTCAATCTGAAGACACAGTTGGAGGCATGGTCAATCTGAAGACAGTTGGAGGCATAGTCAATCTGAAGACACAGTTGGAGGCATGGTTAATCTGAAGACACAGTCGGAGGCATGGTCAATCTGAAGACACAGTTGGAGGCATGGTCAATCTGAAGACACAGTCGGAGGCATGGTCAATCTGAAGACACAGTTGGAGGCATAGTAAATCTGAAGACACAGTCGGAAGCATGGTCAATCTGAAGACACAGTTGGAGGCATGGTCAATCTGAAGACACAGTTGGTGGCATGATCAATCTGAAGACACAGTTGGAGGCATGGTCAATCTGAAGACACAGTTGGAGGCATGGTCAATCTGAAGACACAGTTGGAGGCATGGTCAATCTGAAGACAGTTGGAGGCATGGTCAATCTGAAGACACAGTTGGAGGCATGGTCAATCTGAAGACAGTTGGAGGCATAGTCGATCTGAAGACACAGTTGGAGGCATGGTCAATCTGAAGACACAGTCGGAGGCATGGTCAATCTGAAGACACAGTTGGAGGCATGGTCAATCTGAAGACACAGTCGGAGGCATGGTCAATCTGAAGACACAGTTGGAGGCATAGTAAATCTGAAGACACAGTCGGAAGCATGGTCAATCTGAAGACACAGTTGGAGGCATGGTCAATCTGAAGACACAGTTGGTGGCATGATCAATCTGAAGACACAGTTGGAGGCATGGTCAATCTGAAGACACAGTCGGAGGCATGGTCAATCTGAAGACACAGTTGGAGGCATGGTCAATCTGAAGACACAGTCGGAGGCATGGTCAATCTGAAGACACAGTTGGAGGCATAGTAAATCTGAAGACACAGTCGGAAGCATGGTCAATCTGAAGACACAGTTGGAGGCATGGTCAATCTGAAGACACAGTTGGTGGCATGATCAATCTGAAGACACAGTTGGAGGCATGGTCAATCTGAAGACACAGTTGGAGGCATGGTCAATCTGAAGACACAGTTGGTGGCATGATCAATCTGAAGACACAGTTGGAGACATGGTCAATCTGAAGACAGTTGGAGGCATGGTCAATCCGAAGACAGAGTTGAAAATTCTCATATTCCAGTAATGTTTCCGCTTATTTAAAACGAAGAACATCAAGAAATGCTGGCGGCAGAAACCAGACCTAGCTTAGTGATGTAATCTCAAATTACCTCGTCCATACACTTGTATAGTTTCTGTCCGAATGCGACACAATACTGCATTATTAGTACAATCAAACACAAGTATTCCTATTGTCAATGATGTCACAGTCCATTCGTGCAGTATATAATATTGATCAGTGGTCAGGTGGGCACATTCGGCGACACAAGCTGTGCTGTCATCATGCTGGGAGCTGCAGGATTGTATCTCTTAGCTGTTTGTTTTGTTTCTGTGAGTGTTACTTTATTTTTAACTGAAACTTTTGCTAGCTACGGTGTTCGGTTATTTATCAGTAAAACCCGCGAATTTTATCATTCACTTGTTTTTCTTGTAATATCGTGTTGGTGTGCGGTAAAGTGTCTATCTATTTTATAATTGCCGGCACGAGTCGTGAGCACAAATTTCACCTTAACTTTAACTGCCCTCATCAGCGTGCTCTTGTATTCTGTTTTCTATCTGTATCTAAATATGCTTGATAGTTTATTGAATTTATTGCTCCCGCCCGTGAGTAACCTGCCGTAATAAGAAATAGGATTCGTTAGATTTAAGAGTAGAGTTTGTGCTCACGACTCGTGCCGGCAACTCTACAATGTTTAATGTGGAACGACTGCCATTTCACCACTTCATTTAAACTACATTTATTTATGTATTGTTTGGTTTAGCTCTATTTAGCTGGTCTTTACAAACTAATTCATACATGGTTCTTGAGTAGAGTAGTCTTCTGATTTATTGATTGATAAAAGTGATGACTTAAAATCAAATCTAAACATAATACATAAAACTATACTCTATACCAGTATACTCTGTACCAGGGTGGCCAACCGGTCGATCGCAATAGACTGGTCTATTAGTCCAGTCGATCGTGGCAAGGCAAAAAATATAAATACGTAGAACAGACTGCGCAACGTAACGCAGTCACTAACTGACAGATGCTCAAACGCAATGCTCACACTAATATAAATAAGTAGGAAATTATTATGAATAATTTCCAGTTTTCTATTTTCCCTCTTAATAACATAAAAAATACAAAATAATTGAGTACTGAACTATGCTGTTTCATTTAAGATTTCAAGAATTATTTAATTGGTAGATCGTACAGGGTGACGTCAGTGAACAGTAGATCTTGGGTCTAACCAAGTTGGTCACTCCTGCTCTAAGTATATACTCTATACTGTATTTAATCTTTGGCGGCATTCCATGTTTAGCTCACGAATGAATCATCACAACTTTTCTCTAGAACGCTTATGTATTTGTAAGTATTCTCGTGACTTCATTTCTCAGTTGAATTTAATGACATCCATTAGGAAGTCGGAATAAGAGGCCTAACTATGTAAGGTATTATTACAGCATTGTTCAGCGAGGCTGTTGGTCGCACTCGAAGACCAGGACTACAGCCAGGCCGGGCCGAAGGAAGTGCTCGTCGATAGAGTAAGTATATCGTGAGTCAGCGTTACAATGCCCTCCTGCATGTTAATGTTAGCATCTTACTGACTGGCTAACAATTTGCCGATACGAGCTGTTCTCATAGAAATCGTGCCGAAGTTGGTAAATATTATTGGAAGATGCTTCTCACTCCATTCTATGTAGAGTATACATAATCTCTTTCTATCACCGTGACATTTAATTTTCTCTTCAATACACTTCCTCGAAAACTGCTTCATATCGCACTACGATTAGGTTCGCAATGCAAAATATTTCACACGCGTGCGATTTTTCATTTTCCAACACGTGTGCGGGAATAAAAATTGCCACAGATAACTTATACCTATAATTAGTCCAAATTGGTTCAATGCCTCTATTCACACCGTCTCTATTCTGAGGTGAATGTTTTTTTTTTATTTATCTCGGAAAAGAGTTAAGCGTCTTCACGACGTTAATATTTTTTGAATATTCAAATAATGTTTATAAATAGAATATCATCAAAAAGCATGAATAGTACAATAAAAAAAACGTTTATGAACAAATTAACATTTATTTGTGCGCTAAACTCAAAAATATTAGAAATTTCTATTTTTCATAATATATTAGGCTGTTTATCGGCTTTATACCTTTGCTTCTCCTTCAACCTGGCGAAAGCAAAGCGCGGAAAAAAAAAAGAAAATTTAAATCATAATTTCTTTAATTCGTGACAAAAATATTTTACGTTATTTTATTTTATTTCTTCAAAAGTGTATTGAAAAACGTCGTTTGATACACGTGGACATTTGTTATTGCAGTTATCGGCTCAAAAACAACCTCGCCTACGGCTCGGGTGTTAATTCCGCTTCGAATGCAATATTTAACAAAAAATCTCCACTTGTATCAAAACGTACTATTTCTTAATTTTTGATGTCGCGCCGTACAATACCAATATACCTTTTTACAATCCGTTATTTTGTCTTTCGTTTCTTCCGTCCCTACAGTGGTCTCGTTTTGAGTTTGAGTTTTACCAGTATTTTGAAGTTGTAATACTTTATTTTAAACAGGCCCAATTATTAACCCAAAGTTTTGTTTTGACTTGGGAATATGATTTCGACTCAAATGGCGAATTTCACGAATTAAGCTAAACGCGATTAAGAGCGTTGAAGAGTGTCAGTGTCAATATTCCACAACAGTGACGTCACTCACTCGCTCTTGAACGCGGTTAAATGTGATATTCGCGTTCTGTTTCCGCGGAAAAATTCACCCTTTCTCATTTATTTATCAGACCACAAACATCAGTTACAAACAAGATTCTCCACCATCCTCAGATGAAAAAAGTCCTGAGCCGCATGACAGCCGTGCAGGCAGCGCACCCTCGTCTGCAGCGCTTGTACAAGTTGCTGAAGAAGGAACTGCGCCAGAGTTTGCAGCAGGACAGCCGGCTTCAGGTGCTGGACTTCAGCAAGACTTTGCGGCCCACGTATGACGTGGTTAAGCTGAACAGGGTGTACACCACGGAGCCGGCGTTCGTAGCCAGATAGGAGGCAGTTGTGTTAAGTTCGTGGCTAGATCATTAGAGACATTTGTGTTAAGCCTGATTTATACAGTGCGATTTAATTGGCAGTGGTATGCATTAAGTTAAATCAATAATAAAAGTATCATAGATTGTGTCGCATGATCCAAACCGCTCACACGATGCGTGTTCACACGATGTATGTTCACACGATGCATGTTCACAGGATGCATGTTCACACGATGCATGTTCACACGATGTATGTTCACACGATGCATGTTCACACGATGTATGTTCACACGATGCATGTTCACACGATGCATGTTCACACGATGCATGTTCACACGATGTATGTTGACACAATACATGTCATTTCAGTATTTTTTATAAAATAGGGGGCAAGCTTATTGCCATCATCTAAAAAAAAAAAAAAAACCACATTAACATTAAATTGGTCTTGTGTCTGTGAGAGGTAGTGGGCCGTACCGTCACAGTATTAATCGAATGTGGGTGTCGTCAGGCGGTGCGGTCCGCGGCTGCGTCTCCCGTACACGCTTAATTTTGCGCACGCACTCAATCGTTGAATTATTTTTTTTACATTAAATTCCAGCCTGTCGTGCAGGTGTACCGATTTTACATTTCGGCAAATAAGTAGAATAGGTACGTAACAGCGTCGTGATAGTTTGCACTGAGTGGCAACGTCGCATTTTAAAGGGTTCATTGAATCATTGACCTAGTGATCCAATTCTACAGAGTGTTTAAATTTGTTCAAAATGAAAACTCTACTTTTTGACGTAATTACTGGACCGATTTCGTTCATTTTTTGTATATCGTCAGAAAAGGCGATACCAAGTGTGTCCTAGAAATTATTGCACATAAGCGGTCCCCATACTGTATAGTCCGTAGCTTGAGATAACATTTAGTCTTTATTTCGTTAAAGTCGGTCTACTCGGTCAAATATTATAACAATTTACAGTCATAAAAATAACTTAGCTAACACGTCACACATTCACTTACGGGCTACGGGGTCAATGGTAGTCAATCTCAAAAATTAATGATGATCATATATGATTTTAGGCCCACTAGCACCGCAAATCACAAAATACGTTGAGCGCTAAACGAATATTTATCATTATTCTATTTCTGTTAATTTTGAAGTTGTCAGGGATGGAATGATGTTTTAAACATGTTCAGCGCTAACTGTGTTTATGGTTTTTGGTGCAAGCGGGCCTTGGAATCATAAAAACCTGTTTTATATAAAAGATTAGATAGAATATAAAAGATAGTCTATTTGAATTTATTATTTGTTTCTCTGTCTATTTGTTACCTTTTCACGCCTTAACGGATGACCTGGGTTCGAACATAGGATAATTCATATTCCGGTAGTACGTTCCCCTAAGATAATTTCCGAGAAACACGTTATATGAACTCAACAACAACACAACAACAACAACTCAACAACAACAACAACAACTCATTAAGACCAAGTAATCAAATCTTGACATTTGAGAATACAAAATTACTGATAGTAATTCTGTAAATACATATTTGTTACTGTCACGAATCACACTTTAATCAATATTGTAGTACATCCAGATACTGAGCTGCAAATTGCATAAAAAGTAAGTTTAAAAACTAAAACCCACTACTGAAAAATCACGCTCTAAAAAGCATGAAATAAGAAAATATTCTCACCTGAAATTAGAAAAAGACAGACAAATTAAAAATCCGAGTCACACGTCATGCACAAATCGAACAGATTACGTGTGAGACTCCGGATTTTTAATATGTCAGTCTTTTTCTAATTTCAGATGAGAATATTTTCTTGTTTCATATTTTTAGAGTGTGATTTTTCAGTAATAGTCGGGTTTTAGTTTTTAAACTTACTTTTTATTTAAATTATTTTGGGGTAATAAGTTCGTGATAAAGTATTTGCAGAGCGACTTTAAATTTTGAAAGTAGAATAATTATTATGTAATTATGTATTTTCTGTAGGTTTGGAGAGAAAATATATTTGGCTCACATCTGCGGCGTGATTTTATAAATTATTCCCAATTGCATGCAAGCAAAACAATATATTTATATATTTTTGAAATGTGCCATTTAAGCCCTTTTTTTTGATACTAAACTCGGCATCATTAATAAATATTTTTTTTTAGGTCATGTCTTTATGTCCTCTAGAGTGCGCCATATTCAATTTAATGTGACGTCACTTAGCCTGTAACCAGCGGGCAATGAAGACGCTTCCAACGATACCTCATTTGTCAAATTATGATGAGTAGTTTAGGAGTTATGACGGCACAGATGAACATTATTGCCTATTTCAAATTATTTGCTGAATTTCATCTTGACATGGTAAACTTGTACTGATTTGATTGAATGTACTTAATAATATGTTTTGAAGGAGTCTTTATTATTGTAGCCTATGCTGTTTGCATGCCTTAATTAAGGTAGTTAGTATAAGGATTTCTTTAAACTAAACATCTGTAAGTTGTACCTAATTTCTGTGCAAATAAAGAACTATTCTATTCTATTCTATTCATACGTACATACATACCGGTCAAAATCATTACCGTTCTTTTTGCTTCACCATAGTCGGGTAAAAAATCGTAAGAAAATTTAAATTTCGCGACCTTAGCGCTTCGCTATTCATAATAGGTTAGCCCCCGTATACATCGAAGTATAAGGGTAGAATGGGCTTACTTTGATACTACGGTGTTACTTTGATAACAACTTTCCACATTTCGTTTTCGTTACGAAAAACTAATTTTATTCGGTGTGTGAATAAGATTTAGTTGGTGTACCGGTTACTGAGAATTTTTAAGGTAAGAAAAACTTTTGATGCCTCCAAAAATATATACCTCTATAGATTTTTTCATAAGAAGAAAGTGGTTATCAAAGTAACCCCGTAGTGTCAAGGTAACCCCATTCTACTGTAACTGGCTAAAATATCTGTGTAAGCACGTGTACACACATTCACCTCTGCCGAGCTCTTCTATAGAGCTTTGTCATTGGTTGCTCAGTCACCGGTTGTACAGACTAACATACATAAAAATATACACAATAACACAGATTTTTTAATGCAAACGGTTCCTACCCGACTTGCCCAAACGTCAAATAGCCGGATTTGTCAGCCAACTAGTGTATTAAATGACAGAAACGCGCGACAGATAGAACGATTCGTTCCATACAAAGCGCATGCTCCCCGCCGTACAATGTTGTTCCCTGGACTGATTGACCTCGAAGTGCGGCGACGAGTCCATGTTGACAGTAACGTCGGCGCACGCACACAAGTAAAGTGTTGCAATAAGTATTTCCTCTCACACATTGAAATAATCACGTATTTTATAGAGGGGCGTTAATGTTTAGAATGGTTCATCTCTACTGAACTATTTTTATTTCCAAAACTGGCAAAACTTCCCTCACTTGCGTCTACTCGCGTTCTGTGACACACATGAGTATGTGACGTCACGTGTACCTCTCCACGTAGTGTGCTCACCCATTGAGTGAAGAGCACGCAATGTAGCATGCGCCCTGTGCCGCCGACCGTACACAATGTAGCGCGCGCCCTGTGCCGCCGACCGTACACAATGTAGCGCGCGCCCTGTGCCGCCGACCGTACACAATGTAGCGCGCGCCCTTTGCCGCCGACCGTACGCAATGTAGCGCGCGCCCTTTGCCGCCGACCGTACGCAATGTAGCGCGCGCCCTGTGCCGCCGACCGTACACAATGTAGCGCGCGCCCTGTGCCGCCGACCGTACACAATGTAGCACGCGCCCTGTGCCGCCGACCGTACACAATGTAGCGCGCGCCCTTTGCCGCCGACCGTACGCAATGTAGCGCGCGCCCTTTGCCGCCGACCGTACGCAATGTAGCGCGCGCCCTGTGCCGCCGACCGTACACAATGTAGCACGCGCCCTGTGCCGCCGACCGTACATAATGTAGCGCGCGCCCTGTGCCGCCGACCGTACACAATGTAGCGCGCGCCCTTTGCCCCCGACCGTACACAATGTAGCGCGCGCCCTTTGCCGCCGACCGTACACAATGTAGCGCGCGCCCTGTGCCGCCGACCGTACACAATGTAGCGCGCGCCCTTTGCCGCCGACCGTACACAATGTAGCGCGCGCCCTTTGCCGCCGACCGTACACAATGTAGCGCGCGCCCTGTGCCGCCGACCGTACACAATGTAGCACGCGCCCTGTGCCGCCGACCGTACACAATGTAGCGCGCGCCCTGTGCCGCCGACCGTACACAATGTAGCGCGCGCCCTTTGCCGCCGACCGTACACAATGTAGCGCGCGCCCTGTGCCGCCGACCGTACACAATGTAGCACGCGCCCTGTGCCGCCGACCGTACACAATGTAGCGCGCGCCCTGTGCCGCCGACCGTACACAATGTAGCACGCGCCCTGTGCCGCCGACCGTACATAATGTAGCGCGCGCCCTGTGCCGCCGACCGTACACAATGTAGCGCGCGCCCTTTGCCGCCGACCGTACACAATGTAGCGCGCGCCCTTTGCCGCCGACCGTACACAATGTAGCGCGCGCCCTGTGCCGCCGACCGTACACAATGTAGCACGCGCCCTGTGCCGCCGACCGTACACAATGTAGCGCGCGCCCTTTGCCGCCGACCGTACACAATGTAGCGCGCGCCCTGTGCCGCCGACCGTACACAATGTAGCGCGCGCCCTGTGCCGCCGACCGTACACAATGTAGCGCGCGCCCTGTGCCGCCGACCGTACACAATGTAGCGCGCGCCCTGTGCCGCCGACCGTACACGAACGAACGGAGGTAATATTGACCTCTCAGAAACTGATACGAGTGCTACCAGCCTGATGATTTTGAGAAAGATAGTGATTTTCCTTACCAAGGGGAATACCCCTTGGTAACACAATAGTGTTACCCAGTAACTGGGTTGTAGAGTCACTCCATGTGAAATTCTAGTATTCAGCTGCATCCGATTAGACTGGAAGCCGACCCCAACATTGGGAAACGGGTAGGAAGTTATGGTTTATGGGAATATAAAATGATGGGTTGTAAAGAAAGTCGCGTGATACAGTTTTGATAAATAGTTGAATTTGCTGTTTGTTGTTTTTAGCTGGATTTTGCTATACTTGCATGTTTGCTATTATGGATCGGTTAAATCATAACTTAAATCGTATGAATTGGCATTTTAACAATATTCATGTTCGGTAAATTTACTTACTTCCTCAATCACATTTAATTGCCTCATGCCCGGTTTCTGATGAACTCTTAAACGTAGTTTAAACTCATACCATTTTATTACAAAACAAGGTTCATCTTCAAAACCATGGACCCTTTTTTGAATTTCGAACTTTATTCCGACACATAAAGTTGTCAGTTTTATAAAACTGTATGTCTATCACTGCTAGGTTCTTATTACAAAAACTGGCTCGATGGCTTAAACCATGACAGAAGAAAAACCTCGTCTTGTCCGTCCATATCTATTGATTCGACAAAATTATCTATTTAAGCGAATTCCTTCCTTATACTCGGTTTTTGAGGTCCTCAGATCAACCCTCGATAGTAATTCACTCGACTTTTAAGCTAAATCCATCCTTAAATAACTTTTCAGAAGCCCGATACTGAACCAATAATCACTATCGAATGGATAAACTCTGTTTAAAAACCTCAGAAACCGGGCATTAGTGCTCACACCTTCTCAGATATGATTTTTAAACCATTTATCCAAAAATCATGTAACATATAGCATTTTGATTCCCATCTACATTGATGCATTCGGGTCCGAAACGAAACAGAGCACTTGGACAATTACCGGCAATAGCATCCAAATACAATGGAGCGATCACTGATCACCGCTATCAAAGCCGACAAATTGCAGACAATTATACGATAGATGTCGCTGCTGGGGTGCGTGGACAGGAAACCTCCCCGAGTGCCCGGGGGCTGGAGTTCCCTTACGGATACGTCCGGGGGGAAGGCCAGTCTCCGGGACGGTGCACCCTGGGGTACGGGCAATGGCTCCCCATTAGGCGCTATATGCCTAAGGGGTTCCGTTGTCCGTATGCCAATATCCTGTCGGAGGTACGCTCCAACGTGTGTCCCTCTGCTTAAGCAGAGACGCACAGCGGCGGAGTAAGAGCGGGCTCGGTGTGCACTAACCCTGCCGCCGGGCAGGCAGGAGGAAGTCATTTCCTTCTGCCACCGTTAGTCTCGTAGCCCCGAAGATTGTCAGGTCATGTCTCTGACCTTTGACGGGGGTCGAGGGTCTTGGCTTAATCGCCCGGACCGCGAGGAAGAAAACCTCTATAAAAAATTACCCCAAACCTCCAAGCGGCGGCGCACCGTGAGGGAGGTTGGTAGCTTGACTAATGGGTAGCTAAATTAGTCGTTAGTGCGAACCACTGTTTTTGAGAAGATATAAAGTTTTTTACTCGTGGGAACAACTATGGTACAAACTAAAAATAAAGGACGTAAAGAGGAGGGGAGTGATGCGGCGTCGGAGTCCGACGCCGCATCTGGCGCGAAGGGCACGAAAGGCTCATTTAAGAGTCCGGAGGGCGTAGTGGTGAGGTCTGCTGGGGGGAGGAACGAAGAGTCCTTCCTGAAGCGGAATAAAAATCCGGGGGATGGCCAGGGGTCTTCCTCGGACGGCGGGGTGAGCTCGGCCCGCAGGAAAATTGCTCGCCGGGGCCAAGGCTGGACCCGGAAAAAAGGGGGCAAGGGTCGGGTAGTCCCCACGCAGGAGGACAGCGAGCTGAGCAGAGCCAGCTCAGCCGAGCCGGCCGAGAGGGTCGCCATGGAGTCGTCTGGCGGTGAGTCGGACGCCGAGGGCGGCTCCAATATAATACGAGCGGCCAGGTTCGAGGAGGTCGTGGTGGCGGCAATCGAGGGTGTGGCCTTGAAGAGGACTCAGTCCTCTAAAGACAAGGCCATACCCGCAGCCAAGGCTTCCATCATGGCGGCAGCGGAGGCATTGCTACAGGGGCCTCCGACGGACGGCATGTCCGAGATGCGGGCGGAGGTCGCCCGCTTGACAGCCGCCATGGAGCTTCTCCGAAAGGAGAACGAGGAGCTCCGAGCGGACCTGGCCGGGCTCCGAGGAGCCGGCCCCCGGGATGGTTCACAGGGCGGGTCGCAGCAGGGGCAGGGTGGGCCCGAGCCTGCTGAGGACCGGGTGCTGGCCCTGGTGCGGAAGGAACTGGCTGCCCTCAACAGGCGTTTCTCAGTCCTGGAGGGCATTGTCCTGCGGCCCCCGCTAGCGGCAAGCCGGCCGGCCTCGGGCCAGCCAAAGGCGGCTACGTATGCCGCCATGGCTGCCACGGCCAAACCACGATCGGCGGGGCCAGCGAAGAGTGTAACTGTGCCCGAAAAGGCACCTACGAATGCCCCAGCCGAGGCCGTGGCGGCGACGCGGCTGCCCTCGCCTCCTAAATCTCTTCCGGCTGACGCCGAATGGCAGGTAGCCGGGGAGAAGAAGAAGGCGGGTAAGGCAGCAAGGGCGGCCAAACGAAAAGAGAGGCGGCGGCGGCGCAAAGAGCGAAACGTCGCGGCGAGGTTACATGCCCCGAAGTCCGCAGCTGTAGTGATCACACTACAGCCGGAAGCGGAGAAGAAGGGCGTGTCCTACCGCGACGTGCTCACCAAGGCGAGGGCGGCGGTGAACCTGGAGGAGCTCGGGGTAGTCGATGGCATTCGAGTAAAGGTCACTGCGACCGGGGCTCGGATGCTGGAGATTCCCGGTGCGGCCAGTGGCCCGACCGCTGACGCTCTAGCCGAAAGGCTTAGAGCGTCCTTAGATGCGGACATGGCCCGAGTGTCCAGACCCGCCAAGTGCGCTGACATGCGCATCCTGGGTCTGGACGACTCAGTGACGGAGGGAGAGGTGGTGGCCGCCGTGGTCAAGACTGGGGGGTGCGCCTTCGAACAGGTGAGGGTAGGCACCATCCGTCTTGACTCCACGGGGATGCGAGCCGTTACGGTGAGCTGCCCCGTGTCGGCGGCCCAAAAGATAGCTGGGGAGGGCCGAAGGTTCCGGGTGGGCTGGGATTCCACGCGGGTGAAATTGCTGGAACCCAGACCTCTGAGGTGCTTCCGTTGCCAAGTGGGCAATCACGTCGGAGTCAAATGCACCTCGGAGGTGGACCGCAGCAGTCATTGCTTCCGTTGTGGTCAGCCCGGTCACAAGGCCGGCTCGTGCAATGCCACGCCGCACTGCTATTTATGTGCGGCTGCTGGCAAGCCGGCCGATCACCGGGCTGGAAGCAAGGGCTGTGGTCCATCCACTAAAGCCCGGAGCAGGGGCAAGCCCTCTGCCACCGCCGTCACTGCCGCAGCCGCCGCCACAGCCGTCGCCGTTGCCGCCTCCACTGCCGTCGTCGCCGTACCCACTGCGGCAGGACCCACACAGGGGGCTCAGGGAGGGGGTGAAATGGATTGTCAGTAATGGCTCCATTACGCCTCCTCCAGGCGAACATCAACCACTGCGCCTCAGCTCAGGATCTGTTGCTCCAGAGCATGGCGCAGTGGTCGATTAACATCGCCGTGGTCGCTGAGCCGTACTTTGTCCCGCCCAGTGATTACTGGGTGGAGGACCTGAGCGGCTCAGTGACCCTCATTTCGTCGGCCGCCGCCGGTACCCTGTCGCTCGAAGCTACTAAGAGAGGACAGGGTTGCGTTGCAGCACGGTTCGGGGAGATTGTCGTGGTAGGGGTATACTTCTCCCCGAACCGAACTCTCGCCGAGTTCCACAACTCCCTTGCGGAGTTGAAAACCGTCGTTGTCGGGTTCCGTTCCCTTCCCGTGCTCGTCCTCGGGGACTTCAACGCCAAGAATGTGGCTTGGGGTTCCCGGTATACGGACACACGGGGCAGGATGGTTGAGGACTGGGCTCTGGAGACAGGCCTGGTCGTCCTAAACCGGGGTTCTGTCCCCACATGTGTGCGGATGCGGGGCGCATCAGTGGTGGACATCTCGTTTGCCAGCCCCGCTCTGGTGCCGCATGTTGTTGACTGGCGCGTCATGGAGGGGGTGGAGACCTATTCCGATCACCGGTACATCCGGTTTGATGTCTCCGCCCAGACCTCGAGCGCGCCGGTCCGACAGGCCCCGAGTGGTCCGCGGTGGGCGCTGAAGCAGCTGGACCGGGAGCTCCTCCTGGAAGCCTCGATCGTGCAGGCCTGGGTGTCACCACCGGACAGGCCTGCTGACATCAACGGCGAGGCGAAGTGGTTCCGGGAGGCCATGTCCGAAATATGTGACGTGGCAATGCCCCGGGTCCAGCCCGGACGCGCTTGGCGCCAGGTGTACTGGTGGTCGCCGGAGCTGACGGCTCTGCGCGAGGCATGCGTTGCTGCGCGGCACCGGTACACCAGGCACCGCAGGCTCCGTATCCGCCCACCGGATACGGAAGCCATTCAGGCGGAGCTGTACGAGGGGTACAGAGCGGCGAAAACCGCCCTCCGAGCGGAGATCTCGCGGGCCAAGGATCTGGCTCGCGAGGAGTCGCTGGGGACTCTGAACAGAGACCCGTGGGGACGCCCCTATAAAATGGTGCGGGATAAACTCCGCCCATGGGCTCCCCCGCTGACGCAGAGTCTCCGGCCGCAGCTCGTGGAGGACGTGGTGAGCGCTCTGTTCCCTTCGCGAGGGGAACATACTCCCCCGCCCATGGCTCCGCCTCCTGCGGTGCCCGATGCGGACCACATCACCGACGACGACGACGACGATGCTCCGGAAGTGACCGAGGTAGAGCTGAGAGCGGCGGTACGTAGGCTGAGTGCCAAAAATACCGCCCCAGGACCCGACGGCTTGCCAGGAAGAGCTTGGGTTCTGGCCTTTGGGGCTCTCGGGCCTCGACTAGGGGGGCTCCTAAGCGCATGCTTGGAGAGGGGCCAGTTCCCACTTCGTTGGAAGACAGGGAAACTGGTCCTCATTAAGAAGCCGGGGCGCCCTGCGGACTCTCCGTCCGCTTACCGGCCCATCGTGCTGCTCGACGAGGTGGGCAAGCTCTTTGAAAGAGTCATTGCAGACCGCCTCGTCGGGTGGCTGGTGCAGGAGGGGCCGGATTTGGCGGAGAGCCAGTTTGGTTTCCGCAGGGGGCGCTCTACGGTGGACGCCATCATGCGCGTGCGAGCCCTCACGACGGGGGATGCTGTGGCCCGGGGTGGGGTCGTCTTGGCGGTGTCTCTAGACATCGCCAACGCCTTCAATACCCTGCCCTGGAGTTGCATCAGGGAGGCACTCCGGTATCACCGGGTGCCAACCTACCTCCGTCGAGTGGTCGAGGCCTATTTGACGGACAGGGCCGTCATCTACCCCGGTCATCAGGGGGAGTGGAACCGGCGAGAGATGTCGTGCGGTGTCCCACAGGGATCGGTCCTGGGGCCACATCTGTGGGACATCGGGTACGACTGGGTGCTGCGCGCCGACCTCCCTAGCGGCGTCAGCGTTGTATGTTACGCAGACGACACGCTGGTCCTGGCGCAGGGGAGGTCGCACCAGGCGGCGGCTGAACTAGCGACACGCGGGGTTGCGACAATCGTAGAGAGGATCCGGCAGTTGGGACTCGAGGTGGCCCTGCACAAGTCCGAGGTCATGTGTTTTCATGGTCCTCGGAACGCGCCACCGTCGGGTTCCCAAATAACGGTAGGAGGGGTTCACATCGGAGTCGAGTCGACGATGAAGTACCTGGGACTCGTCCTCGACAGCCGGTGGAACTTCGTGGAGCATTTCCGACGTTTGGCTCCCAGACTGGAGCGGGCCGGGGCTGCCTTGAAGCGGCTCCTGCCCAATCTGGGGGGTCCAAACGCCTCCTGCCGGAGGCTTTACGCGGGGGTCGTGCGGTCCATGGCCCTTTACGGGGCACCGGTGTGGGCGCGTTCCCTGAGGCTGCGACCAGCCCGCCGGTTGAACGCGTCCCAGAAGGTCATGGCCATCCGGCTAGTCCGGGGATACCGCACGGTCTCCTGTGAGGCGGCGTGCCTCCTTGCCGGATTACCGCCATGGGATCTGGAGGCAAAAGTCCTCGCGCACGTGTGGGAGTGGCGCGAGGAGGTGAAACGCCGGGGCGTAACTCCGCTGCCGCGAGAAATCACGGTACAGCGGACAGAGCTCCGGCGGGATCTCATGGCGACATGGAGAGTGCGATTGTCGCAACCCAGCGCTGGGCACGCCACAATTGCGGCGATAAGTCCCCTCTTTGAGGAGTGGTTGGAGAGGCGCCACGGCGTCCTCACCTTCCGCCTGACGCAGGTCCTCACCGGACACGGTTGTTTCGGGAGGTTCCTGTTTCGGATAAGGCGGGAGGAAACGCCCGGGTGTCACCATTGTGTGGATCGCCCGGAGGACACGGTGGAGCATACAGTGGAGGTCTGCCCGGCTTGGGCGGAGCACCGCCGTGTTCTCACGGAGGCGATCGGCGGCGGCGATCTCTCGCGTCCAAACCTGGTCCAGGCCATGGTGCGGAGCGAGAGTGCATGGGAAGCCGTCACCTCCTTCTGCGAAGCAGTAATGCTCGCGAAGGAGGAAGCGGAACGCGTGAGGGAGAGGCAACAGCCGCGCCCTCGCGCCCCTAGCCGCCGTAGGAGACGCCCTGGGCGGCGGGAATCGATTGCCGATTCCCGGCCACCGTAGGCGCGGGCTTGCGGACGACGAGTAATGGGCAGCTCGCCGTCCGGTAAGGACCAGGCCCGGGTCGACGGCGCGTTGTGTTCCACGCGCGCCTCAAAGAGATGTCAGCAGTGACGGGGTCAATTGGGCCGATGCCGCCGGGGTCGCGGGTAGTTCGAAAGAGATACCGTGGCCCTGGCACGGGCAGCTGAAGGAACATGGGTGGGTTTTAGTCAGTAAAAGTCTGACACGCCCTCCCGCTCTGCCCAGAGCGGGAGAAGTCATTTGATGATTTCCCATCCACAAAAAAAAAAAAAAAAAGATGTCGCTGCTGCGTCTGCTGGCTATTTAGAGGACATGTGAAGGTGTATCGATATCGATACTGCAGGGAGCTCTCTACATATTGTAAGTCGAATGTCGGCCATCAGTCGATAAACATGGCGTCAGTAAATCAAATCTGCTGGGTAGAGGTGCAGGCAACCTGTCGGATATTTGGCAACTGGCCACAATGTAGCCTGACCTGCTGGAGAGTTTGTTGCGCCACTTCTTGCCAGCTAAAGCGCTAGGAAGTGGTGAAGGGCACGCGTGCCGCCTTTAGTAATAAAATTTTGACGCTCGAAAAGTGCTGATTCTCAACTTAGTATGAATAAATGACTTCTGATTTTGATTTTGGTGGTGATTTGGTAGAGATGTGCCACTGGTGTATATATTTACATCTAGACACAGTTAAGGATCTGTTAAGGTATAAAGTTAGCACTGACAAGATATACCTAAATCTATTAGACTAAACGGAGACCGAAGTCCATATCTTGTCAGAGCAAAGTTTAGATCTAATCCAGATCATAGGTACTCCAGACCTGCGATAAATTCTATGAAACTTAGAAAAGCCCTGCCCAAGTCCAGCTAAAATGGGCGAAGGATTTAGTTGATTGATTGTTGTTGATTGTTGCAGGGTTATGTTTTAAAACAAAATTGTCAGAGTGGTTACGGAAAAAGTGTTTCTACAGCATAAAAGAATTTTTAGAACATAAAAATATTTGTTTAGAGTAGGTATTAATTATAAATTTAATTTAAATCAATTAATGACATTTGTATGTAATAATAATGTGTGATAATAATGTATGATAATGACGATAATGTGATAATAATTATGATAATGATAGTGAAATGATAATAATGTGCTAATAGTGTAATACACTTCTGGACACATCTATTGGCCCACCTTAGAGTTTAGGTTTCGATGGCCCCTACCGAAATATGATTGCTAGATTGAACAAAAACTGTTGATGCAGTTTTAAACCTGATACATTTTACCATCTTTTTCGATCGTATTGTTTTAAATTTGAATTCAGAATACCATACGACATGGAGCTACGCCTAACAAGTCGGATATGCGCCTTGTTAAAGGCAATTGATTTTTGAATAAAAAACATGTTTTATCAAATAAAGGTTTAATTTAATAACGCGTGTTGCCTCCATGGGCATCTACCACAGCTCTCATACGATTAGGCATAGAGTTTATCAACCGCTCTATGAAATTTTGAGGGATCATCTCCCATTCCTCTTCTATGGCAGTTTTCAACTCCTGCATCGTCTGGGCAACTGGCTGACGAGCCCTAACACGTCTTTTTAGCTCGTCCCACATGTGCTCAATGGGGTTCATGTCTGGGCTTCTGGCTGGCCAGTCCATAACTGTGATGTTCACATCCCGAAGATATTCCCTGACGATGCCGGCCGCATGGGCTCTTGCATTATCATGCATAAAAAGGAAATTTGGGCCCACATAGTCCGCGTATGGTATCACGTGAGGTTCTAAGCACTCACGAATGTACCTTTCAGCATTTAATGTTGGCAGCCGTGGTCCTGTAACAACCTCAAGTTGAGTTTTGCCGCTCGCGGATATACCGCCCCAGACAGTCCATGAGCCACCGCCATAAGCAACCCTCTCTTCAAAGCAGCATTGTGCGAAACGCTCTCCCTTACGTCGGTAGACCTTCTTCCTTCCATCATTGCCATGTAACACAATTTTAGACTCATCAGAAAAGAGTACACGGCTCCAATCTTGCTGTGTCCAATTTAAATGACTGCGTGCGAAATGAAGGCGCGCTGTTCGGTGGGCTCGCGTTAGTTTGGGGCCATTAGCTGGCTTGTGTGGTACCATATCGCGTTCTTTTAACCTTCTCCGAACAGTTCAAACGCTCACAGATACTCCGTGGAAGTCGCGAAGTTGGTTTTGTATCTCAATGGAGGTAAGGTGACGATTTCTCAAGCTGGTCGTCACGATGAATCGATCCTGCCTTTCAGTTGTGACCCGAGATCGTGGCCTTCCTTGGCGACGAACAAAGCCGCCAGTCTCTAGGTACCTCCGATAAACATTTCGGACCGCAGATCGACTTAAATTAAGTTGAGCACTCACGTTTCTTTGGCTGTGTCCGGCCTGAATAAGTGCCACAGCTTGGGCGGCGACTTCAGGTGAAGTATCCATAGATTATTGATAGACCCTCACCTTAATGTTAAGAATAAGTAATGTTTGTTGCAAAACCAAAGATATCAATCACTTTTTCAAGAATTAAATCCAAGTAAACCAATAAAACCAAGTTTTCTTAGTATTCGATTGTTTGATATCAACAAACAGGCTCCAAATTGTCTTTTGTTTCTTTAAATTCTGTGTTCGAAATTCAAAAAAAGACTATTGAATGAAATTGTGAATGTGCCAGGTTCAAAACTGCATAAAAACTTTTTGCTCGACCTAGTATAAAATTTTAGCTAGGACCAAACGAAACTGAAAATACAAGGTGGGCCAAAAGATGTGTCCAGAAGTGTAGTAATAATCTGCATAATAATTATGACTTTTAAAATTTAATGTATGAGTATTTTATCTTAAATAATTTGCACGCTTGCTTGCAGGCAGGTTACAATGACCTAAGGCTGTAAGATCTTCCCTTGTAAACATGTATTTCTTGCAAATAAACGATTTGAATTTGAATTTGAATTTGAGTTACACGAACAAATCTTGATGTTATCGTGTACAATATGGCAGACATATCTTGGCAAGTCTGAACATAAGCACTAAGAAATTTCGCGCATGTTCTCTCACTCACACTCGCCTCATGTCACCATTTGGTTCCTGAAAAATGTTACCGCGCAGCCTTCTGCGTGAAGTTCGGACCTGCCGAGATAAATCGGCCGAACTGTAATTACGTTGATTTTATTATTAGCCAGGTTTATGAAACACCGTACATAAACTCTTTTCGCGAACCAACTCAAATCAAATTTTTTCATATTTTTTTTATTTAGTTCCAAAATAAAGGTTTGCCCATATAAAGTGTAAGCCACCGCCATACATCGAAATACTACACCACAGCAACCCCTGTGAGGCTTACAAGTGACGTCGACGCGGCTCGCCGACCGATGCCGAGTGTTGCCGATAATAGCCGATCAATGGAGCAATAAAGACTATTACGTCAATTACTCACAATGGCGCAGTCAGCCGGTTGCAGGATATTGTTTGTGTAGGGCAGCTGGAAGAGGTGAACGTGTACACTGATTATAGGGTTTGCAGAGAATACATGAAACACAGTTTGACTTGCCACGGTGGTGCGTGGAAGTATTAATGAGTAGGGCTCGTTCGAGTGGTTAAATCATCGGGCAATCGGCAAAAAGAGGTGAAGGACACAATTATAGGACTAGAAATAGGGACCAATTAGTTCAACCAGGTTTCAGACTGGCTAAAGTAAACTCATCCTTCATGGGGTACTGTTTAAAATGTTATAATAAAATACCTCCCCACATACTCCAGCTGAATGAAACGAAATTTAAATCTTGTACGAGTATAAAACGCACACTATGCAGTCGGGCATATTATAAGTTGGGGGATGACATCGCTGACAAAAATGCTTGGCTGAATGCTTGTCCTGCTCCACAAGGACGCATTAACTAATTGATTAGCATTCGGAAATATTGTTGGAGCTGCTGAAGATTAAGATGAGAGAAAACTTTCTTTGCATTGTTTAAATTCAATCTCTTAGTATTATATAATTGCATAGCACATGTGTGAGCACTATGTAGCTACTATTAAGCTACCTTTTACTGGGTACGTCTTTCACTGACTTGAATGTGCCCTGGCGGTTGAGAGTATGTCATTTATTTCATGCTCACTCAAATATCTCGCTGGTGGTGGCGTGTGTGTTGGATCATTAAGTTCCCTTCAAAATGGTTGAGTTAATTGGTGCTGATCCATGCGTCATGTTCCTGAACGGGCGCCGTCAGTTGGGGCTGGTCGTCTCTTAGCTGCCATGGCTTATTTTTAATTTTAATATTTAATTTAGTTGTTTCAGTTTTTATCTTTTTATTACGGACGCTTTTTAACGTGCACGTCTTTCTACATTGTTCTCACATGTATATTTTCAACATGAACGATGGAACCAATATTTTGTAAAAATATTATGACTTAAAAGAGTGTCCGTGGAGTTTCTTGCCCGTTCTTCTCCATAGGGATCTACTACGCTTTGGAATAGGCAACTAGCTTCATCTTTCTGACTGACCGACCCATTGACAATTCAAAAGTGCCTGTAATTGGTTTATTTGAAATAAATGCTTTGAGTTTGAATTTGAGTTTGAATCCCGTAACAATTACGAAATACAAGAAATGAGTAATGGAAAGATGGCTTTTGGTTCCTTCCAGTAGGTGTCTGGAGATGGGCAACATCATAATATATCCATATCATAATGGCATATCGTCCTGGCTGACGTTGACCATCACATACTGCTAGCGATCGCCAATCCGTTTCCACCAATATGATACTTTGTACGTCTATATTTACTATACCTATAAAGTCAGAGGAGAGCTACCCATCTTGTTCTTCAGTTATTTTCACAGGTACCCATGATACGTTCATTGTATTGTAATTTTATTATCTTGAAATTAAAAATACTTTAGTTAACTTTTCTTATCATCTGTATGTTTGTCCTCTAATCCACTAAACACACACATCTTTAACTTCTCAATAATACAAATAAAATCTCCATGTTTTTCACTTCACTCGCATTCTCTGAAACTCGACTCAAAGCAATGTTTTATGTATATTCCCTCGTTTTATCTCAATGGCGACACATGACACCTGTTTTAATTTATTCCAATGCTAAGATTTATATGAGAATGCAAAAAGAGCCTCTTGGAATTCTCTTGAATATGTATCAGACACATTGAATAATTCACATGGTAGAGGATTAAATCAGCCAGTTTCGTGTGTAGTCGGGCGTCGTCGGGAGAGGTCGGGGTCCTTCGGGTTTCGGATGTGCTGTGACGTTTGGTTGGACGTTTAACAGTTAATCCGCAGTAGTAGCCGCGAATACAAATTTTCTTACGTTTTTTGCAATTTGTTGGTCAGTGTCAGGTTGTATGTTGATCAAAATATGATTTGCGACTACAACAAATATGTATTTACATAATTATAACCATAAGAATCATCAATACATCTCTCTAAGTTAACTTTGCTCTCTTTAAATTTGATTTCGGAAATCATGACATTTTGGAACAAATCTAACATAGACAGATGTACCTATTGATGGTTTTTATGGTTACAATTTATGTAAATACATATTTGAATTGAAGCGTGGTAAATCCGTAGGTCATGATAACATGACAAACTATATACACTATTTAATTTATGTATTAAGTAGGTACTCTTACTTACCCGAAGCCCTAATGAGAACAATAGTTATTCCGATCACAAAAAATAAAACAGGGGATCTCAATTCTGCTACCAACTACCGACCAATCTCCCTTGGAACTGTCCTGGGTAAAGTGTTGGAGCGTCTCGTGCAGCCCTTTTTTTTTTTTGTGGACGGGAAATCATCAAATGACTTCTCCCGCTCCGGGCAGAGCAGGAGGGCGTGTCAGACTTTTACTGACTAAAACCCACCCGTGTTCCTTCAGTTGCGCGTGCCAGGGCCACGGTATCTCTTTCGAACTACCCGCAACCCCGGAGGCTTCGGCCCTATTGGACCCCGTCACTGCTGACATCTCTTTGAGGTGCACGTGGAACACAACGCGCCGTCGACCCGGGCCTGGTCCTTACCGGACGGCGAGCTGCCCATTACTCGTCGTCTGCAAGCCCGCGCCTACGGTGGCCGGGAATCGGCGATAGATTCCCGCCGCCCAGGGCGTATCCTGCGGCGGCTAGGGGCGCGAGGGCGCGGCTGTTGCCTCTCCCTCACGCGTTCCGCCTCCTCCTTCGCGAGCATTAGTGCTTCGCAGAAGGAGGTGACGGCCTCCCATGCACTCTCGCTCCGCACCATGGCCTGGACCAGGTTTAGACGCGAGAGATCGCCGCCGCCGATCGCCTCCGTGAGAACACGGCGGTGCTCCACCCAAGCCGGGCAGACCTCCACTGTATGCTCCACCGTGTCCTCCGGGCGATCCACACAATGGTAACACCCGGGCGTTTCCTCCCGCCTTATCCGAAACAGGAACCTCCCGAAACAACCGTGTCAGGTGAGGACCTGCGTCAGGCGGAAGGTGAGGACGCCGTGGCGCCTCTCCAACTACAGGAGTGGTTGGAGAGGCGCCACGGCGTCCGAGGACAAAGAGGGGACTTATCGCTGGTCTCGTGCAGCCCTTACTGTTGAAGAGTGCTAGGGTAGATGATGCTGCGTTTGGTTTCCGGCCTGGTTTATCGACTGACCTAGTGATACTGTCGTTAAAGCATACGGTGAATTATTACAAAAGTCGGAACACCTCGGTTTATGCCTGTTTCTTGGACCTGAGTCGCGCATTTGATCTGGTGAATTATAATATTCTCTGGGGCAAACTGCGCGACTCAGGCGTACACTCGGACTTAGTAAGTATGTTACAATACTGGTACGGGAACCAAACTAACAGTGTTAGATGGGGCGACGCAGAGTCTAGCGATTACAGGTTAAAATGTGGCGTACGTCAGGGGGGAGTGACTTCTCCGGACGTTTTCAATATAATATATGTGAATGGTCTTATTGAGGAGCTGAAGAGGACTTGTGTCGGATGCCACATAGGTGGGGTGTGCTTTAACGACATGCCACAGGTATTGGCTTGGAGTCCATCGGAGTGCCAACCGTCGGTAGATCATTGTTGTGGGGTGCTCAAACTCAAACTCAAACTCAAAGCATTTATTTCAAATAAACCAATTACAGGCACTTTTGATGATGATGATGAATTGTCAATGGGTCGGTCAGTCAGAAAGATGAAGCTAGTTGCCCATTCCAAAGCGTAGTAGATCCCTATGGAGAAGAACGGGCAAGAAACTCCACGGACACTCTTTTAAATCATAATATTTTTACAAAATATTGGTTATATCGTTCATGTTGAAAATATACATGTGAGAACAATGTAGAAAGACGTGCACGTTAAAAAGCATCCGTAATAAAAAGATAAAAACTAAAACAACTAAATTAAATATTAAAATTAAAAATAAGCCATGGCAGCTAAGAGACGACCAGTCCCAACTGACGGCGCCCGTTCACGAACAACGTTTTGTTTTATTGTTACTGAATCAGTAGCACTGGGGCAGAGTATCGCAATAGTTATCTATCGATTATTGTTTACTGATACCTACTGATGTTACTTGATACTGATGATTTATTGTGATTTAATTTTATTGTATGGTCAGTTTTAGTGTTTTTTATTTTTTTTATTTTGTGACTGTATTGAATTTTATTGTATTTTATTATGATGTTATATTGATTTTGATGTATTTTATTTATTTTTATAATCTAATGACTTTAATGTATTTTATTTTAATGATAAATTAATTGAATTAATTGTATGTGTTTGTGATGTGTATAATGGGACTTGGTGCCTTATTAAATAAATAAACATTTGTTAACGTCGCGTATCATATTTTTATCAACATACAATCTTATACTGACTGCAAATTGCAAAAAACGGAAGAAAATTTGAATTTCGCGGGCATTCACTTTAAACAGAAATGTTCTAGGTGTTGTGAAACGGGAGAATCTTGATTCGGTAAGCAATAGTGGGATAAGGTTTTATTGCCATTGGTTTAGGAATTTTAGGTACAAAAATCAAACATTAATTTCTTTAGTTTTTATTTTTACATTCGCATAAAATAGTTGAGTACTAAAACATGAGGGTTAAAAAATGGAGTGCTAAGGTATCATCTCTTCCACTAACGTTGTACGTTGGGTGGCTATTGCAGGATAATATATAAATGCTTTTAATAGTTAGAGAGGGCAGAAAACTTAGCAATAAATAGTGACCGCAAATGCAAATAAGTTAGGCCTAAAGCCGTCAAATAAAATCAAAATCAAAATATTTTATTTTACATAAGGGGCAGTCTCCACCAAGGGGAAAATCCTCGCGGATGAATTTTATACTTAAAGTCATTATAGATATGGTTACTTATTCAGTGAAGTTTACAAAGTGTTAGAACACCCGCGAGGATTTTTCCGCTTTGTGGAGACTGACCCTAAATCTACATGGGCACTTATGAAACGTCGTTGGTCTTGTTCGTTTCCTATAGTGTTGAGCCGGCAAGAAGCTCTATGGTTACTCTTTTAAAGAGACTCAATTGGCTTTTACAATGATTTCAAAGTACAATATTAACAGAACTTAGTAAAAGAGTAGCCAGATGGACAGGCCACCTTCAGACCTGTTCATAACGAATGTTGCAGATAAGAAAACAGAGGCTTTGAGTACCTTATTTGTATCACTGACTGACAGTCAGCACAGTCAGCAAAACGCAATATTTTAAACGAAGGATTAAAAATAGAGAATATATTGAGCCACGACATTAGATTGCTGATCATGGTTTGATAAAATATACTAGAATTAATTTGGTGCACACATTGTGTAGCTTAATTAACCATGAAAAAAAATAACCAGTATCTAAGCAGCCCAATATGCTTGAAGCTTTCTCTCTCTCTCTCTCTCTATTGTATCTTTTTATCTCTAGCACTCCATTTACTCGTACATCTTAGCCTAGTAGAGCGGGGTCACATTTGCACCGACCCTTGGCTTGTACTGGGCTGTCTCTGCGACATTTGCATATCGTTCGCACTTGTTGATTATGCTCTTGGTACTTGCAATCGCTGTCTACAGTGCATTCTGGAAATAGTAATAAAAGTACTTTAGATACCACAAAACCAAGAAGATACAAGTTCGAGGTAGAGGCGAGGCTTGTGGCTGAATAAGGGCCGATCTTCAAGGTAAGCAAAGCTTGTCGAGGTCGGTCCGCGGATGGATGACCATCCATTTTATACCGATACCCCTCCGTGCCTCGGAAATCACGTAAGCCGTTGGTCCCTGCTGTCATTCATCTTTGACAGCCGTTACGGGCAGTCAGAAGCCCGAAAATCTGACAACCTGTCTTGCCATGGGGTAAGTATCGTGTTACCCGGTAACTGGATTGTGGAGGTCAGATAGGCAGTCGCTCCATGTGAGATACTGGTACTCAGCTGCATTCGCTAAGAATAGAAGCCGACCCTAGCCGAGAAAAGGTTATTCAGATGATGATGACAAGTTTTAATTTAAATAATTGAAAAACTCTTCAGGGACGAACCACTTTTACAACCTGACTGCCTCGTTGGTGTAATGGTCGCCAGCGCTACTGCTGAGCATGATTCCCACGTCGGGCAAAGTGATATTGAGTTATCAGGTTTTTCTCAGTAGCAGCCCGGAGTGTGGATTTGTGCCCGGTTGATGGCAATAGGCTCGCTCCCTGTTACATGAGACTTGAACATAACTGGCTACATGTGGGTGTGCTGCAGGTACACCTCTGCCGCACCCTGCGGGGATTACAGGCGCGAAGTTATTTTATGTGTTACATGGGACTTGAACATAACTGGCTACATGTGGGTGTGCTATAGGTACACCTCTGCCGCACCCTGCGGGGATTGCAGGCGCGAAGTTATGTTATGTGTTACATGGGACTTGAACATAACTGGCTACATGTGGGTGTGCTACAGGTACACCTCTGCCGCACCCTGCGGGGATTGCAGGCGCGAAGTTATGTTATGTGTTACATGGGACTTGAACATAACTGGCTACATGTGGGTGTGCTACAGGTACACCTCTGCCGCACCCTGCGGGGATTGCAGGCGCGAAGTTATGTTATGTGTTACATGGGACTTGAACATAACTGGCTACATGTGGGTGTGCTATAGGTACACCTCTGCCGCACCCTGCGGGGATTACAGGCGCGAAGTTATGTTATGTGTTACATGGGACTTGAACATAACTGGCTACATGTGGGTGTGCTGCAGGTACACCTCTGCCGCACCCTGCGGGGATTACAGGCGCGAAGTTATGTTATGTGTTACATGGGACTTGAACATAACTGGCTACATGTGGGTGTGCTATAGGTACACCTCTGCCGCACCCTGCGGGGATTGCAGGCGCGAAGTTATGTTATGTGTTACATGGGACTTGAACATAACTGGCTACATGTGGGTGTGCTACAGGTACAGCTCTGCCGCACCCTGCGGGGTTTGCAGGCGCGAAGTTATGTTATGTGTTACATGGGACTTGAACATAACTGGCTACATGTGGGTGTGCTACAGGTACACCTCTGCCGCACCCTGCGGGGATTGCAGGCGCGAAGTTATGTTATGTGTTACATGGAACTTGAACATAACTGGCTACATGTGGGTGTGCTATAGGTACACCTCTGCCGCACCCTGCGGGGATTACAGGCGCGAAGTTATGTTATGTGTTACATGGGACTTGAACATAACTGGCTACATGTGGGTGTGCTATAGGTACACCTCTGCCGCACCCTGCGGGGATTGCAGGCGCGAAGTTATGTTATGTGTTACATGGGACTTGAACATAACTGGCTACATGTGGGTGTGCTACAGGTACACCTCTGCCGCACCCTGCGGGGATTGCAGGCGCGAAGTTATGTTATGTGTTACATGGGACTTGAACATAACTGGCTACATGTGGGTGTGCTATAGGTACACCTCTGCCGCACCCTGCGGGGATTACAGGCGCGAAGTTATGTTATGTGTTACATGGGACTTGAACATAACTGGCTACATGTGGGTGTGCTATAGGTACACCTCTGCCGCACCCTGCGGGGATTACAGGCGCGAAGTTATGTTATGTGTTACATGGGACTTGAACATAACTGGCTACATGTGGGTGTGCTATAGGTACACCTCTGCCGCACCCTGCGGGGATTGCAGGCGCGAAGTTATGTTATGTGTTACATGGGACTTGAACATAACTGGCTACATGTGGGTGTGCTACAGGTACACCTCTGCCGCACCCTGCGGGGATTGCAGGCGCGAAGTTATGTTATGTGTTACATGGGACTTGAACATAACTGGCTACATGTGGGTGTGCTATAGGTACACCTCTGCCGCACCCTGCGGGGATTACAGGCGCGAAGTTATGTTATGTGTTACATGGGACTTGAACATAACTGGCTACATGTGGGTGTGCTATAGGTACACCTCTGCCGCACCCTGCGGGGATTACAGGCGCGAAGTTATGTTATGTGTTACATGGGACTTGAACATAACTGGCTACATGTGGGTGTGCTATAGGTACACCTCTGCCGCACCCTGCGGGGATTACAGGCGCGAAGTTATGTAATGTGTTACATGGGACTTGAACATAACTGGCTACATGTGGGTGTGCTATAGGTACACCTCTGCCGCACCCTGCGGGGATTACAGGCGCGAAGTTATGTTATGTGTTACATGGGACTTGAACATAACTGGCTACATGTGGGTGTGCTATAGGTACACCTCTGCCGCACCCTGCGGGGATTACAGGCGCGAAGTTATGTTATGTGTTACATGGGACTTGAACATAACTGGCTACATGTGGGTGTGCTATAGGTACACCTCTGCCGCACCCTGCGGGGATTACAGGCGCGAAGTTATGTAATGTGTTACATGGGACTTGAACATAACTGGCTACATGTGGGTGTGCTATAGGTACACCTCTGCCGCACCCTGCGGGGATTACAGGCGTGAAGTTATGTTATGTGTTACATGGGACTTGAACATAACTGGCTACATGTGGGTGTGCTACAGGTTCACCTCTGCCGCACCCTGCGGGGATTACAGGCGCGAAGTTATGTAATGTGTTACATGGGACTTGAACATAACTGGCTACATGTGGGTGTGCTATAGGTACACCTCTGCCGCACCCTGCGGGGATTACAGGCGCGAAGTTATGTTATATGTTACTATCAGAGCTCAAGTCGGACAGATTGTGAACCTGTCGGTGAGTGCAGGTTCGTTCACAATTTGACGGTTTGCCGTGGATAGATTACAAATTATCACACTTCACACTAATATTAGAAAGGCGAAATTTTGTGAGTGTGTGTTTGTATATTTGTTACTCTTTCACGCTCAAACGTCTGGACTGATTTGAATGAAATTTGGTATGTAGGTAGCTTTTACCCTGGATTAGCACATAGGCTACTTTTTTTATCTCAGTTTACGCAGGTGAAACTGCGGGACGCAGCAAGTCAAAAAATAATGCGTTAAATTGTAAATGGTTTGTTGCAGTTCACATTTTTTTTTTGGTCCAGTCTCGCGATGCAGATTATAACTAACGAAGTTCAAAATCATACGGTGACTTATATAATCATCACAACAGAATACCCGAAAGGATAGGCACACAAGTTTGCTAGTTATGATAAAATTCCCAAGTTATAGGGATCCCTTATTATCCACCAAGCCAGGTGTCAGTTACTGAGAGCTTCATGTCTGTCAGCCTTCGTTCTTAGAACTAAGAAATAGAGTCCGCTGGCACCATGTGGGTGCGGTACCCAAGAACAGGTAAAAAGATATATTACGATTCAAATAATTGGGATCCATGTTGCATATGCATTGTCCTAGAAGCCCGTACTGCCCCTTCAGACAGAAGCAGGCGTCTCCGTTGGCGAGCTTGCACTCCCAGTCCGCCTGGCAACCTGCACGAACATACATTAAAACATTACTATAATGAACTTGTACAGCCAAGTCTGGTAGTATCTTCATCTGTGCAGTCTATTGCATAGATTACTATGCAATAGAGTGCACAGACACACTATGGAGCAAGGACTTTGAAAAATTTCACTAAAAACCATGGCCTAATCAAGCCTTGAGGACCCGGTGGGATGTGGGTGCAGTAGGGTGGATCACCTCTAGGGCATTGACCTTGAGGTCAACGTCAATGCCCTGAAATTAAAAAAAAATATAAAAGATTGAAATTAATGATTTGTTTGATTTGATTTGATTGAATTGATTGAAATTGAATTTTTTGAAAGTTTAATATATTAGGTCTTTACCTATGAAATTGCCGTTCTGCAGTACTGGCCATTTCAAATCAAAATAATTTTAGTTTGGCTAAGAATTCTAATTTCAAATTAATTTTATTTTAAAACATGGATTTTTTTTTCCAAAAGTAGTCATTTGTTTATTGATTAGTGTTACATTTTCATCGCATTTCAATCTTTTTCGTCATCATGGATACGTTAAAAATTCGAGTAATTATGGAATTATGAGTACCGTCGTGGCAGCAACGCGGCACAAGCGGCACGCAACATCAACGACGTTTACGGAGCTAACACTACAAACCAACGCACCACTTGTTATTGGTTTGCTAGCTTCCGTTCTGGAAATTTCGACCTGAAAAATGAACCTCGCGGTCGTCCGAAGACTTTGGTCGACAATGACGAATTAAAGGCGATCGTGGAAGCTGATGATACACAATCTACGGCTGAATTAGCAGCAGCTTTCGACGTTAGCGTCAAAACAATATTGGTCCATTTGCGTCAAATTGGCAAGGTAAAAAAGCTTGACAAATGGGTGCCCCACGAACTCAATGATCGCCAGCGCGAAGTACGCGTCGAGACGTGCCTTGCACTGCTCAACAGACACACAAATGAAGGAATTTTGAACCGCATTGTTACCTGCGATGAAAACTGGATTCTGTTTGATAACCGCAAGCGCTCAGCAAGTTGGTTGGATCCTGGTTCAGCACCTAAACAATGCCCTAAACGAAAACTTACCCCTAGAAAAGTGATGGTCACTGTTTTGTGGTCTAGCGCCGGTGTGATTCATCACAGCTTCTTACCAAACGGGGTGAGCATTACTTCAGATGTGTACTGTGAAGAACTGAACACAATGATGGAGAAGCTGGCACATCTCCAACCAGCATTGGTCAATCGCTCGTCTCCGCTGCTCCTGCACGACAACGCGCGACCTCATACTGCACAGCAGACGGTCTCCAAGTTGCAAGAACTGGGGTTGGAAGCTCTCCGTCATCCGCCCTACTCACCAGACCTTGCGCCTACAGACTACTACTTTTTCCAGAATTTGGATAACTTCTTGGCGGGAAAAAAATTCAATACCCGAGAGGCAGTACAAAATGCCTTTGAAGAATTTGTTGCCTCGCGTCCAGCTGATTTCTTTAAGAAGGGCATCAATAAACTGCCACTGCGTTGGCAAAGATGCATTGATTGCATGGGTGATTACTCGTACTTCGATTAATACAAATAAAAAATGCATGAAAAAAATTCGTTTCAATTTTTTCATACAAAACGGCAATTTCATAGGTAAAGACCTATTATTAATTAAAGTAATCGAATCACAACCCGTGAAATACGTATTATTGAGTAGTTCCGATGGCCATCTGTGGTCTTCCTCATTAGTTCCACTTCACTAAATGGTGCTTTCCGGGAGCCAAACGCACGAGTTACAATAAAAAAAACCCAAATCGCTATAAGTGTGTCTATAAAATTTGAGGGTATCCCGTGATTTTCCCATGGGATCCCCTCATCAGATTCTGACTTGCCTGACAATGGGACCACCTCGAGAGCACACCCTTTCAAACAAAAAAATAATTTTCAAACTCGGTCCACAATTGACGGCGAAATCGGTGTACATAAAAAAAATATACGATGTCCTAAATGCGACGAATTGAGAACCTCCTTCTTTTTTTTAAGTCGGTAAAAAAAAATTAAAGTTTCTAACTCGGAAGCAGTGCGTTTGTAGAGCCATACTTCTTAGAACCTAAATGGTTTCTATGGTCAAAGTTAAAACGATACTGCAACAAAATTGGTACATTTCCGAAAAAAAAAACCGAATAATTTTCTTATAAATAAATAAATAAATTAATTTATTTCAGGTAAATTACACCCATTGCCAGACATGTAAAATAAATCAAATAAAATTTAAAATTAAATCAAATCAAAATAAATTAAAATAATAAAACAAAATACAATTAAATCAAATATATAATAGGTCTTTACCTATGAAATTGCCGTTTTGTATGAAAAAATTTAAACTAATTTTTTTCATGCATTTTTTATTTGTATTAATCGAAGTAATCACCCATGCAATCAATGCATCTTTGCCAACGCAGTGGCAGTTTATTGATGCCCTTCTTAAAGAAATCAGCTGGACGGGAGGCAACAAATTCTTCAAAGGCATTTTGTACTGCCTCTCGGGTATTGAATTTTTTTCCCGCCAAGAAGTTATCCAAATTCTGGAAAAAGTAGTAGTCTGTAGGCGCAAGGTCTGGTGAGTAGGGCGGATGACGGAGAGCTTCCAACCCCAGTTCCTGCAACTTGGAGACCATCTGCTGTGCAGTATGAGGTCGCGCGTTGTCGTGCAGGAGCAGCGGAGACGAGCGATTGACCAATGCTGGTTGGAGATGTGCCAGCTTCTCCATCATTGTGTTCAGTTCTTCACAGTACACATCTGAAGTAATGCTCACCCCGTTTGGTAAGAAGCTGTGATGAATCACACCGGCGCTAGACCACCAAACAGTGACCATCACTTTTCTAGGGGTAAGTTTTCGTTTAGGGCATTGTTTAGGTGCTGAGCCAGGATCCAACCAACTTGCTGAGCGCTTGCGGTTATCAAACAGAATCCATTTTTCATCGCAGGTAACAATGCGGTTCAAAATTCCTTCATTTGTGTGTCTGTTGAGCAGTGCAAGGCACGTCTCGACGCGTACTTCGCGCTGGCGATCATTGAGTTCGTGGGGCACCCATTTGTCAAGCTTTTTTACCTTGCCAATTTGACGCAAATGGACCAATATTGCTTTGACGCTAACGTCAAAAGCTGCTGCTAATTCAGCCACAGATTGTGTATCATCAGCTTCCACAATCGCCTTTAATTCGTCATTGTCGACCAAAGTCTTCGGATGACCGCGAGGTTCATTTTTCAGGTCGAAATTTCCAGAACGGAAGCGAGCAAACCAAATAACAAGTGGTGCGTTGGTTTGTAGTGTTAGCTCCGTAAACGTTGTTGATGTTGCGTGCCGCTTGTGCCGCGTTGCTGCCACGACGGTACTCATAATTCCATAATTACTCGAATTTTTAACGTATCCATGATGACGAAAAAGATTGAAATGCGATGAAAATGTAACACTAATCAATAAACAAATGACTACTTTTGGAAAAAAAAATCCATGTTTTTAAAATAAAATTAATTTGAAATTAGAATTCTTAGCTAAACAAAAATTATTTTGATTTGAAATGGCCAGTACGAACGGCAATTTAATAGGTAAATACCTAATATTATAGCGCCCCTAAAGACTCCTACCCAGTTTTTCTAGATCAAATCTAGGAGCCCGCAAGCTACGCAGTCACGCTTGCGACCACTTGCAAACTAGTAGGTAAATACCTACACAAACAGGTACTTAAGACTTCGTTTCTTCGTAGTGGGGTAAAAAGTAATTTAGATTCAGCAAATATAATACACATCACGTCTCTTAATTCTATAACTAGGCTAGGCTAGGCTGCGAGGGATAACTGCTAGGTGGCGAGCCTAGAGCCTACATACCTGTACCGAGCGCAGCGCCCATAGCGATGAGGCAGGTAAACAACAGTACGACACACAGGAGCTTCATGGTACTGGGCGGGCACTGTATCAGTATCGTCTGGCTCTAGCCACCAACCTCTCTTATTTATATCGTTATTATGTACAGTCAGCCGCACGTACAATCATCATGTAATTTTTTTTCACATACTCAATAAAACTTATAAACCTAAGAAAAGTATTAGTAAAGTCAAATTCAACTACTGCTTGTTGCATAAACAAATGAATAAACTCCGACAATTTTCAAACGTCTGTAGAGCCGAGTACAGATGCGTGTAATGTGCAATGAAATGTATCGTGTAATGTAACGCGAATTCTGCGTATGGACGCGACGACGAGCGACTAGGTACGCTCGCGCTGATTATAGGCTGTCGTTTTTAGCGCGAACACAATAGCTCTCGCATTCGAATACATACAAGATTCGCGTTGAGATAGTCGCATTGTATTACACGATACATTACATTGCACAGGTCTGGATCCCACTTTACTGTCGCGGCCATGATGTGACGTCATTACCCACGATACTGTTTTGTTTGTTTTGTTCATCTTTTTTTTGGCCTCAAATCATATTCATTTTCCAGAATCAAGCTGAAATCGCACTTACTCAGTTTAGTGACATTTCAAGCAGTTTGCTAAGAATTACTTTTTACGTCATTTCGCGTTTCGAGTTTGCGTTCCGTTCCACACTAAACAACGCAACATAATTTAATGAATTGTAAAATAAGTGATGCATTAGAAAACATCAATTGCTTTCTTGCAATGCAATGTATACAGTTCTAAGTAGGTATATTTAAATAATGAAACAGTTTTTATCAACTTGCATAATTCCTATTTCTCTTCAACAGGTTCTTTATTTCGTAGCTGTAAAGGCGGTTTTTATGAAAACCGCTCACTTTGAAGTATGCTTCAAAGTGAGCTGACGCACTGTGGACTGTAGGTATTTACCAATCAGTCTGCCTAGCTTTTTCCCAAATATGTTGGGGTCGGCTTCCAGTCTAACCGGTTTCAGCTGAATACCAGTATTTTACATGGGGCGACTGTCTATCTGACCTCCACATAACCCTTGGTAAGACTGGTTGTCAGACTTTCGGGCTTCTGACGACCCGTAACGACTATCAAAGATCCACGAACGACAGCCTGGACCAACGGCGCGGTGGAGTCTCGGTATGTAAGAATGGTCACCCATCCACGGACCAACCCCAGCAAGCGTAGCTTAACCTGATCGACCCGAGCGGCTGTTATTACTTAGCCACTGTACTTACCGTAAAATCAATTTAGAACATGTATTAATCCGTGGGTTTTGTTAATTAAATGTAATTGTTTCTTTTGGTTCCGGTGTAGGCATGTGGCGTATTTTTTTATTAAAATAATATATATGATTAAAGCGTCGCGGTTCCGTTAAGTAACGTTATTAGGTATGGTATTGTCACAGGTATTACACAGGGCGTCCCACGACTTGCCACATGTGCCACATGCCTCCATGTGGCACATGTGGCAAGTCACATGCGTCTATGTGGCAAGTCGTGGGACGCCTTGTGAAAGACCCTATATACTTTAGATAGAAAAATTTACTAAATGAAGACTTCATTTTTATTTTGAAAACAATACGAACTGCATTCAAAGAGTTTTAATACGCCTGTCTAAACCGGGAATCGAACCCGCTAAGAGTGAAAAAAAAAAACCTATAATTTTACTGTACCGATCGAAAGGCTCAATCAGTACATTTATTTCTTCTAATAAACATAGCATCTGAAATAAAAGGAACACCATGAAATTTAACATGTAATTTAAAATTTTGTTCAGAATAATGAACATCCTTTTCTCTGAAATCGTGCTTATAACAATTGACTCTATGTACTACTTTCTACTTTATTATCATATCTAAGTAAACGGTGTCTCACTAAGAGTGCACTATTTCATTTAAAAATAAAAACACGTAGTTTTTGTACGAGTTGTGATATTTTTATTGCAGTGTAAAGTACACACACCCATGACATGTTGCGATTAAGAATGGAATAAAATATCCGGCAAATGGCTCCCGTTTTCGATGACTTTTTGACAAACATCAAAATCGAAATCAAAAGTCATTTATTCAAATTAGGCTGAGAATCAGCACTTTCTGAACGTCAAATTTACATAGACAGTCCCCTCAAAACGGCCGCCCTTCACCACTTCCTAGTGCTTTAGCTGGGAAGAAGAAGTGGCGCAACAAACTCCCCAGCAGCACAGCTGTCTGTTCAGTTAGAAGAACTTGATTCTATACAATAGTATGCAAAATAATTTACGCAACACAAAACATTAAATTATATTATTTGTCAAATAAAATAAACAATTTTAGGAATTCTTATAACCTGCCATTATGTCAGCTAACTCTGGAGAAAGAACATAAACATTGTGTTGAGTTACTCACAGCGACCAACTGTTCTTATCGTTGATAGAATAGTAGGCCTTTGAACAAAGGTTGGATTTTACTTTAATTTTAAACGCATTAAAAGGCAAATCTAGCAAAGAAGAGGGTAGCTTGTTATTAAAAGTTATACTCAACCCAACAAATGAGTTATAAACCTTATGAAGCCGGTGAAATGGAGCACGTAATTTGTCCTTATTCTGGTGTTAATATTGTGAATATCACTGTTTTTACTGTATAAATGTATATTTTGCCTAATGTATAAGATGTTGGCGAAGATGAACTGTAATGCCACTGTGAGAATACCAATATCTTTAAAAATTCTCTCAGAGAAACTCTAGCACCTAGCTGGTAAATTGCTCGAACAGCTCGTTTTTGAAGAACAAAAATATTTTGAAAATACCCCACAGCAGAATACCGTAGGACATAACGCTATGGAAATAACTAAAATAGACTAACCGAACTGTGTCAACGTCAGTGTATTGTCTTACTTTCCTGACGGCGGCGGCGGCTGAACTGAGCCTTCCCGCTAGGCTTGATATATGTGGGCCCCACTGAAGTTTAGCATCTACTGTTATGCCCAGAAAAACTGCTGATTCTACAGTCTTAAGCACCTCTTTATCTAAGACGATGTTGGGTCCTAGATTTCTAACATTTGGTAAGGCAAACTTTATACAAGTTGTTTTTAAACTTTCGCGATTTGCACATATTATAAATACTGATCGTTACTATTACTCGTACTCCAGAATAGTACGTGAAGCAATTGAAATCACGAAATATAAAAATTGATGATGAATTGGGATGGATACCGGCTGCCTACAACTTGGAATCCAGTCATTAGCAAATGCAAGCAACGCCGGTCGTCCGACGAGGTTCTCCAGTGTGTAGACGTCATTGGTGTTGTGTGTAGAAGTACCGGCAGTGACAATAATAAAAAATGTGAAGACCAAGTGAGAGTAGATGCGCATACCCGCACTTTACGAAGACGTCGCTGAGCTGTCATCAGTCCTCCTGTGACCGCTAGGGCTGCAAGGCGGTCGAAACGTCGGGAAACAAGTAGGTACCTGTTTACCTCGTAAAAAGGAATATCGCGAGAAGACCCGTTCTTTAGTTTTGTTTATAATGTAATACAATTTGTTTTCTTGGCATTATGAACTAATTTATTTGTCGTAAACCAATCCGTAACCATTGAGAATGCACTGTTTACGTCGTCAAGATCATGTCTGTTTCTGTCTACGTTAAAAATATAATTCAAATAAATATCATTCAAAGGCTTTGGAGAGATCACAAAAAACTCCAATAGCATTTTGCGAGTTCTAAGGCTGTATTTCACCGATGACGCTTTGGATCTCGGCCTTGAGCTCAGGAATTGTTTCTGGTTTATTCGCATAAACCCGAGATTTCACAAAACAGAAATCGCACGGTGTTAAATCGTATGATCTTGGTGGCCAGTTAACATCAGAATTTCGTGAGAGGATTTGGTCTGGAAATCGTTGTTGCAATAAATCCATTGTTTCATGAGTGGTGTGGCAGATGGCGGCGCCCTGCTGAAACCACATGTCGCCCAGTTCCATGCCGTCCAGTTAAGGCCACAAGAGCTCCGTTATCATGTTCCTGTAACGAATGCGAGCGGTCTCAGGTTCCCGATTTTTTAAATGGATTTTCACAATGATAACATGTTCTTCTTTTGTATAGCGCTCCATTTTTAATAATCGGAACAATCATAGTGGCTGCTGTAAAATTTCAGATTTGCCACTTGCACGAAAAAAAATTACACGAAAAAATAGTGCACTGTTATTGACACACCCTATAGGTATTACTAATTATAATTTCTTTGAAACATTCACCATAAAAATACAAATAAATCAACGGGAAACGAAATTATTAAAAGAGTTTGAGCATTTAATTAATGATTACACGAACTTACCTTAAGTGAAGTTCGATCATAATTATACGAAGGCTTTGTCCGAAGAGATTGAGAGATGTCTATTAGGGATAGAATGAAAGTTGTTACTGATAAAAGGTTGTGTTGGAATTGCCTGCGAGCGGGTCATACGTTAGATGAATGTATTTTCGGACCGTGCAAGCAATGCCAGCGCAAACACAATAGTTTGTTGCATTTCGAAGATTATATTTTATTCTAATTTATTAATTTTAGGAAAACTTACAGCTAAAAGATACAGTAAGTAAAAATTCAAACAAAATAAGGCCAATTACAAGTTTCCACATGTAGTTAAATCATATGAAGCACTATTCACTATAACAAAAACAGAAAAGAAAATGTCTATTTACGCTCGAAGAAGCTATTACATATTTTTTTTTTCAATTTAGCAACACCAGCACTGAAAATGTCGATATCAGCTTCCTGGCAGGTTGCATTGTACATACGACTCGCTCTCACCATGTACGAGTTCCGTCTGTACGTGTGGCTACCACAGGGGTGTGCAATAAATGAGGTCTACGTAAGAACACAGACGGCACTCGCAGCCCGATCTTGTGTAGCAACTCGGTGACACCAGTTGTTCCATTGGCAATTTTGGAAAAAAACATAAGATCTGATATTTTTCGCCTTTCGTAAAGTGGGAGGATGTGAAACTTTTTGCAACGGTAGGTATAATTCGTTAAAAAAGTTTTAGTCCGATATTGAATGTGCCTTAAAAACCTTTTCTGTACGCTCTCAATACGATTTATATAGACATTATAATTGGGGTTCCAGACTTGAGAGGCATACTCCAAATGACTACGAACAAAAGAACAGTATAATATTTTAATAAGTCTTTATATTTTTGAACTCCGAGGACACCCGAAGAATGAACCCAAGTGCCTTGGATGCTTTCTTGACTATATTTTCAATGTGTGCATCAAAGAGGAGCTTAGCGTCAAAGGTAACTCCCAAATCCCTGATAGTGTTGACCCTATTTAGTGTTATATCCGAAAGTATATAGTTATGGACGATCGGGATAGGTTTCCGCGTAAAGGAGCAAACATAACACTTGGAGGCATTCAAATCCAACTTATTATTAATACAATAGCCTTGAAAACTATTAAGGTCTGCCTGCAGCAGATGAGCATCTGCCACGGTGTGTATTTGTCTCATTATCTTCATATCATCAGCATATAGTAATAACTTTGAATACCAGAAAGAAGAAGAGATATCATTAATACAAATATTAAATAACAGTGGCCCTAGCAAGGAACCTTGGGGAACCCCCAATTGGATATTCATAGGCTTAGAGCAGTATCCATTCAGAACTACAATCTGACATCTGTTCTCTACATAGGGCTTGAACCACCGGTAAAGATCACCCCTGATTCCCACCGACAAAAGTTTACGCAACAGGATCACGTGATCTATCCGATCAAAACACTTACTGAAGTCGGTATATATAACATCGACTTGGACCTCTGCGACATACACTCGGAGAGGTAATCGCTACAGACAGTGAGATTAGACGAGGTTGACCGACCCCTTACGAAGCCGTGCTGGCTTTCACTAAAACTGAGCTTGAGTGCAGAATAAACCTGTGTGTGCACAATTTTCTCCATTATTTTAGCAAACACACACAGCTTCGAAATAGGTCGGTAATTCTCGACCAATGTCCTAGACCCCTTTTTATGTATCGGTGTTATATATGCCGACTTCCATATCTTAGGCACCACGCCTGTAGCAAGCGATTTTTTAAACAGGATGGAAAGAGGCACAGAAAGCTCCTTGGCGCAGTTGACGATGAATATGGGCGAAATGTCATCAGGACCCGCAGATTTAATTAAATACACTTGTTTAAGAAGTCCACATACCTCACTAAGCCGTATTTCCACTTGACTTATATCATGGGTGCTGTCATTAGGTCCTTCGACCATATTAGAAGCCGAAGATTGACTGTTAGTAATACCAGTATCATTCAAAAAATTAGAGCGGGAACAATTACCAAACATATCACAAATTACGTCACCATCACTGGACGTTACCTGGCCAAATTGCATCACTGAGGGGTAAGAACAAGATTGGTTTTTAGACTTGACGTACCTCCAAAAGGCCCGTGGATTGTCACATATGTCAGATTCTATTTTAGCTATGTAATTGTCAAACATAACCCCCTCAAGGTCTTTAGCCCGTTGGCGGAGTATAACGAAAAATTGCAAGTCAGATAAGTTCCTGTACTTTTTAAATTTAGTATGATATTTAGCTTTTTCCTTTAAGATTTTTATCAACGGACTTTTTTACCAGAGAGGGTATTTTGATTTGGGGACGACAGCTTTTGTCGGTATGTACGTGGAATGCAGCCTCCGTATAACTTCATAAAAGTATGCTACCGCTTCTTCCATCGACCTACTACTTAACTCAGACTGCCAATCTACACGATTTAACTCGCCTTTTATATTTACGTAATCGGCGGACTTATGTAAAAACTTTACATAGGACCGACCAGGTTTTCAGGTTTCCCCTAGTTTAGGAGGCAGGGTTTCCACCATTCCATACACCTTTTTACTATCAATTGTTTTTGTTACCTACATGTACTACTTATTGTAACGAAGGTTTTTAGTATCAATAAAGTTATTATTATTATTAGATAATCGATGTAGCTCAACAAATTCCGCGGTAACACATAAGGCTTTGTGATGAGGATCCTCAGGCACTAGTGGATCATCACAGCAGCTGACAATAACTTCATCATTAGAAAAAACCCAATCGAGGATTCTACCATTGATGTTCGAGTGACTATTGTATTGCATTAAATTACACGTACTAAGATTATCAATTAAACTAGTCTGAACAGTGCCATGAACATTTGTAGGGTATAGTGAATGTCCGTCACCAGCCCGCTGCCATACAACATTGGGTTGATTGAAATAACCTAAGACAATAAACTTATCGGACGAACGATTGAGGGTAATTTCAAGTAATTTGTCCGAAAAGTTGCTCAGTTGAGCTGTTAAAGAATTTCCGAGATTCTGACTACAAACATAAACAACACAAATGTTCATTTTATAAACTACTCTGGGTTTTTTATGACGCAGCGTCAACGTAACCCATAAATCCTCAGCGGACGAGCATCATTCGCTGCACGTGTCAGCGGCAAGTTCACGCTTAGCTGCAATTAATACCCCCCCTCCCATAATTTGGCCAGTATGAGTGTAGTCCCGGTCACGTCTCCACACAAGATACCGGTCATCAAACAATTCTAAGTCAAATATGCCATCCAGTAGCCACGTCTCAGTCAAACAAATAATATCAATATCATTACTGCATACATTCCTAAAGAAAACAGTTTATAATAATCAAAGCGTTAGTAACGGTGCGTGTGTGCGTAGTGAGTCGCGCGGAGAGGCGAACGCTACACACACTACGACGACCGCGTTGCATACTTTACCTAACAATTCGAATAACACTGTTGTATGCGATAATATTAGAGGTTAAAGTATGAAATTGCCGATTTGTACTGAAAAATTGAAATTCGTTTTTTTTTTTAATCATATATATTTAATCAAAATAATTACCATTATTATCTATACATTGCTGCCATCTAATAGGAAGGTCATATAAGCTTTGTGATTGAACTCTCGTGATTTAGATTCGACAAACTGTGTGAAAGCATTTTGTACTGCCTCCTGAGAAGGAAACTTTTTATCACGTAGAAAATTGTCCAAATCACGAAAAAAATGGTAGTCCGTTGGAGCAAGATCTGGCGAATACGGAGGGTGACGAATGGTTTCTAATTGCAATTCCTGTAGAGTTAAAACGGTTTCTCTAGCTGTATGAGGTCTCGCGTTATCATGGAGCAATAATGGTTAAGATCGATTCATGAGTCGGGGCTGTTTCACTGCTAGTTTTGCTATCATTGTTCGGAGTTCGGCACAGTAGACATCTGCCGTTATTGCTTGACCAGATCGGAGAAAGTTATAGTGAATAACACCATGCTGAGACCACCAAACAGTTACCATTACCTTTTTATTGGTAAGCATTGCTTTAGGACACTGTTGCGGCATTTGACCTGGGGTCAGCCATTGCATTTTTTCGCTTACGGTTATCGTAAAGAATCCACTTTTCATCACATGTCACAATTCGATCCAATATTCCTTCATTTCTGTATCGATTCAACAAGGCAACACAAGTTTCAACACGCGTTTCTTTCTGCAGATCAGTCAAATCATGAGGCACCCATTTCTCATATTTTTTTATTTTATTGATTTGACGCAAATGAGTCAATATTGTTGGTAAGGTAACGTTAAACCATGCCGCTAATTCCTGGGTAGTTTGGCTCGGATCGTCTTCCACCATCTCTTTCAATTCATTGTTAGTCACCTGTGTGGGCGGTCTTCCACGTGGTTCGTTCTTCAAATCAAAGTTTCCATCACGAAAGCGTTTAAACCAAAATCGCACGGTGCGTTCATTAGCAGTCCCCTCTCCAAACGCAAAATTGATATTGCGAACTGTTTCTGCCGCGTTAGTTCCGCGTCGGAACTCGTATTCAAAAATAACTCGAATTTTCGAAGTATCCATCTTTCTTGTCTAAGCTGAATAAAAAAACAACTGAAAGTCGATAGTCGAATGTTGCACATTTTTTACACTAACTTTATGCGAGAGTATAATGACTTAGGTCACATGTCGAAGTTAGCTACAGTTGATATTGTGGCGCGATAATCCCTCGGATCCATTAGATACCTGCCAACTTAATACGATTACATATGGAACTGCGTCAGCTCCATATTTAAGTATGCGATGTATCAGACAGTTAGCTTTAGAGTGTGATGATGACGTCATCGCTCGCGTCATCACTCAAGACATTTTCGTAGACGATCTTATCACTGGCGATGATGATTTAGATCATTTAATTCAAGTTTGCCAGAAAACTTCAGAAGTGCTACAGTCAGGGTGTTTTCCTTTGCGTAAGTGGACATTTAATTTAGACGTATCTCAAGATAAATCCACGGAACATTTTATAGCCGAGCATGCGCAAACTAAAACACTCGGATTAGGTTGGCACAACACTAGTGATGAGCTGCATTTTGTTACTAATATTGATAACAATGTTATCGAATCAAATTTAACCAAACGGGTAATGTTATCAGTTATATCACAGATATACGACCCATTAGGCCTTCTTTCTCCTGCAGTCATAATTTCAAAAATGATGTTACAAAAATTATGGTTAAGTAAAATTGACTGGGATACTCCGGTTTCTGGGGATATTGTTGACACTTGGAAACATTTTATTGTTACGTTAAGATTTTTAAAGGTTATTCGCATTCCTCGTCACGTGAAAGGTGATAACACTCAATATACTGAACTTCATATTTTTACCGACGCGTCCCAAGACGCGTACGGTGCTTGCGCTTATTTACGTACCTATAATGATAACTCTGACGTAACCGTGCGTTTGTTGTGTGCCAAAAGTAAGGTTGCACCTTTAAAGGCTATAAGTATTCCTCGTTTAGAACTTTGTGGTGCCTTAATAGGAGCTAAATTATACAAGAAAACCGTTGAATCTCTTAGGTTACAGTTTAGTAAAATATATTTCTGGACGGATTCTACAATATTCATGGGTTGGATTAAAATGTCACCACATTACTTAAAACATTTGTACAAAATCGAGTGACCGAGATCAATGACCTCACGGGCGACTCGGTGTGGTTACACGTAAGTAGCAAAGACAACCCAGCTGATCTATTGTCGAGAGGTTATAGTTTAGATTTATTAAAAGATTGTGTTCTGTGGTGGTACGGTCCGTTTTATTTACGTAACAATTTACATTATTTCGATCAGATTAAAAGCGATAACTCCGATATTTGTAATTTACCAAATTTAAAATGTAAACAAACATGTTTACCTTCTATACAATGCGAAGATTTAATAAACTTTGAAAAATATGGTTCGTTTTCTAAACTTAAACGAATAGGTGCGTACATGCTTAGATTTATAGATAACACTCGCATCAAGTCCGCGTCAAACCGGTTCCTTATCAGTAAGCGAACTGAATGCCGCACAAAGAATGCTCATTAGGTTGGTGCAAATAAAATCATTTCCAGATGTTTACAATAGTTTGGTTAGCAATGTTTCTATTAAGCGAACTTGTAAATAATATGATAAGGTTTCTAGTCTTAATGTTTTCACGGATGAACATAAAATAATTCGGGTTGGTGGAAGACTATTTAATTCATCTAGTTTTACTTACGATAAAAAACATCCGGTTTTATTGTGCAGTAAACATCTTTTCACTATTAGTTTATTTAGGTATGAACATATACGATTATTACATACGGGTCCTCAACTTCTTTTAGCTACGGTGCGTGAATGTTGGTGGCCATTAAATAGTGCATGAGTGCGTGAAGTGTACACGTATTCGAGGTAAGACATTAACACCTATCACGGGTAACTTACCGCCTGATCGCTTAGAGCCTGGCTTCCCATTTATGTGAACGGGTGTTGATTATGCGGGGCCAGTGTTTATATTAAATCGAAAAGGCAGAGGTTTAAGATTAACTAAGGCTTACATATGTTTATTTATTTGCTTCTCGACGCGAGCTATGTACTTGCAACTTGTTACAAGTCTCTCTTCAAACGATTATATTGTAGCATTAAAACGTTTCATTAGCAGGCGAGGTAAACCTTGCGTCATTTATTCGGATAATGACAAGAATTTCGTAGGTGCAGAGAAAGAATTTCCTTTATTTTTAGACAAAAGTTCAGAAACTATTTTAATTATGCTTCAGACAACAACATTGAATTTCCATTTATACCTCCTTATTCTCTACATTTTGGCGTGGTTGCGGTTGTTTTTTTTTTTGTAAAAAAGTTTTTCAAAAAAAGTTCTACAAAGTGAAAAATAACTGTAATTTCGGAAGTCGGTGTCTAGTTAAATGTATTTGCGTTTTTTGCCACCGACTTCCGAAATTAAAGTTATTTTTCACTTTGTAGTGTTGTTTTTGGAAGCCGGTTGTATTTTTTTCTAAAAAAAGTTTTTATTTTTCACTTTTTAGTTGTGTACCTACCTCGCACAAATTCTAATACCACTACCTGCAAAACAAACTAGAACATCATCCATATAAAAGTGGGGAAAAAATACGTATTATTGAAGCTAACTCAAAAACTACCAAAGCAAAGTTATTTTATATGGGACCAACTGGGATGTATACCCTCTCGAATAAAACAAAAAAAAATTCAAATCGGTCAAGCCATCTTCGAGTAATCGGGGAACATACATAAAAAAAAAAGGTTCCGACGAATTGAGAACCTCCTCCTTTTTGAAGTCGGTTAAAAAAGTCTTTAACCTCTTTTAAAAGAAATATCGAGTGTGCACCAGACGTTAGTCAAATAAGAATATTCACGCTAATATCGCTTCCAAGTCAATATGTTTGACGGAAGTTGATGAGTTGTGGAGCCAGTTACAAACATGACTTATGAAAGATTTTCATTTCTGGAATGAGAGCTTGAGAATTGTTTCTTTTTAACTCTTTCATGTTTTATAACGTTGTATGAGAATGCTTAAAAATGTAGTACTCGTATTGTAGGTTGAATACCTAGTTCATGAAGCAATGCTACCTATTGGTATTTTGTACTAAACTTACTTTACCTAAAAACTATCATTTATTTCTTTTTTTATCTATTTTTCTTTATAATTATTATAATTGTACCTGTTAAAAGAACCGTGATAATACGAATAAAAAAGTAATGTAAAAAAAAAAACTGTTTTCAAAAAGAAATTAACTCAAAATTATGAAATAACTTTAATTTCGGAAGTCGGGGTGTTTTGAGTGTTTGAGTTAATTTATTTTTGAAGTAGGTTTAATTTTTTTTTAAATTAAATATTTTTTTATTTCGTATTTTTTTGTTTTAAGTATAAACTGGAATATTTGTTAGTAATAGGTAATTAATAGTTTTGTTTGTTGTTAGTATTGCACTAGATTTTTTTTTTTTTTGAGATATTTTCCCTTTGACACCACCACACACCTATAGCACGTATCAATAAGCCAGGCCCTCACACTTATACGTATTAGCCAAATCTTGAAAACTTTCTGAGAAATGCGTGGACAAATATACATACATACACCTATCAAATTTTGTATATTTGTTTGGAAGCCCTAATAGATTATCATATGCATACGTGTCGAATTGATAATCTTCTTTTTAAAGTCGGTTGAAAAGAAAACACTCATCATCTGCCTAGCCTTTTCCCAACTATGTTGGGGTCGGCTTCCAGTCTAACGGGATGCAGCTGAATACCAGTATTTTACATGGAGCGACTGCCTATCTGACCTCCACAACCCAGTAACTGGGTAATACGATACCCCTTGGTAAGACTGGTTGTCAGACTTTCGGGCTTCTGACGACCCGTAACGACTGTCAAAGATCCACGAATGACAGCCGGGACCAACGGCTTAACGTGCTTTCCGAGGCACGGAGGAGTCTCGGTATATAAAGATGGTCACCCATCCACGGAGCAACCTCGGCAAGCGTAGCTGATCGGTCGATTGTGCGGCTGATATTACTCAGCCACGAGCCTATCATTTAAAAATCACATTCTTAGAATCAATAAATTAATTCATCCTTACTTACACATTACACCCCGTATACTAACATTAGTTGCCTCAAATATCGACATATCGCTAAGAGACATCTCTAGTACCGAGTACCGATATCTTCGGTAATAGAGAGCGGCATTTGTCTTGTAAAAAACAAATTGTTCGGGACGTATCACGAACCTAAGATGATATTTATGAGATAGAATGAATTTGTCCTAGAGCGCGGTGCACACCGGCGGAAACGACTTCCTTATATTGGTCGAGTGAGTTACGGGCTTAATTGGCACTTTTTATAGGGTTGCCTGGTGTATTTAGTGCAGTGAAGTAAGGGTTTTGCTTAAACTTTGAAAAGGGGAACAAATAAGCGTTCAATATTTTGTTAATAATTGGTTGAATTTATGACAAAAGCACGCAGCGTTCTTTGAACAGATTCCCAGTCTAATGAAAATAAGAAGAAATAAAAAAGGTAATTTAAAGATTGTCTCGCCGGCACAGAGGTTATCAGCCGGCAGCCGAGTTAGGAATTCAGAATCAGGTTCGATCCCAGGTCGGGCGTATTTATTGGAAATTCTCATTAGCTGCTACTTAAAGTTATTGACAGAAGTCACTTGTACACCACCTCACACCTCGCTACCTCTCACCTCCTCATCTTCACCTAACCCTTCGGGGATGACACGGGGTACCTAAAGCCCTATTTAATCGGTGCAAGATTCTTGCCTCTGGCGTACAATAAAATTGAAGCAACAAATGACTTGCGTAGTCTAAACACTGTTTAGACGATACCACTTTTATTGTTGCTTCAACATAAGTATGGTATACCTACCACAGACAATCGAATATCACCATTTTTTTTTTTTTTTTTGTGAATGGGAAATCAACAAATGACTTCTCCCGCTCTGGGCGGAGCGGGAAGACGTGTCAAACTTTAGACTTTTAAGCAATATATTCATTCATAGTTCAGCATTCGCGGGAGTAGGCAGGTTCACATTCATTATGATAACGGGAAGGGACCAAACTCAATACTTCTCAGTCACAATTAACCGACAAATTCCTGCAAAAAATAATTTAATAAATGAATTACTCAACTTAATACTACTAAAAACAGTAAGCACAGACAGTAATTTAATTGCTTGCCGGGGTTGCTCCGTGGATGGGTGACCATCTTTACATACCGAGACTCCTTCGTACCTCGGTCCCGGTTGTCTTTCGTGGATCTTTGACAGTTGTTACGGGTCGTCAGAAGCCCGAAAGTCTGACAACCAGTCTTACCAAGGAGTATCGTATTACTCAGTAATTGGGTTGTGGAGGTCAGATAGGCAGTCGCTCCATATAAAATACTGGTACTCAGCTGCATCCGGTTAGACTGGAAGCCGTCCCCAACATAGTTCGGAAAAGGCCAGGCAGATTGATTGAAACAGTAATTAAATTAATATTGGGCCTCGTTGGTGTACTGGTCGCAAGCGCTGCTGCTGAGCATGAGGTCCTGGGTTCGATTCCCGGGTCGGGCTGTGTTATTGAGTTTTTGAATCAGGAATTTCCCAGTAGCAGCCCGGAGTTTGGATTTGTGCCCAGTCGATGGCAATAGGCTCGCCCCCTATTACATGTTACTTGAACATAAGTGGTGCAATGTGGGTGCACACGTCTGCCTAACCTCGGCGTGTGTCCGGACTCCGGAGCGCTTCGTAGGATCACTCCTCTATAATACTCTACATGAATTGTACGTAGACCGTACAGTCAACGGCGTAAAGACATTTAAATCACCAAAACGAGCCAAGCGAAGCGCAAAGGCACTACCTACCTTTTCTCGAAGCGCCTCGTCGTTTTTTTGAACCCTCATAACTTAAGTTTGGATTATACCAGATAAAGAAAAATTCTCGGGATATAATGTCAATAGTGGACTTATTAAACATATAAAGTTTCAATTGCATCTCTTATACTTTAGATTTTGTGTAGGGGAAAACTAAAGAAACGATGGATGGATTATGTGAAAGATGACATGGCTAGAAAGGCGGTGACTAACGAGATGACGGCTAATAGAGAAGTATGGAAAAAAAGAACATGTTGCACCGACCCCAAATAGATTGGGATAAGGGCAGGAGAGTGATGATGATATCTTAAAAAACCCCGATTTCGTCACTGACACACTGATGATCATCAAAATTCTTAGGGTACTTCCTGAAGTCCTAGAAAGCTGAAATTAGGTATCTAAGCTAGTATTCATACACAAACAACAAAAAAAATATAAAACTTAGAATTTTTACCCCCCAGCCCCTTAAACTAGGGGATGGAAGGTTGTATGAGACTTCCGCAAATTTTGATGCTAGAGGTCTGATAACTGATGTAGGGACTCCTTGTTATAAATAATAAAATACATACGAAATAAATTGACTATGGATTGTTATTTGTTCCGGCGCAGCGCCTCACAGCGATAGAGGAGCCAATGTACACGACGTTAACTCACTATGTTATTTTTAGCAGGCGTTTGCTAGTTTGTTTCTTTTTCATGTTTGACACATGTCAAGTCAATCAGTCTACCGACCACTCTGTCATGTGCGCACGATATAATTTAATAAACCAAGTTTTTATGTAATTGGACTTTAATTAGCCCCAGTGTATAGTCAAAATATACATATTGGTGGCCCATGAGGGGAACTAAACAGCAAGAAAACCAAAATAAGAAGAAAAAACCGGATGAAAATCTCGTCAAGGTGGAGCCGGCCGCTTGGTCAGCGATGTTCATTGGCGTGATTGAAGATTGAAGAAAGGGGTTCAAGAACTCAGTGGCAGCCAGAATCATCTACGAGTTCGGGCTGAAGCGAGCAGTGATTCAACGAAAGTTTCACATCGCATTGATGTTCTACGAAATCAGATGAGTGCCCTTTCCTTCCTAATTATTTCCAATCTTCCAAAATATTCATCCAATTCGTATCATATTCTTTGATACATTGTTCCTAAAGCTAATTGGGAATAAAATCCACTTGCGCAAATCAAAGATTTTGACGCAAAAATCGATATTTTATAAAAGTTGCATCATCATTTTATTGTTTGTCAACCTACCTACACGTTGAAACAAATCATTTTCTTTGTTCAAATTTAACTTTATTTCTATAGAATCGAGCTCAATACGTAAAACCTAATGCTTACATAGATTACATCTTTACTGTAGAATAATTAATTTTCAGCTATTTCGTTCAGGCAAGGCATTTCAGGCAATTTTGCCTAAATAATTTTGAATAGTAATTTAGTTGCAAAAAAAATACATTATTTTGAAACCCAAGCAGAGGCTTCCTCTGTTGCCAACGACGTTCCTCGTTTGATTTTAAAGCATACTTAGACGTTACCGCCGATAATTTCAGGTTGATAATTCGCCGAGTGCATTATCTCGCCGGCCGCAATCAGCTGTGCGGGCGTAACCGGTTTCCTGTTCGCCAGGTGTCGTCGAATTGAGGAGCGTGAGCCATTCTTTGTTTGCTTATTAGATTATTAGTCATTCTTTGGTTTGTGTTAATAATTTCGTTTTTGAACTTAGTAATACCTTTGTTTACTCACAATGCCTAACGAATCGTTAGATAAAAATCGTTTAAAAGATTTAATAACTAAAAGAGCGTCTGCTAAAGGGCAGATAACAAAATTTAAGAATTATCTAAATAGCATTGCTAGTGAAACTGTGTTAAATAACATACAACTAACCGAGTTAAGCTTGAAACTTGCAAAATTCGAGGCATTGTCAGTAAGAGTTGACGACCTGCAAAATGAGATCGAAGTTTTAAACTCAGGTAACTTATCAGCCGAAATTGATGAACGAGACGACATTGAGCATGATATTATTGTCAATATAGCCACTGCAAAAACTTTATTAGACAAATTTTCCAAAACACAATGCGAACACAGGCGAACTTCTGTTCATGATACTTCTTGTTGTTCCGATCATCAAGCGGCAGGGTTAAAGCTTCCTCAAATCCAAATAGCCAAATTTGACGGTGCTTATTTTCGATGGTTAGAATTCCGGGACACGTTTGAGAGTTTGATACACAAAAATGAACATATAACATCAATACATAAGTTTCATTATCTTATGTCTTATCTAGAGGGTGATGCTGCGAGAATTATTTCAAATCTTGAGGTATCTTCCGCAAATTACTCTGAGGCATGGAACTTGCTTTGTAGTCGTTATAACAACAAACGAATTTTAATTAATCACCACTTAAAGTCACTGTTTAACATAAAGCAGCTTTCACGTGAATCAGAGAGGTCATTAAGATTCTTGGTAGATCATGTCACGAAAAACTTGCGTGCTCTGGCGAGCCTGGGACAGCCCACGGACAAATGGGACGTTCTCATAATTTTTATGTTATCTGCAAAGTTAGATAGCCATACTTTAACTAAGTGGGAGGAATGCAGAAATAATTTTGATGGTGATACGCCAACATTAGAGCAGTTCTATAAATTCCTCATAGACCGTGCGGATGTGCTGGAGGCATTAAACCGTAATAAACACGATAGCAATCCGCCTAAGGGTACAGTATATATAGCTAGTTCACGTAATAGTTCTGAAACAAATAATCATAAACACTGTTCATATAGTACAAAATCTTTTGCTGCTTCTAACTCTAAAGTTAACAAATCTAGCAATTCAAATATTTTTTTATGCATTATTTGTAATGAAAATCATAGGATTTTTGATTGTCCCTCTTTCAAAGCAAAGGGGATAGAGGATAGGTTGAAGGATGTCAATAAATACAAATTGTGTGTCAACTGCCTTAGGCAGGGGCACCACGTAGGTGCATGTCGCATGGGACCGTGCCGTGAGTGCAAAAAAAGGCACCACACGTTGTTGCATCCCCCTGCAGTGGTATCTAATAGTAATAATATGGTAATGATAGATGAGCCGTGTGATAATAGTAGCGAAACTATTGCTAGTTTTTCAAAACGAAATTCAGGTCAAGTTCTTTTGTCAACGGCTATAATAGAAGTCTTGAATCCAGTGACCCAACAAAAGGCGAAGGTTCGAGCGCTGCTAGACTGCGGTAGCCAGTCCTCCTTTATTTCTAAAGCATTACAGGATAATATTTCATTAAAAACATTCCCAATTGACTCGCTAAAGGTCATAGGAATTGGTAATACAGTTTCTTCTCACATTGCCGAAAGTTGCAATATTAAAATTATCTCGCTTAATAATAAGTACAGTGCAAATTGCTCATGTCTTGTTTTAAAAGAGTTAACCGGTTCAATACCAAAATACCCGGTTAATATTAATACATTGAATTTGCCTAAAGACATTGTGTTAGCTGATCCTACATTTAATCAACCGGCACCCGTAGACGTCTTAATAGGCGCTGATTTGTTTTGGGACTTATTGGGAAACGAGCAGCGTTCCCTTGGCCCACAAAATATAAACTTAAGAAATACGCATCTAGGCTGGATAATATCTGGTCCTATATATTCAACCGTTGCCAACGAAACTACTCATTGCAATCAGGCAACTGTAGATGCCGTATCACACCAGATTGATATTGAAAGTTCAATTGCCAAATTCTGGGAATTAGAAGAGGTTCCCACAAAACGTATAATGAGTGAAAGTGAAAGGGCTTGCGAATCCCACTTTATAGCTCACACTCGTAGAGAAGTAACTGGTAGGTTTTGTGTAAAACTGCCACTTAAGGACACTCCAGACTGCCTGGGTGATACTTATAAAATTGCTAAAAAACGATTGCATTATTTAGAAAAGCGGTTTAAGAAAAATCCCTTATTAAAAATCGAATATTCAAAATTTATTAGCGAATACGCTGATTTAGGGCATTGCTCGCTAGTCAAAGACGAGCGAAGCATAATTTATTATTTATGTCACCATGCAGTACTAAAGCAAGAAAGCGAATCAACTAAATTGCGTGTTGTTTTTGATGGATCTGCAGTTTCTACGTCAGGTTATGCATTAAATGACATCCTAATGGTAGGTCCGACCCTTCAAGATTCTCTTTTTGCTATATTAATACGTGTCAGACAATATAAGTTTCTGTTAACTGGGGACATTGAAAAAATGTACCGTCAGGTCCTAGTTAACAAAGAGGATCGTAGTTTGCAGAGTATACTATGGCGAGAAGATGAGTCACAGCCCATTAAAACTTATGAGTTAAATACACTCACTTATGGTACCGCAAGTGCCAGTTTTCTTAGCACACGTTGCCTATGGCAACTTGGCGAGGAACAAAATGACGAATGTATTAAAAATATAATCCAAAAGGATTTTTACGTAGATGATCTTACTGGTGCGGATGATGAACAAGAATTACGTTTTATACAAGAAGGAGTTTCCGAAGCTTTAAAAAATGGTTGTTTTAATTTAAGGAAATATAAAAGTAACAATCCGTCAATCTTTGAAAAGTTGAACATAAATCATGAAGACAATTTAACAATCAGTGAGTCTTCAAACACTCTTGGTCTTGGATGGATTCCCTCCAGTGACACGTTATATTTTCCTATTAAAAATTTTATGCTTGACCAGGATGCAGTCATCACAAAGCGATTTGTTATGTCTAATTCATTTAAAATATTTGACCCGTTAGGTATTTTAAGTCCCGTGATAATTCAGCCTAAAATTATATTGCAAAAAATGTGGCAACAAAAATTAGATTGGGACGAACCAGTTACAAAAGAATTGAGTGACGCTTGGATAAAGTTTACTGATAATTTGACGTGGTTAAATAAATTTCAAATTCCTAGATTAGTTCTATGTGAAAACCCTAAATTAATAGAATTACACTCATTTAGTGATGCGTCTCAAAGTGCATATGGTGCATGTATTTATTTAAAATCAGTAAATTGTGATGGTGAAAGTACTGTCAAGCTGTTATGTACCAAGTCAAGGGTATCGCCTTTAAAACCGACCACAATACCACGCCTCGAATTATGCGCTGCATTACTATCCGCTAGGCTTTGTAAATCTGTTACAGATGCTCTCCGGTATAGGCCGGACAATATCGTACACTGGACCGATTCCAGTGTTGTTTTAAGTTGGATAAATAGTGATCCTACAAAATTAAAAATGTTTGTGGCTAATCGTGTGTGTGAAATAATTGAGTTAACTAAAGCATGTTCTTGGCGTTACGTTCCGACTACCATGAACCCAGCAGATTTAATTTCTAGGGGAGTGGATGCAAAAAACTTATTGCCTATGGACTTGTGGTGGTCCGGCCCTAACTTCTTGCATAAAAATGAAAGTTATTGGCCTGTGTTGAATGATTCAAAGTTGGGCGAGCTACCTGAAATGAAAGCACACACGTCAATAATCAGTGATCAGGATTATTTTATAAATTTTGAAAGGTTTTCATCATATCAAAAACTTCTGAAAGTTGTTGCATATGTTCGAAGGTTTATATTTAATATGAAGCACCCCTATAATAAGCAGGTAGGCATATTTTCACCAGAAGAGTTATTGGAGTCATTTCATTCTCTGTGCTGTATCGCCCAGCGTGAGTCATTTTCTAGCGAATATGAATTGCTTATAAAAGGTAAACAGCTACCGGCTAGGAGTAAAATCTTATCATTGTCTCCGTTTATAGATAACAACGACTTGATTCGCGTAAGTGGCCGTATAGATGCGTCCTCATGTAACTTTGAAATAAGACATCCAATACTTCTGCACGCATCTCACAGATTAACAAAATTATATTTTGCAAATGAGCACGTTGCGAACCTGCATGCAGGTCCGAATTTGTTGCTAGCAACAATTAGGCAAACAGTCTGGCCTGTAAATGGCAGGCATCTTGCTAGACGCACAGTCAGCAACTGCGTGCGATGCCGACGAATAAGTGGCAAAACATTATGCCCAAAAATGGGTAACCTACTATCGCAGCGGGTGAACCCGGATTTCCCATTTTTGTCCGTCGGTTTGGACTTCGCTGGCCCATTTTTTATTTTGAATCGGAAAGGACGCGGAAGTCGCGTTATAAAGTGTTATATGTGTATTTTTGTGTGTTTACGTTACAAATGCATCCATCTAGAGGCAGTCAGTGATTTGACTAAGGATGCATTTGTAATGACTCTCAGGCGTTTTATTGCGCGTAGAGGAAAACCAAGTGAAATATTTAGTGACAATGGCCGTAACTTTACCGCCGCCGCCGCGCATGAGATAGGTAGCTTTTTGAAACGAGGTGATGAACTTATATCTGATTTTGCTGGTCAACAAGGCATTCACTTTAAGTTCATACCAACTTACGCTCCTCACTTCGGCGGCATTTGGGAAGCCGGCGTAAAGTCGGCTAAACATCATATCAAACGAGTTATCGGTAATAGTCATTTAACATTTGAGGAAATTACAACTTTGTTTGCGCAAGTGGAGGCGATACTCAATAGCCGTCCCTTGTGCCCCTTATCATCCTGTCCTGACGACCTACTCTCCTTATCTCCTGGGCACTTCATCATTGGTCGACCATTAACTGCACTACCTGCACCAGCCCTAGAAGATAAGAATACCAATCAAAGAGACAGATATAAACGCCTTGAACAAATACGGCTTCATTTCTGGCAAAGATGGCAGAAGGAGTACGTGTCAGAGCTTCAACAAAGAACAAAATGGCGTAAAGGTAACGCTCAGCTCAACATAGGTGACATGGTGCTCCTAGCTGACGATAACAGCCCTCCTCTACACTGGCGTCTGGGACGAGTTATTCAGCTATTTCCTGGACCTGATGCAGTTTCAAGAGTTGCAGAGATCAAAACTTCACGAGGCTGCGTGCGACGACCTTTCACCCGTCTCTGCCCGTTGCCAACTGCTGCAGAACTGAAGGGTTGAAAAACATGTTTTCAACGGCCGGGAATATGTTCCGGCGCAGCGCCTCACAGCGATAGAGGAGCCAATGTACACGACGTTAACTCACTATGTTATTTTTAGCAGGCGTTTGCTAGTTTGTTTCTTTTTCATGTTTGACACATGTCAAGTCAATCAGTCTACCGACCACTCTGTCATGTGCGCACGATATAATTTAATAAACCAAGTTTTTATGTAATTGGACTTTAATTAGCCCCAGTGTATAGTCAAAATATACATTATTAAATGAATGATTAACCTTTATTTTATTTAAACATTATACAAGTTAACACTATATACACTAGGTACTAAAGTAAATTACTAACTAACTAACTATACAAATAAATACAAAACAAAAGGACACTTAGGCGTCGAAGTACTCGTCTGCATCGATGTCATTCGGAAACGTGCCCAGAAGACTGGCAGCATTGCCACGTTGAATGGCAATGCTAATTCTTTGGCCAAAGAACGAGCCAGCCCTCTGGTCACGCCCGGAGGATACGGTGGAGCATACAGTGGAGGTCTGCCCGGCTTGGGCGGAGCACCGCCGTGTTCTCACGGAGGCGATCGGCAGCGGCGATCTCTCGCGTCCAAACCTGTTCCAGGGCATGGTGCGGAGCGAGAGTGCATGGGAGGCCGTCACCTCCTTCTGCGAAGCAGTAATGCTCGCGAAAGAGGAAGCGGAACCCGTGAGGGAGAGGCAACAGCCGCGCCCTCATATTAGTTAATGACATTATTAAACAAATAGAAACTGCTGTCATATAATAGCCATGTTTATTTCAAATATACGAAATATTAACTTTTCACTCAACGACGCAATCGAATCATTTGATTAATTTCTCGTCAATTGTATCAAAAGAAAACTTTTTCTTAGAAAATTTTGTTTCGTGAAGAATAGGAAATAAATGTATTTTAATGAAAAGAAACATTTTGAGTTTAAACTAAACAAATGAACTTGAAACAAAGCTCCATTTTATTTTTGAATACCGTAGAACTGATATCTAATCAATACCTATATCAAACTTGCACCTTCCTAACTCATAGTAGTACATACAATCGCTTAGTTTCATGCATAATTAGCCTATAATATTCCTACTGCTGGGACACAGACCTCCTCTCAGCGAGAAGAAGTGGGCCGTGATCCACCACGCGGGCCTAGTGCGGCTTGGTGGCTGTCACGTGTCTTCCAATTTTCGGTTCTAGGACATTATCACGTATTGCCGGCTTCCTCACGTTGTGAAGAACGCTCCCAAGTCGGTGAAAACTACCGTTTCGGGAGCATTGGAGATTAAATAATTTACCCTAAGTAAAGTCTGGATAAACTAAAATGCTAAATGCTAAATAATATACTAAATGTATTCTGCTGCGTTTGGAGAGGGCGCAAAGGGCTGTCCTTAAGGTAATGGCCTTAAAACCCTATCACTTCCCTACCAGTGAACTGTCCACGCTGTGGAAGCTACCTACAGTAAGGCATTCTTGTGCGCTAAGTACAATGTTGCGGAAGCACTCAAACTTGTCTTTTTGCCCAGAGTTCAGAAGACAAAAACCTAGAACTGACAGAGTCTGCCCGTCATCGAGTATTCAATTGGAAATTGTCCGCCGGCAGTAAATTTTTTGCAGTCCCGTGTTTTATAACAGAATAAATAAAATGCTTACTATTTATCCACGTACTCTCCGGGATTGTAAAAGAATGATTGCTTCATACTCTCACATACGAAGAATTGGAGATTTTGTCAAACCCTAAAGATCTTTCTTCTATGGACATGCATGCCAAATACACGTAGCGTAGTACGCTTCCAGGGGAGGTTCCACACAGAGGGTCATAGCCATCCGGCTAGTCCGGGGTCTCCTGTGAGTCGGCGTGCCTCCTTGCCGGATTACCGCCATGGGATCTGGAGGCAAAAGTCCTCGCACACGTGTGGGAGTGGCGCGAGGAGGCGAAACGCCGAGGCGTAACTCCGCTGCCACGAGAAATCACGGTACAGCGGACAGAGCTCCGGCGGGATCTCATGGCGACATGGAGAGTGCGATTGTCGCAACCCAGCGCTGGGCACGCCACAATTGCGGCGATAAGTCCCCTCTTTGAGGAGTGGTTGCAGAGGCGCCATGGTGTCCTCACCTTCCGCCTGACGCAGGTCCTCACCGGATACGGTTGTTTCGGGAGGTTCCTGTTTCGGATAAGGCGGGAGGAAACGCCCAGGTGTCACCATTGTGTGGATCGCCCGGAGGACACGGTGGAGCATACAGTGGAGGTCTGCCCGGCTTGGGCGGAGCACCGCCGTGTTCTCACGGAGGCGATCGGCGGCGGCGATCTCTCGCGTCCAAACCTGGTCCAGGCCATGGTGCGGAGCGAAAGTGCATGGGAAGCCGTCACCTCCTTCTGCGAAGCAGTAATGCTCGCGAAGGAGGAAGCGGAACGCGTGAGGGAGAGGCAACAGCCGCGCCCTCGCGCCCCTAGCCGTCGTAGGAGACGCCCTGGGCGGCGGGAATCGGTTGCCGATTCCCGGCCACCGTAGGCGCGGGCTTGCGGACGACGAGTAAAGGGCAGCTCGCCGTCCGGTAAGGACCAGGCCCGGGTCGACGGCGCGTTGTGTTCCACGCGCGCCTCAAATAGATGTCAGCAGTGACGGGGTCAATTGGGCCGATGCCGCCGGGGTCGCGGGTAGTTCGAAAGAGATACCGTGGCCCTGGCACGGGCAACTGAAGGAGCATGGGTGGGTTTTAGTCAGTAAAAGCCTGACACGCCCTCCCGCTCTGCCCGGAGCGGGAGAAGTCATTTGATGATTTCCCATCCACAAAAAAAAGGGGAGGTTCCACAAGCACACTACACTTACACCCCTCAGACATGCTACACTCACATACACTCCCATACAACACTCCCACATGCACAAGTACTACTACTTTAATTTCCCTGTACTATTTTATTTTCTTCCTAGTTTAATTTTTACTATTCTATTTTTTAATATTTTTAACCGAATTCAAAAAAAAGGAGGAGGTTCTTTGTTCGACTCTATATATTTTTTCTATGTATGTTCACCGATTTCTCCTTCAATTGTGGACCGATTTTCAAATATATTTTTTTATTCGAAAGAGTGCACTTCCGAGGCTCGGAAGTGCACTCTTTCGAATTTTTTCTCGATCCCCTGGTTCCAATGGGACCAGCTGCTGGTCCCATTGGAACCAGGGGATCGAGAAAAACCCTAAAATTTTATAGGCACACTTGGATATTTTTTATAGTAACTCGTGCATTTGCTCCCGGAAAGCACCATTTGGTAAAGTAGAACTGATAAGGAAGACCACAGATAGCCATTGGAACTACTCAATAATACGTATTACACGGGTTGCGATTCGATTACATTAATATGGTTGCTAAGCAATTAATGCTCGTCACAATACATATGTTGAAGTGGAGCTGATGTTGACTTCACCATCAATTCCAGTTCTCCTGGTTCCTTACTAGGAGAACTCCTCAACAATTAACGTCCCTGCATCGGGAAAAGCAATATTTTGTAAAAGGTGATGAGCAGTTGACATTAGGCTATTGTAACTTAAATAAATTATAAACTGGCCCACTAAACTTTTTACAAAAAAATACAATCGACTTCTAAAAAACACTACAAAGTGAAAAATAACTGTAATTTCGTAAGTCGGTGGCAAAAAATGAAAATACATTTAACCAGACACCGACTTCCGAAATTAAAGTTATTTTTCACTTTGTAGTGTTGTTTTTGGAAGTCGGTTGTATTTTTTTGTACTTTAAAAAAGTTTTTATGTACTTTTTTAAAAACTTGTTATTGTTCTTTTTTTAACTCGTAATGTAATCTGGAACGCTGTTGTCTCCCTCTTGGAGGTGGGCGTTAATAGCTGCGACACAGTTTTAACTAATGTAGTTATTTACGTACGAAATAAATTTGTAATAATATTTTTGTTCCAATAAAGATTATGATTATGAATAAAAAAAGTGCCTGTCTGGGTTTGAACCTACGACCTCCGACGTGTAAGTCGCGTCTGTTGCTACTGGGTCACCACTGCTCTCGAACCCCTGCGGTCGCTCTGCTTGAGTGAACCTGCTCAGCATCAATTTATTGGTGATGGAAATAAAAATAGAAAAGTCAACCGCACATCAGTGGCAATGATTTTACATTGACATTGCCCTTATGTCGTACCAGTAAGGACGATTTTCTCGTTCTTGCCGGGGAATATGAAGAAATACTACAGTTTAAGCAGGCCGAGGCCCAGAAACAAATGATTTATCTCCGTTTACAGTGAGATGCTTTTAGTAAGATCAGTTTATTTTGTACAGATTTGATATTGATACGGAACTGCAGGGCGCGAGGGCTACAAAGTGTATTGAGAATCAACTCAATGTGCAGATATTGGTTCTCAATCCCGAGATGGTATCACTTGTGCAAGCACCCGTGATGGTATAAGAAATGTGTATTTGTTTTGTTGCATACAATTCGTGAAGACAAAGTCCATGTAGTCCAGTCTGATCTCTTCCCGACGGCAATAGTGTTACTTATTATGAAAAACAAATACCTACCTACCTATATTAGCTACTCCTTTAAATTTAATTATTTCTATTTCCTGCAAACTGTGACTGCTCTAATGGTCGCAACACTATCGCTGAGTGAGATCCTAGGTTCAGTTCTCAGGTCGGCCAGTGTTTTTGGGTTTCGTCCATCAGGAATTTCTCAGTAGCAGCCCGGAGTCTGGATGTGTACCCGGTTGATGGCACTATGCTCTCTAATAAATCGAACATGCACATCAAGCTACCCCAATCTGTCAAATTTTCCCAATTGAATATGAACCTTATTCCGTTGCAGTAAAGTTGAAAATCTGTCAAAGAAATTTAACAGATTGGGGTAACTTGATGTGCTGGCCTCTGCACATAACTGGCATCGTGTGGGCGTAGGTACTATAGATACACCTCTGCCTAACCTTTTGGGGGAAACAGGGATGTGTGTTGACTTCAACTTAGACTTCAAAAGTCGACATCTTCGTTGTGTCCTAAGCTTAACGTCATAGTTAGCGATGCTTTGTGTGTGTTTAGGCAGATTCATGCGACGTCCCCGCGATGTGTGCGCGGTTTTATCTAAACGACCCATTTATCGCGGCATCGGAAGACGTAATGCGCTGTTTTATAACTTTTTTTTTACACTGAGAATGCACAAGGTTGGTACATGTAAGTTTTATTACGGTGTATTGTGAATTTAAGTACGTTTAAATGCGCCACTTAACTGTATTTGCATTCATTAAATAATTCAAGGCTTGACAGGTTACACTTTCAATTATCGCCCGACATATTTGCTTTTTCAGCTGTACCACCCGCTTGCGCGAGCGAAGCGCTCGGCCGGCCGCGACGAAATAGAACCCGTCCATTGAACGGGCCGCTGACGTCATCCGGTTGCGAGTACGCCACTTGTGTTAACATACCGATAACCGACCAAGTGTTAACTTACGACCTTATGTTACTAACATGCCAGTAATCAGAGCTATATTTTAGTTTGCGTTTCGTTTGAATGTATGATCGCATAAAATTCACAAAAATAGTTATGAAAAGAGCAAACGCAGTTAGCATCAGATTTCTAGATTCTAGATTTCTAGATTTTCTAGAAAGAAAAAACAAGCGATGACCTATATGTTTCATGGTTTAAAATGCATGCTGTGTTAGTTCTTAACGTGAATCATAAATAAAACCACTTACCACAGTACAATATTCATTATTTACAAGCTTCCGAAGTTGAGACAAAAATTTGTTATTGTTTAGGTACTTTAGATTTAATGACAGCGAAAATAATATTTTTTTAATGTCATAGACTAGTTCAGTGAGTGTTGTTGTATCTCAAAAAGTTCGGACACAGATAATCTATCATAGTAAATGCATGGAATTGGATAGTACTACTTAATAGCGGTGGAACAAGAATAAAAGTAAAAAAAAATATTTGCTTGGTATAGAACTTATAAAAAGACGTACAGTTACGTAAAATTGACTCTCGGGAAACACCCACACCACAATCGCGCAAGCGGCTACAACTATCAGTGGGCCATAAAATATAATATGTTCCATGTAGGAATAAACCCGAGACCTGTAGCATAAAAGACAATCAAAAAAGGAATACATAATCAGCCTATAATGTTCCCACTGCTGGGACACAGGCCTCCTCTCGGTGAGAGGGAGTGGGCCGTGATCCACCACATGAGCCCAGTGCAGGTAGGTAGATTCACATGTCTCCGAATTTTTGGTTCTAGGACATGCCGGTTTCTTCACGATGTTTTCCTTCAGCGTTTTGAGAGCAGTGCTGATGAAATAATTTACACAAAGTAAAGCGCATGTCATGGTTCGAACCTACAACCTACAACTCGTAAGTCGCGGCCGTTCCCACTGGGCCATCAGTGCTCTACAGAAAAAGAATATTTAAATAAATATCTAAATTAAAAAATATATATATATTATTTGACCCGCTAATGAAACAGACCAATCAGTCAACTGACCAATCCAAATGATGAATGATTTAGACAGTGGGTACCACAGGTGGGTACTTTACGAAAACTATACCTTGTTTTCTAAATTCTGTAATGAATTAAAATTAATTACAAAACGATACTTGTAGCTGTCCATGTCTTAAAAAAGTTCCACAAACAAAATATTTAGGAGTTATTTTAGATCAAACATTGTCATGGTATCCCCATCTTGAACAAGTTAGCAATAGAATCAGGAAACTCAGCTGGATGTTTATAACATTAAGATTTGTGGTTCCAACTAAACTTTTAGTAGAAGGCAAAAATCGTACCAGGAATCTTCTTAATGTAGTATATACTGCTCTTGTGCAATCGGTCCTCACTTATTGTATCCCACTGTGGGGAGGAGTGGCTAAAACTAAATTTTTAACTCTGGAACGAGCTCAGCGAAGTTTAATCAAAATTATGTATTTTAAAAAAAGAAGATTCACTACGGAAAGCTTGTATCAAATTAGTAATTTACTATCTGTAAGGAAATTGTACATTGTTCAAGTCGTTCTCAGGAAACATAAGTCTCTACCATATAATAATAGTACCCATTCAAAAAGAAGAAAAGATATAATCGCAGTTATTCCCCGAACTAAATTGAAATTCACTAGCAGACAACTACACAAACGTTCAGCTCAATTATATAATAAAATAAACAAATATGTGTATGTTCATAATAAAAATAGGTACAATTGTACAACAAGCTTAGTAAGCTGGATTAAAACACTTTCCTATGATAAAACGGGGGCTATGTTACTACAGATTGAGTAATCAGCCATATCACACATTATTCATGCACCTCATTCTATATATTATCATATCACATCAAATCACAAACACCACATTCACATCACAACATACATCACATTCTTATCACAACACTCAATACTGTAACTTCACACACACCACTACACGTCACAACACACACCTCACCTCACGCTACACGTCACGCTTAATTTAGATACCTATATCATTGTTATGGAAGAGCGGAGCCTTCTAACACAGGCATTATCTGCCTAAAAGGAGACTTCGAATACAAATTTGTAACTATTTGCTGATTTGTGACAATAAACAATTTTTTTTTATGCCACTATTTTCCCGAGTCACAGAGGGGAGGCCCCAGCAGTGGCAACGCTACAGGCTGATTATGCTTTACAGATTCAATAATTATAATCCTGAAACTACAACCTCCTAGCCAAACCTTATTGACTAAATTCAAACTTCCTTTGCTACATAACATAACTTATGGCCCATTCATATCCCCGATACAAAAACCTTATTTATTTCCAAGATGTATCAACTACTGGTCCGAGTGACCGTTTATCTTGTCAATAAAAATACACCCTATCTCAGGAACAAAGCACATCAGTCGTATCGGATGATTGCGATATTTTATGACGGTTCCGGCTTAACCGCTACGGATTTAAAGGGTTTTTGAATTATATTTTGTTGAGGTTTTTATTTAAGATATAAATACATAATGTACAATATGTACACCCACACAAACTGGGCACATATACAAACTCGCAAATGAGGCAAACAAAAGGAGTTTGTAAGGATCGTAGCCGGTGGCGTTCTGTAGTGTTGCCTACCCCCGTGGGCAGAAGGTATGAGTTTATGTTTGTATGTACATCCAAACTCTAGGTAGTCAAATGTCAACAAACGTTAACCAATGTTTGTTCCAACAGTATCTGACAAAAGTGTAAACAAACCATGTTCAGTTCAAATTCTTACGTACTTATTAAAACTCATTCATCTATTAAGAAGGTTTCAACTTTCTAACTCACCACTTTTTCCAATAATTTTTGTTTCAATTATGTACAGACCACAAAAGAGATATCTAGGCAGGACACACTAACTTTTTTTTATGTGTATTGCTTCATGTTCAATTTTATATGTATTGTCACGAAATTGAACATGAAGCAATACACATAATATGTTAGTATACCCTGCCTATATATCTCTTTTGTTGTCTGTACATTAAAATTGTGATTAAAAAATCATAGATGAAAATTGAGATTATAAAATTAATCTCAATTGTCGAATGAACAATATATTTGAGGTGATTTAAAATTAAAATTTCGGGTGTAAACTAGTACAACAATCAAATCAAAGCACTCAAACTGGCATTCAACGGTACGTTTTCTGACTCATTTGCCACTACTAGTACTACTGCTAGTTGCTACTAGTTGGAGCAGACCATAATTATGGTTTAATTTAATGATCCGATACTTAAATGGCATTTATGTACCATACCTGGTGAAATGTAGTACCTATGCAGGTACGTATGTTGCTACATACTACTGCGGTGTTGTAACTACACGCCTGCCTACCCTCTATACCTTGGCAGGATTATGATGATGACGATGTTATAATTATTCGATTGATTGGTTTGTTGATTTGGTTTTTTTTGCTTTGTTTGTTCGATTAGGTTAAGCTATGCTTGCTGTGGTCAGTTCATGGATGGGTGACTTCGATCAATTATTGATCGAAGATGGGTGACCATATTTCCGTACCAAAACCCTCCGTGCCTTAACAAGCACGTCAAGCCGTTGGTCCCGGCTGTCATTTTTGGATCTTTGATAGTCGTTACGGGTCGTCAGAAGCCCGAAAGTGTGAACAACCAGTCTTACCAAGGGGTATCGTATTACCTAGTAACTGGGTTGTGGAGGTCAAACAGTCAGACTGGAAGCCGACCCCAACATGTTGGGAAAAGGGTAAGTAGGTGATAATGTTATTATATTATTACCGAAAAATCTTGATAAGTAACTTGTATAATTGTAATTTTGATACTAATAAAAGTTTTTTGTTTCCTTCACCGCGTTACATATGGCGCCACCTATCGACACTAGTTCCAAACTGCACTAGCCAAAGTTAGTCCAATATACAGACTAACTTCAGTGCAGACTACACTAAACTGCGTTGGAACTAAATCGTTATGATATCTAAACTTACACGCAAAAACAAACGCGACTGGGATTAAATAAGTTGGGGATTGTTTACTGCTTTAGTTTGTACTAGGCTATTGTCACGGCTTTGCTCTGAAAAGTATTATTTTATGATTTATTTAAATTATTTATTTTCAAGTCTGGCTTACTCTTTACAAAAAGATTGATATGATTGACAAATCATAAACGAACATTAAGTGAGCTTATTTCTTTTGAGGGCAAACAAATCGTATTTGCCGACACAAAAGGCTCGGACGGGATTTGAATCCGAGACCTCTAGGTTGTGGCCCCTCAGGGCAGCAATACCTTTTACACAAAAAATTTAAGGGTAAGTACAAGATCATAAAGGGGTTTAAAAAGTATCTCTTTAAGGCCTTTAGGCACTGTTGGTGGGCGGAAGGAACTTCCTAATAGCTATTACTATTAAAAAACAATGATTATGAAGGCTCACATTGTAAAACCGACCTACTGTATGTAGTCCTAATCATTTCTGAGCAGGTCTGTCCTGTCTGCCTGTTTTCTTGCCAGTATAGAACTTTTGTTGGAACGTGATGTAGGTTCTATAGTGAGAAATTAAATGTCCATTCAGATTTACACTATGAATTTAATAATGTATTTACTACAACTAAACACGGTACAATTACTTATGATGATTAGTATGAAATTATATATATGATGATTGACGCGAGTAGCAGTTAGTAAACGACTATGTTGTCGTGACAACGCGTGACTTCGAACTTAAGGTGACGGTGCTCGCAAGTGGCGTGCATGTGTGGGTAAACATACCACTACACCAGTAACATAAAAATAGGTCAGTAGCTTATTGCTACTCATTAATCTCAATTCAGAAAATTCTGAACGACACCTTAAGAATTTCCTGAAAGAAAAATTAATACGATTTTCAATTTTCGCGATCTAAAACTTTAATCTGGATTCTTTCAATCCGCAGCTGCGACGGATAAGGCTGACGATTTCCAATCTAGATTTACCTTCTGATTTTCTTCATTGCCACTATTGCGATGTGGATGTTTGCGGGAAATAATATTGATGGTTTTGCCGTCATTATTAGAAATAGACAGAAGTGGTGGCCCATTGATAACGGCCAAATTGCAGGTCGTAGGTTTGAGCCCAGACAGGCGCTTTACTTTGTGTGAATTATTTCATCACCGCTGCTCTCAAGAACGGTGAAGGAAAACATCGTGAGGAAACCGGCATATCCTAGAACCAAAAATTGGAAGACACGTGACATCTACCACCCAGCTCTGGGCCCGCGTAGTAGATTACGGCTCACTCCCTCTCACCGACAGGAGGCCTGTGTCCCAGCAGTGGGAGCATTGTAGGCTGATTATATATTAGATATAGATGTGCATCCCTGATGACGCGTGCTCGCGGCAGCGCCAACAGTATATAGTGCGTTGTATTCTCAGAGAGTTCGCAGATCGGTGGGAGTCCCCGATGCTGCGGAGGTGGATGCAGTTCCACGCTGAATTTTAATTGTATATTAATCTGTTAAGTAACATTGTTACTAACCCAATGCACTCTGTCTGAAACACAAGTTTTGTAATCTATTCTATTGCTTGTATTCAAGTAAATCATAATAATATCCCTTTACACCTTTATTTTCGCTAAACCACTAAACCAACCCTTACTCCTATATAACTACTATATTAATAAAAAGAACTATTATAACCCTCATAAGCCTTGCAACCTCAATCTTTTGTACCCACTCTCCCCTCGTGCCAAGTTGCTATTTAGGAAACCTTTTCCAAATTAATCGCTGTATGTCTTTCATGTGTAATTTTTCTGATAGGTTAGAGGGAGACAGATGTAGGTGTGCAGTTTCTTGTAGTTAGTTTCGTTGGAATAAAGCTGTGTTCTGACTTGACGATAAAATGTTGAGAAATAGTTGCTTCGTTCTTTTAAAGTAAACTTCAAGCTTATGGTGTAAGTAAGAGACCTCAGAGGAGAGTGACCTCTGCGTGTGTGTCTGAGTGTGTATAAGTAATTACAATCGCATAAAACACGACTGCCTCGTTAGTGTAGTGGTCGCAAGCGCTACTGCCGAGCATGTGGTCCTGGGTTCGATTCTGAGCTCGGGCAAAGTTTGACTGGGTTTTTCTATCTGGAATTTGTCAGTAGGTGCCTGGAGTCTAGATTTGTGCCCGGTTGATGGCAATAGGCGCGCCCCCTATTACATGGGATTCAAGTATAACTGACGAACGGTGGGTGTATTATATCATGTAGGCACACCTCTGGCCTTCGGGGAAAAAGGCGTGATGTTATGTATAAATCACGTCCTGTTGTTCCTCACTAATCTTTGAGAGTGTACATGTATTTATAGTAAATGTTGCGGCTTGTTGCCTGCTCTGAGCACAGTCCCAGTTCGCTAAGTGAGAAGTAGGTACTGCGACTGTATCGTGCAGATAATGTGACGGACGTTCTTTGAATTGTATCGAGTTATTAAGACTTGCTCAGTGTTGGTAAGTAAGGGCTCTTAAAGTCAGATAATTAAACGCATTTACAATATTTTTTTGTTCTTCTCAATACTAACTAGCCTTGCTATTATTTTAAAAGTATCATTCAAGTCATCAAAGAACTCTCTGCTCGTAAATGTATTTCTACTAACAACCTTATATCCATAACCTATCCATATCCCAATCATTCCTAAATCTCTTTTAGATCTAAGATACACCTAGTTTAGTTGCTGACCGTATCAGCAAGCCAAGCTTATCAGCTGGTGTTATACATCCAGCGAATCCTTTCTCCGTGGAGTGCACTCCGTGTGGAGTGTTGTGCGTAGTGAGGAGGTTCCTAGCGTAAGCTCAATAACGCTATTGAGTTAACTTCCGCGAAGCTGAGTGAACCTGTTTAGATATTTTTGTTATAAAATCATGATACATTAATAAAATATTTCAGATATTACGTAAGTATCTGCAGTGCCCAATGGTAAAACTCAAAGGTCGAAAACTTGTTAAAATAAAACTACCTACTAACCTCTAATACAAAGAATGTATATTGTATTAAAAAAAAATAAAAAAGCCGGCTAAGTGCATGCCCGACCACGCAAAATGAAGGGTTCCGTAGTTGAAAAGAATTAATCCCAAAAACAACTTAATATTGTAATCCCATAAAAAAAATTTTATATGTGATAAAATTACAAATGAACAATTTTCGGACTTTTTATTTTAGTTGCGCTGTGAGACCTCACTTCTTGTCAAATTTCATGATTCTAGGCCAACGGAAAGTACCCTATAGGTTTTGATTTCCTTGCGAGTATCAAATATGTCCCATAAATGGCCGTATTATTTTGACTCAGAAGCGTGATTTTTTTTAAACTCCAAAAGACCATAAACATACTCATTTTACCTCCACGCGTTCATGAGAAAAGGGTCTTGACAGACTGACAGATAGACAGATGGACAACGAAGTGATCCTGTAAGGATTCCTTTTTTTCCTTTTGAGGTACGGAACCCTAAAAATCCGGATTAAATTTTTTGACAACCACCTACTCCAAATAGCGACCATCGAGCACTCTACACTCTACACTGCACTGCACTGTAGTACACTCTTCGAGTCCAGCACACATTTTCAAAAACGCGTTTACAGAGCGACTGGGAGTCCTGCTGACTTCGGCTCGAATATCTCTACTTGTGAAAACTTGTATTTGGCCTTCATTATGTTAATAACTTTGTAACCATTGTGTCTGATTAGCTGTAAGATTTCCAAAAATAATAAAATAAAAATATTTTATGTATTTTATGAAAAAAACATTGAGTGACATACAGCCTCCCCAGCCTCTACCTCGATAGACTGGTTGCTGCAAGTACGACAGCTCAGCGTGGGTTCCTGGGATCGATCCCCAGGTTGGGCAGTGTTATTGAGTTATTCTATTAGGTATTTCTCAATAGTACCTAGCCCTGGTCTGTGTTTGTGCCCGGTTGGTGGCAACAGGATCGCCCTATGAGCACCAAAAACTTACTTGCTGCCTCTTGAAAGAGCTCAGAGAGCTATTTTAAAGGTAGCAAACTTCCTTCCCTTTCTCTATCCTACAGATCTGCTATACAAATGTTGTAGCGTGCTGACTGTTCGCCAGCTTTTCATATTGCACTTGGTATTAAAACAGCACACCATGCTGTCCTATAACATTGCAAGTACTAATAAGAGACGGAATGATATTGTATGTGAGTCAATTGCACCCTCTAAATATGTCTTTGTAAACAGATTTTATACATTTTTAGGCCCATTTTTGTACAATAAACTAAATAGGAAATTAAGTATCTATAAATTAAATAATTACGACTGTAAAAAGATTATTCAGCAATTTTTACTTAGTATATCATACAGTGAGACAGAGGATTTACTCGTTGTCTGTAGATAAAACATGTTTAGTATTTTAAGTTAATATTAGTTTTAATTAGTCTCCGTTGTTAATTTTATATTCTAAAATTCTATGCACCTTTCTAGCCTGAAACACAGGTTCTACCTAGTTCAGGCAAATGAGCAAGTGTTTCCTCTAAATGTTTTAAGTTATATGATAATGTAAATCTGCATCATTTATCTAAATAAACGATATTATTATCTATCTAAATAAAATATATTATTAATGTCAGGGGTAGCACTATTAGAAAGTGATAGTGACGACGACGACACATAATTGTTAACATTTTATAATAAATTTCTTAACATGTATTGTAATACTTTAAAACTTATCTGGTGAATTGTTGTACACCTCTGCCTACACTTGCAGAGAATACAGGCTTGATAATATGTTTAGTTACACACTATTTCAAATCTTTCCTGTTCAGTTTCAACAACCACAGCCATTTAATCCCAATTCATATTATGTTTTATGCATGAGTTGGATCGAATGCTTGATCAAACCGTTTTGCAAACGTATTGTTCCCCGGAGTATTGGAGCAAACATTGGTCCAACGATTATCTTCCAATTATTTGTGTCGTGCAAACAGAATCGTGTTGGTTGAAGTTTGGGCTTGAATTAATAGTTTTGTGTTGTTATTTCTATAGTTTTAGAAAGTGTGTCTTTTGAAGGTGAACCCGACTACGCCAATGGCAAAAGGAAGGGTTATTGAACGAACAATGACCCAGTGGTAACGTGTCGGAAGTCGGGAGTACGGTCGTGGGTTCAAACCTAGACAGACTCAATTTATTTCATCACTGCTGCTCTCAAAACGGTTAAGAAAAACATCGTGAAGAAACCGTCCTAGAACCAAAAATTCGAAGACATTTGACTTTGGTTTTAGCAGGTGCGATATCGACAGTGACAGACAAACACCAAGACCCCATGATCGTCAACCCGCACTATTTTTATTATGTCAACCATTTGTAGAGAGAGCGTAGACTAATCTCCCATATATAAAATAATAATAATTGTTATTGACGCTTTTTAACGTGCACGTCTTTCTACATTGTTCTCACATATATTATATATTTTCAACATGAACGATGTAACCAATATTTTGTAAAAATATTATGATTTAAAAAACTTTTTTACAAAAAAATACAACCGACTTCCAAAAACAACACTACAAAGTGAAAAATAACTTTAATTTGGGAAGTCGGTGTCTGATTAAATGTATTTTTCACTTTGTAGTGTTGTTTTTGGAAGTCGGATGTATTTTTTTGTAAAAAAGTTTTTATTTTTCACTTTTTAGTGGTTCACATATGCTTACCCCTTCACAGCGTACTGGCGTGATGTTATGTTATGAACTGGTGTGAACAACAAACAGACATGACATTTCAGCAATCCCAGTCCATTTGCTATCATTTATTGAGGAGTTCCGTTGCCTATCTCAGAAGTTCTTTATCAGATCTTCACCAAATTGAAATGGGACCACTCCGAGAAAGTACTCTTCCAAAAACTATCCAAATCGCTTGAAGTGTGCCTATAAAATTGGAAGAGTTCTCTCTATTTCTCCAGGATCCCATCATCAGATCCTGACTTGATGATCATGGGACCACCTGGGAAGTATATTCTTTCAAACAAAAAAAAAATAATCCAAATCGGTCCAGCCATCTTCGAGTAATCGAACATACATAAAAAAAAAGAAAAAAGGTTCCGACGAATTGAGAACCTCCTCCTTTTTGAAGTCGGTTAAAAAGAGTGTCCGTGGAGTTTCTTGCCCGTTCTTCTCCATAGGGATCTACTACGCTTTGGAATGAGCAACTAGCTTCATCTTTCTGACTGACCGACCCATTGATAATTCAAAAGTGCCTGTAATTGGTTTATTTGAAAAAAATGCTTTGAGTTTGAGTTTGATTGAAAGTTATAGTTTTAATTATTAGTTTTAACGAAGAGAGCTTTGATCAATTTATTTAGTTTATGTACAAATAAGTTATTCTTTTAGGAGACAATTAGAAGACTTTTAAGTGACAAGAATAATAAAATTTTTACAGGATAAGTTGTTAAGCAGTGCGCAAATTTTCACAGGGTGTTCTACCCACAGAACAGATAATTATCTTTTCTGTGGTTCTACCCATGAATATGAACAACTTTCACTGTGGGACTAACTTTGAAATCGCGAAAAAAAATCAGCTGTTAATTACAATTATATCTACACCAAACTCGTCAAAATGCTGAATGCTGTAGCTGATTTTTTTTTCGCGATTTCAGTTTTGGTCCCATAGTAAAAGTTGTTCATATTATTCAGGAGTAGAAAACTCTGTGAAAATTTGCGCACAGCTTAAAAATTTATCCTGTTTAAGTTACCTACTTACTGATTCATAAGACCTGATGAGGAGTAGGGTCTGGGGTATTTACTGGCTCAACGGTCAGGTGCGTGTATGACTAGATGAATGCACGTAAACGAAACTAGTATGTAAGGATTATACGAGTAGCAGGCGGCGTCCTGTAGTTTCTGCCTGCCCGCATGGGCAGAAGGCGTGAGTTTATGTGGTCTCAGTTACATGAGCCTGTAAATGCGTCACTGTTTCGACTGAGACCTATTCTCGTACAGAAAAACAGCGAGCACTGATCAGCACGCTAGCTCACTGCAGTCTTTTTTTTTTTTTTGTGGATGGGAAATCATCAAATGACTTCTCCCGCTCCGGGCAGAGCGGGAGGGCGTGTCAGACTTTTACTGACTAAAACCCACCCGTGTTCCTTCAGTTGCCCGTGCCAGGGCCACGGTATCTCTTTCGAACTACCCGCGACCCCGGCGGCTTCGGCCCTATTGGACCCCGTCACTGCTGACATCTCTTTGAGGCGCGCGTGGAACACAACGCGCCGTCGACCCGGGCCTGGTCCTTACCGGACGGCGAGCTGCCCATTACTCGTCGTCCGCAAGCCCGCGCCTACGGTGGCCGGGAATCGGCGATAGATTCCCGCCGCCCAGGGCGTCTCCTGCGGCGGCGGCTAGGGGCGCGAGGGCGCGGCCGTTGCCTCTCCCTCTCGCGTTCCGCCTCCTCCTTTGCGAGCATTACTGCTTCGCAGAAGGAGGTGACGGCCTCCCATGCACTCTCGCTCCGCACCATGGCCTGGACCAAGTCTGGACGCGAGAGCTCACTGCAGTCTCAGGCTATTCATTCAAGATTTTCCAGAGGTATTGCTCAGTACTGTAAGCAGTGGTTACTGGGTCCGTAAAAATATTGTAAAACATTTTAAAAGAGTAACTCGTGCCCATTCTTCTCCATACGAAACTAGCTTTTGGAATGGACAACTGTAGAATCAATTCTGATTTCTTGTAAGTTTTGACATTCAAAAGTGCCTTCTAAGTTCCTAATTGAAATAAATTATTTGATTTTGCCATAATTCTGCGTAGGCGACTACTTTGCATTGTGTTCAGGATATAGGTAGTCGTTTAAACACGCATGAGTGGCAACACACAAGCCGGGTCGGATCTAGTACACTGCTACCAACTTATCTGTGAAATGGCGAAAATTAGAACTACGACCGTCATGTTATTTTTAAGCGACTTCAAAAAGGAGGAGGTTATCAATTCGTCGGAACCTTTTTTTTTTTTTAATTTTTTTTTTTTATGTATTTTCCCCGATTACTCGAAGATGGCTGGACCGATTTGGATTTTTTTTATGTTAATCGAGAGGGTATACATCACAGTCGGTCCCATATAAAATTGATTAACTTTGCTTTGGTAGTTTTTGAGGTAGCTTCAATAATACGTATTTTTTCCCCACTTTTATACATGGATGATGTTCTAGTTTGTATTGCAAATAGTGGTATTAGAATTTGTGTGGGGTAGGTACACAACTAAAAAGTGAAAAATAAAAACTTTTTTACAAAAAAATACAACCGACTTCCAAAAACAACACTACAAAGTGAAAAATAACTTTAATTTCGGAAGTCGGTGGCAAAAAACGAAAATACATTTAACACCGACACCGACACCGACTTCCGAAATTAAAGTTATTTTTCACTTTGTATTGTTGTTTTTGGAAGTCGGTTGTATTTTTTTGTAAAAAAGTTTTTTATTATTTCTATATAGGTATCATTGTTTTTAATTTGTAAAAACTGTAATTCTTATTAAACGATTATGTGTAATGTGAAATTTCCTTCTTGAAAACTTACTCAATTTTGGGCAGCTTATATTAATTAGCAACACTGAATCGACGGTGCCGTCCTCTTTCAGTTCACAGATAAGTTGGTAGGACTGTAGGTATCGTTTGGCAGGAGGAGGGGGTAAAAGGGGTGAAAGCTGGTAGGGATTGGGTCCCTGATCAGTCAGTGTCATTTTATCGTAAACTCTTCGACCTAGCTCTTGGACTATACTTAAAAATTGAACTCATTATATTTTCTAAACTAAGGCCCGACTAAATCTACGACTTGGCGAAAAGTTGTGACTAATTAGCGACTTAATTTGGGAGAAAACAGATCTTCGCTAGGTGGCCTTGTTTTTGAGATATAAATGTGGCCAAGCTGGGGAGACGCTCTCCACATCGGCCACCTATGAACCCTTATAACTTTTGAACTAGTGACCGACAAAGTCTGATATTCGACTAATTAGCGACAAATTTTTTGTGTTATCAAAATTAAAATCCCTGATGATGGCCATACCAGTGTCAGTCACACTAGTTTTTCTCAAGAACGGTGCATTACCTTTTCATGGGAGTGGTGCCAGGGGAGTGGGGAGAGGAGAGAGGAGAGAGGAGCTCGTGGCTAATTAATAAAGGCCGTACGGGTCGAACCATCAGGTTAAGCTACGCTTGCCGGGGTTGGTCCGTAGATGGGTGACCATCTTTGCATACCGAGACGCCTCCGTGCCTCGGAAAGCACGTTAAGCCGTTGGTCCCGGCTGTCATTCGTGGATTTTTGACAGTCGTTACGGGTCGTCAGAAGCCCGAAAGTCTGACAACCAGTCTTACCAAGGGGTATCCGTATTACCCAGTAATTTGGTTGTGGAGGTCAGATAGGCAGTCGCTCCATATAAAATACTGGTATTCGGCTGCATGCAGTTAGACTGGAAGCCGACCCCAACATAGTTGGGAAAAGGCTAGGCAGATTGATTGGTGCCAGGAGAGTGGGGTACCCCCCTTCCCCCTCCTCCTGCCAAACGATACTAGATTTCAAACGATTTTACAGTTAAAATACTGTATTTCTAAAAGTTTTCATATACAACATGAAAGATCATTTCAATTATGTTCTAAATAATGAGATACTTTTTTATTTTGCGTCGAGTTTATTTTGTGAGAATTGCTGAGGTTGTTTTAAAAGATTTTTTATTGCCATTTCTTTTTAATTTTTTGCATTTATTTTTTAAGAAATGTTTTTATTACGAACTGAAGTTTACTTATATTGTATTCATTTTATGAACGAGAGTGCTAAGTAGGCGAAATCAAAAGCAATTATTTGCCCATTTACTCTAAAATTTTACTAAATGTAATATTTTTTTACTCAAAACTTTTATATGAAAGTGGTACAAAAATTCATTAAAATTCTTTTATACCCTTTAGACGTCAAAACAATTCGTAAATATGTGATTCTAAACCTCTAACAGCAAAAAATCACAAAACAGTCTCCGGTTTTGGTCGATTAATCAAAATTAAATAATAAAAATAAGAAAATCATACTTAAAATGATCTTTCATGTTGTGCATTAAAACTTATTTATAGAAATACAGTATTATAACTGTAAAATCACGTAAATCAGCGATATCGGCAAAATTTCGTATACCCACTAGAAATGATGGGTAATGTGCCTGATTTAAAGTTGAGTAAATATATAAAAAGTCCCATTACAGCTGGATATTGTCCACATCACACACACTAACCAAGCATGTTCGTATCACACGAGCTATCAACACTACGTACTAAGTATAACCCTGAATTCTTATCACTACGTATACACCTAAACGCGACCTTTCCAATTTTACGCAAAGAAATGACATTTTGTCACCAATCAATGTTTAACCCTATCTAAAAGGTTTTAAAGTTGATTCTCGTGTGAAAGTGATCAGTGTTTGGAGATTTGAGGGGATTTCGTGAAAGCAGGCGGAAATCGGGCGATTCGTCCTAAAGACACTTCTTAAAGCGGAGAGGGTGCGTGTGAGTGACGGCGGGAAACGAGCGTACGGACCACCAGACCAGACTTGACACTCTTACGTAAGTGGTATATCTCACGAAGCGACACGCGCTTTACTTGTGTACAAACACGCTGTGAGTGTGCGTGAAGACCACACACATACTTCTGACTTCGCCAGTGTCTCGAACGGTAACGAGAGCTCCTGCGCTTACACACACATTTCACGTGTTTGTATACTTGGCCAAGTCGCTTCGTCAGATGAAAAACCGGCCAAGTGCGTGTCGGACTACGTACAATGAATGGTTCCGTAGTTGAAAAGAATTTATTGTATTGTATTGTATTTATTTATTTCAATCAACTTTGGATCATAGGTACAATTAAACAGAATTAAAACATTATAAAATCAACAACACAATTAAAATTAAAATTATTAACAAAATTAAATCAACTTAAAATCAAATCAAATTAAATTCAACAATACAATTAAATATAAAATTAAATCAAATTAAAAATAAATCAAAACATTATCTTAACATTAGTCAGTACATGAACCATGCAGCAGTGGTTCACGTACTGACAGTCAAAACGTTCAGCAAAAGCCCTCAGGATACCGTTGCGGCTGGCCCGCACCCTGCGCACCAGGGATGTGCGCCGCTTGCGCATGACTGTGTAGAAACAATCCGCACGCGCGTGTTTATCACTTAACATTGTAATCCCAGATTTTTTTTATGTGATAAAATTACAAATTAACAATTTTCGGACTTTTTCCATTACTTGTGCTGAGAGATCTTACTTCTCGCCCAATTTCATAATTCTAGGACAACCGGAAGTACCCTTTAGGTTTTGATTTACTTGCGAGTATCAAAATGTGTCGCATAAATGGCCGTATTTTTTTATTGCGTTGAGGTAGAAGCTTGATTTTTTTAGAACTCCAAGGGTTAGTAAACCTACGTATTTAATATTAATTTAAAATTGATATCTCCACGCATTCCAGAGAAAAAGAGTCTTGACAGACTGACAGACAGACGGACAATGAAGTGATCCTATATCTAAGGGTTCCGTTTTTTTCATTTTGAGGCACGGAACCCTGAAAAATACTTGTATATAGTAAAGTTCCTACACTATTACAAGGTTCTAGGGAGATGATTTGAAAAAGCATTATCCACCGATTGGTTTACTTTGCTAGTCATTCAAACTATAGATTACAATGAAATCATATTTTATTCACATGATAACCTAGTAAGCCGTACTCCTGTGACTTTAAAATTGACTCTCACTAGCGCGCTGTGGATGTCGTACTGTATAGAGTACACTGCGTGCGTATAGTCGGGGAATGAAGGGTTAAGCACATTCAGGTAATTTGTTACTTCTATCAACTATGAGATTTACGAAGGTTGCGACTACGTGTACGTGCGCCGAACACTTTTATTTTATTTTATTTTATTTGGGAAAACAAACAATCGTACATTGTATATTATATCTAGATACACAGTATGCTATAAATAAATGTACAATCCACTACGTTTCCACATGTTACTAGTTTAAAAAAAAAAAAGATACAGTGTTGGGAAAATTAAGCAGTAATTAATTAACTTTGAGTTAACATTATACTTAACTAGAAAACGAGAGGTGTTGCGGGGCACCTCGCGTTCGCGTAAAATCTTACATTTTTTGTAGGTTCCATTTGCCAAGTGTGCAGAGTGTAACGTGCGATAAAGAACTTCGCAACAATGATTAACTTGTTTAAGAATAAATAAATATACGTATTATAAATAAAACAATCGGGAGGTGTCGTGGGACACCCGCCCCGTACCCGGTCAGAACGAAGGAGAATGAGCAGCAGTCGGCGACTTTTCGGTTTCAGGGAATATTTATTTTTAGTGACGAAAATATGAATATTTGAAAATAATCGCTGATTAAATTGTAGATAGTAAATTAGTCTGTTCATACAAAAAAAAAATCGTGAAACTATCTTAAGCAGTTTGAAAGTAAAAACATTTTGATGTTTTGGATTCCTGAATTTATTTCATAATAGCATTTTACTACAATACTTAAACTTAATACTATCTAAGATGGATGCGTACGCGTTCTAGTTTGACGCACATTTTTTGCATAACTTACTTGCATTATTTGAAGACGTAATAACAGATTTAAAAAACTTTTTCACAAATAAATTCAACTGACTTCCAAAAACAAAACTACAAAGTGAAAAATAACTTTAATTTCGTAAGTCGGTGTCTGGTTAAATGTATTTTACGTTTTATGCCACCGACTTCCGAAATTAAAGTTATTTTTCACTTTGTAGTGTTGTTTTTGGAAGTCGGTTGTCTTTTTTTGTAAAAAGGTTTTTATTTTTCACTTTTTCGTTATGGTACGTACCCCACACAAACTGTAATACATGCAAAACAAATTAGAAAATCATCCATATAAAAAGTGAGGAAAAAATTCGTATTATTGAAGCTAACTCAAACTACCAAAGCAAAGTTAATAAATTTTATATGGGACCAACTTTGAGATATACTATAGGTACTATCACTTGTGCCAACAAAAGAGACTGATCCCTGCCTCAATCCATACTTCCATACTTAGTGGTATCCTATCCATATACGCAAAATTTCAAGTATTAGTTTACCGGCCTTCCTCTCCTCGGTCCACAGTACCGATAAATTAACCAGGAAAATATTATCTTCCTCACTGGTCGATTTTGAGGTACCGTTTTTGACCGATGCGTTGAACGCTTGGAAAATGGCTTGTCTCAATACGGATTTGCCCGACAACCCGTCCACCCAGAAACTGTGGGACGTGCCGCTCTGCAGTATTATACGGAATACCCTATTTAAACTGAACTAAAAAGTAAAATTTATTTTTTACTTTTTAGTTCAGTTCAATGGTTTTACCCCTCAAAGGCTTTCTGCACCCCATGTGTGCATAAGTAAAGACCCATTTACATAATAGGTATATAAGCTTATACATTATATTATATACCGGATGACTTTTTTTACCGTCTTGAAAAAAATAGGGTATATTTAGGTGAACGGAGTAGAAGTGTAAGCCATATCTAGTTTTTTTTAGTCTTAGTCAGAAAAAAATATCTAAGTATCAATAAATACTACAAATTCGATGTAAACTTTTCATTTTAGAACAATAAAACATAAATTTTGAAAAAAAATAATAAATCCTTTAAAAATATCGAAATTCAAATCATATGCAACCTGCATTATGATTTGAATTTAGATTTTTTTTAATTAAAAAAAAAAAGAAAAAAACTAGATATGCCATAGGCTTCTACTCCGTTCACCGAATATACCCTATTTTTTTCAAGACAGTAAAAAAAGTCATCCGAAACGTAAAAAAAACACCATCCGATGGAATAAAATCATCTTACGTAGTTGTGAACCAATTGGGGTTCGCAACTGACCCCCCTCCCCCCATCCCCTGGGGGTTTTGGGCTTATAAATTAGTATATAACTGCACTTGAAGGGTTAAACACGTCATTTAATACTGTTGAGCGTGCTGGCTGTGGGAGAATGGGAGTCAGGCTTGTGGCTTCAGGCGCTCCCGTCATCCACCATAGGTACTATGATGGATGACTCATCGTTTCGGCTCACTACATGTCTCCGCTTGGGCGCACCTTGTGTTGCTCCGCATCGGTGTCACTGCGGTGAAGCTGTCAACAGTCTCGGGCATCATGGTCTTTCCTGCTACAAGAGCGCAGGTCGCATAGCACGGCACGCCAGCATCAACGACATTATTCGTCGAGCTCTTGTCACCGCCGGCGTACCAGCGGTATTAGAATCAAACGGCTTGGTACGTGACGATGGGAAGAGACCAGATGGCATGACGTTGTTGCCTTGGAAGATGGGTAGGCCTCTGGTGTGGGACGCAACCTGTGTCGACACCCTCGCGCCATCTCATGTTCCAAGCACGACGTGCTGTGCTGGCGCCGCTACTGCGGCTGCTGAGACCCTCAAGCGGTGCAAATACTGTAACCTTATAGGTACCTACAGTTTTGAGCCGTTTGGGGTCGAAACGCTCGGGTCATGGGGCCTGAGTGCGCGTCTACTTTTTAAGGAAATTTCTCGCCGACTGGTCGAGTCTTCACGTGACCAGAGGGCTGGCTCGTTCTTTGGCCAAAGAATTAGCATTGCCACTCAACGTGGCAATGCTGCCAGTCTTCTGGGCACGTTTCCGGATGACATCGATGCGGACGAGTACTTCGACGCCGAAGTGTCCTTTTGTTTTGTATTTATTTGTATAGATAGTTAGTTAGTAATTTACTTTAGTACCTAGTGTAAATAGTGTTAACTTGTATAATGTTTACAAACCACAAAAATAAAGCTAATGTTTTTTTTTTATTTATTTATTTATTTATTTTATTTTAGTTATAAAAGTGAAAGCATCTCTGTCTTTTTGTTACCTATTTATGTCTTAAAGGTAAACCCGTAGTACCCATAGGGTAATTTCCGACTTCCTCGCGGACAAAGCTGCGGGCAAAAGCAAACCTGATCAATAAAAATCTACCCGGATATGAGCCGCCGTCAGAGCAGCCCGACCCGGGGCCCCGACAAGGCCACCCGCGGGCCCCGGTGTGAATAAATTTAATGTATTAACTCACCGCACACTCGTTTATTAGCGGCCTTACATCCCGGAGATGTGCCGTTGTATATGAGGTGACGTGTGTACATGTTGTATAGGTAGGCACTTCGTGAATAGGTTACGTGTTTGTCAAATCGAAGGAATTGATTTAGTCTCTAAGTAGGTGGGTAGCACAGATGCAGCAGGGAGTTCTCAATCATCATCATCATCATTCTCCTGTCCTTATCCCAATTAATTTGGGGTTGGCGAAACATGTCCCTTTTTTCCACACTTCTCTTTTAGTCGTCATCTCGTTAGGGACCCTTTTCTCCCCATATCATCTTTCACACAGTCCACCTATCGTTTCTTTGGTCTTCCCCTACTCTTATAGCCATCCACATTCATACTCAAAACTATCCTCACGACATTTTCCTTATTCCTACGCATCACATGCTCATATTGTCAACTGATTTCCGCACAACTTTCCAGTCACCGGTGTCACTTTCAGACTTCCTGTTATGCTAACTAGCTCTTACCAGCGGCTTCGCAGCGTGGATCTCGGAAATATCCCTCGGAAAAGTTCTACCGGGATAAAAAAAAGTAGCCTATATGCCATTCCAGACTATAATCTATCTTTGTGCCAAATTTCATCCAGATCCGTTCAGCAGTTCTGGCGTGATTGAGTAACAAACATCCATCCACCCAAACTTTCGCATTTATAATATTATAGTAGGATTAGTAGGAAGTAGGATAGCAGGATTTCTTATTCTATCCATTTGTGTAACATACACACATACACATCCCTCTGAGCATTCTCATCTCAGCTGCATGCAATTGCTTTTCATTCATCCTCATCAATTGCTTTTCATTTTTAATATGCAATAAACTTTTCTTTTTTTTTATCCTTTTTGTGGCCCAACATTCGGATCCATACAAGGCAGCAGGTCTAGCCATTGTTTTATATAATCTTCCCCTTAGGTTTAATCGAATTCCCAATGTAATACAAAATATTGGACAGAGTAGGTATGTAAACCTTCTCTTATTACATGCTCAGGTGGAAGTAGGGGCTTAAATACAGCTAGCCGGTACACATTGAGAACTGCCTTTTGAATCTTATGGCTAGTTTACACAGTGCGAGCTAGCGTGCGAGTCGGCCTACCAAGTAGCTGCAGTGCAGCAACTCGCACAGCCCGCACAAGCCGACTACTAACATGGGAGTACTCAGTGCAAGCAGCTGTCTAGTCAGCAGCTCGCACTATGTAAACCAACCATTAGATACTAATCTCCAGCCGGAGACGGAAGAAACGAAACACAAAATGACGGATTGTAGTGAAAGATTTCTGGGGTGCGATGTCAAAAATGAAGTAAAGAAATATCACTTTGTTTAGAAACAGATCCGGGGTATAAAAAGACCTATCGCGATGGAGTCACCTACGTACTAGTTTTGTACATCAAACTGGGGGCCTGGTTACACGGTGCGAGCTACCGGCGTCGACAGTAGGTAGCTACTGCCATTTTGTACTCGCATGTCTCGTGGCTCTTTCTCGCTCGATAGTCGGACGTATCATGTCCCGAGCAATGTTGTACCAAAATACACAACTGATATTTCTTCATAAAATTAGGATGTAGTCCACAAACTTTAAATTTTGTTCGGAAGTCGGAGTGGGCCTGAGCGTGCGAGCTCCCACGCTACTGTCATTTTGTTAAAACGTGCGAGTTGACGTCCGAGTCGTATGCGAGTGGCGTGGTGGGTTGAAAAAATGTTGTAGTAACTCGGCTGCGAGCTACTGACCGACTCGCACATGATAGTAACTCGCATGATGCGGTCACACGGTGCGAGTAGCACTGCAGTAACTCGCCCCTCCAGCTCGCACGCTAGCTCGCACCTAGGCTTAAATAACTTCGTGCAAAAATAATTGTTGGGAAATTACTTTTATTTTTGGTGTGAAAATCCGCTGTATACGGTACCTAGTGCACAGTGTCACGCTCGCACACCGTTGTGCTAATGTGTGCATGCAATGCTACAGGGATGGTGGAGGTATTTCAAGTTAAGATAAAACATTTAAAACTTATTTTCACAAAGAAAGGTGGAGCTATTGAAGAAGGTTCCCAGGTAAGGTCTAGTACAAAAACAATATTATATCAAACTGTGGTTTAGGTCGGTATGTAAGTGAAATGGCTGCCTAGTTTGACGCGCTTCATTTTAATGTAGATTTATGACAAAATGCTGTATTTTTAAATACCTTCGATTTATAGCAAACTTTACTGAAAAAACTTCATGTAATCATGTTTCTGTTTTAGTACAGCAGTAGGAATATAGTCAACTAACACATATAGAAAATCCAAATAATTTAACCATATATACATTTGGTTTTATAGGGATTTTAAAAACATAAAATTATCAATGTATCCCCTTAAGTACTCCAAGCTAAGCAGACTTCGAATCAGTAGACTCAGGTCCAGATAGAAACTGCAACAGTAGTTTGAGTAACTTCGACTGATGCAAGTAATCGAGCAGTTTGAGCAATTGACTGCGAGGTGAGATCTTAAGAGCAATTGGAAATGTGGTCTGACTGTACAGTTCAGAGGTGAAATCGTTCTTTGAAACTTTATCGATGTGGTATAATATGTTGGGTACCTATTCATTTATTTTGTTTGTGTGAATTGTATATCAATTTAATGTAACGGACTATGTGTGAAAAATAAATAAATTATTTTTTAACGTCTTATTGTAAACACGGTTTATCTTCAGATCCAGGTTAAAACCTCGGCGCCATTTTTGAATTTCTAACTGTATTCCTACTGCAGTATAGTTCTTAACACTGACAACTTCGCACCAGACTAAGTTGTCAGTTTTATGTAGAGAACTGTATTTCAATTACAGTTACGTTCGTATATTAAAACAAAAGAAATATGTTTTGTGGCTCATATTGGTCTAGTCGTAGAGGCAAGCGTGACAGGAACCTCAGCATGCGTCGCTAGGGTTCGACACCCAGGTCAAGTAATGTGTTTTAAGGTTACTTTAAATGGATATTTTTCAGTAGCAGCCCAGTTTGTGTGTGGTGTAAGGCAATAGGCTCGCCCGCTCTTTCCTGAAACTTAAAAATAACTGGAAAAATGGTTTCGTTATCGATATATTTATTATAATACAACATACGTTTAGTATATTGTTATGTAAAGATACCGTCTAAGCGTTCTTATAGCAGACAAAGTTTACAGTGCTGGCGCACTCTACTGTCCACAGAACTACTAGTTATTTGTAACACCACGTCTGTCATCCACGGAGGGTTGGGTAGAGGTGCACCTCACACATTCGGCAGTAATAAAAGCTGGCTTAAGTCCCATCTAACAGGGGGTGAAGAGGGGAAGGACGGGGATTTATTCTTTCTTTTGCAGAAATCTGATCCGCACAACCAGCGCAGAAAGCTTTCTCTTAACACTGCAACAATCTAGACTTTAACAACTATAAAGCCTGATTTACACGTTGCGATTTTGTTGCCAGTGGCATGCAATAAATTGAAGCAACAATAAAAGTCGCACTGCCTAACCATTGTTTAGACGATGCAAGCTGGTTGTTGCTTCAAAAAAATGGTGTTTATCTACTGACTTTTCTGGAGTAACCACCAATTTTTTTCCACTGGTCATTTGATTCCTGCCCAAAGAACCTTTCGAAGTTAATCGACTCGTGAAGGGTCTTCACAACGCGCATCGAGTTCCCGCCAATATTTTGCCACGTCCCCGTCGCGCGCGTCTTGAGCCATCGATTAGTTCCTAAACAAACATACTGAGTGTTAAAGGCGACCCTTTTGGAGTTAAAGAAGAAGATAAAAGAAGGTTAACGTGCAGCAACACTTCGAAAAGGACGTTATAAGAAAGAAAGAAAGAAAGAAAGAAAAATATTTTATTTGGGACACGCACAGGAAATACAGTTAAAAAAGAGCATATAAAAGTAACAAAATAAACATTAAAAAGCAAAAAAACAAAAAAAAGAAATCAGAATAAAAAAAAAAAGAGACCTGTGCGAGGCCAAAAAGGCTCCCATCTCAGCATAAAGCTGCGATATTTAAAAAATAAATACCGCAACGCTGGTATTCTGATAGGGCCTGTGTGATGCCACGGACATACCCACGGATATCAATTAAAAATAGCAAGGGGAATAAAATCAAATAAAATAAAATACAAATACTAGAATACTTGAAAAGAAAAAAACAAAAACCGTCAATAAGGTGTAAAGATCGACTCACGCTTGACGCCCGACGGTCCAACCTCACTTGTCTATGCTATAGACTATTGTCTATATTTATGACAAGCGATGAGACCATGCATGAGACGCGGGCGCAGGCGACTGGCTGTCAATGTGCATTAATGTAAAAAAGGAAGTAAAGTCACACAAATAAACATATAATATATGTTATAAGGAACATAGAAACAACTGCCTCACGAACAGATATCAAGGAAAGAGGAGAGGTTGAAGACTTGCTACATCAAGAGGATTACCCATGTGTAGCCTAAGCAATTGACTTGTAAAGGGTGATGATGACAATGGCTGCCTTGCGACGTCCTACCAATCATGATCACTTGTCACCCAGAGCATTGTCGATGTTTCCGCAATCTTAAAAAAATCTAATCAAATCATTCGTTAGTTTGCAAACATGGGTGTAATATTAATATTAATACATAGTTTTTTTTATTAGGAGTCCTCCGTGTTCTACCGTCACAAACATGGACATGCAAATCATATGTAAGTAAAAGATATTATAATTTTAAATAACAATTAGGAAAATATACAAATTAATCTCAAATCATTTGAACTAAGAATAGGTTCGTTAGAATTTCATCATTTCCAAAAGACGTCCACAGCTGCACATAGGCCACCCCCAAGCACCGCCACTTCGGCCACTTCTGTGCTTTTCCCATCTAGCGGATTCCTGCGGCTTTCACAAGGTCATCGGTCCACCTTGTGGGACCATAGAATTTAGTCGGGTATATGTACGTTGCTGATGTTTATGATGCAATCCTTAGTCCACAGAACAGCGACGTTGATGGCAAAAAAAGGCATTGTAGGACCCGTTCTCAGGAATCTCTGCTACTCATAAAAAAGGATCTGCCCTTCTGCACGTTCACTTGCAGTGCACGAAAAGTTTTAAGTCTCTCGTCCTGTGGGCAACATTAATGTTTGTCTTCGTCCAGTTTTTTGTTTATTTCGAACATTATTAGATCGAAAGTGCGTTGTTTCGTCTGAGTATCGAAATTAAATGGCTTCGTGTGTGGATTTTGGATTTTTTTGTTTTGTTCGAAGTTTCTTCAAGAGTTACGAGCGTGAGGTTATTTGATGGAAGTTGTGGGTTTATTGAAGGAATATTAGCAGACTTTTTGCAGACAGTAAGTATCCATTTATTTTGTTAGAAAGTTCAACTCGGTAACCTATAGAGTTCTATTTCTTTGTCTTTGAATGAAGTACATAGTTATGTGTTAGGTAGAAGTACATAGCTATGTATTAGTTATGTATGAGGTACTTTTGGCTCAGTGTGTGGGAAAAAAAAGGATGATTGTGATTTTGAATGGCGTAGAAGATGAAGGGTAGCTAGAGGATAAGCAGTAGGTACTGTGAAGGCCCGGTCTTTTACTAGGGGGTAGCAAATAAAAATAAATAAAATAAATAAATATGTTTGGACATACCACACAACGCCATCTAGCCCCAAGCTAAGCAACCTAATGCTTGTGTTATGGTAACGAGATGGCTGATAAACTACTTATATACATTTAATAATAAGACATTTTTACATTTTTTAATAAGTAGAACGAGGTCGGGAGACGAAAGGCTTAGGCAGTGTGATACACTTTTATCTTGGAATAGAGTTATTGTTATAAATATATACGGCATAAGGCTTTCGTCTCCCGACCTCGTTCTACTTACTTGTTACCCCCCAGTAAAGGACCTGCGAGTACCGGGCCTTAACAGTACAGTAGTGCAATTCCGTAAAGATCTCACCGTGAAAACATAAGTGAAGTGATCTTAAAGTGAGCTGTCAATAGTGTCAACCCCTAGCACATCAGGTGGGATGACGGCTCACTTCACACTCACTTCACCTAAGTTATCACGGTGAGATATTTACAGAATAGCACTACTGTACCTAGTATAACGAAAAATTCGATCACCAACTCCTTTGTACCCGCGGTGATGATTACAGTTTTCATTTAAGGTATGCTTCTCTATGTAACACACGCCATCGACTTCCCATGGGAGGAGGCAGAAACTATATTAACTACTGACTACTCTAATAATGTAGGTACCTAGTGGTTATTCGTGTTCATCTGCGTGTAATGAATGGTCATCATTTTATTAAGAGGTTAAAATGCAAAATAAACCGTAATTTGATTTATTCAAGAACTCCTACTGCCTCATATAAACACAAACCCGATGACACTTCTCATTTAATTTATTTTATCGCACGTTTAAGTCGTTAACACCACAAAAGATTCAGTAAAAAATAAACCTGTACGAGTCTTCGATAATCGACTCCTACAAAACAATTGTTGGAACCATTCGATAACCGACAAGCAATTATTGTTGGTTACATTTTCCTGAACACATTCTTTCCCTCTCACTCCTCTGTAGATGGTGTATGTGAGAGCGAAAGGGGAGACGTAGTGTCGCGCTGCCGATTGTTTGATTTCCGTAGCTGCCGCCACGCACTACCTGTGTCAGTAAACGGGTTAGCTAGGGATGGGACACAGTGTGTGGTGAAAGTGTCGATAAGAATTAATAATTTGTTGTTACTTTATTATATCGATATTTTAATTGATAATAATGTGAGTGGTTTTACTTACCGTATACATTTCTGTCACCTGGCAGATTAGCTAGAGATTGGATAGACATGTCTTTGTAATACTGGAAATAACGTGGAATTCTATAATAGTATTTGTATTCACTTTTCACTGCAAAAATAGTTCAAGAGTTCATGATTTATTACAAGCATGTTAAACTTCTACGTCTCGTTGGAACTTACTTTAGTTTTGCTCTGAGATGTTCAATCTTACTCACTGTGCGCTCACTCAGTTCTAGTTTCTGTGCAAGAGAAGTCGAAACGTTGATTTTGCGAGGAAAATTCAATTAAAACTCACATAAATATGATGCAGTTTTTGTGAACGACTTTAATTATTATGAGCTTATTTTATGACTTGACAATGTGAGAGCCAAGAGTAGAACTGAATTATTTTTTGTTGGTTTTGTGTGTTTTTATTATTTTTTCTTTGTACTATAGGTACACTTCTGTTTTACCCTTCGTGGAAAACGCGTGATGTCATGTTAAGCGTTTTTTGCCGCAGGTAACAAATGTTATTGGAACAAAGTTCTTTAACGCGGCTTGCGGTAGGAGCTGACTGGTAGAAATCGTCACGTAACGAAAAAGCGTTATTCACGAAAAAGTCAGTTTCAATGTCTCAAATTTCAAGTGTCAAAACTTTTTGTTTTTTAATGCAGATCCATTTAATATAAGTTTTTGGCTTATGAAAACAATACTAGATGGCTCTGTATTAATACATTTTAAACAGCGAAAGGAACTTCGTTCCAACCGGGTGTCCCACGACACCTCCAGACTTTTTTCTTATTTTGACAGAAAACTATCGACACTACCTCACCTCTATCTAATGACACTCGTAGCCTCTGAGCACGGCGGCGGCGCTTATATTACGATTCTGTCCTCGGCACAACTCTATTGATTCTCATCGTACGTACATTGGCACATGCCGATGTACTTACAATCAACTACGTGGTTGAAGCACGTCTTAAAGGTATTGGAATACGAGGGAAGTGCATTATTGTAATGGATAGTTCTGTGAGTTAGCCCTACGCCCCTACAGGTGGTGGATATAAATGATACACTGCTTGTAAAGACACGTTATGATATTTATTACTCAATTCGATACATTGACCTACTTAGTCCGAGGCGAGAGGCTAACTGCCCGTGTCGACAAGCCCCGCGTCGAACTATTACAAATGTGTGCGTCAGCACCTTACATCATTCCCCCCCGTTTTTTTTTAATTTTTGTATTACATAAATCATATATTACACTTATTTACTATTTTCCATGTTTTTGGTTTTTACTTACAATTTATTTTATGTTTGTGTTCTTAGTTGTACAATATAATTCTCTGTTTATGATTACATGCTTCTTTGTTGCATAGTTACTTTGTACTGGCTTATCATTAAAGTATTGTCATAGATCAACATTGTTTTTATTTTCTGTAGATACTCTAAGCTGTTTTACTGTTCTCTAATTAACTGATATCAATAATGGTCACATATTTAACATAACAACGGACATACTAATATTTTACATCTTATTTCTATGCCTTAATTAACAAAATACCCATGATCTTACTATTCATAACTCTAAACCTAAAAGGTCATTTATTGGACCGTATGTTGTCTATTACATTTAGACATTATTTGCGTTTGTTTTTACTTAAGGGTAGTTGCCATAATGGTATACTCTGCTATACTCAAATTATCACCGCTTAGGGCCTGCAGTACCCATTATGACAACGCCAACAACATACATTCATTATACTGCCTAATGGTACATACTATTACATCATAAACACATCTGGTACTCACAATTGCACTTTTGTCTTAAACGTCGTCATGGTTTTTGGTTGTTGTAACATGCTTCCGAAACCGTCATTCCTATTGACACTGTGTTATTATTGTCACTTCTGCTTATTGTTGTATTATTCTATGTCCACTTGAGACGTACCCATTCGCCTTTGCTCCTTCATGTTACGATCCACATTACGCGCAACTTGCTTATATAACCAATCCTTAATGCTTGTTTGGCACCTGGTACATGCCATGATCACTATGACTATTATTATGATTCCCAAAATTCCCAGTACTATAAGCCCAAATTTGTCTAACTTGTCAGTCACTTCTGTTTGGTTCGTAATTATCTTCGCCTGGGTCATGACAATTTGTTCGTGGGGGTTATTGGGACTCTGAGTGTTACCCATTTTTGCTCCTATTCTTTACTGTGTTCGCGCTTTACCTTACTGTGAATGACCTGTGTACCTACATGAATCGCACAGGTTTTTTGCTGACCCGGCCGGAACGTGTAACGCGTGGTATCGGTGACACGCTACGGGCGATTTCCTCATTATTACTGCTAGTACTTTCGTTTATTTCTTGGTTTACTAAATACGCCGGTTTAAGTCTATCTATCGAAATGTTAGTCTGTCTATTTGGCAACTGTATCGTATATACTTTATCTTTTCTTTGTAATACTCGAAACGGACCATCATAATTAGGCTGTAATGGTTTCCTTACTGTATCATTTCTAATAAATACAAACTCCGTTTTTGGTAGATCTGGGTGCACAAACAAGCTTTTAGTGTTCTTATATCCTATCGGTACCGGTTTTAATTCCTTAATCGCCTGACGTATCCTGTTGACACATTCATAATCGGACGTATAACCACCTTTATTATTCTCTACGTAGAAATCCGCTGGCATTCTTATCGTTTGACCATACACCATTTCCGCCGCGCTTATACCATTGTCCGAGCGTAATGCTGACCTAAGACCTAGCATGACTGTTGGTAACTCGGTAACCCATGATGTTGTAATCGAATTTAATCTTGCCGTTAATGCTACTTTCAGCGATCTGTGCCATCTTTCTACTGCCCCATTGGACTGTGGATGATATGGTGTAGTTCTACTTTTGTGTATACCTAACATTTTTAATAGTGACATGAATAATGCGCTTTCGAACTGTCTGCCTTGGTCGCACGTCATTTTTACCGGGCACCCAAAACGTGCGATCCACCCTTCATAAACTGTTTTAGCTACCGTTTCTGCCGTGATGTCCTTGATAGGAAACGCCTCTGGCCATCGTGTGCGCCTATCTACTATCGTTACTAAATACCTAAACCCTTCTTCTGTAGTAGTCAGTGGACCTACAATGTCCACATGGATGTGTTCAAATCTATCGCAATTAGTGAAATTCTCTAATTCCGAGTTCGTATGCCGAATGACCATACTGCGTTGGCAATGTACACAAGTTTTTGCCCATTGCCCTACATCTCGATTCATATTTGGCCAAAAGAATTTATCCTGCATTAATTTGCGCGTGGTTCGAATGCCTGGATGGCTTATGTTGTGTGTCGCATCGAACGCCTTTTTTCTTAAACTTTCTGGTAAGTACGGTCTCGCGTTCTTGGTAGATATTTCACAGGAAATTGTTTTCCCGCCTGTTTGCGGTACCTCAATTTCCTTAATAACGACATTACTATTATTTGTTGGCCTTAACAAGTAACTATCCTTTGCCTGAGCTTCAGCTAATTCTGAGTAATCAATCGCCTGTGGGCAATATATTGTTTCTAATCGCGATAAGGCGTCTGCTACTGGGTTCTCGGACCCGTTGATGTGTCTTATATCTGTTGTAAATTCACTAACATATGCCAGCTGCCGTGTCCGCCTAGGTATTTCTTTACCGGAGTTGCTTTTTGTGAACGCAAAGGTTATTGGCTTGTGATCAGTATAAACTATCAGTTGTCTGCCTTCCACCTGATTCTGAAAATATTGGATCGCTAAGTATATCGCTAATAATTCCCTATCGTACGCTGAGTATTTTTGTTCTGTCTGACTCATTGCCTTTGAAAAATAGCCTATAGGTAACCATTCGTTGTTGCTACGTTGTTGCAAAACTGCACCCACACATGTATCCGACGCGTCAGTCATAAGCGCTAGCGTTGTGTTTGGCAATGGGTGCGATAATGTGACCGCATTCTGTAAGCATGTTTTACATTGCAAGAATGCCTCGTCAGCTTCCGTTGACCATTGTATGAGTGATTTGTCCCGTTTCTTTGCGCCTTTTAAATATTGATTTAATATTCTCTGCGATTTGACTGCCCCTGGAATGTGCGTCCTATAAAAATTTACCATCCCTAGAAAACGTCTTAATTGTTCTACCGTTTTTGGCTTGGGATATTTCGAAATTGCTTCTACTTTCTCTTTTAGTGGCCTGATGCCCTGCGTGGATACCTCGAACCCCAGAAATTCGACGCTCTCTTGTCCGAAACTACTTTTAGATAGGTTAATAGTCACCCCATAGTCATTGAAACGCTTGAAAACTTTTTCTAAGTCTGCTTCATGTTCCGCCCTCGTGGCGCTAGCTATTATTACATCATCTATGTAACAAAAAACATTACTTAAATCTTTTAAAACCGTCTGATCCATAAACCTTTGAAATGACTGCGCTGCGTTACATAGACCGAACGTCATGCGGGGAAATTCAAATAGCCCGAATGGTGTAATTATCGCGGTTTTTTCGATGTCCTCCGGATTAATTGCTATGCAATGATACGCCCTATTTACGTCTATTCTTGTAAATATCTTTTTGTTGGCTAGCAAATATGTAAAATCATGAAGTCTGGGTATTGGGTACCTATCCGGTTTAGTAACCGTGTTTAACTTCCTGTAATCCCCGCACGGTCGCAACTCGCCATTTTTCTTGGGAACAACATGGAGTGGGCTAGCCCACGGACTTTTGGAGGGCCTACAGATCCCCATTTCCTGCATTATTCGGAATTCTTCTTTAACCTTTCTATATTTATCGGGCGGCAACGGGCGCGCCTTGGCATGCACAGGTGGGCCCTTTGTTTCTATGTGATGCAACACAGGGTGGCGGGGCGTTTCTCTAAAAGACAATGGTTTCGTTATCTCCGGATATTTAGTTAGCAATTCTGCAAAAGCATGACCGCCCTCGACGGTTTTAACTGACTGATCCTTACAACAAACAACAGAGGCTATTACGTCTAAGTTAGTTTCTTTGTCTATTAGTCTCCTAGCTTTTACATCAACCAAAAGGCCATGATGACTTAAAAAATCTGCCCCTAATATTGGTTGCCTTACATTCGCAACCACAAAAGTCCACATAAATGCCCGCCTTAATCCTAAACTTAGAGTCAAAGTCTTAGTGCCATACGTTTCTATAGCCGTACCATTAGCTGCATACAGTTTGTAATCACTAGATTTCGAATACGTCCGTAATCTACTATTAATTGGAATCACTGAAACATTTGCTCCCGTATCTATTAGGTACCTGAATCCACTGGCGTCATCAGCTATACACAGGCGGTGAGAGGGTGTGACAGTGCAGGTGTCCGCCGTCGCTTGCACTGTTGCTAGTTTCCCGACGTTCCCTGCGTCTTCTTCCACGCGCACGGCTCCAGACATCTATTTGCTCGTTGCCCGTACCTAAAATGATAATCACACAACCAATCAGGATCGTTACTGGAGCGTCGCTTCGGAACCGCCCCCTGCCTGCGCCCTGAGCCTGATCGTGGGCGGAATCGACCTCGCCCTGTTCCACGCCATGGCTGTCTTCCTCGTAGCTGTATCACTTCCAGTCGCAGTTCCTCCAGTTCTGCTGCCAAATCTCGCTCCTGTGGCTTTGGTTTTTGAGATGCTACTTCCGCAACTTCTATAGGTCGTGTCGTCTCCATGATTTTGTCCGCTAACTCCGCCAGTTTATCTAGTTCCTGAATTTCGCTGACTGCTAGTACCGCTCTGACGGACGACGGTAAATGCCCCGTCCACATCATTTGAAGTGTCTCGTCTGGCAATTTCTTCCGTGCCAAGTCCTTCATTTTCCTGAGTAGTTTCGACGGTTTTTGATCACCCAACTCCATTTCGGATAGCAGTCTCTGGAATTGCTTGGTCTCTGATTCTTCATACACTGTCATAAGACGATTCTTTAATAACTCGTACCTTTTTGTTTCCGGTGGTGCTAGTAACACGTCACTTGCCTGCTCCACGTTGTCCTTGACGAGTTTCGTTACGAGCATGTTGTACTTATCCCCGTCTGACATCTTTTGATTTGCAACCACAGCCTCAAACTGTACGAACCACAACCTGGGTTGATCGCTCCAGAACGTAGGGATCTTCGACGTCAGAGAGACCGCCGCAACCTCCGTGTCGTATTTCGCCATTTTTTTTCTGTTTTCTGTACTGTCCGTCACTATTTAATATTTCCACCACCTTTTTTCTTAACACAGGGGTCACCAGTGTGAGTTAGCCCTACGCCCCTACAGGTGGTGGATATAAATGATACACTGCTTGTAAAGACACGTTATGATATTTATTACTCAATTCGATACATTGACCTACTTAGTCCGAGGCGAGAGGCTAACTGCCCGTGTCGACAAGCCCCGCGTCGAACTATTACAAATGTGTGCGTCAGCACCTTACAGTTCCATCAGGATTTTGTACGTATCAACCCGGAGTCTGGATCTGTGCCCGGTTGATGGCAATAGGCTCGCCCCCTGTTACATGGGTCCTAGCTGGCGAAATGTGGGTGTACTAGGTACCTACAGCTCTGGCTAGCCTTTCGGGGAATACCTACAGGCGCAACTGGCCAACATAATGTGACCAGGGAAAGAGCTATTTACATAAATATACGGTTCGTGCGGAACCCATAAGCAGAAGGCTTATGATTGCCACGTGACTTTATGCTAGTATTGCCCTAGTACCAATACATATATATCTTATATAAGGTGTATCTATTCATACACGAAATCTCTTGAGGGGTCATTGTACTCATCATTAAGAACAACTTCCCACACAACTGACCAACCGGCCCATATTGGCTTGTATGGAAATTAAGAAGTAGATCGTTTAGCAAAACGGGCTATCACAGACGGAATATGTGTTGAATGTTTTCCTTTATTTAGTGACCTCTTGTATCGAGTTCGCGACCAGTGTTTAGAATTATGGAAAGAATACTTTGATGAGAGGTCGCTAAGCAAGGGAATTTGGTATAGAACGATTCAACACAGCCTGTCCAGACTTCCTTGGTTTGTGGGTACAGATATGCATAGCAATGAGATTGTGACTGCTTTCAGACTATGTTCGGGACATATTCTGTTGAATAGCTTCACCTTTTTAATAAAAAAATACTGATTCACCCAATTGTTCTGAGTGTGATAAGGTAGAGGATACCACTCATATTTTAGCGGAATGTGTCCGGAACGAGGTTGAGAGGAGTAACTATTTCATTGAAAATGGTTTTAATTCTATTAATGTTGGCATGTATAATAGTATCTTGGCTGCTCCTTTGTCCAGGACAGCAAAAAAATTACTATATACAAAATTGTACATCTAGGTATTAAGCGTAGATAAACATAGAATGCCCCTATGAGGGTGACATGGTCATACTGATCAAACCCTCTATAAATTAATAAAGATATAAAAAAAAAAACTTTTAATAGGGGACCAAACCTGAAATTACGAAAAAAAAATCAACTGCTCTCCAAATTTTGATGAGTTTGATATAGATAAATGTACTGAACAGCTGATTTTTTTTTCGCGATTTCAGGTTTGGTCCCATAGTAAAAGTTGTTCATAATGATGAGTACAATGACCGCTTAAGAGATTTCGTGTATGAATAGATACACCTTATATAGACGTTTTTAGTCCTAAGTTTCTGTGTATTATGTATGACATGACAGATTGCAGTGAACTTTTGAGCTCATTAAAGATTCCGACTCGGATTCCCAGCAGGCATAACACTTACGGGTATAATTTATTTTACATCCCTGGCTCAAAAACTAACCTCGGTCATTACGCCGCTGTGCCAAGACTTTGTAGGCAATATAACGTGTTAGATAAAACTACGAATTTAGACATTCTCTGTCTAAATATAAGACTTTATTATATGTGTCATGTACTGTGTACATCTTTTGGTGGAGATCCTAAATCAATACATAAATAAATAAACATATTCTGAGGTGTCGTACAAGATGAACAAAGAGTTATTTAAGTCAAGCCTCTTTACAATAACAAGCTCTGAACACAACTTGGTCTTCGAAGCTTGTGACTCTGACACCACCTCTAAGCTAAAGAAGGTCGTACTTCGTCTAGCGGTAGTAGCTCAAGAGTTCGATTCCCACCCTGTAACATACTGATGTGAAGCCACTCCTCCTACCCCAAGTACATTTAGCTTAAGAGGAGTACTCGTCATAAACAGAAAAATGTTCAAAGAAACATTCAAGTTTTGAAAATGCATTACATATGAGTGGTTTTGATAAAGTTGCATCGAGTGGCGTCGTCAATACGTTCCCAGTTCGAGTGGAACCTTGTGCAGTGCGCGTGGAGCTTCGGGTCTTAGCGGTACGTGTAACTTTGTTGTGTGCTTCGGTTTGCTAAGAGTTTTAGCTTAGAGTTCCGCGAGGAGAAAGAAAAACGTTGCAGGAGTTACGTTCAAATGGGTTAAGTACAAGTCATAATCATTTTTCTTGAAAGAAAATGGTCTTATTTAACTCACTTTAAAAATACGAGGAGGTTCTCAATTCGGTTGTATTTTAAAGCTAGGCAAATGATGAGGTTAAGGTATTTTTTTATGGGCCTGTGCCGCCTGAAATAAATGGTAATATTATTATTATAATATACATTGCATGTTTTAAAACAACCATTAACAAAAAAGGTATGATTATGTTACTATGTACTACGTTTGTTAGTGTAATCCATGTTTGAAGTGTGTTTCTAATATGTATTTAATACTCGTAGTGTACGGAACAGTCAGTAAGACCCACCTCGCAGCCGCCTCGTGATTACTCAGACTAACTTGTTGCCCGCACCGCGAGCCGCCATGCTTGTGCAGGACTACTTCTTGTACTTGCTCACGGTAAACTGGTTTTCGAATTGTAGATGTCGATGGAATGAATACTTATCCTGGCTATCTTTAGTAAAATACGGTACCGAAAAGGGTGATGGTGTTAAGAATTAGCATTGGCATTCGCAGTCATAGCTCAAGATATACATAGGTTTATTAGACTTTTTCTGTCTTCCTAGTTCTATTATGTCTTATTTCATGGCCACTTGTCCAGCGCTTGGCTTGTTAGAAGCGCATACGTCGCAGTAAGGTGGTTGAAGCCGTGATATAGTTCTATGAAATCGGTTCATAACTAACTTACTAGGAATATAACTGTGATACGAGCATGATCTAGTAAAATAAGTATTAGGGTACTCCGACCAAATAAGTTAGAACCGTGACGAACTACGCGCGAGTCGAGCGAGCGAAGCGAGCGGTGCCGTGTCAGCGGCCGGCGAAATTAGGGTCGGTACTCTGACAGTTTTCATAGAACTATATTACGTTATTTAGTTCCTACAACCGTCTCACTGCGACATGTACAGTGCAATACATGTCATAACGCAGGTCATCATTACCTTTTACACGTGTACTGCAATACTGTCACAACGTCACCTTTAACACAACCGGTCAAGAGCGAGTCGGACTCGCGCACCGAGGGTTCCGTTCCGATTTCTTAAAAGTGTGCTATTTAGAGACATCGTTTTATTTTTCCTGTAATCTTCACTTCTATCACATAGAATAATTTCAGATTTTTCTCTATGCTTCCTTATTATATGTAAATTTAATACTAATGTATTAATACACAAAACCTTCCGTAATAAATTCTCTAAATGATGGTGAAACCGCATCAAAATCTGTTGTGTAGTTTAGAAGAACAACGCGTGCTCATAATGTACGCGAAAAGCGACTTAAAACTTCAGAGATTGGGGGGAGGAATGTTTTTTTTTTCCATTTTTCATCAAAAGCCGAAAACTATGCGGCCTAAAATAAATGTTTGAGAATGTGCAAACAGCGCTCTTTCATATGATACCCCTCATGCCCTAGTAGCCCCTCTTTGAATTTTTTAAGACCCCCTGTCAGTAACTGTCGCAAAAAAAAAATCTATCTTATTTGCAATAGAAGTAGTTGGGAAAAATCATCTTAAATTGTTACAAATTTCAAGTTGATAGCATTAGTAGTTCTTGAGATATCTAGCTGTGACAGACAGACAGACAGATAGACTGAATCGCATCATAAGGGTTCATTTTTACCATTTTGGTACGGAACCCTAACACTAGGTACTTATTTCTTTATTACACTGCGTCTGTATGAATATAACCTTTATTTTGGGTTTGTTGAAGTGTCCCTGTGAGCAGTCGCTATGTAAGGCTGTCACTCCTAACTCTTTATACAGAGTGTGATTAAATTATTATAATTTTAGAAATCACATTGTATGCTGGTTTTAGTTAGGATAATCAATAATTTTATATTTTCATTGTTTATGTGCATATAAGAAATTCTTATTACATCATTTGTCTGAGGATGAAGTTTATCGGAAAACAAATGCACACATAAATTCTTGCGGAAGAAAAGGAATGAGGCATCATATAAAATATCTCATAAGTCATAAAATTAACTTTTAATAAATACCGTTGAATTTACACACATCCTGTATATCTGGCCAGACGACCTTGTCAACACTCGGTATATTTTCATTTGGTCCAGTTCGTTACCTGTCACCCGCCACACAACCCTTTACAACGTGTCGCCGGCTCTCTGTGACGACGTGACACTTGTCAGGCGACGACTAGTTAGGTACTGTCATGTTTCTCGAGGCGACAAATACGAGAAACTTGCTAAAAGGAACTATAATGGTTGAAAATATCTAAATCAAAGTTGAAAATTTATTTGTTTAGGATATTTAAATGAAAATTAAATTTAATTACCGAAGCACAATTGAAAAAAATGTATTTGCTAGTATAAAAGTATCGTTACTATCAAAAGTAAAAGAAAATGGCCGATGCTCAACTCAAGAATAAATTAATATTTGACCTACGCGTAGCAACTTGCTACGAGCTGCGTAGCTGGCGTAGCGCTGTCGTAGCTGTCCCTTTGTAGCGTAAGCTACGCCGTAGTAACAGTCCAATACTTCTACGCATGCTTCAGATTACAAAGTGGAGTTGAAACATGCAAGTTTCCATTCCTGCAAGTTACCTGCATAATAGAAGTCATCCCCAAAATTAGTAACGTCAGGGAAATAAATAATAAATTAATTTATTAATGGTTAAGCAAATTGACTACCAACTTAAAGGCTCTCCCCCACAGGCGCGTTATTATATACTTGTAATTTGAGTATATGAATAATTTAAGGCTGTCCTTAAATTATTCATATACTCAAATTACAACTGTCATTATTTGTATGTTGAATGAAATTGCTATGTACTTTACGCTGTCGACATAATTATTTTTTTTTGCAACTCGGCCAATTACAAAACTGTTTTAATCAAAATAAGGCTTTGGTCTAAACTTTCAGATCTTTGGTTACTAAAAAAACCTCAACTTAGAACATGGAATATTAGCTATGTAGACTGTCGTGAACATTTCAGTGCCGTCCCGCGGGCGTAGACTCCTCAGCTGCAAGTAATTTACGCTCAGTAATCGATACCACACTACGCCAGTACCGATACCACACGCCGGTATCGAGCAGTCGAGACTATTGTCTCTGGATACATTCTGATTGACAGATTACTGGCTGGCTTGTATAATTATGTACTCCGTTTGCAATGAGCAGGCAAGATAGAGCTCATAGTGATATAGAGGTTTCAACGTATCTTTAAAGCGTTCATAGACACAAGTCTCATGTTATAACACGCCCTGTATATCCCGAAGGGATGTCAGAGGTGTCTAGGGAGCACTGCTGCTGGTGCATGCATCATGTTCGTGAACGGGCGCCATCAGTAGGGACTGCTCGTCTCTTAGCTGCCACGGCTTATTTTAATTTAGTTGTTTTTAGTATTTGTCTTTTTATTACGGACGCTTTTAACGTGCACGTGTTGTTCTCACATTTATATTTTCAACATGAATGATGTAACCAATATTTTGATTTAAAAGTGTCCGTGGAGTTTCTTGCCCGTTCTTCTCCATAGGAATCTAGGTACTACGCTTTGGAATGGGCAACTAGCTTCATCTTTCTGACTGACCGACCCCTTGACAATTCAAAATTGCCTGTAATTGGTTTATTTGAAATAAATGCTTTGAGTTTGAGTTTGAACACGTTTTGCCTGCTATGTCCAATGAACCCAGAGAGCAGTGTTGGCGCAGTGATAATGAACTCCGACTTACGAGTTGCAGGTCGTGGGTTCGAACCCGGGCCTTTCATCATCATCATCAACCTATAGCAGTCTGCTGGACACAGGCCTCTCCTTTTGCATTCAACTCAATTTTCAGGATTATTATGTGTAATATATTTGACCAACACTGGTCTTAAAACGGTGAAGAAAAACATAGTGAGGAAATTGGCATATCTTGGAACTAAAAATTCGAAGGCATGTGAAACGGCCTGTGGATTACGGCTCACTCCCTCTCACAGAGAGGAAGCTTATGTCCCAGCAGTGGGAATGTTATAGGCTGATTCTGTTTCAAACTCAAACTCAAAGCATTTATTTCAAATAAACCAATTACAGCCACTTTTGAATTGTCAATGGGTCGGTCAGTCAGAAAGATGAAGCTAGTTGCCCATTCCAAAGCGTAGTAGATCCCTATGGAGAAGAACGGGCAAGAAACTCCACGGACACTCTTTTAAATCATAATATTTTTACAAAATATTGGTTACATCGTTCAAGTTGAAAATATACATGTGAGAACAATGTAGAAAGACGTGCACGTTAAAAAGCGTCCGTAATAAAAAGATAAAAACTAAAACAACTAAATTAAATATTAAAATTAAAAATAAGCCATGGCAGCTAAGGGACGACCAGTCCCAACTGACGGCGCCCGTTCACGAACATGACGCATGGATCAGCACCAATTAGCTCAACCATTTTGAAGGGAACTTAATGATCCAACACACATGCCACCACCAGCGAGACATTTGAGTGAGCATGACATTCTCTCAACCGCCAGGGCACACTCAAGTCAGTGAAAGACGTACCCAGTAAAAGGTAGCTTAATAGTAGCTACATAGTGCTCACACGTTTATACAATGAACCCAGGGTCCCACGGCTAGGGCCCACTAAACAAACGAAGCAGTCATACTTAGTACGTATTTCAGTAGATTTATAGAAACGATTTTTAATTGACTTCAAAAAAGGGAAGAGGTTCTCAATTAGTGTCTTTTTTATCCAAAATGTAGTCAAAGGTACGAAGAGCTCGTGGCTAAGTAATAACAGCCGCACGGGTCGATCCATCAGGTTAAGCTACGCTTGCCGGGGTTGTCCGTGGATGGGTGACCATCTTTACATATCGAGACTCCTCCGTGCCTCGGAAAGCACGTTAAGCCGTTGGTCCCGGCTGTCATTCGTGGATCTTTGACAGTCGTTACGGGTCGTCAGAAGCCCGAAAGTCTGACAACCAGTCTTACCAAGAGGTATCGTATTACCCAGTTAATGGGATATGGAGGTCAGATAGGCAGTCGCTCCATGTAAAATACTGGTATTCAACTGCATCCGGTTAGACTGGAAGCCGACCCCAACATAGTTGGGAAAAGGCTAGGCAGATTGATTGTAGTCAAATGTACATATTTCGTGAAATCGTTTTGGAATTTAATGCAAGAAACGAAATCAAATTGAATCAAAGACAGTTTATTATACCTTTAGAATGGCAAACTGACGTGATTATTACTTGTCATAAACTGCACTGCAAGGGGAAACTCAACAGCTGCATATTTCTCACGATCGCAACAGGAACATTCAGTAATAATGCAACAACTCACCTGAGGGAATCTATTTTACTAACGCTTCATTTTACAATGATATTGTTGCAATGTGGTTGCAAATGGAAGACTATAACAGTGTCTCGTTTTGTTTAAAGAAATGACTGAGTCAGAAATATTTTTTCTTTTGATTGTGAAAAGTCTGTTCCAAAAATATTTGTTCCACATTATGAGAAAACTTACCTGTGGATATTGTCTATTGGTAGTGCCACTTGAAGTGGAGTGCTTTCACTTTATTGTTTGAAGATAAAGGTAAAGATGTATTTATTGCATAACTGTGCATTAAGTTATTATTATATTTTTAGTTTCAACGGTCTACCGAGCAACCCAACAATTCAATCAATTCAATTCAGTTTCGGGTTTAATACTTAAACCCGAAATTCTAATCCTAATCCCTAATATCCTAATAATCCTAATAACCTACTAATCTTACTACTATTAACTACTACTATTATTTACTTATTTACTATGTGAAAGTTTATGAGGATAGATGGATTTCTGTTACTCTTTCACGCAAATATTTGGTATAAAGATAGTTTATAACCTGGAATAGAATATTTTTCCCGATATTCTTCCGGGTTCTGGTTCGGGTTTGGGAGGGCGTTGCTAGTTTTAAATAACCTAAAAAAGTTTTTCTATATCTGTGATTTGCAAGGTAAAGATAATAATAACAAAAGAATAACATAATTGAACATAGACACAGAAACAAGTAAAGAGATTTTGTCGAGTCGTGCAATATCAAAAGATTAATTTTATTAAGAGTAGGCAACGCCAATGTTAACAGTGATGTTACATGTGGTGATTATTACAAAAATAATCCCTGTTTAAATTGTTTCTAATGTTATGTGCGCTGCTCGCTGGTGCACAAGAGATTTATAGCCAGGTGTGATGGTAAACTATTGAAAGCTATAACACTACTTATGGAGAAGGAGTTACGCCTGCACTTGGTCGAAGCGAAAGGTACAAGTAGCAGGTTAAAAAAAAAAAAAATTTACTTCAGTTGTACACTAAGAGTTATCTTAACACTATGCAGCGTTACAACAATGGAAAAGAGTGTTTTCGATGAACTCTGGCACCCACAGTAAGATTTAACTTGTGTTTAGGGTTATTTTGGTTAGTACGTAGAAATATTTTGTTGAGTAGTTCAAATTCAAATTCGAAATAATTTATTTTCTCTTCACAAACAAATTAAATCTATACATATAATAAATCTCTAGACGAAGCGTTTCTGTACATTGCGAATATTTAAAAAAAAAACCGGCCAAGTGCGTGTCGGACCACGCACAATGAAGGGTTCCGTAGTTGGGATGAATTTATCTTAAGAACAAACTTAACATTGTAGTTGAAAAACATGTTCTCCCATACATTCCAACTCTAAATGTAAGTTTGTACTCACAATATTGATAGATTTACCATGTTATTTTAAGACAGGTTTTCCTGTAATCTACAGGTAAAGATCTATTTTTTGTATTTTTTTCAAAATTTTACGCTCAGTAGTTTCGGAGATAAGGGGGGGGGGAATGGTCAATTTTCGTCTATTTTCTTAAATAACTTATATAAAAATTATAAAAAAAATATATTTGAGACCCTCATAGTAAGCCCTTTCATTTGAAATGCCACATAGTGAAGTTTGCAAAACTTTTTTTTTAAATTTTCTTATTTGCCCCCCAAAAGTGACCTCTATATTCAAAATTAATTTATTTACTTTACCCGTCCGTGTTTGGGTCACAGAAATTCATATGTGTACCAAATTTCAACTTAATCGGTCCATTAGATTCGGAGCAAATTGGCTGTGACAGACGGACAGACAGACACACGAGTGATCCTCTAAGGTTCCGTTTTTTCCTTTTGAGGTATGGAACCCTACAAATAGCTGAGGTGTTAAAGAATATACAACAGATGCCATTTCTACCATTTTTGTCATTTTTGTCTGTTTGTCTGTATGTCTGTTTGTCTATGAGAGGTTTGGTTGTTCAAGTATCACGTAAAAAGTACAAAACCAAAATGTTTAAATTTTATACTCAAATATTGTGTGAAACTCAGAGTTATATTTAGTTTTTGTTTTATCGCAATCGCTTTACTCTATCAAAAGATATTAATCAATCTTTAATGTTCAACAAGAACTTTTCATTACACGTAATGTAGAAACACGTAACGACATCTATTGACCTGGAATGAAACTAACGTAAACTCATGTAGGTTTCTGAGATCGTTTGTTGTTTTAGTGTGGTTATTTTCGCATACTTCACGCGTAACATTGTGAATAGAATATAACTCCCAATAATCCAATCAAAAGTTAGGTTAATTAAAGTATTCCGAATGCGTTGTTTATTAGTATAGTGCTGGTGGCGCTATCTATCTTTCAAATCATGTTATAGGTTAGTTATTTCACATGAAACAATGATAAATATTCATCAATTTTTTAAATTCTATAATTAATACGTTTATAATTAATACGGAAGTCTACATAGCATACAGAGTGTTTGATCGAACGTTTTCCCATGCGTAACATTTTGACAGTATCACTCCATGCTCGATAGATGGCGTTGTTCATTTAATGCCATTTTCTGAATCGCGGTGTTATGACTCTCCGCGGAAGAATGACGTTGCCCATGTTTTTTACTTTGGTTGAAGCTGCAAGGGGCTGCTGTCGCTGCGCCCCCGTGCGGGGGTGCAGCGACAGCTCGACTCTTTCGGTTGAAGAGTTGGATATTGGATGTCTGTGTTCTTGACTTCTTCAATGTTTGCTTTGTTGTAGAGATGAGATATACCTGCCATTCTCCATACCCGGCCTTTAAGGTATGGGTATCACTAAATACCTGGTACAAATACCAGGTATCAAAATACTTCCAAGTATTTGGGTGTGGTAGGATTTCGATAAGTAAACGTATGCGATAAGTATGGTATGCCTCCAATATAATGTAGGTACGACGTTTCAAGTACCTACACGTAATTATGCATTATGAGATATGAAATCATTCCTTCCTACTCTACCAGGCTTAGGACTGTCGGCTAAGAGTATGACGATGGTTATTAATTATCTCATCTCTAACTGACGCAAAAAATCAAAACATTGTCGACCTAAGTACCACTAGACAACGTAAACATTCAAACACGTAATAATATTCCCTAACATAAACAAACTAAGGAACTCTTTCACGTCGTGACAAAAAATGTAATTATGCTATTATGTTCCTTAAATACGTAAAAATAAGTACCCATTTTGTCTAACTAAATTAAATCAACCGAATGTTCATAAAGCACGAATGACGTTTCGGGTGCCTTCGTAAGCTGTCGGGTAGCTTCGGGTTGCTTCGGCGTACCGAACTACCGATAAAACTGGGCGCTACCTTGTGGTAGCGGTTCGTATCGTACTATGCGTCTGACGTCATACCTTCAAGGTATTTACCCAGTATTTCTGTCCGTACCCGGTCTATGTACTGGGAAGCACATACTTGGTATATATACCTCTACTAGTATATACGTCTCATCTCTATTAAAATATTTATTTGATTGGTTGGTCTTGTTTTGGTTTCGTTGGTGGGTTCGTTCGGTTTAAACTATAAAGTCAAGAAACGAGTCGTTCGTTATTTTACTTCGTAATTTGTTCGTGTGATTATGGTGATTCGTATTCGTACCGGCCGCGGCCGTACATTGGATGCGAATTACGATCGGTTGTCGTATGTAGTTGATTTGATTCGTTCGAGTCAAGACTAGAATTGATAAATGAATTGTTCGAGTCGAGACTAGAATCGATAAATTAATTATTCGATTCTGTTTGTTTTATTCATTGTTGTAGTTATTAAGGTTTGTAATAAAGTCGTTAGTTTTTTTATTGTAAGTAATACTTTATCCGTCTTATTACAAAAAAAAAATGCTTAAGTACTGGTTTAAACCAAGACTAAAAGGTCTAGGAGTGTTACGGTATTAAAGTTAGTACTTGGACCAAAATGTGTTCCGATTACAAAACGAAGACCATCCGAGGATCAGTTAGTACCAATGAAGGTCCATGCTTTTAAAATATCCACAGATAAGAAACAAAAATGGCATTCTTTCATTCGTTCGTACAGTATTTATTTGAAGCAACGTTCTGTTTCTCTAAATATTGATATAATAGTATCACATGAAATGCTTAAATAATTATTTATCAATACAAAAATAGGTTAACAATTGTATAAGTTACACTATATTGAACAAGCACAACTTGTACTTTTGACGCGCTTTCTATAAACAAGTTGTCATATTTTTTAACACCTATAGCGTGATTTAAATACTGCGGGCGGCGCGCGTAATTTGAGAGTTGAGACGAATGTTTTTGTTGCGTCCTATACCTAATAATAAATACCTGAATGCACTTCTTATTTTTATTAATTGTTTTTAGTACTACTGTTACTGTTATGTGGTTTGTTCGTGAGTTGTTGTATCTGGTTAAATTGTGAGCTACAATACCTAATTTAAAATGGAACAACAAAAGAAAAAACGGGGTGAAATCTGGAGTTCTGAAGAAAAAGTTAGAAAAAGTTAGTAAAACATGGATTTTAAATTATTATTAGGTAAGCAATGCTATGTATCATCTTATTTCGACTACTTAACGCGATGCTCTTATTATTATGCACATATTATAGAAAATAAGTCCACGAAAACATCTGTAAACATGCAGAAAACAAAAGAGTGGAAGAATATACGGATTTATTTTATTTTATTTATTTATTTTATTTTATTCATTAGGTACAGATACAGACAACAGATTAATAAAAAACAAAGAATGAGCCTTAACAATAAACAGTGAGTGAACCTGAAGTCCAATTACAACCGTACACAACTTGACCAAACAATGCTTCGTTTTCAATAAAGGTTTTAATTTTAAATGTATAAACAATCAAATAGAGAATCAAAATATATAGAGAAGAAAAAAAATACCTTTAACTAGAAAAAATTAGAAAAATTAAAAAAAAACATAAATAAACAACAAATAAAATATTAATAAAACTTAAATTGACTAAAAAGGTCACGCAATGTTATATTTGTGAACCTATACTTGTATTTAAAATCTTCGTCACTCAATTCAAAAGGATTCACACGATAACGTTGTCTGTAAGATCGCCGAGACGTCTCCACCATATTATTATCCAAATATTCCAAATCCATCAAGTCAATTATGTTTATGTCCATTTTTAATAATTTGTAAATAAAAAGACACACAACAACGACAACTGACCACAACGCTAACCTCAAATAAATTAGTACCGCAGTTAGTCCAATAGATAAACTAGGGGTCTCTGTGGTTTAACTTTAGTACCATGGATAGTTCATGAACTAGTGATAAACTTCATTTTATAATACCGTTTTATTTAGTCATGGTTTAAACCTAGTAATAATCCCAGTACTAAATTTAGATCGCGTTTTGTAATAAGACGGTATTAGTTTTAGCTTTCCTATTAGTTTAAAGAATTTATTTGCATAGCAACACGAATTTATTTGATTAATTGGTTTCGATATTTTCTTGAAAATGCCTTCTAGAAAAAAATCGAACCTTTCGCAATGTAGTTGAAGCGTTAAAAGGATGAGACTAATTAGATCTCAAGAATCCGAAGAGGATCGTGAAGTGAAGTTAAATGCTGTCCAAGCACGGTACGTCAGAACTCGCGCATCAGAAACACCTTCCCAGCGTGAGTCTAGACTCGGAATACAGCGTGCTCTTACGGCGGCTTCTCGGTCGCAGGAGAGCACAGAGGAACGCTAAGCGCGGTTATCGGCTCAACGTGAGCGCCGTGCACTGTCACGCGAGTCTGAGACTTTTACCGTCTTATTACAAAATGCGATCTAAATTTAGTACTAGGATTATTACTAGGTTTAAACCATGACTAAATAAATCGGTATGGTAAAATGAAGTTTATCACTAGTTCATGAACTATCCATGGTACTAAAGTTAAACCACAGAGACCCCTAGTTTATCTATTGGACTAACTGCGGTACTAATTTATTTGAGGTTAGCGTTGTTGTCAGTTGTCGTTGTTGTGTGTCTTTTTATTTACAAATTATTAAAAATGGACATAAATATGATTGACTTGATGAATTTGGAATATTTGGATATGATGGAGACGCCTCGGCGATCTTATAGACAACGTTATCGTGTGAATCCTTTTGAAATGAGTGACGAAGATTGTAGATACAAGTATAGGTTCACAAATCCGTACACCACCACGTTCCACTCTTTTGTTTTCTGCATGTTTACAGATGTTTTCGTGGACTTATTTTGTATAATATGTGCTGATTGAGCAATAAGTTGACGTAATATATCCTATAATAACAAGAACTTCGCGTTAAGTAGTCGAAATAAGATGATACATAGCATTGCTTACCTAATAATAATTTAAAATCCATGTTTTACTAACTTTTTCTTCAGAACTCCAGATTTCACCCCGTTTTTGCTTTTGTTGTTCCATTTTAAATTAGGTACTGTAGCTCACAATTTAACCAGATACAACAACTCACGAACAAACCACATAACAGTAACAGTAGTACTAAAAACAATGAATAAAAATAAGAAGTGCATTCAGGTATTTATTATTAGATATAGGACACAACAAAAACATTCGTCTCAACTCTCAAATTACGCGCGCCGCCCGCAGTATTTAAATTACGCTATAGGTGTTAAAAAATAAAACAACTTGTTTATAAAAAGCGCGTCAAAAGTACAAGTTGTGCTTGTTCAATATAGTGTAACTTATACAATTGTTGACCTATTTTTGTATTGATAAATAATTATTTAAGCATTTCATGTGTTATTATTATATCAATATTTAGAGAAACAGAACGTTGCTTCAAATAAATACTGTACGAACGAATGAAAGAATGCCATTTTTGTTTCTTATCTGTGGATATTTTAAAGGGGTATCGTATTATCCAGTAACTGGGTTGTGGAGGTCAGATAGGCAGTCGCTCCATGTAAAATACTGGTATTCAGCTGCATCCGGTTAGACTGGAAGCCGACCCCAACATAGTTGGGAAAAGGCTAAGCAGATGATGATGATCTGTGGATATTTTAAAAGCATGGACCTTCATTGGTACTTACTGATCCTCGGATGGTCTTCGTTTTGTAATCGGAACATATTTTGGTCCTGGTACTAACTTTAATACCGTAACAATCCTAGACCTTTTAGTCTTGGTTTAAACCAGTACTTAAGCATTTTTTTTGTAATAAGATGGTTACGGATCGGGAATTACGCCTGAATACCCAAAGTACTCGGACAGCTACTTTGAGTTCTCAAGAGAGCACCGAGGAACGCGAAGCGCGGTTATCGGCTGACCGAGAGCGCCACGCACTGTCACGCGAGTCCGAGACTTTTACGGAAAGGGAGTCACGCCTGAGTACACAAAGTACTCGGACAGTGACTACGCTCTCTAGAGAGCATTGAGGATCGCGACGCGCGGTTATCGGCTGACCGAGAGCGCCACGCACTGTCACGCAAGTCCGAGACTTTTAGGGAAAGGGAGTCACGCCTGAATACCCAAAGTACTCGGACAGCTACTTTGCGTTCTCAGGAGAGCATCGAGGATCGTGAAGCGCGGTTGTCGGCTGAACGAGAGCGCCACGCACTGTCACGCGGGTCCGAGACTTTTACGGAAAGGGAGTCACGCCTGAGTACACAAAGTACTCGGACAGTGACTACGCTCTCTAGAGAGCATTGAGGATCGCGACGCGCGGTTATCGGCTGACCGAGAGCGCCACGCACTGTCACGCAAGTCCGAGACTTTTAGGGAAAGGGAGTCACGCCTGAATACCCAAAGTACTCGGACAGCTACTTTGCGTTCTCAGGAGAGCATCGAGGATCGTGAAGCGCGGTTGTCGGCTGAACGAGAGCGCCACGCACTGTCACGCGGGTCCGAGACTTTTACGGAAAGGGAGTCACGCCTGAGTACACAAAGTACTCGGACAGTGACTACGCTCTCTAGAGAGCATTGAGGATCGCGACGCGCGGTTATCGGCTGACCGAGAGCGCCACGCACTGTCACGCAAGTCCGAGACTTTTAGGGAAAGGGATGACTCCCTTTCAATACATCTAACTATCATAGTTAGTCACAATAGCAGCTTTTGTGTTCTAAAATTTAATTAGATCGCCGGTAAAAACAAAAGTTGGTTACATTCGTATCGTAGTAATAATTCTTATTCAAATAAATAGTTATCATCAAGGGTATTTATGTAGCAGTAAAATACTTTTTAATTCATTCGAATCGGACATTTAATTTCGAAGTTATCACGAAAATAAAAAAGCCATACGCGTTTCGTTCGACGACGCGCTGCCGCGCCGCGATTAACTCGACACTTAGTATATTTTTATTCTTGACTTGAGACCAAAAATTAAGAATAACGTGTATCAGGGTTTTTCGAAAATCTACCCATAAGGGGGTGAAAAGGGGTAGTAAATTTTTCAGGGGAGGATTTTACTGCGGGGCTTGATTAACTCGAAAATTGGTAAAAATAATTTTTCAGTCAAGTCAAGCTATGGAAAAATCCGAAACGACGTTTTAAATTCCACTCCTTTTTTTTTTTTTTTTTTTTGGGGATGGGAAATCATCAAATGACTTCTCCCGCTCCGGGCAGAGCGGGAGGGCGTGTCAGACTTTTACTGACTAAAACCCACCCGTGTTCCTTCAGTAGTCCGTGCCAGGGCCACGGTATCTCTTTCGAACTACCCGCGACCCCGGCGGCAAGTGGGCATGAAAACAGGGAATACAGTTTTTAAGAACAATTAATCTTATTCATTTGGTTAATTAACTTGAAACTTGGCACAGATTCTTGCCTAAGTAATAAAGTTTGTCATTAATAGTTTTTCATAACTACCCTGGAGGGAGGGTCAGAGGGGGAGGGGAAGGGGAGGGGTGGGTGAGGGAGAGAGGCAGGGGATGGGTGGTGCGGAGGGAGAGGGGAGGAGGATAGGGGCAGGGGTTGGTGAGGAGAGGAAGGGTAGGTGAGGGGTGAGGGGGAGGGGACGGGGTGGTGAGGGTAGAGGGTGAAGGGGATGTGTTGAAGGGGGTGTGAGAGCGGGAGGGAAAGATTAGCGGGAAGGGGATGCGATGAACAAACGTGCTAATCTCTGGAACTACCAGTCGGACTTAAAAATCTTTTTGCATTTTATAGCCCCAATTAGATTGGGGCTATAAAATGCAAAAAGATTTTTAAGGAAGGCTATAAGTAGGCATATTTAAAATCACTCTAGGACCTTTACGTGGCGAGCTAAAAGAAAAAAAATCAGAAAGAACGCTAAGCGAAAACGAAGTAATAGCGCGGGCAGGCAATGAGATGCGCCGGGGTGGGTCGGGAGAATAAGAAATTTCACGCGGACGAAGTCGCGGCAGCAGCTAGTGATAAATAAATTAAAACATGCTTAAAAATTATATGACAAAGTTTGTGAGAGACTGGTGTCTACACTAGGAATATCTGTATAGCAGATCACCAGGGTATAAATAATTACTTGCTCATCCAAAATCGTCTGTTCCGCTAATTTCCCCACAAATAATAATTTCACAAAATTTTCCGCGTTATTGTTTTTTTTTTGTATTTTACTTTACTTAATTGGTTTTTATCTTTTATCTATAAGTATATGATTTATATTGTTATGCTCAACTCGTTCACATTTACGATATAAAATTATGTTAACATTCCGTGTGGCCCACCACAATCGCTAATTTCCCCACAAATAATAATATAAATATTCCGTGTGGTGGGCCACACGGAATGTTAACATAATTTTATATCGTAAATGTGAACGAGTTGAGCATATCAATATAAATCATATACTTATAGATAAAAGATAAAAACCAAATCAAAGTAAAATACAAAAAAAAAAAACAATAACGCGGAAAAGTTTGTGAAATTATTATTTGTGGGGAAATAAGCGGAACAGACTATTTCAGATGAGCAAGTAATTCCTTAGTTTCTATTTAATCTAAGATAAGGAGCAATTCAACTAAAGTACTCTTACAGGCCTTTTTTGTAAGGTGATAAATCGTAGTTATTATCATGATACTGAAATGATAATGAAAAAGTAGTTATTATAATGATACGCGGCCCTGGCTAAACAGCGCATAAAACATAATAGTATCACATCCATGGTTAAGCCGACAAGCGGATTACACTGGATTAATTAAACTGTAATGATTGACAGATAGTAATGTAACATCGTGGTATACAGGCTGATGCCGGATCTGTGTTTAATTAAATAATGGTGTACGTGGTTACCACGTTTTCTAAGATATTTTAATACTTTGCTCAATCTACTTTACATTGGCATATGTATTTGTTACATAATATACTGTCACCTGTGCACTTGATGATCTGATGAGTGCGTCAGTGAGCGCAGTTCGCGTGGTGAAATTTTGGGCCAAACATTATGGGAACATTTTGCCATCGATACGCTAAGAAGAATTGGCATATTATGTACAGTGGGACAAAATAGTTATGCTGCTGCTGACACTACTAGGGCGGACACGTATTTTATTCCAGTGCAGCAGTGGGTGTACAGTCAGGCAAATATATCGTTTTGTATTGGAAAATGTATTATTACTACGTCAATCCGCCGTCATTTGTCATTTCGCAAGACGGATAATAAAGCATGTCTGTTGTAATTTGAAAATGCTGTCTAATCATTATAATAGATATAGGTACAATTCTTTTCCCTGAACGTAATTAGAATGCGCTCCCCCTGAACATCAGGATGATCTTTCAAAGTGAAGGCACGTGAACATATTCGTAAGAAGTTGGCAGAATCATCCCAGCGCTGATTGGCTGGATCGTTTTCTCCTCAACCTATCGTTATTTCTCCTGACAAACTTTATTGTTTTTACTTATGTATCTAGGTAACTTTTTCGAGTTATCTATCCCTTATGTTGCACCTGCCATGTTTTGTCTTTGCATCACCCTCAAGTAGACTGGTAGAAAATGCCTCAGGCATTATGTCCAACTTTGTACAGTTTTTTTTTTACTTGTGCATAAAGTTAAACAAATAAATGTCAATCATTATTATACCAAAGTGAAAAGTCAGCTAGCATAGTACGATTATATCTAACTAGCGACCCGCCCCTACTTCGATCGAGATTTCTATATTATGTAAGTTGAATATATACACACAACTTTCGTATACGTATAAAAAAACTGAGTCTTATGGACTGAAACTAGACTTTGAGGATGGCATCAATCGATTTAAAAGATGCCTACTTCTTAGTTCCCGTACATAAATCTCACCGAAAATACCTCCGTTTTAAATACAATAATACCCTTTATGAATTTAACTGCCTACCGTTTGGTTTATGCACTGCGCCATATGTCTTTACACAATTTTTAAAGCCAGTCATGGAATATCTAAGAACCCATGGCATGATATCAGTGTATATATCGATGACATTTTTTGCATTGGAACAACTTTTCTTGAATGTCAAAATAACGTTGAATTAACAATAACATTACTTAAAAACTTAGGTTTCATAATAAATACAGAAAAAAGCTCCTTAGAACCGCAAACACTGCAAGTTTTTAGGTTTCGAATTCGACTCGAAAAATATGATATTAAAATTACCTGGTCCAAAAAAGTCAAAAATAAAAGAATACATTTCTAGCTTCTTAAAAAAGCGTAAATGTAAACTTCGTGAATTTGCTCGGTTCATAGGTTTATTAATTTCAGCTTGTCCTGCAATCCAATATCTATGCATGGCTTTACACTAAATGTTTTGAACTATTTAAATATTCCTGTTTACTAAACAATCCTAGCTACGAACAGTTAGTTTGCCTCCCCAACTGCTTACATAGTGATATGTTGTGGTGGTTAGATCATATTGATCATGGTTAATTTTCTTTAACTTGTGATCAATATGATTTAGAAATCTTTTCCGACGCGTCATGTACGGGTTGGGGAGCTTATTGCAGCACAGATGAATGTTTTGGCTATTGGAAAGATAGTGAAAGAACCTTACATATTAATGAGTTAGAGTTAAAAGCAGCTTTTCTCGCACTTAAATGGTTTACTCACAAATCGTATAATTTAAAAATACTATTACGAATTGATAATGTAACTGCCATATCTTGTATAAATCGCATGGGCAGCATACAGTTTGAACACTTGCATAATATCACTAAAGGAATATGGCAGTGGTGCGAAAGGCGTAGAATAACTATTTTTGCGTCTTACATAAATACTAAAGAAAATTATGAATCTGATTGATCAATTATCGCGCATGAAATTTCAGGACACTGAATGGGAACTCAATGACAATGCATTCAGCCAAATAACACATTATTTTGGATACCCTGAAATAGACCTTTTCGCGAGTAGGTGTAATGCTAAGTGTCCCAGGTACATTACTTGGAAAAACGACCCTGACGCTTATGCAATTGACGCTTTCACCATTCCATGGAAAAATAAACTATTCTACGCATTTGCACCGTTTTCACTTATCACTAAAACAATGCAAAACATAATTAGTGACAAAGCAAATGGCATAGTAGTTGTACCATATTGGCCAACACAACCCTGGTTCCCTGTTTTTTAAAAAATTATTTGTTCCAATCCAATCTATTTTGAACCAAACGTAAATTTGTTAACTTCTCCTTTCAGAACGACTCACAATCTGCACCGCACCCTGAAATTGGTTGCCGCGAAGCTTTCAGGCAAACACTATTAAAAAGACATTTATCTAATAAATCCATTGAAATTATGTTATCATCATTATCTGATTCCACTTACAAACAATATGATGTTTGTATAAAATCTTGATTAAATTATTGTAATAAACATGGTTATGATTATTCCTCGGTTTCAGTACCTATAGTCATTAATTTTCTTACCACAATTTTTGATAAAGGGGCAAAATACGGTACTATCAATTCATATAAATCCGCATTATCCTTGTTGTTATGTAATGTGGCAAACAATGATAGAATTAAGAGATTTATGAAAGGTGTTTACAGATTAAGGCCTAGTAATCCAAAATATAATTTGACGTGGGATCCAACCACCGTTTTAAATTATTTAGCACAAAAATGGCCTAACACAGACCTTGATTTGGAAACTCTTTCCAAAAAGGCTATGACTCTATTGGCTTTGGTGACTGCGCATCGCGTTCAAACATTTTCATTTATAACATTATGCAACGTTCAAGTAAATTCTAATATTGATGTAACTATAACAATAGGTATCCGATTTTATAAAAACTTCCAAACTTAATTCTTCACAAGCAGTTTTAAGATTACCTTGTTTCGACGCTCGTCCTCGGATCTGTCCCGCAAAATGCTTACAGGTTTATATAAATAAGACTCAACCGCTTCGTAAAAATGATTATTTATTTGTAAACTACAAAAAACACACTCAAAAGTTTCATCACAAACACTTAGTCACTGGATAAAAGATACACTTTACAGTAGCGGTATAGATACGTCCATATTTAGTGCACACAGCACTCGTCATGCAGCCACATCCTCAGCCAATAGACTTGGAGTCAATATTGACCTGATAAGAAAAACTGCTGGATGGATGGAATTTATAATTTTCTGTCTTCGAGAAACATTATAATAGGCAGGTTATAACTGATCCTCATCTCTTTGCCACTACAGTACTTGCTGGTGGTCATAATCTGTAACAAATACTTACCTAATATTAGATTAAGAATATAAACTTAAGTAAAATAAAGTTAAATCAAAGACAACCACTTATAATAAAAGACACTTGTGGTTACTCACCTGTTTGTTCAATTTCACATTTTTGTCTCTGAACATCTACAATACGTAAACAATAAATCGCTTCGAATGAAGCTGTGAAATATAATTAAAAATCAAACGAACTTACCAAGTGAAGTTCGATGATAATTATGTGAACAGCTTCATTCGAAGCGATTTATACCCTCTCTAGAAAAGTTGCCTAAGTACCCTACCCTAGATAAATAAAAATGTGAAATAGTTTATCAGCTTTCAACAAAATGATGTTAAAATGGCTGCGGACTGTCACAGAGAAATAGTATAGTGGGGGAAAGTAGGGGTAAACGGTTAAAAAAAAAAAAAAACTTACCTCTAAAAATCCGTGCGAGGCTGGTACATGGAGGCGCTGCTACAATACGTAAACAATAAATCGCTTCGAATGAAGCTGTTCACATAATTATCATCGAACTTCACTTGGTAAGTTCGTTTGATTTTTAATAATATAGCATATATCATAATATGGCATTGAGCATAATCAGCCTATAATGTTCCCACTGCTGGGACACAGGCCTCCTCTCGGTGAGAGGTGGTGGGCCTTAATCCACCACGAGGGCACAGTGCCGGTAGGTAGATTCACATGTCTTACAATTGTTGGTTCTAGGACATGCCGGTTTCCTCACAATGTTTTTCTTCACCGTTTTGAGGGCAGTGGTGATGAAATAATTTATACAAAGTAAACCGTCTGCCTGGTTTGAACCTACGACCCGTAAGTCGCCGCCGTTACCACTGGGCCACCACTGCTCATGCTCACTGCTCCATGATCGAGCGCAGGCTGGCAACGTACCATTTGTACAGGTTTTTCGTAATTATTTCATTAAAAATTCAAAGGACAATTTCCTCTGACAAATTCTTAGATCGTTGGTATAAGTCAATCAATCAATCTGCCTAGCCTTTTCCCAACTATGTTCGGGTCGGCTTCCAGTCTAACTGGATGCAGCTGAATACTAGTATTTTACATGGAGCGACCTGACCCCCACAACCCATTAATTGGGTAATACGATACCCCTTGGTAAGACTGGTTGTCAGACTTTCGGGCTTTTGACGACCGGTAACGACTGTCAAAGATCCACGAATGACAGCCGGGATCAACGGCTTAACGTGCTTTCCGAGGCACGGAGGAGTCTCGGTATGTAAAGATGGTCACCCATCCACGGACCGACCCCGGCAAGCGTAGCTTAACCTGATGGATCGACCCGTGCGGCTGTTATTACTTAACCACGAGCTCCTCGTATATTTATAAGTATGTATGCTATTTTTTGACAGGTATTTTGGTAATAACTCTGAGAACATAGAAAATAATTGACAATATGTAATTTTTTTTCTCGGATGATGTCAAATATGGTAACGGTGGTACGGAACCCTTCGTGTGCGAGTCCGACTCGCACTTGGCTGCTTTTTGTTTGATGCCCTGGTAGGTAGCTACTGATAAACTTTACTTTTAAACCTGATTTTAACTCAAATCCGGAATGATAAAGGAGTTGCTGTTGCAGTAGCCTCCTCTGGATTAGCCGCCACGTCACTAAATATTTTCCGAACGGCACATTCGGTACCTACTCGAGCAGCCATTCAATTTTAGCTCATGAGGAAATGCCAGTTTCTAACATTAGTAAAAACAGCGAGCGGGGACGAATGTAGCAGCAATGTGAACTGTTGGGTAGGAATGAATGTAGCAGCAATGTGAATAGGCTAGGAATGGATGTACGACGACCCACAAAAGTGTAATCGAAGCACTAAATGGAACTATCAAAGATTACCGTCTAGCAACCACCATATAATTATATTACTTACGTGATACTTTGGGTGGTCTACCCGAAGTATCACGTAATATAATTTTGGTACTGCTAGCAGTACCACAATCCCACCATTCATCTACCACCATCCAGATCCATCCATCTAGATGGTGATTTCAGACAGTCTCTGGGGATAATTTCTGACCACCACGCGGGCGAACTTATGAGCCAGTCAGCTAAAACCACACTCCTGCCTCGCCAAGTGTCACTCTGCAATGATCAGAGCCCTAATTTTTCTCCGTTTTCAATATGGTAATTGTATACAAAAAACCGGCCAAGTGCGTATCGGACTACGCACAATGAAGGGTTCTGTAGTTGGGATTAATATATTCCAACAAACTTAATATTGTAGTTGAAAAACATGTTCTCCCATACATTCTAATTGCAAATGTAAGTTTGTACACACTATACGACGTGTCGTTTTGCATCCTCGTCAAATTTAAGGGTGTGGTACAGACCATCAAACCGAACAATTTTTTCCATGGCACCAACATCGTAATCGCGAAAAAATAATCAGCTGTCTCATACATTTGCATCGAGTAGGTATTGAAGTTTTCTATAGGACAGTTGAAATTTTTTTCGCGAATACAATATTGGTCCCGTGTGGAGATAGTTATTCGGTTTGATGTTCTGTACTACACCCTGATGAGGATGCAAAACGACACGTTGTATTGAGAGATTTACCATGTTATTTTGAGACCATAGACGTTTTTTCAATTTTCTTATTTATGGCCATGGTTGGGCGGTTCATATATTAATTAATTATATTATATTATGATTAGCGGGTTGCCAATAAATGCTTTAAAAACAAAGGAATTAAATGGGGAAAAAATTACCAATAATGGTTCCTCTAGATTATATTAAAATGGCGGTTGAAGAGGACCCAGGGGACGTACGTATTGTCAAATCATTCCCTTAACAAACAAAAGGTCTTACCTCAGCGATCTCCGAAGTCAGCCTCTAAGCCTCCCGTCTCTGTGCTCTGGGTTCAGGATTCAAATCACTACCACCACAGTTTGCCCGACGAATATATATATATTATTTTACTATTTAATTAAGTTTATTTTTATTTAATGTTCTTCGAAGACTCGCTAGCGAGGAATTTGGAATTTTTTGGTTCCACTGGGGCATTTCAAAGCTCGACCTCAGCTAGCTGAGGGAGGTTACTCGGTCCAGGATAACATCGAAACTGAGCTGTCATTTGCATGTCATTGCTTTATATCACACGCGGCGGCCAGGTTACTACGGCCCGGGCAGGCTCGACCATTTCATTCATCAAACGAATGATTCGGCTTAAACACCCCACAAGTGACCCCATATTCAAAATTTATTTATTTACGTTACATTTCCGTGATTGGGTCACAGAAATTCATATAATTTAATCGGTCTATTATAATCCGCGCAAATTGGCTGTGACAGACGGTGATCCAATACGGGTTCCGTTTTTTCCTTTTGAGGTACTGAACCCTAAAAATTGGATAACAAACAAACACGGAGAGATGAGCTTCATCTGGTAGAAAACCAGCAGCAACAACATACTGGTATTCAGCTTCATCCGGTCAGACTTGAAGCCGACCCTGAAATAGTTGGGAAAAGGAGGATGACACAGATGATGATGTAATACGGCGAGCCAGTTGCAATATACAAGATACTAATATAGACTTTCTGACAATATTTTTAAAGGTCAAAACTCTATTAGGATGCATGATTCGGAAGTCAAAGCCACGCTTTTGAACACTCGACTCAAAATCAAAGCATTTATTTATTTATTTATTTATTTTAAGGAGAACCAACAGCTTTAACAGATAGATAACAATTGAATATAAAACATAAAGCCAATTACAGGTTCTCACGGGTAAAAACAGAAAAAGTAGTACAAATCTTAAGATCACTAACAAGCACGATAGAAAGAAAATTTATTTCAAATAAACCAATTTCGGGCACTTTTGAGTAGTCAAGGGGTCGGTCAGTCAGAAAGATGAAGCTAGTTGCCCATTCTAAAGCGTAGTAGAGCCTTCGTATGGAGAAGAACGTGCAAAAAATTCCATGGACACTCTTTGAAATCCAAATATTAGACCACCGAAGCATACCAGAGATTAGACCAAATATTAACTTAGTCAAGAAAATTTATAGCTTTTTACAGTGAACACTAGGATTAGCAATTCATCACTTTAAGAAGATTATGGCAATACTCGTTCTACTGTTTCTGTGGCTCACACTCGGTAGTAACATTCGTGTGCACTCTAAAACATTGCCACCTCCGCCATGGCACAGCAAGTGTGTGGCTAAAGACACTTTGTGCGTCACAGCCTGCCCAAAGTAGTAGATTAACAAGTTCGTTCCGAGACACGTTGCAAAGGGCTTTGGTCTTATGTGTGCGAGACCTACTGGTTGTGATGTGGCCGTTTGCTGGTACTAGTTATCCACAAAGCTTCTACTTTAGCTCTGTGTGCGGCTAAAGTCGTAATAATACGATAGATATGGCATTCCCCCTTAAACGATAAGACCGCCCATGGTATATTTTGGTATGTTAAATATTTTGACGTAAAACGTCTTTCATTTCGATCAGTAGGGGACACTTGCAAAGCCCATAAGTAACGAGATATGTTATGGCAAGATCGCTTATTTGGAAGTATAGCACCTGGGAATCTTTATGTATGTTCCCCGATTACTCGAAGATGGCTGGACCGATTTGGGTTGTTTTTGTTTTATTCGAGAGGGTATACATCACAGTTGGTCCCATATAAAATTGATTAACTTTGCTTTGGTAGTTTTTGAGTTAGCTTCATAATACGTATTTTTTCCCTACTTTTTATGGATGATGTTCTAGTTTGTTTTGCAGGTAGTGGTATTAGAATTTGTGTGGGGTAGGTTCCACAACTAAAACGTGAAAAATAAAAACTTTTTTACAAAAAAATACAACCGACTTCCAAAAACAACTACAAAGTGAAAAATAACTTTAATTTCGGAAGTCGGTGGCAAAAAACGAAAATACTTTAACTAGACACCGACTTCCGAAATTAAAGTTATTTTTCACTGTGTAGTTGTTTTTGGAAGTCGGTTGTATTTTTTTGTAAAAAAGTTTTTTATTACCATAATTTAGAGGATGGAAGCCATTACTCGGTAGTGCATAATAATATTATATGTCACTAGCATAAATGGCGCTGTAATTGCGCGCAGCACGACGCATTCGGATCTAACATTACCATCTCGCGCTGTGTTTATATAATGATTACTCAGCACAGGAGTTCATTTATCGATTTGAGCGGGAGTGGTCGCGTTTGGCAGAGCTCACCACGTTATAGTAGGTGTGATACATAGAACTCATTGTCACTCAACCTTAGTTTGTAAGCTGGTAAAAATTCGCCGTCTAAGTTTGTAAATTCAAATCACAACTCAAATTTTTTTTCAGTCGTATTTGAAATGGCACATGACAAATTGACGTAGATTATCATTTTGCTCAACAATGAATTTCTGATAGTACTGCAGTGCTATTCTGTACAAATCTCACCGTGAAAACCTAGGTGAAGTGAGTTGTCATTCTACCTTATGTTAGGGATTGACACCATTGACAGCTCACTCCACGCTCACTTCACCTACGTTTTCACGGTGAGATTTGTACTGAATAGCACTGCTGTCGAGGCTTTGAACCTTATCCGTCTTATTACAAAACAAGGTTCATCTTCAAACCCAGGTTTAAACCATGGACCCTTTTTTGAATTTCGAGCTTTATTCTGACACGTTAAGATGTCAGTTTTACAAAACTGACAACTTAGTACCGGACTAAGTTGTCAGTTTTGTATAAAGAACTGTATTTCTATCAAAGCTAGGTTCATATTACAAAAACTGGCTCGATGGTTTAAACCATGACGAAGAAAAACCTCGTTTTGTAATAAGACCGTATGCGTTTTAGCAAGCAACCTACGTGGATGTTTAAGAGTTTAAGAGACAAATTTTGATTTAAAATATAGAAATAGAAGTCAGCCGGCCACGGGCCGAAGTAGAAGTTGTGCATTGAGGATTATAAATGATTATATCCTCTTGAATATATAATAGCTATCCCGGGTGAGGTTTGAGACCATACAGTACACACTTTCCATCTTTTTTATGTCCACTTGAGTCATACTAAAGCGACATTGTCAAAAATTCTATTTATTTTTATGATCTGAATACCATACCAATCGTGTTTTCTGGGATTTGAATACTAGATGTATACACTATTCAAGATTGTGCCTTTAAGAGATCAGTGGAGATTTGAGCGTGCTGTGTGCACAAAAGATAGATTTGTTTTCTTTACCTTTTCAATTGTTTCAAAGTTTGCAATAATGTTTTAGCTATTCGTAAACATTTTTCCAGCTCTAGTGTATAAATCTTTAAATTCTTAGTTTTGACAGCGAAGTAAACGTTTGGGAATTGTACCAGTTACTCAACTGAAAAGTTGACGTTGAGAATTTATCAAACTCTACTTTACCATTACTTATGGTGATTATTGATATGGTGAATCCTTTATAATTCAAAATTGTGTGAAATTTTTCATTTTTGAAAGTTTGAATTTTGCGCTACATTGAAATAACCATGGCATCGGTACGCAATAGATTATGACAGTATGCTGCATAGTATGACAGTACGCAGCAGATTATGACAATACGCAGCAGATTATGACAGTACGCAGCAGATTATGACAGTACGCAGCATATTATGACAGTACGCAGCAGATTGTGTCACATTGATCTTTAGAAAGTGACAGTCACACAGGTATGAGTGACAGAGACGACGCACTACAAAACCTAACTTTTCTTAAACTCAATGTGCACTTTTACGACCGGGTACGGCACCGCCCGTTGTGTCACCCTTTGTAAAATTTCTACATTTATGCCTCGAATTCATAGGTTGTACATAAAAAAGAATATTCTATCTTCTATCTACGAGTATCTATCATTGCAATCACTATAAAACCATTCACATTCAAAATATTTAATACCCTATCCATATCAGGCCACAGCCTAAAAATCATCACTCACTTCTGCAGACAAACTAGCAGTATGTCAACACAACTCTGTAACTTTGTTACTATGGGTGTCAGTATAAGACTCGCACCTGTCCGTTGTCGGTTTGGGCTCTGTCACAGAATCGCTTGCTCTAATTGCATTCCGGTAATTGCCGCCCCCCGCGCGTCTGTACCGTCCTCAACCGTCTTACGTCACTAAGTAGAGAATGTTTGCAGAAGTTTATACGTTGGTACATTAACGCACGCTTTCTTCCTTGGGGTAAGCAGAAACTACAGAACATCACCTGTTACGATCCTTACATACTGTAGAATTATCCATTCTACAAAAGCTTTTAAATAAATTTCGCATAAGAATTAGAAACTCATTCGATGTGGTGAATATACAACTTTATATTTACATTGGCGGTATTCTTATTATTGTTCACTTTTTTACTTTAAAATTTTTTGATGTCAAATCTTTCGACTATTTTGTAATTTATTTTTCAATTGTCATTATCATTGATGTATAAATTAGGAGGATAAGGTTTGCGCTCCTCGATGTGGACTGCATAAATTGTGTTAACGCACACAATTGACCTTAGTCACAATCGAACTGGCGTTTGTGTAGCACGTTAAGTAAAATTACCGTAATCGTCTAAATAAGTAGCAACAATGTCTTCATGCGTTTTCAAAATGTGCACAAATAGTTTAAAAACCAAAAACAAGTTCCACGGGATTACTTTTCACTCGGAAGTACAGTCAAAAATGTTAATTTGTTGAAAATTATAATAATATTTAATGTTTACTTCGCCATGTTTGTGAGAGCGAGATAGACATGCAATGTCATTCAGTATCGTAAGCATTCGGCGGCTAATGCGATTTCGCTTGCACGACAGCGCCGGCTCTTATCTCTGTCCTTGTCTATCGGTAACTGTAGGTTTGCGACTGTGATCACCAATGTGCGAGGTTCGGTGCAGATAGTCGTGCGCCGAATCCTCCATCAAACCTATGAGTCCAAATTTATCTTTGCGATATTTTTCACAATTTAACAATTTAATCACCCAATTTGAGATGATGAGATTATAATCTGTTGTCACTTTTCAGTTACAATTTGACTATGCTACGACCGCATGGAGAAGATGATGGTTCGTATTGTAAATCATCGTTTTTATTCCAATGGTAATTAACTCATCTTGATGTGGTCACAATCGTTCTTTTTCCTCCCGTAGAGTATACATTGAATGTTTACAACGACCAACGTGCAGGTTTTGCCTTTTCAGCACGTGCAGCGTCTGATGCAGTGATCCCAGCCCCACGCCAGGATTCTTGCCAGAACATTTTTCTGCTTTATAACGCCAAAATTTAAAGATTATTTTTATTTCTATGATTATCGATATTTTCTCATTTCAATCTAATTCTACTCAACGACAGTACACTAACTTTAAGGCGCGGACTGACTACGATTTTAAACGGTACGACCGCACTCGCACAACCACGTAATCTATTGTCACCATTAGCTGGCTTGAAACAAGGTTGAAAATTGAAAATAATAGTTGTGCTGACCATGTGACCAAGCTGCGAATGGGCATCTATTCTCCCGGTTTTCTTTGGGTTATTCAGAATATCGAAAGAAAGAAATTTTATTTGCTCGAACATATTGTGATATATACAATTAATTAAATAATTGTCCGGTTATAGTTTTAAAAAAATGCTAATTCTATTATTTTCTTAAAAAAAAGAATGTAAAAAATGAATATCAAACTTCGATCCATCAGGTTAAGCTACGCTTGCTGGGGTTGGCGCGTTTTACATACCGAGACTCCTCCGTGCCTCGGAAAGCACGTTAAGCCGTTGGTCCCGGCTGTCATTCGTGGATCTTTGACAGTCGTTACGGGTCGTCAGAAGCCCGAAAGTCTGACAATCAGTCTTACCGAGGGATATCGTATTACCCAGTTAATGGGTTGTGGAGGTCAGATAGGCAGTCGCTCCATGTAAAATAATGGTATTCAGCTGCATCCGGTTAGACTGGAAGCCGACCCCAACATAGTTGGGAAAAGGCTAGGCAGATTGATTGATCACACTAATATTATAAAGGCAAAAGTTTGTGAGTGTGTGTGTTTGTATGTTTGTTACTTCTTCACGCTCAAACGGCTAGACCAATTTGGATGAAATTTGGTACATATATAGCTAACACATAGGCTACTTTTTATCCCGGTTTACGTGGGTGGAGCCGTGGATCGCAGCTAGTAAAATATAAAGAAACCAAATATATAATAATTATTTCAGCTGATTTGTTTGCATTACTTTGAACTGCAAAACTGTAATATCTACAATCGCGTCTACCTGAACTGAACAGCGGCGAGCTATAGCTCGAACTTTGAATAAAAACAAAAATTACATTATTTGAAGTCGGAGCTGGAAATAAAGAACGAGGAGCGGGCCGCCCGCGTCCTGTACTTTCTGCTGCTGACAACTCATCAGAACGAAGAAGAAAACAGTCGAGAAGGCAGATTACCCGTAATATAGCATAGCAGTGACATAAAAAGAGCCGAAGACGCAGTTTAACCGCCAAAAGATTCACCGGCGAAGCTGGACTAGAAGCAACATGGCAGCAACGTCGTAAAAAAGCCCATCCATATTATATCACCCGTCTCTCCACTATTCCAATGCTTACCTACTTTACGATGCATACTGGATAGGCGATGGTGGTGATGGTGGTGGCGATGTTGGTGGTGGTGGTGGTGGTGGTGGTGGTGGTGGTGGTGGTGGTGGTGGTGGTGGTGGTGATGGTGATGGTGCCTAAGGGCACGTGTTCCCTACCATTACCGCGCCCCCCGGTCTACTCCTTGGTATGCGATGGTCTCTGTTGCACCATGTAACATGAGGCAACAGGGGCTAGTGTGAATCTCTGGGTTCATTCGAGTAATCGAATGTAGTTAAACCACGCTGGGATCGGTGCAGTTCATTCATTTGTTCATTCATTCAAAATATTTTTTGATCTCAGTAGTAATAAGTGCTTTTTGTTTATATTTTAATTTTTAAGGTGTTTTGTTTTGCATGCTGAAAATAGAAAACAAAATATGTGGAACTATTTTTTTATGTAGCATATTTTATACAAAATACAGATATTCTATTCTATTCTAACGAGTTCAGTCACTTTTTTCACTTTGATAACAACTTTTGACTTATGACAACTAATTAAATTCGGTGTGTGAATAAGGTTTTGTTGGTGTACCGGTTACTGAGCATTTATAAGGTAAGAAAAACTCTTGATGCCTCCAAAAATGTATACCTAGAGATTGTTCCATAAGGTGAAAGTTGTAATCAAAGTAACCCCGGTTTACGTACCATTCGCTATTCGTGTTTTTATAACATCACGCTTGAATTCCATGAAGGGGTATGCAATGTTGCAATGTTTGTACCTAACACATTTTGACAGTTCTGATAAAGTCCCACGTGTGATATAGGGACGAGCCTAATTAATGCCATTAATCGTGCAGTACCGAAATTCTTAATAGATAAAACCTATAAATTTGCCCGACCTGCGAATCGAACCTAGAAACTCATGCTCAGCAGTCGCGCTCACACACACTACCACCTCTAGGCTAGAAACTCATGCTCAGCAGTCGCGCTCACACACACTACCACCTCTAGGCTAGAAACTCATGCTCAGCAGTCGCGCTCACACACACTACCACCTCTAGGCTAGAAACTCATGCTCAGCAGTCGCGCTCACACACACTACCACCTCTAGGCTAGAAACTCATGCTCAGCAGTCGCGCTCATACACACTACCACCTCTAGGCTAGAAACTCATGCTCAGCAGTCGCGCTCACACACACTACCACCTCTAGGCTAGAAACTCATGCTCAGCAGTCGCGCTCATACACACTACCACCTCTAGGCTAGAAACTCATGCTCAGCAGTCGCGCTCACACACACTACCACCTCTAGGCTAGAAACTCATGCTCAGCAGTCGCGCTCACACACACTACCACCTCTAGGCTAGAAACTCATGCTCAGCAGTCGCGCTCACACACACTACCACCTCTAGGCTAGAAACTCATGCTCAGCAGTCGCGCTCACACACACTACCACCTCTAGCCTAGAAACTCATGCTCAGCAGTCGCGATCACACACACTACCACCTCTAGGCTAGAAACTCATGCTCAGCAGTCGCGCTCATACACACTACCACCTCTAGGCTAGAAACTCATGCTCAGCAGTCGCGCTCACACACACTACCACCTCTAGGCTAGAAACTCATGCTCAGCAGTCGCGCTCATACACACTACCACCTCTAGGCTAGAAACTCATGCTCAGCAGTCGCGCTCACACACACTACCACCTCTAGGCTAGAAACTCATGCTCAGCAGTCGCGCTCACACACACTACCACCTCTAGGCTAGAAACTCATGCTCAGCAGTCGCGCTCACACACACTACCACCTCTAGGCTAGAAACTCATGCTCAGCAGTCGCGCTCACACACACTACCACCTCTAGGCTAGAAACTCATGCTCAGCAGTCGCGCTCACACACACTACCACCTCTAGGCTAGAAACTCATGCTCAGCAGTCGCGCTCATACACACTACCACCTCTAGGCTAGAAACTCATGCTCAGCAGTCGCGCTCATACACACTACCACCTCTAGGCTAGAAACTCATGCTCAGCAGTCGCGCTCACACACACTACCACCTCTAGGCTAGAAACTCATGCTCAGCAGTCGTGCTCACACACACTACCACCTCTAGGCTAGAAACTCATGCTCAGCAGTCGCGCTCACACACACTACCACCTCTAGGCTAGAAACTCATGCTCAGCAGTCGCGCTCACACACACTACCACCTCTAGGCTAGAAACTCATGCTCAGCAGTCGCGCTCACACACACTACCACCTCTAGGCTAGAAACTCATGCTCAGCAGTCGCGCTCACACACACTACCACCTCTAGGCTAGAAACTCATGCTCAGCAGTCGCGCTCATACACACTACCACCTCTAGGCTAGAAACTCATGCTCAGCAGTCGCGCTCACACACACTACCACCTCTAGGCTAGAAACTCATGCTCAGCAGTCGCGCTCATACACACTACCACCTCTAGGCTAGAAACTCATGCTCAGCAGTCGCGCTCACACACACTACCACCTCTAGGCTAGAAACTCATGCTCAGCAGTCGCGCTCACACACACTACCACCTCTAGGCTAGAAACTCATGCTCAGCAGTCGCGCTCACACACACTACCACCTCTAGGCTAGAAACTCATGCTCAGCAGTCGCGCTCACACACACTACCACCTCTAGGCTAGAAACTCATGCTCAGCAGTCGCGCTCACACACACTACCACCTCTAGGCTAGAAACTCATGCTCAGCAGTCGCGCTCACACACACTACCACCTCTAGGCTAGAAACTCATGCTCAGCAGTCGCGCTCATACACACTACCACCTCTAGGCTAGAAACTCATGCTCAGCAGTCGCGCTCACACACACTACCACCTCTAGGCTAGAAACTCATGCTCAGCAGTCGCGCTCACACACACTACCACCTCTAGGCTAGAAACTCATGCTCAGCAGTCGCGCTCACACACACTACCACCTCTAGGCTAGAAACTCATGCTCAGCAAACGGAATACGGAAGCCAATGGCTCCAAGTGTATGAATTTTCCTCGCATTGGATACGTAAAAAGTTACGTAAGTTTTTGTGTGTGTTTTCTAAAGCACCTATGCTTTGGTGGTGGTAAGCAGTTGAGTTTATTTTTTCTATTTCTAATAACTTACACACTTCAGTCATGGTAGAAGACATGAACTCAGTACCACGATCAGTTGCGATTACTCTCGGTACACCATACCTTAATATAAAATTATTTACTAAAGACCTCGCTACGACAGCTGTTTCCTTTGTTGGTAGCGGGTAAGCTTCCACATATTTTGAAAGCTCGCACTGAATAGTTAATATGTATTGGTTACCTTCATCATCTCTGTCTAAGGGTCCGACTAGATCTAAGTAGATCTTTTCAAACGCTGAATTCGCTGTGGTTGTTATTACCATAGGCTCCTTGTAACTGGGAGAGTGTTTCATCACCTGACACTTAGTACACTTACTTACGTAATTTCTGACGTCGCTTTCTAGTCCTGGCCAGTAGTACTTACTTTTAATGTTGTTCACCATTCGTCGAACGCCGGCGTGTCCGCTCGAAGGCAATATATGATAATCATTTAATATGATTTTCATGTCGTCCTTATCGATAATTCTCCTTACATTTCTTAAAATATGAACACGAGGTGGTCCGGACCACTCTTTTCTACCATCTATTTCTTCACATAATTCTTTTATAAATTTATCGTTATTTTTTCCTTTAATTATACAAACTTCTTTTACATTTATTTTCTTACAAAACTCACTTAATATATTCACAAATACGTCTCGCGTGAATTGTGACATATAATAAAGATTAATGTAAATAATTAACTGCTTTTCTGCGTAAGCTAAACATTTTTCTTCTCTACTTATTATTTTTTTCTCTCGAAGTTTATCTAACTCTTCACTTCCTATAAATTTCATTTCCACTGAGTCAATTGGTTTTTTAAATAGCTCCACGATTTTTGGTTGATCAGGCCTTAAATCAATGGGTTTACTAGAAAAATCCAACGAACTCTCTTCTCCTTTTAATTCTTTTAATCTATTTTCCTCTTTGATTTTCTTACTTTGAGCTCGTGTAGTCACAAATATATTTTCATTGATTCTTTTTAAATCGTCCGAAGTTAAAGTTATTCTACTTAATGCGTCTGCTATCACGTTATCTTTTCCTTTTATATAAACAATGTTATAGTCATATTCTTCTAACTGTAACCTGAATTTTAACAACCTACTTGAAGGATCTTTTATGCTAAATAAATATATTAATGGTTTGTGGTCTGTCATGATTGTGAATTTTCTTCCATATAAATATGGTCTAAAATACTTCACGCTCCACACTACGGATAATAGCTCTTTTTGGATTGTTGGATAATTTAATTCTGCTTTGTTTAATGGTCTGCTCGCATATGCGATTGGTCTTAAGTCTTTATTGCATAAAACTGATCCTATAGATATACCTGATGCGTCTGTTTGAAGTATAAATTCGTTCTCTGTCGAAAAATCTGGATACTGTAAAATTGGTGGAGTTGTAAGTGCTCCTTTCAAGATTTCAAAAGAAGTTTCACAGTTTTCTGTCCACTCAAATTTAATGTTTTTCCTACAAAGTTTATTTAATGGAATAGTAATATCTGCAAAATGTGGTATGAACTTACGATAATAATTACACATAGCAACGAATCGTCGTACATCATCTGAATTTGTCGGTGTTGTATAATTTTGAATAGCTTTTACCTTCTCTGGATCCGGCAAAACACCTTTAGCAGTTACTATATGACCTAGATATAATAATTCCTTTTTACAAAAATTACATTTTTTTGGATTTATTTTTAAATTGACTTTCCTTAGTCTTTCGAGTACTTTTATCAAATTTTGGTTATGTATTTCTAGGTTTCTACCAATTATAATTAAATCATCCATATATGTTATGCATTTTTCAAAATTTAGTCCTGACATTGCTATTGACATGACACGTGAGAATGCACCTGGGCTAATTTTTAATCCCATCGGTAAGCGTGTCATCTGATACTGGCCCGAGCTTGTAGTAAAGGCTGTTACGTTTCTGCTATTTAATTCAAGGTCAACTTGATAATAACTTTGTGATAAGTCTAAATGACTGAAATAAATGCAACCGGAAAGAGAGTCTAATATTTCTGTAATGTTTGGTAGTGGGAACTTATCATCTTGTATTTTCTCATTTATTTTTCTATAATCGACTACTAATCTCCACTTTTTATTATTATTTTCGCTTTTCTTTGGAACAAGTAGTATAGGACTATTCCATTCACTATTAGCTGGTTCTATTATTTCATCATCTAACATCTGCCTAATTTGTTTATCAATTTCCGATTTCGTAGATTGTGGTAGTCTGTATGGTTTCGTATAACTGGGCGTAGCTCCTGGCTTTAAGTTAATAGATTGATTCATTATACTAGTAGTACTAAGCTTATCACCTTCTAAATGAAAAACGTCTGCATACTTTGCACAAATCTGTTCAATAGTTTTTTGTTCATCTGGTTGTAAATAATTTAGATTTAATGTTGATAATAGTCTTTTTACGCGATGTGCATCCATTTCTGTGTTGCTGTATTGACAAATAATGTAATCAGACAATTTTTCTAATTCGGGTTTGAAATATGGTAAGCTAACATCTTCTTCAGATGTGTTTAGAATTTTGATTGGAATCTTCCCATTTCTTGGTTGTACTATACTTCCTGACAAAAATATGTTTTCCGATAATTGTGTTGGAGTAACTACGTAATCATTTTGTGAATTTGTTTGAATTGTTATAAAATGAATTGATTCACTTCTGCGTGGTAAATACAGACTTTTATTTAAACCATTATTCTGGCACATTTCTATTAAAAACTCTTTGTTATTACTTTGTAATTTTAAAACATTGTTTAATAAGTCAATGTTTGCATTATACATTCTAAGAAAGTCTAAGCCAATAATTCCATCCGCCTGACATGGCATGTTATTTAATACATAGAACTTAAATGTAAACATCGCTGATTCTCTGTAAGTTGAATATGATGACTGTGTTTGTGGGCTGTAATTCAATTGCAATGTTAAGTCTGCAATTTCATGGGAATAAATCCTACCGCCAATGCCTTTGATTATTGTATTATTACTTTTTAATGTGACATAATGTAGTATTTTGTTTTTAGCTATGACTGATAATGTTGCCCCTGTATCTACTAAGAATGAACACAGCTTATTACCTATTCTAAATGTAACACAACCTAGCCCCTGACATGTTAATATTTTATGCTCGAAAAAACGTATTCGGGTTACCCAACTCACGATTTTCTGTCGTACTCTCTTGCTGCTGCTGGTTTGCTCGTTGCTCAGCACTATATGCAACTTGTTGTTGGTTGTCTCGACCATAAAATTGTCGATTTTGTCCTTTAAAACTACGTCCACGTCCGTAACCTGATTGTGATTGAAATCGTGAGGTACTATTTCCTCGTCCCCGATTGTAGTAATTATTACTCCGTCCTCTGTAGTTTGAAGAATTGGCGCGTCCACGATAGAAAGAATTATTATAATAATTATTATTACCTTGATTGTAGTTATTTCGATTGTAGAACCCATGGCCGCGATTATTTTGCCATCTTGCTCTGCCCCTTGGCTTACCTCTTAAGTGCATTACCGCTCGCTGGCCTGACTGGTCCGGCTCCTCATCTATCGCTGCACGAATGGCGTCCTTCAGCTGTTGGTAATCGCGAGCCGCAATGATTGTGCTGAGTCTTCTATTTCGAAGGCCATCTGAAAACCGTTTTATAGCATATTTTTCATTTATCGGTTGTAAAACGTCACTCATTGCTTCGTTATCGTTTGATTGAGAAATAGTTAAATTAATAAAAAGCTCTTCTAATTTATTACCGAACTCTGCTATACTTAAGTCATTCTGTGTTAATTTATTCATTTGCATGAGTAATGAATTTGGCGACTTTTTTGATAAAAGAAATGATTTTATATCTGTAATTAAAAGATTCATACTGGTATAATCTGACTTTAACTTTAATTTTGCTAGTTTTGTTAGTCGAGTTTTAAGCACGAAAGTAATTAGTAGTTTCTTATCTGCTGCTGCAGTTAAACAAGAATCATACATTTCCATACCTTGTATCATTTTTTCCGTGGTCTCTTCATTACCATCCATCACAGGAACAAGTGAATTCGCCGTTTTTAAATCGAAACTTGCCATGTTGTCAGATGATTTAGACTCACTGTAACTCAATATTTTTATATAATTTTCTTCTATAGATTTACACAAATTATCAATTAATAGTCCTGAATATTCAGTAGTGAAGTGTTTCACTTCTAACTCCTTAATACATAATTTATAAGAGTTATATATTTCCTTAGCTCTTCTAATTTTACTTATACCTACTTCTCGTAATCTTTTCTCTGGACCTAATTTCCTGAGACTTACTCTGATATAATCTAACTCTTTATATATGTTGTTTAACCGTATTTCCATAAATGACAATTTATCACTAACACCATCTATAAATCATCACTTAAGGTTCTTAAAATGTTCATATCTTCGTAGACACAACGCAGTTCTCTAATGGTTTATTTTACTTGAAGTTCGTAATATTTATTTATTTTATTTTATTATTTTATGTTGCACTTTTGACACTTAATGCACTTCACTTTTTATTTTCATTTATTTAACATTGTTGGCGTAGGTACTTGTCCAATCCGTTAAGCAGCATCCTCCTCAGTAGAGCGGCCTCGTCCTCGGCCCGACATCCGTTCTTGCATTCGCCTAATGAAATCCGTTTGCATGCCGTTTTGTATCCCTGTACGCACCCAGTCACTGTGGCATCTCTTGTATTGGGCGTACAGCAGGTACAGGACAGCTCCAGAACAGGCAGCAACCATCACCGCCAGTAGTATAGTGCTCGTTCGAAAGTGTGATGAGATATCTGCCCCGCCATTATTTTCACTGCCGTGCTGTGAAATTATGCTTTCCTTGTTTTCACATATGCATTTGCTACACTCTTTTCCCATTATTTTTGATTAAAAGAAAGTCTGAAGACAACCCATTAATAATATAATTCAACTGTATTCCTTTTCGATGCACCAGCGCTATCCTAATGCACGGAGGCCGACGCGACGCGGTCCCACGGTTAAAATGCTGACACCGTCACATTCCTTCGTCGCGACGCAATCCACACCGTGCCTCTGGCAGGGTCGCCATGTAGAGGGACGTGGTTATATACGTATGAATAAAAGACGAGTGTTCTGTACGACGTATATTTAGCGACTGTCTAACTGACATGTGTCTGTTCTAACTAAACTAAATACATAATATAGCTACTTAACACACTACACACTACAAGTCGCGCTCACACACACTACCACCTCTAGGCTAGAAACTCATGCTCAGCAGTCGCGCTCACACACACTACCACCTCTAGGCTAGAAACTCATGCTCAGCAGTCGCGCTCACACACACTACCACCTCTAGGCTAGAAACTCATGCTCAGCAGTCGCGCTCACACACACTACCACCTCTAGGCTAGAAACTCATGCTCAGCAGTCGCGCTCACACACACTACCACCTCTAGGCTAGAAACTCATGCTCAGCAGTCGCGCTCACACACACTACCACCTCTAGGCTAGAAACTCATGCTCAGCAGGCGCGCTCATACACACTATCACCTCTAGGCTAGAAACTCATGCTCAGCAGTCGCGCTCACACACACTACCACCTCTAGGCTAGAAACTCATGCTCAGCAGTCGCGCTCACAAACACTATCACCTCTAGGCCAACGAGGCCGTCTCAAATCTGGTCTTTAGAACAAAAACATTCAAAGGACCGTTCCAACTGATATTTCTGCCTGCCCCGTACAGTCACCTACCTAAATGAATGCATCTAGTTATAAGATAACGTGGTTCTTGTCTCAACAGAACTGGTGCTACACTAGACTGTTTTACTAGCCGCCAGCACTGGCAGATAGCTACTGGCGCGAGTATTCACGCGTTATCGTGCTTCAATCTATCCTAACTAGAGCCATTTGTTAATTAAGATTTACTTAATGTAGTTTGGATTGTGTTTATATCACCTAGTTGTATGTCATCTACAGTGGAAGAGGTACGATTTTAACCGACTTCAAAAAGGAGGAGGTTCTCAATTCGACGGTCCCCGATTACTCGAAGATGGCTGGACCGATTTGGTTTTTTTTTGTTTTATTCGAGAGGGTATACATCACAGTTGGTCCCATATAAAATTGATTAACTTTGCTTCGGTAGTTTTTGAGTTAGCTTCAATAATACGTATTTTTTCCACACTTTTATATGGATGATGTTCTAGTTTGTTTTGCAGGTAGTGGTATTAGAATTTGTGTGGGGTAGGTACACAACTAAAAAGTGAAAAATAAAAACTTTTTTACAAAAAAATACAACCGACTTCCAAAAACAACACTACAAAGTGAAAAATAAATTTAATTTCGGAAGTCGGTGGCAAAAAACGAAAATACATTTAACTAGACACCGACTTCCGAAATTAAAGTTATTTTTCACTTTGTAGTGTTGTTTTTGGAAGTCGGTTGTATTTTTTTGTAAAAAAGTTTTTTTATCTGTCACCTGCTCAGGTTAGATTATGTTTTTTTTTTATATAGGTATGGCATCTCGCCGGTCAGCCTAGGAGGTGGTCGGCTGCTTAACCGGGCTTGCCTGTGGCCTCCTCTTGATGAGAAGGAGTGGGCCGTAATCCACCACGCGGGCCCAGTGCGGGTTGTAAATATCACGTCTTCGAATTTTTTGGTTTTATAACCCCGGTTTCCTCACGATGTTTTCCTTCACCGTTTTGAGAGCAGTGCTGATAAAATTATGTAAACCGCCTGTCTGGGTTCGAACCCACGATCTACAACTCATAAGTCATGGCCGTCACCACTGGCCATCGCTGCACTCGCATCTGCGTTTCGTACGCAAATAATAATAACGAACACAAAATTAAATCTTTTTAGTCCAACATAAAGTCATAATTAACTAATTAATTAATGTAATTGGCCGTTTTCAACAAAGTAAAATAAACAAAATTTAAAATACACTGTACTGTGTAGCAGTTTCGGCTCATTTCGAGTTGAGTAGGATTATCTTCCTTTAGTAAACATTATTCGTGTAGGGTAGTATTTAAATGCACATCAAAAATTACCAACTTTTCCCAACAGAATACGTACATCAAAAATACTGTTTGCACATCAAAATTTGCACGTTTAAATAAATTAAACTTAATGTCAGGTCGACGGAGCCCCGAAGCGCGGGGCTCCTATTTCTGTCTGCAGGGTTTAAAGGAACCTAACCAAACCTAACCTCGGGGTGCCCAATAATTATTATTTGTACAATTTTTGATATTCAGTTAGTTAACTAGTAGTGAAATAATAAGTTTTTTAGATGCGCATTTATTTTATTTTTGATGAACAGTTAGTATTTTTGATATGTAATTAATATTTTTGTTGTAACTTTGGACAAAAATTGATGTATAATATTGATTATTATACATGCAAATTTTGATGTGCAAACAGTATTTTTGATGTACGTATTCTGTTAGGAAAAGTTGGTAATTTTTGATGTGCGTTTAAATACTACCCATTTAATATTTTTCTGATGTGCGATTAATAATTTCCCATTCGTGTATTGTATGTATTCGGCTCATTTCGAGTTGAGTGGGACTATCTTCCAATAGTAAACATTATTCGTGTATTGTATGTATTCGGCTCATTTCGAGTTGAGTAGGATTATCTTTCTTTAGGAAACATTATTCGTGTATTGTATGTATTTGGCTCATTTCGAGTTGAGTAGGATTATCTTTCTTTAGGAAACATTATTCGTGTATTGTATGTATTCGGCTCATTTCGAGTTGAGTAGGATTATCTTTCTTTAGGAAACATTATTCGTGTATTGTATGTATTCGGCTCATTTCGAGTTGAGTAGGACTATCTTTCTTTAGGAAACATTATTCGTGTATTGTATGTATTTAATCGAAGTCCAGTAGAATTGAAGGCAGTGTTCTATGTATAATACTTACAAGTTTTGGTTTAAATAACAAAATCAACCGATGGTGTAGAGGATGTTAGAACGGGCACAGCTAGTTTAGTACCTACAACTAAATCAAAGGCACTTAGGCTACATTCCATTCACTACTTCTTAGATTCTGTCACCTCAACACTAAATCTCCGAAGGCCCATTAACTCGTTAACTCATAAACTGAACAAAATGTCTAGTTTATTAAATAAAGCTTTATGTCAATCTTGCTTAGACTCGCCATTAACCATTAACTTGCCAAACGCGCGTCAGTTAACAAATTAATATCGACAATGATTTATAAGTTTTGGGGTAGACGAGCAACTTTTTAGTTGCGGTTGAAACAAAGGAAGTTGCTTGTGAATTTGATGTCACTGTCATCCTAACTATGTTGTGTAGGGAGTACTCATCAGCTTACTTATAATATGTTGATTGTAAATGGTTGTTAAAAAATAAAAAGTCCATTTTAAAAGGTAAAGTTGCTATTGATATAATACCATTAACAAACAAACAAACAAACTTACTTTCGCATTTATAAAATTAGTTAGGATATATTTATATGTTTTGTCAGATCGTAAAAACCGTGTGAAGCAGGGTCGCTAGAAGAATTTATTTATCCCATTATTCCAAGTCTCGCTAACCGAATTGATCTGATTTGCATTAAACTTTAATCTTCCAAACCGCTTAGCATTTCTAAGAAAATACCAATCAATTTATTCATAGCACATTACACAATCTTCTAAAACCTCGTTTATTATTGTAATAACAATATTATGCAGATGTCGCTCGTCTGCAGCCGCGCCGGCGCGGGCGCGGGCGCGCGACCGACTTAACCCGTTCCCGTCGATCACCGTCGATGTAATCCGATTAGCGACGTCTTTATCGATGGCGATAGATGCAAGATTGGGTTTTGTTGTTGATGTCAATTTTTGGGCCAAGAAAAGAACGGTTTTTACGTTTAGCTAAATATCAAAAATCGTTGGTGGCTGTAGGTATTTCTTGCCAAAAAAAACTTACAGACACCCTAACTTGTCGTGTAATAGCAGTTTCATACAACTGTCAAAGAATGGCAGTTGTGATTTGAATATATCTATAGGCAATGTACGTTGGTAGTCAATTTGCTTAACAATTAATTTCCCTGAGTTTATCAAAACACTGCCGTTTTCGATATTCACGAAGGTCTATCACACAGTCAAAAATATCTAAAAAATCCCTGTTTTAGTGTCCTCAAATGTCCATTACTATAAGTCAAAGTGTATTCGCGGTCGGAAATTAAAGATTTCCTGACGACGCCATCTTGGATTTGCATTTTACAATAGAAAGAGTCATGTTCAGGTTCGCTGTTAGTTTAGAGAAGAAGCTCTGCATGCAGTGTCAAGCAATTTTGAACCGTATGCGGTGCAACAGTTACTGTCATCTCGAACTACCCTGCAAACAGTAATTGTACGGGCCCTGAATCTCTAAAGGGTCCCCGAAACGATATCTCTACCTTTGTTGGTCGTCAATGTAAGCGATTGACAATATTACTACAATTGTATTGACGGCAATTGATCATTGCGGGACCCCTTAGTACTTGTACCGTTAACGAGAGGTCAGTACCATGCTGGTTGCAGCATGGTATAAAGGGTGTCTGAGATAGGGTGTCAGAAAATAAAGGCTGTGGGTCATAGCATCAAACTGAACAACTTTCTCCCGGGGACCAACATCGTAATCGCGAAAATATTATCAGTCGTCCCATACATTTGGTCGAGTGGGCATTCAAGTTTTGTATGGGACGACGGATTTTTTTTCACGATTACGATGTTGGTTCCCGGGAGAAAGTTGTTAAGTTTGATGGTCTGTACTCCACCCTTAATTTTCCGACACCCTTTCTCAGACACGTTGTATAATATCAGCCTGCTGGTATGATACCTTGAAATACATTTTTTTCATATTTTCTGTCAATGAAAAATTTCAGAGCTTCAAGTGCATTCTGCTGTAAATAAACGAAATATATCCATTACAGGTACATACACAGTCAAAGAAGAAAAATATTTCAATTGAAAAACAAAATCAGCGGCAATAAAACATATTGTAAAATTGAAATACGTTACGAAAGTAAATAAAATACTGTATCAAGAATGAGCCATATAAAATTGTTCAAATAAATAAAACGCGCTGAGTTCTACGCACGAGTATAACTTGTCCCTCGAGAATATAACAAAAATGAAAACTTGTCTGTTGATTGTAATAATACAAAACATCTGTGCAATAAAGTGTGCAAGTATGAAAGTAGCTGCTGTACGAGAAGGGAATCAAACACAGCAAATACAAGACTTAGAAAAAGAAAAGATAGAAATCTACAACCAACTCAATAATGCCGTCGATGACACAATAAAAACTTTAGAAAAAAGTAACGATTCCGATGTTAGACAAGGCATAGCTTACATGAAAGATTTGCTTGCACTCATAGACCAGTTCAACGGCACAGAGCTTGAACTTGATCAAGCACATACAGTATGCAACAGTTCTAAAGAATGCGCCTCGAATCAAACAACCATATCAAAAACTGATAACAGCTCAATTTTTTTGAAAGATGGAAGACGACACGAACGTTTCGGAAACCCCCGTGAACCTAAAGGTAAATACAAAAACAAAGGCTACGACCACATCAAACATAGTATCATGGCCGCGGGCTTCTATCAAAATAATGAAGACTTACAAAGAAACGAGATCGCGAGAGACGAGAAAGTGAGGAATCTGCTGGCACTGCAGACGAAGCTGGACAGCTGGCTGAAGTTAAGAGAAGCGGAGAAGCAAAGGATTAAGCAGTACAAGCTTAGAAAGACCTCTCAAATGCACGATAGCGTGACTGAAGAATGTCCCAACTTTGGGGAAACGAGGAAGAAGACGAAATCGTTCGGATCGAAAGGAGATGATTCGAGAAAACCTCGGAAGTATCCTTGTTGTAGAAAATGTTGTAAGAAGTCTTATATGGGCTGCTTATAGTATGGCCAAGAGTGAGGCAAAGGAAAAAGATATTTAATGGAGCACTAAATCATTATTTACTTATTTATTCTTTATGCCCACAATTATGTGTCCGAGGTGGACTTGTATGCCTTTCTTATAGGTGTATACACCTAGGAATACACTAATAAATTACTTTGCAAAAAAAAAAAAAAAACGGGCACCACAATTTGGAGTATTATCAATTATTATTTCTCATATTATCAACTATTACTATTATTATTTTCTCTTATTATTATTTTTTTTTTCTTTTAGTATTATTATTTTGTTTATTTATTTTCTTTCTTATCTATTTACATTTTTAAATATTTCTTAAAAAATGGATATAAAAAAAACATTAAAAAATATAAAAAAATAGAGGTCCGCCGGTGTCGGGAGCAGGGTCCAAGCTACCGGTGGTTAGGGCTGCAGAGATAGGAACCTTCTCACAATGCGAGCCGTATCAAGGAGTACTGCCTTCTGAATCAGGCCCTTAATCCAACCGCCTAACGATAGCCTCGAGAGATGATGGTCGAGGCTTTCGGCCATCAGGCCATTGGCCGTTACGACAATAAGCACAATGACAGCCGAGCTCACATTCCACATGTCAACAACCTCGTGAGCTAAGTCGAGATATTTTATTTGTTTCTCTTTCTCAGCTTTCACGAGGTTCTTGTCATGTGGAATGGTAACATCGACTATCATTGCGTGGCGCACTAACCGATCTATCACCACTATATCAGGTTTATTGGCGACAATAGTCCTGTCAGTAATGATAGACCGATCCCAGTACAAAGTGACAAGGTCATTTTCGAGAACTGGGTCGGGCACATACTTGTAGTACGGTATTTCAGAGTCGACAAGTTTATATTTCAAAGCAAGTTGCTGGTGGATAATCCTAGCTACTTGTTTATGCCTGTGCAAGTACTCGCCGTTAGCCAGACGAGAACAACCAGAGATAATATGTCTGATGGACTCACCCGGACGGTAGCATGCCCGACACACGTCAACCGTCCCGTCCTTTCATAATACGTCTCCGATAGTTAATCGTCAAGATAACTTCGTCCATAATTGCACAGACGAAACCTTCAGTTTTCCCGAAAAGGTCGCCGAAGCGTAGCCAGGATACGGACGCTAAGAAATCTACACCGGGCTCATGAAGAGCCCGATAGAAGCGCCTGTGGAGCTCCTTGCTTTGCCATATATTCTTGCGGTCATCGGTAGTAACTACTACAGGTTTGCGCCACTTCTTTTTAGCTATGGACAGCGGGGTGAGCCCCTTGTCCACTGCAACCACATCACGGTGCATACCCACTTCCACTTTTAAAAAATATTCTCTGAGGCTGCACACCTTGCGGTTGTGGAGGGTCTTCGTATTTAAAAAGCCTATTATTTTCTTTATTATTATTTTCAACTGTGTATATGTACATCAACTTCTGTTTAATAGTTTGTTTTTTAATGTTTTCAGTATACTTTCCATTAATAAAAAAAATGCTTTGGCCTGATATTCACTGAGAGTTGATTCGAAAGTGCCTGATTTTTTTGCAAAGTGAAATAATTTTAGTATAATGTAGGAATGATCCTGGTCGAAGTGTAAAGTCTTATTAATCGTTAACTTTGTAGCTCTTGTTTATTGTCAATTTATTATACTATAAGTATCTTAGAGAAATTCTTTCTTTTGTTGGTTCTTTTGTTGTTGGTTGATATTTTAAATTGCCTAATTTCTTGATTTTGCTGTGTAGTATTTTATTTCGTACTTTTAATATTTATTGTATTCAAAAATGTTTATGACTGTAAAAGAATGTTCATTTTTTTGTTTGTGTAATATTACCCATATCCAAAACGAGACTGTTTTTCTATTGGAGTAAGTTTCTGATGGCTCACCTTTGCAAGCAGTGGATTTTGTTATTGTATTATGGAAACGAGTTTGTCAGTTATACATATATCGTTAAACTTACGTAGTAGCGAGTAAAAAACTGGATAATAAGTGAAAAAAAAAAAACCGGTGAAAACACCGCGGGGAAATGTTTTATAGCCATTTGCAATGTTCCCGTGTACTGAAGTACAGAATGACGGTTGTGATTTCATTAAACGGACAATTCAAGTATTAAATTTACTAAGTAGTTTGTACTCCATTAAGATAAGACATTTAAACAAATCTTTTTACAGTCCGTTTAACCGATTTTGACTTCTATCACGTTGGTGGCATAACAAATGGCAGCTGCACTAATCATTTGATATTGTAACGATTTTTTTGCCTTTAGTGCCATCCTTAAGCCTACGGAATAGAAGTCAAAATCGGTTGAACGGACTGTAAAAAAGTTTTGTTTAAATGTATAATCTTATTGCAAACTAGCTGCTGCCCGCCACTACGTACGCGTGAAATTTCTTGTTCCTCCGACCCACCCCGTCGCATCGCATTGCCTGCCCGCGCTATTACTTCGTTTTCGCTTAGCGTTTAATGTAACAAACCGTGAAGTTCTATCAGTTACATCTCAAATATTCTACCCATTAGGTCTATTAGCTCCTTGTATTATTCCAATGAAAGTAATAATGCAAAAACTTTGGTTACATAAATTATCATGGGATGACTCTTTACCGCCAGATGTCGCTAAGACATGGAAAGATATTGTTGATAGGTTATTTATTTTAAATAGTTTACGCATCCCACGTTTAGTTTTTTGTGATTCTTGGAAAGTGAAAGAATTACATATTATATTTTGTGATGCATCACAAACCGCTTGTGGTGCATGCATTTGTTGTGTGCGTGTAATCTCGATCAGCAGTTAGTCGCGCATCACGTTCATCACTCGTTTCAAAAGACCTGTTAGTAGATGCGCGAATACGCTGAGAACTCTAGCGTGATTCTGTATCGGTAAACGTTTCCGACTCGCGAGACAATGCATGTCGCTCACGATCAGCGGACAGTCGCGCATCATGTTCCCCACTTGTCTCTTGAGACCTAGAAGTCGATGCGTAGATACGCTTGGAACTCAAGCGCAATTCTCTATCCATGAACGTCTCCGACTCGCGAGACAATGCATGACGTTCACGATCAGCGGTCAGTCACACATCACGATCCCCACTTGTCTCTTGAGACCTAGAAGTCGATGCGTAGATACGCTTGGAACTCAAGCGCAATTCTCTATCCGTGAACGTCTCCGACTCGCGAGACAATGCGTGACGTTCACGATCAGCGGTCAGTCGCACATCACGATCCCCACTTGTCTCTTGAGACCCAGAAGTCGATACGTAGATACGCTTGGAACTCAAGCGCAATTCTCTATCCGTGAACGTCTCCGACTCGCGAGACAATGCATGACGTTCACGATCAGCGGTCAGTCGCACATCGTATTCTTCACTGGTCTCTAGAGACCTGGATGTAGATGCGTAAATACGCTGAGAACGCAGGCGTGCTTCGCGATCTGAAGAGGTTTCCACAGAGCGAGTTGCAGCCTGATGTTCTCGAACAGCATCAAGTCTCTCCTGACGCTCTTCCGTAGATTCTTGGGATCTTATGGTCCTCAATCTTTTAGCTCCTTTGGAACATTGGGAAAGATTTGACCTCTTTCTAGGCATGGTTATAGTTTTATTGTGAAGATGTGAAGAAGATACCTGATCAATTAAAATCTAAGTGACTGCTCCCCTGCGTTACCGGGTAGGCTACCGTGTCACGAAGATAAATGGAAAAGGAAATTAAACACTCAAATAACATAAGCCCGAAGGCATATTTATTCGATAAAATAAAAAAATAAATGGGAGTCTTGGCCAGTAGTCCTAAACTGTTCCCGCCTTCACCGCGTGGAGGTACTCCCAGCTTATGTTATTTTATATTTTACAATATACAGTGAAATAAGTGATAGCTTTGATTTCTACATCAGATGTTTCTGATCTTCGATTTTTATAAGTCTGTTGAAAATTCTGTTGGAAATGCCCATCAGACCGAACAACTTTTGCTAAGACGTCATTCTTATATGTGTTATGGTGTAGCCGGGCTCTTGAAGTTCCACATCAAGTGTTCCAGATCTTCAAATTTATTCTCTCAGTAGAAAATGCTCATCACGTGGAACAATTTTTGCTATGGTACCATTTTTGTATCTTTTATAGTTTAGCTGGTCTGTTGCGGTTCTGAATCAGGTGTTCAAGTTTCCAAGATAAATTATAGCCTATATGTTGCCCAGACTTAATACTTATACAACAAAAAAATCATTCAAATCCGTCCAGTAGTTCCGACGATTAGCGTGTACAAACAAACAGACACACAGACAAATAGACAGAATTTTTTTTTGGATTCGTGCTCTATTACTGTTTCTAAACTCTCCTCAACTATTTTTTTTTGTAATATATTCAATGTACATACAGACACAGTTTTTTTACTGTTTTATTATATGAAAATAGATAGGATCCCTGAAATGATTTGTTATTGTTGTGTGCGATCATAGATAGCATCAAAGAATACGTAATTACATTTATTTTTTGCTCTTATCATAACATCACGGCTGTAATCCCCGAAGGGTTAGTCAGAAATGTAGCTGTAGTGCAACCTCACCATGTAATAGAGGGCAAGCCTATCGCCATCAACCGGCCACAAGTACAGACTGCGGGCTCCTACTGAGAAATTCCAGATAGAAAAATCCAATAACACTTTGCCCGAGCTGGGAATCGTACCCAGGACCTCATGCTCGGCAGTAGCGCTTGCTAATACTAGACGCACACACTAGACGTTTTATGAAAATGGCCCATTTTCTTGCTGACTGTTAATTTTTTCAAAATCTGTAAATCTACATTTCTTAAAAAATTAAGGACAGTCTCCTTAGACCTTTTTCCTGTAGCTACAACGGTGAAGGTAGCTGCTCTTACTGCCCCTCTCAAACATCCATCTGTAGACAAAGTGCTCTACTCCGTAGTAGGACAGCCGACAATGTGACGTCATTACCAATCCCCAACCGCAGCAAAGCATGCAGCCTATGAGCCTAATCACTGTTTGACTATCCGTTAATCTGCTACACGAGCCAGTTGGTGTGGAGTAAGCCGCGCTGTATACTCTGTGGTCGCATTCATGTGGCTGCACATTTAATACGTTTTTGTGTGTGAGTGCACGTGTCATCAAACTTCATATTATAACCTCATTGTCACGCTGGAGGGCGCAATCCTCCTACTAATGTCGGGGTCACATTAACATCAACGTCAATGCCCATCATCGCCATAAACATCGTGGCAATTATTCCGATAACTGTTGCGATGAATTGAGCGGCCACACTTGAATGCCGCCACCGAATTATCGTTACGTCAATCGGCAATGTGAATGCCATTGTAAAATTATCGCGAAAAGTTGTGGCCACACCTACGGCCTGCGTCCATCATCGCGATAATCAACGGCATATCCCGTTGATGTGGCCCCGACATGAGAATGAATGTATTTTGCCCACCATGCGAGTTCGTGCTTCCAGCATGTTGATCATTTCAGTATACTAAGTCGAGTTTTCCCGACGTGTTTTCTTTCACTAAGTACGAGTTAGTGATGACTAAGATTGATTTAGAAAGTCCGATCAGGGGACTTGGCAACTTTCGTGACTGTAATTAGGGTTTTATTTTATTTTATTATTTTTGGAATCTTACAGCTAATCAGACACAATAGTTACAAAGTTTTAACATAATGATGGCCAATAACAAGTTTTCACACGTAGACTAACAATGAACTATGTACTAACTAGGCAGCAGACAGTGTTACTTACGCGTTCTGTATATTCGTATATAATGCAAGGGCTATTTTGTCAAAGAAGTGATTGCAAAGAGCCTTCTTTAATTTAGGCACACTGGTAATTAAAAAGATGTATGTCAACTTCCTGGCAGGTTTCATTATACATGCGGCTCGCTCTAATCATGTAGGAATTGTGTCTGTAGGTTACTCTTGCAACAAACAAGGCTTACGCTTTTGCGTAAGCCTTGTTTGTTGCTTGGTTGTTGTTGTTTGTTGCTTGTTTGTTGTTGTTTGTTGCTTGTTTGTTGTTTGTTGTTATTGTTTGTTGTGTATGTTCTTCATTTTTATGAAGAACATACACGCAGCCCTATTTTGCTCAGCAGCTCAGGGATGTCGTTGGATCCGTTTGCAATTTTGAATAAAAATGCTAAATCAGACATTTTTCTTCTTTCATAAAGTGGAAGAACATGACATTTTTTACACCGCAAGTTGTAATTAGATAGGTATGTTTTAGAACGAAATTGAATGTACCTAAGGAATTTTCTTTGTATGCCTTCTAAACGATCGATATAAGTATTATAGTTGGGGTTCCAGACTTGAGAGGCATACTCGAGGTGACTACGGACCAAGGAGCAATATAATATCTTAAGAATCTTGATACTTCTAAAATCAGACGAGACCCTGCAAATAAAGCCTAGTGCTTTCGACAATGCGGTGACAATATTATATTTATTATTATTATAATAATATATATATTATTATTAATGTGAATGTCGGCTTTGTGTTTAAAAGTAAGCCCGAGGTCTTTAATAGCAGTGAGCCTAGTAATTGGGGTATCTAAGAATTTGTAAGTTCCGTACCAAAATGGTAAAAAGGATCCCTTATGGTGCGACTCAGTCTGTCTGTCCGTCTGTCACAGCTGGATAGCTCAAGAACTACTAATGCTATCAACTTGAAATTTAGAACAGTTTTATGCGACGTTTGCCCAACTATTTTGCAAATAAGATAATATATATATATATATATATATATATATATATATATATATATATATATATTTTGCAACAGGAACTGAAAGGAGGTCTTAAAAATTATGAAAGAGCGCTGTTTGCACATTCTCAATATTTTTTTTCTTTTTTTTAGGCCGCATATTCTCCGACTTTTGATGAAAAATGTAAAAAAAATACCGTTCCCCGCTCTTATCTCCGAAGTTTGCATCTAAGAGAAAAATCTGAAATTATTCTATGTGATAGAAGTTTACGTATAGATTACAGCGTTCATCCATACTGGATGACGTTTTTTACCGTCTTGAAAAAAATAGGATATAATAGGTGAGCGGAGTAGAAGCCTGTGGCATACCTAGATTTTTGTTTTTAAAGTAAAAGTAAAAAGTTTATTGATAACTTAAAACATTGTGTACAAAATTGGTGTGACACTGGATCCCGCACCAGGATACCCTGTGTCGCATCCAGTCTCTTTCAACGATAATATGAACTTCAGAAGATATGTTAACAATTGCAAAATTTTAGCAGCTTAGACAGAAATTGATATACTCGTAAGTATCAATAAATACTACAAATTCGAAGTAAACTTTCATACTAGAACATTGAAATGAGTAAAAAATAAATCGTTAAAAAATATCGAAATTCAAATCATATGATTTGAATTTGATTTTTTTTTTTTTGAGAAAAAATAATACTAGGTATGCCATAGGCTTCTACTCCGTTCACTTATTATATCCTATTTTTTTCAAGACGGCTTAAAAGTTATCCGGTATAGATGAAGGCAGAATAACGTAGAAAGAGAAAATAGAGCTAAAGGTGCTTTTTCATTCCGCGACTGTACATTTTCAACATTTTGTATTTGCGACGAAAATATGAATTAATTTATAATGACAGTAGGCAACTTTAATTCATTGCATGTGCTTCGCTGCACATCGTCACGCTACGACAGGTGTGAATCGTACACCTGGGAATATCTGCTGAAGATGTACTCCGGGGACTATTAACTCTGCAGTGAATTACAGCTTGGTTTCCTCATTATTGCCTCTATAGTGTAGTGGTCGCAAGTACGGCTGCTGAACACGGTGTCCTGAGTTAATTCCCAGGTCGGGCAAAACGTTTTGAAGCTTTTCCATTGTCTGGATTTGTGCCCGGTTGATGGCAATCCTGCCTAGCGTTCTTCCAGTAGCTATAGTAAGTAGGTATGCTTCCAGTCTAACCGGATGCAGCTGAATACAAGTATTTTACATGGAGCCACTGGCTATCTGACTTACACAACCCAGTAACTTTGTAATACGATACACGTTGGCAGGACCGGTTGTCAGAAAAAAAAATCTGATAAAAACTAAATCAAAATATACAGTATGTATGTGGTCTACGGAGCTAAATCCTTCGTAATCCGGCTTCTTCAGGAGGCTGGAAGTCGTCAAACCTGCGCGTGAGACGGTTCGTGATGACTCTTGTAAACAGCCTGACTATATTCTTCATTAAAAAAGTTGATACCTCCAGCCTAATATTCATAAACTCAAAATATTTTATTTCACATAAACCTACATCAGAAGCTAGGTGCACGGAATGAAACAAAATTTAAATCTTGTATAAAACGCACACTATGCAGCCAGGCCTATTATAAGTTGGGGGATTACATCGCTGACAAAAATGCTTGGCTAAATGCTTGTCCTGCTCCACAAGGACGCATTAACTAATTGATTAGTATTCGAAAATATTGTTGGAGCTGCTGAAGATTAAGAAGAGAGAAAACTTTCTTTGCATTGTTTAAATTCAATCTCTTAGTATTATATAATTGCTTAGCACATGTGTGAGCACTATGTAGCTACTATTAAGCTACCTTTTACTGGGTACGTCTTTCACTGACTTGAATGTGCCCTGGCGGTTGAGAGTAAGTATGTCATGCTCACTCAAATGTATCGCTGGTGGTGGCGTGTGTGTTGGATCATTAAGTTCCCTTCAAAATGGTTGAGCTAATTGGTGCTGATCCATGCGTCATGTTCGTGAACGGGCGCCGTCAGTTGGGACTGGTCGTCTCTTAGCTGCCATGGCTTATTTTTAATTTTTAATTTAGTTGTTTTAGTTTGTATCTTTTTTTAATAAAAAAGATACAAACTAAAACAACTAAATTTAACGTTCACGTCGGACGCTTTTTAACGTTCACGTCTTTCGACATTGTTCTCACATGTATATATTATTTTCGACATGAACGATGTAATAATAAAATAAATAAATAATTTTTTTATTAAACCATGCGTATACAAAAATAGTATGAACTCTGGTACCTATCCAAAAAAAGATGATGATGATGTAACCAATATTTTGTAAAAATATTTTGATTGAAAAGAGTGTCCATGGAGTTTCTTGTCCGTTCTTCTCCATAGAGATTAGTGTTGCCCAAATTCAGTCTTGGTCTTGCAGTCTTGGTCTTGTTCTTGCGTTTTTGCAAGACCAAGACCAAGAACAAGACCGCGTATTTTTAGCAAGACCAAGACCAAGACTGACCGTGCAAGACTTGAGCAAGAACAAGACATAGCCTGCAAGACTCTTGCGTCTTGCAGCTAGGACTTAGCGCTATTTCACTGAGTAGTTGGGTGTAACAGTTCGGTGTATAGGTAGGTACGCTTAGGAATTCTATGAGACGCAAAAAACTGTATCAAAGAATATGAAAAACTGGACCTATGCGCATTACGACTAATACCATAAACATAGCGAATAAAAAAATATCTATTAAAATCAAACTGAGTGCATGCATAGTTATGTTTTAACCATCGGCACTTTGATAATGCGGCATCAAAGGTTTTGTACTTACTTCTCAAAGAAATTTGCCGCTTTTCGGAAGTACATGGTTATGATACACGCGCCGGCGGCTTCTTTTGAAATCTAAAACAATCGTTGCCGCCACGCCGAAATCATAACATTTGACACTATTTGATTGCCGCCATAGGGCGTAGGTATACTCATGCAAAATAATTTCCTAGTAGAGTACCTACAGGTGTTCCAAAGAATAAATAAGTTTCAGAGTGCTTAGAATGAAAATGAATACATTATACTGATCACGCAAGTAGTATTATGATTAGGATAAAATGGTAAGGATAGGTAGTAGATGTCATATTAATTCATTCTAGTAAGTATATATTATAATATTGATTACTTATATGGTTTTAAACTAATTACTTAGGTACTATTATTGTACATTTAGTCATTATATTTCTTAAGTTTTTACAAGAAAAAATAGCAAAAAAGTGTTCAAATATCACCCGTTTAATAAATATTGTAGCCACTTTTAAATATACTTGAAACGTGTAAAAAAAATCTACAAAACTAATAAAATAATATAAAAAGCGTAGGTACTTACCTACTAATAAAATAAAAAGCCTGCGATAAGAGTTTTGTATTACTTACCAGCCCGAATATCTCTGAGAGAGATGATGAGAGTAAGTATTTACTGGCTGTGCCCGCGACTTCGTCCACGAGGAATAGTAACTTTGGAGGTATAGTGACGTTCAGGACTTATTTATTTATTTTAAAACTTCTGTCATCAAACATACAAACGAACTCTTCAGCTTTATAATATTAGTATAGATGTACGCCAAAACATTCACTTATATGTAAAGAATAGTGATTGGCACTAATTCTATTTTATTCACGCGTCGTGTCTGTACAAGTAGGTAATATTTAGTGTGTGTTTGTACGCCGCACGCGGCATTGTTTGATTTGCGGCGGCATCCTTTTCATAGAGCCGGCACGTGGCGAGGCGGCGCGGTAGAAAGCAAGGAAACGTACTATAAATAAAGGAATTATTTTAATTCCAGTCATTTCCAATTGAGCTGTGCTTCGAGTCTAACTTAATAATTGTTTTTACTAATTCTCGTTGTTTTCTAAAAACGTATCACGTGTACAATTTAATATGAGTGACGAAGATTCAAATTATTCTAGTCCGAGTAACGAGAGTTTGAGTCACAGATCTAAAAGACCCAAAAGCAAATTTGAGGAGTTTTTCGAAATAATTCATGCATCCCAAACTGCCTTCTGTAAATTGTGCCAACATAAAAAGATTGAAATAAAAATGAAAAACAGAAACACTTCAGGCTTAAGGAAACATCTAATATCTTTCCACAAAAAGGAATCAGAAATATTTCTTCCTGTTAAACCAAAATTAAGTGGAGATATCACAAGCTTTTTAGTAACCGCTGGAAGAAGTGGACAGGTAAGAATATTTTTTTAACAGTTAAAAGAATTTTAACTCCGCGTAGCTATTCATGCGATACTTTCAAAAACGCCATTAACTTACGTAAGTATTTTTGAGTTAGTGGTGTTTTCACAGTTTTCATCTAGGGGTGCGACATATTAAGTATGTAATTATCGTCTTAAATATTTTTTATAAACACCCATATTTTCATTTAATCGGCCAGTAACAACTAAGTACTTTATTTTGGTAAATTACAGTACAGTGCAACCTTAATATAACAAATATCAATTTAACGATTTTCTCGATTTAACAACAACAAACCTCCTCCTCTTATACGCTCAAACCTAGTATGTTTTAAATAATAACACAAGATTTATTGTTTTGTTTCAGTCGGAAAACAGCAGTGACAACATCACGACAGCTACAGTTGATTGGGTGGTGAAAAAATATCTTCCCTTCTCATTTTTCGATGACGAAGCTACACAAGTATATTTTCGACGTATTTGCCCTAATATGGTGTTTCCTAAAAGGTCTACACTTAGAAGGAAAGTCAAAGAGCGATTTGAAGAGCTCCAATTGAATCTCAAGGAACGACTTCAACAATTATCATCTAAAATGTCTTTTACCATTGATGGGTGGACGTCAATTGCTGGTAGGAGTTACTACGGGGTTACTATTCATTATGTAGACAACGAATGGAAGTATCAATCTGTAGTTCTTGATTTTATACCATCACGCGGTCGACATACTGGGGAAGATATTGCAACGATTTTCCATGAATTGGAATATGGCATAATTGATAAAATACAAGGTATCACGGTCGACAACGCAACTGCAAATACCAAATTTATGTATGAACTGGGCAAACAGCTGCCGCCACACTTTGATTCAGACAATCAACATTTCCGGTGCTTTGCTCACATTTTAAACCTTGGTGTACAAGATTTATTAAAGACCTTAGCATTACACTGTGAGTCTGACACTAACGCGCAAGATCAGCAGTACGAAGACTATGCAGACGAAACTGAGGATGAGGAAGATGAAGAATCTGCACCAAATATTGCTGACTCGCGTACATCTGTAACAAAGTTACGCAGTATTTCCAGTAAAATAAAAAGAAGTGAGATAGTGAAGAAGAAGTTTCAGTCTGCTTGTGAAGCAGCTGGCGTGCCATCAAATCTAAATGCCATTCTTGACTGTCCAACGAGATGGAATTCCACACATGATATGATTGGATTTGGTTTAAAAGTGAGAGCGGGCATTGACATATTGTGCAGTTCTGTCACCGAATTAAATGATTTTCAAATCACAGCTAATGAATGGCAGGTACTCGAAAAATTACATAAGTTTCTAATAAACTTTAAACTTTTAAGTACAAAACTTGGTGGAGACAAATATGTTACATTACCGCTAGTCATTGTATCATTCAATCTCTTGCTAGATAAAATTGAATCCATGGTAAAACAGTTAGATGAGAAACCTAATCGATCTGAAGTGGATGAAAGGCTCATTCTAGCTTTCCAAGCAGCTCGAGACAAAATGCTTAAACATTACAAGAAGAGCAACTGGATTTATTGTACTTCTTTAATTTTAGACCCAAGGCATAAGGCTCAGACTTTTGACCTGACAATGTGGGGGAAGCAACTTAAAACAGAAAGTCTGCGCAAGTTCAATGAACTTTATGAAGAATATAAAAGTCTACACTCACTGAACAAATCTCTGGAATTACCAGAAAAAGAAAATAAAGAATGTGATGAAGATGAAGACGTAATAGACTTTGATAAACTCTATGAATGTCCCTCGACGTCATCTGGATCTTGTCTTCAAGGCTTAGTGATAGACGAGTTGGAGGAGTACCTGAGAAAACCAAGAACTGCCAGCTCGGAAGACATTTTAGATTGGTGGAGGACGCATGAGACAGAGTATCCGATTTTATCGAAAATGGCCCGTGATTTTCTCTCAATACCTGCAACTTCAGTACCTGCTGAGAGGTTATTTTCTAAAGCATCATTAGTAATTAGAAAACATAGAAATAGGTTAAGTGATGAGTCAGCCAGATGGTTACTTTGTCAAAAATTCAAAAAAAAAATCAAAAAATGTCAAATCAATGTCAAAAAATATTCTTGGTCAAAAAAAATTATATAAAGTATCATAACCTAATGATAAAGCTGTTGATTTGTGTTGTATTTTATTTTTTATTCAAATAAATGATAAATCGTAAAACTCTTTTATTAAATTTCTTATAAGTTGAGGGTTCAATCTCTTTCTAGACAGATAAGTATTGTTCTTTAAAATACAGTCAAGTTATTGTAATTAATTTGTTTTTTTACATGTTTTAGCAAATGTAAGCTTATAAATCATAAATGTTTATTAAGAAACAGTTACTTCCATGGAAAACGACATATAGGTCAGTTGATTTTTCGAATTTCTTATCAAATCTTCAGTTATTTATTAATCTGCTTGATCTTTACTATGGCTATGTTAATTCAAGCTCACAATGTTCCAATTCTAATACGTTTTTCTAAGATTTAAAGTAAACTTTAATAAATAGTAATAGACTAATAGGTAATTGCAAGACTTGCAAGACTCTTGCTGCAAGACCAAGACCAAGACCAAGACTGGGAGCGCAAGACCAAGACCAAGACCAAGACCAGGTGTATTGGCGCAAGACCAAGACCAAGACTGGCTAAGTCTCGTCTTGTTCTTGCATTTGGGCAACACTAATAGAGATCTACTACGCTTTGGAATGGGCAACTAGTTTCATTTTTCTGACTGACCGACCCATTGAGAATTCAAAAGTGTCTGTAATTGGTTTATTTGAAATAAATGCTTTGAGTTTGAGTTTGAGTTCCAGTTGGTCGTTTCCTATGGAGAAGAGCCGGCGAGAAACTCCATGGTTACTCTTTAAAAAAATATTGGCTTTTACAATGTTTTCAACTGACAATGTTATTAGATATGGGAGGTTAAATAAATAAATACATAGGACTTAAACATAACTAGCGGTACGTGGGTATACTGTATACTGCTGGCTATCCTTTTGGGTCAACACGCGTGATGTTATGTAACAAAAGCGAAACATCCTGATAATCCCGTCAATGTTGGTTTCGTTTCATGTATTGTCAAATGACATGTATTATATTATCTGCATACCCGATATCGGTCGCTCTGTTAGGGAACGTTCAATTGACGCCATAACCTCCATTGTGTGGTCGGTTCTAGGGTTTCGCATGGGACGGGTGAAAACGGAATCAATACTATGGGGAAACGACATTTGCCTAAAAGTTCACGGTTTACTTAATACTAGCTGTTACCCGCAACTTCGTCTGCGTGAATCATGTATTTTATATTTTTTTTATGAATAGTAAGTATCTGAAGTGTGTTATGTATTTTATATTTTTTTTATGAATAGTAAGTATCTTAAGTTCTAGTTATGTATAATTAAGTAAATTTTCATAACTGAAACTCAAAGCATTTGTTTTAAACAAACCAATTACCGGCACTTTTGAATTGTCAAGGGGTGAGTCAGTCAGAAAGATGAAGCTAGTTGCCCATTACAAAGCGTAGTAGCTTCCTATGGAGGAGAACGGGCAAGAAACTCCATGGACACTCTTTAAATCAAGATATTAGTTACATCATTCAAGTTGAAATTATACATATGAGAACGTATTATAAAGATAAAAGAATCAATTCAAAAATAAAATTTAAAACAAGCCGTGGTAGATAAGATATGACGAGTCTCTACCGACGGCTTCCGTTCACCAACATGACGATCAGTTCAGCGGTTTAGGCGTGAAAAAGTAGCAGACAGACAGAGTGACACTGCGCATTTATTATATTATTATGGGTGACAGACTTGTGATAAAGAAATCGGAACTTTCCGGACTAAAAATTCTTTTGCCAAGAAAGCCCTATCGCAAATCGCGCTATCCCAAACTCATGGTCCAAAATGATACACAAACAAGCTCTCTTTTTTACCCTACTACAGACTATTTAACTTTTTTATTTTTTCCCGAATAAAGTAATTTTTACCTACAGAACCAACAACCACAATTCCACTTAAACAAAACCGCTTTTTTGTTCAAAAAAAGAATCATCCGCTTATCTATCTAAGGCTGGATTTTCCTCAATACGAACATCCCGTGTTATCTCGGCGGGTTTCGGGGTTTTTTCACACAGACAGACATATCGACACGGTGTAGCGATATCATTTGTATGTGGAGCTCGCCCGGGATGTTCGAGTATGTGGGGTAGGCAGAGAGCCTGATAGTAGAGAGAGATACGTCTTCTTGTGGGCGGAAAAGGATTTTTTTATTTGAGGTTCAGCTCTTGTTCGTGTGATAAGAAAGTGTGTAGGCGGAATTCTGAAGAGCTTTATCATTTTTAAAGGAAATATAAAAGGTAATTTTTCAAGGTGTATTATAAAACTAGAACTTAGCAATGTTGTATCGCAGCTGAAAGGCTCGTGCCCTTTTGGTTGGTTAGCAAAGTCAGGAAAATTAATTGTTAGGCAAATTGACACTCTACCTTAGATTGCCGTGATATAGCCATTTCATACGACTGTGTTGTCAAGTGTGACACTGACAATTGTGGTTTGAATGTACAGACAATTTAAGTTGCTAGTCAATTTGCCTAATAATTAATTTCCCTGACTGTACATTTCCGCGCAAGTTTTGAGTATCAAGATACTATCAGACAGCGGGTGAGAATAGGTTGGAGAAGAAAGTTCTAAGATTACACTAAAACAGGATATTTCTAGTACTCTTATAATTTATTTATTTAAATAATAAATGAGGCTTCACGAGTTATTCTCATAGCCTCGCCCTCGTAAGGCCCAACGATCTAATAATATGTTGACACTCCGGCCCCAGACAGTTTTTAAAATCATTAAATTACGGCCCAGTGACCTAAAATTATGACATGATATTTAAATGTATTTTAAGGTTAAATAATCCGCCAATTAATTAATGAATGATTGGGTCGTAATGTATATCGACGTGGGCCTTACGACGATATCTCATGTGAAATCAGTAACCAGTCACCCTTTATGAAATAGATCTATTGTTTTATCTAAAAGCAAAAACCTGCAAAGTAATTTTATCCATTTTAACCCATAAACCCACATTAATTGATAAGCACAATACAAATGTTGGGTCCAACCGACCCAGCTGATAACTGATAAGCCAGCTTACTGCTTACCTATTTGTATTGTTGGGTACCGGAAGATCGGATTCAATCGGAAATCTTCGGGTGCACTCGGGTGTATTCGGGATATTCGATGTGTTTTAAATTTCAAGGATGTTATAGTTCGTTCCAAAAGTATCAGATGAGAGTAGAAAAAATCACTCGCTAAAGGGAATTAGTAACACATTCATCCGTAGGTAATTGGAAGTGTCATGATTTCCAAATAATAATAGTTTTCTGGATTTAAAATACTTACTAAATATAAAGTTGAAAGTATGTGATTTGACTCAAATGATTTTGTATCTGTGTATTCGTGAAGTTAAAAAGTATCTCATTTGACAGTTGCCGCCAAAAGTACTGGTTTTTTTTCTAGAGAATTACCATTACCTACGTAATGAAAACATGATATTTGGAGCCTAATTTTCCTAGTTAGTTCGCTTCGAGCCTCAGATCCTAAAGGTTGTCTAGAAAACTAGTCTATACTGATATTTATTGAGTGCCTAGTTAAACAGTTTGTTAAATATGGCTATCTTATACCAAGCACACATACAGTGCAAGAAGATAAAATACAGAATTAATGCAATGAAAAAGGTGTATCATTTCAGAAGGTTTTCACTTTATAACTTTTTTGTCTAGTGGTTTTGGAACCACTAGACAAAAGCATTTGGATGCTACTTCTGAGCAAGAGGTCGGTTCGATTCCCAGGTCGGGTGATGTGTTATCGTGTTTTTCCAACAGGAATTTTTGAGTAGCAGCCCGGAGTCTGGATTAGTTGGCTCGCCCCATATTAAACATATCTGGCGAAGTATGATGTAATCCCCGAAGGGTTATTGTTTGAATAACATTATTTATTTGTAACACAATCATTAACGAAATTAATTGAGCTTATAAAAATTAACCTCAATCGTGAAATTAAAAACATCTTTAAATATACAACGTGTCGTTTTGCATCCTGGTCAAAGTTCAGGGTGTGATACAGAACATCAAACCGAACAACTTTCTCCATGGGACCAACATCGTAATCGCGAAATAATTTTCAACTGTCCCATAGAAAACTTCAATACCTACTCGACGCAAATGTATGGGACGGCTGATTATTTTTTGGCGATTACGATGTTGGTGCCATGGAAAAAGTTGTTCGTTTTGATGGACTACCTATACCACATCCTTAAATTTGATGAGGATGCAAAACGACACGTTGTATATAAAATTAGAATTGTGGGTTTAAGTATTCAAATAATCAAATCAATTTGTAAGCGGCACTGCACTTCCCAAGTACGCTTTCTGATTCATTTGTTTAAATTTTCATCGAGAATTTCTGGAACAGACCATACCGTTCGAGATTAATTTTATTGTCAACATAAATAAACATGTCTTTAACTAATGTAATTGGCCTTTGTCCGCGTTATGTTGAAGTAAAACAAATAAATAAGAATAAATGTTGAATTTGAGTTTGAGTTTTGAATTGCTATCCAGAATGGTATACTAATGAAATCATTTCGGATATTCAATTAAAAGCGAAACTACATTCGAAGTATAAATCAACTGGTTCGCTCGCTGATTACAATGTTTTTTCAGCATGCAGGGCGCGTATTAAGGAATGCATTGACCGGGAATACCAAAACCAGCAGGATAGAGTGCAAAGTAAGTTAGCAAAGGATCCTAAGTCGTTTTGGGATTATATTAAGACTCAAAATAAATCCAACACTCGAAACAAAATAATTAAAAATGGGTCAGAGCTATCGGATTCAGAGTGCGCGACGGAATTCGCAAAATATTTCTTTTCGGTATACACTGGGGAGCCAGCTCGGCTTGACGTGAACGAAGCGGTGGTGGCCGGCGGCGCAAGCAACGCGCGCGTGCACGTACCACAGCTGACACTCGAGCTGGTGCAAGCGGCACTGGCTCGTCTCAAGCCCAAGCGCTCAGCAGGCCCGGACGGGATACCTGCATTTGTAATGCGTGATTGTCAATCGGTACTCGCGGAGCCACTAGTACACATTTTCAACATGTGCTTGGAGGCTTCCTACTTTCTGGAATGTTGGAAGGTCACCCGCGTAATTCCTATACCAAAAGGGGGAGATGGAACAGCAGTCGAGTCTTTTAGACCAGTAGCGATTCTGTCGGCGCCAGCAAAGGTATTTGAATCTGCCATACAGCGGGATGTTCAGGAACAGGTGGCTTCGCAATTGTCAGACGCACAACATGGTTTCCGACCAGCGCGTAGTACAACCAGCAATCTTTTAAACGCCATGACATACCTGGTTCCTCATATAGATGCAGGAGTGCAAGTGGACGCCGCCTACTTTGATTTTAAGAAAGCGTTTGACTTGGTGGATAATGATATCTTGTTATCGAAGTTGGCGAGGGTTGGCTGCACACCAAAATTGCTCCACTTCTTTGCAAGCTATATGCGGAACAGACGTCAATACGTAGAGTTCAGTGGTTGTCGGTCTGAACCTTATTTCACCAGGTCGGGCGTGAATCAAGGCAGCAATGTTGGGCCGTTACAATTTATTATCATGATCAATGACCTGCCTGACGTAGTACGTGATGCCAGGTGTCTGCTATTTGCGGACGACCTCAAGCTGCTCCTGGCCATCGAAAACGAGGAAGATTGTCACCGCCTTCAGCGGGACATTGATCGTGTGGTTGAATGGAGTCTGAAAAACAAGTTGCAGTTCAATGTATCGAAATGTTTGATTATGACATTCAGCCGTGCTAAAATACCACTTCTTTATGACTACAAATTGGACGACGCGCCTATGAAAAGAGAGGAAGCAGTGCGAGACCCGGGCGTCCGTATGGATGCGCAGCTGAGATTCCGCGAGCATATCGTGAACGTTTGTAAAAAGGCATACAAACGGTTGGAATTCGTACTTCGCAGAGCAGCAGCGTTCACGAATATTAAGGCCATCTTGGCATTGTACGACGCGCTAATTAGGAGTCAGTTGGAGGGTAACGCAGCTGTGTGGGCCCCACATGAGGCGAAATATACTCTCATGTTGGAGCGAATTCAAAATAAATTTACGCGTTACATGTACCTCCGACTGTATGGGGTATACCCCCTGTATCCCTTGATGTATCCTACCTTGTTTGTTTTAGGCATACAACAAGTTGGAGACGAGAAGGGATCTAGCGTTGGCATCGTATGTCCTTGGAGTGTTCCGAGGTAACACCAACAATCCGGGGGTGTTACAGGAGATAGGTTTGTACGTGCCCAATGGGTACGTGCAGCGTCGTAGACGGCCCGATTTGTTCGCACTGCCACGCGGTCGCACCAAGCTAATGGCCAAGGCCCCGCTTTCGCGGACATTGCGCACACTGAACCTGGTTGCTCATAAAATAATAAGATGTACTCTCTTGTTCACTGAGCGAGTTCGCAAAAGTTACTTTACACGTTTTATGTTATGGTAATGAGTGGAATGTATAAAACTGATAAATGTGTTGTATTGTTTTGTTTTATTGACGTTAATTTGAATTGAATTTATTGTATAATTTTTAAATTGAAATGTATTTGTAATTATCGTTATTATTTCTTTCCTACACTATCGCATTGGGTTATTGTAATGATAGCTGTATGTAGGTCTGTAATAAATAAATAAATAAAATAAAATAAATGAATACGCAGTAAAATTACACATCGCACAGCACCAAACCGGGTCATTGCCCCCATCCTATTAGGCACAGCTACCTACTTAGTCTAACATCCGAACGTATCTAGATGAGTGCGGACGAGCGTACGTATTCAATGTCCTGCGTCTCTTTGTGAAAGCAAATGGGTCTGATCCCTTTCAATTGTAAATCTGGGTAAAACATTATACAAAGCAATTCTATGAGTGATTGAGTGATAGACCACATTGGAAGTGCCCATTCTTCACTAAGTATTGTGTAGCAACGGATATGGAAAATAGCCTGATATACTTTTACAGTCATAACTCTACAAGTGTGGTAGGTACCTACTTGTTGTCTACAAGTCTTGTAAAAGTATTATGGGTTTTGTTTCAGAAATGTATCGTAAATTATTTTGTTCACATTTTTGTAGTCTTTAAAACTTTAGGTGTAAACAATAAACGAAACTACTACGACACACAATCATAAATCTTTTTATAACTCAACATCATACTTTGTAGTCGCGGACTAGAAAAAAAAGAAGGACTCCGCGCCACACGTATCGAAAGTGAAACACCGCACCGTACCGATCTATGTGTGCGTGATTTAACAAAGACGCCGTCGTGTCACATAATGGCGGCCGGTCGGCATACTAAGATGTAAATGTATGCGTGAGGCGTGTGTGTACAAACGGTCCCGGCATACTTACTGTGCTTCACTTTCAATATGCGTGGCGCGGAGTCCTTCTTTTTTTCTAGTCCGTGTCCGTGCGTGTGTGTCTGTGTAGTATATGCACTAGCACTAGTTAATAAAATGAGGTGTCCGAGGAGGGTCGTGGGTTACAGGTCACCCGGCTCTTTAAGATAGGATGTTTAGAGTCAAGATGTCAAGAAGTCAATTATACAGTGTGACGTAAATAGTGGTCCAACATTAAGAGGTCGATACACCGTATATTCAGCTATCACATACCACAATTTGAACCATTTATTTCCTGTTTTAGAATGAAATATTTTATATTATTATTTGAAAATTTGACACCTTGTTTTAATAATTTTGCTGTATTTTCTATTAATGACATTATTTTTAACTATAAAATGCATATGTTACTTATCACATCAATTTTTTTTTTTTTTTTTATGTATGTTCCCCGATTACTCGAAGATGGCTGGACCGATTTGGATTTTTTTTCTTTTGTTCGAGAGGGTATACATCACAGTTGGTCCCATATAAAATTGATTAACTTTGCTTGGGTAGTTTTTGAGTTAGCTTCAATAATACTTATTTTTTCCCCACTTTTATATGGATGATGTTCTAGTTTGTTTTGCTGGTAGTGGTATTTGAATTTGTGTGGGGTAGGTACACAACTAAAAAGTAAAAATAAAAACTTTTTTACAAAAAAATACAACCGACTGCCAAAAACAACACTACAAAGTGAAAAATAACCTTAATTTCGGAAGTCGGTAGCAAAAAACGAAAATACATTTAACTAGACACCGACTTCCGAAATTAAAGTTATTTTTCACTTTGTAGTGTTGTTTTTGGAAGTCGGTTGTATTTTTTTGTAAAAAAGTTTTAAAAAAAGCATTGTATACTGAGACCTAGGAAAAAAAAAGGTTTAGATCGTGTATGTGATAGCTGAATATACGATGTACTGACCCCTTAACTTTGGACCACTATTTACGTCACATCCTGTATAATATAAGTCTGCAATCGCAATTATGTACAAGCAGAACCTACAAAATAAAAAGAAAAATTAAAGAAAGCGTACGTAAGTACTTACAGTTAACTGCATTTACAATATTCAGAACATAAAAAAGTGAAAACATTAGAATAAATGTTTTATACGTTGACGTGAACGCGGGGTAAGAAACCTCGTATTCTGGTCTTAGCTCTATGACATACCTGATGAGATCCCTCTTCTTAGACGGAGAAGGCACATATCATGCTTAACACATTAGCTCGTTGGCTGTTGGTTGTGTAGTCGTTTCGTCATGATGTTTAGTTTCAACGAGACCCATCCTGAATTCATTGCTGAAATTAAGAAAGTTCATATTACGCTATCACACTAATATTATAAAGGCGCAAGTTTGTGAGTGTGTGTGTGTGTGTGTGTGTGCGTGTGTGTGTGCGTGTATTTGTATGTTTGTTACTTCTTCACGCTCAAACGGCTGGGCCGGTTTGGATGAAATTTGGTACGTAGATAGCTTATACCCTGGATTAACACATAGGCTACTTTTTATCCCGGTCTACGCGGGTGAAACGCGGGGCGCAGCTAGTTGTGTAATAAACAAGACACACATCATGACTTTTGAGACGTGTTTTTGGCTAGAACTAAAGAACTATCAAGTATTCAGCTGCATCCGGTTAGACTGGAAAACGACCGGTGACCGCAACATAGTTGGGCAGGGCTAGGCAGATAATAATTATTGAGTATTGGCTAGAGTAGGACGCCCTCAGGCCAGGTGAAGCGATGATCTTCGCGGGGTCAGCAGTTGCATAATAATAGGTCTTTACATATGAAATTGCCGTTTTGTATGAAAAAATTTAAACGAATTTTTTTCATGCATTTTTTATTTGTATTAATCGAAGTAATCACCCATACAATCAATGCATCTTTGCCAACGCAGTGGCAGTTTATTGATGCCCTTCTTAAAGAAATCAGCTGGACGGGAGGCAACAAATTCTTCAAAGGCATTTTGTACTGCCTCTCGGGTATTGAATTTTTTTCCCGCCAAGAAGTTATCCAAATTCTGGAAAAAGTAGTAGTCTGTAGGCGCAAGGTCTGGTGAGTAGGGCGGATGACGGAGAGCTTCCAACCCCAGTTCTTGCAACTTGGAGACCGTCTGCTGTGCAGTATGAGGTCGCGCGTTGTCGTGCAGGAGCAGCGGAGACGAGCGATTGACCTATGCTGGTTGGAGATGTGCCAGCTTCTCCATCATTGTGTTCAGTTCTTCACAGTACACATCTGAAGTAATGCTCACCCCGTTTGGTAAGAAGCTGTGATGAATCACACCGGTGCTAGACCACCAAACAGTAACCATCACTTTTCTAGCGGTAAGTTTTCCTTTAGGGCATTGTTTAGGTGCTGAACCAGGATCCAACCAACTTGCTGAGCGCTTGCGGTTATCAAACAGAATCCATTTTTCATCGCAGGTAACAATGCGGTTCAAAATGCCTTCATTTGTGTGTCTGTTGAGCAGTGCAAGGCACGTCTCGACGCGTACTTCGCGCTGGCGATCATTGAGTTCGTGGGGCACCCATTTGTCAAGCTTTTTTACCTTGCCAATTTGACGCAAATGGACCAATATTGTTTTGACGCTAACGTCGAAAGCTGCTGCTAATTCAGCCGTAGATTGTGTATCATCAGCTTCCACAATCGCCTTTAATTCGTCATTGTCGACCAAAGTCTTCGTACGACCGCGAGGTTCATTTTTCAGGTCGAAATTTCCAGAACGGAAGCGAGCAAACTAATAACAAGTGGTGCGTTGGTTTGTAGTGTTAGCTCCGTAAACGTCGTTGATGTTGCGTGCCGCTTGTGCCGCGTTGCTGCCACGACGGTACTCATATTCCATAATTACTCGAATTTTTGACGTATCCATTATGACGAAAAAGATTGAAATGCGATGAAAATGTAACACTAATCAATAAACAAATGACTACTTTTGGAAAAAAAAATCCATGTTTTTAAAATAAAATTAATTTGAAATTAGAATTCTTAGCCAAACAAAAATTATTTTGATTTGAAATGGCCAGTACTGCAGAACGGCAATTTCATAGGTAAATACCTAATATTAGTGGCCAAGAAGAGTTAATAAACTAAAACCCAACTTTTGTTCAAAGGCATACTATTCAATCAACGACTTCTAGAACGATAAGAATAGTTGCTTAAACTAGCTTGCCTAGTGACAGGTTGTGTGTTCATAATTATAATTGTTTATTTAATTTGACAAATAATTTTGTGTTGCATGATGTAAATTACTTTGCGTATACTATTGTATAGAATCAAGTTTTTCTAACTAAACAGACAGCTGTGCTGCTGGACAGTCTGTAGCGCCACTGCTTCCCAGCTACAGCGGAATAGGTGAAGGGCAGGCTGCCTATTTTGACGTTCGAAAAGTGCCGATTCGTAGGCTAGTTTAATAAAACATTTGTCTTTTGATTTTGATTGAGTATTTCAACATCCATTGCAGATTTTTATATGTTAGCTGTTTTATTTACATTAATGTAGTGCTGCGTACACAGAATGTTCTTTTGCAATGAAATAAAGGAATAGTAATTGAAAACACGATAAAAAAAAATCCTAAGTAATTTTCCGGTGGAAAATTTGGGTTTTTAAATTCAAAATAAGGAGCTGAATGCACCCTGTTAGTTTGCGGAGGGATGTCCCTTACACCCTGTATATTATAACGAAATTAAAAGGAAAACTATTACATCTTTACAAGTTAACAAGTAATAGTCGACCAACTTACATTTGCAGTTGGAATGTATGGGAGAACATGTTTTTCAACAACAATGTTAAGTTTGTTCTTGGAATTAATTCATACCAACTACGGAACCCTTCATTATGCGTGGTCCGGCACGCAATTGGCCGGTTTTTTAATTATATAGATTACTGAGATCATTATTACTGTAGTTTAGTATTAATTTATCTTTGTTCATACCTGGTCCTCTATATTAACGTATCCGGGTGCCACATAACAACTACATCACCCCACGATTGTCAAGACCAAAAGGGTGAAATCACTGAATACCATCCGTCGCATGTAATTTAAATATTCATCCTCCAGCGAGCGACGGCCGGACAAAGGACATGCTGTTCCTACTGTGATGTTGTTACGAACGATTTTTATAAGGACTTGATTTTGATTTTATTTTTCTAATAACATCTTTTGAAGAATCCTATTTCTTAGGAGCTCGTGGCTAAGTAATAACAGGTCGCACGGGTCGATCCACCAGGTTAAGCTACACTTGCCAGGGTTGGTCAGTGGATGGGTGACCATCTTTACATACCAAGACTCCTCCGTGCCTCGGCAAGTACGTTAAGCCGTTGGTCCCGGCTGTCATTCGTGGATCTTTGACAGTCGTTACGGGTCGTCAGAAGCCCGAAAGTCTGACAACCAGTCTTACCAAGGGGTTGTCATATTACCCATGTAATGGGCTGTGGAGGTCAGATAGGCAGTCGCTCCATGTAAAATACTGGTATTCAGCTGCATCCGGTTAGACTAGAAGCCGACCCCAACATAGTTGGGAAAAGGCTAGGCAGATTGATTGAAGAATCCTATTTCTTGTCAAATATTTTGATATTTAGCTACCTATGTTATTGTTATATTCTCGTTGAGATTTCTCGGGACCCTGGGGTCCCGGACCTTTGGAAAACGTACGAGGGGCCGAAGCCAACTCGCAGAGGCCCCTTAGACAATTTTAAGTGTTGATAGGCACCAGCCTATGCTAGTGCACCCAAGGACAAGCCCCGATTGGTGCAGAACAGAAAACATATTGAGCTATGGATTTGGGTGGCTGTAGTGGATTGGTAACCTAGAATCTAGAACTATGGAAGGACTGTGTCCCCTGCCTGATCAATGTTAGGTAATACACGGATAAAATGGCAGGCGCTGACTTGCACACTCAATAATGGGCCTCCGAAAACGGTCGCTAGCACATAGTGACGTAGCGACAAGGGTGACTGAGGTGCTTGAGGAGTGGAGAGTTATTTCACTTCTATTAGGACCATCCCGGAAGTACGGTCAAGATCCCTACCAGCATCTTCCTTTCTCCGAGCAATTTTGCTCTAGCGAATCTCCACTTAAGCCAGCCAATAAAGGCAAGAAAGGGGTGGGTACTCTGTTCCTCGTCACTGTTCACTCAGACCGGCCAATAAAGGCAAGTTAGAGGTGTAGAACAAGACTTCTCCCGGGAGATTGGGTCCGTGCTGGGGTTACTACTGCCTAACAGCTCGCCACATGCTGCCCTACAGGTTCATGTATCTCTCTTGGTCTGGCTCCCCACACCAGTCCTGTTTTGGCAAAGTTAACTCTGCCTGCACAAACCTAGAACTAGGAGCCCGCTAGCCCCACCACGACGCCAACGTAGATTCGGTGGTGGGGTTATTATATTCATTGATATGGCATTTCAAAGACTTACTCACTAAAACATACCCACAAAAAATACGTAGAGTTTTAGGTACTGTGAATTCGTCATTTAGGTACAGAAACTTTTTAAACTTTCACGATTTCGACGTCGGGAAACAAGTAGGTACCTGTTTACCTCGTAAAAAGGAATATCGCGAGGAGACCCGTTCTTGGTTTTGCTTATAATAGGTACATATGCATAGCACGAGCAACAAACTCATTGATTAAAAGACGAGCAAGATACTGTTAGTTGAACGTATACGTCACAACATAAACTGAAAATGTGCCATGTTCACAAATTCGAGATGAACAAGAAGAGCATGCCTCACTAACGGCATGTAAATGTCTATTAACTGCTCCCAAATTACGATGATAATTTTTATTTTTTTAGATACTTCCTTGACAGAAAATCTTTTAATAAATAAATCTTTTAATTATCTTTTAACTATTTATCTGCTGGGCAAAGGTCTCATCATATTTTTCTAATTTTTTTTATGTTGTATCTTCTCCGTCAAATCGACTAAGAATGAGTCCAAATAGTCACGCCAGAGAGTTTTCATTAAATATGTGCCTATAATTCTAATTTAAACTATTTATTGGCGTTTCTAGACTATCTTAATTCAGATTAGTTACAGTTGCAGGCTATCACGTCATTTGGTTTAAAAAGGTTTTTACTTGTATTATTTTATTTATCTTTTTAGATTATTTTATGTTTTGTGAATGTAAAGTTCAAAATATTTTGGTTTTGTTTGAATGGAAGTGGATAGGTACTGGGCGAGCCTGTTCCAATAAAAAAAAAACATGAATGCTGCCATCCTCATCATGTGGTGCTCCTCACCAAATCATGCCCCATATGTTGAAGTATCCACTTCTGAGGACCTAAAAAATGTCGCTGATGCCGAACTGGCGCGCCACCCACTGGGCCCAGCTCATGTAACAATTTACCGTCGACTCGAAATGAAGAAGAAGAACATCATCCTTTTACTTTAACAACTTAATTGTTTATCGTTTTCAGGAAACCAAGAGTAAAAGGAATAATAAAATTTACCTTTCAATCCCCCACTATGAAAGCTTTACTATAAAAATCATGATATCACGTTCCTGAACTCTTTGATGCGACATACGACAGTAATATCACTGCATACGATATTATTATATTCAACTCGCAACTTAAGGAGCTCAACGACTCGACGAAACAAAAACAAAAAAAAAATGAAAAAAAAAGAAAGAAAAAAAAGACAAAGAAAAAAAAACGAAAAAAAATAAAATAAAAAAGAAATAAAATAGTAAATTTTATTTTTTGAACAAAGATTAGATTTTTTTATTTTAATTTTATTAATTGACATTTGTGTAGGCCGCATAAAGTACTCAAACTGCCAGACCATCATTAAAACTAATTGAGAAAGAAAAAACAAGAATAACAAGTAAACAAAACAACAAATAAAACGTTATTTATTATTATAATATTAATAACTAAATTACCTGCCAATGCCACACACAATAAAATCCATCAATTTTATCAATATTACCAGTCAAGTTAAAATCTTGAAATATTTTGAATGAATCAGCAGGCCGCCCCACAGACTTCCTTCATTACAATATACAAAAACAACCGGCCAAGTGTGAGTCGGACGCGTGCACTATGGGTTCCGTACCACCATACATCAATCTGCCTAGCCTTTTCCCAACTATGTTGGGGTCGGCTTAGCTAATCCATGCGTCAGGTTCGTGAACAAGCGCTGTCAGTGAAGGCTGATCATACCTTAGCGGCCACGGCTTATTTTAATTTAATTTAAATATTTGAATTGTTTTTTTTTTTTTTAAGGACGCTTTTAACGTTCTGCATCGTTCTCACATGTAAAATTTCAACATGAATGATGTAACCATTATTTTGTAACCATATCTTGATTTAAAAGAGTGTCCGTGGAGTTTCTTGCCCGTTCTTCTCCATAGGTACCTACTATGCTTTGGAATGGGCGCCTAGCTTCATCTTTTTGACTGACCGACCCCTTGACAATTCAAAAGTGCCTGTAATTGGTTTAATTGAAATAAATGCTTTGAGTTTGAGTTTGAGTCTAACCGGATGCAGCTGAATACACTGGTATTTTACCCAGACCGACTGCCTATCTGACCTCCACAACCCAGTAACTGGGTAATATGATACCCCTTGGTAAGACTGGATGTCTGAATTTCGGGCTTCTGACGACCCGTAACGATTGTCAAAGATACACGAATGACAGCCGGGACCAACGGCTTAACGTGCTTTCCGAGGCACGAAGGAGTCTCGGTATGTAAAGATGGTCACCCATCCACGGACCAACCTCGGCAAGCGTAGCTTAACCTGATGGATCGACCCGTGTGGCTGTTATTACTTGGCCACGAGCTCCTCCCACGTACCACCACACATACAATACAGTAAAATAACTAATTTTAGTTTGACGTTTTAATAGATTATCATTAGATGTATAAGCATTAAAATAAGACGAAGTTGAACGCTTATGTGTATCTAAACGTTTTCTATACAGAGCAGGTAAAAAAAATGTGTTTGTTTCGAGACTTCGAGTGTACGCAGCCTTCTAGCATAGAAAATTAAATTACAAATAAATACTTTGTCTATATTGTCAGGGAATTTATTTCTATTTTATTTAATACTATTTCTTGAATTTGGACAACGTCATAGTTAAAATATTCTGTGAATTTTTCAACTGGCAAGCTATTACGGTTTTAAAGATAAAAAAACCTTTTGAAAATCAGACCGATGGCATAGGCATAGTAATGTGATCCCGTTTTCATTCTTGGAACCCTAAAACCAAAAACCAACCAGACCTTCCAAAAAGGGAGAGAAATCGCTCAAAAATCTGTCAAATAGGCAAACAAAAACTAATTTCCTTATTTATTACGCCGCCGGGGGGTGCGAGGTGGGAAAGGAGGTACAACGGGGGTGAAGCAAAATATTTGATTGTTCGATCGTTTTATTGTCAATCGACAATTGACGGAAGTGAGGAAATTGAGTAATAGCTTGAACGACGCTTTGTTTGCGCTGCGTGCGGAGAGTACGGAGTTAAGAGCATTTTTTTAAAGTTTTGATGTAAGGGCAGAGCAGGGATCTTTTGGGATTTTTGTAAGGATAATCATTTTTCATTACACTTCCTCGAAAACTGGTTCATATCGTACTACGATTAAGTTCACAATGCAATAAATTTCACACGCGTGCGATTTTTCATTTTCCAACACGTGTGCGTGAATAAAAATTGCCACAGATAACTTATACCTATACTTAGTCCAAATAGGTTCAATGCCTCTATTCAAACCGACTCTATTCGGAGGTGAATGTTTTTTTTTATCTCGGCAAAGAGAAATGCGTCATTACGGCGTTAATATTTTTTTAATATTTAAATAATGTTTATAAATAGAATATCATCAAAAACTATGATTATTACTATAAAAAAAATATTATTATAATATTTTTATAAAAATATTATATGTTCAAACTCAAAAATATTTGAATTTTCTATTTTTCATATTACGCTGTTTATCGGCTTTATACCTTTACTTTTCCTTCAACCTGGCGAAAGCAAAGCGCGCAAAAAAAAAGAAATTTTAAATCATAGTTTCCCAATAATTCATGACAAAAATATTTTTCGTTATTTTATTTTTTTCTTCAAAAGTGTATTGAAAAACGTCGTTTCATACACGTGGACATTTGTTATTGCAGTTCTCGGCTCAAAAACAACCTCGCCTACGGCTCGGGTGTTAATTCCGCCTCGAATGCAATACCAAAAATTCTCCACTTCTATCAAAATTTACTATATTCTTGTTGAAGAGTCAAGTTGGGCAAGAGTCAAACGGAATCTTTTTTTTAATCCGCATTAGCAAGTACTGGCGAGGTCGACTTACAGCTCATACACTGCTAATAAAACAATAATAGTACTTAAAAATATCATTTCATAACTGATATTGTAACAGTGATAAGTAATGTATTTTCACCATAAACTGACACAATCCAGACAATATTTGTACTGTCGGAATAAATTAAATATAATGTTTGAGACGTCGCAGGCATGGAACAGAGGTGTGGTGGTACTTTTCTTTAAGAAATGACAATGCCCTGCTTAAGAATTACAAGCCCATCCATCTCACTTCTGAGCCATGTCTATATGTATTCGAGTCCTAATGAAGATTTAGGATTCGAATATACAGTCAGGCTGTTTACAAGAGTCATCACGAACCGTCTCACGCGCAGGTTTGACGACTTCCAGCCTCCTGAACAAGCCGGATTCCGTAAAGGCTTGAGCACCGTAGACCACATACACACGCTGCGGTAGGTTATACAGAAGACTGAAGACTGAAGAGTATAACCTAACCTGGAGATGGACATATCGCAGACGAAGTCGCGGGCCACAGCTAGTATTTTTATATTTCATACGATGTCAACAAAACTGTTCATTGTACAGCTACTGCGCACATACTTACACGCGCACATAGGTTTGAGCCAGACTATTCAGGCTCAAGAGACCAATTTCCTTACAATTTTAATTTAAATGCAAGAATGTCATCTTCATAATTTGTCCGAGGTCTAAAGCGTAAGTATAAAATGTCCTCGGGCCTCGTCCGCGCTCGTTCTCGAGACATCGAAGGAAATGAGAGCGTAAGATCACGTCTGTTCTAACGTCTGACCTTCGTCTGACACTGGCACTCTGACAACCAGCGAATTGAAATTTCTTTGTGGTCTTCTTGTGAGGCGGACTTCAAATTATTATTATAAATGATAGGTAGATAGATAGATAAAACATTTATTTGGTGCACACAAAAGACATTCACATAACATAACACACAAAAGTACAATTAAGTAAATTAATATAAAAACAAGATGCTAATAACGAAACAAAAAACAAAAAAAGAGAAGAAAAACGTACTTACACATACAAAAAAAAAAAAAAAAAAAATTGACACTATGACGTGAGTATTTAAAAACAAATTGACATCGAATATTTATGCACGACACTTTTAAGATAACTAGCGACTCGACCTAGCATCGCACGGGCAGCACGATCGCAAAAAAAAAAACTTCACAGGGTCACCCGCTGGGCTAATTTGAAGATTGCTGAAAATGTGATCAAAATCAATCAATCAAAATGCAGCCATTTTGGAGTCCGTCCGGCGTGGAGAGGTAACATACATACATACTGTTAGCTCTGCTCCGTTCAAACTCACTTTTAGGCACACGTAATACCTACTTAAATTATTTCACTTGCTTGCAACTCAGCTAGTACCAATCTATAACTATACTCTATGGCTAGTACCAGACTGGCCCATGAGCTAACGCGCTACGCCGGCAACCATCAAGAGTGGGGAAGATGTAGCGCGCCACCTCGTTTGATAAAACAGTATTATTCAAACAATTCTAAAATTCTGTTATGTATTCGATTTAACGTTACATAAAATACAGGAATTAATGAATGCATAACTTTAACTATAAAATCAATGTTTAATAAAATAAATGGATCGTAGCCATACCAAATGTAACGCCATCTAGTGGTATAAGATGACAATCATATCCAACGTAGATATTACTGTATCATACCCGCACAACAATAGCTAACAGATTAGTACACTTTCAAAAATCAATAGCCTATCTATTTTAAATTAACTGGCGAAAATTGATGTGTGTGACACACATCAATTACACACACACACACATCAATTTTATATATGTAGACTGGTAACATAATATGTGAATACCTATACCACACCGATCCTACCAATCCCCTTAGTAAAATAGAGGCGTGACCTTATTTTCAAAATAATCTCTGCACTTGGAATATTTTTTGCTTCCAGTACAAGGAACTGCATTTCACTGAGTATTATGAGATGTTGTAAGCTTTTAAACTATCGTTTGTAAATATAATGTGCCTACTTTGTGCGGATAGAAGTCACACACGTCTCAATTTACCTTGTAGTAGAAGAAACAGAGAAAAAACCTGCGAATTTCCTTTTATTACTCATTATGACAATCTGTACACCACCGCAGAGTACGTATAATATAATATAACTAAAAAAAACATCAACAAATAACCCCCGTTAATAACAAAACATTAAAATCGAACAAAAAAGTGTTGTTTTCACAAATAAATATGACTTTGTATTCACAGAGCGTGGGCCTACATCCTTACTCAGAGTCAACGAACAAAAATATATACAGAATCTACACTCTGCGGAACCACTCAGCCACTAAACGAAACAAAAAATCCATAGAAAAGGAGACAAGCGATTCAATTTTAAAAAATAGAAAATAGAATAGAATACTCTTTTTATGTACACCATATAAATGCAGAAATATTACATGGGGTGAGACAATGGGCGGTCTTATCGCTAAAAGCGATCTTTTAAAGACATCAACATAATGTCATTTGACTAACTCTGCCAAATGCCAAGGCTACCTAATCCAGTTTGACTAATGGACATTCGGATTCGCAAGTAAAACAGCAACCTAATTGCGCCACACAGTCACAATCTCCTTTATTTTGAAGGGATTCATAATTAATTGCTTCTTATGTTTGGAAAATGTATCTACTCTAGACCTTAAATAATGGAATGGATTTCAATGTAGAATTGTCAAATAAACATGTTTTATTTATTCAACAAACTTATCAAACAGTAGAAATATTTTTTAACGTAAATGACTAACTAACTATACAAATAAATACAAAACAAAAGGACACTTAGGCGTCGAAGTACTCGTCCGCATCGATGTCATCCGGAAACGTGCCAAATGACTGAATGCCATTGTCAAATGACTTCCAAAAAAAAAAAAAAAACACAACAAAGTGAAAAAATACTTTGATTTCCGAAGTCGGTATCTTTGATTTTGTATTTCCATTTTTTAAAATAACTAACAGTGACAGGAAGTTATTATAACATCATCAACATAATTGGACGACAAAATACGTATTATGGAAGCTAACTAAAAAACTGTCCAAACAATGTTAATAAAATTTATATGAGACCACCGCGCAAGTTATTTTTTTACCAAATGAAAAAACTTTCAAAATTGGTCCACAATTGAAAAAATCGAAATAACATAATAGGTCTTTACCTATGAAATTGCCGTTTTGTATGAAAAAATTTAAACGAATTTTTTTCATGTATTTTTTATTTGTATTAATCGAAGTAATCACACATGCAATCAATGCATCTTTGCCAACGCAGTGGCAGTTTATTGATGCCCTTCTTAAAGAAATCAGCTGGACAGGAGGCAACAAATTCTTCAAAGGCATTTTGTACTGCCTCTCGGGTAATGAATTTTTTTCCCGCCAAGAAGTTATCCAAATTCTGGAAAAAGTAGTAGTCTGTAGGCGCAAGGTCTGGTGAGTAGGGCGGATGACGGAGAGCTTCCAACCCCAGTTCTTGCAACTTGGAGACCGTCTGCTGTGCAGTATGAGGTCGCGCGTTGTCGTGCAGGAGCAGCGGAGACGAGCGATTGACCAATGCTGGTTGGAGATGTGCCAGCTTCTCCATCATTGTGTTCAGTTCTTCACAGTACACATCTGAAGTAATGCTCACCCCGTTTGGTAAGAAGCTGTGATGAATCACACCGGCGCTAGACCACCAAACAGTGACCATCACTTTTCTAGGGGTAAGTTTTCGTTTAGGGCATTGTTTACGTGCTGAACCAGGATCCAACCAACTTGCTGAGCGCTTGCGGTTATCAAACAGAATCCATTTTTCATCGCAGGTAACAATGCGGTTCAAAATTCCTTCATTTGTGTGTCTGTTGAGCAGTGCAAGGCACGTCTCGACGCGTACTTCGCGCTGGCGATCATTGAGTTCGTGGGGCACCCATTTGTCAAGCTTTTTTACCTTGCCAATTTGACGCAAATGGACCAATATTGTTTTGACGCTAACGTCGAAAGCTGCTGCTAATTCAGCCGTAGATTGTGTATCATCAGCTTCCACAATCGCCTTTAATTCGTCATTGTCGACCAAAGTCTTCGGACGACCGCGAGGTTCATTTTTCAGGTCGAAATTTCCAGAACGGAAGCGAGCAAACCAATAACAAGTGGTGCGTTGGTTTGTAGTGTTAGCTCCGTAAACGTCGTTGATGTTGCGTGCCGCTTGTGCCGCGTTGCTGCCACGACGGTACTCATACTCCATAATTACTCGAATTTTTAACGTATCCATGATGACGAAAAAGATTGAAATGCGATGAAAATGTAACACTAATCAATAAACAAATGACTACTTTTGGAAAAAAAAATCCATGTTTTTAAAATAAAATTAATTTGAAATTAGAATTCTTAGCCAAACAAAAATTATTTTGATTTGAAATGGCCAGTACTGCAGAATGACAATTTCATAGGTAAAGACCTAATATAAAGACGAATTGAGAACCTCCTTCGGTTATAAATAAGGTGTGTCATTGGTCTATAGCGATGGGTTTTTCTTACGAGACATAACCCAAGTATTATGACCCCATAAGTATTATAACCCCATAAATCAACGAGAAAGACTCTAATGGAAAATCATCGCCATTTTAACCTTCTTATCCATACCTGTTGTATGTCCTCACCCTTTGTCCGTGGCCAGCAAAGGTTTGATTTAATGGCACCCGCGGCAATAAACAAATTTATTAAGTGAATATCCCAAAATGGCATTCGGAATTGGATTTTTTTTAAAACAAACACACGAAGGTAAATCGAAAATGTCGTTGGCAGGTATTGTCTAATGTTCTCGTGTGGGGTTAAAAAGGATATCCAGTTATGAAAGCAAACGATGAAAGGAAAAATATTGTTTTATATATCTGTGGGTTTGTGGGCCTTTGTCTATTTGTGCTGAAATAGGTATTATTTTTGTCACAATTGCAAGAACTCACATACAATCAGTATTAGTTTTAGTCTGTGACTAAGGTGTCAACTACAGCGCATATTGGGCATCAATTATAAACATAATTATTACAATATTAATATCTATTATAGTACAATTATTCATAAAATTCTAATGTAAACTCATTTGTTGTTTAAAGTAATTCCTCTTGAATTCACACATCCATTGCGTTTGAATATCGAAGAGATGTATATGAAACCCAACGACGACTAATAGCTACATGCCGATCGATCGTGTATAGGCACAAATCGATCACGTGTGACTCCGGATTTATAATTTGTCTGTCTATGAAGTCTAGTTTGTACATCTTTTAAGTTGGCGATTCTGTCGAAGAACGTTGGTTTTATTTTGAACTTTTATTATATTTCAACCATTTTGGGGTTTGGGATCATTGAGGGTTGGTATGTAGGTAGGTAAAATTTGGGGATTATGTAATTACCTATGTAATTATTGTTATCGATAGCCTATACATTTTCAGAAAGTACTCCTTAAGACCTATCATTACATAACAAACACAATTTTTTTCGATGACTCATTGCATCCGCTGTAAGCCGCCATGTTGTTGTTTGTTGTTGTGACTCTAAGTGATGCCATATGTAGTAACCCGCGGAACAACGATACTTCTTTTGTAAAAATACGACGAGTTGTTTAGGAGTTATGAGGGAACAGATGAACATACCTACTGTATCCGTGTAATAAAAAAACATATCTATATTACAGCCTGTTAAAATCATAACCCCTTTGGCTTTGTCGTAATCGGGTAATAACATCTCTGTCGGGGAAAGTGGGCAACAGCAACCTCTGTTTAATGCAATACTAAGTTGGATTCGGTAAATGAGTACCAAGACAACATGAACAGCAATTATGTAATGGTAAGTGCAGATTGGTGCCGCATTGGGTTTGAGTCCAATTGTTATTAGTGTTCGTGGTATAAGCCAATCTAGATAATTCGAGGGAATTCGCACAATTGGCCAGATTGGTGTGCAGTAACAGTGGCATTAGATTACAATGGGATTAGGTACTTAGCCGAAAATAGATTTTACTTGTAACGACTCGTGATGTAATAAAAGCCGCACGGGTCGATCGATCTGGGGTGACCATCTTTACATAGTGAGAACCCTCTGTGTCTCGGAAAGCAAAGATGCAAAGATCTATGAATGACTCGTTACGGGTAGTCAGAAGCCCGAAAGTCTGACAACCAGTCTTACCAAGGGGTATCGCATTAGCCACTAACTAGGTTGTGGAGGTCAGATAGGCAGTCGCTGCATGTAAAATACTGGTATTCAGCTGCATCCGGTTAGACTGGAAGCCGACCTTAACATAGTTGGGAAAAGGCTAGGCAGATGATCAGTATTAGACATCGCTAGTACAAGTAATACAATTTCCTTTCCTATACCATATCATCCCAGGCAGTCGCCTGGGTGCCCAGATATGGTAAAGTTTTGTCACTCGTGGAAGTTTTGTTAAGAGCATCATCATCACCTTCCTGCCTTTGACCCTTGATACGTGGGGTTGGCGAACACGTTTTATTTTTCTTCGTTTGTATAGGTACATACACAAAATTAACAACACCGGCAGGGTCTCCTATATTGTCTTGGTTGGTATGTAATTGCATGAAAACCATTCTTTAGGTTCACTCACATCCTAAATATGTTCGTCACCTTAAGCGCTAGTTTTGTCTGCTGTACCATAGAATCTACCTTTACCGAATCAGCTACAAATTTTTCTTTGTAATATCAATAGAGCTTGTCCACTGAAATGACGCGCCCCACTACTTAAATTTGTAGAAGTACGTACACTTCGGTACATGTGGTAGTGAGCGCGTCATTTCGCAGTGGACAAGCTCTACCACAGAATGACATTAAGCCATCTTCTTTTACCATGTCAGACCAAACCGAATTAAAAATGTGACAATAAAATAAAAAATAAATGTTTTACCTATACTTACTTCATAAATGGCCAAACCGAATGCAGCTGAATACCAGCATTTTACATGGAGCGACTGCTTATCTGAACTCCAAAACCCAGTTACTGGGTAACAAGATACCCCTTGGTAAGACGCGCTGTTAAACTTTTGGGCTTCTGAAGTTCTGACTACTCTTAACAACTGTCAAAGATCTACGAACGACAGCCGGGACCAACGGCTTAACGTGCTGTCCGAGACACGGAGGGGTCTCGGTATGTAATGGATGGTCACTGGTCACCCATCCACGAACCAACCGCGGCAAGCGTAGCTTAACCTTCGATCGACCCGTGCGGCTGTTATCATTTCGCCTTTACTAGGGGCTCGTCCCTAGTTTAACATGCAATATAGTAAAGATAAAGGTACTCACCCACCGTAGCGCCGCGCCGCGTCCACAATACGTAGCGCGACCAATTTGCGACCGTGACGGATGGCGACCAATTAAATTGTGGAACGCTCGATGTTACACGGTCTGAAACTTGAGGAACATTTTGTGTTTTTTTGGAACGAAGTCTTTTAACGCGGCTTCTGATATGACCGTGCAACGGTGAACCATGCTTTCTGTAAAAAAATACATCGTTCAAGGGTAATTCTATAAGCCGTACGGGACTCGAGTAAACTGATAGAAATTGTGACGTAACGATAAAAGCGTTGCCGTCAGTTTCAAGTGTCAACAGTTTTTGTTTTTTAATTCAGAGCCGTATTAAAAACCCTAAAAACAAAAACTTTTGACACTTGAAACTTGAGACCACACTAGATAGCTCTCTATTAAAAGTCATAATATTTTATACAGCGAAAGGAACTTCGTTCCAACCGGGTGTCCCACGATCACGGCACCTCACGACTTTTTTTTATTTAGCGTTATTTGGGCGATGTTAGGTGGTCTGTAGCATTGACATAGAAAATTGGATTGAGCGTTAGCTTCACAAAAGTGACCACTCTCTAGAAAGAGACAAAGTGAATTTGCGGCCAATACCTGTAGTACTACTAAAGGTGAACGTCTACTGATCCGCGCCGGCCGCAACGGACGCACGGCACGCCATGGATTTTGTTTTGTTTGTTTATTTGTTTGAAGAAATGAAAATGCGGCCGGTACTGATAGTGGACACTCACCTTAAAGAGACAACTACTGGCCGCAAATTCGCTTTGTCTCTCTCGAACTTTTCAGTCTGTATTCACTGCACCACCGAATACGGAACGGTCAGTCCATTCTATATGTCTATGGTCTGTTGTACCTAAATGGGTAATTCTAAATATGATTATTTAAAAGAAAGTTAGAATTTTGCTAAAAGACAGACATAAAATGATTTAAATTAAAAATATGTTATTTGTGCGCACAGCTGTCACAGAGTACAGATTTTTTGAAATATAGTAAACAAATATTTACTTGCTTATCTTGTCAGTTTTAGCAAGCTAAAACTGACAAGATAAGCAAGTAAATATAAGATCTTTACCTATGAAATTGCCGTTCTGCAGTACTGGCCATTTCAAATCAAAATAATTTTTGTTTGGCTAAGAATTCTAATTTCAAATTAATTTTATTTTAAAAACATGGATTTTTTTTTCCAAAAGTAGTCATTTGTTTATTGATTAGTGTTACATTTTCATCGCATTTCAATCTTTTTCGTCATCATGGATACGTTAAAAATTCGAGTAATTATGGAATATGAGTACCGTCGTGGCAGCAACGCGGCACAAGCGGCACGCAACATCAACGACGTTTACGGAGCTAACACTACAAACCAACGCACCACTTGTTATTGGTTTGCACGCTTCCGTTCTGGAAATTTCGACCTGAAAAATGAACCTCGCGGTCGTCCGAAGACTTTGGTCGACAATGACGAATTAAAGGCGATTGTGGAAGCTGATGATACACAATCTACGGCTGAATTAGCAGCAGCTTTCGACGTTAGCGTCAAAACAATATTAGTCCATTTGCGTCAGATTGGCAAGGTAAAAAAGCTTGACAAATGGGTGCCCCACGAACTCAATGATCGCCAGCGCGAAGTACGCGTCGAGATGTGCCTTGCACTGCTCAACAGACACACAAATGAAGGAATTTTGAACCGCATTGTTACCTGCGATGAAAAATGGATTCTGTTTGATAACCGCAAGCGCTCAGGAAGTTGGTTGGATCCTGGTTCAGCACCTAAACAATGCCCTAAACGAAAACTTACCCCTAGAAAAGTGATGTTCACTGTTTGGTGGTCTAGCGCCGGTGTGATTCATCACAGCTTCTTACCAAACGGGGTGAGCATTACTTCAGATGTGTACTGTGAAGAACTGAACACAATGATGGAGAAGCTGGCACATCTCCAACCAGCATTGGTCAATCGCTCGTCTCCGCTGCTCCTGCACGACAACGCGCGACCTCATACTGCACAGCAGACGGTCTCCAAGTTGCAAGAACTGGGGTTGGAAGCTCTCCGTCATCCGCCCTACTCACCAGACCTTGCGCCTACAGACTACTACTTTTTCCAGAATTTGGATAACTTCTTGGCGGGAAAAAAATTCAATACCCGAGAGGCAGTACAAAATGCCTTTGAAGAATTTGTTGCCTCCCGTCCAGCTGATTTCTTTAAGAAGGGCATCAATAAACTGCCACTGCGTTGGCAAAGATGCATTGATTGCATGGGTGATTGATTACTTCGATTAATACAAATAAAAAATGCATGAAAAAAATTCGTTTAAATTTTTTCATACAAAACGGCAATTTCATAGGTAAAGACCTATTAGCAATAATAGTAGCAGTAATACTAGTAGCGAGCTGTATGCACAAGTGCACACAGCTCGTGACAAACTCGGAAGTGTGTAGATCTTCAATAGGACAAGATAATATTACCTAATGGGACAAAAACCTAAGTTTGTGCTATGTACTTTAGATTGTAAACAATCGTTGATTAGATTATACGAGTATTAGCCTTGCCTTACAATTTTATTTCTGGAACACAAAAAAGCTGCTTGAAAGAAAGAAAGAAAGAAAAATGCGATTATTGACATTACAAAAAATACATTAAAACAGAAATAAAACAATGCCAAAAGGACCACAGCACATTATAATGTCAGATGACAACACAAAGTACGCTGATTTTCAGCTGCAAAGCACGAGTGCCATACCTGCGCTGAATAATAAACACATATGACACACACGGAAGTGCATGTGTCGGTTCTTTGTAGCTGATATACAATGTGTCGTTTTGCATTCTCATCAGATTTATTGACCATCAAACCGAACAACTTTTTCCATGGCACCAACATCGTAATCGCGAAAAAATAATCGGCTGGCCCATACTTTTACGTCGAGTAGGTAGGTATTGAAGTTTTCTATGGGATAGTTGAAATTTTTTTCGCGATTACGATGTTGGTCCCATGGAGAAAGTTGTTCGGTTTGATGTTCTGTATCACACCCTGAAATTTGACGAGGATGCAAAACGATACATTTACAAAATAAGAAAATATTTTACACTCAAAAATCATATTAGTACACCTCTAATGCTGCGAATTCATAGCAGCGGAACCACAGTATTCAATTCAGCTGATCGCATGATGTTCCAGTACTCGAGTAGCGGTACATCAGCAGAACACCAGCGGAACATCGTGCGGTTTCGCGGAGGTTTGCTAAGGCCCTCATAATCATATCTACATCTGGATGCGAGAAGCACTGAACCAGTCGAAGTGGCGGTGCTTGGGGGAGGCCTATATCCAGCAGTGGACGTCTTTCGGCTGAAATGATGATGATGATGAATCGTACATTAACCACATCCTTTATATTATAACACAGAAAAGGTTACATTAAAGCGACTTACAATAATTGAATCAATTCTTCAATGTGTGTACCGCGCATCATCTGTAGGCGCAACTCGCGAGACAAAAGCCAATCGAGTGTCGTCAAGTAATTGACGGGCCGCTGTTGTATCCCTCTCCTTGTCCAACACATGCAAATACCGTATGCGAGAACGAGTCAGCTATAGAGGAAGATCGCAAAAAGACCATTTTGTTAATACGAAGCGCCGCACTTTGAATTTTAAGTAATTAATTAAACCTTAAACTGCTTTTTTTACGTTTATTACTATTAAGAGTGAATGGAATTACAAATGTGGTTCCTGGAAATTAATGACGTCATCCTCTTTTTGTTAGATACTTCCTTACTTTTTCGACATTTTACGATTACTACGGGAAGGGATACATGCTAATAGGTCTTTACCTATGAAATTGCCGTTTTGTATGAAAAAATTTAAACGAATTTTTTCCATGCATTTTTTATTTGTATTAATCGAAGTAATCACCCATGCAATCAATGCATCTTTGCCAACGCAGTGGCAGTTTATTGATGCCCTTCTTAAAGAAATCAGCTTGACGGGAGGCAACAAATTCTTCAAAGGCATTTTGTACTGCCTCTCGGGTATTGATTTTTTTTCCCGCCAAGAAGTTATCCAAATTCTGGAAAAAGTAGTAGTCTGTAGGCGCAAGGTCTGGTGAGTAGGGCGGATGACGGAGAGCTTCCAACCCCAGTTCTTGCAACTTGGAGACCGTCTGCTGTGCAGTATGAGGTCGCGCGTTGTCGTGCAGGAGCAGCGGAGACGAGCGATTGACCAATGCTGGTTGGAGATGTGCCAGCTTCTCCATCATTGTGTTCAGTTCTTCACAGTACACATCTGAAGTAATGCTCACCCCGTTTGGTAAGAAGCTGTGATGAATCACACCGGCGCTAGACCACCAAACAGTGACCATCACTTTTCTAGGGGTAAGTTTTCGTTAGGGCATTGTTTAGGTGCTGAACCAGGATCCTACCAACTTGCTGAGCGCTTGCAGTCATCAAACAGAATCCATTTTTCATCGCAGGTAACAATGCGGTTCAAAATTACTTCATTTGTGTGTCTGTTGAGCAGTGCAAGGCACGTCTCGACGCGTACTTCGCGCTGGCGATCATTGAGTTCGTGGGGCACCCATTTGTCAAGCTTTCTTACCTTGCCAATTTGACGCAAATGGACCAATATTGTTTTGACGCTAACGTCGAAAGCTGCTGCTAATTCAGCCGTAGATTGTGTACCATCAGCTTCCACAATCGCCTTTAATTCGTCATTGTCGACCAAAGTCTTCGGACGACCGCGAGGTTCATTTTTCAGGTCGAAATTTCCAGAACGGAAGCGAGCAAACCAATAACAAGTGGTGCGTTGGTTTTAGTGTTAGCTCCGTAAACGTCGTTGATGTTGCGTGCCGCTTGTGCCGCGTTGCTGCCACGACGCGACGGTACTCATATTCCATAATTACTCGAATTTTTAACGTATCCATGATGACGAAAACGATTGAAATGCGATGAAAATGTAACACTAATCAATAAACAAATGATTACTTTTGGAAAAAAAAAAAATCCATGTTTTTAAAATAAAATTAATTTGAAATTAGAATTCTTAGCCAAACAAAAATTATTTTGATTTGAAATGGCCAGTACTGCAGAACGGCAATTTCATAGGTAAAGACCTAATATAAACTATTCTTTTTACAGATATCGAAACCACAGAACACTATAATAACACTCAAATTGCAAGCAGATAGCACCATTCGCTTTACGCAATATCCAGGTGAGTGGACGGCCTACAGCAGATCGCGGGGAAGACTTGAATGAGACTCACGGACCAGGGATGCATGCCCCAGAAGGGAGGAGGGCTATATTCAGCAGTGGGTGGAACAAGGATGCCGAAGACAACGTTGATGATGATGATATTTGCTTTTGAAGTGTAGATTTTTTTTAAAATACATATTTCCTATACCTGATTATACATAATATTGTCCTCTCGACAATACATTATTAATTTTAGAAACAAATCAAAGCCAATCAGACTAATTAGAAACCAATGAACGAATTACAAAATCCGCTGCAATTGAACTCCGACCAATCAATTGACAACACAAACAAACGGAAACTCATTCTATTATTATTGCGACATTATTGGCACAGTGCAAAACTAAACATTTATTGTGAAAATCGAACAAACAATATTATCTATTCCATTTGTGTGGTCGCGAGTGCACACACTAGGGATGCCAACATAAATAAATTATAATATTTTTTTAAATTTCCGCCATGGGAAGAAGGCGTCAGTTTATGTATGTGTATGTGTATAACCTTCTTCAAGAATTGTGCTGTCAATATATGCAAAAATATTTTTTCAAATCCGACTGGTAGTTCCAGAGATTAGCGCGTTCAAACAAACTAACAAACTCTTCACCTTAATTATTAGTTTCTATTTTCAGTGACAAAGTAGTTACTATACTTTATCAGTTTAGGTAATTAAATAAAGGTAAACACAGTTGTACTCTTCAATATAGCAACGTTATACAACGAATTATAAAGTTGCTAAATTAAAGAGTAGGTTCAACTGTGTCGTAGTATGACAACTGAAGTGAGAGGTATTAATTACGTTTGGTCGGTTAACCAGACACGTGGTTTTTTGTTTACCTTTATTTAATTACATAAACCGATGCAGTATGGTTACAAAAGTACCATAATATGCCTCTGTAAATTTCAATATAAATTGCAATCAATAAAAGGCAATCCACTCTCAAAATAGTTGGATGCCCTATTCAGAAGCACATTATTAACGATTAACGCACGCTAAACACGCGAGCAAATATCACGTCTGTGTGGAGGTGGCCTATGCAGGGTGGAGCGCACTGTTTATGGAAAGTGAATTAAAAGTGGTTGCCATGGCTCAGTGGTAGCAACCCCGACTTAAGAGTTGTAGATCTTGAGTTCGTACTCAGGCAGGCGCTTTACTTTGTGTAAATTATTTCATCACCACTGCTCTCAAAACGGTGAAGGAAAACACCGTGAGAAAACAAACAAAAAGAAGAAGACATGTGACATCTACCAACCCGCACTGTACCCGCGTGGTAGATATGTAGATATGCAGCCCGAACATTAAGTATAGGCTGATTATTAAATTAAATTAAATATTTGTTTATTAATGGCAACTAGGCCCAATTGTTAGTAACATTGTTCTTAAAAACTATTGTTAGTAACACGCATAAACAAAAACTAAAAGAAAATACTGAAGGGTTAGCTGCGGGGACTTCTGACTAGCATCTCCACAGCGTGCGACAACCAAGGTGCGTCGCACTTTTCGATGAACATACCTAGGATGATGCCATTTGAACTAGACCGCGCTCTTGTTAGGATGGAATACGCTTTTTTGCGCATTATGGCGTAAAAATCATCGGTATGCGCAAAAGCGAACATACCGGACGCACTACAATAGCGCGGCAGTCCCAACAGCATCCTGAAGCAGTTATTATTTTGAATACGCAGGGCGTCTAGCTATCTCTTGGTATGCCTTACCCACAGACCGCTCGTGTAGAACGATTGGCAATACGCTTTAAACAGCGTAACCTTTACCTCATTACTACAACGAGCGAACCTATGTATCAGCATATTGGCCCTGACCGCTAGCGCCCTGCGCTCTCGATCAATATCTACGTCATCTTTGAGGTCTCCGGTTAGAAAGTGTCCCAGGTATTTAAATTTGTCTACTCTTTTAAGTGGCAGCCCGTTCAGCATTACAATTGGGTCGCTATGTACACGTCTACCGGAGGTCTCAAAGACCATGTATACACTTTTATTGATGATGATGATTTATAATTAAGCAATGTTTTCACGAATATGAACGACTGAACGGTATTTATTAGGCAGAGACGCTGAAACTATGATTAGTTCTTGTCCGTGTGGTAAGTTTTTCACGGCTAAATAATGTCATTTGATTGTTTTGAAGTGAATACTTCATTAGGCGCTTTAAGCGATTTCTGATAGGGGGAAATCTTACCGGTTCGCGTCACCGCGGCATGCACAGATTTACGTTTATGTAGTCACTTCTGTCGGCACTCCCCACGGTGGCAATTTTTTTTTGTGGCATACAGGGAAGCTTCATCCTTTCCGGAAAACTACTTCATGATCTAACCTAAAGAATTCCACTTCTTCCAAAAAGGGGCATAAAGGGGACTACTGGATATCTCCGCCTTATGAGATCCGATTTCGATGGTTCTTTTTGTGTAGCTATTACGCATGGCTACAGATCAAGCTATTAATTTCCAGTATAAGCTGATCTCGCATTGTATAGGATTTCCTTACAATGATAGGTCAGTGTAAACTGGAACTGTATAGCTTGATTTGTGTGTGTACAATACTTGTTTCTGTAGAAACATTTTCCATGAATGATAATGTTTATTCAAAGGCTTCCCGTCACCGCGCACCGGAGCGTACGTTTGATCAGCGACGCGGACTTATTGCGACCTGTTTTTAAAGGGACGTGTTCATTAATGTTGATTTTACTGATATGCTGTTGATATATAATCAATTCGCACAATATGATCACGCTTGTTAATTTCCACTGAATGGGTAAGCAGACGTGGTTGGTACCTAGTAAACATACATAAAGTCGCGCCTTCACATTACGTCAATCCACATTTCATTCCATGTAATAGAGAGCCAGCATAGTTACGGGTCGTCAGAAACCCGAAATTCTGACAACCAATCTTACCAAGGGGTATCGTATTACCCAGTAACTGGGTTGTGGAGGTCAGATAGGCATTCGCTCCATGTAAAATACTGGTATTTAGCTGCATCTGGTTAGACTGGAAGCAGACCCCAACATAGTTGGGAAAAGGCTAGGCTGATGATAAAGGGCAAGCCTTTATAGCACTTTTTTCGACCCGGGGATCTAACCTAGTACCCGACGCTCAAGAGTCGTCCTTGTGACCACTAGACCAATGAGGCAGTCGCGCTATCAAAAAATAACCATCGAAATATTTCGATCGAATGAAAGATCACACATAAGTATCGTACACGATGGATCGTGTACGATAATGACGTATACGATAGAATCGTATCGTACTCGTACTAATTTCATCACCTTTGATTACTGATGCGATATTATTTACCGTCCATTTGTAATAATCCGTTGAGATCTCGTTATTTTTGATTCCTCGAAAACTGACCTGTGAGTTGTTGATACCTTTTTTTTTCAAGTTTATAAAAGCCGTTTCTGATGGATTGAAAAATATATTTGTAAATTACCTACTAATTGTTCCGTTACTAAAATGGTGGTGAACTAATCTTGTGCAAATCAAAACTTTAAAAATTATAACATCGCAACTAGCTTTTGCCTGCGGCTTCGGCCGTGTGATGTCGGAAATTATCCCACGGGAACAAAATATATAAATGGTGTTATAAACTATCCAAGTGGCAAACATACAAACAAATATACAAACTTTTACATTAAGTAACATTAAGCAGGATAACTTAAGACGATCTCAACATAGTCATTTACGCCACTTTAAAAAACATAAAAGTTTTATATTATTCCTCAGTTAAGCCAACAGTACCTACCGACAACAGTACCTACCGACAACAGTCCCTCCTGCCCTGCCCCGTACACGTGACGTCACTACACAGAGCACAGCACGCAGTAAATTCGCGCGTATTTGTTGCGTGTGTTGACGTGACCGGATTGTTCAGTGATTGTATCACTGCACTCTGTAGCGCTGTACACCTAGCGGTGCGACTACTGATTAGCTGTTTTACTGCATTGTAGGTACTCTGTGGAAATATAACCGAGCCTACTGTGCACCTTTACATACTGACCCTGATACCTACTCAACTTCAGTAAACCACCCGCGAGTGAACCTGGCTCCTCGCTGGAATGCGACTTCTAATGATTTTAATGATTTTAAACTGAAGGTCACGTATAAACAAGTAATGTTTATGATTTGGAAAAATACGTTTTCAATTTGTTTACGTGTTCTTAGTAAATTAATATTTGAATATTTTTTATTACTTCTGTTTATATTATTACATAGTGTAATTAATTTGTAAAATTATGTCTAACGCGGATAAAAAACTGACAATCACGCAAAAACTATCAAAGCTTATTTTTATGAAACCTTCAACATTTTAAAGATAATTTGATTTTTTATCTTACCTATAGTCTACGTGGTTTAATATATAACCTTTTGTTTTATTTTTATTAAATTACGCAAGACTTAAAAAAAAACAAATGAAACGCGGCCTCACCTCTTCAATAAACTCATACAATTGTTATTTTATTCTCGCGACATCCGTCAACAGTCACCGACACACATCAAACATGAGTATTACAAACAACAGCCAGTGTCCGTGTCCATATGTCCAGTGTCCAGTGGTGGACAGTGGACAGTGGACAGTGGACAGTGCACCACCCACATCGGAACAAGCCTGTTTATTTTCTTTATTTGTGCGTGGATTGTTTGCGTCATTGCGTTTGAACACCGGTTGTGTACTTTAGAAGGTTCTGATACTGATGTACAGCGGTGGGCTGTGATTGTAAATCACTTGCTATAGCCCGTGGTTTTACTTGCTTCGTAAGAAAACTAGTCATTTATTCGAATAAAAGAAATCTGTTTATAAATCCAGAACATGATCCAGGTACCAGCGTGCCAAAAAAGTCATCCAAATCCTGCCCTCCGATACAGCGTGACAGCAGTATCGACAGCATTTTATTGAAAAAATAAGTTCAAAAATTAAAATCTGACTACTGACAAATCACGCTCTAAAAAGTATGAAACAAGAAAATATTCTCATCTGAAATTTTAAAAGACAGACAAATTAAAAATCCAGAATTACACGTGATCTGTTCAATTTATGCCCTAACATAACGTGTGACTCCGGATTTTTCACATTAAAGTTAAACTTTGCCCGGTTTCTGAGGTTTTCAAACGGAGTTTACCTATCCATTCGATAGTGATTATTGGTTCGATATCGTTTTTCTGTGGAAGAATTGAATTACTATCGAGGGTTTATCTGAGGACATCAAAAAACTGAGCATAACAAAGGAATTCGCTTAAATAGATAATTTTGTCGAAGCAATAGCTACTGAGTGTTTAAACTTCAGAAACCGGGCATAAGTGTGCTGCAAATAATTTGAGATGTGATTCTTTAAATATTTTTGTTAGCATTTTATGTGCTTATAATAAATGAATATTACACTAATCTGTGCTTCTTCGTACATAACATACCTTAAAACTTTCACACATAGCATAACAGAAATTGCTATGCACAAATAAATGATGTATATTTATTTATTTTGCTGTAAGTCTATCTAACAATATACTCAACTACACGGTTTATAAGCCCGCAAACAATCTCGTGGAGCGCATTACGGAGACCCAATAGAGTAGGCCTATGAAGTTCGTTTAAATTTCAAAAGTAAAAACTTATTCATATTTTCACATTTATTCACACTTTTTAAAAGTTTTCCTGAAATAATTATACTTTAAACCAAGTAAGTATTGATAATAACAAGATTCATAGTCATTTACATTTTATGAAGCTCGTGGCTAAGTAAAAACAGCCGCACGGGTCGATCCATCAGGTTAAGCTACGCTTGCCGGGGTTGGTCAGTGGATGGGTGACCATCTTTACATACCGAGACTCCTCCGTGCCTCGGAAAGCACGTTAAGTCGTTGGTCCCGGCTGTCATTCGTGGATCTTTGACAGTCGTTACGGGTCGTCAGAAGCCCGAAAGTCTGACAACCAGTCTTACCAAGGGGTATCGTATTACCCAGTTACTGGGTTGTGGAGGTCAGATAGGCAGTCGCTCCATGTAAAATAATGGTATTCAGCTGCATCCGGTTAGACTGGAAGCCGACCCCAACATGGTTGGGAAAAGGCTAGGCAGATTGATTACATTTTATGAAGCCTTTTTCATCGGAACCCGGCTGAATGGCGTTAAGTACTGAAGTAATAACTTCTGTTGGTATTTATGCTTTATGGATACAACACCGAATGAATATTAACGTGTTTAATTTCAATAATGACACATTTTGATTAATGGGTCTATAATTCTGTAAATATTGTTTTAATATGAGTTTCCTGAAAGCTTTTTCAATTGAATCCGTTCATGCCACGTCGATTGATTCTACATAACACACTTTATTGTACTTGTACAGAAAGGAATAAAATGAGGCAACTATAATATAAGTAGGTAATATAGGAAGGTAAAAACAACAGTAATGATAGAACGCCTTTTTCTTTTGGGCGTAAGTAGAAAATATAGAACACCTCGTACTAGTTTTGTATAAATTGAGAAATGTATTAACAGAGAGTCCTGGCACCCATAACACAAGTTGAATCTTAGTTTGGGTGCCAGTGGTTCATCAGTGATTTATGCAAGAATATTGCCATAAAATTAACTCATTGCCACAAATTGTAAAATTGGATTATTTATTTATTCATTATTTTATTTTACCTCGTGCTTCGATCCTATACATAGGTACCTATTTTTTGTTTCGTTTACGTTCCTACTTCGTAGTAATGTAATCTGTTAGGAAGACCCATTTTGGTCATAAACTCAAACACATTATTTTTTGTCTCTTTCTTTTTTTTCTGCCTGTAAAAGATAGCGTAGGGTCCTATAGTAACCTCGATCCCCAGGTTGGGCAGTATCATTGTAGCATCATGCAGACCGGAGTCTGGATTTGTGCCGGTTGAAGGTTCGTTCCCTATTATATGAGACTTAAACATAATTGGCGTAATGTGGTTGATGAAGCTACCTCCTATAAGCCACCAGCTGCCACCACCAACCGCTACACGGTCGTGATGTTAAGTAATGCCCCATGGCTCTGCGACCACTAACCACTACACCGCCGTGACGATGACGTTAAGTAATGCCCCATGGCTCTTTTTAGTAGAAAATCCCAGTTACTGGTAAACTCAACCTCACTATGTCTTTATACAGGGTGTAAGTGTAAACAGTGGCAATCTTTTAAGGGGTCATTGTACTCATCATTATGAACAACTTTTACTATGGGACCAAACCTGAAATCGCGAAAATAAATCAGCCGTTCCCTACACTTTGACGAATTATGCGAACATAAACGTTCTGAACAGCTGGTTTTATTTTCGCGATTTTAGGTTTGGTCCCATATTAAAAGTTGTTCATAATGACGAGTACAATGATCCCTTAAAAGATTGCCACTGTTTACACATACACTCTGTATTATCTTTCTCATTTCACCTGTTCATCAAATTTACATTCACAATAAGTCTTTCCAACAATGGAGAACGTAGAAATTTGATAGCAAGTGAGCGAGAGAGCAATACCTACATAAATGTCATTCGTGCTCGCGTTGCCGGCCCTTTGACGTCCGCCAAAAAACCGCCAATTTGGGGATCACCAGGCAAGGCAAGCGGCAACGTCAACGGCAAGGGAAGCGACCTGTTTACACAATCGCGTTGCCCATTTTATTTCCCATTTCCTTGCAAGTTGCCGTGGACATGGGCTGAATGTAAACGGGGTATTACTCAACAGTGACAATAGAAGGAAAAATAGTACACACATTCCACCGCAGCTTGGCTACCGCTGCCGCTGTACCTACCCGTATCTGTACAGTGGTGGTGGCACCGCCGCGCGCCGCACCTGCTGCGCTCAGGTATTTAGCGAGCATTCCAATCATAACTTAGTTATAACCGTGTACTTGTGTACTAATGTATTTGTGTATTCGTGTACTATTTGAGTATTGATGTCGGTATCAGTACCGATATACACAATAGTGGTGGGGTATTAGATTTTGCTTGTTGTATTGTAAATTGAGGAGGAGTTATTTTCTTATTATAAACTAGCTTTTGTCAGCGGCTTCGCCCGCGTGGATGTCGGAAAATATCCAACGGGGACGTACTACCGGGAATTCCTTCCTTATTCCTTGTCTACATTATAAAGGGAACCTCTATATAAAATTTCTGCTTTCTAGGTCCAAGGGTTAAGGCTGGGCGTTGATGAGTCAGTCAATCAGTCAGTCAGGACTTCTCTTTTTATTTATGTAGATAGATAAGCTTGTTGTAAGAGGGTTCACCTAGAAAACTGACATAGCTTGCAAAGTAAGCAAACTGAAGTGGCAGTGGGCTGGCCATGTTGTCGAAGGACCGATGGCTGGTGGAGCAGACGAGTCCTGGAGTGGAGACCGCGTATCGGCAAGCATTGTGTGGGACGACCTTAAGAAGGTGGCTGAGACAGACTGGATGCGGAAGGCGGAGGACAGGGTGTTGTGGCGCAGCCTGGGGGAGGCCTATGTCTAGCTGTGGACTGCGATGGGCTGAGTTGATGGATTTTGATTGATCTAGAAAACATACGGCGCAGTGACTGAGCGATTTTTTCTCTTGGACGCTAAACCTGACTGTGACGTGTTCGTGGATGAATGGAAGACGGTCATGTCAGATGTGACATGATCGTGATCGTGTGATCGTGTGTCTGGTGTGTAGATGAGTGTATGAATTTTGTCTGGTTTTCTGCATCTAATGAAATTGGCGGAAAGCTTATGGGTAGTGCCGACACAAGTAAAAACTGGCCAAGTGCGAGTCGGACTCCCACACAAAGGGTTCCGTAACATATATATTTAACAATCGCAAAGATAACTTTGTATTTAATGATGATACTGTGAATTACAAGGTTATCTTTTGCAGTTGCCGAAAATCACCCATAATTAAACAAAATACCTTAAGAGTCGGCGTTTTTAACCGACTTCAAAAAAGGAGGTTCTGTATTCCACCCGTATGTATGTATGTATGTTTGTTTGTACGCAATTTTCTCAAAAACGAATGAACCAATTTTGATGATTATTTCACTAACGTGATCTACATACTTTCAGGAAGGTTTTAGTATATAGTTAATTATGTAATTATTCTTATGTACAAAGTTATATGCATAAATGCACTGTATCTCCGGCATTTCTAAGCGGATTTTGATGATTCTTCTTTTGATTCGACTAGGGCTTACCTACTTATGTAATTGTATATTCAACTAAAAATGGAAAAGTAAATTAACTTTAAAAAAAGTAAAAACCGACTTCAAAATTCTTTAATTTTTTTCTAAAATGATAATATTATTGTGTGGAGATGGGGACCCTCGTTAATTTTTAACTTAATTTTATTTTTATTATTTGTTGTTGTAGCCGGAATAGAAATACACAATCTGTGAAAATTTCAACTGTCTTCCTATTACGGTTCATGAGATTACCATAGACCACAGAACAGATTTATCTGACGGACGGACCGACAGCGGAGGCAGTAGTAGTGTTCCGTTTGGCATCGGGTACAGAACCCTAACAACTTAAAACTAAAACATGCTTCCACTGCTGGCCAAGCGCAACACGTCATACTCATAGCTACATAAATGTATACTGTTAACATTAGCATGTCGGTGACGCGAACTCATAACATTTTCCCTTCAAAAAAGATAAATAAAATTGGCTGATGCGCTTTGTGTCGCGAGTTCGGAACTTCGGACATTCGTTAAAATTTAATCCAGTTTTATTTTAACACTTTCGCGGGCGCCTGACGTCTATAGATGTCATAACAATAAAATTTCTATTGAAACAAAATGCAGTTTTCCGATTCGATCACGCGTCGCAATATGGTTCCAAAACACTTAACATTTTGTGAGAAAAAGAAACATCATATTTTGTAAGGTGCTTAACCTCTCCCTCCTTCTCGTGTCCACTACTGTCCAACTGTCTTTCTGACGTCACATTTCAACCTACCCTCTCTCGAGATGTACTTCCCTTCAGAATACTCCGTCTTGACAGCTGTGCGTCAGGCGAGCTGGCCTGTTATTACGTTAGAGGTTGTGGACATAAAACTCACAGGAGGTAGCGGGAGCGATCAAGAAGCACCTCTATGGATTAAGGCGAAAGCGCCACGAAATCCAACATTTTCTTACGTTCTTTACAATTTGCAGGTTAGTGTCAGATTGTATGTTGATCAAAATATGATTGAGAACATTTGAATTTCGCGGGCTACTTTAGTGCCGTAAAACATAGTGATCTTCCCGGTTTTAGTGACTAAAAATCTATGATACCTTGGATGTCACTCTACGCCTGTATTACGCCTCGAAACAGAAGGTTCATTTTGCCAATAAGGGCAAGTCTACTGCATTCAGTAATCGGACATAATAAATTCGGGATACGTTGACGCTTTGACCTCGATATAATAAACTAGCTGCGCCCCGGGGTTTTACCCGCTTATATCGAAATAAAAAGTAGCCTATGTGTTAATCCAGGGTCTAAGCTATCTACATACCAAATTTTATCCAAATCAGTCCAGTCGTTTGAGTGTGAAGAAGTAACAAACATGCAACTATACACACACTCACAAACTTTCGCCTTTATAGGTAATTATTAAGTGGGGTAAAAATAATAACACTTTTGTATTATTGCCCCACTACAGGGCAAAGGCTTCTTCTCATTCAGAGAAGACCTAAGCATTGACCGCCACGCTTGCTCAACACGGGTTCGCGTTTTCAGACTTGACTTTTATTGGATTTTTAAGTCCAGGTTTCCTCACGATGTTTTCCGTCACTGATGTCTGTGATGTCCTAGATAATCTTCACCTCGCTATATATTTAGAAAGAAAGAAAGAAAAATATTTTATTTGGGACACGCACAGGAAATGCAGTTAAAAAAGAGCATATAAAAGTAACAAAATAAACATTAAAAAACAAAAAAAAAAAAAAAGATATCAGACTAAAAAAAGAGACCTGTGCGAGGCCAAAAAGGCTCCCATCTCAGCATAAAGCTGCGATATTTAAAAAAATAAATACCGCAACGCAATTATTTGGGAAATCTCTACTTTCAATGCTCTCCACCTCTTATGAAATGTTGCTACCTTTAATAATACTATACCGTTTCACTCGCTCCAGTGACTCGCCAGCGTGTCGCCATCTAGGACACGACACATGCTGTCCGAATCCCTAAGATTTACCTGATATACAGACACGTATGGTCCAAACACACACACACACACACAAAGCCAGTTCACACGTAATTTTGAGGGGAATTAGGAGGGCTTGCTTTGGAGCTGAATTGTGTCTATAACGGGTGTAAAAAGAGGCTTAATGAAGCCGACAGTCACTTGTTTTCCCGTCATTGTGATATTGTTGCGACGAAGTTCCACTTCCATAGCGCTCTATCGTAGACAGCTATTTTTCACAACAAAAATAGTTTCCCAGCAATGATCTTCGCTCAATATTACTTAGTTTGATGTACAGAATGCATCATAATGGCTACGTAAAGGGTCTCGTTATACTCTGTATACATACATTATCTATGAGTCTATGTGAGTGTTTGGCTGCAGTTTTAGGACGACATATTATAGAATTGATGTTGGTGCGAGCCATAGTAACCACGGAAGTATAGGATTTAATTCACTATTATTTGCATTTTTAACGCCCTTTCTTAGGTTTCTGTGAAGATTACGAATACGTTAAACTGATGGGCACAGTCTTCTATGGCTTAAGGTGGAACTAGTCGATAATTTTTCCATACAAATTTCGGGAGGGTATTACTGGAGTAACTTCTGCAAAATCTTTTTCTTCTTACAAAAAGAGTTCTCAAACCGAAATCGTAATCAGAAATAGTTTACTATCAGGGCATAGAAATATTTTGCATAATAAAAAGCCATAAAAAAAATATAAGCCAACAAAGATTCGTTGGCACCGACAAAATTCAACTATCGAAGAGTTCAATAAACTTTATTGGTATTTGATTTATGCAGCAGTTGCTTCATAAAACTTGATTTTCCAAAGGACTTATCGTAAATTTTTATACGCTCATTTCACTATTACTAATTTTACTTTACTACTACTAACTATTTTACTAGCGTCTAACTGCTCATTAATGATGCTATCTCTGTCGGACACAATGTCAGGTGAGACAGCCAACCCCACCAATGAGTTCGAGCCCGCGACTAGTTCAACCTTAAGAGTGCAATGACCGAAATTCATCTATAAAACGATTATTTGTAATGTTGCCTCACACTTAGATAATAAAGTTATCAAAAGAGCTTACGTACCTACCTACCTAAACTCGACGTCGTATTCGGATATCTATGGTCGTGTTATTGGTCGATGTATTTACGTTAATTTGTTTCAGAGGGCAGCGAACCATTTCGCTGCACTCAGTCCATCAGCTACTGTTCCAGTACGATTCGAAGCTGACTTGAATTAATCACAATTGAACATCAGCTGCATTGTTATTTTCTATATCCTCGTTTTATATGTATTCCTAAAGAGCAGTGGTGGCCCAGTGGTAACGGCCCCGACTTACGAGAGAGGTAGTGAGTTCGAACCTAGCTAGGCGATTTACTTTGTGTAAATATTTTTATCACAGAGCAGTCTCAAAAACGGTGTAGAAAAACATCGTGAGGAAACCGGCATGTCCTAGAACCAAAAATTCGAAGACATGTGACATCTACCAACTTACACTGAGCCCGCGTGGTAGATTACAGCCCAGTCTCTCCCACAGAGAGGAGGCCTGTGTCCCAGCAGTGATTATGTACGTATGTATCGCACAACATCCTTTTTTTAACCGACTTCAAAAAAGGAGGTGCTGTATTCAACCCGTATGTATGTATGTATGTTTGTTTGTCCGCGATTTGCTAAAAAACTAATGAAAAAATTTTGATGATTCTTGCACTAGCGTGATCTACATACTTTCAGAAAGGTTTTAGTATATAATAAATTATGTAATTATTCTTATGTACGAAGTTATATGCATAAATGCAATGTATCTCCGGCATTTCCAAGCGGATTTTGATGATTCTTCTTTTCGTTCGTCTTGGCCTTACCTAATTATGTAATTGTATATTCAAGTAAAAATGGAAAAATTAATTTACTTTAAAAAAAGTAAAAACCGACTTCAAAACCAAAAACGAATAAAATAACTTTCATAAAACACTTAACAGCTCCTGAAGTCGGTGTCTTCAATTCTTCAATGCACTCTAGATTGACACCCGATTTCAAAAGCTATTGAGTGTTTTATGAAAGTTATTTTATTCGTTTTTGGAATGAAGTCGGTTTTTACTTTTTTTAAAGTAAATTTATTTTTCCATTTTTAGTTGTAAATTTATTTTTGATCGTGGAGAAATGCTCATGCATTCTGCACTACCACGGGGAGATAGTGCAGTTATGTGTACACCGTAACACAAACTAATCAAATCCCTCAATCCTACCGCAGAGCGTGAAGTGATCGTATCTACGATTGACACAGAATAGATAGCGTACAGAAGACCAGCAGCAAACAGTGAGTGAAAACCGGCGCACGCACACATATAGATACCTACTTACGAACGGCGAAACTCAACGAATGCCAGTCGCGGCTTGCACTCGTTAACAGGCAGCGTCATTATTGTGGGGACCCCTCAAGTTTTAAAATATCAATCAATCTGCCTAGCCTTTTCCCAACTATGTTGGGGTCGGCTTCCAGTCTAACTGGATGCAGCTGAATACCAGTACTTTACATGGAGCGACTGCCTATATGACCTCCACAACCCATTAACTGCGTAATACGATACCCCTTGGTAAGACTGGTTGTCAGACTTTCGGGTTTCTGACGACCCGTAACGACTGTCAAAGATCCTTGAATGACAGCCGGAACCAACGGCTTAACGTACTTTCTAAAGCACGCTTTCAGGACCCCTCAAGTTTTAAAATGTAATAATACATTTAATTTGTTATGGTTATCTAAACAATACCTTGAAAAAGTGCATTTTTTGATGTGGATTAAAATCTACGCAACGCCCGACGTTGCCATTCTTTCGGCAGAAACTTTGATAATAACATAAAATTGTGAAGTTTGTAATTTCTAAAATAGTAATATTTTTCTGGGAATTGAACCTTCAAACGTGTCACCTTCAAGCAATCTTAAAACCTCCGAGCTAACTAGACTGAGAAACACGTTACATAAATGTTCTTATAAATCTTTGCTTGTCGACTACTCGTATACATAATATTATAGAAAGTTTTTGTAAAACCTCCGAGCTAACTAGACTGAGAAACACGTTACATAAATGTTCTTATAAATCTTTGCTTGTCGACTACTCGTATACATAATATTATAGAAAGTTTTTGTAAAACCTCCGAGCTAACTAGACTGAGAAACACGTTACATAAATGTTCTTATAAATCTTTGCTTGTCGACTACTCGTATACATAATATTATAGAAAGTTTTTGTAAAACCTCCGAGCTAACTAGACTGATAAACACGTTACATAAATGTTCTTATAAATCTTTGCTTGTCGACTACTCGTATACATAATATTATAGAAAGTTTTTGTAAAACCTCCGAGCTAACTAGACTGAGAAACACGTTACATAAATGTTCTTATAAATCTTTGCTTGTCGACTACTCGTATACATAATATTATAGAAAGTTTTTGTAAAACCTCCGAGCTAACTAGACTGAGAAACACGTTACATAAATGTTCTTATAAATCTTTGCTTGTCGACTACTCGTATACATAATATTATAGAAAGTTTTTGTAAAACCTCCGAGCTAACTAGACTGAGAAACACGTTACATAAATGTTCTTATAAATCTTTGCTTGTCGACTACTCGTATACATAATATTATAGAAAGTTTTTGTAAAACCTCCGAGCTAACTAGACTGATAAACACGTTACATAAATGTTCTTATAAATCTTTGCTTGTCGACTACTCGTATACATAATATTATAGAAAGTTTTTGTAAAACCTCCGAGCTAACTAGACTGATAAACACGATACATAAATGTTCTTATAAATCTTTGCTTGTCGACTACTCGTATACATAATATTATAGAAAGTTTTTGTAAAACCTCCGAGCTAACTAGACTGAGAAACACGTTACATAAATGTTCTTATAAATCTTTGCTTGTCGACTACTCGTATACATAATATTATAGAAAGTTTTTGTAAAACCTCCGAGCTAACTAGACTGAGAAACACGTTACATAAATGTTCTTATAAATCTTTGCTTGTCGACTACTCGTATACATAATATTATAGAAAGTTTTTGTAAAACCTCCGAGCTAACTAGACTGATAAACACGTTACATAAATGTTCTTATAAATCTTTGCTTGTCGACTACTCGTATACATAATATTATAGAAAGTTTTTGTAAAACCTCCGAGCTAACTAGACTGATAAACACGATACATAAATGTTCTTATAAATCTTTGCTTGTCGACTACTCGTATACATAATATTATAGAAAGTTTTTGTAAAACCTCCGAGCTAACTAGACTGATAAACACGTTACATAAATGTTCTTATAAATCTTTGCTTGTCGACTACTCGTATACATAATATTATAGAAAGTTTTTGTAAAACCTCCGAGCTAACTAGACTGAGAAACACGTTACATAAATGTTCTTATAAATCTTTGCTTGTCGACTACTCGTATACATAATATTATAGAAAGTTTTTGTAAAACCTCCGAGCTAACTAGACTGATAAACACGTTACATAAATGTTCTTATAAATCTTTGCTTGTCGACTACTCGTATACATAATATTATAGAAAGTTTTTGTAAAACCTCCGAGCTAACTAGACTGATAAACACGTTACATAAATGTTCTTATAAATCTTTGCTTGTCGACTACTCGTATACATAATATTATAGAAAGTTTTTGTAAAACCTCCGAGCTAACTAGACTGAGAAACACGTTACATAAATGTTCTTATAAATCTTTGCTTGTCGACTACTCGTATACATAATATTATAGAAAGTTTTTGTAAAACCTCCGAGCTAACTAGACTGAGAAACACGTTACATAAATGTTCTTATAAATCTTTGCTTGTCGACTACTCGTATACATAATATTATAGAAAGTTTTTGTAAAACCTCCGAGCTAACTAGACTGAGAAACACGTTACATAAATGTTCTTATAAATCTTTGCTTGTCGACTACTCGTATACATAATATTATAGAAAGTTTTTGTAAAACCTCCGAGCTAACTAGACTGAGAAACACGTTACATAAATGTTCTTATAAATCTTTGCTTGTCGACTACTCGTATACATAATATTATAGAAAGTTTTTGTAAAACCTCCGAGCTAACTAGACTGAGAAACACGTTACATAAATGTTCTTATAAATCTTTGCTTGTCGACTACTCGTATACATAATATTATAGAAAGTTTTTGTAAAACCTCCGAGCTAACTAGACTGATAAACACGTTACATAAATGTTCTTATAAATCTTTGCTTGTCGACTACTCGTATACATAATATTATAGAAAGTTTTTGTAAAACCTCCGAGCTAACTAGACTGAGAAACACGTTACATAAATGTTCTTATAAATCTTTGCTTGTCGACTACTCGTATACATAATATTATAGAAAGTTTTTGTAAAACCTCCGAGCTAACTAGACTGAGAAACACGTTACATAAATGTTCTTATAAATCTTTGCTTGTCGACTACTCGTATACATAATATTATAGAAAGTTTTTGTAAAACCTCCGAGCTAACTAGACTGATAAACACGTTACATAAATGTTCTTATAAATCTTTGCTTGTCGACTACTCGTATACATAATATTATAGAAAGTTTTTGTAAAACCTCCGAGCTAACTAGACTGATAAACACGTTACATAAATGTTCTTATAAATCTTTGCTTGTCGACTACTCGTATACATAATATTATAGAAAGTTTTTGTAAAACCTCCGAGCTAACTAGACTGATAAACACGTTACATAAATGTTCTTATAAATCTTTGCTTGTCGACTACTCGTATACATAATATTATAGAAAGTTTTTGTAAAACCTCCGAGCTAACTAGACTGAGAAACACGTTACATAAATGTTCTTATAAATCTTTGCTTGTCGACTACTCGTATACATAATATTATAGAAAGTTTTTGTAAAACCTCCGAGCTAACTAGACTGATAAACACGTTACATAAATGTTCTTATAAATCTTTGCTTGTCGACTACTCGTATACATAATATTATAGAAAGTTTTTGTAAAACCTCCGAGCTAACTAGACTGATAAACACGTTACATAAATGTTCTTATAAATCTTTGCTTGTCGACTACTCGTATACATAATATTATAGAAAGTTTTTGTAAAACCTCCGAGCTAACTAGACTGATAAACACGTTACATAAATGTTCTTATAAATCTTTGCTTGTCGACTACTCGTATACATAATATTATAGAAAGTTTTTGTAAAACCTCCGAGCTAACTAGACTGATAAACACGTTACATAAATGTTCTTATAAATCTTTGCTTGTCGACTACTCGTATACATAATATTATAGAAAGTTTTTGTAAAACCTCCGAGCTAACTAGACTGATAAACACGTTACATAAATGTTCTTATAAATCTTTGCTTGTCGACTACTCGTATACATAGGTAATATTATAGAAAGTTTTTGTAAAACACAAAAACCTATTATTTCGGATTTGATCTTGCGTGTCTTTTGCTGGAGAACCAAGTTGATGAAGCTGTGTTTACATTGACGTGTGTTTTTGTGTGCGTGCATTTTGAGCCAGCCTTCTGTAGTTATTTATTCTGTGGCGATGATCCGCCGCCACTAAGTCCTCAGTAGGCAACAATGGCTCGCCAGCTATTGTCTGCAATATTGTTCAAATTAATTGGCGACTTCGAGTGCCAGCCGCTGAGCAGCCGAGTACACAATGTGTGGATCGGTTTGTAGCTGCTCTATGTGATGACGAACTGGCTTGAAACGTCGTGGTATCCGTGAACTTGCTTGTCTCAGACTTTGAAAGTCGGTCCGAAGCTTCCAACAGAGCAGGTTCATAGTTTAAAACTTATTAAGGACTAGCTTCTGCCCGCGACTTCGTTTACATTTGGAAGTCGATATAATACAGCCCAAGTTACTCGCTGATAATGTAGTTTTCTATAAGCGAAAGAATTTTTAAAATCGAGTATTGAGTTTATGCACATCAAACATACCTACATACAAAAAAAATCTCTTTATAATATTATATAGATACTTAGATTACCTACGACACCAACGTCCATAGATTCAGTAATAAAAGCCCAATATCTAACTTATCTTCCTCTCACTCCTGACGTGCTTCTTACTTTTTGCCTCAATTTTAGACCAGTGAGTGTGTTATCATATTTTGCTTTACCTACCAATAGTCAGCAGAGCTAGGAAAAAGCACCTATTGTAATAAATGTTTTATCTATCTATATATGTATCTATAGCTAGACAGTTAGAATGTGCTTTATTGTACACTAAAAGTTATAAAACTGCTTCTACTTTTATATGCGAAACTTTTAATGTTAAGGGTACAACGGCAGCAATACACTTCACTTCAGCAAAACTGGATCCCTCACTAGGAAACATCTTAAACACTGCTACAACCTGCCAATATTCAAGGTACACACGGCTACATATCAAGCTATACATTTCCAATATAAGCTGATCTCGCATTGTAAAGGATTAAGAACAATGAGAGGTCGGCTTATACTGGAAATATAAAATAACAAGACGAAACCCAATCCCCAATAGTAGCTCTAACTACTAACCAGAATGCAACACGATCGCTCATCTTCCACCAGCCACTATACGCCACTACACGCCACTGCACGCCACTACATGCCACTACACGCCAACTTAGTTCGGATCGCGTCAATCAGTATTAACTACAGAGGTAGTCACTCGGGGACTACTGCATGCAAATATTCTAATAGGGTATTGTAGACGATGTTGTAATATTGAATTGCTGTTTCCAGCGAACTTATACCAGGCGCCTTGTTCAATAGTCTACAGCCAAAGATATAGACAAACGCATTTTATAACAAAACTATTTTATTAACAAAACTCATATCAGACTCAAAGCATTTATATCAAATAAACCAATTACAGGCACTTTTGAATTGTCAAGGGGTGAGTCAGTCAGAAAGATGAAGCTAGTTGCCCATTCCAAAGCGTAGTACTTAGGTTCCTATGGAGAAGAACAGGCAAGAAATTCCACGGACACGGCGAATTTATGCATTTCGATTCGCCTTGACTCGGATTTGTATATATCCCTTAATTTTGTAAAGGATTTGTACCCGCAACCTCTCAGCTACTCTGCCAGCCGAGGTACTTACAAGTGTTTCAGTTTGTTATAAAATTAACACCGTTCAAGACCCAGCTACTATCTAAGTAGTTTTATTATTCATATAAACACGTACAATTGTATATAATGTACTACTGTGTATGTGTAACAAACCACTAACGCATAGCTTTAGTCAAAGATCAAAGTACGCCACAACGATGACGTCACCAAATCACTACGCCATTACGACACTGAACCGGTGTGCAGTAACCACATAGTTAGCAAAGTGCAGCCCAACTAAGTAAGACTTGTTTGATGCCAACGACGAGTACTACGGTTATCGATTACACTGCCGGAAATTGGGGAGCTCTGATATTAGTATTTGAAGTCTCACTTAGAATTGGAACATTTCCTTCATGCTAAAACTTGATTTACGGAAGACCGAACAAATCTGTCATAAGTAAATCTGAATATTTTATCAAATCTGGGGTGCACGGCTCTTGTTATCCACCTCTATCGACATACTTTAAAGATTTTATTGTATTTGTCATAAGATGTGGATAAAACAAAGAAAACAACTGACCCTCCATGATTTTCGATTGTTTTACTTGTCAAAGATCCGCGCTCGCACCGCTGCGCTGCTGTCTAACTGTATTCAGAATACTTCGAGTCTTACCACAAAAAGTTAGACACTTGTTCAATGCTTGTCTAATGTCAGTAGTACCGAATTTTAATTACTATAACGTCGAACGAATCCCTTGTTTGTTCTTTGCAGGATTGGTCGATACGAAAAACAGTCAGCATGTAAGCAGATTTGAGTTATCGACATTCCGATACTAAAATATCTGTAGGTACGCCGTTACGCATCACTTTCCGTTATGATGACGACTTACCTACATCACTCTTCTATCGCTTTTCTACCACGAAGCGAAGAAGTTGAATTATCAAACATTTTGGAAATTTCTGAGTGATTCCGGTATCTACTTAAAGTAATTTAATGTACGGCTTTATTTTATTATTAGCATTCAAATGCTTAGTGCTGGTTTCACTACCATGGCCACAGAAAACTATTTTTTTAAATTACTTCATTACATTACTTCAAAAATACGCCATATAATGTTTCCAATCACTATAACTGCACAATGTGCAACAAAATCACAACACACTACGCGGAACCGTCGAAACATCGATACGCCAATACGCTAATCCGTCACTCCACATCTTCATAACAATACCTTTCCGTGTTCACTTCAGTTAACATACACGACTCGTGTTACCCACATAGTTAGTGAACTGCATTTCAACTAAGTTTGGAGCGACTTAACTTCTACTTTGGACTTCGATTATCGACTCCCACCCCTTTATTTAAGACGAAGTTGTCTTGTCTTTAAGATTTTCTTGTGAAGGGTGAGAATGTACGCAGGTTGTAGTTAGAAAGCTTGGAGATTAATTAGAAAAGATGATCGATTCAATGTATAGGTACTCGTATCGTCTGTAGGAGTGTAGTTTAAAATTACATTCCATATAAAAAACTTTTTCACAAAAAGATACAACCGACTTCCAAAAATAACACTACAAAGTGAAAAATAACTTAACTTTCAGAAGTCGGTGGCAAAAAACGAAAATACATTTAACCAGACACCGACTTCCGTAAGTAATTAAAGTTAATTTTTTCACTTTGTAATGTTGTTTTTGGAAGTCGGTTGTATTTTTTTGTAAAAAGTTTTTTGATTGAAAAGGTTCTTGAATTCTTGAAAACGTTTTGAATAACTAGTGCCCTCACTCATTCAGTCCTTTCAATATTATTTTTTCATAATCCAAAGTGAATTGAATGAATTAGCCTAGCGGCTGCGGTTTTACTCGAATTTGCGAACTAGCGATCGATGGTTTTTGTTTTGTATTCGAGTGTTACTATAATTATAATTATTAGGTTGGGGAAAAAGTCTTTTCGCATTATAGTATGTATGAACTTAAAATAAAATATCTTTGGTATATAATATATTTAATAAAATATATTAATATATAAATATATTAAAATAAAATATATTTGTATCTGGCTGGTTTTGGTAACATTGAAAGTTTAAATTTGAAAGAACATAATTCCAAATTCAAATTAGGAAAAAGTGTGATTTTCATTTGTTTTTCGTACTGTTAAGATGAGTGAATCTAATGAAGAAATTCGATACGTTTTAAAAGTTTACTACAAAAAAAGGTAAAAATGCAACGCAAGCCGCGAAAAAAATTTGCGATGTTTATGGACCCAGTGCAGTATCTGTGAGAGTAGCACAAATTTGTTTTAAGCGTTTTCAATCCGGAAATTTTGATGCCAAAGATGCACGACGCTCTGGTCGCCCTATCACGGATAAAATGGATGCCATTTTTGAAAAAGTGGAGCAAGATCGGCATATCAGTAGTTACAACGTAGCTGCAGGACTGGGAATTGACCACAAAACAGTTTTGGCTCATTTGAAAAAAACTAGGTACACAAAAAAGCTCCATATTTGGGTACCTCACGAGCTCACTGAAAGAAACCTAATGAACCGTGTACTCATTTGTGATTCTTTATTACGACGTAATGAAACCGAACCATTTTTGAAGAAGCTACTAACTGGAGATGAAAAGTGGATCACGTACGACAAGAACGTGCGAAAAAGGTCGTGGTCAAAGGCCGGTCAGGCTTCACAGACTGTGGCGAAACCCGGGTTCACTCGCAACATGGTGATGCTGTGTGTGTGGTGGGATTGGAAAGGCATTATTGATTATGAGCTGTTACCACCAGGCAGGACCATCGATTCTGAACTCTACTGCGAACAACTGATGAGATTAAAGCAAGAAGTTGAGAGAAAGCTGCCGGAATTAATCAACAGAAGGGGTGTGGTTTTTCATCATGATAACGCTAGACCTTTTTTTTTTTTTTTTTTTTTGTGGATGGGAAATCATCAAATGACTTCTCCCGCTCTGGGCAGAGCGGGAGGGCGTGTCAGACTTTTACTGACTAAAACCCACCCATGCTCCTTCAACTGCCCGTGCCAGGGCCACGGTATCTCTTTCGAACTACCCGCGACCCCGGCGGCATCGGCCCAATTGACCCCGTCACTGCTGACATCTCTTTGAGGCGCGCGTGGAGCACAACGCGCCGTCGACCCGGGCCTGTTCCTTACCGGACGGCGAGCTGCCCATTACTCGTCGTCCGCAGGATCAGGCAAATTGGCAAAGGGGCAGGATTGGCAAATAATTATTTCATACTTTGTTTTTTTTTGTTTTATAATAATAGGTAACAATCTTTGTTACTTACTAGCTTTTGCCCGCGGCTTCGCTCGCGTGGATGTCGGAAAATATACAAGGGGAACAAAAGTCCTTCTCTGTTCCTTGTTTAGATTACAAACGGAACCTCCTGTGCAAAAGTTCAGCTTCATAGATCGAAGAGTTTGGGCTGATGAGTCAGTCAGGATTTTTCTTTTAAAATATTGAGATAGCTTCTGCCCGTGACTTCGTCCGCGTGAAATTTCTTGATCCCCCGACCCACTCCGTCGAATCGCAATGTCTGACCGCGCTTATACTTTGTTTTCGCTTAGCGTTGATTCAGACTTTTTTTCTTTTTGCTCGGCACCTGAGTCCTAGGACTCTTAGGCTATAGAGCCTTTCTTAAGAATTGGGCTATCAAATGCAAAAATAATTATTAAAGTCTGCCTGGTAGTTCCAGAGATTAGCGCCGTTCAAACGAACAAAAAAAAGTGTGTGTGTCAGCTCCGACGCATGACTGGAGTTTACTCCTGTTTTTTGTGCCATCTCGAGTTTCCGACTTCCTATTTTTCAGTAATTTCTGTCGGGTTGGGTTTCTTTAATGCATCAATGCCATACAAAAAGCAATTTTAAGGCAATCGTCAGTTTAAAGGCACTCGTCGCCCCCTCTCACTTTTCTCCCTCTCTCTCTAACCCTCTCACCCCCTCCCCTTCCTCCTCTCACCTTCCCCTATCATCCCCCTCACCATCCCCTCTCACCCCCTCCTCATCCCCCTCTCCTTCTCACCCCCTCATCATATCCTTTTCCCGCTAACCTCCCGCTTCCCCATTCACCCCCTCTCACACCCTCTTTACCGCTTTGCCCTCCCACACTACCCTCGCTAACTCTTCCCCTCTCTCTCACTCCCCTCTCCATACCCTCCCCACTCACTACACCCTCCTATCTCACATTATGGTACAGTTTACGTATAATTGTATAAAACAGAAAACAGACGATGCTACTTTGGATTTTCTTTTTCTATCGAAAAAATTCAAGTAACATATGGAAGCTCCAAATGATTTAACCATACTTAGGTATACCTGCATTTGATTTTATAGGAATTTTAAAAACACAAAATTATCGATGTATTACCTTATGTTTGCAAATAATCAAATCGAAGCACGCAATCAGTATACAAGTGGCACTACAAATTCACATACAAAGGTGTGATGTGTAAGTACGTTTTCTGATCAATGTCTTTACAACATCGTCAGATACTTTTAGGACGAACCGTAAAGTATACAGCCTAGGTTTTTCATAAGTAGAACCACTTCTTTCTCGAATTCTGTATAAATGATGTACTTAAGTATATACCTTCCTACGTACCTAAGTAACAAAAAACCCCCATAATATAAGATGAAGATCGTTTTTTAACAAGGATTGATCATCAAAATTAGGTGTTTTTGTATCTAGCGAAAATTACCTCTATGTAAATTACACTTCTGTTTTTTTTTCCTTAGTACGGAGGAGTTCGTGGCTAAGTAATAACAGTCGCACGGGTCATTCCATCAGGTTAAGCTATGCATGCCGGGGTTGGTTAGTGGATGGGTGACCATCTTTACTTAACGAGACTGCTCCGTGCCTCGGAAAGCACGTTAAGCCGTCGGTCCCGGCTGTCATTCGTGGATCTTTGACAGTTGCTACGAGTCGTCAGAAGCCCGAAAGTCTGACTGGATCGTATTACCCAGTTACTGGGTGGTGGTTTGTGGAGGTCAGATAGGCAGTCGCTCCATGTAAAATACTGGTATTCAGCTGCATCCGGTTAGACTGGAAGCCGACCCCAATATAGTTAGGAAAAGGCTAGGCAGGTAGATTGATTGATTTTTTTCCTTAGTACACACGGCTACATAATATACGGCTACAGCTATAAAATCCAGTTTACACTGACCTCTCATTGTAAGGAAATCCTACACAATGCGAGATCAGCTTATACTGGAAATGTATAGCTTGATCTGTAGCCGTTCGTACCTACTCCTACGTAAGCATAACATAATAACAGCTCTATAATATCGGTAAGGAGTGTGGAGTTATGGCTAATATAAATAACATAAATACTGACATTGATAACATTACTATAGCTAATTCTCACATATGCTCACCAGAACGTTCTTCGGGTTTTGTTAGATACCCTCACATATATCTCAAATTAATCCACATAAATATCAGAAGCATTAATAAAAACTTCAATCAATTCATTACGATGCTAACTACGACTAAAATAGACTATGATGTCATTGTTTTCACGGAATGTTGGTTAATAGTTACCGGGCCACTTCCGACTCTCCAAGGTTATTCGTGTCATACCAGTCAAAATAATCCTACCCAAAATGACGGTATTGTGATTTACACAAAGAGCACCATACAATGCTCTATCGTCGAACCTCCCTATCAAGATGCCAATTGTTTGGTATGTTATATGGGCAATACGGCTATAATTTGTGTTTATCGCTCCTCATCTTTCTCAGATCTCGAAAATTTCTACAATAGTTTAGACACTTTAGTTCGACCTTTAAAACGGTTCAAAAACTTAATATTAGTCGGGGACATGAACATCGATATCAAACCGAATAATCATGACCGTCACTCACATCCCTACCTCACCCTCAGTGCCTCGCTTGGATTACTTCCGGCTCATGTACACCCTACTAGATCAGGTAACTGCCTAGACCATATTTTACTAAAAACTAAAAATACCGCTAGTGTAATTATACTTGACACCTATATAACTGATCATCTTCCTATCATCTTGTGTCTTAAAAATAACAAAAATACTGTAAAAACTCCAAATACCTTCACTTACCGTTTGAACTATTTAGCCATCAAAAGCGAACTAGACAGCACTGACTTCAGCCCTGTATTAAATGAATCTGATCCGAACCGGGCGGCCGATTTGCTCGTTGATATAATTACACTAATTTCCTCTAAACATTCACAAACTGTAAAAGTATCCAACAAAACCCGAGTTCTCAAACCATGGATGACAGCGGGTCTTGTTCGTTGTATCCAAAACCGCGATAACCTTCACCAAAAATCGACCTCGTCACCCGGTAATGATATATTAAAAACTACCTATACGCGTTACCGAAACTTTTTGAATAATCTTTTGAAAAAACTGAAGCATACACACGATAGGAACGAATTGATAAAGGCTAAAAATAACATTAGGGCTACTTGGAAAGCTGTCAAAGCCATCACTAACTCCAGTTTTCAGCCCCAGTCACCCGATGATCTTATCCTGGGCTCTACTGACGTAAAGTCGTCTATCAATCAAATAAATAACTTCTTTATGAGCGTGGGTGAAAACCTAGCCTCAAATATTAAGCCTCCCAGTAATCCCCCCTTAAATAATACAACTCAGCCGACTCCTCCAAATTCCCTTGTTATCATGCCAGTAGACGCATCACAGGTGTATAGCATAATTTGCAGTTTACGAGCGGATTGTGCAACCGGCCACGATAACATCCCAGTAAAAATACTTAAGGAATCCAGCTCTATACTCACTTCACCCATAACACACATATGTAATCGTGCAATTGATACTGGTGTTTTTCCTAGAGTATTTAAGAAAGCCGTTGTCCATCCAATTTATAAGAGTGGGGACAGAAGCAATGTGTCTAATTATAGGCCGATTTCTGTATTGAGTTCTGTTGGACAGGGGGCAATAAAATAAAGATATTGCGTGATTTAAACAGATTTACTTTTATTGTGTTACGGAAGCAAACAGACATTACATGGCATGGAAACAGGAAGGGACGGCACAGATAATTTTTCTTAAAAGTATCAACTTGACAGTGACAGTTGTTGACTCATGTCACCGCTGTCACTCAAACTTATATACGAAGACAGAGACCAAACAGAACAATTCTTATAACTTTTATGTTTACATATTATTATGATGATACATAATTCTAACAAGTTCCTTGTCTAAAATCCTTGAAAAAATATTAAATAAATCATTAACTTCATATCTCTCCAAATTTAAAATAATAGCCGATAATCAGTACGGATTTAGACAGGGAATCTCCACTGAAGACGCTGTCCAAGATCTTGTAAACAGTGTTGTTTCTAATTTGGATAAAAAGCAAAAATGTTATGGTGTTTTTCTAGATTTATGTAAAGCATTTGACTCAGTTTCTGTCCCCACACTGCTATTGAAGATGGAAAAAATCGGAATACGTGGCCTTGCGTTGAAAATGTTCACAGATTACTTATCTGGAAGAACTCAGCGTGTAAAAATCAATTCCCTTGTCAGCGAAGATGAATGCATCTGTTTTGGGGTACCACAAGGCAGTATATTAGGACCTACCTTGTTCCTGATATATATTAATGATTTGTGCAAAATGTCTATTCCCAACTGTGATGTATTCACCTATGCTGACGACACTGCGCTCATTGTATACGATGTTTACTGGGAGAAGGCCAAACAAAGAACGGAACACTCTCTCCGCCTCGTGATGGATTGGCTTTCGGCAAATCTCTTGTCACTTAATATTGAGAAGACCAAACTCTTACGTTTTTCCCTGCCGAATTTTATTCCATTACCTACCGAGTCGAGTTTAGTAAAAGCCCATTCCTGTGCAGAGCATGATGCCAGCTGCAGTTGTCTTACACTCTCTTTAGTTTCGAGTATCAAATACCTGGGGGTGTACATTGATGAAAAACTAACCTGGCGCACCCACATCGAGGCACTATGTTCACGCACAAGAAAACTCATCTACATATTTAAGGAGTTGAGACATTCTGCTGACCCTGTAACTTTGTCTTTGGTTTACCAGAGTCTATGTGCATCAATAATCACTTACTGTATTACAGTATGGGGAGGCACTTATAAAAATCTTCTAATTCAAATAGAACGTGCTCAAAGGGTGATTCTAAAAGTAATGCATTTTAAGCGTAGAGATTATCCAACCGCCCTGCTGTATGAGTCCCAAGTCCTCTCTGTGCGACAACTCTTCATTTTACGTGTAGTCTTACGCCGTCACTCCGTCCTACCTCTAGACTCCAGCATCGTTCTAAGACGTCGAGGTCGTCCGGTCTGTGACTCCGTCCTATGTCGTTCCGCTTTTGCTAGCCGCCATTACTCAGTCCTAAGCGCTCGTCTTTATAGATATACATATAGAGTACATAGGTTAGTTGATATTTATTCTTTGACCAAGTTTGCGCTGAAAGCAAAGCTAACTACTTGGTTGCAGAGTTTGTCTTACGGCGATACCGAGGATATTCTAGCGGTCGCCTTATGATTACCTGAGAAAGGTATTCGTAGGGTGATCGTTGGAGTGTGTTTTGTGTCGTTGGGATATTTTTATAATACGTGTAGGCCGTGTATTCTTTCAATTTGTAATTTTTATTTCTATTTAATATTTGCATAAAATAATGTTAATGTTCACAAATTTAAATTCATAGTAATTACTGAGCCAGATTGCATTTAGTTGTAATTTTTCAATGTATAAGAGGAACTTTGACTCCTGAGATACAAGTATCTTTTTACTTAGTTCAGGAGCCAACTGTTCAACCTGGTTTTTTTTGACTACCACTTGTACTGCCATGTTTAGAGTATCTGCTAACGTGTATCTCTTTGTACAATAAACTTATTATTATTATTATTATTAGTTGTCGAGAACCTGCAACATTTATTGATGGAATGTGTCCAATATGAGTCAAGTAGAAATAATTTAGTAAGGTCCCTGAATTTGAACAGAACTGATGTAGGCGTGTTCCATACAATTCTATCCCAACCAAATGGCGACGATGCGAAGTGTTTGTTCAAATTCATGGCCCACTTCTTGTGAAAGTACAATTGTTTAGGATACGATGGGACTGACATACGCTATGCGTAAAAGCCCCTATAAACAAATAAAGAAAAAAAAACTTTTTTACAAAAAAATACAACCGACTTCCAAAAACAACACTACAAAGTGAAAAATAACTTTAATTTCGGAAGTCTGTGTCTGGTTAAATGTATTTTAAGTTTTTGCCACCGACTTCCGAAATTAAAGTTATTTTTCACTTTGTAGTGTTGTTTTTGGAAGTTGGTTGTATTTTTTTGTAAAAAAGTTTTTATTTTTCACTTTTTAGTTGTGGTACCTACCCCACACAAATTCTAATACCACTAGCTGCAAAACAAACTAGAACATCATCCATATAAAAGTGGGGAAAAAATACGAATTATTGAAGCTAACTCAAAAACTACCCAAGCAAAGTTAATCAATTTTATATGGGATCAACTTTGATGTATACCCTCTCGAATTTTTTTTTTTTTTCTAATGGGACGACTCTGTCAAACGTTATGCGTGGTCATACATAAAAAAAATATACGGGTCGAATTGAGAACCTCCTCCTTTTTTTTCGTCGGTTAAAAACAGGAACTTGCCAATCGTTGTCAATGATGATTAATAAATCTGACAACATAGTAATATGTAATCGAGCGTATAATCGATAGTGTTCCACATAACACCATACCTGTATTAAACGAAGTGTTAGACAGAAGTTTATCAACATTACGCCAATTATGGTAAAGTTCCATGTAGTAGGAAGCGAGCCTACTGCCATATATCCGGCATATAAGTCTAGATTGCTAGTGAAAACTTTATTATGCAAAAAACCTAATAAATAACACTTTGCCAGACCTGGGAATTGTATCTTAGACCCCAACCCGGACCAAGCAATCCCGCTTGTGATCAACGAAGCAGTGTACAGTTGTAGTAGTCCATGCTTACTGTTACACTTGCGTAATAGAAAACGTTATTTTATTACCTCACGTACACAATATTACGTTCTGTAAACAAATGTACTGAGCGCGGCATTCATAGCTGGGTTAAGACCAAGTATCGCTAAACTCTTCGATAGAAAGTATTAAACCCTAGAACAATATAATTTTATCACCCCCACGTACCAATACATGTAGTATCGCAGAACAATCTCACCCCTTCCATTAAAACAATCTTCAATTTGTTGAATATCGCCATAAATTAAAATTGACACTGGCATGGCAGTAAAGTTTACTACCTCCCGCCGATAGATGGAGCTACGGTACTAAACGTTTAATGGCCCTGCCGATAGATGGCGCTACGTACAACCAGTTTACGGCGGTTTTTACTGCTCCTATCGGGACCTGTAACAATTAAAATTTCAATGAGAATAGAAAATTTAATTAGCAAGCTAAGAGGTGGATTGGTTGTATTCAAATTTGGATTTAGTTTTCTTTGGCCACTATAAACGGTTTTACTAAAACGGACTAGATTCATAATCGTAAAGCTGGACACTCACGGTCAGTCCTTTTGGATTAAATCAAATGGATGTACGCCAGTAGTTTACGCGCACTCACGGTCAGTCTATTATGGATTAAATCAAATGGATGGGCGCCGCCAAAATACTAAAATACTTGCACATGAAATTGATTCGTGTTGCCTTGTAGGGTTGCATATTAGAAAATCAAAACTTTCCTGAGCAAATTTCAAAAGAACAACGTACAAATCAACAAAGTTTAAAATAACGATGGTCATTTGATCAAAAGTTCAGCTGACCAATGTCTGGAATATCAATGTTTAAATTATTTATTACACTATTGACCAAATCGTTTAAAGGTCAAAATGGATTACTGGATAAATTATTATTTTTAATAGATAACCCTAACCCTGGACGATCGACGTCAGGGGCAGCCCGAGGTTCGGTTGGTTAGGTTCCTTTAAACCCTGCAGACAGAAATAGGAGCCCGGCGGCATAGCGGGACTCCGTCGACCTGCTGACGGAAACCCTAACCCTAGACGGTCGACATCACGGGGAGTTAGGTTCGAAATGTATTCATATTTTAAAATGACATCTAGCAACTTTTGATCAGTCGTTCATTTGATGTCACATACATTGGGATTTTAAATTTTTTCTAAATAAAACATTTGGTCATTTAAATTTTGTTATTTCGTTTATTGTTCTTTTGAAATTTGCTCGAGAAATTTTTGATTTTCTAATATGCAACCCCTTGTAGATATCCTACTAATAATAGGTCTTTACCTATGAAATTGCCGTTTTGTATGAAACAATTTAAACGAATTTTTTTCATGCATTTTTTATTTGTATTAATCGAAGTAATCACCCATGCAATCAATGCATCTTTGCCAACGCAGTGGCAGTTTATTGATGCCCTTCTTAAAGAAATCAGCTGGACGGGAGGCAACAAATTCTTCAAAGGCATTTTGTACTGCCTCTCGGGTATTGAATTTTTTCCCGCCAAGAAGTTATCCAAATTCTGGAAAAAGTAGTAGTCTGTAGGCGCAAGGTCTGGTGAGTAGGGCGGATGACGGAGAGCTTCCAACCCCAGTTCTTGCAACTTGGAGACCGTCTGCTGTGCAGAATGAGGTCGCGCGTTGTCGTGCAGGAGCAGCGGAGACGAGCGATTGACCAATGCTGGTTGGAGATGTGCCAGCTTCTCCATCATTGTGTTCAGTTCTTCACAGTACACATCTGAAGTAATGCTCACCCCATTTGGTAAGAAGCTGTGATGAATCACACCGGCGCTAGACCACCAAACAGTGACCATCACTTTTCTAGGGGTAAGTTTTCGTTTAGGGCATTGTTTAGGTGCTGAACCAGGATCCAACCAACTTGCTGAGCGCTTGCGGTTATCAAACAGAATCCATTTTTCATCGCAGGTAACAATGCGGTTCAAAATTCCTTCATTTGTGTGTCTGTTGAGCAGTGCAAGGCACGTCTCGACGCGTACTTCGCGCTGGCGATCATTGAGTTCGTGAGGCACCCATTTGTCAAGCTTTTTTACCTTGCCAATTTGACGCAAATGGACCAATATTGTTTTGACGCTAACGTCGAAAGCTGCTGCTAATTCAGCCGTAGATTGTGTATCATCAGCTTCCACAATCGCCTTTAATTCGTCATTGTCGACCAAAGTCTTCGGACGACCGCGAGGTTCATTTTTCAGGTCGAAATTTCCAGAACGGAAGCGAGCAAACCAATAACAAGTGGTGCGTTGGTTTGTAGTGTTAGCTCCGTAAACGTCGTTGATGTTGCGTGCCGCTTGTGCCGCGTTGCTGCCACGACGGTACTCATATTCCATAATTACTCGAATTTTTAACGTATCCATGATGACGAAAAAGATTGAAATGCGATGAAAATGTAACACTAATCAATAAACAAATGACTACTTTTGGAAAAAAAAATCCATGTTTTTAAAATAAAATTAATTTGAAATTAGAATTCTTAGCCAAACAAAAATTATTTTGATTTGAAATGGCCAGTACTGCAGAACGGCAATTTCATAGGTAAAGACCTAATATTATAAATGTGAAAGTTTGTATGTTTGGATGTTTGTTACTCAATCACGCAAAAACGACTGAACGGATTTGGATGAAATTTGGTATACAGACAGTTTATAACTTGGATTAAGACATAGGATACTTTTCATCCTGGTAGAAGGTTCCCGTGGGATAATTTCCGACATACTCGCGGGCGAAGCCGCTGGCAAAAGCTACTGGTGCATAATCGTATGCCACATATCGTGTTGACGGCCCACGGTATTCGCACTCACGGAAAAATGGCGCGACGCCAAATGGCGTGAGGCTATGGATTACGGTGCGCACGGAAAATCCGTGGATTGACGTCGCGCTAAAATATGGATTGACCACTCCAACGATGAATGCCCCACACTGACCAGTAGTGCTATTCTGTAAATATCTCACCGTGAAAACATGAGTGAAGTGATCTTAAAGTGAGCTGTCAATAGTGTCAACCCCTAGCATCAGGTGGCATGACGGCTCACTTCACGCTCACTTCACCTGAGTTATCACGGTGAGATGTTTACAGAATAGCACTACTGGAACGAAAAAGCTCGATTGTACCCAAACACACCCGGTACGAACGGGTGACAGCGCGCGCGTTCCGGTCTTACTTTTTTATTTTTTGAAATTTTGTGTGTGGACACACCTCTTGCGTTTCAGGTTCTTTGGAAAGGTGGTTAGGTGTAGTATATTTTTGCCAAAAGAAATGAGGTTGTATCGGCATTATGAACAAAGTTAGTCTGTGGTTGAAAATCAGGGGTTACGAGGCGCGCGCGGGGGGTGTTTTTATTATTCGTATTTCAACTTTGTAAGAACAAAGGTACATACATATTATGATGTCATTTGATTATTTGAAACATGGCCAATATTTTAGCTAAAAAAAAAATAGGGTTATCGCTTTAGATTTTGAAATAATTTTTTAATTGTTTTTTATTGTCGGTAATATAAACAAATAGATTTTTTTTGGATATCAAAAAAAAACTAAGTCATCTATTGTTCTAAAACAAAATTCGTAATCTAGCCTAGTCTATCCACTTTAAGAAACAGTCTACTTTACTATCAGTGCATAGAAATATTTTGTGTACAAGCCGTGTATAAGTGGCTAGGCGCCCCGGCGCGCGCCGACAAAAAATGTACAGGCAATCGAGCTAAAGTTCTTTTTTTTCTTGTTTTTTTTTTTAAATTTGCACGGGGAGCTTATCGTTGGAGTGGTTGAAGAATCGACACTCACGATCAAATTTTGGATGTAAATCACGCCATTTGGCGCGATCGATGGACTGACCGTGAGTGCCTAGCTTTACTTACTGATTTTTGACGTAGGAAGCGAAAATAAACCCTATTCGCCTTCTACGTTCATTGCTGTTTTCCAAATGGTCAATGACCAAACTATTGCCTAAATTGCAAAAAGAAGTTCCATGTATATTTTTTAAGCAAAGTACTTACGCAAATAATTTTAAGAACAAAGATACAAACTTGTACAATCTTCCGATTCTTCATGGTGTCATATTACTAAGAGTGGATATCTAGTACTTACTTCTTCAGCAGAGACAAAAAGATTTAATATCAATTACTTATACTAATTTACGTCACAAATGAAAAACCTACAAAGCGAAGTGTAAAATCCTTCATTACCGGTACCCATTCAATGGTTCGGAACGTTAAGTAGGTAAACATAGAAAGGTAGGTATGGTCAACCCTCAGATCAACAAAAACCGACCTTACTACTCCTAAATAAAGACGCTGTCAAAGTAAATTTATTTGTCGGCTGACTGCACGCTCGCCGTGCACGTAAAGGTATCAACTTTACCAATTACCAACTCGGAATCAACTCAAATCGGGTTTGTTAGTATTGAAAAACTCGTTTTCTTACTTTGCAAATCCGTTTTGATCTTGTTAGAGAAGTATACCTTCTGTTTATGTATACCCTACTTCTTATTTTATACTAGACGAAAACCGGAAAGACATGGTTAAGGAAATATTAAAAGGAATAAACAGTTTATTTTGTACAGATTAAAATTTCGTGCAGTATTACTTCTAAAAAATCTGGCCAAGTGCGTCTCGGACCACACACAATGAAGGGTCTTCCGTAGTTGAGATAAATTTATCCCAGAAACAAACTTAACAATTTATTTGAAAAACATGTTCGCCCATACATCGATATAGGTATAATCACGGTCAATTCTCCAACTGCAAATGTAAGTTTGTAATCGCAATAAAATGTTTTTTATGTGACAAAACTACAAATTAACAATTTTCGGACTATTTCCTTTACATGTGCTATGAGACCTTGCTTCTTGACAAATTTTATGATTCTACTATTGAGTAGAAATGTTCAATAAAAAAAAGCTGATGTCACTTTTTTGAGGCAATAAAAACACTGTGCTAAGGCACAAGTCCCTCCGAAGTGCCAAATAGCCATCGCGTAACACTCCCAGTACTCAATCTCACTTGACGTGTCCTTGCAGAAACCTAGTAGTCGAGTTCAACACTCGGACGTGGTTCGAAAAGGCTCGACCTAGAGTCACTAAGTCAGCTATGTTGCTGAACATACCTGCGATCACAATCAGGGCCGCTTAGGGGTCAGTACTCGCCAGTTACACCCCACCTCCAGACTCAGGTAACGTTAAACCTAATAATGAAAACCACCTGTTCCTGTGTATACCAGCTTCGTAAACCTTTTGGGAAATTTCGTTAGAGTAACTGAAAATTTTAGAAATTAAACCCAACAGGTCGGTCGAGTTCGGCGGGAACAGGAAGTTGATTGCATGGTAATCTGGCCTGGTTGAGTTGAGTGCTACGTTCCCACTGAATACCGGCGGCACAGGGAATTCGTGTGGATTGGTCAGGCCAGAGACTTTTTGAACTTGGCTCCAGTTTGATTATAATTGAAGCAGCTGCCTCGTCCATGTGGTTTTATCCGACAGGAAGAACAGCAATCACATCGATATCAATTGACTCCAGGTGCTCTCTCGGCCCGATACCAGACAACATCGAATGTTTGGGACTGTTGATGGCACCAGCGAAAACAATAACCTCCTTGTTCGCATACCATACATACTTTTCGTTGCTAGAGGTGAGCACCTGCACACCGACAGCTTTGTAGTTCTCAATGAGAATCTTAGTGGCGGTGGTGAACACGCATAGGTTGGTGCGGTAATTGGCGGGACCGAGGTAGGCGAACACTGTCATCAATGGAAAACAGAAATTACTGGTTATTACTATCCGTCTAATTATGGACTTCGAAAATAAGTAGGTAAATATCTACTTATCCCATGGAACTCCTCATCGACGACCAATACCTACACATTATTGTGAATGGGTAATCGTACGGAAGATGAAACACAGTAGGTTAAGTCCCTAACAGTAGTCAACTGATCATGAACTGCGATAAGAAACCCTACTGTCACGGAACTCTTCAATGATGAACAGTACCTATACCTACCTATTGTGATATGGGTTATCTTACGGTATGTAAAAAAAAGTTAAAATAGGCAGATAAATAAAATACCGTACTATTTTTAATGCGGGGGTGTAATTTTTATGGTTTTCGGGAGTAAAAAGAGGTCTAAATCAAAATGGTGTGCAAAATGTTCGATACGGGGGTGTCATCTTCATAGTTTTCGAGGGCGCTGGGTCTAAAATCAGGATATTAAAATCCAAAATGGCGGCCATAACCAGAGGTGGATCTCACTAAATGAACTGCTTTTCAGTTTACACACGTTGCCCGTATGTAAACTGAAAAGCAGTCCGTAGCTCTACATCGTGAGAACATTTTCTTAATAAATTAAAACAAGTTTTTAAGAATTTTATTTATTTATATGGATCTCCAACAAAGGTTGCACATAATATAAATCACAATAATATTATATTGATAATTTCATAGTTGTTTTTCGTGTTTTCTTGGGAAATTTTCAACAGCGCTCTTAAAGCGTGATCCTTCGTCACCATGATAACACTCCGCCAGAATTTATTGAGTACGGCAGGTGCACATTTAATGAGCAGATGCCTTGATATTTATTTATTTTCGAAAATCAAAGTGGTTTTTTCGTGGATGGGTGACCATCTTTAAATGCCGAGAACACTCCTCTCGTGTGTGTCTCGGAAAGCACGGTAAACCATGGGTCCCGGCTGTCATTCGTGGATCTTTGACAGTCTTTACGGGTCATCAGAAGTCCAAAAGTCTGACAACCAGTCTTACCAAGGGTATAGTATTAGCCAGTAACTGGTTGTGGAGGTCAGATAGGCAGTCGCTCCATGAAAAATACAGGTATTCAGCTGCATCCGGTTAGACTGGAAGCCGACCCCAACATAGTTGGGAAAAGGCTAGGTAGATGATGAGGTACTACAACTCAAAAGTGAAAAATAAACGCAAAGATATTTGGTTGCAAGTATATTTCGACAATCTTCTTAGAGGTGATGATGTACTGGTGTAAGAGGCCGAGGATCGCTCAGTGGTCTGCCATTGTACTGATGATGTGTTCCACACCCAATAAACAATAACATCAGCTCTCATACCGGTAGTACATCGATACACCACATACGCCGCGGCTACGTCGATGACGTTACGTTGCGGGTTGCGGCCCGCAACATTGTGCGGTTGGTGCGGTGTTGCGGGCGCTTTAATTATTTATTATCGAGTGGTATTTGATTTTATGGGGTTTCATCGAAAATTATGTCGTCATTTTACTGATTTCCGGAAAAAATTGACTAGCTCGTGATTATGTTGTCGCATGAAACCCACGGTTTCTGAAAATCAATATTCAATTTAATCTGTTGCTTTCATGTCAATTTGTTTGATTTTATATTGTGAACCACCAATCTTGTCAAGGGGTATCGTATTACCCAGTAACTGGGTTGTGGAGGTGAGATAGGCAGGCACTATTCTGCTGCATCCGGTTAGACTGGAAGCCGACCCCAACATAGTTGGGAAAAGGCTAGGCGGATTGATTGAGGTGGTACCTTTTTTTTTTTTGTGGAAAGGAATTAATCATCTAATGATTTCTCCCGCCCTGTGTGGAGCGGGAGGGCGTATGAGACTTTTACTGACTAAATCCCACCCGTGTTCCTTCAGTTGCCTGTGCCAGGGCCGCGGTATCTCTTTCGAACAACCCGCGACCCCAGCGGCATCGGCCCTATCGGACCCCATCACTGCTGACATCTCTTTGAGTCGCGCGTGGAACACAACGCGCCGTCGACCTATTGAGTTGGTACCTGGTTTTTTAAACATTTTGAATACTTATGACATGGGTCAAATAATCATATTATACTTTATTTATACCTTAAGTTGAGAAAGTTTGAAGATTTGACCAGATTGCATCAAAAGCAAAGAAAATAAGGGATCGACACTCAAAATCAAAGATACCCCTTTAAAAGAAAACCCCACGGACCACCGGACATCAAACTACCCTCGAATCAAACAAAGCCTTCACAACTACGACCCGAACGTGTTCTATTGAACGTCTACCTATATCTGTACATATTATAAATTTAAGTCGCTTTTCCTGTCTGTCTGTGTTACCGCGTTGTTCTTCTAAAATACGCAAGAATTTGGATGCGGGTTTCACCATCATATTATAGAGAATTTGTTCTGGAATTTATTATGTGTAATACATGCATTAATTAAACTTACATAAAGAGACCTTAATGTTTTGATAAGTCGTAAAACCGATCGAAGCGGGGGCTGGTCGCTAGTACAATAATATTATTATTTTTGAACAAAACTCTTGCAAAGAAAGGCTTTGAACAAAAAACGTATCGGAGCATGAATTTAACGAGGACTCGTTATGTGAAGCCGATATAAGTCTGTTTGTCTGTCTGTATCGTGACTTATGGATATAGGAATCTAAAAAAGAGGGTTGTGTCCAGCAGTGGACGTCAACTTGACTAAACGAAAACAGTATTACCTACATGTTGAATAAATGTTTTATACCTTGGCGTTTTCGCGATATTGACTAATAGTTGTGTCAGTTGAATCGTTCTACAGACGAAATTCTTAAAAGTGAATCGCCCTGTCGGCGAACCGTTCATTGTTTCTGATGGCGTAAGTGGCCGGGCCCGTCCGAAAGTAATTCGAAATTCGGAGTGAACCCTATACCCAATAATTAACATTTTCGGACGGACAAACACATCGGGAGTAAGGACAACTGTCAAATAGTAGTGTCATTCATTCCTTAGGTCGGGCCCCGAACTAATCTTATGTCTGTACCTAGGTGATATAACTTCGGCCGAAACTACGGATTTCGTACTTGAGGAGTAGATCTCCTGAATCCTGCTGTTTTGAAGACTCGAAGATGTTATTATAAAGCAAAACAGGCTTTACAATGAAAAAAAAAATGTGTTTTCTGTTTTTACAGGCTGTGTATACCTATAGTTCCCTGTAGCGTAGGTACGCCGATGCCTTTATCACTTCAATTACTTCTAAGATGGTAGGATGATAGTAGGGTAGGTTACCCTTGTACTGTATGTTGCTTAGGTGGCGATATCTCTTGAACGAAATTACAGGATTTCCAGTAAAGAAATAATAAGGAGTAAGGGGACACCTTTGCCTGTCAGCGTAACTGCAGTTTACTTATTTTATGAAAATACTAGTTATCTGACAGACGTTGTCCTGTCTTAGCTATGAATATTCACGAAATTCACGAAGTTGAAACAGTCGCTAAGTTTTCTGAAATGTTCCAATTTTCTATACAATTTTCTTAATTTTTTTTCCGTAAGAACCTTCTACAAAATATTAGAAAACATAAAAAAAAAGATGAATGAAATCGGTAAAGTCGTTCTCAAGTTATGGCGTGACCAAGGGACAGAAGGATTCATTTTTAGGGTTCCGTACCAAAATGCTAAAATAAAGCCCTTATGGTGCGACTCAGTCTGTCTGTCTGTCCGTCTGTCACAGCTGGATATCTCAAGAACTACTAATGCTATCAACTTGAAATTTGGAACAGTTTTAGATGACGTTAGCGCAACTATTTTGGAAATAAGAATGAAGTAAAAATTTATGTTTTTTTTTCCTTTTTTAAGGACTTTTGATGAAAAATGTAAAAAAAATACCCTTCCGCCCCCCTTATCTCCGAAGTTTACATGGAGAAAAATCTGAAATTATTCTATGTTATAGAAGTTAATGTAAAGATTACAGAAAAAATAAAACGATGTCTCTAAATAGCACACTTTTCAGAAATCATCAACAAAAATTACACACGGTACGGAACCCTCGATGCGCGAGTCCGACTCGCTCTTGACCTGTTTTTTTACGATAAACTCAAGAGCTTGTTCTTCAGAAAGGTCGGGTGCATAGTACCTACTCGCTACAGGCGGCATGACCAGATCTAAGAACGTAAACAAAACAAAGGAGTATGCAAAGACCGTAGCAGGTGGCGTTCAGTAGTTTCTGCCCATGGGAAGAAGGCGTGACTATGTAAAAGCTCTTGGCTTGGAACTGTATAAATAATACTACTCTTATCTGTAACTGGCCAAAGCCAAACCAACATACCCTACCTAGTAAAGCAACATGATCAAAGAGGTTGATTTATCTAGATAGTCTGACTGAACTCTAGTCTGTTCGCCCGAGTGCTCTCAGACAGACTCATCCAGTTCAGATATGTCTTTGATAGCGGCTATCTGTGTGGCTGTGTTCTTTGCCGACGCCTCTACTTGTAGCTAGGTACGTACGTAGGTACCTACTGCTATAGGTTTTAAACGTGGCGATACGCCTTTGTTAAGGAAAGTTGTAAGTGCCATAGAAATTTCTTTCTTATATCTATGGTTAGTTCATTAGGGCTAGTGCATGTTAATTATTTTTAAGTTGCGTTTTATATTTATATTTTCTAAATTTCTCTGCAGATTTCATCTGATATTGTCAATAGTTTTCAGTTGGCAGTTATTGGTGCTGGTGTCCGCAACTCCGCGTCAATGCGCGTATTAGGGTTCCGAACCAAAATAGTAAAAAGGAACTCTTGTGGTGCGACTCAGTCTGTCTGTCCGTATGTCCCAGTTGGATATCTCAAGAACTACTAATGCTATCAACTTGAAATTTGGAACAGTTTTAGATGGTGACTATTTTGCAAATAAGAAAGAAATAAAAAATATATTTATTTTTTGCAACAGGCACTAAAAGGAGGTCTTAAAAATTCGAAGTGGGACTTCCAGGGCATGTGGTGTATCATATGAAAGAATGTTGTTTGCACATTCTCAAACATTTTTTTATTTTTTTTAGGCCGCATAGTTTTCGACTCTTGATAAAAAATAAAAAAAATAAATACCGTTCCTTATCTCCGAAGTTTGCATAGAGAAAAATCTGAAGTTATTCTATGTGATAGAAGTTTATGTAAAAATTTAAAAGTTTGTGTAAGATTCAGAAATCATCAACAAAAAATTATGGTACGGAACCTCGGTGCGCGAGTCCGACTCGCTCTTGACCGGTTTATTTATTTTTAGTGTTATTCTGTATCTTCACCGAATTACGGCAATGGCGACCAATCTCATTGGAAACCAGCCTTTGGCGCGGGAGATGTTACGTATATAAGGTGCGATGAAAATATCTGCCTGCACGGCTGCAGTGGGAGACAGTACTGTGTACCTACCTATATATAGATTACAATTATAGTGAAGTTAAATTATTGATCAATCAATCTGCCTAGCCTTTTCCCAACTGTGTTGGGGTCGGCTTCCAGTCTAACCGGAAGCAGCTGAATACGAGTATTTTACATGGAGCCTATCTGACCTCCACAACCCAGTAACTGGGTAATACGATACCCCTGGGTAAGACTGGTTGTTAGACTTTCAGGCTTCTGACGACCCGTAACGACTGTCAAAGATCGACGAATGACAGCCAGGACTAACGGATTAATGTGCTTTTCGAGGCACGGAGGAGTGTCGGTGTGTAAAGATGGTCACTCATGCACGGACCAACCGCGGCAAGCGTAGCTTAGCCTGATGGATCGACCTATGCGGCTGTTATTACTAAATAAAGATAAATTTGTGATCTTATTGTTATAAATTTGCACAGGTGCACTCTCTCTTCTCTCAGTCTCATAGTCCAATGGGACGACAATCCGACACGACCGGAGAGAGTTCAAGCGCAGAGCTAACGGCTTAACGTGCGCACCAAAGTACGGGGGCAACACTCCGCCAACTTCTAAACTCCAGGCTGTTACTAAGACCGCAGGAGACGCCCTGGGCGGCGGGAATCAGTAGCCGATTCCTGGCCACCGTAGGCACGAGCTTGTGGACAGCGAGTAATGGGTAGTTCATCTTCCGGTAAGGACCAGGCCCGGGTCGACGGCGCGTTGCGTTCCACGCGCGCCTCAAAGAGATGTCAGCAGTGATGGGGTTCAATAGGGCTGATGCCGCTAGCGTCGCGGGTTGTTGGAAAGAGATACCGTGGCCCTGGCACAGGCAACTGAAGGAACACGGGCGGGTTTTAGTCAGTAAAAGCCTGACTCGCGTCCTCCCGCTCCGCCCAGAGTGGGAGAAGTCATTTGAAGATTTCCCATCCACAAAAAAAAAAGGCTGTTACTAAGAAATTCCTAACGGAAAAACTTAATACCACTTTTGCCCGACTCGGGAATCGAAACCACGGTCAGAAGTCGCTTGTGACCACAAATAATAAGGGATCGGGGCTCCTCGGGGAGGGATGACAAAGACTATGTAGAATTCACACCGATTGGCTCTTTTAGACTATAATTTATTATTAAGCGGGACATCTGTTGCAAAATACTTATCCCGAACAGCAATAACAACAAACAAAACAACTACAAACAAAAGTATAATCACATTGAAACATAATGTAGCTACAAAGCGAAAACCCAACAAAAACTAAAGAACATTTCACACAACACAGATCACATACAAACGTTTTATGACTAAATACAAATAAACACAAACCGGTGCAATGTGACACCACCCCTTACCGCAGCGCGCGCTCTGATTGGCTGGCCGGCGAGAGGCGTGCGCGCAGCCTCCATTACATTGGTCCTACTACGTTAGACTTAATTCTTACGTCTGTTTAAGTTGTTAACGGCGCATTTTGAGTTATGTGATTCGGCTAAGTGATTTGCTTATAAATTACACATCGCTGGCTCGATTCCGGTATGAAAAGAAAATTCCTTTAAAATTGTTTAATAGTTATTTATGATGTGGTAAGTTGGTTTTTACAAACGAGTAAACGAAAGTCCAGGGCTTACCATAGTTACGAGTTTGTAAATACCAATTTCCGGACGTGTGTCATATAATGCTTTTTAACACATTTGCGAGAAAACAGTACAATATGTAATGAAACAAGCTTTTTCATTAGACTATTTTTAATAGCAAATAAGAAATTTATTGACCATATCAAAATAAAATAAAAATATGAGGACCGCTTAAACTTCACTCGTAATTCATTGAATTATGGCATCAAAACATTTTCAGAAAATGATTGAGTATTTCTTCGAGTCTTCCACGCTATAAAATTATTGTAAATCATTAAATAGCGCTCTCGCTATTTTGGCGGTGATACCGTTTTCTGCAATTTGCGCCTCATTCGGAATATCAGGAGTAGATTCCATATTAATATCAGATTCCTCGCTTGAACTCTTAATATTATTTTGTTTATAAATATCAGTCGGAAAGTCGCAACAATCTTTGACGTTTTTAAATGAAAATGGCGCGAAAATGGCGCCACGTGCGCGTGGTGAAAATTAGAACTACATCTTTAGTATTAAAGTAAGACAAACGTATTGAGCATAAAAACTTTTTTACAAAAAAATACAACCGACTTCCAAAAACAACACTACAAAGTGAAAAATAACTTTAATTTCGGAAGTCGGTGTCTGATTATATGTATTTTCGTTTTTGCCATCGACTTCCGAAATTAAAGTTATTTTTCACTTTGTAGTGTTGTTTTTGGAAGTCGGTTGTATTTTTTTGTAAAAAAGTTTTTATTTTTCACTTTTTAGTGGTTCACATGTGCTTTCCCCTTCACAGCATACTGGCGTGATGTTATGTTATGAACTGGTGTGAACAACAAACAGACATGAGATTTCAGCAATCCCAGTCCATTTGCTATCATTTATTGAGGAGTTCCGTTGCCTATCTCAGAAGTTCTTCATCAGGTCTTCACCAAATTGAAATGGGACCACTCCAAGAAAGTACTCTTCCAAAAACTATCCAAATCGCTTCAAGTGTGCCTATAAAATTGGAAGAGTTTTCTCTATTTCTCCAGGATCCCAACATCAGATCCTGACTTGATGATCATGGGACCACCTGGGAAGTATACCCTTTCAAACAAAAAAAAAAATAATCCAAATCGGTCCAGCCATCTTCGAGTAATCGGGGAACATACATAAAAAAAAAATAAAAAAAAAAAAAAAGGTTCCGACGAATTGATAACCTCCTCCTTTTTGAAGTCGGTTAAAAAGCGCTTCCAAGGAGGTTCGATCAGTCACCTTATTTATTCTCGAAATGTGAAACTCCTTGGTGGAATTCTTATAATATGTTTTATGGAAATTAAAAAAAAAACGTAATGAATACGCACGGCGCTATACAGCGGAGTATGCGGTACAGTAAGTACTTAGGTGAGAGTACCTATTTTACCGCACGTATGGTGTGTAATTTTTAAGTTTCGAACAATGTATAGGTACAGGCTTCGTAAATGCATTTTTTGAGCAAATGTGTTGAAAAATAAAGCTATCTAACAAAAATATTTTCAGCTAGAGTTTTCAATTACCTATTCATAATTTTGAATGCAATTTTGTAATTAAATTACTTAGGATTTAAGAATTATAGATAAAATATAAAAAGTAACGGTCCTTTCGGAATTAAATTGTATTGAGGACATTTAACCCGATTGCGTTTTCTTTCAGTCAGAGTAGCTATTAATGAAATAGTCAATAAACATGATTATATCCAAAAAATTAATACTTGTATGCTGTAATAGTGAAATAAATGGTTACGAAAAATCCCCAGTTTATTTTGGTTCGCCATAATACTTATAACTCTGAAATCACCAACCCATCTTGAGCAAGCGTGGTGATCAATGCTCGTGCCTTCTCTGTATGAGAAGAGGCCTTTGCCCAGCAGTGGGACAGTTATAGGCTGGTATGGCAACTGGGCCAAATACTAAAATGCATTTAGTTATAGGTATTTGTCTACAAAGTGCAGTAATGGCAGCTAAAACTGTTAAGTTTCTGTTTCGCTCTTACTTAAAAGCACTACAATTAGTACCAAATCACTACTTTATCCAACTTTTTTGGCATGAATTCATCGGCAGTATAAACACCTTCACTGCTAGTTCTATAGACGTCACTAGTGAAATGCTTCTCAGTACATGATTACCACAGCATAAGTAATACCACACGTGACATCCGGCTCGAAGGACCAAAATTGTGCGGGTACATAAATTGATAGAGCTCAGTTGTGTATTAATATTTTAAGTAGGTACAAACACCCAAAGATGTAATGCTGGATGTAAGTAGATAAATAAAAAACCGATCAAGAGCGAGTCGGACTCGCGCACCGAGGGTTGCGTACCATCATAATATAAAATTTTTAAACTTTTCAAACCTTCGCGATTTGTACACATTATAAACAACACAGTTCAGTTCAGTTGTTCTCAGTTTTGTTTATAATGTGTATAATTATTGTTGGTGATTACTGAAAAAGTGTGCTTTATTTTTCCTGTAATCTTTAGGTAGGTAGGTACATAAACTTTTATCATATAGAATAAATTCAGATTTTTCTCTATGAAAACTTTGAAGATAAGGGCCTAAATAAAAGAAAAAATATATATATCTTTTTTATTTTCAAAACAGTTGGGCAAACGTCATCTAAAACTAATCCAAATTTCAAGTTGATAGCATTAGTAGTTCTTGAGCTATCTAGCTGTGACAGACGGACATACAGACAAACAGACTGAGTCGCACCACATAAGGGTTCCTTTTTACCATTTTGGTACGGAATCGTAAAAATCTAACGATAAATGATCGACTCGTGACGAAGGAGTCGATTTGATACTAGCCCAAACGAATACTATGTGACTGCTGATCGCTAACTGAAATGAAGTATCAATATTTTGTTCATTAGCTGCGCATCGATGTCACTAATACAATAGCTATGTACGGGTTTTGCAGAAGGCTTCCAATCCGATCCATTGATTGCGTCAGTCGCGTCATCATTTGCTTATTGTTTACACTATTAATTCTCGGCACATTTACACAGATTTAGCACAAAATTGTATAATATCACATAACAGCATAACTCGTAAATTACATTAAATTAAATACACGGGTAATTACGTTTGTCTAACAAAACTGACCGCACGCACACACTTCCCTACACACACATACACACCCCTTTAAGTTGACTAATCAACACAAAGCTACACCGTGAGCTATGCTACGCTCTATTCAATTGTTCATTAGGAGCAAACAAAAGTGCGGCGCTGCGCCTTGCATGGTTGGCATGGCAACACTTTGTTTAAAACATAGCAGAGATTGTCAGAGCTGTCATCCCGTGTCTACCCGCTTGATCTTTCGTTTATCTTGACGTAATAGTGCTGACTCGCACAGCACACCTCACGCGACTTAGTTATTTACTAGAAAAACTATAGCACTAGAAAGTTCAGCATAGCAGCCACCAGCAAACTCAAACTCAAACTCAAAGCATTTATTTCAAATAAACCAATTACAGGCACTTTTGAATTGTCAATGGGTCAGTCAGTCAGAAAGATGAAGCTAGTTGCCCATTCCAGCATAGCGCACCATAGCTTCACGTTGGTCACTCACCCTTAATCACACACACACTCTCAAATAATAAAATGTGTGTGCACATCACAGACATACACACACACATGGACTGTGAATGAAATATGTGTAATATTTGAATAACAAACAGACGGACGGCTCGCATCTGGTTCCTGTGTTTGCTGAAGGTTTGCACTCGCTATGTACTTATGTATTTACATTCCTATGAGTAAGTATGTAGGTAATGAAAATAGTTTGATCTGGAACAAAGAATTGTAGATTGTACAGGTAGTTCAATGAAAGCACATCTACCTACACGACCGCAGCTTGCATGAACACCTTATATTTTCGTAATTTTAGGGTTCCGTACCTAATAAGGAAAAAACGGAACCCTTATAGGATTACTTCGTTGTTCGTCAAAAAGGAATTTTGAATTTTCCTTTTTCTCAGGAATACGTGGAGGTATCAAGTTGAAATTAATATCAAAGTAGGTCTACGGTCCCGTCATTTTTGCGACATAATTATTTTGATACTTGCAATGAAATTTGGCAAGTCGCAAGGTCTCACAGCACAAGTAAAGGAAAAAGTCCGAAAATCGTTAATTTGTAGTGTTATCACATTTTTAGGGTTCCGTACCTCAAAAGGCAAAACGGAACCCTTATGCTTATAGGATCACTTGTGTCTGTCTGTCTGTCTGTCCGTCTGTCACAGCCAATTTGCTCCGAATCTAATGGACCGATTAAGTTCAAATTTGGTACACATATGAATTTCTGTGACTCAAACACGGGCGGGTAAAGTAAATAAATGAATTTTGAATATGGAGGTCATTTTGGGGAGCAAACAACAAAATTAAAAAAAAGAGTTTAGCAAACTACACCGTGTGACATGTCAAATGAAAGGACTTACTATGAGGGTCTCAAATATATATTTTTTTTATAATTTTTAAATTAATTGTTTTAAAGTTATTTAAGAAAATAGACGAAAATTGACCATTCCTCCCCCTTATCTCCGAAATTACAAAACCTAAAATTTTGAAAAAAATACAGAAAGATCTTTACCAGTAAATTACAGGAAAACCTATAAGAAGTCTGTGGTCTTAAAATAACATGGTATTAATATTGTGAGTACAATCTTACATTTATAGTTGGAATCTATGGGAGAACATGTTTTTCAACTACAATGTTAAGTTTGTTCTTAAGATAAACATCCCAACTACGGAACCCTTCATTGTGCGTAGTCCGACACGCACTTGGCTGGTTTTTTTCTTGTGAATACCAATATTATTTATAATTTGCAGTTGGAAAATTGAAAGAGACGTATATCGATGTATGGGAGAATTTTATAGAAGACCACTTGCTTTTTCACGAAAATGGACAAAAATAACGTGATCTTCAGAGCCCTTGATTTTGGTGTGATCAGCGTGCGGCCTAACGCATAGTTAATGACTTAAATAGTCAAATCTGACTAAATAAAATTTCTTTACTAGATTATGCGTTTTATAGGCTGCACTCAGGAGCTCGTGGCTAAGTAATAACAGCCGCACGGGTCGATCCATCAGGTTAAGCTACGCTTGCCGGGGTCGGTCCGAGGATGGGTGGCCATCTTTACATACCGAGACTCCTCCGTGCCTCGGAAAGCACGTCAAGCCGTTGGTCCCGGCTGTCATTCGTGGATCTTTGACAGTCGTTACGGGTCGTCAGAAGCCCGAAAGTCTGACAACCACCGTTATCAAAGGGTATCTTATTACCCAGTTAATGGGTTGTGGAGGTCAGATAGGTAGTCGTTCCATGTAAAATACTGGTATCCAGCTGCATCTGGTCATCTGGTTAGACTGGAAGCCGACCCCAACAGAATTGGGGAAAGGCTAGGCAGCTTGTTTGAGGCCGCAGCCGATCATACCAAAATCAAAGGCTCTGAGGAACACGTTATTCTTTATCTATTTTGTAAATCTGAAAGTGGATCCCTGACCACGGGGCTCGTATCTGAAACATTTCAAATATATATCTTCAGTGTTGTCTCATCATACTGCACCTACTCATAGCCATTAACTTTCCCCTGCACATGCTTGCTCAAAAACCCTCTGGGCTCGTATCAATAGTTTATGTTACAAAAATTGGACGTATCTAATACTTAGATTATAAATAGGTAGGTAGGTACTTAGTTCAATTTCACTTAGTCGAAGAACAAAAAAAATGGGACGGAAAAATTTACTTGTTTTTAAAGTCGTTTAATTAAAGTGACGTCATTCTTTACAAATCCAACGTCATAATTCCAAATCTTCGTTGATAACAACATAATTATAAGTTAGCCCATGCTTAGCTCTCAGTTTGAAGTACACATCAACACTTACGTCAGTGTCAGCAATGAACACTCCACGTCAGTGTCAGACGAGAGATCTCCGCACGAACAATATTACAATACCCAAATCAAGTACTTGCTGCTTCACTAGCTGCCTATTAAGGCGCTTTGCACACGGAGCAACTTTAGTTGAGGCAACTATCAACTTAACGAACAAATCAAATAAAACATCGAGTTGCTGTGTGCGTAGTCCAATTGAAATATATGTAAACAGCTAGTTGCCAGTTGCTGCAATAGTTGCTCCATGTGCAAAGCGCCTTAGTATTTAATAAGTTGTTAGGATGTTCAAATACTGAAGATTTTCGTTTTAGAAATAGCTCACTCCTGCCATTGATCTCAATAATATATGTTCGAGGGCCCATCATGTTTTTTTTCTCTAGATCTGTCATTTCGGTTTTCGTTCTTTTTCTAACCATACAATTTTTCACACAATCCATTGATATGTCAAGTATGTTCGCTGAGGCGCGTACCGACTGCTTCCACGCGACCATGCGCAAGCGCGGCGCGTCCCTGGTGCGTAGGGTGTGGGGCAGCGCCAATGCCGTCCTGGCGATGATCGCGGATCGGATGGACCGCTTATACATACGACACTGCTGTGATGGGCATGTTGCCGTCAGCAGGGCTGGATAGATATTAAGTCTTTTAGTTTGTTTTTATTTCTATTTTTATTATCCCTTTTATTGTGTTTTCTGTGTTTGTGTGTACTCCACATATGAATTAAGGTTGCTCGAAATAAATGTATTTTTTCTAGTTTTTTTTTGATAAATATTTTTTTGTAGATTATGCAATACAATTTGTACCTAAAGTAAATATAATTGTCAATTTAATTCAATTCCCAATAATCGTGGAAAACATAATTAGGTACCTACACTTCACTGCGGCCGCGCCGCAGTGAAGTGTAATGTTTAAAAAAAGCTATGAGGAATAAAATTGACGAAAAACAGTTTTTGTATAGAGAAACTGTCAAAAATTCATAATTTATTCGAAGGTTCGGCACCGTCTATTAAAATAAAAAAAATAAAAATTTAGTTATCTCTACAAATTACATTCTGATAATATTAGACATAGGTATAAGTTGACAGGTATTTAGACAAAGTTTTGTAATTTGTGGGAATTTGATCTGAATTCTAAACTAAGCCTAGGCTTGTACTTTAGAACTCCAGGACCCCCCACTATATCTCACAGTAAAGGTTGTCAACGTGGTACAATTGCGAGTGATTAATTATGTGTGTGTGTGTGCGAGTTTGTGTATTCCTACACTTATTGAGTCAAATCAAGCTGTATGATCTAGGAAGATAGGTAATCATCTAATTTAACTATTAATTTATAACTGTTACCGCATCTGTGAGCACTTAAAACTCCATAAGTTACTAAATCAGCTGTAGATCCCATAGCAACGCCGCACACAAATCATGAATAGACCGGTATTAAAAATAATAAACGCTGAGCGCGCGCGCCGCCTGCTGTGCGACGATGCTTATTTATAGATCGTGACGTCATCGCCGCGGTGTTCGGAAGTCTGCGTGATGTTGCGGCTAGAAAAGTAGATGTAATAGTTGATATTATACAAGATAACACATCACGCTTATGAAGAGTTAGGCAGAGGTGTGCAGCACGCCCACATTTCACCAGTCATGACTAAGCCTCAGGCAAAAGGGGGCGCCGACTGCCATAGACAGAAATAACAATTATCACTTAGAGACATATTTTCGACTGTTCTAGAGACAATATTTAGGAACCTAGACTGGTGACAAACAAAGGCGTGAAAATCGACGGTGAACATCTAAGCCACGTACTTTTCGTAGACGACATCGTTGATTGTTACAGAAGAATCCGCACAATCAGAGTGCATGTTGCAAGAGCTTACGAAAGAAAGTAAAAAGATAGGATTGACTATGAATGCTGCCAAAACCAAAATTTTGACAAAAGTGTCGGAAGTAACAATAATCTTATAGATGGACAGGAAGTACAATATGGTCTATTTGGGACAATCTATTTCATTTGAAGAACAAACGGAAAATGAAATAAATAGGAGAATAGTAATTTTCATGGGAAAAATACTGGAGTTCTAAAGAAATCATGAAGAGCACCAATATAAACATGAATTTGAAAAGCAAGTTGTATGAGATAGCGATCCTTCCATGCCTTACTGTTGCGGCGGCCTAAAGCCTTGGGGTGAAAATCGAAATTTTCTTAGTGGACTGTATGAGGGGCGGTTCGGTGACACAAGTAGGTGTTTTGGTGGTGTGGGAAAATGATGATGGTACCTGCCTGGTGAGCTATGGCGACACGACGAGAAGGGTTTCCTTAGCCACGTGGCTGGCGCGTCCAGGATATCACGTACGGACGAGAATCTGCACTTTCCACAACACACATACACGCACTTGCACTGTTCAATAGCAATCTTCGTTCTTCGCGGTGAAAATATGAGTCCTTTTTCGACTTGGGATTAATTTTACCCAACAGGCGTCGATGTTGATTGAGAACTGACGGATCTTCTTGGCGGCAGCGTATGCGCGCCATTGCGGATCTTCCTTCTCGCTCTCACTTAGGCATTATAAGGGTTGTGGAAGGGAGAAGGAAAGCGGAAGGAACTTTATGTTACACAGATACTAATTAATTAGAGTTGCCAGTAATTAGGCATGAAATATAAAACTAAAGAAAGTAATGGCGTTAACATTCCTCGCGGCCTTAAAGGGTCACCTTTAAAGAGAATGATATAATAATATATACAGTGAAATTACACTTAAATCTAACTAAAGAGGGAATGGACTGAATAAGATATTACTGAGTAGGAATGGGGCATAAGCGGACCACAGGTCGCACAAGAATCCCATTAGAAGTGCGTACTGAAACGACTCGCGTGCTACCGTCTATAGACGTATGCAACTTCTCAATATCACCTAGAGGCCAGGATAGAGGAGGCGCATTATCATTAACTATCACTACTACAGTGCCTTCCTTAATCATGTCTCCATCAGGTTTATTCCATTTTAAGCGTGATTGTAAACTATGAAGATACTCGCTTCGCCATCTTTTCCAGTACGACTGGACTAATTTATCCATAAGAGAGTGTCTTTGAAGCAGGTGATCAGACAGTAAACCTACTTCCGCGGCGGGTAATGAGTTAAGCGGTACAGTATGTAAAAAATGCGAAGGGGTAAGAGCTTTAGGCTCTTCCGGATCAGCGCTAAGAACAGTAAGAGGTCTGGAGTTCAACAGGCACTCTATTTGAGAGAGAATTGTAACTAATTCTTCATAAGATAGAAGTTGTTGACCTATTGTCTTGAAAAGGTGAGTCTTCACGGCCTTCACCATGGACTCCCAACATCCACCAAAGTGCGGTGACGCGGGCGGAATAAAATGCCAATTAATGCGATGCTCAGCGAGCTCCTCTTCAAAGCGCGGGCGGTATTCTTTATTTATGAAAGTATACAAGTCGCGTAAAAACGAATTAGCTCCTCGAAAATTGGTCGCGTTGTCCGAATACAAGCATTGTACCGGTCCACGGCGGGATAAAAACCGTTTCAACGCGGCTATGAACGACACAGTCGTAAGATCTGTAGCTAATTCAATATGAACAGCGCGAGTAGTCATACAGGTAAAGATACATAAATAACCCTTGCGACTCTTCGCACCTCGAGTGCGTACGGGCACATACTGTATAGGGCCAGCGTAATCACACCCTGTATGAGAAAAAGCTTTGGTTGCAACATTTACTCTAGATTTAGGGAGATCGCCCATAATCGGCGGACCATGAGGTCGCGGTCTCCACCTGTGACATGCGTTACACTTGTGGATTCTATGACGAATAATGCGTCTAGCGGACAAAATCCAATACTTATGGCGCAATAACGACATAGTGAGTTCTGGACCTGCATGTAAATATTTTATATGATAATAGTCTACGAGGATTTCAACTATGCGATCATGTCGGGGTAACACTACCGGGTGTTTAGTACTATAGGCCTCAGCCGAATGAGTTAATCGACCCCCAACGCGGATTAAATCATCACCATCTACAAATGGCTTGAGTTTAATAAGAGCGGGTGAACAAATTTTATTATTTTTTAACTCGGAATAATCTTCCATGAAGTGTTTTGTTTGAACATGACGCAACAAAATGGTTTCAGCGAACTCGAGGTCGCTAGCGGTAACGGCGTCAGTCCGACGCGGGAGTTTTTTCATGAAGCGGTATATGAAAACAACAATACGCAGCAGTTTAGTCCACGACGACGTACGTTCTGCGAGTGCGAGTAGAAGCGAATTTTCCGAACTTGAATCCGCGACTATGGGATGCGCGTGGACCTTTTCTTCCGGAATGGGTTCCGAATTCAAGTCTGTAACCTTATGTATGGGCCATTCGGAAGGGTCGCGCTTAGCCCAAGCGGGTCCGTGCAACCATAATGGGTGCTCAATGAATTTGTCAGGTGTTAAACCACGTGACAAACAGTCCGCTGGGTTTTCAGTACCAGCTACGTGGTAGAAATGTTCCGCGGGGACGTTGTCTACGATGCGAACGACACGATTGGCCACAAACGTGTGCCAACGATGCGGAGAGGAATTTATCCAGCAAAGAGTCACCTTAGAATCGGTGAATGCGTAAATAGCGGTAACATTATAACGCGGATTATAAGTGTCATGAACACGGCGAAGAAGTTTAGCGAGGAGTTCGGCACCACAGAGCTCCAGTCGAGCAATAGTCAATGGTTTAACCGGCGATACCTTCGACTTGGCACAAACCAGCTGAACAACTACGTCATCGTTGCGAGTGACATGCGCATAGATGACAGCGCCGTAGGCGCTTTCGCTGGCGTCGGAAAATCCAATGAGGCGAAGAATACAATTTTCAAAAATACCTAAATGGCGCGGGATTTTAAAATCATTTAAAAGCGGCAGGGCAGAGCGAAAAGTTTGCCAAATATTTATGATGTGACGCGGGGGAGTGTCATCCCAATCGAGCTTCAGTAACCACAATTCTTTGATAAGTAGTTTAGCATAGAGAACTACAGGCGCGACAAGCCCCATGATGTCCCACAGTCTAGCTACGGCCGACAGAATAGCACGTTTAGTACACGTGTCTGGCGGTGCGGAAATAAGAAATTCAAAACAATCATTTGACCTACACCAGCGCAAGCCGAGAACCTTTTGTTCTACCGACTTGTCGAATTCTAGTTGTTCGGTCAACCTATGCGACGCGGGAATACTGTTTAGTACAGTTTGAGAGTTACTGGTCCACTTGACCAACTCGAACTGACCTCCTCTAAAGAGTTTAATCAGTTCGTGCGAAACCTGGACTGCACGTGATTCGGAGCTTACGCTGTAGACTACGTCATCCATATACAGCGAATCCGCGATGATAGCGCTGGCGCGCGGGAAGTGATGACCATCGTCTTGAACCAACTGTTGTACTGTGCGGATCGCATGGTAGGGACTTGACTTGAGACCAAAACAGACACGGTTAAACTGATATAGAACCAGAGGATCGTTTGGACTAAAACGATATAAGATGCGTTGAAAGCGACGATCGCTTTCTCTTACTTCAATCTGTAAGAACATTTGTCGGCAATCAGCCGAGAGCGCGAATGCGAACAATCGAAAATTCAGAATTATAGTAAACAAGTCACCCTGTAAATTCGGGCCACTGTGTAAAATATCGTTGAGAGATAATCCAGTACTCGTTTTAGCACTAGCGTCTAACACGGAGCGTAGTTTTGTTGTTGTCTTATTTAAACGTACAACTGCGTGATGCGGAATTACATAGTCAGGACAACTACTGTCTGAACTATCGAGCGGAGCAGGAGATAAATATCCTTTATCAATATATTCGCGAATGACGTCATCATACGCAGTACGTAACTCTGGTGCGGATTCTAATTTCTTTTCTAGGCAGAAAAAACGTTTTTTCGCGATATCGAGTGAGTTCCCCAATGAGAACACATCGCTGCGAAACGGTAGGGCTACAGAGTATCTACCTGTGTCCCCATCGCGTTCCGTGGTCGAATTATAAAAGTACTCGCACTCAAGTTCGTCGAGCGATTTGCTCGTCGAAAGAGTGACGGGCGCTTCATCGACCTGCCAGAATTTTTTCAACGCCGATTCTAACGAGTCTTTGTCGGATGGTTGCGAAATATGTGAGTAACAAGACTGTGGAGGCTTATTACGACGTACAGGCAGCGCGGGCACAGTGCCCATGATGACGTAACCGAGTACCGTCTGCATGGCGGGCGGCGCGGAGGAGTTGCTGCTAACTACGCGGGGCAGCATAAGATGCGGGAAAAGCGAAGCCCCGATCAACACATCGATGCGACCGGGTTTGCCAAACGATTCGTCGGCGAGCGGTAAACCTTTTAAGTAAGGCAAGGCGGAAGTATCTACGGGAGCGGTAGGTAAATTATCGGTGATTGCATCGACAACTAGCGAATTAACGTTAAAAGTAACGTTCGGATTAAAACGGGAAAAGAAAGCGAATTGTACGGAACCCTTAACGGATTTTTCCGTACCACCGATACCCTTAACGGAAGGCGTATCAGATGAATGTCTAGTCAAACCTAATCGTTTGCAACATTCTGCGGTAATAAAATTAATTTGTGAGCCACTGTCTAATAGACAGCGAATAAAATGCTCCTTACCAAATGAATCTCGAACTATTACAGTAGCGGTTGACAACAAAATAGTAGTATTCGTATTACATTGCGGCTTTGATACGCGGGAGTTCGAGTCGTAAAAGATCGACGCAGCAATGGATGCATTACATTGCGGGGCGCTCTGAGCGGTGGCGGCGAGCGGCACGGCGGCGGCGGCGTGAGCATCTTGCTCGCTCGAAGCCGTGGAGTTTGAACCCGATTGTGTACGTGCGGTATCATCAACACCGTTCGATAATACAGTCGCGTGCGATTCGCGATTAAAGTGTAAAAGCGTATGATGTTTATTTTTACAAGATTTACATCTAGATTCAGACTGACAGACTCTGGCCTTATGTTTAATACTTAAACAGTTAGTACATGCATCGTTTTGTTTCACCGATTTGAAACGATCACTTGGTGTCATTTGAGAAAAGGCAGGACATTTAAATAAATGTTTATGAACAAAGCTATCACACAAACATTTTGCGAATTTATCAATTACAGTGTAAGATTGCGGTTGCGGAGTTTTAGACGTTTTTTTATTTACAGGATTGTTGTTAGACTGAGTGAAACTCAAGCTGTTTAAAGCTTTAGTATTTTGTAAAATGCGAGATTGATTTTTAATGAACTGTACTAAATTGTCGAATTTAGGAATTTCGTCTTTTGAGTTCATTTCAAAAAGTCGAGCGGTTTCAGAATCAACCTTTTTTATAGCGACATGGAAAAAAATCAAATCTGATAAATCATTTATTTTAAGGTTTTTTAATGCGTTTGCGGCGGAAACAAAATTATCAGAAAAGGATTCGAAATTTTGAATAGATGCGGTATTAAAAGATTTATGTTCAAACATCCGATTAAGGTAACTAGAAGCCAACATACGTTTGTCTTCGTACTTGTTTATGAGTGAATTAAAAATTAATTGGTAGTTATCGCCATTAGGGCAAACTCCTGAGAACGCGGTTTGAGCCTTATCTTTCAATTTCCCCATCAAATAATATAATTTCTCCGAATCAGTCAATGTATTATTTTCGTGTACCGTGCTTTTAAAATTAGCATAGAACAGGGGCCAGTTACGAATATCGCCATCGAATGACATAATTTCAATGGGAGGCAAGCGAACTGTTTGCTTATTGACACCACTACCACTAGAAGTAGGAGCCGATGTGGCTGATGATTTTGAGTAATTTGAATAATTATATTTAACGCAGCAATATAATTCCTCAAAACTAATCCACGACTGATCATCAATATTATTTTCCGGGTCTTGTCTTAGAAGAAGCGAGTTATATTTATTAAATGCCTCGAGGAACTCGGTGCGCAACGCATCAACATTGACACACGCACACAAGAACTTCTCTACCGGTTCCATACCGGACTTCATTTTTTCCATTAAATCGTAAATGATTTGCATGCGGGCAAAAATCATATTACGACATGACAGTGCTATTTGAATCGCGGATTCTATCTGATCATCCGAATCAATGGTCACTTTCTTAGGCATTTTCGATATTTTTGTAGGTTTTTATAATAGCTAAAATAAATCGCAAACTTCAACGAGTTGCGCGCGGTGCGGGATTGGTAGGTACCTACGAATATAGTACCGAACGATAGCGAAGCGAGCGAGCGGTAGATTTTGCTTCTACCTACGTATATTAAAATATTAAGTTGAGCGGGATGCGAAATACCTGTGAATGTACGCAATGACAAGTAGGTATTGTAATAAATGAATAAATTAAAGCGGTTTAGTATAAGAGTATAAGGGACGAAGATTGAAATGAAATATAGTTGCGGGATGATGATATACGGATATAATATTGATATCCGTTATCAAGAGAATAAAGAAAAATAGGTATCCGTGATCATGGGACCAAAACTGTTGGATATCTGTGATCGTAGGACCAAAAACTGTTGGATATCCGTGATCGTAGGACCAAAAAATGTTGGATATCCGTCTCGAAGGACCAAAAAATGTTGGATATCCGTCTCGAAGGAACCAAAAAATGTTGCGGCGGCCTAAAGCCTTGGGGTGAAAATCGAAATTTTCTTAGTGGACTGTATGAGGGGCGGTTCGGTGACACAAGTAGGTGTTTTGGTGGTGTGGGAAAATGATGATGGTACCTGCCTGGTGAGCTATGGCGACACGACGAGAAGGGTTTCCTTAGCCACGTGGCTGGCGCGTCCAGGATATCACGTACGGACGAGAATCTGCACTTTCCACAACACACATACACGCACTTGCACTGTTCAATAGCAATCTTCGTTCTTCGCGGTGAAAATATGAGTCCTTTTTCGACTTGGGATTAATTTTACCCAACAGGCGTCGATGTTGATTGAGAACTGACGGATCTTCTTGGCGGCAGCGTATGCGCGCCATTGCGGATCTTCCTTCTCGCTCTCACTTAGGCATTATAAGGGTTGTGGAAGGGAGAAGGAAAGCGGAAGGAACTTTATGTTACACAGATACTAATTAATTAGAGTTGCCAGTAATTAGGCATGAAATATAAAACTAAAGAAAGTAATGGCGTTAACATGTGGCATGTTTTGGCGTTTGGCGTTTATGGATGCCAAACATGATCTCTACAGGTTGAAAATGGTATAAATATATATATTATTATTTTTTTAAAGAAAAACACAACTCGGAGTTATGCAGAGGAAAATGGAGAGAAGCATGTTGGGTATTAAATTGTCCGATAAAATTACTAATGAGGAAATTAGGAGGAAAACTAAAATAACTGACGTAGTAGAGAGAATAAGAAGTCTGAAATGGAAATAGGTGGGGCATATCTGTAGAATGGACAAAGAAAATCATAGAGTGGGTATCTAGAGATGGAAAAAGAAAACGAAGATGGCCCCGGAAGCGCTGGGAAGATATGTTTATGGAAAGATGGACCAGACTGGAGGAGACAAGCCAGAGATAGGGAAAAATGGAGAAAGTTGGGGGAGCCTACGCCGCAGAGGTAAATAGAATAGAATAGAATAGAATACTCTTTATTATGCACACCATTTAAATTACAGGTTACAATGTTACAATGTTGAAATTTTACATAGAGTGACACAATGGGCGGTCTTATCGCTAGAAGCGATCTTTTACAGACAACCTTTGGATGGAGTATGGGGACAAGGAGAGACAATGACCATTATGGGTGACTTCCATAAATAAATAATTTCACATGCATGCCAAAATAAATAATATTTTTAAATCCCCACATATTTCAACCTTGAATGTCACAATGGCATGCCAGCTACTTGCATGGTTTTGTACCAATGGGGCACTTAAACGAGACGAGAACGATAAGATAAAGAACTAAACTAATCGATGTACGACCTTATAGGTGATACCTAGTCACCTATAGGTGATACCTTCTTTCATATATCTATGGGTGATACCAATCAGTCGCGAGGTGTGAGCAAAAGTAAGAGATAAGCCGGTTTCAACTTACATACTCACCAAATAAAGTAAAAATTAATTAATTCACTTAAAAATGAAAGTCTTTTTTTTACTGAATTAAACACCATCTCAAATAGCATCATCATCATCGTCAAATAGCAGAAACAAACAGGTTCACTACACAAACAAAACTTTCAATGTTTTAGAGAAATAAACTCAACTAAAATAGATACTATCATTCTAAAATTATTAAAGGAATTTAAAGAATCGAATACATACAATACAGTAAGTTGAAGAACAGGTGAAAACTAAATAAAATGTGCAATATTCCTTCATCTCGTTCTCGCTGACGCATTTTTCCTATATCTGTCTCTATCGTAGCCCGTTGTACATGGCTTGCTCTCGTCCATTATCAAGCGGTGCCACGTGACCTAAAGTGACGTCATGACGGGATCGCTATTGTATGAATTTTTAGTTCCCGATTATGACGTTTTGGCGCGGAGTTATTTTAGATTTTTTTTTTGTTGTAATTCAAAGCTATTAAATAGGCGTTTTTGTTGTTTAAATGTTATGGTGAATTAAATATCCACAGTGTAACTCTTGTTTTTGGCAATAGTAGACACTATATTGTCTGTGCCATATTTCCATAGCGGAAGAGTAGCGAAGCTCCGAAGGGAAGCGGGTAGGAATCGTGTTATTAGGTGCTTTCGCCCCTGATACCAATTGAGCTATAGGTGATACCTAGTGGAGTTTGATGTTGTTGGTTCACTTTGTCGGAAGTATATTTAAAAGTCTTTGATACCTAATGAGCATACTTGAGCTAAAGTACGGCCTAGCTCGGCCATGAAGCTTAGGTACTTTGTCGCCATTCAAGCGGAAACCATTTAGATTCTATATATTTATTCATGTATTTTAGGGTGACCAATGTTTTGTAATTTAAAAAAAAAACTACTGAAAATGTGGTAATGCTCTTACGTAAATATCTATAAAAATATTCAAAAGTGAAATGATTCAGACGTCATTTTATTACTAAATAAGGGATTTGCCTAAAATTTGAGTAAACTAATGATTGCTTAATGCTTTTTCAACTTCGTTCAAGGCTGGAAGGAGGGCGCGAGCTCGCGAAAGATGGAAGGAGTGGAGGGAGGCCTTTGCCCAGGCGACGGAAAGAACAAGCAAAAAAAGTTCCTTTTAATTGGTCATAGAAATACATAGGTACCTACACACACATACGTTCATGCAATACATGTGTATCTGTAGATATTGTGAGATTTATTTGATTACTTTTTAAACGTCGCGCTTTCTGTCTTTTTAACCGACGAAAAGAAAAAGGAGGAGGTTCTCAAGTCGACGTCGTTTATTTAGCACCTGCAGAGAAGCCAGCTCTTCCAGGTGCTCCCATTTCTATGTATCAGGACTCGTAATTTTCTTTTTACACACATAGATCTTTTCTTTTTTATTTTAATTTAATTTAAATTAAATTTAACTTTGTTTTATTTAATTTTATTATTTTTAAGTTTTAAATTGAAATCGGACAAAGTAAATGAATTAATTTATAGGGTTCTATTTATAACCCTTACATAAAGTTACGTAGGTAATCATTTAAATGATCATACATTTTTGACGTTTTGTGGCGGCATCTACAACTCCACATGACTACGCATAAAAGACCTGACGTCACACAAATCCTGCATCGCGCAGGCAGAGTTTACCGCGCGACTGGCATCCCGACATCAATCGTCGGGCTATAGCCCACCAGACACAACACCCGTCTGCTCGGAGGATCCTCCATTTTCTATTGAGGATGAGTAAACTTTACACCCTGTTCCTCTTACCTTAATAATAATAAAAAAAACGTTTATAAATAAAGAGGTTAAGGTAAGCCACAGAACCAGGACATTCTCCCAAAGCCCAGCAGCATACCGAACGTATTCCACGGTAGGCTCAATTTATTGGGCTCATGTTTTATTTAGTGGCGGCGATCGCTATGCTTAATTAGTCGGCTATATCCTGAAATCTTAGCGTTTTAATGGCCTATTTCCAGCATAGTGGCCGTTTGGCCGCTCGTAAGAAGGCCCGGGCGGTCTTAATTAGAAAAACCTCGCAATTAATTAGCAATAAAATGCATGGACTTGTTTGGAATTGAAGGGGAATTAAATTAGTGGGGCGGGTTTTTTGGCACGTTTTTTATTGTGAGAAGTTGAGGACGTCTTTGGGTTAACTTGTGTAATGCTGATGCAAGACTGAGAAAATACATTTTGCTTTTTTATAGCATGAAATTAAAAATAAAATATTAACCCTCCGTTAGTAAAATACAACACCGAATTTTGTGCGAATGTATATGTACCATATTTTATATAAACTCAAATATTTTACATTTTGTTTTCGTAATTAGGTACTTGAGTTTACTTAGGGCTGATTGTTCAATAGGTTGATAACTTTTACCTGAAGAATAAATGTGACAGTTTGACATATTTTCCATACATAAGCTGTCAAAGCGCCATATTTAAGTATTCCTCTGATAAAAATTATCTGACTATTGAACAATCAGCCCATTGTTAAAAATAAAAATCACATGCTAATTGCCCAAGTAGGTGTGACTTACAGCACTAATGATAGCTCAGTAATTATTACAATTGAAGGCCAGTGAAATGACTGACCAGTCACCTGCTTACGACAGAACTAGTTGACACTGAATTAATTCCTCCCCGAGTCAGTATCAGCCCTACCTCTTGAGTCGTAACATAAATAAGAGAGCAACATGACATAACCGCGGCTGAGTCTCGATACAGATGCGCAAGCCGCCGCTTAGCCAGAGATGAGAGTTAGGAAGAGTGTACAACAGCGGAGACCGCGAAATTTGTGCGAAATATTAAGTTTAGGTAGGTACTTACGTTACCAAGGAAATGACAACAAATGCGAAATATTCACCTTTTATTACCTTTGTACGTATTTTTCTGTAGCTTTCTTATTGTCTGTGGTGTACCTAAACGGTTAAATAAATTATTAATCTTCTTGTCATCATTTTTAAGGTGTTTCAGTAGGGTGATGATAATAAAATTAGAACTAATTCAATCACTGAGTCAGCCTCGTTCTCTTTAACTTTGAGTCGCAACATAAACAATAAAGCAACATGACATATCCGCGTCTGAGTCTCAATACAGGCGCTACAGCCTCCCGCCCGCCGCTTAGCCAGAGATGAGAGAGGACGAACGCATAACGTAGCGCGAAAGAAGTGTCATTGTGTTCGCATTTCTAAAAATGTCGATTGCGAAATAATGATCGTTAAAAATGAGAATTTTATTGAAATGACGTGTCTAAACAAAAAAATGTTCAAGGCTGTATGAACTAAGTACTTATAGAAAATGTATAAATTCGATTTGATCTATCCTTTACAGAAGATTCACTTGGAAACTTTATCTCAACCAAACCTGACTGAAATCTATACATATTACAAATTAAAGTCGCTTTTCGTGTCTGTCTGTGTGATCGCGTTGTTCTCCTAAACTACGCAACGGATTTTGATGCAGTTTTCAACATAATTTTGAGAATTTCTTCCGTAAGGTTTATGTGTATAATACGTTAGTAAAATCAATTGCTGAAAGCATGTAAGCGCATCACTTGGCTAATGCTTTTTTTTTTGTTGTGTTTGTAATTGTCAGGACAAGTTAGTATGACAGATTTTTTGGAGATAGAGACGTGAAATTCACCCGGGCGATGCCAGTAACTAGCTAGTTTAAAGTATAATATAAGCTTACAAATACTATACAAAAATCGTCAAGATATCGGGGCGCGAAGCCGGGGCGGGTCGTTAGTTATACTAGTCTTCACACATCTGATGTACTCGTAATAACATCAAAGGATACAAACGAAACGATTATCTAGTATATACTTATAATATGCACCTACTCAAATCGACCCGAAAACAAACCAATAAATTATTCGCGTTCAGCTAGTGTGCACTGCGCCTACTTCGTGCTGAGTCGTCAAATGACACAAACGACGGGATTAGCCGGTATCGCGCCTCGGCACGCTAGTGACGTACCTGCAAGAATCGCGGCTTAGTGTCACATCACTATTATTATATATATATATATCTTATTTCAGACATACATCCATACATTTTTAACAAATGAAACGTTAGTAAGGTTGTTAGTAGAACACATAAAAATACAAATAACAAGTTGTTAGTAATTTGTTAGTACAGAAACAAAATCAGTAGGTAGTGCGAGTATTTTAGTTAGAGTTTATTAGTCCCGGCACAAAATATTGCGAAAAATGGAGAAGATTTATTTATTTATTATTATTTTATTTATTTATATTTTGTCGAATTAGAGCTCCTTGTGAGAATAATTCGTCTAGAGTCTAGACTCTAGCTAGGCTGTAGAATTTCCCAGTGCTTGCAAGGGAATATCCTTCCCAACTCATAGGCTCCGGGGAAATTCTTCCACTTCCTACCTCTTGTGCAAACCCATCGTGTAGGTTTTGTTTACAATAATGTGCTTTCAGTATTTATGCTCATTGACTTATATAACCTGTATACCTACATCCATCACCCAAATTAAGTCATATTAACCGATGTTAACACTATACCCCTTTAAACCTACTGTTAAAACTATATTTATGAGTATTTAACTAGCGACCCGCCCCTGCTTCGCACGGATTTTACGACTTGACAAAACATCGATATTTATTTATTGTGTGGTAGTTTAATATATGAATAATAAAATAAACACATGAGCTTTCTGGAATAAATTTTATAAATTACTAGCTTCTTCCCGCGACTTCGTCTGCGTGAAATTTCTTGTCCCCCGACCCACCCACGTCGCATCGCATCGCCTGCCCACGCTATTAGTTTTTGCTTAGCGTTCCTTCCGACTTTTTTTCTTATTGCTCGGCTCCTCCGGGTCATAGCATAATGTTAAATAGCCTACAATCTTACTCAAGAATTGGGCTATCAAATGCAAAAATAATTTTTCAAATTCGACTAGTAGTTCCAGAGATTACCTCCTACATATACAAACTTGCAAACAAATTTTACGTCTTTATAATATTTGAAAACCGCATGAAAATCCGTTGTATAGTTTAGTAGAACAACGTAATGATACAAATAGACACGAAAAGCAACTTTAATTTAGATGCACAGTTATTAAATCATCATTATTATTATCTCTAGTCCAGTGTGCTAAAACGCCTAATCTGAGAAGATTCCATCATGCCGCAATGGGACAATACAAACTGATGTTATAATCCTATTCCACACCATTCCACCTATTTCAACCACAGAGCACTGTCAGTGAGCTGGTAAACGTCAAAAAAAATATAATATTATAGTAGGTAAACAGACACGAATCAAAAGCTCCAACAAAGCATCATTTCAAAGTTAAAACAGAATTATGTAACAAATTACTGAGCTCCACAGTATCGTTACGTTAACGTTTATTACGTTAACGTTAAATAGCGTAACGTTATTATATAGTTATTATGCGGCCGCTATTTTAAAGCAGTCGATGCTGAGCTAGGTGTACTATTTATAGCTACATTTAATGTTGATCTAATTGTGTTAGGAATTATGTATAGAGTTCATATAATGTAGAGATGAGGTAATTTTGTATTACGTTACAGAATTACTTTTGTAAGAGGAGCTCGTGGCTAAGTAATAACAGTCGCACGGGTCGATCCATCGGGTTAAGCTACGCTTGCAGGGGTTGGTCAGCGGATAGGTGACCATTTTTACATAGCGAGATTCCTCCGTGCCTCGGAAAGCACGTTAAGCCGTTGGTCCTGGCTGTCATTCGTGGATCTTTGACAGTCGTTACGGGTCGTCAGAAGCCCGAAAGTCTCTGACAACCAGTCTTACAAAGGGTTATCGTATTACCCAGTAACTGTGTTGTGGAGGTCAGATAGGCAGTCGCTCCATGTAAAATACTGGTATTTAGGTGCATCCGGTTAAGACTGGAGCCGATCCCAACATAGTTGGGAAAAGGCTAGGCAGATTGAATTACTTTTGTAAGTCTGACAACCAGTCTTACCAAGGGATATCGTATTATCCAGTAACAGGGTAGTGGAGGTCAGATAGGCAGTCGCTCCGTATAATATACTGGTATTCAGCCGCATCGTTGGGGAAATGCTAGGCAGATGATGATGATGATGAATTATTTTATTACTTTTTTAAATAATCTATGTGTTTTGTAAGCCTCATGTAACACGGAACAAGCCGTTTGCCGTAATCCGGGCACAAAGTCGGACACCGAGTAGCTACTGGGAATATCTTGATGGAAAATCCCTACCTATAGATATTCGGTTTAGACCGGGAGTCGGACATAGGACGCCATATTTAACGGACTTGCGGCCACTAGACCAAGTTTAACCTACTATGAATAAAGGTTTACCCACTAAGTAAATTATTAAGAAATTATTAACCTTCATCTATCTTTATTCTTCTTCTTCTTCAGTATTGGGACGGGCAGCGCCGCAACACAACACGTTGCAAAAATTCTTCTTCGTCACTTTCGTACATTTTCTATGACACACTGTAATTAAGTAATTGTTTGCCGTCCATAATTACACAGACAAAACCTTCGGCTTCTCCAAAGAGGTCACCGGAACGCAGCCAGGCTACGGACGCTAGCAAATCTACATCTGCACCCTAATTGCGTAATAACTTATTAATCAGAATCTAAATCATTTTGAAGCAAATTACTAATCCATTGCTTCATAATTATGTTGAAAAATTTGTCTGCTCGACAACGTAAATAATGCAATGAATGTTGTTGAACTGTCAAAATGAAACCAACTCCGATTGATAATGTGTTACGCAATTAGGGTGCGGGAACATGTAGGGCCCGGAAAAAGCGTCCGTGAAGCTCCTTACTCTGCCATACCTCCCTGCGATGTACTAACCTAAGGATGTGTCTTCGTTGCCAAATCGTACGATAAGCATGCCTCACATTTGTGCAGCAGTCGGTTAGTGTTCAACATGGCGGTAGATAAGCGAGGTTCGAGAATTAGAATATTAATTAAACTAGCACGACGCACGGAATGTGCTGCTACAGCGGTGCACCTGGAATATAGATAGGAACTGAGCTGTATCTATGGAATATGGAGCTCGTAACGTTTTAGATTCCAATTTTCAAGGAGAAAATCTGGTGCTCCCAAGTGCTACTGCTGAGCATGAGGTCCTAGGTTCGATTCGGGTCGGACAAAGTGGTATTACAAGTTTTCCACTTTTGATGAAAAATGAAAAAAAAAATATCGTTCCCTCCCCTTGTCTCCGAAGTTTGCATGGAGAAAATCTAAAATTGTTCTATGTGACAGAAGTTTATGTAAAGATTACAGGAAAAATAAAACGATGTCTCTAAATAGCACAGTTTTTCAGAAATCGGAACGGAACCCTCGGTGGGCGAGTCCGACTCGCTTCTTACCGGTTTTTTTTTAATAAGTTTTAGTTAGGATTTGTCTGAATCTTTAGAAAATTCCAAGTTGCATTGTTAATATTTATTGACTACCTACCTATAATATGTAGTTTTCAAGATACAATTTATATGAACCTCAAAGAAATTAATAAGCTTTGTAGCTTAGCAATGTGTTATTTAGTTTAGGAGTGGACTTCAGAAGAAGTCGCGCTCACCAAGGCCAGCATCCTAATTGTGTAACACACTATCAATCGGAATCTTAATCATTTTGAAGCAAATTGCTAATCTATTGCTTCGTATGTCATGCTTCTAGACCCAGCGGTTTAGGCTAAGTGTTATCTGTCAGTGAATTTAAGAGTTGTATCAACATAGCGCGGTGAGACGATCTGACAAGGTTTGCAGGGCCAACATGGCCAGAGATCACACAAGACAGGGAGGTTTGGAAGAAAAAAGGGGAGGCCTTTGCCCAGCAGTGGGACACAATGTAGGCTCATAAATAAGTGCCATTTAGGGGGCCAGCCTATTGGCACAAATCCTGACTCCAGGCTAATTCAAGATATTATTATTTCGTATCGTAATGTTACCCCCTTCCTGTCACCAAAAATTCCCTTTCCCGGTTCCCTACCCTATCTTGACCTATAAACTAAAACCCTGTCAAAATAAACTAAAGAAAACCCGTATAAACGTCATTTAGTTCCTGATACCGAGAAACAATTGAAAGTGTAAATAATCGCCTCCCTAAGGAAGTCCGGATTTTATAGTGATGGGACACGCTAGTATTAGGTTGATGGTAAATTATGACACTTTGTTTGAATGTTTGATAATATATTTTATTGGGTATATTCACGTGGGACTTTGTTACGGATATGCGATTAATAAAATTACTCGAAGGGAAAGTTGCTCGTGGAATCTTCTTTCGGCCCCTCGACCCCTAAAAGAAGATATGTTTATTTGTTTCCTCTCAACCCCTAAACATAGTTCACACTCGACCCCCAGTTATAAGGACCGCGATACCTACCTATCAGTCACTGCATTGGTTGCCATCTTTAGGGCTCCATACCAAAATGGTAAAAAGGAACCCTTATGAAGCGAGTCAGTCAGTCTGTCTATCTGTCTGTCTGTCACAGCTGGATATCTCAAGAACTACTAATGCTATCAACTTGAAATTTGAAACAGTTTTAGGTGACGTTTGCCCAACTATTGTGCAAATAAGAAAGAAATATTTTTTTTTGCAGCAGTAACTGAAAGGGGGTCTTAAAAAAATGAAGTGGGGCTACCAGGGCATGTCGGGTATCATATAAAAGAGCGTTGTTTGCACATTTGCAAACATTTTTTTTTTTTCTATTTTTAAGGCCATCGCACTGTTTTCAACTTTTCATGAAAAATGTAAAAAAAATACCATTCCCCCTTTTTCTCCGAAGTTTGCATACAGAAAAATCTGAATATTATAAATGCGAAAGTGGGTTTGTGTATTAGTTACGCTTTGACGCTAAAACGGCTGAACGGATTTCTATGAAATTTGGCACATGGGTAGACCGTGATCTGGATTAACATATAGGACACTTTCTATCCCGGTAGTACGTTTCTGTGGGGTAATTTCCGAGCTACACGCGGGTGAAACAGCTGGCAAAAGCTAGTAAATATTAAATCAATGCCCTTTGTATTAAAAATGAATTCTATTTACTCTAGGTACTAAAATAAATGACTAACTAACTAACTATACAAATAAATACAAAACAAAAGGACACTTAGGCTTCGAAGTACTCGTCCGCATCGATGTCATCCAGAAACGTGCCCAGAAGACTGGCAGCATTGCCACGTTGTATGGCAATACTAATTCATTGGCCAAAGATAGAGCCAGCCATGTGAAGTCTCGACCAGTCAGCGAGAATTTCCTTAAAAAAAAAAATAATTTAAATTTATCTACAGGCGGCACTGAAAATTTCGGGAATCAAGGAAGTGACACAACATTACTATTTAAAAATGTATTTATTGCTTTTCGAAGTATTCTCCGCAAAATTTGACACATTTGTCCATACGATGGAACCAATCATTGAAGCAACCATTCCAATCGGAAGTTGGGGTCTCCAAAATGGCCGTTTTGTAGGCGTCCACAGCTTCTTCGGGTGATGAAAATCTCTGACCACGCAATTTATTCTTTATTTTAGGGAAAGTATAGAAATCATTAGGGCTTAGATCGGGCCTGTACGGCGGATGGTCTAATAATTCTATGTTTTCTTGCTCTAAAAACTCTTTTGTTCTGTGCGCGGTGTGAGAACTCGCATTGTCGTGATGGAGGATGATGCGGCGGTTGCAGTTCTCTTTACGGAGTTCAGAAATGACCTGTGGCAAACAAATGCTAGCATACCATTCTGCATTAACCGTTCTTTGTCCCTCAAGAGGAATAGTCGCAACATGGCCGGTTTTGGAGACAAACGTGGCCACCATTTTTTTTGGAACACTCCGTGAACGAACAATTTTTGTTGGCTTTAACTCATTTTCGAACACCCAAACTCGTGACTGGTTTTTGTTTCGGGTTCGTACGCGTATATCCAGGATTCTTCACCTGATACGATGTTACATATATATTATATATGTAACATCGATACAGCATTTGAGGATCCAGCGTGGAATCTTTCGAGAGTTCTGACGCACCAAGTAACGCGAGCCGCTTTTTGCTCTTCACAAAGCGAATGCGGTATCCATCGGGAAAACAACTTTTTAACACCTAATTGTTCATGTAAGATTATTTGTATTTGACTCATGCCAATGTCTAAAGTTGCCTGAATTTCGCGGTATGTCACATGTCGATCTTCCTCAATCAGCTTACGCACAGCATCAACGTTTTCTTGGGTGACTGCAGTTTTTGGACGACCTTGACGGGGATCATCACTGAGCTTGACACGTCCACGTTGAAATTCAGCAAACCAGCGATAAATTGTGGTTTTGGATGGGGCTTCATCACCAAATGCAGAAATCATCCGGTCAACACACTGTTTTTGTGTTAAACCACTTTGAAAGTCATAATAAATCATCGCTCTTGAATTTTCTCGAGTCAATTCCATTTTCTCAACGACTAAACAAGTTTGACAAAACCTTGTAACAAGACCGATAATCTTTTTTTAAATAAATAATTGGTATTCGATTTTTAAAACCAAGGAGTTTTCAATTAAGATTTTAATATGACAGAAACAATGGAAATATTCCATTCCCGATACTTTTAGTGCAGCCTATGTATATAAATATAAACCTTATAAATAAAATGTAATTAATGGTGTTATATTTAGTGAGCATAGCTTCGCCGACCCCGAGACTACGCGAATAAATTAAACATGTACCGATAACAAATTAAAAAAAAAAACACACAAAACACACAAGAGCACACAAATTAAAATTATTGTAATTGTAATTTAGTAACGTTTCGTTGGTTTATTAGGTGTTTATGCAATACTCATTGCTTACTGTTGTTGGACCTGGTTAAAAAAAATATATTGTAAAAGTTCTGTAGGTATTTTACTAAAAATAAAAAATAAGTGATGAAAAATATTTTAAAATTTATTCCGAACTAGCTGCGCCCCGCGGTTTCACCTGCGTAGACCGGAATACAAAGTAGCCTATGTGTTAATTCAAGGTATAAGCTGTCAACATACCAAATTTCATCTAATTCGGTCTAGCCGTTTAAGCGTGAAGAAGAAACAAACACACAAACTTTCGCTTTTATAATGTTAAGTATGATAGCGCGCTTAGAACTACATTCTTTCATTTGTTTTTAGTTATATAAAATTGCACGATGTTAACATAATAAAATTATATTCATACCCCTAAAAGGCTTTCTGCACCCCATGTGTGCATAAGGAAAATCCCTTCACATAATAGGTATATAAGCTTATATATTAAATATATAAACGTAAAAAAACACCTTCCGATGGAAAAAATATCATCCTACGTAGTTGTGAACCTATGGGGTTCGCAACTAACCCCCCTCCCCCCTCCCCCTAGGGGTTTTGGGTTTATAAATTGGTATATAACTGCACTTGAAGAGTTAATCTAAAAAAAAAAACCCTGTTCTCTCCTATGGTAGTCCGTAGTACCAGATAGTTTTTTTTTGCCTATGGTGTCTGCCAGCATTTACAATTCACTTCCGCCTGAATCCATATAAAATCTATATTATTAATACATGGCGACTTTTTATACCTTATAATAATATGAAGGAAATAAAAATAGCGCTCGTGACAATGCAGGCAACTCGCGGATCATATAGAACGTGTGGGGTTGCCAGCATTTGACACAAATATGTACCATGTTTGTTTAAGTATTTGTTGAAAGTTTTAGTTGATTATCAGTTGAGTGTGGGTCGCTGGTTTGGTGATCACGAACGCTACTGCTGACCATGAGGTCCTACGTGCAATAACTAGATCGGGTAAAGTGTTTTCGGGTTTTGTCTATGGGAATTTCTCAGTAGCAACCATGGTTTTGATGAGTTGTTCCCACTATTTCTACCAGTGTTAATTATATGGAAATATATTAATAATTTTAATACTTATATATAATTAATTAATTATTACTATAATTTTAAAATATCTTTGACATATCTCGGGACCCTGTGGTCCCGGACCTTTGGAAGGCGAACGATTGGCCGAAACCCACTCGCAGAGGCCCCTTACACAATTTTAAATTATGAGGTGGCACAATAATTAATAATAGTTCTAAATAGAACTGTGAAGAAAATTCACACTTTACCTACAGGTCGGAATTTAAGAGAAAAATAGGGGGAAAATCCGTTTTAATTTTGTAACTGATTTGTGCCATTATGCTCTCTACCAATTGTATGGGATCTAACAAATAAATTAATGTATACGTGAAACAATTAAATTTAAGTATTTTTCCTTAATTTCTAATTTCTTTTCTTTAGTTTTACTATTAGAATGTGTTATCATTATCACTTAGCTCTGTGAATGCTGGTTAACCTGTAATTGGCGACTGTGTAAGTCCGAGGCGATTGTTACAGTAGTTCTTAAGATACATTATATACAGAAGCTGTTGGTGTACCTTTTTAACCGACTTCAAAAAGGAGGAGGTTCTCAATTCGTCGGAACCTTTTTTTTTTTTTAATTTTTTTTTATGTTTGATCCCCGATTACTCGAAGATGGCTGGACCGATTTGGATTTTTTTTTGTTTTGTTCGAGAGTGTATACATCACAGTTGGTCCCATATAAAATTGATTAACTTTGCTTCAGTAGTTTTTGAGTTAGCTTCAATAATACGTATTTTTTCCCCACTTTTATATGGATGATGTTCTAGTTTGTTTTGCAGGTAGTGGTATTAGAATTTGTGTGGGGTAGGTATCACAACTAAAAAGTGAAAAATAAAAACTTTTTTACAAAAAAAATAAAACCGACTTCCAAAAACAACACTACAAAGTGAAAAATAACTTTAATTTCGGAAGCCGGTGTCTGGTTAAATGTATTTTTTTAAATAAATAAAAGAATTTGCTTGCATACCAGCATATTCTTTAAGTCTTTATTCTTTAAGGCTGCTAAGTCACAAGTACTACATAAAACCAATATTAGTAACAATTTATACATTTTGACTTGACTTAAATCAATCAATCTGCCTGCCTAGCCTTTTCCCAACTATGTTGGGGTCGGCTTCCAGTCTAACCAGATGCAGCTGAATACCAGTATTTTACATAGAACGACTGCCTATCTGACCTCCACAACTCAGTTACTAGGTAATACTATACCTCTTGGTAAGACTGGTTGTCAGAGATTTTCGGGCTTCTGACGACCCGTAACGACTGTCAAAGATCCACGAATGACAGCCGGGACCAACGGCTTAACGTCCTTTCCGAGGCACAGAGGAGTCTCGGTATGTAAAGATGGTCACCCATCCACGGACCACAAGCGTAGCTTAACCTGATGGATCGACCCGTGCCGCTGCTATTACTTAGCCACGAGCTCCTTGACTTGACTTAAATATAACAGCTGAATGTACAGTTGTATGTTCAATTCGTGGTATACTGGCGTGCATTATGTGATTAGCTACCAACATTGGCGACGACTACTGGGACTCGTGAGTTCGTGACTCTTTAAAAACGTACAAATACCACAACTTTTCTCGTATAGCAACCCACATCTATTTATACCGTCCTTGAGCCGCTGTCACTCATCGTTTGCTTTATTACCACTATAAAAAACTTCGTCTTTCGTCAGTCGTTACAGAGAATGTTTTGGAAGTATGTAGTACTTCCAGTTTTGCTACAGAGTAGTGTTATTAACAGACTTCAAAAATGGAGGTTCTGTATTCGACCCGTATGTATGTATGTATGTCCGCGATCTTCTCAAAAATTAATAAACCAATTTTAATGATTCTTTCACTATCGTGATCTACATACTTACTTGGTATTGCTGTACCTACTTTGATGAAATAAAATGTTTATTTATTTTATTTTATTTACTTTCAGGAAGGTTTTAGTATATAATACATTAGGTAATTATTCTTATGTACGCAGTTATATGTATAAATGCACTGTATATTCAGCATTTCTAAGCGGATTTTGATGATTCTTCTCATCGTTCGTCTTGGGCTTATGTAATTGTACATTATAATCAACTAAAACTAACAAAATGTATACATTATACATGAATTTACTTTAAAAAAAGTAAAAACCAACTTCTAAAACCTAAAACGAATAAAATAACTTTCATAATAACAAACTTAACAGCTTCTGAAGTCGGTGTCTTGAAGTCTTCAATGCACCTTAGCTTGGCATCGACTTCAGAAGCTGTTAAGTTTTTTTTATTATGAAAGTTATTTTATTCGTTTTAGGTTTTAGAAGTCGGTTTTTACTTTTTTTATAAAGTATTTTTTTTTTTGTGGTTTTAATCATAATATCGTAATAAACTGACTGATGGAAATTTCAGACCTTCGTGGTAAAAACCTAGACAGGCATGCACCTTACTGCAATTAGTTTCATCATACTGCTATAAAACGGTGAAGGATCTAATCGAAAGGAACCCGGCTTGTCCTAGGACCAAAAATTCGAAGAAATGTGTCCCAGCAGTGGGTAGAGATTATTATGTACTAGCTTATGCCCGCGGCTTTGCTCACGGTGGAGGTCGGAAATTATTCCACGGAATCATACTACCGCAATAAAAAGTATCCTATGTCCTAATCCAAGTCATGTTCTACCCGTGTTCCAAATTTCATTCAAATCTGTTTAGCCGTTTTAGCGTGAAAGAGTATCAAACAAACTCACTTTTGCATTAGTCTGTTAGGATTAGGATAGGATGTGCAAATGATTATCCTATTTAGTTATTGATTAAGGAAAAGTTTGTTAAAAAAAATATTTTGTGTGAGGTACAAGACAATTATTATAACGGCGTGCATAGCAACACTGTATCATAATAAATGGTTATTACTTAACGATTTAGTTTCCAAGGCATGCGTCCATTCGTCGATAATGCGGCACCCTTTAAACTAAGTATAGGCACAGATGAATACAGATGGGACACTCCGCAGTTTTGTTATGAAGCTACAAGTACGCGGCGGGCTCATCTCACTGGGTCAATTCAGTGTGGGCTGTCGCGCACCGGCCGGCTCGCACGTTAGTTCGATACTCACTCACGCGTCGCGTCGTAAAAGAAGACAACCCTAACGAGTCAGAAGGTATAAGATTTACGCGATAGAAAGAGAGGCAACTTATAGGTGAATATATCTGTAGGTAATGAAGCTTTGTGCGACCTGAATTGCACTTTATTTTGTCGTGGCAAGAGTCGCTTTTTATTTCAATGATTTTGCGGAGTGTCCCATCTGTATTAATCTGTGGTATAGGTCACTACAGTACACGGAGCAGCTGATACATCCTGTTCGCGATTATCATATTGCATGGTAAGGTGAAACATTATGTGTTTTTGCAATAACTAGCTCTTCACTGTTTGATAAACTAGTTGTTGGATCTGTTGCAAGTTTATATGTAACGGCTAAGTAATAACAGCCACACAGATCGATCGATCAGGTGACGATACGACGACGATACGACGATTACGACGACGACGATACGATTACGACGACGAATACGACTACGTTTTTTTTTTACTATTACTTCGCTGAGCTGTCATCAGTCCTCCCGTGACCGATCGCTGCAAGGCGGTCGAAACTTCGAGAAACAAGTAGGTACAGTCAGCAACTAAAGTCGGTTAAGATTTGAGTTTTCTAAATATTAATTATTGAGAAAAACAGAAGAATTTTTTTCTTTAAAATCTACATAAAAGAAAAAAACTAGACTACTATCTACTAACCAAACTACTACTAACTACTAACTAACTAACTAGAACGAACGAACGAACTAGTCTAGATTTTAAAGAAAATTAACTCTTATCTAATAAATGAAATGCTAAAACGCAGGTTATCGTATCATTTTCTGTTAAATTAGATGATGTCAAAAAGTAGCCGGGTTAACCGACTTCTGTTGCTGATCGTACCTGTTTACCTCGTAAAAAGGAATATCGCGAGAAGACCCGTTCTCAATGTTGTTTTATAAGCTACGATTGCCACGGTTGGTCCGTGGATATCTGATCATCTTTACATACCGAGACCCTTTCCCTCTTTGCCTCGGAAAGCACGTTAAGATGTTGGTCCCGGCTGCCATTCGTGGATCTTTGACAGCCGTTAACGGTCATCAGAAGCCCGAAAGTCTGACAACTATTTCTTACAAGAGGTATCCTATTACCCAGTAACTGGGTTGTGGAGGTCAGATAGGCAGTCGCTCCATGTAAAATACTGGTATTCAGCTGCATCCGGTTAGAATGGAAGCCGACCCCAACATAGTTGGGAAAAGGCTAGACAGATGATGTAGGATTGAGTCGAAGCGGTTTCATTGTCGGTATCTTCTAATCTGTAATCGCCCAATACCGAGTTTAGATGACTATGCTATGGCTTCTGATTATTTATATCCAACGAATAATATCCGTATGACTACAGATACCGATGCATGGTTGGAAGGAACACTCTGAAGTATGTAAAGAAAGGTCACTGGTCACCTATCAAAAGACTGACCGCAGCAAGAGCAGTGTAACCTCATAGTTCGACAACCCACGTGTTAGGTATTTAGCCTCAAACCCCATAAACAAGCTATTCTTCATTAATTCACCACAAACTATCAAAAAATAAATTAAACTAACATCTTTGAAAGAAAAAGAAAAGAAAGAAAGAAAATACGTTTATTTGCGGTAAACATGACGCAAAGGACAACAAAATAAAATAAGAATGTAAAAAGCAAGTTTTGGGGAAAATATGCGTCACATCTACGCAAAACGGCTACTGCTAAGCATAATGCCGCGACACCATGTGAAACGGAGCCCCAGTGCTGGTTTTCAGCGATAGCCGGTCTTTCTAACAATTATAAACAAATTGAGAACGGGTCTTCTCGCGATATTCCTTTTTACGAGGTATTGTACCTACTTATCCTCCCGTGACCGATCGCTGCCAGGCGGTCGAAACGTCGGGAAACAAGTAGGTACCTGTTTACCTCATAAAAAGGAATATCGCGAGAAGACCCGTTCTCAGTTTTGTTTATAATGTGTACAAATCGCGAAAGCTTAAAAAGTTTAATCTTTCTAACAAAACCACACAACACACCACACACAACACAGGTGTATTCTCTGTGAGAAAAAGACAGTAACATGTTCCATTTCACCTTTGCACCTGACGCGTGACGTCACAGCAGGTGGTGAAGACCGTTAAACTTGAGTCACAGGTTAAAATGATTCTTTACTGCTTCCTTGTTGTACTGCTAGTTGAAAGGTGGATTTTATGGAATGTTTTTATGCTATGTGAATGTGTTTTTGTATGCGAGAGTGAGAACAGCTGTTAGGCGCGTGCGCTCATGTGTAAAAGTTTTAGAAAAAAAAGTAATTTTTTATGTTCATTGATAGTGTTCGGGGTTGGGGTGAGTTTAAAGATAAACTAAGATTAAAGATTATAATATTATCTATATTTCAGTACAAATGGGATAACGATTAAAACTAATGAGGTGAATGAGATGAGATTGAGTCGCGCCCGGTATGCTATCCGAAAGCGTACCGACGACTTATTCTAAGTAATACATAATAATTAAAGGCATGGAGCGCTGTGTCGCAATTACGCTGATATGAAATTATTGTTCGGTGATTTACCCGAACAGATAGTTTTGTCTTTTAGGTGTAAAGGAAGTTGGGAACTTCTTATTTGTGTTGTCTTTATATCAAACCAGCTTTTGCCCGCAGCTTCACCCGCGTGGATGTCGAAAAATATCCCACGGGAACGTACAATCTGCGCAAAATTTCAGCTTTCAGGGTTTTGTGCTGGGCGTTGATGAGTCAGTTAGTCAGTCAGGAGTTTTTTTTTATTTATAATATCATTCGTGGTTTCCCAGTGCTGTGCTCTTAAAAGATAGACCAGATAATGGTAGTCCATGAATCGACAAAACTTGAATAAAACTTCACTTGTATGTATGTACGCCTCAACCTGCCTTGCTTAAGCTGTCAGATAATAAGATAACACACAAACATTTTCAATGTTTTCCAAAAAGAACAAAATATTCCTAACTTATAATTTAAGGAGTAGTTTATTTTGTATTACTTTTAAGGAAATGTAAGGACATTATTTGGTTAATAAACGATTATTATTATTAAGTTACAAAATGTTTACAAATACGTCTCCTCCCTGCACTTTGTTTTCTATAAAAATGTGCAAATCCTGACCAAAATAAAACAACAAACTCCCACGTCCGGGATTAAAGCCACATCCAAGATCCCAAAGAACGTGTCTCACATTACTACTACACGTAAGTCAAAACCGCAATCTTTAGCAAAAAATATATTAAAAACATCCCTTTGCTTCATTACATCAGGTAAGAAATCAACGGGGAATATTGTTGACAGGAAGCCGACAATTTTACTTTGATTCTTGTCTTCCGTGATGTCATGTGCATTAGCACATTAGTGCCACACAAAAAACTTTTTTACAAAAAATACAACCGACTTCCAAAAACAACACTACAAAGTGAAAAATAACTTTAATTTCGGAAGTCGGTGTCTGATTAAATGTATTTTCGTTTTTTGCCACCGACCTCCGAAATTAAAGTTATTTTTCACTTTGTAGTGTTGTTTTTGAAAGTCGGTTATATTTTTTTGTAATAAGTTTTTATTTTTCACTTTTTAGTTGTGGTACAAAACAAATTAGAACATCATCCATATAAAACTGGGGAAAAAATACGTATTATTGAAGCATACTCAAAAACTACCCAAGCAAAGTCAATAAACTTTATATGGGACCAACTTTGATGTTTACCCTCTCGAATAAAGCAATTTTTTTCAAATCGGACGACTGTAAAAATTTGTGCGTGGTCACACATAAAAAAAAAGCATACGTGTTGAATTGAGAACCTCCTCCTTTTTTTTCGTCGGTTAAAAATGATTATTATTCTACTATTATCTAGCAGATTCGTTCATGTATTTCCGAGATGTAGGTGGTAGGTATATATTTAGTTTCTACACTTTCTACCATTATGTACTTCTCCATAAGACTACGAAGCTTTGTATATGCTTATAATTTTGTCAAAATCATTTAAGCTAAGACAGTGTAATCAAATAGTAGCGTGATGGATGATTGATGAGGTTGTTTTTGTTGTAATCTTTTTATTACGGACGCTTTTCACGAAATAAATGCTTTGAGTTTGAGACTAGTACTAAGTTCAACAAAAACGAGGAGGGTATCAATTAAACGTAGGTTTTTTTATGTTCCAATGACGTCACAATCTGCCACAGGAATAATCTTACGGTTCCTACAAGATAACAAAATTACGTCTTACTAACAGTTTTTTAAAAGATGATGGATTTTAAACATGAATTGTTAAGGATAACAACTCGTGTTTAATGCATCATCTTCTAACTTGACAAAGAGTAGATTTTCCAGTAACAGCGAGATATCCACTCGCTGTTACTGCAGACTTCAGGTTCTGACGTGGTGTTGTGTTGTTCCTGGTAACGCAAGCCTGGAGGTGTGTGTCTGTTTTCCTTATAAGAGATTTATTATATAACTACTTAACTGCGCCCCGCGGTTTTACCCGCGTAGACCGGGATAAAAAGTAGCCTAATGTTAATCCAGGGTATAAGTTTCATCCAAATCGGTCCAGCCGTTTGAGGTGAAGAAGGAACAAACACACTCACAAACTTTCGCCTGTATAATATTAGTGTGTTTATCTTTTTTTGGAGATCCATAATGATGTGTCATGTATTGTGTGTAAAATATTATACAGGATGTTAGGTTAAACGAGCGACAAACTTTAACGGAGTGTAGTACTCATGAAAATGAACAACTTTTACCGTGGAACTAACCTTGAAATAAAATCAATCTGCCTAGCCTTTTCCCAACTATGTTGGGGTCGGCTTCCAGTCTAACCGGATGCAGCTGAATACCTCTAAATAAAAGCTCCTCCTCCATGGAACTAACTAATTAACTAACTAAAAAAAATCAGCTGTCTCGTACATTTTGATCGCGTAGGTTTTGCACGTTGTAGAGAACAGCTGATTTTCTTTTTCATATTTCAGGGTTAGTTCCATGGTAAAAGTTGCTCATTTTCATGAGTGCTACACTCCGTTAAAGTGTGTCCCTCGTTTAACCTAACATCCTGTATATACACAATACATAACACATCAATAATTGGCAACGTAAGGTATTAAGTAGGTGCGTGGCTCAGTAATAACAGCCGCACGGGTCGATCGATCAGGTTAAGCTATGCTTGCTGTGGTTGCTCTGTAGATGGGTGACCATCTTTACATACCAAGACCACTCCGAGCCTCGGAAAGCACGTTAAGCCGTTGGTCCCGGCTGTCATTCGTGGATCTTTGACATTCGTTACGGGTCGTCAGAAGCCCAAAAGTCTGACAACCAGTCTTGCCAAGAGGTATCGTAAAACCCAGTTACCGGGTTGTGGAGGTCAGAGAGGCTGTCGCTCCATGTAGAATACTGGTATTCAGCTGCATCCGGTTAGACTGGAAGCCGACCCCAACATAGTTGGGAAAAGGCTAGGCAGATATATAGACCCAGCGGTTTAGGCTGTGCGTCGTCTGTCAGTGAATGAATGAATGAATAGAAAAAGAAAAATTAAAAAATTTAAAAAAAAAATGAATGTTAAATGAATGATATGAACCTTTTTGGCGCAGCCGTGAGGCACACACTTTTGTTTTAAAACATTATTTTAATTTTTTTTTTCTTTTGTTTTTGTGTTTTACGAAGTGTGTCCAAATAAACGTTTTTCTTTCTTTCTTTCTTTCTATATTTATTATGTGGATAGTACAAGGTCCTTGCAATGCATACTTACTCGTACATATCCTAGGTAACTGAATACAAAATGTGAAATTTATTATTTAAATGCTAAAGTATTAAGTCTGTGACATCTCCGGGCTTGATCGAACTGTTTCATAGATAACGTTTTTCTAAACTTTTCTCTTTGAGCGGTCAAAAGACTATCTTTTAATAAAAAAATAGAATTAGCTTTAGTTAATCAATTAGTTTATTTTGAAATGTCAATTAAAATTTATTCAAAACCGCGTATAACCTAGACAAAATAGAAAAGCCAAAAAAGGTAAAAAATGTATGGGGTTGACATAAGCTATCGAAATGTCACGTGACCATGTCAATGTCACTTTGAAGCTGTAGCGATTGTAGCAACAGAATCGTTGCGAAGCGAATGTCGTTTGTCTAGATCCTCTGGTAGCGCAGTACAACGCAATTTCTAATTCAATTATCAAATGAAAATAGTGTCTATATATCTTTTTATAATATCGCACAAAAACTCCACACGTTGTGATAGCAAAAGGGATTCGAACACAAATAACTCAAATACATTTTTATATTATTGTACAAGTGGCAACTCTAGAAGCTTTCAGTGGAACGGCTTTCAACCTATGTGTGTGCTTTCAACTTTCTTTCAATAGAAATATGAAACTTTTCAAAATATTCATAAGTACAAGATTGTATTTTATATTTTGAAATACATTTTAGTTTCAATGTTTTTCTTTGTATTTCACGTGTATTATTTTAATACTTTTTATAAGTATAACTGACCGACCTAACTAATATTATAAAAAAACCTGCCAAGTGCGTGTCGGACCACGCACAATGAAGGGTTCCGTAGTTGGGATGAATTTATCTTAAGAACAAACTTAACATTGTAGTTGAAAAACATGTTCTCCCATACATTCCAACTGTAAATGTAAGTTTGTACTCACAATATTGATAGATTTACCATGTTATTTTAAGACCACAGACTTCTTATAAGTTTTCCTGTAATCTACAGGTAATGATCTATTTTCTGTATTTTTTTCAAAATTTTAGGCTCAGTAGTTTAGGAGATAAGGGGGGGGATGGTCAATTTTCGTCTATTTTCTTAAATAACTTTAAAACAATTTATTTTAAAATTATAAAAAAAATTCTTTGAGACGCTCATAGTAACCTCTTTCATTTGACATGACACATGGTGTAGTTTGCAAAACTTTTTTTTTTAATTTTATATTCAGCTGCATCCGGTTAGACTGGAAGCAGGTAATTATCAAAGCATAGTTGGGAAAACACTTTTTTACAAAAAAAAAAACAACCGATTTCCAAAAAAAACATTACAAAGTGAAAAATAACTTTAATTTCGGAAGTCGGTGTCTTTGGCTCTGTATTTTAGTGTTTTGCCACCGACTTCCGAAATTAAAGTTATTTTTAACCGACTTCAAAAAGGAGGAGGTTCTCAATTCGTCGGAACTTTTTTTTTTTTTTTATGTATGTTCCCCGATTACTCGAAGATGGCTGGACCGATTTGGTTTTTTTTTTTTTTTGTTTGAAAGGGTATACTTCCCAGGTGGTCCCATGATCATCAGTCAGTCACACTTGAAGCGATTTGGATAGTTTTTGAAAGAGTACTTTTTTGGAGTGGTCCCATTTCAATTTAGTGAAGATCTGATGAAGAACTTCTGAGATAGGCAACGGAACTCCTCAATAAATGATAGCAAATGGACTGAGATTGCTGAAATCTCATGTCTGTTTGTTGTTCACACCAGTTCATAACATAACATCACGCCAGTACGCTGTGAAGGGGTAAGCACATGTGAACCACTAAAAAGTGAAAAATAAAAACTTTTTTACAAAAAAATACAACCGACTTCCAGAAACACTACAAAGTGAAAAATAACTTTAATTTCGGAAGTCGGTGGCAAAAACGAAAATACATTTAATCAGACACCGACTTCCGAAATTAAAGTTATTTTTCACTTTGTAGTGTTGTTTTTGGAAGTCGGTTGTATTTTTTTGTAAAAAAGTTTTTATTCACTTTGTAGTGTTTTATTGGAAGACTATTGTTTTTTTTTTTTGTGAATAGTTTTTTTTTTTCGCTTTTCAGTTATGGTACCTACCCGTCACCCATTTGTATGTCACTACTTGCTCTGTAAACAACAGTGACGGGAACTATTAGAACATCATTGTTGTAATACTGGCTGTAGTGGACGCCTTAAGCTTCTTATCTACATAGAACAAATTCGTATGTTATTCTATGTCATATTGAAAGAAAATAAAAATTAAGATGTCACTAACCTAATAAACATATTTTTTATTTAGCTATTAATATAGCTTATTTTACAACACATTATCAGCACGAAATTTGTATAGCGTAGTGCTTAGTGTGGTTTTTCAAAGGAAAAATAAAAGTTCCAGGTACATTTATTGGATTATTTTCTTGGTGAGCAATTGACATTTCTAAAACAATGTATTCGGGCTCTGGAGATATGAGATCAAATGTGTTTAAGCCACTAAGCAGTAGGGAAGGTTATGTGACATGGAAATTTAAAATGAGGATGTATCTTCTACACGAAGATTTGTGGGAGGCCATCGCAGGCTATCCAGAAGGAGATACAACGGCTTCAAACATAAAAGAGAAGCGTGATGTTAAAGCCCTCTCTAAGATATGTCTGGCTTTAGATGATGCTGCCGTAACTCATGTTAGGAAGGCCAAAAATGCCAAGGAAGCATGGGATTTACTAGCAGCAGCCTACGAAGATAAAGGCCTTGGACGTCGTCTAGCTTTGGAAAGAAGATTATATAGATATTCTTTGTCCGATTTCGATTCCATCGAAAAGTATATTAGTGCAGTACTGAGCACTGCTCACGATCTAGCTGATATTGGCAAAGAGCTAGAAGACACCACTATAGCTGCTATTTTATTAGGAAGACTGACCTCATATTATGATCCGTTGGTTATGGCTCTCGAAAATAACAATGTTCTGATCACCACGGATATGATAAAAACTAAACTTCTGAACGAGTTTACGATAAGTGTTACAACAAACGAACCAGAAACTGCTCTAAGTACTAAGTACAAACAGAAACCAAAACCAAAAACTGTTGTATGCTATGATTGCAAAGAACAAGGTCATAAGCGTCCAGATTGTCCACACAGAAAGAAAACCCAGAAGGTATCCGCCAATGAATCGACACATTTGGGAGCTCTGAATGCTGATACTAAACATGAATCTATTTCAGGGAACAAGTGGATTGTTGATTCAGGAGCCTCAACTCATATGAGTTCAAGGTTAGATTGGATGGACAATGTAAAACCTTTTACTACTGGTAAGGTAACTATCGCAAATGGTGATGAGCTACAGAGTGAGTGTATTGGTGATGTTTCTATTTTGACTGATTTACAAACTGTTAAAGTTATTAAAGATGTAGTTTTTGTACCGAATTTAAAATCTAATTTGCTTTCTGTTAAAAAGGCTGTTCAAAAAGATTTAACTGTAGTTTTTAACAAAGATGGTTGTAAATTTTATAATAATATTGATTTTTCTTGTACAGGTGTTCCGGTACTTTGTGCATCTGATTGTGGTGGATTGTACAATCTAAACTGTACTAGTATGCCTAAGAATCAATCAGCGTTAGATGTGCACTTTGACGTCTCTCAGTATAGACTATGGCATAGGCGTTTAGGACACTTGTGTCTAATAGGTATGAGTAAATTGGTAGATGGTCTTGCTACAGGTATTACTCTTGGAGATGTCGATAAGGAACCTTGTGTGGCGTGTATAGAAGGTAAACAAGCTAGGAAACCTTTTAGCCCGTTGTACCGTATGCACCATCGACCTGCACCATCAATGGTGCAGAGGAGACTAATTAGTTTCGTTTGCACCATTAATATTAATACAACTACTTCACCATACTTTTGCCGTATGCACCTTTGACCTGCATTATCAATGGTACATAGGAGACTAATTATTTTCGTTTGCACCATGAATATTAATACAACTAATACTTCACCATACTTTTGCCGTATGCACCTTTGACCTGCACCATCAATGGTGCAGAGGAGACTGATTATTTTCGTTTGCACCATGAATATTAATACAACTAATACTTCACCATACTTTTGCCGTATGCACCTTTGACCTGCACCATCAATGGTGCAGAGGAGACTGATTATTTTCGTTTGCACCATGAATATTAATACAACTAATACTTCACCATACTTTTGCCGTATGCACCTTTGACCTGCACCATCAATGGTGCAGAGGAGACTGATTATTTTCGTTTGCACCATGAATATTAATACAACTAATACTTCACCATACTTTTGCCGTATGCACCTGCACTATCAATGGTGCACAGGAGACTAATTATTTTCGTTTGCACCATGAATATTAATACAACTACTTCACCATATTTTTGCCGTATGCACCATTGACCTGCATTATCAATGGTGCATAGGAGACTAATTATTTTCTTTTACACCATGAATATTTATAGGTACAACTACTTCACCATACGTTCCTAGTCATAGGTAAAATAAAAACCAATGTAGGTCGTATTTTGTTTGTGCGGAACTTTTTAATTTATATAAACAAACAAAAAGCAACACCAATAATATATTTTACAAATAAATTCCACAACTACTTCATGTAATAATCACTAATTATTATATTATTATTATGTCATTTATTTATTTTCTTTCTTATTTAATATTTTTAAATATTTCTTAAAAATAAGATCTAAAAAAACATTTAAAAATATAAAAAATAGAGGTCCTGCAAGTACCTCAGAGTATACAGGTTTCTATTTCAAAGTAAATTGCTGATGAATAATCCTGGTTACTTGGTTATGCCTGTGCAAGTACTCGCCGTTAGCCAGACGAGAACAACCAGAGATAATATGTCTGATGGATTCACCTGGACGGTAGCATGTCCGACAGACGTCAACCGTCCTCCATTGCCCCGTACACGACTCAAGGAAGGTGCGCAGAGTTGCATCAATCTTGTACAACTCCAGCACCCTCATGAGCCATGTATGTGGCACCGAATCAAAGGCCTTTTTATAATCTATCCAGCATGTCGACAGATCCTTGCGGGATCGACGAATCTGTTGGCTAATAGCCATATCAATGAGGAGTAGCTCCTTAGTACCACGGGACCCATTCCTACATCCACTTTGAGAGGTAGACTTTTTTTTTAATTACTTCATGTATAATGACGCCACACAAACACTTATATTTTATTGTTCCCTAAAATTAAAAATGGCAACTTTAGAACAATGACACTGAGATTACCTTAACTTTTCTAAAAATAACGGTACATCAATTTCGCCATTAATTAATTGCCTTTGAGTACATGCAATATATATTTATTACGTATCTTGAAGTCTTTTGCCCTGTTGTTATACGGGTATGTTGTCAATGCGTTAACAGCATTAAAAGCGGCATCCTGCTTAAGCACAGCTAAGCATTTATTTACAGTCGGAGGTCTTCTTTTGAAGCAGTTATTTATATACCCATTCCATCCCTCACAGACGTTGTTCGTACGATGTCGCTCACCGAAACAACACCACAGCACAACTTATTAAATGGCATACGACGTTTTTGTTTTCATCAGGCATACAGTTATTGGAATGCTCACGTTTTTTCACAACCTTCGATTCATCCTAAAAAATAAAATCTCAATGTATTCAATAATTCCAGTAAAAATAAGCTTGTGAAAAATAAAAAAAAACCCTGCGACCTGGGACCCGGCTTCACCCACAAGTGTATACATATTTTCTATATCATAAATGCTACGTACGTACCTATGTAATGGTAATCGTTCCTGTACATTTGGTTTTTTTAAAATATCTACACCTCCATATGCTATTTAATTTTTTGTACTGTGTGTGAAAATGGTATTGATACCCTTCGAACAATAAAAGTCTTCCTCGACTTTGTGCAACAAAAGTTAAATTAGTTTCGCTCATTGTAAATAGTATAAGCTCCAATTTTACAACTATTGACCATTATTGACATAAAATGACAGAATTAGAACAAAATAGTTACCTTGTCAACACTTAAATAATATTACATATTACAAGAGGAAATACTTTGAGGAAATAACTACAACCACATTGATAGTATAGTGTCATCTCAATGGTGCAGATGGGACCATACTATCAATGCAGTTTCATTAGCACCATTAATGGTGCAAACGAAACTAATTAGTCTCCTCTGCACCATTGATGGTGCAGGTCGATGGTGCATACGGTACAACGGGCCTTTTAGACCACTTTTGTACAAGAAAGCTACGTCAATTTTAGAATTGATACATTGTGACTTGAGCGGTCCAATGTCTACAACCTCTTTTCAAGGGAATGATTACGTTTTATATCTTATTGATGATTATTCGAGATTTGTTTTTGTTTATTTTGTTAGAACAAAGGCCGAAGTAAAACGTAAGATTTGTGATTTTATAGCTTTGGTTGAAAGACAGACTAGAAAGCAGGTAAAAACTTTACGTACCGATAATGGTACAGAATTTGTGGACAAGACTCTTAATGATTACCTATCTTCTAGAGGCATTGTTCATCAAACTATTGTGCCATATTGTCAACAGCAAAATGGAGTAGCAGAAAGAACAGGTCGCTCTGTCATGGAAAAGGCTCGTGCCTTACTTTCTCAATCTTCACTGCCGAAGGCGTACTGGGAAGGTGCTGCTGAATGTTCAGTTTACCTGAAGAATAGGTCTCCTCATCGTGCCTTGGACGGAATAACACCATTTGAGATGTGGTACGACAGGAAACCAGATCTCAGTCATTTGAAAGTCTTTGGGTGTAGAGCACTTGTACATGTGCCTACACAATTGCGAACCAAGCTAGAAGTCAAAGCAACACAACATACTTTTGTTGGATATACAGAAGATCCACACAGTTATCTTCTTCGCGAATGTCAAAATCCTAGAAGATTGATCAAGGCGAGAGATATTACATTTTTTGAGGATTGTTTTACTGACTTGAAAACAAAAAAGGAAAATGATAATTTAGTTCTTTTGATCTTAACTTCCGATGATGCTCAACCAAGAGATTACTCTAATTCTCACAGAGAAGTGGAAACTTCTAATCAGGTACCTCCTGTACCCATTGTTTCTTCTACTTCAGATGTAGAGTATGTTGATGCACCCGATGTCTCTACAATGGATAGTGAGGCTGAAGGTATAAGTGATGTTAGAAGATATTCACAACGTGAGAGAAAAAGGCCTGACTACCTAAATTTTGATTCTTGGGTAGCAGAATCTCTTGAAGTAATTTCGGATGATCCTAAGACTTATGCAGAAGCAATAAATTGTGACGACAGCAGTAAGTGGATTTCGGCTATGGAAGAAGAGTTTCAGTCTTTACAATCAAAAGAGACTTGGGTTCTTGTAAATCGACCAAATAAAAGAATTGTTCCCTGTAAGTGGGTGTATAAGATGAAGAGAGATGCCAATGGCAATGTCATGTTAGTGGCAAAGGGATACACTCAAGTAGCTGGAATCGATTATAGAGAAACTTTTTCATCCGTTGTTCGAAACTCTTCACTGCGTACTTTGTTCGCCCTAGCAGCTGAATATGACTTGAAAATGCATCATCTTGATGTGGATACAGCTTTCCTCAACGGTGTTCTGGAAGAGGAAGTGTATATGGAGCAGCCGCAAGGTTGTGTCAGCAAGGGTCAAGAAAATAAGGTTTGTCTGCTGATAAAGTCGCTGTATGGCCTAAAACAGGCCCCAAGATCGTGGAATATCAAACTAAATGAAACATTGATTTCCATAGGTTTTATGCGAACTCCTTCTGAACCTTGTGTTTACACCAAAAAGTTTGGTAATGAAACTGTCATACTGGCATGTTTTGTCGATGATATAATTGTATTTTATAAAGATATTTGTCACTTCGACTCTGTCAAGTCTGACTTGGAAAGTCATTTTGAACTGAAAAATTTGGGATTACTAAACTACTATTTAGGAATGAATATTTCAGTAGGAAATGGAGAAGTTTACTTATCGCAACGCAGTTACATAGAGAATTTACTTATAAGGTACAATTTACATGATTGTAAACCTGCAGATATTCCGTTGGTAAAGAAACTTGGAGATTCTACTGAATTGTGTGATCAAAATGAATATCAAACGTTGATACAATGATATTATATGTAAAAAGACGTAGATAGGTTACCGACCCAACATTCGGTGTTCAAAAACGGCACAATTTCGTACGATTAGATGACATGTGGAAGTAGGACGGCATGTCTTAATTATCGAGAGCGAAAAAGAGACAAGACGACGAAAATGTGGCTAATTAGCCAGATTTTGACGTGCCACTTGCGGAGCGTGTGTAACCTATCTACCTCTTTCTACATATAATATCATTGCGTTGATAGGTTGTTTGTTGTTCGTGGCTATAAATACCAGACCTGATATATCGTTTGCAGTGTCATATTTAAGCCAGTGGAACTCAAAACCTACAAAGGTTCACTGGCTGGCAGCAAAAAGAATTCTAAGATACCTAAAAGGTACAATCAATTTTACTATTAGGTATAAGAAAACTGGAAGTTATTTCCTAGGTTCTGTAGATGCCGATTGGGCAAATGATATTAAAGATCGGCGTTCCTGCACAGGTTTTGTGTTCTTGTTTGGTGGTGGCCCGATTTCATGGGAAGCCAAAAAGCAACCCACCGTGGCCCTATCTTCAACGGAGGCGGAGTATATGGCTCTGTGTTCGGCAAGCAAAGAGGCTGTATTTCTGAGACGTTTTCTGTTTGAGGTGAGTGGTTTGTTAGATGTTGTGGTTTTATCGGGAGACAGTCAGAGTGCACAAAATATTGCAATGAACCCTATCCATCACGGTCGGACAAAACACATTGATACCAAATATCATTTTATCAGAGAAAAAATATCTGATAACACTATTAAACTTAATTTTATGCCTACTACACATTTACTTGCAGATTTTTTAACTAAACCTCTGCAGAAAGTTAAATTTAAGAGATGTTTAAGTAGTTTAGGGTTTTTGGATTAAGTTTTTCTATTTGTGTTATTATTTATATGTTTTTTCTTTTAGTGTTGTTATAATGTAGATTAAGGGGGCGTGTTGTAATACTGGCTGTAGTGGACGCCTTAAGCTTCTTATCTACATAGAACAAATTCGTATGTTATTCATCATGTCATATTGAAAGAAACTAAAAATTAAGATGTCACTAACCTAATAAACATATTTTTTATTTAGCTATTAATATAGCTTATTTTACAACAATCATCAAGATCAAAGTGGATTAAAAACGCATTATTGAAGCTAACTCAAAAACTACCCAAGCAAAGTTAGCACAATTTATATGGGACCACTTTTGAAGTATGACCTACCCAACAAAAAAAGGATAATCAAAATCAATTCTTTGGCGGAGTAATCGCGTAACAAACATACAAAAAAAAAAAAATAGGCGAATTGAGAACCTACTCCTTTTTTTGAAGTCGGCTAAAAAGGCTAGGTAGATTGATTTTAAGTAGATACCAAGTACTGGCGCAGGTCTAATGCTTGCAAGCGTAACTTCTGAAATAGAGAAGCGTGGAGTCCTAGATTTGATTCAAAGCATGCAGGCAAGAGGGAACAATAATTATTAGGTTTGTCTTCAGGAAATTTGTCTTTAGAAGCCCAGATACTAGAATTATGACTGATAAGCAAGGCTTCCCTATAACTTGCAACTTCAAACATGACTGGCGAAATGAGGGATGTGTTAGAGGTACCATTTTTACCACCCACACTTCTCTAGATTCAAATTCGCGTCATGTACGGTGAGCCAAACAAACGGGGTGACAGTTAACCCATCAGTTACCGGGACGCCACAACTTAAACCCTTCTCTCGGCCACAGGAACGAGAACAAGTGACGTTTATAGTTTACCACAGGCTTTACTTGTACTTGTTGTCAAGATGGGTCGGAGGAGCACTGCGTAAGGAGATCATAAGCCTCGCAGACAAAAATAAAAACGATTTTGTTTGTGCCGTTCTTTTGTTCATAGATCCTAGATAATTGTATTTTTAGGGTTCCGTACCTAAAGGGTGCCACCGGGACCCTATCACTAATGCTCCGCTGTCCGTCCGTCCGTCTGCCACAGGGCTGTATCCACACACACTGCCCACACTGCACTGCTGGGCTGTATCTATGTACATTTGAAATTTTCACAGTGTACTATGGGCCAAAGTTCCGCATGATAACCTCAAAGGCGATAATCGTATGCACGGCTCACGACTCGATCACATAATGTTCGTTTGTCACTAGCTGCGCTCTCACAGGAATACTTTCTTAAGTGAGCATGCTTAAGTTTTGTCCATATAGTACCGCCGCTGTACTCTTAACAACATATAATAAAAATAAAATAAAGTTCAAATTAAAGGGGATTCCCCTTTAATTTTCAACTTTATTTTACATACATTTACCATACAAGAAACAAATGCATTTTTTTAAAGAATTATTTACAAAAAAATGTAGTATTATATCTTATATAATATATATTTTATCTTATATAATACTACAATATACAATATATTCCAGTTCGAGTCCGACTCTTACTTGGCCGCTTTTTCTAATCAGTCGTAGCATTCAAAAATAATATTATTATACATAAATGGTCCTTTTATAAGATTCTGAAAACAGTTTTACCTTTAAAGGTAAAACAAAAAAGGTTAAAAAAAGCCCTTTAATCTTTTAGAAGCGTTTAAACGCTTCTAAAAGATTAAAGGGCTTTTTTTGAAAAGTTATGAAAACAAACTACGAGTAGTGTTCGTTTTTAACCGACGAAAAAAAGGAGGAGGTTCTCAAGTCGACGCGTAAAAGTTTTTTTTTTTATTTTGTGACCACGCATAACTTTTTACAGAGTAGTCTGATTTAAACGAGTTTTCCCATGTTAAATTGAAAACTAAAATCTCCCCTCAGGGTAGGAAAATTGGGGTTGATTGATTTTTTCACCTACTGAATTTTCAACTGTGAACCGATTCTATTGAAATTTCGCACACTTATGTAACTACACAACTGTGTACGATGACACATCAACATAATAAGAAGGAAGGAAGACAGTCGCGAGAGCCCCTCAGTAGTTACATTCTGTTTGGGCTTATTTCATTCACCTTGATGAGAACTTCAGACCTAGCTGGGGTATGACTGTCACCGAGGGTCTGATGATGGAGACGGAAGGCTGACGAGAGAATTCCTTACTTGGGAACAATAAACCAACGAAAAAAGTACTTAACTAACTGAAAAGCGAAAAATAAAAAACTTAAAAAAAAATACCTATCTGTCAAAAAAACAACAAAAGAAAAACCTATTAGTCTAACTGAAATTAATTTAAGTAACAAATTTTGAGGAAAATATTTTTTTAAACCCTTATCGGTCGTAATTTAAAGACAGGAATCGAGTAGTAGGTACCTAATAATGGCAAGGCAATCAATGCAATCAGCCAATCAGCTATTAAAATACCCATTGGTAAGTAATGGTTTGGTAATAAAATGACATAAAAAAACTGGTCCTTTATTTAGCAGGCTTGTATTGGCTTGTTGGAGGAGCTCGTGGCTAAGTAATAACAGCCGCACGGGTCGATCCATTAGGTTAAGTTACGCTTGCCGGGGTTGGCCCGTGGATGGGTGACCATCTTTACATACCGAGACTCCTCCGTGCTTCGGAAAGCACGTTAAGCCGTTGCTCCCGGCTGTCATTCGTGGATCTTTGACAGTCGTTACGGGTCGTCAGAAGCACCAAAGTCTGACAACCAGTCTTACCAAGGGGTTTCGTATTACCCAGTTAATGGGTTGTGGAGGTCAGATAGGCAGTCGCTCATGTAAAATACTAGTATTCAGCTGCATCTGGCTAGACTGGAAGCCGACCCCAACATAGTTGGGAAAAGGCTAGGCAGATTGATTGTATTGGGTTACTACACTAATAAAAACTTGATTCTGTAGATAGCAGGCAGGTTGTCCTGCGTACACCAGCACCACTATTTTAGTCAGAATACAGATTTAGCGAACTCTATGAAATTTTTATCTTTGTGCCTTTGTCTGCAAGTAAATTGTGATTTTCAGTAAATGTTATCTTGTCCAACCAGTGTTCTAAGCTCAAGATAGAGTATTACAAGGAAATGTTCTAAATAAAGTTGGTAAGTGTTGACTATAAAATATTGTTGACATTATTACGCTAGAAAACCACTCATTGAATGATCTGTTAATAAATACCAATCCATTTGTGCTTGTAATAACTTCATGTATAAAACCTTGAACCATATTTTTTCTAAAATCGCCATCTTTATTCTGATACGAAGCACGAAAGCAGTATACGCAGCACGCAGAATTTATTACTTGAGAAATTATATACACATCTCAGGTAGTGCAGCGTGCAGTCTGCTTGCCCACGTTATATATTATTCATAGAAGTTATAGCACAGCCACAGGCAGATCTGGAATTAGACCAAAACCGAGGCTAGAATATTTAGGCGTCAACCGTGTGCTGCGTAACGAAGGAGCAATTAAGCCTATTAGTTTGGTCCTGCAGGTAATTGAGTAGTTTAGGTACGACTTCATTAAAGGTTCTGAGAAAGCTTTTAACCCTTTATAACGCAACAACATAAAAACTGAATAATATTCAATGGTATGTTAGCAAATAATAAACAAAGAAACATGTATTTTTTAATTTAAAAAAAAATAATCAGGGGGCTATTTATTAAAGACACCGACTTCCGAACTTAAAGTTGTTTTTCATTTCGTAGTGTTTTTTTTTGGATGTCGGTTGTTATTTTTTGTAAAAAAGTTTTTTTGCAGTTCAACAACATACATTGCGTTGTTGAATCGACAACTTTTACAAACAATTGCTTCATGATTATTATTAAGCATTGGATTAGCAATATCTTTCAAAATCATTCAGCATGTGATTGAAAATGTGTTACGCAATATCTTGCCGAAATATCTCAGCAAGTCTGAACGCGCATATTCTCTTACTCACACTCGCCTCATGTCACCAGTTGGTTCCAAAAAAATCTTACTGCGCAGCCTTCTGCGTGAAGTTCGGACTTGCCAAGATAAATCGGCCGAACTGTTAATGTAAGCAAATGTATGGGAGTTGGAAACTGCGATGAGGCATCATAAAATTATACTGCTTCATTGATTAGTTTTGTTTCAACCACAAACAGTTTTCTGATCCTTGATTTAATTTGAATTTCGAATGCCAAACCACGGCTTGTTGAGAGAGTGATTCTGAAAACTAGAAAGCTAAAGGTGCAAATGACCCAATTTCACCCCAAATCTGTAGGGTTAGGGATTAATCGGCGACCGACCCCAACCCCTCGAGATCTCGGATCTGTTACCTGATTAGAAATATCCCGAGATATATCATGTACTCACCTCTACTCACTGACTGAACCTTTTTAAGCATCGGATTTTGGTCCTCAGAATAGATTTTATCGATTCCAGGTGTTTTTATTTTAATATTCATTGCCATGTCTTCGTTATGTCTTTTCATGAACGTCCTTCGTTACATGAGTTTCTTTATGAATTGTGAAAGAAGTGTTTAAAAAAACCGGTCAAGAGCGAGTCGGACTCACGCACCGAGGGTTCCGATTTCTGAAAAAGTGTGCTATTTAGAGACATCGACACACACACACAAAAACACACCCCCACACAAAATCACACAGACACAATGTAACATTGTTATTGAATAAACGATGAATATGAATATATGAATATCGTTTTATCTTTCCTTCGGAGATAAGGGTGAGGGAACGGTATTTTTTTTTACATTTTTCATCAAAAGTCAAAATCTATGCGGCCTAAAAAAAAAAGAAAAAAATATATTAACCACCACGTACGTAAGAATTTTTCAGTCACTTGCAAAAAAAAATAATTTCTTATTTGCAAAATAGTTGGACAAACATCATCTAAAACTGTTCCAAATTTCAAGTTGACAGCATTAATGTTTCTTGAGATATCCAGCTGTGACAGACGGACAGACAGACAAAGTCGCACGATAAGGGTTCCTTTTTACCATTTTAGTACGGAACCCTAAAAATAATTTTCTCAGTATCTCTCAGTTAGAACTGGAAGATGTAACTCCAACCTGGTAAGCCTGCTACCTCGACGGAACGGCGCAAGCTATGCTCCACCTCCTATCCCGCCCTCTGTACCACAAAACATGCAGCTAAAGTGAGCTCTGCGCTGCCACAACGATGTGTAGGAGTGGCGAAGTTTTGCGCCAACAAAATTTAATAACTGTTGTGCCAGCGACACGGAGAAGAAGTTAAAGCATTGATTAATGTAATTAGTATGTCATCATTCTCTTGCCCTTATCCCAATTTATTTGGGTTCGGCGCAGCACGACTTCTTCTTTCATACTTTTCTCTTTAATAACTAGTATTTATTTCAATCAACCTGCCTTGCCTTTCCCAACTATGTTGGCGTCGGCTTCCAGTCTAACCAGATGCAAGTATTTTACATGGAGAGACTACCTATCTGACCTCCACTCAAACTCAAAGCATTTATTTCAATTAAACCAATTACATACACTTTTGAGTTATCAAAGAGTCGGTCAGTTAGTCAGAAAGTTGAAGCTAGTTGCCCATTCCAGAACGTAGGTCTAGGGAGAAGAACGGACAAGAAACTCCACGGACACTCTTTTAAATCGTAATAAGTATTACAACATCCCGGGTACATTATTATTGTTGCTTCTACATGTGAGAACAATGTAAAAAAAATAAAAACTACTTAAAAAAAATAACAAAAATAAGATTAAAAATAAGCCCTGGCAGTTAACACATGACCAGCCTCAACTGACGGCGCCCGTTCACGAACATGACGCGTGGGTCAGCACTACAACCCAGTAACTGGGTAATACGATACCCCTTGGTAAGACTGGTTGCCAGACTTTCGAGATTCTGACGACCCATATGACTGTCAAAGTTCCACAAATGATAGCCGGGACCAACGGCTTAGCGTGCTTTCCAAGGCACGGAGGAGTCTCGGTAAGTATAGATGGTCACACATCAAACTCAAAGCATTTATTTCAAATAAACCAATTACAGGCACTTTTGAATTGAGAATGGGTCGGTCAGTCAGAAAGATGAAGCTAGTTGCTCATTCCAAAGCGTAGTAGATCCCTATGGAGAAGAACGGGCAAACTCCACGGACACTCTTTTCAATCAAAATATTTTTACAAAATATTGGTTACATCGTTCATGTTGAAAATATACATGTGAGAACAATGTAGAAAGACGTGCACGTTAAAAAGCGTCCGTAATAAAAATATAAAAACTAAAACAACTAAATTAAATATTAAAATTAAAAATAAGCCATGGCAGCTAAGAGACGACCCGTCCCAACTGACGGCGCCCGTTCACGAACATGACGCATGGATCAGCACCAATGAGCTCAACCATTTTAAAGGGAACTTAATGATCCAACACACACGCCACCACCAGCGAGACATTTGAGTGAACATGACATTCTCTCAACCGTCAGGGCACATTCAAGTCAGTGAAAGACGTACCCCATAAAAGGTAGCTTAGTAGTAGCTACATAGTGCTCACACATGTGCTATGCAATTATACAATATTAAGAGATTGAATTTAAACAATGCAAGGAAAGTTTTCTCTCGTCTTCATTTTCAGCAGCTCCAACAATATTTTCTAATGTTAATCAATTAGTTAATGCGTCCTTGTGGAGCAGGACAAGCATTCAGCCAAGCATTTTTGTCAGCAATGTAATCCCCCAACTTATAATATGCCTGGCTGCATAGTGTGAGATTTAAATTTCGTTTCATTCAGCTGGAGTATGTGGGGAGGTATTTTATTATAACATTTTAAACAGTACCCCATGAAGGATGAGTCTACTTTAGCCAGTCTGAAACCTAGTTGAACTAATTGGTACCCATTTCTAGTCCTATAATTGTGTCTTTCACCTCTTTTACGTATGATGTTTTCATAGATATATTAACAAGGTACCGTCATGATGTTAATATCTTTAAGCAGTTCCCTTAGACAATCGTGCCTGCGGAGGCCATATATTGCTCTGATGGCTCTTTTCTGCAGAATAAAAATAGACTCTATATCTGCAGCCCGTCCCCATAGTAAAATGCCGTAAGACATAATACTATGAAAGTAACTGAAATAGACCAGCCTCGCGGTATCTACATCAGTCAATTGACGGATTTTTCTCACCGCATATGCTGCTGAACTTAGCCGTCCTGCAAGAGACGTTAAATGCGGACCCCATTGCAGCCAGGAGTCGAGCGTGATCCCCAGGAAAACAGTTTTATCAACGAATTCTAGTTTCTCTTTATTCAATACTATGTCACAATCAGTACTTTTAACATTTGGTAAAGCAAATCTTATACATTTAGTCTTTTTCCCATTTAATACTAAATTATTAGCAGTGAACCAATTTTGGACCTGCAGTAGGGCGTTATTTACGTCGTCAAGATTTGATGCACGTCTATTTATCTTAAAAATTAAGGATGTATCGACAGCAAATAACACCATTTGTGGTTGGTTTTTTAATAAATGTGGTAGAATAGAATATAATACTCTTTATTATGCACACCATTTAAATTACAGGTTACAATGTTTCAATGTTGAAATTTTACATAGAGTGACACAATGGGTAGATCATTAATATTATATATACTAAAAAGAGGAAAGTACCCAATATCGAGCCCTGTGGAACACCCATTTTTACTTTTAGACCGAATGAATTGACACTATTTATTTAAACTTGTTGTTGTTTATCATTTAAATAAGATTTTACTAAACTGAGCGCAAGTTTACCTAGTCCGTAATGCTCAAGTTTCAAGAGTAAGGTTTCGTGATTTACACAGTCAAATCCACAGACCATTCCCGGCAAGCGTGGCTTAACCTGACGGATCGACCCGTGCAGCTGTTTTTTATTTAGCCACGAGCTCCTCAATACTCACCCATCACTGGTTAGAATTTGTTTATACCAAATACAACCCGCCCCTGATGAATTTAACGATATCCACTTACTAAAGACCAGAATTTTATTTTCAGTTTATCAAATAATGATATAATAAATCTAATTGTATTACAAGCATGAAAGATTTATATTTAGCAACTTAAGCCTGGACTAAGATAAAAGCTTACCGTAATCCACACACAAATACATTACTAGTCTACGCTTACAGCGGAGCTTAACTAAGCCCGAAACTACGAATAATGAAATAATCTTCCAAAATCTGGTCCTTTGTGACGCGTGGTGGTTAGCTGCTGCCTTTGTACCTACTCGCTTGACCACCGGATAAATTCATCCAGTGAGATATTCAGAATACCGATCGTTAGGACCCTGGTGTCGATTTTCAGATCAAACAAAGTGAAACCGTGTTTTACTTTGTTGTTTTTTTTTTTGGGTTTTCAGTTTGAGGCTCTAATTCGTGGTCATAATGCTGCTAAGGACCAAATTAGTGATTATGTTTTTAAAAAGCTGGTGTTATTCTTAAGGCGACCTGAAGGTGGTATTTGATTATGTAATTTACGGAGCTAGGATGATTCGTGCATAAAAAACTGACTTCCAAGAACAACACTAGAAAGTGAAAAAAAAACTTTAATTTCGGAAGTCGGTGTCTGGTTAAATGTATTTTCGGTTTTGCCACCGACTTCCGAAATTAAAGTTATATTTATATTTTCACTATGTAGTGTTGTTTTTGGAAGTCGGTTGTATTTTTTTGTAAAAACGTTTTTACTTTTTAGTTGTGGTACCTACCCCACACAAATTCTAATACCACTACTTATCTGCAAAAGAAACTAGAAAATCATCCACATATAAAGTGGGGAAAATATACATATTATTAAAGCTAACTCAAAAACTACCCAAGCAAAGTTAATAAATTTTAGGGACCAAATTTGAGGTACTCGTATACCCTTTTGAATAAAATATTTTTTTTATAAATCGGATTTCTCTGTAAAAAATTATGCGTGGTCATACATAAAAAAAACCGGCCAAGTGCGTGTCGGACCACGCACAATGAAGGGTTCAGTAGTTGGGATGAATTTATCTTAAGAACAAACTTAACATTGTAGTTGAAAAACATGTTCTCCTATACATTCCAACTGTACATGTAAGTTTGTACTCACAATATTGATAGATTTACCATGTTATTTTAAGACCACAGACTTCTTATAGATTTTCCTGTAATCTACAGGTAAAGATCTATTTTCTGTATTTTTTTTTAAATTTTAGACTCAGTAGTTTCGGAGATAAGGGGGGGGAATGGTCAATTTTCGTCTATTTTCTTAAATAACTTTAAAACAATTCATTTTAAAATTATAAAAAAAAATCAATTTGAGACCCTCATAGTAAGCCTTTTCATTTGACATGCCAGATGGTGTAGTTTGCAAAACTTTTTTTTTTAATTTTCTTATTTGCCCCCCAAAAGTGACCTCAATATTCAAAATTCATTTATTTACTTTAGCCGTCCGTATTTGGGTCACAGAAATTCATACGTGTACCAAATTTCAACTTAATTGGTCCATTAGATTCGGAGCTAATTGGCTGTGACAGACGGATAGACAGACGGACAGACAGACAGCCAGACACACGAGTAATCCTATAAGGGTTCCGTTTTTTCCTTTTGAGGTACGGAACCCTAAAAAAATTTATATAATAATATAGAGATAAGTGTCGAATTGAAAACCTCCTCCTTTTTATTTGGTTAAAAAAGAAGCAATTGTATCACACTGTAAAAGAAAGGAGAGTCTCTGCAAAGCCAATAACAAAGACGGAGACGATCGAATTTATACCCGCAATAGATCTCTATTCCCTAATGTACGATATACACTCATGATATTCTTACTTGCTCCCATAGCAGTAATATCAAAGAATTAAGAAGTAAAAGTTTTAGACTGCGCGTAATATAGAGTTTCACTATTTTAACCATTCATATGTTTTGCTACATCGCAGTAGGAGTGGGCTTGACCCGGTCACCTGTCTCTACAAAGCAATTTAATCAACATCTAACTTACGTATTCATTAAACGAAGTTTTAAAGAGTGTTCTAGCACTAATTGTTATTCCGCTCCCATTTGGACGGAATAGCGCACTAAATATACAAATATATTTTATAGAGCAAAAACTTAATCGGAAAACGGAATCCTCACCCAACTCGTGTTTATTTTGGGACCGATTGAATCGTTGAAATAGTAATTTGTCCGCTTACATTATGCCGCGAAACATCATCTCTAAACCCAGCTTTGATTTTATACAATTTTATTCGAAAACACGCCAAACACATTACTGTAGAACACACTCACAACAGTAAAAGGGTCCCTAATGTAAAACCACAAAGATTTAATGCCACTACTCATTGTGAGCACGAAAGGAATTCATGTAATTAAACTCGAGTCCCGAAGAATTAAAATTCATTCGCTAAAAACCACATTCTGCTAATACACCAACGGTTGGACAGTGAATGCGGTTGGATCACGTTCTACATCTCCAATAGGACTTGCGTGCAATCCGCGGCCTAAAACCTAAAAGAGTCAGTTAAAATAGGGCACGCCACTTCACAACGCTTGTCTTCACCGAATTCTGGTGACCTGCACGCTTAGCATGACCGCCATAGAAACAGATATTGTCTACGGAAGAATAGACAAAATGGCAGATAGTAGAAATATTTCTACGCATTCTACGCGTCTAAGCATGGCAATCTCTCATTTTGTCTATTCTTCTGTAGACAAAACCCGTTTCTATGGCGGTCATGCTAAGCGTGCTGGAGAACACCCACACCGTGACAGAACCACCCCTGTGTGTACACGAGCACCCGCACAGAGCGGCGCCACCCCTGCACAGCGACGAGCCTCGCCAGTACCGGTGGACCCGTCGCGAGGAGCGCACGTCGCTTCTTCCCACCACGAACGACCGAACGCGCCGAATGTTTTCGTATCTGGAATAATAAACGTCGATGCTTTGTGTCAGTATTTATTAAAATATTATCATTACGTCACAGCGGGAATTGTGCTCTGTTGGATGTTGTGTGCGAAACTGAGGTTTCGGTCAGTGAGGTGTGATTTTCGGGTGTAACTATTACCCGAGGAAGTGTCAAATTTTTGTGATTTCAGTGTACGCAATCGCCGACCGTAAGCTATTTTCAATGATTTATATTATTTTTTCTGGTCCGCTCCGCTCGTCCGGCCAATTGAAATATATTCTCGTCTTACGTTTGTTGGGCAGATTAGATTGATGACGTTCGCTGAGATGCTGCTCTATTATTTTTTCAGCACATTTATCATCTCTGACAGTATTTGGGTATTCTGGAATGTTCATACTAAACTACCCAATCATGTTAAATAGATCTGATGTCACCAATCCCCAAATTGTCGACCGGAAAAATTGGTCCTTTCATCTGAAAATTGCCTCCAACTTAAGAAATAAACACACAAGTCGATAAATGTATTGAACACCATGGGGATGTTGACAATCCCTCAGCCCCATCTGGGACACTATGGGTATCTGTTACACGAAGCACTTTCGCTAAACAAGCAAACAGTGCCTTTTAACCAATTTTGTTTGGTCAAGTCTTCGATGGTTCGATTTGGTATATTGAAGATAGCGACCGACCAGATATAACAGTTTCGAGAACATGGCAACGTATTGGCCATTTTCCCCAAAAGACCAAAATTAAAACCACCAAAACATTTAGTGATGGAAAACTGTTATTTGACAAAAATATTGGACGATTTAAAATTATTCAGCTTTGACAATATTGGGCATAGCATAAAATGACATATAATAAAACTTTATTTGCATTCACTGTGAGTTTGAATAGAATTTAGTTGATGGCCTTTTAAGAGTAAATACTTTACTGTTAACTGATAGGTATATTTCATGTAAGTGGGGCACGAATTTTATGGAAATTTAAATGAACGCCAAATAATTCGCAAAAGTTGGTCCTATGTTAAATTAATGTCTGTTTATAAAGAGTTTATATTTAATCACAGAACACGAAACAACATTATCAGCTCAAATTAGGAACTTGGCTTACGAAGTATTCCGAATTAATTTGCACGGAATTTGTTCTGCATGTTCACTACAATAAAGTTAACAAATTCAATAAATCAAGATGATTCTAATGAACTCATGAATCCTTTAGACTTTCAATCAGAACACTTGTTTCTTTAATCAATCTGGATTCTTTAGAAAGTGGTCTGAAAGGACCAGTTTTATTAATGAAAAAGATGGTGAAAAAAACTTCTCTTAGCTCTGTGTAGGAACATAGCTATACTAATTAGAATCCCATTTTGACACCAACCCATTTAGAAATTCCTTGAGAATTATATATAGATCCATAAACTTTTAATAACAATATTAAATTTCTTACCCAAGACTTTTCGTCATATCTCCAAGGGTCGGTGGTAATCAATAGTTAATTTTCCTAGAGCTATAATTATAATTATCTACTCGAGAATGCTGTTTGTTGATCCACATATTGCCTTTAGAGGCAATTGATCAGTCACTGTACTGGTATCAATAAGGGAGTTTTGCTTGTGATCGTTATTGAATGTCGCAATTGATGTGAAAAGAATTTAATCTATTTCTGATTTAAATAAATATGATGTTGGAAAAATTGGAGAAAATGCATTTGGAATAAACACAGACTGCGATATAGCTTATGTAGAAAAGTGTATATTTTGTTTCGATACGGTTTTCTAAATTAAGGTCAAAATCAACAATGCAGAACAATACTGTAATCTTATCTTATTTAATATCAATCAATCTACCTAGCCTTTTCCCATTTAATATATAAAAAGAAAAGTCCTGACTGACTGACTCATCAACGCCCAGCCCAAACAATTGGACCTAGAAAGCTGAAATTTTGCACAGAGGTTCCATTTATAATTTAGACAAGGAACAAGGAAGGATTTTTGTTCCCGTGGGATATTTCCGACATCCACGCGGGCGAAATCACGCGGGAAGTGCTAGTTGCTCATAAATAAGATGTAGATAATGAGACTACATCTTCATCGTCTCGACTAAAAGACGTCCTGCTGATCATGGTCTTTGGCAAAAATCGTCAGTTCTACTTCGCTAAATTATTTAGTATAATAAGATGCCCCTTTAGGAATGATATCATCTGCTTCATTTGTTTTTGTCCTTTACTTGCTGTGCAATAAAGAGTCTTCTATATATCTGTAATATATTGCGAAGTGTGGCAGAAGAAAGGGGAGGCCTGTAGGTACCCACCAGTGTGTGATTACGTGATTAGGTATGATGAAGATGATCTAGCCAGCTTTTTACTTGCGTTTCTTTCATCCTATGATCGTTTTCGTGGTCAATGACTGCATCAAAGCGGGGTCGTGTACATTCCCAATCACAAATCTTAACAATCGAGAAGAACCTTTGTTACAAAATATGATAAATATCTCTCCACAGAATTTCTTTTATAAAACTTCGAGGTAGAATCACATTCACTTCGTTCTTTATTTGTACCATTGGAAATATTTTCAAGTACAAATACCTACTGGAACGTAAGTAAACATAAATTGTTAGGGAAATCTCAGCGGTTGTGTTGAACTGTATCTGTTTTGTTTGTTTATGGAAGGTAAACGTTTTTGTATCCATTTCGATCATATTTTTTCTCTTAATGGATATGGAATTACATGGATTGTTTCCGGCTGAGCTTTAATTTTGTTCGTTAGTTGGAAATATAAAAGGTTTGGTGTCTCATAACATAACATGTTATTTTTATTAGTAATGAAGATCCATTTACATTTCATTGAAACAATTTCAGTTGGAATAATCATAGGCTTGGGCTCAATGTACATACGTATATATTTTGATAGACTCAAAATTGCTCGATTGCGTACCTACTTGCATGTGGAATTCGTAGTTTTTATATTACGAATTATTCCTTTTCTCAGTAACAACATCATTCATAATCGTTCTTTACGGAATACTAACAACGGTACTTCTTTAGATAGCTAAATGTTGATATCGTGTTTACATAGAGCTAACTTCTGCTAGTCTTTACTTCTGTCAGAGGAAGAAGAACTTATTACCTACAAGTCTATCATCAAACGTACAAAGCCCTTCGCCCAACGACCTTCCCTGAACTAATAGTAATGAATATTAGTTCGAAAATAAGACTCAGTAGGTATCTAGGGACCCATAAACTTTGGCTGAGTTTTCTTCCAAATCATACAATATTTGGTGTTCTGCATTAAGATAAGCAAATAAATGTCTGAACCAAATACAGCTGACCAGGTCAAATCTCTTAGAAATACGTCATTAATTTGTGAGTGTAAGGACCGCTATTTTGGATGGAAGGACCAGAATTTTCTACAGGAAAACTGTGGCTTTTTCTTATTAATGGGATATTTACTTAAAATTATAGCAACGCAGAATAAAAGTGCTTTCTCTGTTTTTTGTGACAAAAATAACGAGCAGTAATCAGTGACGCGCAGCTATATCGTGTTCTGTTCCCAGTACAATGTTATTGCTTGTGGTCCCTGCCCACCAGCTCGGGTATTTAATTATTCAATATTTTTACGAATCTTGTGTAAAAATTTTTGTATCATGTTTTGTGTTAATATAGTTATTATTTCACTACTCACTAGGTCTCTATCAAATCTGACAGCTAACGTCTGGACAATTCAAAAGTACATGTAAATAATCTAACGAAGGGCCTGTATCATTACGAGTACCTACGATTGAGTTCCTATTAACTTACTTGGCAGATAACTTCATACAAAATCTGTTCCATTTTTGAATTTATTCGGTGAGTAGTGACTATTCGGACATCGTAAAATAGGCCCTGGGTAAGTTGGCCCTGGGTCTATTTTACGATGTAGGTGGTGAAATATACCCTTAGAGTAATTAATGTTTTTGAATTCTAACTAATGTTACCTAGATACGTATTTTGAATGTGAAAGTGAGTTTGTTTGTTTGTTACGCTTTCATGCTAAAGCGACTGAACGGATTTGAATGAAATTTGGCACATGGGTATACCATGACCTGGAGGAGGACATAGGCTACTTTTCATCCTCAATCGCAGACGAAGTCGCGGCCAACAACTAGTTATGAATAAACTGTCAATGGCCCGAGGTTCGGTATTCAGGTTATCCAGGTTTTAGAGATATTTGAAAGACCTTAGAGTCCACTCTTCAGACGATCCCCTCCAACGTTTCAAGGACCTCATAAAACAGCTAACAAAATTTTTATTGTCCACTGTTTCAGTTATAATATTCATGCCAATAATCCCGTCTACGACAAAATTCAAAACAAAAATAGATCTATGAAACATAACGAAAATCAAGTCGTCTGTCAAAAATTTCTCCTAAGCCGTGTCTCGCATCAGCATGGGAATGTGTTTATCTTGTTTATGTTATATCAGATTTACGATGCTGCGTAAAACAAATCGCTTGTATTCATCAGTTCGGTTCAGAGCCAAAGATATTGGTGGGTCTTTATGCATCTGTAGCTGTGTTTGTGTATTAACATAATGTGATAGCTTTGGATCAGAAATGGGTTTTGCTAAAGAAGATAATTGTATTTGTTTTGACGGATGAAAGTGATGGATAAAAACAAAACTCAATAAATAGAAGTACAAAACTGTAATGTAGGTTTTGTTTCTAAAACCATTCAACAATACATCCTTTGTTATTAAGTAAATTTGGTGGTGCCGTTGCGTAGATAGTTATCGAAAAACCATGAGTTATTAACACACCATATAATTCTGTTTGACATAAAATGATTATGTATTTGCTTAGTTCCATTCCTAAAGTAATAAAGTATGGAAAAATAATCTACGTGTACACCAAATCAATGATTGCACTACTAATTAACTAATTGAATATTAAAACTTGTACAAATAATAATCATTATCCAAACATCAATTTTTGTCCAGTCACAACAAAAATATTAATTAAAAATACCTATATCAAAACTTGTACAAATTATAATTATTGGGCAGCCTGAAGTTCGGTTTGGTTAGGTTCCTTTAAACGCTGCAGAGAGAAACAGGAGCCCCGCAGCGGGGCTCCGTCGACCTGAAGTTAAGTTTCATTTATTTAGATATGCAAAATTTTGATGTGTAAACGTGCGTATTCTGTTGGGAAAAATTGGTAATTTTTGATGAGCGTTTACATACTACCCATAAAGTATTTGTGTACCAAAGGAGCACATTTCTAACATTGGATCGAAGTCACGCAGTCGGTACAGATGTGTGCTGAATATCAGTAATTTACAGAGTAAACCTTTCCGACAAAACTCATGGATTCCGACACAAATTAAATGTACGCTCGGTCAGTATTTATGTATGTGTGAAGTCATTAGCATAATGTATTTCTAGTTATCGTGGTTTCAAAATCTCGCTTGTAATTCACGTTCGGGTAAATGTTTGGAGCAGCGAACTCAGGAATGTTTAATTGGAAGTTAGGATCTGGTGCTATGATCCGCTTATTATTGTAAAGTATAAGAATGTAAGCATCTCTGTAAACTAGGTAGGTAAATCATACCGGAACAAACATAACTCTACAGAAGTGGCGCAACCACCACTTCTTTTTCAGAAAGTGGTGAAGGGCGGGCGTGCCAGGGGACTGTCTTATGTCATTTTTACGTTCAAAAAGTGTTGATTCCCAGCCTAGTTTAAATAAATGATTTTTGACTTTGATGTTTTGTACTTATAATAATTTACTTATTTTACAGACGCACAATAATACTACTACATTTATTTATTTATTTATTTTAAATAGAACGGCCGAAACCAATTACACTATTTAAATATAATTACTTACACTACATAATATATAATTTATTTAACACAGTCATGCATTCTTCTCACAAAAATTCAAGCACTCTGACAGAATCATCTTCCATTCAGTCACAAACACATCAAAATCTGGGTACATATAACTGGGTTGTGGATTCAGCTGCATCCGGTTATACTGGGGAAATATCGTTGGGAAAAAGCTAGGCAGATAATGATGATTATCCATAGCTTGATTTAGGAAAAAATAAAAGGTACCTTTTCCGTCAGAAAATAAAAACCCAAAACATAGGTGGCATCTAAAATCACTTATAAAAGAGAAAATTTATTTATCGCCTATTTTGTTCTCCCTCAGGACCAGATGTCAATCTATTTAGATTGCCAGCTAGTCCTAAGAGCCTGCAAATATTTCTGTAAATATAAATTTACGTTTTGAACTTTTTTTTCGTTGAATGATTTTACTGTTGAGCGCGAGGGTTCGATTCCCAAGTCGGGCAAAGTGTTTTTCCATAAGGAAGTTCTCAGTAGCAGCCCGGAGTTTTGATTTGTGCCGGTTGATGGCAGTAGGCTCGCCCCCTATTACATGGGACTTTAGTTGTGAAGTTGTAAATTTTCATACAAAAAGCGATAACGTTTTTCCACCCGTACACATAGTCTAATTTTCATAATTTTTTGAAATATTGTAGATATAATGGAAAACAAGGTAGGTACGTAAGTTTTTATTATAAAGAAATATTGCGTACGATATAAGTTATTAGCATCTAAATATCTATATTTTTGACTTAAAAAATTCTTCGAGTGTTTTTATTCTTTTTAATTACACTGAACTGAATTACTAAGAAAAACGTACAGACCTGGATTAAGGTGCACTGAGTCTAATGAGACCAAATTTTTTTTATTTCGTAAAGGTTTCGGGGGTGAAAACGTTATCGCCCGAAACGATATTTCAAAAAGGAAATGTAGGCAATTGTCTCCAGGATTTGCAACTCTCTCTGTCACGCCCGGAGGGAGGCAGAGCAAGCGGTAGGAAACAGCATTTTTGAAAATACCTACTCGCGCCGCGTATCGGCAGTTCACAATCCTCTTAAACATTACCGGCGAAATGTGTGTGTAGCTACCTACATCTCTGCCTAACCCTTCGGATAATACAAGCGTCATTATGTTATGTGATGATGTTGGAAGTTTAGTCCTAACTTCTTCATCCACGTTGTCTGTCTGTGTACCCGTAGTGTAGCTTATCTTTCCGGAATACATAAAGAGGGCAGTGGCATCCACTTTAGAGTTGATAAGATCTGCTTAACACCTGGTTTCCTGCGTGACCGTTAACTTGCTGTACAATCAATTATTAGTAGTCACAAGATTTTTAATTAACAGAGTTACGGACTGAAATCTGATCCCTCCAGGGATCAGAGACGAAGCTTTGATAAAATAGGCAGTCAATATTAATTGAAAATTCCTTCCTAGAAAATTATTTTGTCTCGAAAATTCCTAATAATAGCTCTAAGCTTAGAATTCCGTCCGGAATCTAAAATTCGGATATCTGTCCCGTAATTGATAATTCCATTTCACAGCTAGGTTGATACTGTCGCAGTGGCTTTAAGCAAATATCCTGTGCTTGCCTTGTTGGACATTATGAATTGCTGACTGTCCAAAAGGTGCAACAAAATTACATCAATCATCGATCAATGCTTTTAAAAATAACATAATATTACTCTCTTACTTTAATAAAAACATCTTTTAACTATAAAATTCACATAATAACACTGAAATTGCACCGGTATTGGGTATCGCAACTAGAGCTTGCATCACGCCGGCTCCCAGTGGGGTCGGCAGAGTGGAACGTTACACGGTGTTCATTTAACTTGAGAGTAATTGGTTTGTTTTTAGATTAGGTGATAATGAGGGGCGTTTTAATGGAAGAATGGGAGATAATAAAGGGTTAGCTGTTTTAGAAACATAACTTATATCACGCCTATTGCCCCGGAAGGGTGCGGCAGAGGTGTACCTGTAGCGCACCCACATGCAGCCAGTTATGTGTAAGTCCCACGTAACAGGGGGCGAGCCTATTGCCATCAACCAGGCACAAATCCAGACTCCGGGCTGCTACTGAGTAATTCTTGAAGGAAAGCCCAATAACACTTTAACTGACCTGGCAATCTACCACAGGACCTCATGCTCAGCTTCACACTTCAGCACTAGAACAACGTTAGAAAATGCTCGCGGAAGATACCATTTTGTAAAATTGTTGTTCTATTACAAAATCCTATGCATATTATATTTATAGAAGATATTTGCGTACGGTTAGGCTTTACTTTATAATGTAATAGGTCAAGGTCTTTCCGTGGGCGTCTGTAATGCTGACAAATAGAACAGGGGTGATGCCTGGCTAAAAAAAAGAAAAATGTTTAGTCCGTCTGCGTCTTGAAAAATGACTTTGATAAAACACATTTTTAAATTGGGGAGTGGGGGCTCGCTACGTCAAAACTACAACAAACGACGTATAAAATGTAGCAAGGAGTGACGTCATGCCACATTTTAATTCAATGATCACTGTAATCTTTTGATTACGTACAAGAGAAAAAATAGGTGTCCAATATTTTTTTATAATCTACATAAAGGACAAAAAAAAATGTTTTGTCATCATCCCTACTGTATCAATGAAAACTCAATCGATACAGTGACAGCGATTGTTTTTCTGCTAAGAGCTGTGGGTTCGATTTCTATAAGAAATCAGTACTTGTTTAGCATACAGTTTGTCGCTATGGGTGTCTTCATTTGTGTACCAGAGATTTGTATCTAGGGGTTTCGTTTATAAACGTCACTCAAACTTAAGCGACGTTTAAATGTAAAAAAAATTACGCTTAAGCAGACGTCAATCATTAAACACTAAACTTTCGACAACGTTTATACCGGGGGTTAGAACGCACAATATTAAAGCAAAATTACAAAAAAAAAAAAGGTTCTACAAAAACACGTAAAATAACCCAGATTATAACAATATTAGTCGTGGAAAGCAAGTTACCAAGTATAATTATTCAGGACGGTGTCACGACGTGCACCATTAATATTAGTCCATCGGCCTGTCCCTAACAAACTCGCCGCCTCGCAGCTTCCCCTTTTTTGTATAATTTTGTAGATAGCTGTACTTTTTATATTGAGAATTGCGAAGATCAGAGGTTTAAGAGATATGACAGGAATACGATCTGATAATATCTGCTATAGTAAAATGGACAAGACGAAGGTCATGTACAATTTTACACGTCTTGCCGAGTTCAATCCACATCAAAGGGTCATTTCTCGAAGTTGTGAAGGAGTGTGTCTACTTGCCCTAGAAGTCATCCAGCTCGGTAGACACAACTTTGAGAAAGAAGCCGACAAAAGGTTTCAGTTGGGTTGGGCAGCATTTGGAGAAATTCGCAGGGTAGCCAGCCGCATCGAGAGGACGAAACTACAGGATAACCCACACCACCCAATGCACAACTTTTACCCAATGCACAGAGGCATAAAATCCACAAAAATTTCCTTGGGTGCGTGACTCTCTCCACAGACAATGGTTTACCACCCGTCTTGCGCCGCATGCCCGGTCACCTGCACACGTGAGGACCTAATGGCTGCATCAGCGAACGTCATTCGCGTTGCTGAATTTTGGGTCAAACAAGATTAAAAAACTGTATATAATTTTTTTGCGATATTTTTGCCATCGACACGCTAAGAAGAGACTGCGATGACCAATCCTTTTGCCAAGCTGGAGTACTTTGGTCGTCGACATCAGATGGTTCTTTAGGATCATCATCTTCTTGCTCTTGTCCAATGTTACGAGTACTTGGGGTCAGCGCAAGAATTTTTTTTCTTCCATTCTGACATATCACGCTATCACTTTCTCCGTTTCATATTATTGCTCGCACATTAATCCATTCATCTTTTCTTTGAACTTCCTCTCCCTCTCCATCCATCGATATTATGTGCATCACTCTTTTAGTCCCATCTCACCATTCCACCTGCCCGTGTTCATCTGAAAAAAGCATTTTGTGTCGTATCTGTCACATTTATTCACTCCATGTCCAACATGAAAGGATTTGCTTTTCGATTTGATCCCTCGATGTTATCTTGTTTGTTATTTTAAAAGTTAAATTAGATTCAGACATTGTGGTGTTTGCTTTAAAACATTAAATTCGATGCAGCCACTGATGTTTGGGTTGAAGAAAATCATTGAGTTTATTTTGTGTTTGTTTCGACTGGAGTTAATATTGACAGACGACCCATCTGTCAAAGTTTCGGGTTATTAATAGACTCTTGTTGATCTCTAGCGGCTCAGAGGGATGGAAAAGCATCCTAAAGTTAGATATCTTTTTGAGATTTTTCGTCGTTGTCGAAATCTACATAAGCATTAGATTGTTGGTTCTGTAGCTTACTGAATATCATAATACTAATTACTTAGTAAAGATTACTTCAAAACAGAACTTTGCAAGGAAAGCGGAACTAATGCCTAGTGTTTACACGATCTTAGTACTTGTCATTAGTAGCTAAATTTGTCCGCTTGTCGCTTAGTAAATAAGGTCAGATTCTATTCACGTTTATATAGTGTTAACACGATGTGGCAAGTACTAAGCACCACCAAGCTTGAGTGATCTATGTATATATAAAAGCACCGCCCCGCAGCAGCACACGGACAGCCACGCACGTGTTCCTTTGCTATGTATAAAAAGGTAGATGGTATCGTCCACTGAGACCCACGGCCACGCTACACTCGGATACGACGCTGGCAAACTAATGAACCGCGCAGCTAGCGTGGCAAATTTCTCCATGCAGATCACGAGCTATGGACGGTCTACTTTAGTTTGAAACCGCCAATACGCAAGGGGTTGAGCAGTGGTGGCCCAGTGGTAACGGCCGTGACACGAGTCGTAGGTCGTAAGCTCGTCGATCCCAAGCAGTCATTTTGTGTAAATTATTTCATCACCACTACTCTCAAAACGGTGAAGGAACCGTGAGGAAACCGGCATGTCTTAGAACCAAACATTCGAAGACATGATGTGACTACCAACCCGCACTGGGCCCGCGTGGTGGATTATGCCCACTTTCTCTCACTGAGAGAAGGCCTGCGTTCCAGCAGTGGGAACATTATAGGCTGATTATGTATGTTATTCGCAGGGAGCAAGCGTCGATCAACGCCCGTTCCTTTTCTGTATGAGAAGCCGTTTCTCTATATTAGTTTAACTGTTACTGGTTGATATTATCAACCAATCAAATAGTACATGAATGGTACAATTTATCTACAGACATGTTTTTTTAATTGTCCACTGTGGCGCGGCCACGGCCACAGGTATCACACAGTGTTTTGTGTTTTTGTATTTTAGTTAGTTTATCTTTGGTTGCTAACATAGTTTTTAAGTACACCTACTAACATAAATATGGATCTCCGATAAATAAATTAAAAAAAATTATCACATAGTAATTTTACGTAGTAGTCGTCGATGTAGTGGTCGAAAGCACTACTGCCGAGCATGAGGTCCTGGATGCGACTCCCAGGTCGGCAGCCTTTTTTTTCTGGTTTGGAAATCATCAAATGACTTCTCCCGCTCTGGGCGGAGCGGGAGGGCGTGTCAGACTTTTACTGACTAAAACCCACCTGTGTTCCTTCATTTGCCTGTGTCATGGCCACGGTATCTCTTTCTACTTTTGGAACGAAGTTCCTTATCGCGCGTTGGCGTTGGCGTTAAGGGGGCTAGACGGAAAAAATTCTCACGAAAAGTTGTAACGACACTTTTTGCTATAGTAAGCTATTGTAAGCTGTGCGACGTGCGCATGTTTCTCTGTCTGTCTCTCTCTCTCTTATAGAAAGATTAAGTTTATATTACATTATATTTGTTAATAATAATAAAAAAATATTATTATAACATAAAAAAAAAAAAAAAAATATTACAATTCCTTCACTAATTAACCGAAAGGAACTTCGTTCCATCCGGGTGTCCCTTGACACCTCTCAACTTTTTTTTTTCAGTTTTTTAATCTTTTTTTCGGTTTTTCTTTTTTTTTTCCAGGCAAAAATTCAGACTCAGTAGCAGCCTGGAGTCTGGATTTGTGCCCGGGTGATGTCAAAAGGGGACACTATTACATGGGTCTCGAACATAGCTAGCTACATGTGGGTGTACTATAGGTACTCTGCTCACCCCTTCGGGGATTTCAGACGCATGTTATGTTATGTAGCCTGAAGATATTTTATATAGATTTCAAGTAGCCAATGATACTTTAATACAAACTCAACGAGCAACAATTTGTTTGAATCGTTTCAACCGTTTCGTTGGAGACTGTTTATTTTTATCTTCATGCTTATTGGAGTTTGTACAATTTTGTCTCTAAATAGTTTTGGATGGTGAAGTAATCTGCTCATAATCGTTCGTTTGAAGTCTATTTTGAAGTGCTAAGATATGTGAACTAAGTTTTGGTAATCGTGGAGATGGAAGAGAGTCATGTCAACGAAAATGGTCTTATAATTTGTTTTAATTAATTGCCAATTACGTTTGAAGATATTCTCAAAAGAATTACAAATTAACTTATAGAGAAAATATGAATAGGTTTTTAAACAATATTTGGCTTACATTTGGCTTACATTGCATGTCGAGGAGTCTCCAGTTAGACATATAAAAAAATTAAAAATTATTAATTAGTTCTATTTAAAATAAATAAATAAATATAAATAAATAAAATGCCTGTAGTTGAAGGCTCCGCTCTTCCCTTACATTATAAACGTACGAGTGCAAACAGGTATATGTATAAAGAAACAAAGAAAGGAAAAAATGAAAATACGATCAATTTCTACGAGTGTAAGTGTGATTATGTACTAATTGCCGATTAATAAGTACTCGTTCCTTCTATGTGTGAGAAAAGGCGTTTGCGGGACATTACAGGTTGATAATATTAATTATTTACAATTTTAATAGCATTTTGCTAATTGTGCCCCCATAAATGATAAATTATTTTAAGAGTATTACCCAGTTACTGGGTTGTGGAGGTCAGATAGGCAGTCGCTCCATGTAAAATACTGGTATTCAGCTGCATCCGGTTAGACAGGAAGCCGACCCCAACATAGTTGGGAAAAGGCTAGGCAGATTGAAATGATAAATTATTTTATTTCTGTAAGTAGGTTTGTACAAACGCTTTTACACGTCAATCATATTTTATTAACTAGATGAGGTCGGCGTTTTCTATCTGACTACTCTGAGAAGAAACGCCGAAACAAACTCGGAGGTCACAGTCTCTTTTATAGTCCAGACATAATCTTGGTCAGATCGTGTGAAGACCATGTAGGTTGGTGTCTGAAAGTGGTATTTTGCAGATGGAAATGGTACTTAATAGACTCTATCTATTGGTTCGCCCCCGCGAACTTTAGACTACTCCGGCTGGAAACGCAGTCGTGGTGTTATGTGGGATCGTAGTCGGTAGATGTAACGCGATTAATACAAGGGCCTATGATCTATAGGTTTAGAAATAATTTATGCCCAATCCCTTATTACCCACATTACACACTTGCTTAGCCCTAGAGCCTACAAAAGATTGCGGTGAATTGAGAACCTCCTCTTTTCAAAAGTTGGTTAATAATTAAATGTTATAATTATAAAACTAAAGTATCCATTTAAACCGCCCTATTTCCATCATCTCATTAGTTCTCGCTATTTGGTCGACAGTTATCGATTCATGTTTCAAAACGAAAGCGGATAAAAATAGTCTGTGTGCTCACACACTCTGTTGTTGTTTCTATTATGTATTAGATGCACTTTAGCTGATGGGTCGGGATGACGTGTGCCCGCCATTTTGTTTTGTTTTGTTTTGATTTAAGCGTGGAAAGATGCGGTGTTGCCTAGTGTTGAGAATATTATAGATGTGATTGGTGTTGGGGATGAGTGATTGGCCGCGGTGGGTCGTGGGTTTTGTAATGAGGAATCGTTAAATTTGTATGGTAATTTGTTTTAATGAAATGTAATTAGGTGGTGTTTTTGACTGTGTCGTTGCTCTAGTGCTACTTACTGAACGTGGGATCCTGGATTCGATTCCCCTGGTATGCCAGTGTTATAGGGATTTCTCTTCTGAAATTTCTCAGCACCAGCTAGCGGATTGGAGTCAGGATTTATTTCCCGGTTGAGGACAATATGATCGCCCCCTATTATACGGAAAACGTAACTGGAAAAATACGAGGGGGGATCAAAAAGTAGTGAGAACGAACGGTTAGAAAAAAAAAAATACTGGCAGGCATAGCTCAGATACATATTTGTAATATTAATAAAGAAAAAAATCTTCGATTCTCTTTTGTTTTTTTTCTGAATGTAGTCATTTGTTTGCTTCGTGTCGGAACGTGTTCTCGAAAATGGAGAAAAACGAAGTGCGAGCCGTTATTAAATACCTCTGTTTTAAAAAGTTAACGACGCAAGAGATTCATTGCGATTTGGAGGCAACTTTAAGAGAGTCTGCTCCGCCTTATTCCACTGGCGCAAGGTGGGCTTCTCAATTTCGAGTAGGGAGAACGAGCACGGAAGACGAACATCGTTGCGGCCGTCCATCGACGTCAGTCACCCAAGAAAATGTTGCGAAAGTCGAGAAAATTGTATTGAGCGATCGAAGAGTTACCATCCGATACTTAATTCAAGAAACGGGCATTTCATATGGAAGTATTCAATCCATATTGAAACAATCTTTGAATATGAGAAAACTCTCCGCAAAATAGGTGCCGAGAATGTTAACCGACAGTCAGAAACAAAATCGACTTGACATTTCGAAGATATTGTTGGACAAGTTTCAAGAAGATTCTGAAAACTTTTTGTCTCGTTTCGTAACAATGGACGAAACATGGGTCCATCATTTTAATCCCGAGACAAAACAGCAATCTTCGCAATGGAAACGGTCATCATCACCGACCCCGAAGAAGTTTCGTGCCGTGGCATCGGCTGGCAAGGTTATGGCCTTAATATTTTGGGACTCAGAAGGGATATTGTTGATTGATTACCTGGAGCGTGGAATCACTATTACAGGCCAATATTGTGCAGCTTTAATTCCTAAGTTGAGGAATGCCATCAAAGAGAAAAGGAGAGGGAAACTTCGAAGGGGCGTGCTGTTTCATCACGACAACGCACCCGCGCACAGGTCGGCAGTTGCGATGGCTGCCATTCAGCAAGCTGGCTTCGAATTGGTTGACCACCCCCCTTATTCACCAGATCTGGCGCCTAGCGATTTTTTGTTCCCAAAATTGAAAGAATACTTAAGGGGAAACAGGTACGAAGACGATAACGAGGTGATGGATGCCGTGGAGAGCTTTTTTGCAGGACCAAGACAAAACTTTTTTTTTGAAAGGGATTGAAGTCTTGGAAAAGCGCTGGACTCGGTGTGTAGAGAGACTCGGACACTATGTAGAAAAATAAATTATTAAGTTATCAATAGTCATTATAAACTATCTCATTCTCACTACTTTTTGATCGCCCCTCGTATTAGGTCTTTACCTATGAAATTGCCGTTTTACGTGGAAATTTTTTTTTTTTTTTAGGAAACATTGTTGATGCACTTTTACCATTTTAATGAAAGTTCTTTGATGCCTCTACTATAGAAATCCTAGAGACGGGAATCGATGAATTCTTTATATATAGGCGTTTTTGACCGCCTCGTTGGATTTGAAATTTTTCCCCGGGGCTCATTGTTGAGATCAAAATTTCCAGAACCGTGCGTTCACTTGCAGTAACTTCTCCATACACGTGGTCAATATTGCGTGCTGTCTGTGCTGCGTTGGTGCCACAATGGAACTCGTATTCGAAAATAGCGCGCACTTTCGATTTTCCAATGGTTACAGAAACATTGATATCAAAGAAAAATCGAACGGCGGGAAAACAAATGAACAATTGATTTTATTTTTAAATGTTAAAAAAAATTATAAAATTAATTTGAATTTGGAATCCTAATAGAATGAAAGATATTGATCTTCACACTAGCTGGTATCAAAAATCGGCAATTTCATAGGTAAAGACCATAGATATAAATATATCTATGGTAAAGACCTATTAATACCTCCGCATAACGCTACGTCAAAACAGGCGTGATACTGTTATTTGGCGCCAGTTTATAAGTTTTCTGTCAACAGTTTATGTCATTGACATTATTCTTGTTCATAAAATTGACACAACTGACACAGGTAATTTGTGTTCTATACTAAACATTAACACAAATGTATTTCCTGTGCGCTCACGGCGCTAAACGAAATGGAGCGACAGAAATAAATATATCATTATAATTTGCGGTTGCTACACGGAATTCGGAATCTGACCTGATTTGATCCGGAACGGAATTAAGTATAATTTGTAGGAACGTAATCCCGGATCCAGGAATTCTTTTCGATGTTCAACTAGCACGTTCTTGTTTATGTTTGATTAGCAGCTGGGGCGATCTCTAACTAAGGAAAGGAAGGCCTTTAGAATTTCGGTATTACAAATGTAGAGATGGAATAGCAATATTGACTCTAATAATAATTATAAGTTTTTAGGGTTCCGTAGCAAAATGGTACAAAGGAACCCTTATGGTGCGACTAAGTCTGTCTGTCTGTCAGTCTGTTACAGCTGAATATCTCAAGAACTACTAATGCTATCAACTTGAAATTTGGAACAGTTTAGGTGGGCTACTGGGGCATGTGGGAATTCATATGAAAGAACGCTATTTGCGCATTCTCAAACATTTTTTTATTTTTTTTAGACCGCATAGTTTTCGAATTTTGATGAAAAATGTAAAATGTGGTTTTAAAACCGAAGGATAGCTGCAGAGCTTTTTTTACAAAACATAAATTTTACAAGACATAAATTTTACAAAACATAAATTTTATGTATTTTCTCCGCTATTCCTCTCTATGGAAGCAACCATACCTTTTAGACAAAATTGATCATATTATTCGAAGTCCCTAACTTCAGTTTTAAATGTGGCATTGGATGACCGCGTGTGGCTGCAAGCCACACTACCCATTCGTTTTGGTGGACTCGGCGTCCGCAAAATTTCTAGTGTAAGCCTACCGGCGTTCCTGTCCTCGGTCCACAGCACCGAAAAGTTAACCACAAGAATCTTAGCCTCTTCACAGGTTGACTGAAGTGCCGTGTTTGACCGATGCGGTGAACGCCTGGAAAGTGGCTTGCCCGGATACGGTTCAGCCCGAGAACCCGTCTTCCCAGAGACAGTGGGATGAGCCGCTCTGTAGGTCGGTACGGAATAATCTTATTAACACGTCCACCAATACTGCAGAGCGTGCCCGCCTGCTGGCTGTGGGTGAATGGGAATCGGGCCTCTGGCTTCAGGCGCTACCGTCACCCAACATAGAAACTATGCTGAGTGACACCACATTCCGGCTCGCTACCTGTTTGCGTCTGGGGGCTCCTTGCGGGGCTCCACATCGCTGTCAGTGCGGTGAAGGAGTCGACTGCACATACCATGGCCTATCCTGCAGCAAAAGCGCTGGTCGGATAGCACGGCACGTCAGCATTAACGACATCATCCGTCGAGCTACGCGACGATGGGAAGAGACCAGACGGAATGACCATAATGCCTTGGAAGGTAGGTAGGCCTTTGGTGTGGGATGCAACGTGTATTGACACCCTCGCGCCATCCCATCTTCCCTCGGTGCGCGAGTCCGACTCGCTTTTGACCGGTTTTTTTAAAGAATATTCAGCTAGGCAATAATAAAAAGAGGGGTTTGAATGCATTTGTTGTATGCGCGGGAGTGCAGCCTCGCCCCGCTTTAATAACAGCAGCTTCACGCATATTTTCAATATAAAGTCCCGTTCTGTTTATATTTTATTTTTACCAAGTTTTTTAGTTGCAGATACTTTTTCAGAGTTATGGCCTATTGTGAGAGTTCATCGAATATTGCCGAATAAAACAATTTTGTTCGACAGAGTCGCTGGATTTTTTTAGAAACAATTTGAGTTTTATTCGTGTTGGTAAACGTGGAATTTTGGTAGCGGCGAAATGCGAGACATCTGAATATTTGTGACGTGACTGCTAAATAAAAGGTACTAACTAAGTACTACTTTCCTTGATATTACCTTCATTTTGACTCTTAAGACCTGTTTCACCATCTATGTTTAAGTTCCTATTAACTTACTTGGCAGATAATTTCACACAAATTCTGTTCCATTTTTGAATTTATTCGGTGGGCTATTTGGACATCGTTAAATAGGCCCTAAGTTTCTTGTACAAATCCTCAGTTAGGAGTTAGGGGGCACGCACCAAACACTGAAGTGCGATCATAGAAATATGTTTCTTATATCTATGAGTACGATAGAGCATAGTGGTGCATGAAGTCTGCTAGCCGTACATAACATACTTAGGTATCTACTATGTATATTTGTCTGTCGTTTGCGTTAATTTTGTGGGTGTTTAAGTTTTATAATGTCTGTAATTTTTATGGTGTGCATAATAAAGAGTATTCGATCTACCTGATATTATAATTATCTATTGGCAGAAAGAGCCTAGAGCAAAGAGCTCTCAAATCAGTCTTGGTCAAAGGCGAAGATATTTTTAACAAATTTTTGGCATGAAATATAGGAAGATAAAGAATGAAAAAAAAGCCTTACTTTTAAAAAAAAAAATTAGGATTCCGCACTGAACTGCAGGATTCAGTAAAAAGGAACACTTATGGTGCGACTCAGTCTGTCTGCCTTTCTGTCACAGCTGGATATCTCGAGAACTACTAATGCTATCAACTTGAAATTTGGAACAGTTTTAGATGACGTTTGCCCAACTATTTTGCAAATAAGAAAGAATTTTTTTTTTGCAACAGGTACTGAAAGGGGTGTTAAAAATTTGAAGTGGCGCTACTAGGGCATGTGGGGTATCATATGAAAGAGTGTTGTTTGCACATTCTCAAACATTTTTTTTTTTAGGCCGCATAGTTTTCGACTTTTGATGAAAAATGTAAGAAAAAATACCGTTCCCGGCCCCTTATCTCCGAAGTTTGCATAGAGAAAAATCTGAAAAGTTTATGTAAAGATTACAGGAAAAATAAAACGATGTCTCAAAATAGCACACTTTTTCAGAAATCGGAACGGAACCCTCGGTGTGCGAGGTCGACTTGCTCTAAACCGGTTTTTTTTTTTCATGCTGTACAGGTTATACCATGATTATTATTTTTTCTTAATTTATAGACTAATTTTCCAGGACGGAAATATAGAGATAACTAGCAAACAACCACAAGAAAGCTAACCAACAAGCATCATAATATAAAGAAACCGAAACTCGTAAGTCGCAATATTCGCACTATAAATATGAATAATTTCACCTACATTCGTATTCCCGACTAAACCCGTATGAACCCGGCACTACACTCACATTTAGCTACGCTTGACCCAAATACCGTGTGCGCCCGCCTTTATGGAAAGCGTTCCGTGAACAACTTGCTTTAGAAAATTTTGTTTTATTCAGGACACAAGAAGTAGGAAGATAGTTATAGTTGCTTGAAGGATCACAGATACGTTGAGCTCGTCGAGCCGGCGGCGGCGTGTCGGGTGGTTATCTTGTCAATGACATAATCTGTGTTATTTTATTACCAATGACTTATACATAAGTTAATCAGCCTAGCCTTTTCCCAACTATGTTGGGGTCGGCTTCCAGTCTAACCGGATGCAGCTGAATACCAGTAATTTACATGGAGCGACTGCCTATCTGACTTCCAACACCCAGTAATTGGGTAATATAATACGATACACCTTGGTAAGGTTGTCAGACTTTCGGGCTTCTGATGACCCGTAACGACTGTCAAAGATCCACAAATGACAGCCAGGACCAACAGCTTAACATGCTTTCCGAGGCATGGAGGAGTCTCGGTATGTAAAGATGGTCACCTATCCACTGACCGACCCCGGCAAGCGAAGCTTAACCTGGTTATTACTTAGCCACGAGCTCCTCCTCCGACTTATACATAGGTAATAGAAGAAAATGTGAGAAAACCATAGACAAAGTGACATTCTATAATCGATAATTATGTATAATAGAAAATTTAACAATTTTTGGAACATTAAGTTACCTGTCTTAGAAGAGGCAGATAATATGCCAATGGCCTTGAGAGGTTGGGGCAGCATAGCTTGCGTGTTCTGCGCTGAGCTCACGCAACGCGTCGTACGTCCAGCCAGTAATAGGACTCGCCCATCAAGGAGCGCTGTCCCAAATTAAACGCATTATCAATTTATTTTTTCATAAAACAAAAGGTATTGCATTAAAACACGTAGGTATACTAAAACAATGTATGATTAAATTACCTTTAAAATTGTGAAGGTTTCATATAAAAACACTTGATAGTTTTTACGGAGGAGCTCGTGGCTAAGTAATAACAGCCGCACGGGTCGATACATCAGGTTAAGTTACGCTGGCCGGGGTTGGTCCGTGGATGGGTGACCATCTTTACATACCGAGACTCCTCCGTGCCTCGGAAAGCACATTAAGCCGTTGGTCCCGGCTGTCATTCGTGGATCTTTGACAGTCATTACAGATCGTCAGACGCCCGAAACTCTGACAATCAGTCTTACCAAGGGGTATCGTATTACCCAGTTACTGGGTTGTGCAGGTCAGATAGGCAATCGCTCCATGTAAATTACTGGTATTCAGCTGCATCCGGTTAGACTGGAAGCCGACCCCAACATAGTTGGGAAAAGGCTAGACAGGCAGGCAGTTTTTGCGTGACTCAGTTTTATCCACGTTAAACATACATTTACAAATTAATTAGACTATGTAATTTAAACATAATCTAAAATATTCACATATGAGGTTATTACAAAAATTCTCTAATTTAACATATATTTTTGCCAAATCATTAACACTACTTGTTTTGACGTAATCTTCAGTATAAAATCATTAAAAGTCATTTATCGTCACCTTATGTAACAATTATGAGAACTGACTTTCCACAAAAACTTATGTCAACCCTGTTGAAAGTCGTTGCAAAAATCATAGCAATATGACACTTGTGGTCCTCGGGACTTCACAGCTTCATCTTCAGCTAATAGTGACTTTATGAAGGTAGACCTGCCATGAGTATTGTGAAGGAGCTCGTGGCTAAGTAATAACAGCCGCAGGTTCGATCCATCAGGTTAAGCTAAGCTTTCCGGGGTCTCTCCGGGGATAGGTGACTGTCTTTTCATACCGAAACTCCTACATGCCTCGAAAAGCACTTTAAGCCGTTGGTCCCGGTTGTCATTCAGGTCGTCAGAAACCCGAAAGTCTGACAACCAGTTTTACCAAGGGGTATCGTATTACCCACTTACTGGGTTGTGGAGATTATATAGGCAGTCGCTCCATGTAAAATAGTATTCAGTTGCATCCGGTTAGACTAGAAGCCGACCCCAACATAGTTAGGAAAAGGCTATAACTATAGGCAGATCGGCAGATTTTATGAGCTTTGTGTAATAGTTTTTCCAAACAAGAATTACCACCATACTTATACCTATTCTACCGCCGAGCAAAGTTCCACTGTTACGAATAAAAAACAACAACTTTGTCTCTGGAAGAGTTGCATAATTAATATTGAGGCAAATATTCTAGCTAGACATGACCTACGCGGTAAAGGTACAAATCAAAAGTTACCATTAGACATTGTCTAGGTCATTGTCCTCTCATGTAAATATAAACAAAACCTCGCCTCGGTTACTTTACTACACGTTGGTAGGGACTACTGTTACTACAATGTTCTAGTATTTGTCTAAAGTTCTAAACTTAGACAGACAAAACATATCGGGAATGGTTGAAAGCAAAACTTTATCATAGGTTATTGTCTACTATGAGTTTATTCTTGTTTAAAGTGCAGTTATATACTAATTTATAAACCCAAAACCCCTAGGGGGAGGGGGGAGGGGGGTTAGTTGCGAACCCCATAGGTTCACAATTACGTAGGATGATTTTTTTTCCATCGGATGATGTTTTTTTACGTTTATGTAAATATAATATATAAGCTTATGTACCTTAAGAGGTTTTTCCTTATGCATACATGGGGTGCAGAAAGCCTTTGAGGGGTTAATCAAATTATAAACTGCGAAGGTAATTCTGTCTGACTGTTACCTACGGCTGAATGGATTTAGATGTGGCACGCGGATAGACCATGACGTTAGGACATAGGATACTTTCATCCTAGTAGTACGTTTCCACCGTAACTTAATGCAGCATTTATGGGGAAGACATAATAATCAATGAAAAATCAATCTGCCTTTTTTCCAACCGGATGCAGCTGATTACCAGTATTATAAATGGAGTGACTCTCTGTCTGACTATTATACAGCATTTATTGGGAAATACTGATAATTAAGTTCTGCCCAAATTGGTGTAACCCAAAACGATTTTAATTAGAATTTGTAAATTGGATGAAATTAATTTTATCGGAACAGTTAATCGCTAATTATTACTACAGTGTTGATTTAGGAACTGTTTGTTATTTTTAATTTTGTTAAACAAATGAGATAATTATAGTAGTACATGCATTATTAAAAGAGTTCATTAAGCACATTTATTAAAGAAGATAAAAATACATATACGTATATACACTGCATAAACTACTCATTCTAAATTATATAAATTATAATTGGTATGTTCAACGAAATCTCCAAACGGCTGGTGACACTTTCCGATATCCAAGGGCTTTTTTTTTTTGTGGATGGGAAATCATCAAATGACTTCTCCGACTCTGGGCAGAGCGGGAGGGTATGAGACTTTTACTGACTAAAACCCACCTGAGTTCCTTCAGTTGCCCGTGCCAGGGCCACGGTATCTCTTTCGAACTACCCGCGACCCCGGCGGCATCGGCCCTATTGGACCCCGTCACAGCTGACATCTCTTTGAGGCGCGCGTGGAACACAACGCGCCGTCGACCTGGGCCTGGTCCTTACCGGACGGCGAGCTGCCCATTACTCGTCGTCCGCAAGCCCGCGCCTACGGTGGCCGGGAATCGGCGATAGTTTCCCGCCGCCCAGGGCGTCTCCTGCGGCGGCTAGGGGCGCGAGGGCGCGGCTGTTGCCTCTCCCTCACGCGTTCCGCCTCCTCCTCCGCGAGCATTACTGCTTCGCAGAAGGAGGTGACGGCCTCCCATGCACTCTCGCTCCGCACCATGGCCTGGACCAGGTTTGGACGCGAGAGATCGCTGCCGCCGATCGCCTCCGTGAGAACACGGCGGTGCTCCGCCCAAGCCGGGCAGACCTCCACTGTATGCTCCACCGTGTCCTCCGGGCGATCCACACAATGGTGACACCCGGGCGTTTCCTCCCGCCTTATCCGAAACAGGAACTTCCCGAAACAACCGTGTCCGGTGAGGACCTGCGTCAGGCGGAAGGTGAGGACGCCGTGGCGCCTCTCCAACCACTCCTCAAAGAGGGGACTTATCGCCGCAATTGTGGCATGCCCAGCGCTGGTTTGCAACATTCGCACTCTCCATTTCGCCATGAGATCCCGCCGGAGCTCTGTCCGCTGTACCGTGATTTCTCGCCGCAGCGGAGTTACGCCCCGGCGATTCGCCTCCTCGCGCCACTCCCAATATCCAAGGGCTGGCTTTACCTTGGTCAGAGGCTAAGCATTGCCATACAACGTGGCGATGCCGCCAGTCTCTTGGGTATATTATCAGGCGACAGCGATGCGGAGGAATTATTCTACGCCATATTGTAGTTTGTTAATAGTTTTAGTTAGGTTAGGATGTTACATTTTTATTTAAATAATAATCTGTTAGCGGTGAATCTGCCGTAGCCAACTGGTTGAATTAGCCGTTTGGTCAACCGCCTAGCCATTTCACGAAACGCCGCCGTTCAGTCAACGGCCTGAATGATATTCAGCCATTCAATCAAACGGCTTGGGCACGAATTTAAGGTTTTCCAAGTCGGCCACCTGTGCTTAAAAGACTCATAACTATATTGTTGAGCCTAAAGTCAGGACCCAAAAACGGGTCCATTTAATTCACATTACAAAAAGTTGCTGTTCAGCCTCCTTAAAAGAGCGAGAGAGGGCAATCCCTCTCTCGCTCTTTTAAAGCTGAGGCAGACAGCCAATGCTGTCGCTGAAATCTCTGTTATGAGCTTCAAGGTACATCTGCCATGTTAAAATACTATTCATAATCTGCTTCTAGTAACCAGTATCACTAGACAGATTTAATCGTGTGTCAGACAACACGCTCGCACGCTTGGCACTCGGCAGAGTTATGTTTCATATGTGTGTCCAATTAGACAGCTGACATTCCTATATGTCTTGAGGATATCACTCATCTTTGTCATAACCTTATGACAATAGTTTCACCAGGTGTGGCTGAAGATTAGGACTTGGGATGAAATGACGCAATTTGTACCTTTGGTTTCTGCCTTACAAATTATAGGGTTACCTGCATTTCCGTGGTAGCAAAAGCCTTATTTTTACAACTATTAAAAAAAAAACAGTCATTCAACAACAAGGACACTGTCATGACAAGAGAGTGCTAACTTTGACATGGCTGTGTTCATCTAACTAAGGTATGATGGGCTAGGTTCGGGACGGGGATAAGACCATACGAATCCAATTCTGTGCGATTTTATTCGACGTCATTGTCATCATTAAAAAATATATTTGCTTCTTACGGTCTTATCCCAGCGCCGAACTTACCCCAATATACTTTATAATTGTTGTAACTTTGGTAATTGTTATTTTTCTGCTAACTTTTTTTTAGTTCCTACTGCATTCTTCTTCTTCACTGCATTAGGAACTGGGAAAGAGTTTCCCCTGCCTTCATCCATCTTCTTCTTGTCTCCATATTTTTGCAATTTCTAACTATATCTACCTTGTTTTTCTTAGTAACTGATTACACGTAATCAAAGTCTAAATAAATGTATAATAATTTATCCAAACGCTACTGATTCCAAGCCAAAACTCAGCACAATTTCCTTAATAATTGTAATATTATATTTTTTTATTTATCTATACAATTTGTAGTTACATAAGCGATATTTGGGAAGATGACAGAAGACATACCTGTTTTACATTAGTCAAAAATGTGTCACACACTATTCCCTGTAAATAGTTTATAACGATGACTTCAACAGATCGTGATGCCAACGTAAGATCTCAAATAGCTGCTTTACTTGATTCACTGTCTGGCTTGTTTGCCAAACTATTACATACGAAATAGATGAAAGTGTAAACCAACCCCGGTCTGGTTAAATTCAGGGAAATAGTAACACTTTCATCATTATTATATATCTCTCAACTTTTTCCAACAATAATATAAATATATTGTTTTTGAAAAATCACTGACGAAAATTGAGGTTACAAAAAATTGTCAAATGGTTAACATCTTTGAGATGATTTGAACTTAGAATTTCGGGTTTAGTTAATCAAAATCAATCAATGCAGTCATTTTGTAAGTGACACTGTGGTGGCACTGATGACACTCTAGTGGCACTACAAACTGGCATCCACAAGTATGGTTTCTGATCCATTTGTTAACATTTTCATCATATACTTTTGGTACAGACTTTACATAGTGTTTTTTATATTTCCTTGCTGAACTATATACATCCCCTATTTTTCATAAACTGTTTATAGTTTTTGGCTATTCGCCTAGCCTGTGGTCTAAAGTAATAATCTTGTTGAGAGCCTTAGGGCATGAAACACAAACAAACATAGCTACACAGGTACTAGCACACTATTCCCATGGGAATGGCAAACCACAGATCGCCACGTGCTATGATCCTTACATACTCCAATTGTTTTGTATAAATTCACGCGAGCTGATTGTTACATAACACAAACAGGATATTTACCATGTTTACTGTTAAATTCGAGTTCTCGATATTTCGGCACTGTTGCAAGCACCATGACAGTTTAAAATAAATAATAATGTTAGTGACCATGACAGTTTAAAAACTTATACTGATCGTTATAGAATTATATGTTGTTCTTCTAGGGAAAATAGGAAGGGGCTCGTGGCAAAATAACAGCCACATGGGTCGATTGACAGCCGCGGTCAGTCCTTGGATGGGTGACAGTCCGGGTAGTCCGAAAGTGGGACAACCAGTCTTACCAAGGGGTATCGTATTACCCAGTAAATGGGTTGTGGTGGTCAGATACCTCCATGTGCATTATTAGATGAAAGTGGGGGATATACAGTTCAACCTGTTCCTGCTCCATTTTCTACAATTCTTCTTGAAATTAATAAGGTTAAAGAAGGGAGTCGCTTCATGTGAAATACTGGCATTCAGCTGCATCGGGTAAGATTAGAAGCCGACGATAGTTCCACGTCGAAGCGCAGGTGCCTAAATACATTACAAGAGTTCAGGTAAATGAGATTCAATAATAATTTAGTTTAATAACTTTGCGTGAAGTTGTGCTACATTGTTATAATTTTCTAAACTATTTCGTGAGAAAATCTGGGTTTAATGGATACCACAGAACAGATATAGAGATTTATCTTTTCTGTGATGGATACCATAAGAGTGGAGATCAATGCTCGTACCTTCTCTGTGTGAGAAGAGAGAAGAGGCTTTGGCTAAAGTATATTTGTAGACAGATATTTAAATATAGATCTAAAACAAAAGAAAACGTTTGTTTCTAACGTTCGGACTAAAATTAATGAATATTTGAATTGATTGTGATGCTGATATGATGTGGATAGGAGCAGTGGTGGCTTAGTGGAGGAGTGGTGACGGCCCGACTTACGAGTTGAGGGTTCGAACCCAGGCAGGCGCTTTACTTAGCTTAAACTATTTCATCACCACTGCTCTCAAAACGGTGAAGGAAAACATCGTGAGGAAACCGACATGTCCTAGAACCAAAAATTCAAAGACATGTTGTGACATCTACCAACTTACACTGAGCCCGCGTGGTAGATTACAGCCCACTCCCTCTCGAAAAGAGGAGTCCCGTGTCCCAACAGTGGGAACATTAAAGGCTGATTATGCTAATTGAGGAGCGTATTTACAAAACGATACATCGTAAAATAATAAATTTTTCAATAATGTAATTTATTTATTTGTTAGGGATTTATATAGGGTATGTTAAATGAAATTGCCGATTAATTTAGTAAATGTTTTACTGAGATACTAATTAACTTGTACAAAAAAAAATACACATAAATGTACCAAAATAATGACATAAAAAACTGAGTTTTTTCTACTTTGATTACTGTTGATGTCTCGTTTTGATATAAACGCGATACATTTAGATGATAGATGTCTTCGAGATTCAGATGTCGTCGGAGTATTGCAAAAGGTCTAGACTTTCGTCTTCTTTCAACTTCAACTACTGGCATATTATAATATTCTCATTTATCCATTATGAATTACAGCTTATGAACTCGTACATGTATCACTTTGAAAAAAAAATGAGGCACTTTGCTGTACTTTTTGAATGGCTTATGTATTGTTTACAGAAAATTCCTTAAAACCCTCATGTTTAGCTATAGCACTAGAGTATAATAAAAAACAAATTTGATTTTTTGTATGATGTATCGCTTTATGAAAACGCTTAGGATAGTTGATTAAATTCATGTTATGAGGAGTATTCTCCGATACTCTATGCAAGTCATTTTCGATGGAACTAACAATTGTAACTATCAACTGCCCGATAAAAATAAAAATCTGGTCACCAGAAATATTCAACCAAGAATTTGAAAGTCCGAAACACAACAATGATACAAAGTTCACCAACCAAACAATGATTTCTCACGCGACCCCCGCGAACCAGAGCTATCAGTTACACCGACATCAGTGGAACAAGCCTTCAATATTGTTCGGTCGACCTCGACAGGTTTCCCACACAGTGATATCACTCGTAGGAATATATTTAGCGTATGAATGAAGCGACAGCTTCGATCTATTTGAAGACGCGATTGTGTCATGAGCTTAAAATGTTGATTACATTTTTGCGGCGATCTCGTTGGTCGGGTTGAACATTTACGCGTTCTTCGTGGCACTGCTTGACACAACTATTAGTAAGATTTTAGGTAATCTAAATCGTAACTAATATCATATATGTGAAAGTATAATTTACGAAGGTTGCTTTGTTATAAGTGACCAGCGGTAATTGGTATATACATAAGAAGAAATTGGTATATACCTGTTAATTTTTAGTATTTAATGTACAATGTACATGCTGTTGGCGTACCTATTTTAAATAAATAAATACAATAAAATAAAGTGAGTTTGTTTATTTATTACGCTTTCACGCTAAAACGTCTGAAAAGATTTTGATGAAATTTGGCACATGGGTAGACCATGACCCTCTTTAGGATATAGACTATTTTTATCCCCAATCGCAGAAGAAGACGCGGGTAACAGCTAGTAATAAAATAAAAAAAACACTGACAGGCAACGCACAGCCTGAACCTCTGTGTCATGAAGCATGACATTTTGCACAAGAGTTTCTTAAAGGTGAGCACGGTTAATGGAAGGATTTTGAAAATTGTTCCCCTGAAAAGGGGATATCCCTAAATAGGGGATGAAAGTTTGTATGGATTTTCGTCATTTTTACCGACGGGAACTCCATCGGGTAGATGACTTGTAATATTACCTATGACCTCTTTCTAACAGCCTTGTAAGTTTCTATTCCAAGTATGAAAACTATAGAAATGAACAATACTATAGAGACGAACTTGCTTCCCATTGATTAATCACAATGGGAAAATTGCTATGACTAACACGCATCACAATTACATTTGTAACCCAAGTTTTGTATCTGCAGATTGAATGTTGCTTCTTCGTATCTTCTTCATGATTTAATTTGTATTCTTGACTGTTTCGTTCGTCTAGCAGCTAGCTAATGGTCTAGTTGTAACTTTCATTCCGAGTCAGCCGACAAATAAACTAAAAATTTGACCATCACAGGACACTGCTCATTAAACAAACACCACCACACAATAGGAATCACGGACAGTCCTCTGTGTAGAGCTTGCTTGGAGGCTGAGGAAACTGTTGCGCACGTGCTTTTTGAATGCATAGGCGTCTCCCAGATTAGAACAGAAACCCTCGGGGCACTCAGATCTTTCACAAACTCAAACCCAAAATATTTACTTCAATTAATCCAATTACAGCACTTTTGAACTGTCAAAGAGTCGGTCAGTTAGTATAAGTTGAAGCTACTTGCCCAGTTCCAAAATGTACGAGTAAGTAGATCTGTATGGAGAAGAACGGGCAAGTAATTCCACGTATACTCTTTTAAATCAAGATAAGTAATACAAAATCCTTTTTCATTATTCTTGTTGATTTCTTTATGTGAGAACAATGTAAACAAAAATATATTTAATAAAAACAATTCAAAATATAAGATTAAAAATAAGCCCCTGGCAGTTATGAGATGACCAGTCTCAACTGATCGCGCCTGTTCACGAACATGACAGATGTTCTGAACAGACCAGGAGACGTCATCAACTTCTGGAGGGAGGTGGGCTGGTTGGATAACCACCGACAGCAGCCATGGCCCACGCACAATGGTCCACCTGAAGAACTAAGTGCGGAAATTAAACCTTAAAACATAGAACATAATTAAAACTAAAAATGTTTAGTCGTAGCCCTTACTAATGTGGATTTGTGGCAGATTTATGGAAATATGCTCGCCCTGTATTACGTGAGACTTATCATTATTTTTTTTACAGTTTATTGTACTTCAATGACGAAAAACCACCTGATAATGAGTTAGTATTAGGCCGGCTCAAAACCATTGTTCGGCCACCAGTGAAAGCTGTCCGTGGGAAGTCTATTCTGAAGAGCGAATGAAGCGAGACTCCTGCGTCGACTATGTAGGTCAGACTTGATGACGTCATCATGTGATACACACACATCGACATGTGACATGTGTCGACGATATTAAAATTGTAAAAGAAAAGTGTGTATATTCATGTGTTTGAAAGAATCTGTAGGGTTCGTGTCGTTCGGTTACATTTAACGGTTCTGTAATTTATTTATGTTTTATTTTCAAGCTGTTATGTGCCAATGAATTTATTATGAGACTTTTAATGATTTGGTGAAAAATAGTACTTCTTTTTATGTTTGCCCCGCTGCAAGGTAGAGGCTTCTTCTGACTCAGAGAAGGGACAAGCATGAATCACCACACTTTCTAAAAATTTATGCTGAAGATTTGTGACAATTTCTGACAATACCACAATTCGTAAGCATTTGTACCCAACTCGTTTAAGTAAGAAGACACTTGCTGCTCCAAAAGTAACAAAGTACCTTGGTAACAAGCACAAGCAGGTATGTAGTACCAACGTTAGTGAATGAGCTCCCCCAGAACTGATAACGCATGTCAGTCTAAGGACCAACATAAAACAGTTCTACAAAAACATTATCTCTCATTGCATCTACAGCTATGATAGCAAAAATGAGTTTTTTTTAATGTGAGATTTTTTTATCTTGACTGTTAGATACCTATAGGTATTATTTATAGTTTAGAAGCTTAGCGTTGTTAAGTTATAGCACAATATTTAAAAAAAAAATTGCCAAGTGCCAAGTGTTGTCGGACCACGGACAATAAAGGGTTCCGTAGTTGAAAATAAATTATCCCAAAAACAAACTTCTTAGTGTAGTTGCAAACCCAGAAATCCCAAAAAATTTTTTATTATGCGATAAAATTTAAATTAACAATTTTCGGACTTTTTCCCTTACTTGTGCTGTACGACCTTGCTTCTTGCCAAATTTCATGATTCTAGGTTTTCAGGAAGTACCCTATAGGTTTTGATTTACTTGCGAGTATCAAAATATGTCGCATAAATGGGCGCATTTTTTTATTGCGTTAAATTAGATGATTGATTGTTTAGAGCTCCAAGGGACCATAGACCTACGTATGTGATATTAATTTCAACTTGATACCTCAGTGCGTTCCTCAGAAAAAAGGGTCTTGACAGACTGACAGACAGGCAGACGGACAATGAAGTGATCCTATAAGGGTTCCGTTTTTTCCTTTCGAGGTACGGAACCCTAAAAAACAAAATTTGTAATACATTGCTAGACGAGAACAATTGCCGACAAACTGTTCTGCAGTTTGGCAGACTTTATGTTTGCTATTGTTACTACAGATTTTGATAACATAAATAAATTAAAAAAAAAAAACATAATTTCTGTTATTACTGGTATCTTAAACCAAACTTAAAAGCCCACGACAATTTTTTTTTTGACGACACGGTTGGCGCAGTGGTTGAGCGATTGACTGCTGCGCAGCATGTCGCGGGTTCGATTCCCGCACGGAACAAATATTTGTACGACCTACAAGTATTTGTTCCGAGTCTGGGTGTTTTTCTATCTATAATATGTATGTATTTACAAAAAAAAAAAATGTATATAAGTAGTTTATCAGCCATCTCGTTACCATAACACAAGCATTAGGTTGCTTAGCTTGGGGCTAGATGGCGTTGTGTGATATGTCCAAACATATTTATTTATATTTATTTATTTTATTTATTTATTAATGATAATACACTTTAAATATTCAAATACATTAACTTTTTGCTGACTTAGCAAAGAAAAAGTTATCTCAAAGAAAGCAGACATCTCCAACATCAATATTAATGTTTCGCTACATTACCCACTAGTAGTACCCCGATAAACCTTACAAGAAATTGACCGAAAAAATATACTCAAATGTAGCTGTAAAAACATTCGATTCGTTCGTAGGTCATTTCTATTTGCGTGTCAGGGTTGAGGCGGCCATTTCTTTTTATGGCTAGACTGGTTTCGGTCTTAAAAAGTTAAATACAGAAGGTTAGTTTCATACAACAAGCAAAAACGCACGCACACATAGACACGGTTCACGCACAGGGAGTGCAAGCGTACTCGGCACTGGCATTTGTTTGAGATCGCCGCACGTACGCATTCACGTTTGCGTGCGGCTGGATTCGCTCGTTGTATAGAACTGGCTTTCTGTATTTATCTATCGTGTATTATAGGTTAGATATTTTTGTCCCCGAATTAGTTTTTACTAAAGACCGTTGTCGTTTTATTTTCTGTTTGGGGTTTGAGTTTATTTTTAGTATTGTGTATTTATTGGTTAGGTTTGAGCATTACTTCTTTTTGGGGTTCGGCGAAAATCTTAGGTTTATTCTTATTTCGTAGTAAACCTTTTACGACCAATCGAGTACTTTATTTGTTGTCCATTGCTGAACATGGGTCTAAATAGCAATTTTGGACTATATCACTAAGTTAAATTGATTAGTGATTTCAGAAATTGTTGTTGCTAATGAATTAGAAAGTGTGAGAAAATGCGCTGATCTCATTGACAAAATCATAGTCTTTATTAAATGATATAATATATTATGATCGCCCGTTGTACCCTGGTGCTAAGGTATCTTTGTGCTTTTTGTTGTATGTGGTGTTTAATATCAATGATATTATATGTAGAAAGAGGTAGATAGGTTACACACGCTCCGCAAGTGGCACGTCAAAATCTGGCTAATTAGCCACATTTTCGTCGTCTTGTCTCTTTTTCGCTCCCGATAATTAAGACATGCCGTCCTACTTCCACATGTCATCTAATCGTACGAAATTGTGCCGTTTTTGAACACCGAATGTTGGGTCGGTAACCTATCTACGTCTTTTTACATACAATATCATTGTTTAATATAGTGTTTATTATGCCTATAAATACCCAGGGAAAAACAGAGGATGATTATTATAGTATCTACGTACAACAGACATTTTACATCATATACTTACACTTTACATTCATTAATATACGTATATACTTTTTTATTGATTTTGCATTAATATTTTGCGAATCGGTCTAAAACGATTTGTTTTCTTTAATTTTCATTATTGTGACACTTATGTCAGGCTGTCAAACTATCATTACTTTTCCAAATTTTCTCTCATAGAGTTTATTACTAGCTTAGTTTAAGAAGGTTACTTTTGATTTATATCATTTAAATTATTTTTATGAATAGGCTATGTCAAATATTGTATTTTATAGATAATTCTGATTGTTTACTGAATAACTGTATCCTAAATTCTTCCCGCGCGACTTCGTGCGCGTGGATTTAGTTTTCAAAAACACTGATACACGTTATTGTTTATTTTCGGTGCCGCACGTTAAAATTCTTCCACATCAAATCCCCTTTTAGGGGGTCGTTTAGAAAAACGAAAAATTAAAAACTTTATAATTTACTAAGATAATTTTATTATTCGTGCCAAGTTTCATTTTTTTTTTGGAAGTGAATTTATTTTGAAAACTGATTACAACAAGTTAATACTAGATACTAAATTAAATGACTAACTAACTATACAAATAAATATAAAAACAAGAGGACACTTAGGCGTCGAAGTTTCAAGTTCATTAACTCAAGGAATAAGATTTTTCATACGAACAAAATCCAGCCTTTTCACCCCTTAAAGGTCGAATTTCCAAAAACTAGTAGGTACTATCCTAAATTATACAGAAGCCGTGTGCAAAAAAACAATTTTGTAGCCTCAGCGGTTTTGCCTCTGCGTTGATGAATTAGTCAATCAGGACAAGTAACTAACTAATATGTATAGATTATCACAATAATTTTGACTCACACATTCTCAATTAAACATTTTACAATAAAGCAATGAGTCGAATATCAATACTAAAAATAGAAGCCAGCAACACTATTGCGATTCATGCCGCGGTCGCCGCAACTATTTGTGTTGCGGGGTTAAATCGACGATGACGACTCACAGCTCCACTATTGGTTTGTTTTGATGTTTTGCGCCCTACACCCGTCACTAGTTGCCATACATTGAATCATCATAATATGCCTAGCTTTTTCCCAACTATATTGGGGTCGGCTTCCAGTCTAACCGGATGCACCTGAATACCAGTATTTTACATGGAATGACTATGCCTATCTAATCTTCACAACCCAGTTACTGGGTAACATGATACCCCTTGGTAAGAGTGGTTGTCAAACTTAAGAGCCTCTACGACTGACTAACGACTGTCAAAGACTTATTACGATTGGCAGCCGGGACCAACGGTTTAACGTGCTTTCCGAGGCACGGTGGGGTCTTGGTAATAAACGGATGGTTATCCATCCACGGACCGCGACAGCGGCAAACACAGCTTACCCTTGATCAATCGACATAAGCGGCTTTTAGTTAGCGACTATCTCTTGTGTAAATAAAAAAAAAACAGACATTTCTAATCTATAGATAAACACTCATACATTTAAATAATAAACTATTTTATACTCGTATTATAAACAAAAAAAAAAATCCAAAATAAAATTGTGATTAAGTAAATAATTAAAATTGTCATGTCAGACTCGTATAAAAAATAAAATGTCAAATATAAAATTGTTTAATTGTACGATGTTATAACAATGTCAAAATATAAAAAAATAATAAAAATACATTGAAGCGGAGATTGAATTCCCTAGGTGCTATACTGAACATGTGTCGAATTATACCCACAGATGTGATATTGATAACACGAGCAGTGCCGTATACCGTGCCGTACCATGCCGTGGGTGATTCTGTCAAGGGGGTGATTCTATCCGTCATACTGAACAATTTCCGCTATGAAACTAATATCCGAGTTGTGTAAAAAAGAAATCTAATTCCAGAAGAAGAGAGACGATACGTTGATGCATATGTGAAAAGTTTTTTATTTACGAATCGAATACCTATTAGGAGTTTCGTAGCGTTTATATGACGTGTAATACAATCACCCCCTTGGCGGATGTTGGTCCCACTCCGTATAGACAGGTGTAAAATCAATGCTAGTTTAGATTGAAGCGTGACGTAACACTGCAGCATCGCTAATGTCTGCTATCAGCCGCTACTGACTCGCCTAGTTAGCGCACCACAGGGATGTAATCAACACGAACTAACATCGTACTTTCAGTATATTTTTGCTGAATAAAAATCAATTTGTCTTCCTGTGGTTCATAATACTATGTTCATTAGGGTTCCGTACAAAAATGTTAAAAAGGAACCCTTATAGTGCGACTCAGTCTGTCTGTCCGTTTGTCACAGCTGGATATCTCAAGAACTACTACACTACAACTTGAAATTTGGAACAGTTTTAGATGACGTTTGCCCAACTATTTTGCAAATAAGATTTTTTTTTCAACGGGTACTGAAAAGTGGTCTTAAAAATTTGACTAACTAAATTTAACTAGGGCCTATATATGGGGTATCATATGAAAAAGCGCTGTTTGAACATTCTCAAACATTTTTAGGGATCCGTACCTCAAAAGGAAAAAACGGAACCCTTATGGGATCACTTCGTTGTCCGTCTGTCTGACTGTCTGTCAAAGCCCTTTTTCTCAGGAATGCGTGAAAGTATCATTTTAAAATTAATATAAATACGTTAAAAAAAATTAACCTTCTAAGTCAACGCAATAAAAACCGGCCATTAAAACTCGCAAGTAAATCAAAACGATGGGTACGGATAATTCCCTTTGACCTAGAATCATGAAATTTTGGCAAGAAGCAAGGTCTCACAGCACTAGTAAAGAAAAAGTCCGAAAATTGTTAATTTATATTTTTATCACATAAACATTTTTATTTGGGATTACAATGTTAAGTTTGTTTTTGAGATAAATTCTTTTCAACTACGGAACCCTTCATTGTGCATGGTCCAACACGCGCTTGGCCAGTTTTTTATTTAGCTGCTTATAAATCAATTTGTCTTCCTCTGGTTCTTACCTAAACTATGTTCATTTTAATATGATTGAAGTGACACACGCTAGATGCTTATTATAGAGCTGTGACATACTGAGAAGCTCGTGGGGCTCGTGGCTAAGTAATAACAGCCGCACGGATCGATCGATCAGGTTTAGCTACGCTTGCCGCGGTCGGTCCGTGAATGGGTGACCATCTTTCCATTCTGACACCCCCTGTGAATCGGAAAACACGTCAAGCCGTTGGTCCCGGCTGTCACTCGTAGATCTTTACATTCCGACACCCCCTGTGAATCGGAAAGCACGTCAAGCCGTTGGTCCCGGCTGTGATTCGTAGATCTTTACAATCCGACACCCCCTGTGAATCGGAAAGCACGTCAAGCCGTTAGTCCCGGCTGTCATTCGTAGATCTTTACGTTCCGATACCCCCTGTGAATCGGAAAGCACGTCAAGCCGTTGGTCCCGGCTGTCACTCGTAGATCTTTACATTCCGATACCCCCTGTGAATCTGAAAACACGTCACGTTGGTCCTGGCTGTCATTCGTAGATCTTTCACAATGTTTCGGGTCGTCACACTGAAAGAAATAAGATAGACGATGAAGATGCGATGGTTATTAAACATAGAAACATAGATCTGTACTGCTTTAAACAGTTCATATGAGCCTTCTTTTTTTTTTTTTTGTGGATGGGAAATCATCAAATGACTTCTCCCGCTCTGGGCAGAGCGGGAGGGCGTGTCAGACTTTTACTGACTAAAACCCACCCATGTTCCTTCAGCTGCCCGTGCCAGGGCCACGGTATCTCTTTCGAATTACCCGCGACCCCGGCGGCATCGGCCCAATTGACCCCGTCACTGCTGACATCTCTTTGAGGCGCGTGTGGAACACAACGCGCCGTCGACCCGGGCCTGGTCCTTACCGGACGGCGAGCTGCCCATTACTCGTCGTCCGCAAGCCCGCGCCTACGGTGTCCGGGAATCGGCAATCGATTCCCGCCGCCCAGGGCGTCTCCTACGGCGGCTAGGGGCGCGAGGGCGCGGCTGTTGCCTCTCCCTCACGCGTTCCGCTTCCTCCTTCGCGAGCATTACTGCTTCGCAGAAGGAGGTGACGGCTTCCCATGCACTCTCGCTCCGCACCATGGCCTGGACCAGGTTTGGACGCGAGAGATCGCCGCCGCCGATCGCCTCCGTGAGAACACGGCGGTGCTCCGCCCAAGCCGGGCAGACCTCCACTGTATGCTCCACCGTGTCGTCCGGGCGATCCACACAATGGTGACACCCGGGCGTTTGTTCCCGCCTTATCCGAAACAGGAACCTCCCGAAACAACCGTGTCCGGTGAGGACCTGCGTCAGGCGGAAGGTGAGGACGCCGTGGCGCCTCTCCAACCACTCCTCAAAGAGGGGACTTATCGCCGCAATTGTGGCGTGCCCAAGTTCATATGAGCCTAACATTCAAAACAATATTTTTTACTGATCCGAAACCAGTTAAAGTTTCAGGCAAAATGTTACCGACATGACAGTAAAACACCATCACAATTGACTGCTACAGCACGGACATTGGGGAATCATGATCACTTTGTTGTACTGTGCTACGAGTAGCTATCTGTTAAATTAACTGTTTTATTCATTCAGATATATCGTTCAAACCATTGAAATTTACTTATATTACAGTAATGGTGGTTTTGTTTTTTTTTTTTTTCAGTAAGTAGTATGCGCAATCATTAAACGTTACTGTTTTGTCTTTTAGTGTTTTACAAACATTTCTTCTTACTATGTAACTTTAATGTGGTGTGGTAAGAAATTATTTTTTTCAGTGCAGAAGCCTGAAAGTGTGACCACAAGTCTTACTAAGGGGTATCGTATTACCCAGTAACTGGGTTGTGATAATTGTGTAAAATAATGGTATTCAGCTGCATCCGGTTAGACTGGAAGCCGACCCCAACATAGTTGGAAAAGGCTACGCAGATAATGATGACATAAATGGTTTTTCAACTGTCGTTAAATGTTGCTTTTGTGTGTTATAATTATTAATCATCATCATAATTATTCCGTAAATCACACTTACACCTTGACACTTTGACATCATCTCCTGTAGGTTTGCTCTGAAATACCTGCGCGTTACAGCATTAATAAGGGGGGCTACTGATAACGCTTAACTCCCTATACTCTATTTACAATAAGATTAGACATTTAAGGAAACCTTTTTTACAGTCCATTCAAACCGATTTTGACTTCTATTCCGTTGGCATAAGGATGGCATTAAAGGAAAAAAAGTAGTTACAATACCAACTGTTTACTGCAGCTACCATTTGTCACGCCAGCAACACAATAGAATTCAAAATCGGTTGAACGGACTGTAAAAAAGGTTTGTTTAAATGTCTACTTTTATTGTAAATGGAGTATAATAACCTAGCTAATTTCTAGATGGACAAAATATACATTGCCATCGACATTTTAAGAAAAATAATCATCAAAAATATAGAAATAAAGATACTTAGAGTCGCTTTTTTATCGTTGGCTACACTAAACTAAATGCAAATACAAAACTCGTCCAAAAGATACGTTCCTATGTTTCGTGTCGAAGGCATTCCCCGGAGAGTTCGTCTACAAACTATGTCCCCACTTCCCCAGTCTGTAAGTTTGTTTGTCCCAACAACTTCTGCAATACTCTTGGTTACCTTCGGGGGTGAGCTTTACTGTACACTTTGTTGATCTTGCCGTAGCATCATCATTGAAAGTTAAAATTAATAACTCACCGCTATCTTTAGCAATTTCTTCGGTATCATAATATTTACTTATAAACTACCGACCCTCCCCTGCTTCGCACGGAACAATAGTTAATCTTTTGACGACACGGTTGGCGCAGTGGTTGAGCGATTGACTGCTACGCAGCATGTCGCGGGTTCGATTCCCGCACGGAACAAATATTTGTACGACCTACAAGTATTTGTTCCGAGTCTGGGTGTTTTTCTATCTATAATATGTATGTATTTACAAAAAAAAAAAAAAAAAAATGTATATAAGTAGTTTATCAGCCATCTCGTTACCATAACACAAGCATTAGGTTGCTTAGCTTGGGGCTAGATGGCGTTGTGTGATATATCCAAACATATTTATTATTATTATTTATTTATTATTTATTTCTGTGCTATAATTATTACAATCTAAGTAAAAAAATACATATGAACCTTCCAGAATAATGCTCAACTAAAGGATGTTTAATTGAAAACCGCATCAAAATTTGTTGTGTAGTTTATAAAATCTTATCGGTCAGACAGCCGCGTGAAGTGACTTTTGCAACCCGCCCTTGCTTCGCACAGTTTTTATGAGTTTACAAAACATCTTAACTTTATTTTATATATGTTAAATATTTATGATACTCATAAACCTTCCGGAATAAATTTACTTTAAAAAAAGTAAAAACCGACTTCAAAAACCTAAAACGAATAAAATAACTTTCTTAATTAAAAAACTTAACAGTTTCTACTCCTACAAAGCATAGACTTTTCAGCCATATACAAAATTGATAACCCTAATACATCAATGAACAATCTCATAACCATTTTAACATCTGTAGTTACCAAACATACTCACCAAACCATAATTCCAAGGAAAAAAAGAACTATCAAGCCCTGGATAACCCCTGGCCTTTTGAAATGTATCCGAAATCGAGACAAAATGCACACAAAATCAAAAAAAGATCCAGAAAATCCTATACTACAAATTACCTACTCGCGCTATCGAAATTTTTGTAATGACTTACTTCGGAAATTAAAAATTGCCTATGAAAAGAATGAATTAGAGAAAGCAAAAAATAACCCTAAAGCCCTTTGGAAGACAATAAAAGATATAACTAGCACAAGTAAAACTAAAACAAGCCCTGTTGAACTTCTGAAAATACGAAACACTCCTAAATCTTCCATAAATGAAGTGTGCAAATTTTTCAGTAATGTAGGTAAAAACCTGGCTGCTAACATTTTATCTCGGTGTCATTTTCCCTCGAATCTGCCAACTAGTCCGGTGCTGAATACCATTAGCAATACCCCATTTTCTCCTGCCAACTCTCTTGTGCTCCTGAAGGTGGATGAAACTGAGGTCGAATCCCTTATTCTGCAACTACGCAACGACTGCGCAATTGTTTGGGACGGTATTTCGCCCCTCTTACTGAAAGCATGCCTCCAGACTCTCACGAAGCCACTAACGTATATCTTTAATGGTTGTCTACAGAAAGGTGTTTTTCCGGATGCTCTTAAAAGAGCAATGGTATATCCAATCTATAAGGGAGGGGACAGAAGTAGTGTCAACAACTATAGACCAATCTCGGTTTTGACTGCACTCTCTAAGGTCCTTGAAAGAATCCTCAGCAGCCGTCTCAAGAACTTCTTGGATAGGTATCGCATCGTAGCTGATAATCAGTATGGATTTCGTACTGGGATCTCAACTGAGGATGCGGTACTGGATCTGACGCAAATGGTTGCTGGGAACCTTGATAATAAAATCAAATCTCTAGGTATATTTCTAGACCTTTCTAAGGCATTTGACACCGTTTCTGTCCCCATACTTATCGCCAAGTTGGAACTAATTGGTATAAGGGGTATCGCTCTTCAAATCTTCAAAGATTATCTCAATAACCGAACCCAAAGAATTAAAATTGATAAGTTCCTTAGTGACGAGGAATCCGTGTCTTACGGAGTACCTCAGGGAAGCATTCTGGGTCCTATTTTGTTCCAAATTTATGTAAACGACCTGTGCAGAATGACCCTCCCTAATACTAGGATATTTGCCTATGCTGATGACACCGTGATTGTAGCTTACGGAGCAACGTGGGATAGCGTTAAATGTAATGCAGAATCTGCTTTATCCAAAGTAATAAAATGGCTCAACTCAAATCTGCTTACTCTCAACTATAACAAGACATCCTACATCCCATTCTCTATCCGCTCTAACACCGCACCAGATCACACTTTCTCGATAATAACTCACACTTGCCCACAGCTGTCATCTACATGTCAATGTCCACTACTCACAAGAACTGATAGTGTAAGATATCTTGGCGTACAAATAGACGCAGGGTTACGTTGGGATAAACAACTTAACGCCCTCACCTCTAGAACAATGAGATTGATTCATATTTTTAAATCTCTTAGAGAGTCGGCAAACCCTGATACACTGAAAATGGTCTTCTATGCTCTGTGTCAATCCGTTATTGGGTACTGCATTACTGTTTGGGGTGGTGCAACCAAAACTAGTCTAATTAAAGTGGAAAGTGCACAGAGAGCTATACTGAAAGTGATGCTACGAAAACCATATCGTTATCCTACAAAACAGCTATACTTGGATTGCAAGGTACTAACAGTCCGTCAGCTCTTCGTGCTTCAATCTGTCCTTAGAAGACACGCTAGCGTCCCCCCGTCTGATCCCAAAAAACGTACCAATATTCCCTCAGGCACTCGGCACAAAACTTCTTTTGCCAGACACCAATATTATACAATAAGCACACACATTTACAAAAAAACTCATAAAGAACTTAACATACTCGACCTGAATAGATATGAATTAAAGTCCAAGGTCACAGAATGGCTACTTCAACAGGATTACTCACAAACAGAATCACTACTTACATACATCGCTTAATAATAATACTAATATATATATACTAATATTAATATATTAGTTTATACTCACAAGCTACCCTCACCAAATCTCACAATTTACACTAACACACTATCACAAACATACACACACATACATCCACACACACACACTCTTGCATGCATTAAATTGTTTTCCCTTCTTTATTTTAATTATAAACTTGTAAACTAAACTAAACTAAAAATTATAATCACTAGGTAGATCGACACAAACCTTTTTTTTTTTTTTTTTTTGGTACTGACCTTTTCGCAATTGGCTCCGGGAGCCTCTGTTGCTTAACCGGGCGTCGGCGGGGCCAGATGGGCCTCTCGCCTTGCAAAATAATTATTAAGTAGCACAGCTAAGGGCGTCCCATAATGGGACTCGAACCTAGGCTTAGGGCGCTACTGACTACTGAGCAAGTGGGGACTTGAAAGTGTCGGTCTTATTATTATTATTAGGGACATTATTTTTGAAACTACTCGCTCCGCGCGGGCGGGCGGGCGGGGTCAAGGGTCGGGGAGGTCATTGAACTCTACTATTACGCGTTGGTACTTGCCGTCGAGTACGGTACCTAAAGGTAGGGTGTCGGTCATGTGTTGTGTTTTGGTGAGCTAATCTGAGACTCTCTTGAAGGAGAGTGATGTCATCGTCCTTATCTAATAGGACGTGTTTAGGACGACGTGTGCGTGATATTTGGGATGGTGTGTATCTGGCAGCTGCTGCCACTAGTGGGTTAGTGTGAGTGGTAGCAGAATCGAAATAGCGTTTGCTAATATTTTTAATAAAATGCTTGATGGTCGGCAATTTTAAATCGATATGTAATTGATCGTTACGAACGTACCAGGGGCAGCCCGTGGCACGTCGCATGAATCGATTTTGGAGGACTTGGAGTTTCTTAATGAGTGACGGTCTGGCGTGCGCGAACGCGACACAAGCATACGTCATAATAGGGCGTATGCACGTAGTGTAAATTCGTACCTTTGACTTAAGGTCGAGTTTACTTCGTGCATTGAGAAGTGAGTGAAGGCGACCGAGCGCGAATGAAGCACGGTTACGTACTATCTTTACGTGCTCGGCGAAACTTAAACGATTGTCGAGGGTAACCCCTAGGTATTTTACCTTTTTATCCCATGGGATAGGTTGACCGGACATAGAGATGGGTCGGGTGCGGGTTTGCACATTTGCTTTTTTACCACGCTTGGTAAAAAGTATGGCGGCACTTTTGGTCGGGTTTAATTCTATCCGCCATTTACGGAACCATTGCTCGAGAGCGTCGGCTGCCGATTGGAGTTGGTCAGAGATTCTACTGGCATTTGTGTGCGAGTAGTAAATAGCTGTGTCGTCGGCGAATAGGGCCAACTGACACTTACTATGTCGGGGTATGTCACTCGTGTAGAGTGAAAAAAGGGGGGGGGATAGCACGGATCCTTGAGGGACGCCGGCTCGGATCAAGTGGGGGGAGGACAGGGCTTCTCCTACGCGGTAGCGAAAGGTGCGATTCGACAAGTAGTCCCGTATGATGAGTACGAGACGGTCAGGCACTTTAAGTAGGTACAGCTTATAAATTAAGCCGTTGTGCCAGACTTTGATCGACACAAACCACAAGTTGTATAAATCTTATTGCATTAACCCCATAGCTGAACACTGTCTCTTAAGATACAGGTAACCCTAGTTTAAGAGGCAGGGCTCACCAATTATTGTTTACAGATTTCTACAGCATAGCTTATTCCTCCGTACTTGCTTCCTACCACTACCTTTTTGTTAACCAAGGTTTATATATAAGTCTGTAACCTTCTCTTTTTTGGAAATAAATAAATTTTATTATTATTTATTTTATTCTGAAGTCGGTGACAAGCTAAGGTGCATTAAAGAATTGAAGACACCGACTTCAGAAGCTGTTAAGTTATTTAATTAAGAAAGTTATTAGGTTAGGTTCGGTTTTTGAAATCGGTTATTACTATTTTTTTAAAAAAAATATTTTTCCATTTTTAGTTGAATTTATAATTACTTAAGCCCAAGACGAACGAAAAGAAGAATCATTTAAAATCCGCTCAGAAAAGCCGGAGGTACAGTATATTTAAGTACATAACTTTGTACATAAGAACGATTACCTACTCTATTATGTACTAAAACCTTATTGAAAGTATGCCTAGATCACGTTAGTGAAAGAATCATCAAAATTGGATCATTAGTTTTTGAGAAAATAATGGACATACAAACATACATACCTACATACATACATACGGGTCGAATACAGAACCTTCTTTTTTGAAGTCGGTTAAAAAAGAAGAGCAACGCGGTCACACAGTCATGAAAAGCGACTCTAATTTATAATATGTATCTATATGACAATAATGATAATAATGATAATTATTGTAATGTGTGTATGTAGAGATAGAGGAGCTCGTGGCTAAGTAATAACAGCCGCACGGGTCGATCCATCAGGTTAAGCTACGCTTGCCGGGGTTGGTCCGTGGATGGGTGACCATCTTTACATACCGAGACTCATCCGTGCCTCGGAAAGCACGTTAAGCCGTTTGTCCCGGCTGTCATTCGTGGATATTTGACAGTCTTACGGGTCGTCAGAAGCCTGAAAGTCTGACAACCAGCCTTACCAAAGGGTATCGTATTACCCAGTTACTGGGTTGTGGAGATCAGATAGGCAGTCGCTCCATGTAAAATACTGGTATTTTATTTTATTTTATTTGGGAAAACAAACAATCGTACATTGTATATTATATCTAGATACCCAGTATGCTATAAGTAAATGTACAATCCACTACGTATACAGTACGGTATACAGCTGCATCTGGTTAGACCGGAAGCCGGCCCCAACATAATTGGGAAAAGGCTAGGCAGATTGATTGTATGTAGAAATAATGTCTAGGATGAAGCTATATAATATAAAGATAATATATTTATTGCATAACTGTGTACATCAGTTTATGTATAGTTTTTAAACGATACTGACCGAAATTATCCTCCCTTTGTAAAACCGCTGCATAAAATAATATGTGGCTTACACAGACATTGATTGATCACAGGAGATAAATTGCCATTATCACTTACTTTGTCAAACTGATTGGCGATCGCTTTTATCCCAAAAGACCAAACTACTTGTCATCCTCCAGATAATACACGAATTAATTCAACATCTTGTAAAATCATCTTCACCTACATTTCGTTCAGAATTCGCACATTGACGAACGTTTTGTTTACAGACATCTAATTTAGTAATTAGTTCACAGCGACGCCGCGGTGGTCGAGCCGGAATTAGGTATTACGAGTAGTCTGGATGTTAATATTATATGTTCGGAGGTTAGTCTATGTATTGTATTTATATATACATACTTGCACTAAATCGTATTCAGTAACTTGACAGTTAGAGGTACCTCCCAACTGTCGGTCGGCCTCCAGGAGGCCGGTAACTATAGACATTTAATTGTGTCTCAAACATGACAGTTGAGGGTCTAAGCTGTTGGTCCCGGTTGTCATTCCTGGATCTTTGACAGTCGTTACGGATCGTCAGAAGCCCGAAAGACTGACAACCAGCTTTAAAAAAAAAAAAAAAAAAAAAAAAAATATTTATTGTCATAAAACAGATGGTACATCAGATATTTACCAAGGGGGACACCCCTTAATAATACGACAAGGGTAATACGACATTATTACCCAGTTACAGGGTTGTGGAGGTCATATATAGGCAGTCGCTCCATGTAAAAGACTGGCATCCAGCTGCATCCGGTTAGGCGAAGCGGACCCCAACATAGTTGGGAAAAGACTAGGCAGGTTGATTGATTTGATTCTAATGTAACACATCAATTATGCGAATTATTTTCAACGTGTCTCATGTTATATTGCAGCAATCTATAGCCGGCATTAGAAGTACGAGTATGTAATGTTATGGGCCTATTTAACGATGTCCGAGTAGCCACTACTTTCCGAGTAAATTCAAAACTGGAACAGAATTAACCGAATTAATCAGAACTTAACAGAACGCAACGGTATCCTGAAGGCTTTTGCTGTCATTACGTGAACCACTGCTGCATGGTTCATGTACTGACTAATGTTAAGATATTGTTTTGATTTGTTTTTAATTTGATTTAATTTTATAATGATTTTAATTGTAATGTTGAATTTAATTTGATTTGATTTTAAGCCGATTTAATTTTACTAATAATTTTAGTTATGATTTTAATTTTAATTGCGATGTTAATTTTAATTGTGTTGTTGATTTTATATTTTTTTATAATTCTGTTTAATTGTACCTATGATCTAAAGTTGGTTGAAATAAATAAATACAATACAATTAACCGTAGGTGTTGAAACAGGCTCTAATTGTACTTAATTAAATAATTATGTACGTAATAACATAAGTTGGCAAGGAAAAGAAGGAACAGTGATTACTAATTCGAAGGACAGTGCGATTAACCCCAGCACAGCGTAACAGCAAAATATAAATAAATTTAGGATCAAAATGATTCATTCTAATATTCTGAAGTACAAAAAATGTTTTGTATGAATGCGTGTGTTTACGGAAACAAATAGGTTATAGTGTAGTAGGCAGAGAGCCAGGAATATGTGAAGCATGACTGCTGTGTTTATACATTCATGATAATACATGTTACATTACATTTGGTTTTCTTTACTAACCATTTGCTAAGTATTTTTACGGCATAAGTCGTTGGCGTTGTAGGTAACTGGGTGGTTGGATTCGGCGCAATTATTCCCGATGTCCACCACTTGTCTGGCCACCACTGGGGGACAGCGAGACAACTTTAAAACATTATTCTCGTTGTCCACCACTGGGGGACAGCGTCACAATTTTGTAAAGTATTTCCATTCGCCACCACTGGTGGACAGCGACACGGATTTTTGAACATTCCCTATGGCCGCCGTTGGGGGACAATGGCACAACTCTTTTGATCCAATTCCCACTGGCCATCAATTTAAATTATTTAATCTAGAGACCGGTAAAGGATAGCTTAATATACTTACGGATTTGATTTTTAGCAGGGCTAAAGGTGAGACTAATTTAAATATTTCTAAATTATAAAATGGTAGGTAAATAATAGTCATATTCTTGAATCAACTTTTATTAAATGTTTCACTCAAGTATTAAAAAATGATCCTACTACTTACTCGTAGTATAGCTTTGATTGCTTATTTTTTATTGAAGTGGGTAATTAACCGACATACTTTCCACAGCTGGTTAGGTATTTTCAGCATAAAACCAAATCGTCTCTAGATAAAATAATTTAAATTGATGGCCAGTGGGAATTGGATCAAAAGAGTTGTGCCATTGTCCCCCAAAGCCGGCCATAGGGAATGTTAAAAAATCCGTGTCGCTGTCCGCCAGTGGTGGCGAATGGAAATACTTTACAAAATTGTGACGCCGTCCCCCAGTGGTGGACAACGAGAATAATGTTTTAAAGTTGTCTCGCTGTCCCCCAGTGGTGGCCAGACAAGTGGTGGACATCGGGAATAATCGGATTCGGCGCTATGGAAGGCAGATACGGAACCAACTCAGACTAAACATTTTTACAGCTTACAGAATGATATGTAGGTACTTATTGTATTGGCACATCCAATGATTGTTTTTTATAAACGCAATAGAATAAACTAGAGTCGGCCCACTACTTCCGTCCGCGTGGAAGTCCAGTCTACCATAAATCATATCCTAGGCACTCGGCAGTACCTAGTTTTTTTTTTTATTTATTAGTTAATGACTTTGTTTCCTCTAGAGGGCGCCGTATTCAATTTAATGTGACGATACTTATTTCTATAACCAGCGGACAATCAAGACGCTTCTAACGAAACCGCATTTGTCAACTTATTATAAGTAGTTTATAAGTTATGAGGGAACAGATGAACACACATACCTACATACATACATACGGTCAAATCATAACCCTCCGTTTGGTTTCGCTGTAGTCGGGTAAACACGAAAGTAAGAAAGAAAACGGTATTAGCTATTACTTTAAATAACAGATGAAAATGTCAAATAACTTTACTCATTTAAAACTATTTTGGATAATGACTTTGCTTTTATTCTTCCAAAAAGTGATTTTAATGACCTGCCAATGCTTTTGATTATAAATTAGTATTAATTTCATTGCTATCTCTTTGATCTAGCAAGTTCAATAAGCTCAATCTATCGAAATGAAATCAGCTTCCACTGGGACAAGATTATCCAATCAGGGTAAAGGTCTTGCAATGACACTAACTTAGTTATCTCTTCAAGTTCAGTTATATACTAATTTATAAACCCAAAACCCCCTTTGGGCTAGTTGCGAACCCCATAGGTTCACAACTACGTAGGATGATTTTTTTTCCATCGGATGGTGTTTTTTTACGTTTATATATATAATATATAAGTTAATATACCTATCATGTAAAGGGGTGTTTCCTTATGCACACATGGGGTGCAGAAAGCCTTTGAGGGGTTATTGCGTCGAACACAGCAAGTTGTTTGATTTACTGCGGTGTTGTATTGTTATTTCATCATCTACCTTTTTAATCGTTTTCTAAGCTTCTTTGTTATCCAGTAGTCAGCATCATATGCCTAGCCTTTTCTCAACTGCATTAAGTTGGGGTCGGCTCCCGGTTTAACCGGATGTAGCTGGATGGACCAGTACTTTACTTAGAGCGACTGCCTAACTGACCTCCACAACCCAGTTACTGGGTAATAAGATACCCCTTGGTAGGACTGTCCACGAATGACAGCCGGGACCAACGGCTTAAAGTGCTTTCCGAGGCACGGAGGGGTTTTTGTATGTAAAGATGGTCACCCATCCGCGGACCAACCACGGCAAGCGCAGCTTAACCTGATCTACTGACCCTTACGGCTGTTAATACTTAGCCACAATTTACTCTTCTAAGTGCATCTCTTAAATACCAGTCGTTTTCGACTGGTATTCCTTATTGCCAGGTACCTACGTAAAGACTATTTTATTCGAATTAGAACAATGCCTATCTTCCGATCTCCAATAAATCTTCCATCTATTTATAACCCAAACATAACACTATTATACCAGCGCCCTTCCTCAATCCGGTCAGAATTACAAGTGCATTGCTCGTTTACGACCGGCATGTTGATCATTTTTAGAACAAACCCAGCGTTGTGTGCCGAATTGTTAGCCGTGGTTTACAAGGCCGGTGTAGTTATAAGTTTATGAGTCGTTAAGAGAGCTGCTGGGTTATTGGTATTGGTGGTGCTAACATTTATGGGATTTGTAAGCTGGCTTCAGTTTGTTTGAAGTCTTTTTCTTACTTTGTTGCAGTGACCATTTCATTCTGTTCATACTACGAGTAGGTACATGGTTGACGGGCAGATATCGCCTTGCGCGATAACACTGTACATTGTAGGTACATTCCCGTATTTTTATGATTGTAGTTTTATATTCCGAGTACACAATACAATACATTTTATCGTAAATGTATGTCTCAATTTTAAGTTATTGAAGTACGAGTAGGTAATCTTAGTAGCAAGCCAGCTTTTACTGTTGCATAGACAATCAGCGATCTGAACTAACATCCCCCAGATTGGAGTAGTGTTGGTGTAGAATAGAATAGAATAGAATAGACTTTTTTTATTTCTTTTTATTAGTTTAATACCGTGTATTTTCCAACTACTGATAGTTTATTTTTAATATGGCGTTGTAGGTATTATAAAAATGAGTTTTTCATAAGTCAAAAGTTGTTATGAAAGTAACCCGGGTAGTGTCAAAGTAACCCCATTTTACCAGTATTTATTTCAATTTTCGATTCTTATTTATATCTCACTATCTGCGCCCCGCGGTTTCACCTACGTAGACCGGGATAAAAAGTAGCCTATGTGTTAATCCAGGGTGTCAGCTACCCCCATACCTAATTTTATTAAAATTGGTCCAGCCATTTGAGCGTGAAGAAGTAACAAACATACTAACACACACTCACAAACTTTGGCCTTTATAATGTTAGTGTGATGTGATTGTATTCTGTACCGGTTGACGTCATCACATCAACGCCGGTTGTCGCTGAAAACCAGCGCTGGGGCTCTGTCTCGCCGTTTTGCGTGGAAGAGACGCATATTTTCCTCAAACTTGTTCTTTTTTGTGTATAAAGGTATTTTCTTCCTTTTTAGGGTTCCCTTATGAACCCTTATGGTGCGACTCAGTCTGTCTGTCTGTCTGTCCGTCTGTCAGAGCTGGATATCTCAAGAACTAATAATGTTATCAACTTGAAATTTGGAACAATTTTAGATAACGTTTGCCTAACTATTTTGCAAATAAGAAAGAAATAAAAATATCTAAACATTTTTTTGCAACAGGGACTGCAAGGGGGTCTTTAAAATTCGAAGTGGGGCTACTAAAGCATCTGGGGTATTATATGAAAGAGCGCTGTTTGCACATTCTCAAACTTTTTTTTTAGGCCGCATAGTTTTCGACTTTTGATGAAAAATGTAAAAAAAAATACCGTTCCCCCCTCCATACCTCCGAAGTTTGCATAGAGAAAAATCTGAAATTATTCTATGTGATAGAAGTTTATGTAAAGATTACAGGAAAAATAAAACGATGTCTCTAAATAGCACATTTTTTTTTCAGAAATCATCAATTTATATGTGATGGTACGGAATCCTTGGTGGGCGAGTCCGACTCGCTCTTGACCGGGTTTTTTCTATTACTAACATTCCAAAAATAAACAAAATTAAAATTCAAAATATAACAAAGGGCTAATAATATATATAGCTATAACTATATAAAAGGCGATTTCACTGATAAGCTAACCGAACTCAACAATACACCCTCCAGTACAATTTCTCTCTTCCCTTCAAACGATTTTCCCTTCACAATAGCACAACAAAATTCTTTATAGAAACCAACCCTTCTGAACCAGTGACCTCGAATCCCAACCCCAAAATACTTATGACTAATCAATTGACTAACTAAAGAAACTGACTAAATGGTGGAAATAATACCGGCCGAGGCCAGTCCTGGCCAGTCAGTTGGCGTCCATCCAAATGTTGCCAACGGCAAGGACGCTCAAGCCATAAGCAATGGCGATTTTTAATATGAAGATTTTGCTAAACTCAAACCGTTGCAAAGTAAATTTTATTACGAAGATGGTTAAGTTGAAAATGAAATGGTTGATTTCGAGAATGTTTGAATTGTTTCTCTTGATTTGTGTGGTGAATATAAAAGCGTTGATTAGGATTCTGCAAGTTGATTTGGATGGGACAGTAGTATTAGAAGTAGTTTTACTTTCCATCAACTTTACTGCTGCGATATTGTAAATTGGGATTCTGATTTGTTTAATGCGTGTGGCTTGGAACTGTGCCGATGTGTTTCCATCAGCTGTACTATGATAGGTTTATTTTATTTTGTTCCTGTAGCACCAGTCTGGAGTGGATTGGAGCTTTTATAATAATTTCTTTCTCTACCTTTTCTAATGGTTTTATGTTTGTTATTTGAAAGCAGTAATTCATGCCTAAAATTTGCATTTATCGTAAGATAGATAGATAGTTAAAACATATAATCAGTGCACACGTAAAACATAGCACAACACCTATATGCACTATTAGATGATAACAAATAAGTATTTTTTCCCAAAGAATCGGCATTGCCATCCAAAGTGGCAATGCTGCCACAGCGATGCGGACAAAGTGTCAATGCTGCCACAGCGATGCGTATAAAGTGGCAATGCTGCCACAGCGATGCGGACAAATTTTTTGATGTCCAATGAGCTCTTCCCCTTTTTATTTTGTATTACCATTGTACATAATATTATATATATTTTAGTGTTAGCGTGTTTGTGTGTTAGGTGTTTGTGTGTTGTATGTGTTTTAGCTTGTACATTGTAAGTATCTAATTAGTTTGATTTGATTAAATATGAACGTTACAAATAAGTTGAGTGGGTAAGAAAAATTGTAAGCATTCAAGCAGTCATTCCAACAACTATTTTCATCTACATTCACTTATAGTTCATCATTTAGATCTCTCGATTATAATTTCTTCTGAAATTCCAAATTTCCATATTTCGCTAACAACAAGCCAGTAACATAATTTAGCAACGGAGAAAAATAATACAATTACGTCCCAACAGATTCAACTAGCAAAGCAGTACATTTCAAAAACTAATTCAAGTTTATTAATTTGGTCGCTTACTATGCGAAGATAACGTACATTTTAATATAGAATTTGGAACTGTTCCAAAAACTTACTCGGCTAATAAAATTTACTTTGTTGATTTAATTAAAATGGTTAAAACATTAGACGTGTAAACTATGATTTCACGTCAAAAAGTTTAGAACAAAGGTTGAATAGGAGTCGCGAATCATTTGATAAATTAATAGTGTAGAGAAGTTATGTTTTAGTTACATTATTTTCAACGTTGTTGCTTGAAATAGGTTCAAAATGTATTTTGATTGATGGTCTAAGTTTTTTCTAACTTGACCTATAAAATCAGGACTTTTGCCAGTATGGTGTTTGTTCTAAATATTCATCAAATTCGTTCTGTTATCTAATTTATTCACTGAACCGATTGGGGGTATAACTAGATGTTCTTTCATCTCTAATGAAGATAAATTAGGCGTGGAAATTAACGCAAGCTGTTAATGTGAATTATTTCCGACAGTGATGAATATAATGAATATGACTGGTGATGCATCGGCCGTTAGTATAATTTTACTCATATTAGCCGTAAGTATAGGCTAATTTAAACGAACACGGTATTTTATTTGTTAAAATCTTGTTGATGCATGTTAATAATGCCTTTTACAAATTGGTTTAGTTATTTAATCTGTCACTATTCTTTTATACTAAAATCTTTACTAAACTAAAAGAGTTATCGTCTGTTTGTGTTATTTTTCTTCTTTAGCGAAATTTCTACTCAGGAGATATTCTTTATCTATATATTATGTTCATGTTAAATAAAGTAGGTTTTTAAAACTTATAAAAACATATTGTGGTCACTTCTCTTTTCACTTGCACCACACTACAAAACAAACGTGGTACCAAAATGAAGCTAGAGGAGTAATGAAAAATTTCCAGCGGCAACTTTTGAAACAATAATCGTTTTTATTATCAAAGAGATAGAGGCTATAATCGGGTCACGTAGTTTGCACTGATTCTTCTTTCAATAAACTAAGATGATACTTTTATTTGATTCGGATAAACGTTTTCTTTATGACGAGATTTATATAACGTTTTTACAATTTTATTTACGTTTCATATAGAATTACTAATTGATTTTGCTCGTTTTGAGAAATAGGTGGAAAGATGAGAGTTCTCTCAAGTAATTTGACTAGAAAGCTTAATAGGAAACGGATACTGAGATTTGTTCCGGAAAATCCAAAACGTTATTTGATTTTCTTATTGAAGAAGTAATTGGATGCTAAAGCAATGATTCTTTGGACGCTTTAAGATTAATGATTTCGAGTAAAATACCAGATAAGGTGAAAGCTATTTCAAGAGTGTTCTATAAATAACAATAGGTATGTATTATATCTCGTGGCTAAGTAATAACTCTTAAGGGGTACGTGGCTAAGTAATAACAGCCGCATGGGTTGATCTATCAGGTTATGCTACGCTTGCCGGGGTTGGCCCGTGGATGGGTGACCATCTTTACATACCGAGACTCTTCCGTGCCTCGGAAAGCACGCTAAGCCGTTGGTCCCGGCTGTCATTCGTGAATCTTTGACCGTCGTTACGGGTCGTCAGAAGCTCGAAAGTCTGACAACCAGTCTCGTGTGGAGATCAGATAGGCAGTCGCTCCATATAAAATTCTGGTATTCAGCTGCATCCGGTTTGTCTGGAAGCCGACCCTAACATAGTTGGTAAAAGGCTTGTCAGATTGATTGTATGTATTGTATCTCACACATAGACATCGCTACTGTTACCAAGCGTGGGTGCTAGCTCTACGCCTTTAGAGATCATAGGTGTCACAGCTACTTACATTACATACCTTTGAATCTATCCTTGTTAACCAAAGATTTAAATCGTAAGATTCGCCCCACCGCGCACCGCGTCAAAAGATGGTCGCATTTCTGTTTCGTTTTGACACCTCTGACACAAACAATGTCGTATGCTGCCATGGAAACAAATACTTACAGGATGTGTGACCTATCTTTTCTTTGTATTGACACTTTTTGCGCGATATAAAACGGTGAGGGCAAATCTAACGATTTAAATCTTTGTTGTTATCCCACGCAGATCGAGTTAACCAAACATTGTCTGTTTATAGGCGATGGGCGGCATTGCCCAGCATCCGATAACTGTTTACATAAATTTTGTCAATCCGCCAACTGGAACGAGTTTTTACGAATATTTTTGAAATGATTCGCACATGCCCCGGTTGGTTGGAGCTGGGTGTCTCTCTCTAGCGCATTACTGTGCGATGCTACATACGTCAAAGCTTTGCTTACGTTATGTGTGACTCTAGTGGAACGACGATGTGTAGGTATTGTGTAGATCTTGTGTTTGTATGGAAAATGTATGCTTTAATATTTTCCTGTTGACATTATTTTGTATGGTAGCTGCGGTTGGTTTGAAATTGGTGTCGTCATTATGAAGAGTCTTGAGTTAGGTACCTAATTGCAACGCAAAATATACAGAGTTAGCTTTCGTAAAATATAACTTGTAAAAGATTCCCCAGCAATCTGGGGAATATTTAAAAAAGTCCTACAGTAAAATGGGGTTACTTTGTTAATACGGTTTTACTTTGATAACAACTGTCGACTAATATAAAACTTAATTTTAATCGGTGTGTGAACGCATCCAAAAAGATTATATTTTTGTTTTGGCAACACCGTTAGTTTCTTTTTAATATAAATATCTAGATTAGGTATTATGTCGAAAGTTGATATCAAAGTAACCCCATTTTACTGAATATGTTGTGATAATACCAGGATATTTTCTATCCGTTTGTTCAGCCATGTTGTTGTAATAGAGTTATAAATATTTGAAATATTACTTTTACTTACAAAAATATCTGCCATAAACAATGAACTTATCAAAAGCAGCTCACAAAAGCTTCATCTTCTATAAGTAACGCTATTATTGGGCGAGCCTGACCTATAAACCACCCCAATATTAGGTCAATGCCAATGAAAACATTTCCATCTATAATAACTCCTATACCTTCCTCATTAAAACCTGACATTGCTTCAACTTCATCATCCATTGATGATTTATACACTGCTTTAACATACCTCAGTAACACAAAAAACGCAATGGATGTCAAAGACTCTATAAAAACGTGAATCAAAGTAAACTGGTGAATATCGTATGTATAATGATGCTTTCAACCTTGACTGCTGCCTACGCCGGAAGGCATGAACGGTTTATTGTGCCAACGATGGGATCTGTGAGAAATTAGCTCGCGGTACCGAACATCATTGTGAGCAACTTTTTCACCTTGAAGCTGTTGGTAACAATATTATTGATTTGATTTTTGGTAATGTTACGTGAAAAGATTTGAGCTCATTGCTGGAAATTAGAGCAGTGATTTGAACCCAGGCAGGCAATTTACTTAGTGTAAATTATTTCATCACCACTGCTCTCAAAGCGGTGAAGGAAAATATCGTGATTGAAATGTCCAAGATCCATGTGCCCCAGCAGTGGGAACATGATAACTTATTTATTTATTTATTTAGAAAGCCTTACCAACTAAACACATACACAGTATTAACCCAGCGTCTTTGTCATAATATAGATCTCGCACATACACAGGGTTACATGGTTACTGCTTAATGACCAGTATCCTCTTAAGGGGCACTGTACTTATCGTTATGAACAACTTTTACTATGGGACCAAACCTGAAATCGCGAAAAAAAAAATCAGCTATTCCTCTACATTTTGACGAGTTTGTTGTAGATTAAATGTACTGAACAGCAGAATTTTTTTCGCGATTTCAGGCTTGGTCCCACAGTAAAAGTTGTTCATAATCATGAGTACAGTGACCCCTTAAGAGGATATTGGTCATTAATCAATGACCCTGTATACATTATAGGAAAGCACGGCACTATCATTTAGCGTATCTATTAGAACAATAACATCAAATAACAATAAAACAATTTTTAAAAAATACTACTTTATAGCTTCCAAAATGCTGCAAATACGGCTGAGCTCAGTGGCATTAAAATAACGAGAGATTGAATCCAGCTGCGAATTGAAATAGATTAAGATTGATTGATGATTTGAAACCTTAACGAAAATCCTAAGCTGAGCAGACTAATAAGTGTAACTAATCGACTGATTTATCTAGGTGTAGAATGATATTGTAGCATTAGCCTCAAGGATAAAGTCAAGGACTCATAGGTCAAAAGTACACACGTAGTGTGTAGGTACCCTTATTTTGAAAAAAGATTACATACAGTGTAAGGTTTACATACTTTAACGAGCATCGAAATATTTCTATGCTATCAACTTGAAATTTGGAACAGTTTTAGATGACATTTGTCCAAATATTTTGCAAATAAGGAAAAAATATTTTTTTTTTTGCAACAGATATTGCAAGGGGTTCTTAAAAAATCGAAGTGGTGCTACTAGCACATATGGGGTAGGTATCATATGAAACAACGCTGTTTGCACATTCTCAAAGATTTCTTTTTCTTTTTTTAGGACGCATAATTTTCGACTTTTGATGAAAAATAAAAAAAAAAAATACCGCTCCCCCCCCCCTTATCTCCGAAGTTTGCATAGAGAAAAACCTGAAATTATTCAATGTGATAGAAGTTTATGTAAAGATTACAGGAAAAATAAAACGATGTCTCTAAATAGCTCACTTTTTCAGAAATCATCAACAAAAATTACATGTACGGAACCGTCGGTGCGCGAGACCGACTCGCTTTTGACCGGTTCTATTAAACAGCCCCAGATTGCATCAAAGCTCACACTATGTTTATCAAATAGAAACTAAAAATCTTGCATAAATTAACCTCCCAAGATTCAGTGCAGCTTCAAAAATAATTTCTATTCTTCCTTCATTGGGGTCGTTACAAAGGGGTGGCTTAATATAACAGCTTAAATGCAAAGAGCATGTCATTGCCAACAATTAATGTTACAACTCCATTCAAGCCACATTAGTCTTGATAGATCACTGCTCTTAAGGGGGATAGTCAGCCTATATTGTTCCCACTGCTGGGACTCAGGCATCCTCTATGTGAGAGAGAGAGAGAGTGAGTGGGCCATAATCCACCACGCTGGCCTTGTTTGGCGTGTTGGTGGATGCTAAGAGGCAGCCTTAGAAATTTAAATTGTCTTTAGTTTTTTTGCCATTTTCAAGTTTTATGTTGATCAAAATATGTTTTGCGATAGTAAAGAATGTATTGTCGTGTATTGTTTAAAATTAAAACTTAATATTTTGTACTTTCTTGTATTTAATTATATGAGCAATATCAAGTGTACAAAGCTTGTGTCCTGACAACTCAGTGACAGCTCGTCAGACGTTTGACAATGATAGCTTGTCAAACGTCTGGTAACGTTCCTTTACTAGAAAGAATATGGTATTTACTAAATTATAATTTGATAAATATTAGGACCATTCGCAGGCTACCTTAGGGCATTCACCTTAATATAGCTTGTGTTATTCCAATACCTTTTTCAATCTAGACTTGTAAGTATATTAAGTAGAATTTGGATTTATTTATTATTCTGCCTGTGTGAGTAATAGATTAAGTAAAGAGTGATGTTTGATGGGATTTTACTAATGTAAGTGTGATTTTATTTGCATAAATAATCGATTTGGCTGGGTTCATTATTCATTGGGGTTGCATTATATCTTATTTGTGATGACTTGATGAGTGTGGTTTGATTTCAAGTGCCTTTTAGAAACAGCATCAAATTTGTATCAATGTCATCGTGCACTAGTGAGATTCCCTTTAAGTACAGTTTGTTACCTTGTAACAGGTATTTGACAAACTGTAGAGTAGAATGCTCTTTATTATGTACTCCATACGAATAACAGATATAAATGTAGAAAGCTAGCAGCTATGTAGTAGCTTTCACTAAAAGCCTTTGATCGAACGTTTTTTATTTAATAAAATACTAGTCCTGTCTAGTCTCTATATTAGTACATTTTTATATTATAATCCCCAGCTTTAGCTGTGACATCATCCCTGGACAAATATTTAATTTTACGACAAAATTTCAACTAAACCGCACTGGGCCCGCGTGGTCGGTTATGGCCCATTCTCTCTCACAGAGAAAAAGCCTGTGTCCCAGCCGTGGGAACATTATATTATGTATGTACGACAAAATTTTATGCCGTTTTCTTATTATTTGGCGCCCCATCAACTATAACATGACTACTCAAAATCGTTGCATTTGACAGCTCCCGCAAAAACTAAAATAGCTGTGTTACTAATATCGCGCGCCCGAACTTAATCGATCCAGTTATAGCCGGTTATAACTGGTTGATACTGCATGTATCTCGTTATAGTAAACAATGGCTGCTCTATGTAGTGGATTAGGTCAATGTTCAGAATATCTGTTACTGGGATAATGTTGATAATGCTTTTGTTAGGAATGACTGGTATAGTTTTGATTTTGTATTGGAATACACAAAGCATATCGATTTTGTAGTATCAGTGTATTTGTAGTTTACATTTTCGAATTAATATTGTGTATTCAACTTTAATTCTCCACTAATTTGGAATTGATTTTAGATCTGACGTGAGGAAAGTTTTGGGTATGAATGTGGAGGGAAACCTAAAGATGATGGACTGTGTGAAACATAATATGGCTAGAAAGGGAATGACTACCGAGATGATGACTTATAGAGAAGTATGGAAGAAGAAGACATGCTGCGCTGACCTCAAATTATTTAGGACAAGGGTAAGAGAACGATGACATGACGGTAGAACGAACATAATATACTAACGAGTTTTATACAGTACAATGAGTTTATGGCACTGAAAGATTAATGCATTGCCTCCATTTACTGATGAATATCACGATTATTTTTCAAGCTTACATAATGCACAAACAAAATTGGCTGTCATGGGGATTACCGACAGAAGTGAAAACTTAAAACTTTTGATCTGTGTTAGTTTTTTTAATTTAATTATACTTAATATGAATTAAATAATAAAATAATAACCAAAAATAGGATCAGTCTATTCAATAAACTCGTTCATAAAGCTATTTGTTCTATGCCAGCTGTTAAAAGGCCGTTGACCAATACCCTTTTTTTTATTCATTGTCTGTCTATTGTTCTACACAAAAACGCACGATCATTTTATAAAAATATCTTTATGGATTTTGGCATGTAAAATAATAACAACGTTTATCGTCGTTCGTCGTTGTTGAGACTTAATTTTGAACATTCGGAAAACATGCATTTATAATTTTTAAAACTATGCATAGCATGCGCGATGTCGTGATATCGGTGACGCGAACTCAAAAGATTTCCCGCTAACAAAAATCGTTTTAAAAAGTTTTGACTTAAAATCGCTCGACTGCCTAAAGAAGTTTTCACTTCAAAAAACACCGCAGTAAGAACCTATTTGTCAAAAACACGTACTTATTTAAAGCTCCTAGACACACAAACACTGATGACAGTTACTCATCACTGATCTAACACATTTCGTCTCCGTCGGAACATGACGTTTATGTAAGAGTAATTTATATAAACAAGAGTGTTGCTTATCTGTGGCGGCGTCGTCACGGGAGAATAAACACACTCACTATATTTGGACGTAGAATAATAATACTGTTCAGACGGGAAACTCTTGTATATACGCCTTGTCTACCAAAATTATCACCTAGCGCTTACTATCACTCTCTATGAAACGAGCTCATTCAATACATCAGCTTAGCCGCTCGAGGATCACTCTAACTAAACATAGGCACTTCCCTAGTTGCGCCTACAGTCTGCCCAATTGTCTAGGTCGACGGTTCATCTAACTGGAGGGTATCCCACGCTATGTTTGTGGATACCCGGTCTGAACTCCAGGACTCCTCTGCCTCGCTCGCTATCAGTCCTTCGATAAACATGGCCGGCCCACTGCCACTTCAGCTTACTACCCTTGCAAATTATGTTGGTACATCTATAGTTCTTTTACGGATAATATAATTTCAGAGTTTATTCCTGAAAGAAATTTCGGACATGAATCGCTCCGTAGCGCACTGAACGACCTTGAATTATGATTTAGCCACAATGGGATTATCAGTATTACTGTTGATCGTACGCTAAACTCTGAACGCCCCGAAAACTGAGGCATAAGTATGTAGAATGTGCTCGGAGCGGTTTCACTTCTGTGTACTTTTCTTCTATGGCTTCAGGGAGAAATGTTGATTATGCGATGAAAGATCGTGTTCTCGAAGATGAAGCTGGCGTTAAATGGAAGGCTCGAGGTGATAGTGTGAGGAAAGAGGTGTGACATGCTAAAGAGGTCCTTATTGACACTGTGACGAAGTGATGTCGAGAAGTTTTTGTTACAGGCTAGTTGACACTAAGCAAAATACCTTATGCATTTTATTATGTAGAATGGTTGTGAGGTAATTCAATTTAGTTTTGTAAACTATCTTAGATTATTTTTTTTTTTTTTGAGAAATAATTACGTAAAAATATAGCATTGGTCACGTGACATTGAACGCCAATCAGAGCGCAACACGTGTCACTTCAGTCATGTCACTTTGACAAAATAACATTGTTTCTGGGTTCCCATCTCAGGATATTTTCCCCTAAAAGAGGATTTTTTAGAAAAGGCAAAATAGCATTTGCATGATTATTTAGTAGTATTTGGAATAGTTAAACTCGCTACAAAATAATAGGTCCCTTTTGACAGCCCATATCGTTTCATATGTCAAACAGAGACAAACATAGCGGGACAAAGAGGGACACCCTCATGTCAAATCGGACTTCTTAGATTGGCCAAACTTTAGGAAAAATGCGATTGAAATGTATGATTTTATGAAAAATCAAAACGGAAACGTCAGATCTGTTTTGAAAAACGAGTTATTGAGTGTCCGTTCCGCTTGCGTTTTAGATATTTAGATCACTGTCATCACTTCTTTATTTTGAAATCGCAATTAATCGATTTGATTCGAAATAAACGATAATATCGATAAATTTTTTTTTAGATACAATAGTTGGTAAAAAAAACTTACAAATAAATAATTTATTATTCGAATCGATATCGAACATCATAGGCGAAATCCAAAAGCAGAGTGTGGAAACACTGTTTATTTGTTTTTACTTGTTTGACGGCAGACAATCTGTTACATAATGTCACAGGTTTGACGACTAAGGGACGTTCACCGACTTTTAAAAGGGCAGTTTTTTCCATACGAATTTGACATAAGCCAACTGTTAAATACCTAACTGGTGGTTTTGTTGGTGAACACAGGCCTATAAAGATGATGACATCACTCGAGCCGCCATTACTGTGTGCCTTGTTTTGACTATGAAAATTAAATTGAGTTTTATAAATTAACCAGCACTTCCCGCGCGGCATCGCCCGCGCGTAAATCCCACGGGCCCGGAAATCCTTCCTTATTCCTTGTCTACATTATAAAGGGAACCTCTGAGCAAAATTTCAGTTTTATAGGTTTAAGGGTTTGGGCTGGGCGTTGACGAGTCAGTCAGTCAGGACTTATCTTTTTTAGATGAAAAATTTGTATTGTACTCGTAAATGTTAATAATTTGATGAAATATTCATGTTTTAAGGAAAATAGACCACAAGGAACATTTTTAATCGATTTCCTAAAAACTGTGAACTAGCCTATTGGGAACGTTTGTGTTTTGTTTATTGTGATTCTGTTTTATTTTGTTGTTATTTGCCCCACCACGTTGGTTATTGATAAAATTAAGAATCTCGTTTTAATTATTTTTTTGACTTTGAAATGAGCCTTTTTTTTGTGGATGGAAAATCACCAAATGACTTCTCCCGCTCTGGGCGGAGCGAGAGGGCATGTCAGACTTTTACTGACTAAAACCCACCCGTGTTCCTTCAGTTCCCTGTTCCAGGGCCACGGTATCTCTTTCGAACAACCTGCGACTCTGGCGGCTTTGAAATAAGCCTGAAATCTCCTTGTTACTGACATCGTTCATTGTTTCTGTCTCCTAAGATACAGGACTACCTAGTTTAGGAGACAGGGTTACATAATCTGTGTAGATTTATGTAGATATCTGTGTTTTGTTGTTTTGTACATCTGCTTTTGTGTACCTATCATGAATCTTGTGTGTGTAATAAATATTATTCTTATTCTTTCTTATTCTTATCGTTACTGTTCAAACCGAGGTTCTCAAAACTTTTCACAAAAGTTCTTTACATAGTTTACATCCTATACCTAAAGGTGTTTTCTAGAAAACATATATTTGAGAGTATTTCCAAACGAAGAGTAAGTTGCTAACTATTGTTACAAAAGTTACAATTGTGAAGAAATTCCGAGTTTTGACACAGAGACCTGGAAGGAAACCTTACCCATACAACTTAATAGTTTCGTAAGCCAATAAAAACTTTGCCCAGAACGCTGTTTCAATTGGATTTAAGGAATGTGTTTGTTGACAACAATTTTAAAACATTTGCTACATTTACCTTTAATTTTCATTGTCTTCGTCCACCGGTTTCTAATATTAACTGACCGATAATAAAATGTTACGACTTGTTGTTTCTTACTAGCGACGTATTAGGCATAGTCTAGCTGAAGAAGAGTTTGTATGTTTATTTGAAAGAGCTAATCTCTGGAACTGGCAGTCGGATTTGAAAAATTATTTTTGCGTCTCATAGGCCAATTTTTAAAGAAGGTTATAAGCTATTTATCACCATGCTACGACCCTAACGAGCAGCGCAAAAAAAAGTCAGAAAGAGCACAAAGCGAAAACGAAGCAATAGCGCGGGCGGGCGATGCGATACGAGGCATGTACGAAATTTGACGCAGGCAAAGTCGCGGGTAGAAGCTAATGTATTTGTAAAGGTACACCAACAGCTTCTGTATACACAATATTATATCTACTAGTACTACAATTAACAATAGCCTCAGACTTACGCAGTCGCCAATTACAGGCTAAGCAGCAATAATAGAAATAAGTGAAAATGCGTAAAAAATAAAAAACCGGTCAAGAGCGAGTTGGACTCGCGCACCGAGGGTTCCTTTCCGATTTCTGAAAAAGTGTGCTATTTAGAGACATCATTTTATTTTTCCTGTAATCTTTACATAAACTTCTATCACATAGAATAATTTCAGATTTTTCTCTATGTAAACTTCGGAGATAAGGGAACGGTTTTTTTTAATACATTTTTCATCAAAAGTCGAAAACTATGCGGCCTAAAAAAATATTTGAAAATGTGTAAATCGGGTTTTTTCATTACCCCACATGCCCTAGTAGCCTTCGAATTTTGAAGTCCCTGTTGCAAAAAATAAAAAAAAATAAAATTATTTCTTTCTTATTTGCAATATAGTTTAGCAAGCGTCATCTAAAACCGTTCTAAATTTTAAGTTGATAGCATTAGTAGTTCTTGAGATATCCAGCTGTGAAGCTGTGACAGACGGACAGACAGACAGGCTGAGTCGCACCATAAGGGTTCTTTTTTATTAATTGGTACGGAACCCTAATACCCCCCAAACTAGTGGCTAAAAACATAAAAAGCGCATCCAAAGAAGAAGGTTCAACCTACTTAACCATTGAAAACTCTAACTCTTTACTTAGCAAAACATAAATTAATAAACCAAAACCATTCCTTTTGTAACGAAACTTAACCACAAGTTCATCCATTAACCAGCACATTGTCCCCCTGTGCTTACCCCCCTCAGAAAGCTTCTGCTTCATGTAACGGATAACGATAATTGTTTGGACAATCGCTGTTATTCCGTTAACTTTGTGTAGGTGACAGTTAACAAGTACCTGGTTAAGATAAAGTTAGGGGGGCCATGCTTTAAGCGATTATATGATAAAAGGAACCGTCACAATTTGAATGTCAGACTTGAACTGCCAAGAGTAAAAAAGTACAAGGAAAGAAGGAAAACATAAGCCTATCTTAATTTCCAAACTATATATTTATATTTTATATTATTATAAAGAGATATATTTATATAGGTAATATTATAAATGCAAAAGCGAGTTTGTTTTGAGTAAAAGTCCAAGGCAAGAATGAAAACATAATCCTATCCTAACTTCCTAACTATATTATATTTATATTTTATATATTTTTATGTACATATAATACTAGTATTTATATAGGTAATGTTATAAATGCCAAAGTGAGTTTGTGTGTTTGGTATGCTTTCACGCTAAAACAGGTGGATGGATGCGGATGAAATTTAGCAAATAGGTAGACCATGACCTGGAGAAGGACATAGGCTACTTTTCATCCTGGAGCCCAGACGAAGTCGCGGGCAACAGCTAGTTTTATTTTAAATTTAAGGTTATGTTCGAGGGCTCATTAAAATAATGCTAACACAACAATGAGCTAAATAATACTTGTATACCCTAATGAGCCAAACTCGGGGTAGTAGTAGGTATAATACACTTCTGGACACATCTTTTGGCCCACCTTGTATTTTCAGTTTCGTTTGGTCCTAGCTAAAATTTTATATTAGGTCGAGCAAAAAGTTTTTATGCAGTTTTGAACCTGGCACATTCACAATTTCATTCAATAGTCTTTTTTTGAATTTCGAACACAGAATTTAAAGAAACAAAAGACAATTTGGAGCCTGTTTGTTGATATCAAACAATCGAATACTAAGAAAACTTGGTTTTATTGGTTTACTTGGATTTAATTCTTGAAAAAGTGATTGATATCTTTGGTTTTGCAACAAACATTACTTATTCTTAACATTAAGGTGAGGTTCTATCAATAATCTATGGATACTTCACCTGAAGTCGCCGCCCAAGCTGTGGCACTTATTCAGGCCGGACACAGCCAAAGAAACGTGAGTGCTCAACTTAATTTAAGTCGATCTGCGGTCCGAAATGCTTATCGGAGGTACCTAGAGACTGGCGGCTTTGTTCGTCGCCAAGGAAGGCCACGATCTCGGGTCACAACTGAAAGGCAGGATCGATTCATCGTGACGACCAGCTTGAGAAATCGTCACCTTACCTCCATTGAGATACAAAACCAACTTCGCGACTTCCACGGAGTATCTGTGAGCGCTCGAACTGTTCAGAGAAGGTTAAAAGAACGCGATATGGTACCACACAAGCCAGCTAATGGCCCCAAACTAACGCGAGCCCACCGAACAGCGCGCCTTCATTTCGCACGCAGTCATTTAAATTGGACACAGCAAGATTGGAGCCGTGTACTCTTTTCTGATGAGTCTAAAATTGTGTTACATGGCAATGATGGAAGGAAGAAGGTCTACCGACGTAAGGGAGAGCGTTTCGCACAATGCTGCTTTGAAGAGAGGGTTGCTTATGGCGGTGGCTCATGGACTGTCTGGGGCGGTATATCCGCGAGCGGCAAAACTCAACTTGAGGTGGTTACAGGACCACGGCTGCCAAAATTAAATGCTGAAAGGTACATTCGTGAGTGCTTAGAACCTCACGTGATACCATACGCGGACTATGTGGGCCCAAATTTCCTTTTTATGCATGATAATGCAAGAGCCCATGCGGCCGGCATCGTCAGGGAATATCTTCGGGATGTGAACATCACAGTTATGGACTGGCCAGCCAGAAGCCCAGACATGAACCCCATTGAGCACATGTGGGACGAGCTAAAAAGACGTGTTAGGGCTCGTCAGCCAGTTGCCCAGACGATGCAGGAGTTGAAAACTGCCATAGAAGAGGAATGGGAGATGATCCCTCAAAATTTCATAGAGCGGTTGATAAACTCTATGCCTAATCGTATGAGAGCTGTGGTAGATGCCCATGGAGGCAACACGCGTTATTAAATTAAACCTTTATTTGATAAAACATGTTTTTTATTCAAAAATCAATTGCCTTTAACAAGGCGCATATCCGACTTGTTAGGCGTAGTTCCATGTCGTATGGTATTCTGAATTCAAATTTAAAACAATACGATCGAAAAAGATGGTAAAATGTATCAGGTTTAAAACTGCATCAACAGTTTTTGTTCAATCTAGCAATCATATTTCGGTAGGGGCCATCGAAACCTAAACTCTAAGGTGGGCCAATAGATGTGTCCAGAAGTGTAATATTAATATTTTATAACAGAAAAATATAAAAGCTTCATGAATGGGGAACTAAAGCCAAAACCTCTCTGAAAGATTTTTCTTTACATCATTAACATCTGCTTTTGCCCAGCTATGTTGGGGTCAGCTTCCAGTCTAACTGGATGCAGCTGAATACTAGTATTTTACATGGTGCGACTGCCTATCTGACCTCCACATTCCAATCACTGGGTGACTCGATAATCATTGGTAAGACTGATTGTCAGACTTTCGGGCTTCTAACTATTCGAAACGACTGTCAAAGATTTACAAAATACATCCGGGACCAACGGCTTAACTTGCTTGAATGGTCACCCATCCACGAACTGACCTTGCCAAGCGTAGCTTAACCTTCGATCTACCCGTGCGGCTGTTATTTTTTAGCCACTAGTCTCTGAATACCTTAAAACATCATCATAATTGAAATATCAGCAACACAAAACATCCCCAAATTCTTAAGTCAATTTACAAACACATACACCCTCATTTAATTACAACAGAAGTCCATTAAATTAAGAATCCATCATCCACAACATTCACTCCCCATGTCCAGCAAACATCCAAATATCCATCTCATCCATCATAAGACAAGTCTCCCCAAAATCACAGCCACCCTAATGCAAATGCTACACTTAATTACGCCACCTGGCTTAATTTATAATCTGTTGTACAATTATGGCCGGAATAAGGGGTGCTCCTTATAAACTCGGCAGGTTAGGGCTAAGGGGAAGACAGGAATATTTCTTGTTTCTTTTTGGATTTACGAAAATACTTTTGGTGTAAATGGTTTTTTTTCAGCAGTGGGATGAGACTGAAAAGGGGTTAATTAATTTATGTAATGTTACTACCAAATTGAAGAACACTACATTTAAGTTAATATTCTGCTAGGGTAGTACAGTTAATAGGAGTAGTGTTACCTGAATAACACACCTAATAATTTAAACAGTAAGTACTTCGGTAGAGATAAATCGTTATTAGTATTACACACGCATGGAAATAATTTGTTAGGGTAGCCATTACTGAGCCGATAAGGAGGACATCGTTTAGTGTTGAATAGTAATGAATTAGTAAGAAGAATACATTAGGATATGTATATATAGCATAATCAGCCTATAATGTTATGTTGTTATGTGTTATGTTATGTTGTTGTATGTTGTGTTGTTGTTTGTTGTTATTGTTGTTGTTGTTTATGTATAATTGTTACCAGTAATTTAAATGGTGTGCATAATAAAGAGTATTCTATTCTATTCTATTATATTCTAATGTTCCTTTCCCACTGCTGGGACACAGGCCTGCTCTCTATGAGAGGGAGTGGACCGTAATTCACCACGCGGGCCCAATGCGGGTTGGTAGATGTCACATGTCTTTGAATTTTTGATTTTAGAACATGCATGTTTCCTCACGATGTTTTCTTTCATCGTTTTGAGAGCAGCGGTGATGAAATAATTTACACAAAGTAATGCGCCTGTCAGTGTTCGAACCTACGACCTACAACTCGTAAGTCGCAGCCGTTAACACTGGGCAATGACTGCTTATGGGATACTAGCTTCTGCCCGCGGCTTCGCCCGCGTGGATGTCGGAAAATATCCCACGTGGATTTACAATATTAGTAGTTTTCATATCCATAATATGGGATTATTTTTGAGACATAAAGTAGCCTATGTCCTCCCACAGGATGCCGTCTTTCGCTTTACGCTTTTTGTCTAGACAGACAGAGTTACTTTTGAATTTATATTATTATAGTACCTATTACAAATCTACCTACGTCAATCAATCTGCATAGCCTTTTCCCAACTATGTTGGGGTCGACTTTCAGCCTAACCGGATGCAGCTGAATACCAGTATTTGACATGGAGCGACTGCCTATCTGACCTCCACAATCCAGTAACTGGGTAATACGATACCCCTTGGTAAAACTGGTTGTCAGACTTTCGGGCTTCTGACGACCCGTAACAACTGTCAAAGATTCACGAATGATAACCGGCACCGACGGCTTAACGTGCTTTCCGAGGCACGGAGGGGTCTGTATGTAAAGATGGTCACCCATCCACGGACCAACCCCGGCAAGCGTAGCTTAACCTGAGGGATCAACCCGTGCGGCTGTTATTACTAGCCACGAGCTCCTCTACAAATCTACCTACGTCACACTTCATAAAACATCTTGCAACAGAGAGATAATCTTAATTACCTAATTTACAATAGTTCGTAAGTTTCAAAGTTTTGTTTCTAGTTTCCTACTCGTATCCTATAAAGAAGTTCTCATACATAACCTCGTCACGCTAGACAACTCCGAAGGGTGGCTCAGGCAGATGTACACTTACACCCACGCCAGGCGTTCACATTTGAAAAAACCAGTGAACTCTCGCAAACTTTATTTGGGGATAGACAGCGTCTCGTCCGTGAAAAACATACTTTACGCACAGAGGCTCCGCAGTCTACCTACTAAGTGTTCAGACATACGAAGATCAGTATTTACCCACTTATAACTTTAAATTGTGTAGTTTCTCTGGACAGATCAGGTTATGTTATGGTTTTTATATTGACTCTAGTTTGTGGCTAAGTAATAACAGTCGCACGGGTCGATCGATCAGGTTAAGCTACGCTTGCCGCGGTTGGTCCGTGGATGGCTGACCATCTTTACATACCGAGACTCCTCCGTGCCTCGGAAAGCACGTTAAACCAAGCCGTTGGTCCCAGCTGTCATTCGTGGATCTTTGACAGTCGTTACGGGTCGTCAGAAACCCGAAAGTCTGACAACCAGTCTTACCAAGGGGTATCATATTACCCAGTAACTGGGTTGTGGAGGTCAGATAGATAGTTGCTCCATGTACTGGTATTCAGCTGCATACGGTTAGACTGGAAGCCGACCCCAACATATAATAGTTCGAAAAAGGCCAGGCTGCCTAGGCAGATGGTGATTGACGCTAACAAAACATTCCAGAGATGGCCATAATCTATATCTTTAAAAATAATACTTACACATTAAAAATTTATGTCGATTTTTGTGTCTACGGTGTGACCGCGTTGTTCTTCTAAACTACGCAATGGATTTCTATGCGGCTTTCACTATCATTTAGAGATTTTTTTCTGGAAGGTTTATGTGTAATATGCATTAATGTTAAACTTACTGATAATAAAGACTCCTCGATGTTTTGCCAAGCCGAAAAACCGTGCAAAGCAGGGGCGGGTCACTAGTAAATAAATAAATAATAATTTATCATTTAATTCGGTACTCAAGTCTGCGAAGTTTCACCTGTATAATGTCTGCGCTTCAAAAAAAACCGTGACCTCCGACATTCCCATCTACACAATAACTTCGTCACACAAAGCTTAATCGGAGTTCCAAAATTGAATCCACTTTCAACCACTTTGAATTTTGAATTCACGAAGTGATCCGAAGTGAATGGTAGTCAATATCGACGCAGCAATTGGGTCCGTTCGGGTCTAAACAATGACCGCTCGACGAACAAGGCCGAACTTGTTAGACATTTGTGTCATACATTGGATGACGTCAGTTTAGCAAAGTTCACGCAATGAATTTATGACGCAAGTTACAACGGGGGGATAGTCTTTCATAGACTGTTGAAATTTGGGTTAAATGATCGGTATACTTTTTTGTATAAATCCTCATTTCGCTCATGACCTCAATCTCGCCTGGTGGATTATATCAACGATGGGACAAGGGAACCCAGAAGATGCCTTTCATTTAGTTTTGAAGGTTGACGACGGTTTATAGGAAGGAAACCCCGACGTTAATATTCCATCACAAAGCTTAGCGGATGGACCATAATTTAAATACATACATAAGTATAATCAGCTGTTCCCACTGCTAGAACTCAGGTCTACTCTTTGTGAGAGAGAGTGCGCCGTAATCCCCCTCGCGGGCTAATGCGGGTTGATAAATGGGCCATATTAGGTATATTGAAATTGGTAATAAGTTGAAGAAGTAACTTTCTTTTCTTTTGTCATAATCATTATAGTTATAAAGCCTGCGAAGCCTATTTCTGTTCCAATACTTATTTGTTATGATTTAGGTTCTCAAAGGTTTGGGTCCGAGGTATAATATCTAATAATACATCTAATGGCAGGTCAAACAGATTTAGTTACAGAGAAATTTCTTTGTGGTTACTCTATAAATAAGTTTCAAGGGCCCTTTAGAGTAATTTTGGGGCCAGACCAGTATTCTTATACATATTATATCTAAATCTCTTACTAATAATAAAGGTGACGACTTGTTTGAACGCGCAAATCTCGGGAACTACCAGTCGGATTTTTAAAATTATTTTTGCATTTGATAGCCTAATCTTGAGGAAGTTATACTATAGGGTGGCTATTTAACTTCACGCTACGACCCTTAGGAGCCGAGCAAAAATAAAAAGAAGTTAGAAAGAACGCTAAGTGATTGTGCTCAATAAAACAAGTGGACTGTAGATGAATATAGGTGTAATACCATTAATTATAAGGATTGTCAAACTGAACAACGAAATGCCCGTAGTGGCGCGCTTCTGTGAGCCGAGTGGAGTGAAGGGCGCGCAGCGGCCGTCGCGTACCGGGTTCGGTACCCCGACACCCCGCGCTGCAGTCAATCACGCGCCTATGTGATGCGCCGACACTAAGTGAAAACGAAGTAACAGCGCAGGCAGGCAATACGATGCGACGGGGCGGGACGGGGAACAAGAAGTCGCGGGCAGAAGCTTAGTTAAACATACATAAACTCACGCCTTCTTCCCATGGAGGTAGGCAGAAACTACAGAACGCCATCTGCTACGATCCTTACATACTCCTTTTGTTTCGTTCTCGTTCATACATCTGGTCATACACGCCGGTTGCGAGTACTACGCACCTGACCTTTCTGAAGAACACCAATAAGGTCACTAAACGAGTAGGTATGTCTTCCTAGGGCGTCACCTCCCGGTGTTCCCACTCACATCTGCCTTGTAAATTGACCAAACCATCAAAGAATACTCTTGCTACATGACATGACACTTGGTGTGTTTAATATAGTCTGTGCCTTTGGATAATAAAAGAGTGATGTTGTGTTGTTTTGTGTCTTCAATATCACCAGGCACACTTCCTACTAAGAGCAATAAAATATTAATAACACCTAAACAGTTCCTTCAAATTTATATCAGAATCGGTTAAGTTTCGTGCCGATAAACAATTTTAAAACATCGTTCTATTTCTATCAATCGTTTGAAAATTACGAAATAGAATTGCATTAAACGTATTATTAATTATTGTGGTGCAATGCAAGCGGACCTTAGTTAGTTCCCTTCAGTAAGTTCAATCTAAGTGACGCTGCTGAGCCCCGGAGATTTGCGTGGCGTTAGAATCCCCCCGGGGCCGAGCAATGTTGCCTATGAATATTATAAGTGTTATGCATTGTTTAGAATTTGAGCTCCATTATGATTAGTTATTGTAATATTCTCTGGTGTTTAATTTGGATTTGCATTGTAAGTCTTGTTTGGAGCCTGAGTATCTATTTAATCCCTAATTAGTTAGTAGATTATTATCGTTCTCCAATATTTTTACCGGACTACGGCAAAGTCAAAGGACGCAGTCGCACTGACAAAAATAATTTCTGACTACACCACATTATAGTGATTTCATTAAAACTTACTGACTTTATACAGTAAGAAGAAATGTTTGTAAAACATTAAAAGACAAAACAATACCGTTTAATGATTGCGCATACTATTTACTGAAAAAAAAAAAGCAAAACCACCATTACTATAATATAAGTAAATTTCAATGGATTGAACGATATATCTGAATGAATAAAACAGCAGTACAACAAACTGATCATGATTCCCCAGTGTCCGCGCTGTATGAGTTAATTGCATAGAAATATAAAAAACAGTTCTTTCATATATCTATGGTTAATTGTGATGGTGTTTAAAACATTAGTTTACTGTCATGACGGTAACATTTTGCCCCAAGCTTTAACTGTTTTCGAATCAATAAAAACACTGTTTTGAACGTTAGGCTCATATGAACTGTTTAAAGCAGTACAGATCTGTTTTTTCATTTTTATTTACTGCTTATTTCTCACAGGAGACAAGACATCTCTTTTTATTTTTATAGATCTTTCCCAAACCATTTTCACCAACAAAAAAATTAACATCCTAGATACTTTTCTTGCTACACTTTTAAACTACATACATTCTTATTTCAGAGCCATATTTCAAAGTAAGTTTTCAGCATCCAACTTCATCAAATAGACGATCATCTATTACTCTTACATTCGAAACTTAATGTAAAATCTTAAATTTAAATTGCTCGCGTTATCCTTACAATACAGGTAATTAAGAGGCGAGGCCAGGCGAGGTGATATAAATTAATAAAATAAAATAATTAATGGCAGCTATTAATGGCTTATCTTAGTCTAAAGGACTGGTTGAGTAATGATCAGTAGGTACTCGTGATACTCTCCAAGTGTATGTAATGTGAATTTTATTTAAATCGAGCGTGTTTTTGTTGAATAAGTAAATTGAAATTACTCTTATCTAGTTACATAGATCAATGAAAATGTAGATTTAAAAAACCGTAGAACAGGTTAAAGTTTTTTGAAAAATTCGTGCTAGCATTACAACATTAGGTGTGTCAAATATTTTTTTTTGTTGTTGTTAAAACTTTAATAAAGATGATGCCTGGTTAAAAAAAAGAAATTATATTTAGTCCATCAGTCAGTTAATAAAAATATTATTAGACACGTATTTTTTGCTTTATCATATTAATAAAGAATGACTTAGGTAACACGCATTAAAGTGGGGCAGTGGGGGTACGCTACGTCACTTCTACGTATAAAATCTAGCTAGACGTGACGTCATGCCATATTTTAACTCAATGTATCGCCGTAATCATTTGATTACGTATAAAAAGAAAAATACGTGTCCAATATTTTTTTATATAATCTATCTACATGACGGACAAATAAAAACATTTCAGTCATTATCCCTTTTATTATGCCCAAAACATTAGAACCTGATACCTAATAAAGAGAGTTAACTAACAGAACAAGAAAACATTGCTTGGTAACATTACTTGGTAACATTACTTGGTAACATTGCTTGGTAACATTGCTTGGTAACATTGCTTGGTAACGTCGCTCTAAAACAAAGCGCAGAATTATCGTAAGACTTAGGTTGAGAAATATCTAATTTCCTTCCAATTCTGTGAAGGAATTCTTAATGCCTTGTGAAATGATTTATGTACACACAGCAGCAGGTCACGTTACCACAAACTGTCAAATTTTCTCATTTGATTTTGAACTTAACCATCAACATTTTCAGGTTTAAAATCATTTGGAGAAAGACAGTTTGTTATCATCTCATGTGATGTTGTCTGTACCACGTTTTGTACATTAATTTCCATACTAATATTATAATTCCGTAAGTAACTCTTCTCTGTCTGTCTGTTCCCGCTTTAACGGCTGAACAGATTTCGATGAATTTAAGCACACAGAAGACCATGACCTGGATTGGGACAAATAGGATAGGTACTGTTTATCCCGGTAGTACCTACGTTCCCGTGGCATATACTCCAACCTCAAAAGCAAGTGAAGTGTAAATAAATTCTCCGTGATAGCAACCCAAATTAAATTATCACCTCTCTCCATAACAAAAAAGCATCCCTTCTTTTTCATCGCCATTTCTTTTTATCCAAGACTACACAAACGAAAACGCACAATAAAAAGATCCTTTCCTTCTCTTAGACTTGAAAGCAATGTCTGATTGATTCGCGGCGCTGTACCACCACGCTACTCGTAGCTGTGGAATGATCACGGGCAGTGACAATAGCTGCACCTGTAGACACCCTGGTGTGGGTTGGAGCGCAAGTAATAGGACAAGCGCGGGTGGAAGTGAACTTGTTGGATATTAGACTTTAATTAATAACAAAAATCGTTTTTGCTGAATGTACAACGCAAGCCACGAAAGATGAGACTTGACGAGCGCAGTACCGCGCCTCCCGCGCTCTTTTTGCCGCCCCGATGACGCCCGGTCCCTTCCCGTCTCAGACCTCATATCCCTAATGAGACCTATAAATCAGAATAATCAGAATCAGATAATTATAATCTACTGCGCAAGTCAAACTACGTGGTGTGTCACGTCTCATCTTTCGTGGCACGCATTGTACGAGTCAACTTATCTACATAAAGGTCTTCTATAAAGTACACTCGGGTCATTTCCTAGACGTTGCTTAGCCGTTTTCGAGTCCAACATCAATGATCATTGATCATACAAGTAGATCGTCTGTAATCAACACAATGATAATTATAATCAAATCTAAAACCTGTCGTTTTAGATATGTTCATGATAACCTTATGATTTTTGAATACATGCGGTTATCACCATGCTAACTGTTGAGGCAAAAGGAGTATGTAAGGATCGTAGCAGGCGGCATTCTGTAGTTACTGCCACCCCCATGTGTATGTATGTTTATGATTTTTGCAATGTTTCTAACTTTACTCTTTCATTCGGAGAGTCGTGATTCTCTCGAAACACGTTTACTGTATAAATAATCAAATCATTCTATCATTCTTTGCACTTCTTAAAATATTATGTCCACCATTCCTTTAATCTTCACTTCCGAGGAACCGTGCAATGTTTCTGATTTCACTCTTTCATTCAGAGAGTCGTGAATCCCACAAAACACATTTTCTCACTTCCGAAAAGTTCAATCCGTGTCCTCCCGTACCTTAGTCACCAACCGTGTTCGCATCAAAGGGAGTCAATATCCCCCATTCTTCTATTTACACTGACGTCACACGACTCACACGCCGAATACATGCGGTTGTCACCATGCCACCTGTGATGGCACGCGGGAAAGACTCGGTACAAACAAGTTAGTTTTATTGGATTCTTTATTGAGTTTCCTTTTGAGGATTGTGTTTAACATAATCGTTTGGTTTTACATAGGTTTGTATATTGAGAGTGTCTGATTAGGTTTTTGTACTTGAAATGTTTTTAATTCAAGTTCAATATCCTCTAGAGCGTCGCTGTCTACCACATAGGTTCATGTCAATGTGTGCTCGAATATCAATCAAATTTCATAGGTTCACAACTACTGTCAGCCCGCGCGAGCCATTGAACGATGGTATTTTACGTACGTTACAAACTTTATTAGCCCTAAAAACCAATATTCGTCAAGAAATTCAGAACATAACACCAAAAGTTTTGAGAAGCGTGATGGAAAATGTTTTAAATAGAGCTCTTGACGCTGGAGGACATCATTAGAATAATAATCATATTCAATACATAATAGGAATAATTTTACAGGTCTATTTATATTAATTCCAAAAAAAGTATTGCATGTAATTTATTTAAAAAAAGTTACATCTAAATGAAACCGTGTCATTACTTTTGCGCCACCCTGTATTATTTATTTTATATCTGTGGGCTTTGAAAGATTTTTCTTAAGATCAAATGGTGTATAATACGACGCTCCAGAGGATATGCGGTATAAAAATATCTTATAAATTTTTATCAGCATTTTCAGATATATTTGTCGCTGCTATTTGATATTTGTGAGCAAGCGGACAATGCGGTAGGTTTTTGATTGATGAAACTCTTAAATAGTTAAGCTCATTGTCCTTTCATAACTATTCTTTCTTGTGCCCAAAAGAGTACTTGACTCATACTCGTATCTAAAGTGTAATTATCACAAACTAACCAATTAGCTCTTTTCTCAGTACACCCAACTTATGAATTGATGTGAACTCCGACTCTACTTAAAGTGCCACGATACACACACATCGGGCAACAAATCCGCGCAGTGCTGCTGTTCGGCCTACATTCTAGATAGTTTGTCGTACTGCAAATAGTTAGTCAGTAATGAGTCGCCGCCGCAAATTGTTTCACTCAAGACATGAATGTGAGCCGGGAAACTTAATTTACATACTCGGAGTTGTGAGATGGAAGAATTTTTAACTTAATACCTACCTACAGTGAAAAATATTCATCTTTCCACTAAACAATCTGCCTAACCTTTTCCCAACTATGTTGGAGTCGGCTTCTAGTCTAACCGGATGCAGATGAATACAAGTATTTTACATGGATCGATTGCCTATCTGGTACCTCCACAACCCAGTAACTGGGTAATACGATACCCCTTGGTAAGACTGGTTGTTAGACTTTCGGGCTTCTGACGACCCGTAATAACTGTTAAAGATCCACGAACGATAGCCGGCACCAACGGCTTAACGTGCTTTCCGAAGCACGGAGGAGTCTCGGTATGTAAAGATGGTCATCCATCCACGGACCAACCCCGGCAAGCGTAGCTTAACCTGCTGGATCGGCCCGTGCGGCTGTTATTACTTAGCCACGATCTTTCCTCTACACTACAATAATTAATGTTATTTTGTGTGTAATGAATGACTTTGAAACTTATGGCACACTCAGCATGTTCACAGTCACAATACCGTTTATTAAAAGTTAACAAGCTAGCTGATTGTATACCATTCCCTTTGTTTGACTGTAGATATTTCTTACCTGTATGTTATTGCTATCGAAAAACCTCTTCTTTTAGAAGGAAATGCATTAACCACAATGCTTTGTTAAGTGATGAAACCTGGATAAATCGTAGTCCATTATGCGGATGGTTATTTTGGATCGATATTAGTCCTGGTTTCCTGACGACGTTTTCTCTAACTGTTAGCATAAAGAAATCCGAAAGACGAAAGCGCGAACTGCTTACGTAGTTCGGCGAACTTCGTGAGCAGTTCGTGCTTTCGTTTGACGACTGTATGATGTATAAACTGTGCCTTAACCTTCAAAACTAAATTGGATACACAGATACCTAGGTGTATAATGAATTTAAATCCGGGCTATGACTAAGACAGGTATCAAAATAGTTTTAGATAGACAAACCCAACCACGAAACGCCTACAACCCAGTCGTAGGCAAATTAATAGAGTAGGCAATGCTCTGTGTATAATAACTTATTTATTAGCGCAATGTTCCCACTGCTGGGACACAGGCCTCCGCTCGGTAAGAGGGAGTGGGCCGTAATCCACCACGCGAACCCGGTGCGAGTTGGTAGATGTCATATGTCTTTGAATTTTTGGTTCTAGGACATGCCGGTTTCCTCACGGTGTTTTCCTTCACCGTTTCGAGAGTAGTGGTGATGAAATAATTTACACAAATAAATCGCCTGTCGGGATTCTAACCTTCAACTCGTAAGTCGTGGCCGTTACCACTGAGCCACCACTGCTCTTGTTCTGAACTTACTCACTCATCATCATTCCCCTGCCCTTATCCAAATCTATTTGGGGTCGGCGCAATATGTCCCTTTTTAACCAACTTCAAAATGGAGGAGGTTCTCAATTCGTCGGAACCTTTTTTTTTTTTATGTATGTTCCCCGATTACTCGAAGATGGCTGGACCGATTTGGATTTTTTTTGTTTTATTCGAGAGGGTATACATCACAGTTGGTCCCATATAAAATTGATTAACTTTGCTTCGGTACGTATTTTTTCTCCACTTTGGATGATGTTCTAGTTTGTTTTGCAGGTAGTGGTATTAGAATTTGTGTGGGGTAGGTACACAACTAAAAAGTGAAAAATAAAAACATTTTTACAAAAAATACAACCGACTTCCAAAAACAACACTACAAAGTGAAAAATAACTTTAATTTCGGAAGTCGGTGTCTAGTTAAATGTATTTTCGTTTTTTGTCACCGACTTCCCAAAATTAAAGTTATTTTTCACTTTGTAGTGTTGTTTTTGGAAGTCGGTTGTATTTTTTTGTAAAAAAGTTTTTTTCCATACTTTTCTATTAGCCGTCATCTCATTAGTCACCCCCTTTCTAGCCATGTCATCTTTCACACAGTCCATCCATCGTTTCTTTGGTCTTCCCCTACTCTTATAGCCATCGACATACTCAAAACTTTCCTCACGACATTTTCCTCATTCCTCCATATGTCCATACCATGACAACCGATTTCCGCACACTTTCTGAACTTCTGAACGCACGATTTCTGAACTTACTCACTACAGTATAATTTAAGATTACGTATAACAGGATTCACAGTCGTAGGTCATTTATTTGTTAGTCACCAAACTACGTATACTGGGAATTTTCTCACAGTTCACAAAAAAACACAATAATTGCCTTGATTCAAAATTCAAGGTTAATTATTTCGAGTCAGACGCCTTTGTCTGTTCTGACATAAAACTACAAATAAAATATTGGAATATATAGATGCTTGTTGATTATTTGTTTACAAAGATTTTGTTGTTATGTACATATATTACCTACCTACCTACATGTTTCGTAATCAATATAAAAATCCTAATAATACTTTGAGATTTTTGATCTTCCAAGAAAAACTGATGACTGGCTTGAATTACGTGTCAACAATAATATTTATTACCAATCCAGCCATTTACAATGTATTCACACCCGAACAAACAAGCTACGACAAAATACTAATACCTTATTATATCCCACAAAAAATAACATTCTATCTTTTATTTTCATTCACTACAACGTAAAATGAAAGTGAATATATCTAGGCTTAGCTCCACGTAATCATATCAACATGATATTCGCGTATCTGGCTCGATTAGAAATAGCTTCAGTCTGCAACCGTTTATTTTTGTTAACGGAACCAAAGTGATGTGGTGAGGGTTATAAATAGAGTTCTGCATGCCAGGACGCTCCAGAACAATCGGTTATCGGTCTTCATTGAAGGGTTCACTTTAATTTTGGGAGTTTCTGTTCTGAAATGAGCATTGGATAGGTACGTTAATTCAGTATTCGATGTCAATATCGATAAGAATGTTGTATGATATTCCTCATTTGATTCGTATAAAAATGAGTAGTTCCTTTGGGATCCTTACTTGGCCCATTTGTAATTATCTGTAAAATAAATGAATGGCTAAATGTGTTCCTAAGCGCAAAACTGAGGACGGCTGGACCAATTTTATTCGGCAAATTTTTTTCAAAATTGTATAAGTTGTCGGGAAAATTGGAAAATTCTTGAATACTGAAAGAGCATTTTCTATGGGAATTTCATATGAATTATTCGGACAGAACAACGATTATCGGGTAGTTATTAGTAAATAGTTCAGCAAATCGTTAGTCAGGATAAACTCGCAGAGCTAACCACGTGGCGCTCACTCCGTCTCAAATGATTATATGATGGCGTTTGCTTTTTTTTTGTTCTTTTTATTTTTATGTTTTGATTGAGATGGACGATTTGTATTTAGCTTTTTGATTAAATAAAGATTATTTATTATTATTTATTTTATTTTTCGGTACAACGACATTTGTAATCTGCTTATTGATTTATTTTTACCTGTGTCTAGTTACTGCCAAAGCAACAAACCGTTCTTTCACCATATGACAAGGTGCTTGAAAGATTATGCTACCGAGCCTCTTAGTTTTTTCTAGTTGCTAGAATGTGCAAAGGCAAATGACTTCATAGTAATTTAGGCAACTACTGGCAACGTGCCACTTCTAGTATTGTGTTCTCTAACCTAGCAGTGTGATTATAATCAGTGCCAATGCTACGTAAAATGAAACTTTGAAATAATGTTATGACCTACCGGTAAACTTACACTAGACAGCTTTTAGATGTTTAGTCATTGATGATTCATGCAAGCAAAAATTAGCAATGGGATAAAAACTGTTGAAAGCATCTTACAAAATGCTAGAAGTTCCAGTAAGGTGTTGAAACTCAGCCCAATAACTATTACACATTAGCTAATTAAGAGGCTACCGATCGCGCAGTGGCGCCCTCATCGTTTGTTTGGTTATTTCTTTTATTTTAGAATGAAAATGCAGAAAATAAGCCGGATGGGTTGTACAAATAATAGCTTAATAAAGCTACTATTTGTAACAATAATAACGTATAGTCTTGTGGAGCACAACCTATCAGGCTTATTTTCTGTATTTGCATTCTAAAATAAAAGAAATAACCAAACAAACGATGAGGGCGGCACTGCGCACTCTGTAGCCTCTTATTCTGGAGGCAATTATATGGAATAAAATTAGTCCAAAAATAATGGGTACTTTCACCAGAGAAAGCTGAAAAAACTTAAAATTCTACTTTTTAACAGACTTCAAAAAAGGAGGTTCTTTATTCGACCAGTATGTATGTATGTCTGCGATTTTCTCAAAAACTAATGAACCAATTTAGATGATTCTTTCATTAACGTGATTTACATTCTTTCAGGAAAGTTTTAGTATACAATACATCAGGTAATTATTCTTATGTACGAAGTTTAAGCATAAATGTACTGTATCTCCGACATTTCTAAGCGGATTTTGATGATTCTTCTTTTCGTTCGTCTTGGGCTTAAGTATGTACCTAATTGTATATTCAACTAGAAATGGAAAAATAAATTTAGGTACTTTAAAAAAAGTAAAAACTGACTTCAAAACCTAAAATGAATAAAATTACTTTCATAAAAAACTTAACAGCTTCTGAAGTCAGTAGTTTCAAGTCTTCAATGCACCTTAGCTTGGCACCGACTTCAAAAGCTGTTAAGTTTTTTATGAAAGTTATTTTATTCGTTCGGTTTTTGAAGTCGGTTTTTACTTTTTTTGTTTAAAAAAAAAGTTAGCTATATTATGAAATTAGTTTGAATTTGGAATTCTAAATATAATGAAAGATATTCTATCTTCACACTAGCCGGTATCAAAAATCGGCAATTTCAGTAAAGACCTACAAATACAAAACTATAACAGTATTTATTATTCTCAATTACATATAACTGAAACTTTGATTACACGCTATCAGTTGTATGAAACCAATTAAACTGATTCTACAGAAAGCGAGCTTAAAGAAAATTATCCGTATTGATTGCTCAATCAGCCGTCAATTATTAGAGCCGGGGTTAAATAATAATATGAGTTTAATTGATTTAGTTGAGCGTATAATAACCGCTTTGTGAACTCGGCTAGTTTATTTTACTCTGGGTAATTTTATGTCTGCCTTCCATATTTACTCAAATATAATATAACATCAAGCTTGTTTCCCCAAAGGATAAGCATAGGTGTGCATTAATAGGTAGGTATGTACTCGTATCTGCATCTCCGGTATCCGGTTAGACTGGAAGCCGACCCCAGCATAGTTGGGAAAAGGCTACGCAGATGATGACTCGTATCTGCACCTGCAGTGTCCAAAAAATCTTTGGATTTTATTAATATCTTGTAACATAACACAATGACATATCGTTGGACATTGTATTTTTTTGTGATTTAAAATACTTAACCCGTCGCGCGCTAATTAGCAGACACAATTGAAATTCTATTGTTATCTGTACACATGGTGTGCAATCGACATTTTAAGAGTTAATAAAAAGCCCAACATTTCATTGAACTTTCATTGTAGCGGTAAACTATAAGAATAGAAAATGAATTGCATATTTTGTGAGCGGATCGGACCATTTATAGTATTATAATATTATTCGATTTTTTTTATTAATCAAATAGAGCACATTCAAATTACAATTCCCGCTGTGACCATTTATAACACTCACTCAATGAATCTATTCATTCAATAAATTCCAAATTACTAAATTCAACAAATTATTATCTACTGGTTTATTAATAAAACTTTTCTCTCTTTGCAGGTTATAAATCCGAATGAAAATCGACTAGAAATGTTTTAAATAGTTAAGTAGTGTTGTGTAAATAAAATAAAAAATAGTGCTTTGTGTAGTGGTAATGGTGTGATTAGTGAAACTGTCACGAGATGGCGTTGAAAGCAATTCTCATCATTCTCGTCGTGGCCGTCATCGGGGGCGGACGTGCTGCTGCTGAAAGAGGTAAGACTTACTTAATTTCGACGACATTCTATTAGCACATGAAATCCTAAACAATTTCACACATAACTACGACGCACCTAATGCATCACACAGTACTTGTCTTCCGAGATACAATATTTTCGTTTCCAGTACTTACATTACATGTATAATGTTTACATCAGAAATATTATGTTATTTTATTATCGTAAAAATAACATATTCTGAAGCTCTTTATAAGCCACACTAACTATTTGTACCGAATTTAATATAACTAATAGAGTAATTTTGGCTATTACGTACGCTTCGCCTAGTTAAACATACGTTAGTTGTAAAACACATGAAACTGCTAACTATTGAGCCATTGACATTTAAAGTTTGAAGGAGTTCGGCGCACAAATGAGGTTATTAATTACATTGTAGTAGTACTGCTATGTTACTACGAGTATAATTAATACTACATTATGAAGGATTGAAATATCTGGCAAATGTATTTCTAATATTAGGTAAACACTACTTTGTTACTCTAGTCCATCGTATGGAAGATGAAAAACATTGTAACTTTTTTTTCAACCGATTTTTTTTTTGTATTTTTATATGTTGATGTTTTTCGACTTTTGTACTGTTAGCCAACTACCCACTAGTACGAAAGCGGCTCTACACAAAAAAATAGTCCATCGCACAGTCATGCGTATGCAACCGTGACGTCAGCCGGCACTTCGCACGTGCTTACAAACAATGCCGAAGCGACGAAGATTCTTGGAATCTTGTAATGCTTGAATGTTTTTATGGATGCCAGAGAACTGGACTCTATCGTAGTGTATGTTTCGGTTGAATGTATGATCGTATAAAATTCACAAAAATAGATATGTAAAGAGCAAACACAGATAGTTTCAGATTTCTACAAAGAAAAAACAAGCGATGACCTATATTTTTTATGGTTTAAAATGCATGCTGTGTTAACTCTTAACGTGAAACATAAATAAAACCCCTTACCACAGTAGGTACAATATTCATTATTTACAAGCTTCCGAAGTTGAGACAAAAACTTGTTATTGTTTACTTTAGATTTTATGACAGCGGAAATAATATTTTTTTAATGTCATAGACTAGTTCAGTGAGTGTTGTCGTAAATGTATGGAATTGGATATTCCTACTTAATAGTGGTGGAACAAGGTTAAAAGTAAAAAAAGATTGTTTTGGGAACTTTGTTCCCACGGACAATCTACTGTTGGGGAACAAACTTCCCGCGGTCGTGCAAGTGGCTCCACAACATCCCGCAACCACAATCATGTTAATTTTTACAGCTCAACTATTTTCGTACTACTTACGTACCCTACATTAACAACATTTTAACCTGCCAATACGCAATTTGAAACGATTACTCTTGCAATAAATATAAGCAGTAGTCAAAACTATCCCTGTCAAACATTTTTCACACAGTAAAATACATGAATAATTGGTATCACAGTAATATTTTATCCCCATTTTTAGGGTTCCGTACTTCTAAAGGAAAAACACTTCGTTGTCTGTCGGTCTGTCTATCAAGACCCTTGTTCTCAAGAATGCATAGAGGTATGAAGTTGAAATTAATATCAAATACGTCAACAGTCCCTTGGAGCTCTACAAATATCAAGCTTCTAAGTCAACGCAATAAAAAAATAATTATGGCCATTTATGCGACATATTTTGATACTCGCAAAAAAATCAAAACCTACTTCCCTACTTACCTAGAATCAAAACCTACTTACCTAGAATCATGAAATTTGGCAAGAAGCACGGTCTCACAGCACAGGTAAAGGAAAACTTCTGAAAAATGCTAATTTGTAGTTTTATCACATAAAAACTTTATTTTTTTGCGTTTACAAACTTACATAATTATGTACTTGGAGAGCTGACCGTGACATACGAGTATGGGCAGGAGAACATATTTTTTAACTACAATAATAAGTTTGTTTTTAGCATAAATTCATCCTAACTACGGAACCTTGCATTGATTATGCGTGGCACTTGGCCGGTTTTTTATCCATCCTAGTGGCTCGTATTTTATTAATTTAATGCGATTATTGACTCAATCAGGCTGTCAGTGTATGGAAATTGCATGTCATTACAAAATCATGGGTTCTAATGGGACAGCTGTCATTGATGTCTGTTTAACGATCGGAATGGACTTATGTAATGTCAAAGGTGGAAAGGATCTAAAATTGGAGTTTTGTTTATTTGGAAATATGGTTTTTAGAGATTTGATTACGACTTTTAAAGAAAATTGATCAGAAATGAAAACAAAACAATGGACATTCGGAAAACTTATTGTTAACATAGACAATTAATTTTCATTTCTTCGTTTTTCTTGTTGGTAAGGGGGCTCGTGGCTCATGCTTTAGCCGCACGGGTCGTTCTAAGGCTGCGATCGATTTGTGGATGGGTCTATTACATATCGAGGTCCTGCCGTGCCTCGGAAAGCACGTTAAGCTGTTGGTCCCAGCTGTCATTCGTAGATCTTTCGTTATGGGTAGTCAGAAGCCCAAAAATTTGAAAGCCAGTAACCAACCTTACGAAGGGGTATCGTGTTAGCCAGTAACTAGGTTGTGGAGCTCGGATAGGCAGTCGCTCCATGATAAAATATTGGTATTCAGCTGCATCCGGTTAGATGAGATATGTTGGTAACACCAGAGAAACTTGAGAGACATAAAGCAGGAAGAATAGTATTTTAAAATTATTTTCAAATGGTGTACCTATCTTTTATTTAGCACCTGCCATGTTTTCTGTCTGCATCACCCTGAAGTTAACTGGTAGAAAATGCCTCGGGCATTAAGTCCGCCTTTGTACAGTATTTTTGTACTTGTGCATAAAGTTTTATTATTGTAATAAACAAAAAAAAAAGAATTGTCAAAATCGGATTACTCTGTAAAAAGTTATGCGTAGTCAAACAAATTTTAAATATATATATATACTATATAGACCTACGCGTTGAGTTGAGAACCTACCTCTTTTTCCTCGGTTCAAAACAACAAAATTATTGAATGATGTTCAGTGATTATTACTGTTAATTAATTCACTGTATGAGGTGTTTTTGCTTCACATTGTGTAAGCTACAGGCTGAAATTAAAACTCCTAGAAAAACCCTGCAATTAAACCAGTTTATATATATATCAGGGATTTTGTATTTAATGTTACCGATCCCGTGTTGGATCACAAAATAATGTAATAAAATTATTGAAAATGTATCCCTTGCGCCGCCGCCGCCGGCGAGGTTGTATTTTCCCGACAATTCACATCACTCGCGCCATGCAAATATTTTTGCTCAAAAAACTATTTTAACAAATTTAAAATGCGGAAAATGATAAAACAAACACATTATTTCTTTTATGTGAAGTTTTCTACGAGATTAAACAGTGATGGTATTTTAGTACGTCCACTCGTCCGGTGTTTATTGGGCAGTCGGTGATTATGATTATAAAATAAAAACATTGATTTTTAAGCGACTTCAAAAAAAAGATGTTTCTCCATTCGACCGTTTATATTATACAGGGTGTTTGGTAGATGGGTGCAAAGCCTGAAGGTGGTGATATCTTAGACCATTTAGAACTTATTAAGCTAAACTTGTCTTAGACGAAGTCTGTTCCTTGTATTTTTTTTTTTAAATTCTAAGGTTTTTAACAATAATACCCATTTTTTTTCAATTAATCGTTAATAGTGTCCAGTAAAAGCTGTTATGTTATTATTTTTTATTTATGTAATGTGTGATTACTCAAACAAAATTATTCCCAAGCATCTGTGTCATCAGAGAAACATTCTACGTAATATTCAAGTTTAAGAAACTTTTAAAAATCAAGAAAATGTTTTGTTTACGGCATAATAAAAAAATTTAAAAAATAGCCTCAGTTGTTCAAACCTTTTTGAAAACATGCTTGGTTAGTGCCCTTTCTTTTGAGGTACTATTTACGCAGATGTCTCATCAACTCTTGGAATTAGGATGTACAAAGCAAATTGAGTATGAAAATTGTTATTTTCGAACAGATCAATAAAACAACATTTTTGTTAAAATAATTTATTGTTCATGTTCAAAATGTTGACCGCGGTTTCTTATACAAGCACGTGCCCGTCTTCTCACTTCTGTAGTCGTGATTTTTAATTTCATCTCCTGCTTCATGACTTGAAAAGCCGTTTGGATTCTTTCTATTAATTCTTCTCTAGTTGAAATTTCAACGTGCGTGTAGACGAGCTCCTTGGCCCGTCCCCAAACGAAAAAATCCACAGGAGTTAAATCGGGTGATCGAGGTGGCCAAGGGATGGGCCCGTCTCTGCCAATCCAGCTCTCTGGAAAACAATTATTTAAATGTTCTCTCACGTTTAGGGTCCAATGTGCTGGACAACCATCTTGTTGAAAAATCAGTGATCTTCTCATTGCCAATATTGGTATTTCGGTCTCGTCCAGAAGCTCTGGGAGATAGTTTTGGAGGAATTCCAGGAAATTTTCTCCATTTAAATTATCTGGTAGGAAGTGGGGACCAATCAACGTTCGGCCGATTACTCCTGCCCACACGTTAACTGAAAATTTCCTTTGGAACGACACTTGCTTCTTCCAGTGTGGATTGCTCTCCTTGTCGGTCCATCGATGAAGATTATGAAAATTGGTAATTCCTTCTTTCGAAAATTTTGACTCATCGGTCCACAATATGGATTTTAAAAACCATGCATCTTCAATGTCACTATTTAACAAAAAGCGACAGAACTGAATCCTTCGTGGGGGATCTTCATTTTCCAAACCTTGTACACCCGTGCCGTGGAAAGGATATTTGTTTTCTCGATGCATCGTATTCCACACCTTCCATACCGAAATGTTGAGGTTTCGAGCTACTACTCTGACGCTCGTAGTAGGATCTGCATCAAAAGCTGCAATAATGTCTTCCTCGATACTTGCGTGATGTCTTCCCGGGTTGAGTCCAGATTCCGCGTGATGGATTCCAACATCAGAAAGCCGACGAAATGTGTTGTAAAACACTCTGACATTAGGTAATCTGCGATTCGGATATCTCTCTTGGTACATCCGTCGTGCCAAAGATCCATTACCGACAGCTCTGCCATACATGAAGACGATATCCGCATATTCTTCATTCGAAAAAGTAGCCATAGTCGATTGATCACACAAATAAAAGTCCAAAATCAGTGAAGGAGCTCACAGCTAGGGCTAGGCTCAATACCTTAAACACCTCCAAAATCAACACGTGAAGGAGCGCACAACTTCATGCGGTGAATTGTGTAAACACGAATTTGCAATTAAAATGTCTAGTCACAAGGGCAGTCGTTACTTGACTAACTGATTTTGCTATCGTCGCGCGGCGGCTTTTGTTATGCGAGTTCCCAGAAGTTGTGCGTGCACCATAATTCTAAGAATGAATCAGTTATCAGTTCTAACATAAAACAATAGTGCATTAGCAAAAATGTTGCATTATTTTGGTCTGTTTAAAAATTAAATATTCGACCTCAATTTGCTTTGTACATCCTAATTCCAAGAGTTGATGAGACATCTGCGTAAATAGTACCTCAAAAGAAAGGGCAATAACCAAGCATGTTTTTAAAAAGATTTGAACAACTCAGGATATTTTTTTAAATTTTTTATTATGCCGTAAACAAAACATTTTCTTGATTTTTAAAAGTTTCTTAAACTTGAATATTACGTAGAATGTTTCTCTGATGACACAGATGCTTGGGAATAATTTTGTTTGAGTAATCACACATTACATAAATAAAAAATAAATAAAAAATAATAACATAACAGCTTTAACTGGACACTATTAACCATTTATTGAAAAAAAATGGGTATTATTGTTAAAAACCTTAGAGTTTCAAAAAAAAATACAAGGAACAGACTTCGTCTGTTCTAAATGGTCTAAGATATCACCCCCTTCAGGCTTTGCACCCATCTACCAAACACCCTGTATATATATATTTTTATGTGTGTTCACGGATAAATTCGTCGTTTATGAAACGATTTTGATGGTGGTACCATGATAAGGAAACCAGGATCTGATGATGGCATCCCAGAGAAATCGAGGGGAACCTTCAATTTTTATAGGCACACCTATAATGATTTGGGTATTTTTTATAGTAACTCGTGCATTTGCTCCCGAAAAGCACCATTTGGTGAAGTGGAACAAATGAGGAAGACCACAGATGGCCATCGGAACTACTCAATAATACGTATCGTATCGTATCGTACGTATCGTATCGGGGTATCGGGTTGCGATTCGATTATTGCTAAGCAATTTATGCTCATACAATACATATTATTATGTTGAAGTGGAGCTGATGGTGACTTCACCATCAGTTCCAGTTCTCCTGGTTCCTTACTGGGAGAACTCCTCAACAATTAACGTCCTTGTATCGGGAAAAGCAATATTTTGTAAAAGGTGATGAGCAGTCGACATTCGGCTATTGTAACTTAGATAAATTACAGACTGCCCCACTAAAAAGTGAAAAATAAAAAACTTTTTTTTACAAAACAAAAAAAACAACCGACTTCCAAAAAAATACTACAAAGTGAAAAATAACTTTAATTTCGGAAATCAGTGGCAAAAAGCTAAAATACAGATCCAAAGACTGACTTCCGAAATAAAAGTTAAGTTTTTTGGAAGTCGGTTGTTTTTTTTTTTTGTAAAAAAAAGTTTTTTTAAAAAAGTGTAAAATGTATTTAAAAATAGAGTCGAGAGAGAGTAGAGGGTAGAGTGATGGTGAAGGCCTCCTTTCTCATGCACGAGGCTGATGGTTCAAATCCGGGTACTTAAGTAGCGATTTCAATTTTCAATTCATAATTTTGTACTTTCTAAGTTATCTTGGACATCACTGACATCGGCGTAGGAAAAATATTGTGAAGGAACCTTTTTTTTTTTTTTTTTTTGTTGCCGGGGTGGAAAATCCTCATGGATGTCCCCCGCCCTGGGGTGAGCGGAGGGGTCTGTCAGACTCTTACTGACTAAAAACCACCCCGGTGTTCCCTTCCCACACCTGGACCGGGGATCATGGGAACTTGGGCGCCTTCCACGATCCCCGGCTAGTGCCGGCCCGCATTTGCGGGCCTCCTCAGGCCTGCGAGGGGAGTGAGGTGCAGGACTCCCCCCGCAACGTCCAATAGGGGCGCGCGCGGAACACTACGCGCCGCCGCCTCGGGTCCAGCTGGTTGGGGGCCGGCTGACGTCCCCGAGTCCACCGTCCCTCCGGACCTGTTTACGGGGGCTGGAAGAGGGCGTTGTCCGCCCTCCGCCGACGCCCGGGCCGCCTTCTGCGGGTCGGGAGAGTCGTCTCGATCTCCCTCTCCCTTTCCGCAGCCTCCTTCCGCGAAATGACGGTTTCACAGAAGGAGATCACCGCATCCCACGACTCGGCGCTCCCGACCATCGAACGAGCGACGGCCGGCAGCGACAGGTCGGCTCCGACCTCTGCCACGAGAGCACGGCGCGGCCCCTCCCATGCGGCACACTCTGCCACTGTATGCCACGCCGTGTCCTCCCGACAGTGGACGCAGTGATGGCACCGAGCGTCCGGCTCCCTGTTTATGCGACACAGGTACTTCCCGAAGCAACCATGCCCCGAGAGCACCTGGGTCGCTCGAAACGGCAGGGAGCCGTGCCTCCTTCCGACCCATTCGCCGAGCACTGGTCGGATCGCCTCGACGGTGGCGAGGCTGGCAGTAGGGCGCAGAAGCCTGTCGCGCCATTCCGTCAACAGGACCTCGCGGAGCTGTGACCGGCGATGCTCGACCTCGCGCTGCATCGGTTCACTGCCCCGCGCCCGCGCCTCCTCACGCCATCGGTACAGTGACGCGAGGGCTCTCGCCTCTAGGTCCCAGGGCGGGGATCCGGCCAGTGCGCTTGTGAAGGAACCTAGACCAACCCGTCAAGAGGAAGTCAAGTGTGAAGATGTAAATTTTCATACAAAAGGCGATTACGGTTTTCCCCCGTAAACATAGTCTAATTTTGATAATTTTTGGAAATATCGCAGATATAATGAAAAACTAGGTAGGTACGTAAGTTTTTATTATAAAGAAATATTGCGTACGATATATGTTATTAGCATTAAATATCTATATTTTTGACTCAAAAACATTCTCGAGCGTTTTTATTATTATTCCGTACCAAAATGGTAAAAATAAAAAGCAACCCTGATGGTGCGTCTCAGTCTGTCTGTCCGTCTGTCTCAGCTGGATATCTCAAGAACTACTAATGCTATCAACTTGAAATTTGGAACAGTTTTAGATAACATTGCCCAACAATTTTTCAATAAGAAAGAAATAAAAATATGTGTATTTTTTTTTTGCAACATGGACTGAAAGGGGGTCTTCAAAATTCGAAGTGGGGCTACTAGGCCATTTGGGGTATCATATGAAACTCGGACGTGCGGGATGTGGGGGACCGACGGGTGGGTGAAACGCTGCGGTTGGAACGTTAGATGAAGCGGTTATTGATTGAAATAAATTAAAAAAATATTTTTTTTTATTTTTTTTTTATTATATTAAGTAATTTATTTAAATTTGATATAAACATAACCTAAAAATAACAAAATTATATCCTAACATAACTAAAACTATTAAAAAACTAAAATATGGCATCGATGAGGTTTTCCGCAGCCGCAACAGCAGTGCCAGCACAGCACGCCGAGCCAGGAAGATGGGATGGCGCAAGAGTATCGACGCACGTTGCGTCTCACACTAAAAGCCTTCCCACCTTCGATGGAAATAAAGACATGCCGTCCGGTCTCTTGCCAACGTCGTGTGCCAAGCCATTGGGTTCTAATACAGCTGGAACGCCGACGGTGACAAGGGCTCGTCGGATGATGTCATTGATGTTCGCGTGCCGCGCAAAGCGACCCGCACTTCGGCTGCAGGACAGGCCTTGGTGTCCGAGGCTGTTGACAACTTCACCACAGTGACAGCGATGAGGAGAACAAGAAGGAGCTCCTAGTCGCAGTGAAGCAGCGAGGCGGAAAGTAGTGTCGTCGAACAAAGTGCCTATGTTAGACGACGGTAGTGCATGAAGCCACAGACTCGACTCCCACTTACCCACAGCCAGCAGGCGTGCACGCTCCGCAGTAGTAGCAGACGTATCAAGTAAATTGTTCTGTACTGCAGAGCGGCTCATCCCACCGTCTCTGGGAAGATGGATTGTCGGGTGGATCTGAATTCGGGCAAGCGAATCTCCAGGCATCCACAGCCTCGGTGAAACAAGGCACATCAAAATTAACCAGTGTGGAGGCTAGGATTTTCCTGATTTATTTCTCTGTAATTTCAAAATAGCTTTTATACTTTATTGATTGGTTTTAAAACATGGCACTCACGATACAGCAGAAGTTCTTATGAGGGCAACATTCTTTTCAACTTTAGAAATACAAAATAAAGGCTATTTTGAAAGTTTCAGTTAAGAAACAAATGTGGATCGGCCATACTTAAATATTGTCTTACTTGAACACACAACAACTGATTGCAGCTTGATAGCTTTTAAATTACAAAAATGTGGCATAAAGTGGTTACATTTAGTATCCTCAAGTAAATAATCATAATACAGTTGTCTTTATTAAGAGGGCCGTCGCATTTTGTCATCTTTCTCGCTCAAACGGGACCACATTTTTAAGAATGTTAAAAGAAAATATGGTTTCTCGAAAAATTTAAGCAAATGGCGAACTAATAAAAAATGTTAATTTAATAGGTAATTATTAAAAACACATTTTTGTTGTGGCATTTCAACTCATCTCAAAAACAGATCATAATAATTTTAATGAGCAGAGTTTATTAGATAGCAAAAAAAAAAAAATGTTACAGCCCTGTTATGTGTTTTGTGTACATGAATTCATAAACAATAATGTGATGATAGTACAGTCCAGCGGGCTAGTGTCCGCAACTGCACGTCCAAGGGCGTATTTTGCTTATAAACATAACTAACAAGGCATTCATTATAGATTCTGCAATAGACAAAGCTACACCACACGCTCGTCTGCCCGTCCGCCAATCAGTTCTCCACCGTGACCACGGTGACGTGAGCTTAAAAGCTTTCCGGCATTTTTAGTGGCGCCATCTCTGGAGCGTGGCGAGAACTACCACTGTCACTGCAGAGTATGAATATTTTGAGGTGAACGTAATTGGCCACTACAGGGAAAAGTTTGGATGACTTTTTTTAACTAAGTGTAGCTGTGGATCTGGGTGATATCAGAGGGACTAGGAAAGTATGGGATGAACTTTACTATTATTTGATGATAGTGATCGTAATTTTAAACATATTCGATTAATAACAAAATATACATATCTTATGAGAGAAAACTTCCACATTCAGGCACAGTAATGAATATAATGACACAATGTGTTTGCAAAAGGCACAAAAATGGCGCTACATTGTATTATTTTGAAGAAATCTAGGTATACTGTAACAACGAGGGAACTAACCCCTAACAGAAATTCAGGTTCACAACATTTAAAAGTGACGGACAAAAATAATAAAGGCAAGTTAGGTTGACAACAATGACAACATGAAAGGCAAGTTAGGTTGATAACAATGACCACATTTTGATACAAGTGGAGAATTTTTGTTATTGCATTCGAGGCGGAATTAACACCCGAGCCATAGGCAAGCTTGTTTTTGAGCCGAGAACTGCAATAACAAATGTCCACGTGTATCAAACGACGTTTTTCAATACACTTTTGAAGAAATAAAATAAAATATTTTTGCCATGAATTATTAGGAAACTATGATTTAATTTTTTTTCCGCGCTTTGCTTTTGAAGCGGTTGAAGGAGAAGCAAAGGTATAAAGCCGATAAACAGCCTATATGAAAAATAGAAAATTAATATTTTTGAGTTTAGAACACAAACAAATGTTAATTTGTTCATAAACGTTTTTTTATTGGAATAATCATGGTTTTTGATGATATTCTATTTATAAACATTATTTAAATATTCAAAAAATATTAACGCCGTAAAGACGCAAGACGCACGCAAAGAGATCTTTGCCGAGATTAAAAAAAACATTCGCCTCCGAATAAAGACGGTGTCAATAGAGGCATTGAACCAATTTGGACTAAGTATAGGTATAAGTTATCTATGGCAATTTTTATTCCCGCACACGTGTTGGAAAATGAAAAATCGCATGCGTGTGAAATATGTATATTGCATTGTGAACCTAATCGTAGCGCGATATGAACCAGTTTTCGAGGAAGTGTATTGAAAAATATTTAATAGTTCCGAGGTTCCCACACCATATTTTAAAGACATTCTTAAAACATATCTTCATCCACAAGACCTCGCGTATCAGCTTCATAAATATTTAAGATGGAAATACCACAGAGTACCTATTTAAAAGTAAACTAGATCAAGTTCAAAGTTTACGGTACGCTCAGTATTTCTGTCGTGATGTATGGAGTCTGGGGCCAGGCGGGCAGCGGTCGCGATATTCAATTTCGGGAGCGCGCCCGTTCGTGCGAGCTGACAAAATTGGCCACTTTTAGAGATACGTAGGTGCGGTAGGTTTTAGGTTCTTATTGTTTAGTTCACTATTTTTGCTAGTTGAAACATAAATGTAAGAAAGAAAAAACCGCCCAAGTGCAAATCGGACCACGCATTGTGAAGGGTTCCGTAGTTGAAAAGAATTTATCACAAAAACAATCTTAACATTGTAATTCCAACAAACATTTTTTTATTACAAATGAACTATTTTCGGACTTTTTCCTTTACTTGTGCTGTGAGACCTGCATCTTAATTCTAGGTCAACGGGAAGTACTATACTTATTGATTTTGATTTACTTGCGAGTATCAAAATATTTCGCATAAATAGCCATATTTTTTATTGCGTTCATTTAGATGCTTGATTTTTTTAGAACTTCAAGGGACTATAGACCTACGTATTCCTGATACCTCCACGCGTTGCTGAGAAAAAAGGTCTTGACACTGACAAACAGACCGACAACGAAGTGATCCTATTTTTTTTTTCAAATCAAATCTTTATTGCTGATTTTTTTTTCTATCTTATAAGGGTTCCGCTTTTTCCTATTGAGGTACGGAACCTTATAACTTAATAAAAATTGTTTATTCTGCACAAATAAGACGCACATTACAAAATAAACTTAAAATAATCTAAGTAGCTAAAACCCTCATTTTCGACGAAGGGAGAAATTAAAAAAAGTTTAAGTAGCAATATTGTTTATTGAATGGAAGTATTATGGAGTAACCTATAACATACCTGCCCATACAAACATAAACTCACTTTTCCCATGGGGGAGGCACAATCTGCAGAACGTCACCTGCTACATACTATACGTGATTGTAACTGCATAAATATTTTATTGTGGATAAATGATTGATAACTGTTTAAATCTTGGTTAACAGTGCCAGTCGGCCCACTTCTGCAGTACTTGCAAACGCTGGCAGACGCGTTCTTTGATTTTATAATTGTATTGGTACTTTTTATACTCCAGAAAATCCCATTATTTGTTTTTAAAGATCAATACAATCTTGACACGTAAGTACAGTACAATTATTTTCCTCGGCAAACTTCGTGTTTAGCAGCTTTCCTCCAATTTTTTAAATAAATTACATTAAGTTAAAAGAGTATTCAGGTTATCGGTCCATCTAGCTAGAGGGCGTCCCACACTACGCTTACCGATACGCGGTCTCCACTCTAGGACTCGTCTGCTCCACCGGCCATCGGTCCTCGGTCTCGGGACCTTGGAGAGGCCTATGTCCAGCAGTGGACTGCGATTGGCTGAGTTGATTGATTGATTGAAAAGAGTATTAATAACTATTTACTTCCAAGTCGACTGAGAGCGTCCGGTCTGCACCAAGTGCAAAGGGCAACTGATAGCAATCCGACGACTGACGAAACACGAAGTTTGCCGAGCGAAAACAGTTGTACTGTATAACCTACAATATTTGCTAGTTCAACCTACCAATGGGTATATCCAAAGAGCAACAATATATTGCCACCAAAACAAAAACAATAAACGCGGAACCCACTCTCCTAACGGCAACTCCGCAGTATTTAAATTCTATTTCAATCCTTTTGAAGATAGAAGCCGAGTGACGTTTGTTAGTGCGTTTTTGTTGCGTTTCTGCTGCGTTTTTGTTGCGTTCAGTTAATTAAAGTTTCGCTATCCAGTCTAGGTTTCATCTAGTCTCGCTTTCAACTCTGTCGCATTGTTTGTTTCTGTTATGTGGCGAAAAGAAAAAAACGATACGGTTTTTGATCTGTTCTCTCATTCGTTTGGTCTAAAAATACCTTTGTATTTTTATCCAATTATGACTACACTAAAAATAAATGTTTCTGAATTTCATTTGCTTTGTAGAATGAGTATAATTTTTTTACCTCGTGATTTCAACATAAGTGTGGGGTTTGTTTTTATCAAAATACAAATACTGAGGAATCTAATATAACTATTATTATCCTTATTAATAAGGTAAAAAGGCAGATGTGAGTGTAAACGCCTGGAGGGGACGCCCTAGGAAGCCATACAGTGACCTTATTGGTGATGTTTTTCAGAAAGGTCAGGTGCGTAGTACTCGCAACCGGCGTGCGTGTATGACCAGATATATGAACGTAAATGAGTCAAAAGGAGTATGTAAGGATCGTAGCTGGCGGTGTTCTGTTGTTTCTGCCTACCCCCATGGGAAGAAAGCGTGAGTTTATGTATGTATGTATGTAATAAGGTATATTATCCCAAATAAATTGGGTTAAGAGCAGGTAAATGATGATGAGGTCTAATTCGCGAAATTATTAGAGAGAGGATAGAGATTATTTATTTGTCCGAAACATGAGTATGCCCACACGCTTTGTGTGTGCATACTCATGATTGCAAGATGTTAATATTGCAGAAAGGATCACAGTCATGTTTTACCATAACGGCGTACAAATATTCAGTATAATAACATTCGATTAATTGTAACTATTAAGTATTATAGTTACATATAAAAAAAATACAATTAATAAAGAGTAGTGTCTAAAAGAATTGATGAAGATTCAAAAAATAGTGAAGTGATTTTATCTTACTGGATTATAAATCTTTTAATGATTTTTTACTATCCATGAATATTTACATAATTTAAAATCTAACAATATTAAAAACATTAAATATGTACAAGTATATAAAAAAAGGAGGGAAAATAATCATAGGGCATCAAAAAATTCGTCCGCATCGCTGTCGACAGGAAAAGTGCCCAAAAGGCTGGCAGCATTGCCACGTTGTATGGCAATGCTAATTCTTTGGCCAAAAAATAGGCCAGCCCTTTGGTCACGTGTAGAGTCGACCAACCGCTTGGCGATGTCCCGAAAAACTAAATGGGCACTCGGACCCCATGGCCCTAGTGTTTCAACCCCAAACGGCTCAAACATATAAGTTCCAATAAGAATAGAGTATTTGCGCCGTTTGAGGTTTTCCGCACCCGCAGCAGCCGCCCCAGCACAGTCCACCGTGCTAGGAAGATGGGATGGCGCAAGGGTGTCAACACACGTTGCATCCCACACCAAAGGCCTACCTACCTTTCAAGGCATTATGGTCATTCCGTCTGGTCTCTTCCCATCGTCGCGTGCCAAGCCAATGGGTTCTAAAACAGCTGGCACCCCGGCGGTGACAAGAGCACGACGGATGATGTCATTAATGCTGGCGTGCCGTGCTATCCTACCTGCGCTTTTACTGCAGGATAGGCCATGATGTCTGAGGCAGTCGACAACTACGCCGCATCGACAGCGATGCGGAGCCACGCAAGGAGCGCCCAGAAGTAGATAGGTAGCGAGCCGGAAGGTGGTGTCACCCAGCATAGTTCCTATGTTGGGTGACGGTAGTGCCTGAAGCCAGAGGCCCGACTCCCACTCACCTACAGCTAGCAGGCGGGCACGCTCAGCAGTATTGGTGGACGTATTAATAAGACTATTCCGTACCAACCTGCAGAGCGGCTCATCCCACTGCCTCTGGGAAGATGGGTTCACGGGCCGAATTGTATCCAGGCAAGCCACATTCCAGGCGTTCTTACTGGATGGGTTCCTATCAAATAATGTACATCATTAAAAAAGTAAGGTAAGCAAAAAAATGTATCTAACATTTCCTATGCTACCGGAACTGTTTTTGCAAAAATATGTATTTCCCCTAAAAACGCATTTACTTTATATTATAAATAATATATCAAATTATTAACGTGGCAATATTCAGATTTAACATCGCGAGGGGTGCCGGGGGGCGCAGCCGGGTCAGGTCAAATGCAATTTATGAAATGACTACCCAATTTTACTTTACAATTTCCGTACGAGGCACGCTTCATATGTTGTACTGGTTGCAAATGTGTTGACATTATGATTTCTTAAATAATAATATTAGAGAGGATTTTTAAAATGGTCTGTTTCTTGTTGTTTGTTTGTCTGTTTTTAGTGACTTACCTTGATTTGGAAAACACACATAATGCATTTCAAAATTGACCCCTTTATTTTATTGATTAAAAAAGTCGCTCATCGTGGCCTTAAATCCTACCGCTCATTCGGTCCGCCATTTCCGAATGTATACTTAGGTCTCTTTCTCGTTGGTCGCTTTCTCAGTGTCAGTGTCTGTCTACCCAGTTCGTACCCCAGGTACCTACTTATGTAGAGATAAAGGTTTAATAAGGGTGTCGTCTTTGCCTATCTTTATAAGTATAACGGGTGTGATATTCGTGGCTAAGTAATAACAGCCGCACGATTCGATAGATAAACTTAAGCTACGCTTGCCGCGGTTGGACCGTGGATAGGTGACCATCTTTATATACCGAGACCCCTCCATAGCTCGAAAAGCACGTTAAGCCGTTGGTCCCGGCTGACATTCATGGATCAGTCGTTACGAGTCTTCAGAAACCCGAAAGTCTGACAACCAGTTTTACCAAGTGGTATCGAATTACCTAGTAACTGGGTTGTGGAGATCAGATAAAAAACTGGCCCTGGTAGCTGCATCCGGTTAGTCTGGAAGCCGACGTCAACAAAGTTAGGAAAAGGCTAGGCAGATGTTGATGGGTGGGATATTTTGACACACACAGCCTAAATACTCAGCCTCATCTCAACCTAAGGTTACCTCAATAAAGAAAATACTTAATATCCTATTACATTTCGCTCCAACACCTTCCTATTTGTGATGTAAACAAAACTCCAAGAATTGGCTTCAAATCGTTTGAAGTAACACTTTTAAGGTAAACAGCTTTCAAAATAAGGCTCCATGAAGGGAACGCAATTGTTTTCGGAATTCTATTTATAGGGAAATGGATGAAGAAAGGAGGAGAGGAGGCCTGTGTCCCAGCAGTGGGAACGTTATAGACTGATTATGTGTGATGTGTGGATGAAGAAATGTATCCGAGGAAGGAAATTGTAGAAGAAAAATGTTCAGACGTAAAGTTAGCTTGAACTAGCCTCTGTCCGCAACTTCGTCCGCGTGGAATTTTGACCTCCATCCGCACCTTTACTGCGTTTTCGCGTAGCGTTCATTCTGACCTTTTTTTTCTTTTTGCTTTTTGTACCTTTCTCAAGAATAGGGCTATCAAATGCAAAATCTCTTCATCTTTATTATAATTAGTACAGATTTGATAACGATTTTAATAAAGTTTTAGTTTTATTGGCACTATAAAAAGGTCAAAGGTTGATTATATATAACTATTTTGTAATGTAGCCATACAAAAAATAATAATAACGAATTTAAGAAGAATTTAATTAATTAAGGACTATTTGGATACAAGATACCCGACAAAAGATCTTAAGTAGACAAAGATATTAATATTTTTAAAAACTTCAAACATTTACCTAATCTCCTAAAAACACTTGTCTTAGTAACGTCAGACAAAAAATCAACTTAATTTCGTCTAGCCGAAATTATTTTAAATAGGTATTTAAATATTTTAACCAAAAATTCTTGTTTGATCGCTCATTCCGTTGAAAGATTTCTTTTGGGTATTTTGTTTAAATAATCAGATCAAAGCTCATTTTGTTAAATATAACATGAAAGGGAAGCTTTTTTAATCTTTTGATAATCTTTGCGTGTGTGCGCAGTTTTCGTCGATAAAAAAAAACGTTGATCAAGATGTTACTGTTATCTTTTCACCACAGTTTGTTGAATACAAAAGTAGATTTCTCGTAACAGAAAAAGGTTTTTTTTTTGTACAGTAATATTAATTTTGGCGGTATATCTGTGCCGGTCATCTACAAAATGATGGCAATGATGGTCGATAACGTCGATTCAGATCGAACAAGTGAGATATGACCTTATGCTCATAATAAAACTTCGAGTATTTCTCTACCCGCCTTGCTAAGGGCACTGTGAGGTCGCAGTAATGAAGTTAAAAGTTTTTATTTGTTCAAATTCTAGTCTCAGATTTTTCGTGATCTTTTATGTGGAGGCAGTTTTATTTTTGTGAATAATTACGACTTGCTTGTAATTTAAGTTTTGATGGAATATAAAAACGTGATTATGCTTACATATAATACTTAGTTAAAATTAGGAGCGGAAAATAGTACTTTAGTTTTATTTAGAAAAATAAAATAAAACCAAGTATATCATTCGAACTTTGGCTAGGGATGTCAGTATGTTTTTATTGTGAGACACACCTTTATCATTATTTTGTAATTAACTGGTTTTTCCGTTCTCCCAACACCAAACACGAAAGATCAATCAAGCAAAGCCGAACGAAGACGACAAAATCGAAACACAAAACCCGACACAACATTTTTGATTGACAAAACAATTCCCTCCTCATTAAATAAAGATCCATTAAAATCCGGGACATTAACAAATTGCTGCGCGGACAACACTTCTGTCAAACCATTTGGGACATCAGAAGCTTTGATGTCAATAAATAAAACATTTTAATGAACCGCCCGATCTGCTGTCGGTACCGCTACGCGTAATATGTTATTACGCAAGGCCCCGGGGAGAGGGAACGATTCATATGTTTTATATATTAAATTTACCAAATATTCCGGCCAATTCGCGTAATATCTGGGTTATGTGCAGTTTGATGACTGTTGATAATGTAAGATTGGGAGAAGTGGGACGTTTTTTGATTTTTTTATTTTTGAGGACCTGATAGCGTTGTCTCTCTCATACGAAGAAAGAGCCATCTTTGACCATGACGCGAGGGTGATTGCAATCTCAGACCAAAAAATCTCTCGGTTTTCTGAAAAGTTCCTTTACAAGGTGTCTTTAATGGTTTATGAACATTAGTTGATGCCATGTTTTGACTCCGTTACTCTTAAACCTTCACGCTATTATCTAGACCAATGTAAAAAAATCGGTCAAGAGCGAGTCGGACTCGCGCACCGAGGGTTCCATACCATGTGTAATTTTTGTTGATGATTTCTGAAAAAGTGTGCTATTTAGAGACATCATTTTATTTTTCCTGTAATCTTTATATAAACTTCTATCACATAGAATCATTTCAGATTTTGTCTATGCAAACTTCGGAGATAAGGGCGGGGAACGGTATTTTTTTTTATATTTTTCATCAAAAATTCGAAAACTATGCGGCGTAATAAAAATAAAATAATATTTGAGAATGTGTAAACAGCGTTCTTTCATATTATATCCCACATGCCCTAATAGCCCCACTTTGATTTTTTAAGACCCCCTTTCAATCCCCGTTGCAAAAAAAAAATACATATTTTTATTTCTTTCTTATTTGCAAAATAGTTGAGCAAACGACATCTAAAACTGTTCTAAATTTCAAGTTAATAGCATTAGTAGTTCTTGAGATATCCAGCTGTGACAGACGGACAGACTAAGTCACACCATAAGGGTTGCTTTTTATCAGTTTGCTACGGAACCCTAAAAACGTAAGAATGCAACTAAAAATTTCTAATGAAATAAGCACTACCTTTGTGCTATCTTTACGTATTTTCTGGTTTTGTGTGTATAAATAAATAAATAAGAATAAGTATTCCAAAAAAATACTTTTTGAACCAGTCTTTCCAGCCCAGAACATTTTCTCAGCCAGCGTTGAAGAGTGAATCTGTAGTACCCGAGTACTTTTGGTGTTGGCTGTCGGATTTCCCTACAGGCTACAGCCATTCAGTATGCACACGATTGTGAATTTTTAACTTGATACAATTCTGCATATGTGGCGTTAAGCTGTTACTGTCCTGGATTTTAATATTTCATGGGATTGTAGAGCTTTTGTAAGCTTGCAATAGGAATTTTTAATTTTGATGTTTAATGTTGCACTTTGTCAATGGATATCGTGTAACTCAGTGATTAGGTTGTGGAGGTCAGATATGCTGTCGCTTCATGTAAAATACTGGTATTCAGCTGCATCTGGGTAGACTGGAAGCCAACCCTAACATAGTTGGGAAAGGCTAGGCGATGATTTTTACATTTTTAAACCTACCTCCTTTTTTGATAGTGTAAGCACCATACAGGGTTATTTTTAATTGGCTAGCTAAACTCCGCAGACGCCATGGGTACCGATATGAGACGATAATATCTAAACATGATAAAAACGATTTTCGATTTTTTTGTGGGGTCATCCACCGCAGCTATTGTACTTAAAATAACCGTTTAAAAAAACAGTTTTTTTTTTTTGTATAAACGTGATAGGTATTGCTATCTAACACGACAAGTAGCAATACAAACACTTGTCGTTGACCTCCAGAAAAAAAAAAACTTTTTATTTTTTGCTAGCTTTTGCCAGCAGCTTCGCCCTTGTGGATGTCGGAAATTATTCCACGGGAACCGTACATTTTTCAAGGATAAAATGTAACCTGTGCGCTATTATATGTATGTGCGAAATCTCATCCAGATCCGTTCAGCTGTTCTGACGTGATTGAGTAACAAACATCCATCCATCCAATCATCAAAACTTTCGCAATTATTATAATAGTAGAAAGTAGGATTTTATCGTGTGATACCGATACCCATCGTATCTAGCCAGTAGCCAATAGTTTATCTAGCCAATTTAAAATGACCCTATCCTAAGCACAACATTATTAAAAGATACTTTTTCGTAGCTAAGTACATTATTCTGTTGCAATATTTTTAATGTGCAAAAATGGTAGTCTGCACATGCTTAAAATCTGATTTCATTATGCTGAGTAACGTTACATTCATACGCGAAGGCGACGCTTTTTTTTTAAATTCTTTATTATAAATGTAGACTAAAACTTTTAAAGTAATTTTAATTTCGTTATTTCGTGAGCGTGTGCGTCGGTTTCCTATGAAAATGTTTATTTCGTTCTTCGTTAGCTTTTCCTGTAAGCAGTGATTTTTCACACCAAAAAGATTCCCAGAAGTTCCCAGCAATAAGTTTTGCTCAATGTTACTTAGTTTGATGAATGAATGAGTATGAATGTGGATGGCTATTAGAGTAAGGGAATACCAAAGAAACGATGGATGGACTGTGTGAAAGATGATATGGTTAGAAAGGGGGTGACTACCGAGATGACGACTAGTGGAGAGGTATGGAAAAAAGGGATGTGTTGCACCGAAATACTACCGGCTTCCAAAAAAAACTGGCCAAGTGCGTGTCGGACCACGCACAATGAAGGATTCCGTAGTTGGGATGAATTTATCCCAAGAACAAACTTAACATTGTAGTTGAAAAACATGTTCTCCCATACATTCCAACTGTAAATGTAAGTTTGTACTCATAAAATTGAGAGATTTACAATATTATTTTAGGACCACAGACTTCTTATAGATTGTCCTGTAATCTACAAGTAAAGATCTATTTTCTGTATTTTTTTTCAAAATTTTAGGCTTAGTAGTTTCGGAGATAAATGGGAGGAATGGTCAATTTTTGTCGATTTTCTTAAATAACTTTAAAAAAAAATATTTCAAAATTATAAAATAAATATATTTGAAACCCTCATAGTAAGCCCTTTCATTTGATATGTCACACGATATAGTTTGCAAAACTTTTGTTTAAATTTTCTTATTTGCCCCCCAAAAGTGACCCCCATATTCAAAATTTTTTTTTTTACTTTACCCATCCATGTTTGGGTCATAGAAATTCATATGTGTACCAAATTTCAACTTAATCAGTATATTAGATTCGGAGAAAATTGGCTGTGACAGACGGACAGACAGACACACGAGTGGTCCTATAAGGGTTCCGTTTTTTCCTTTTGAGGTACGGAACCCTAAAAACAACATTACAAAGTGAAAAATAACTTTAATTTCGGAAGTCAGTGTCTGATCAAATATATTTTACGTTTTTTGCCACCGACTTCCGAAATTAGTTATTTTTCACATTGTAGTGTTGTTTTTGGAAGCCGATTGTATTTTTTTGTAAAAAAGTTTCTATTTTTCACTTTTTTTTTTTTTGTCAGGCTTTATTTAAATGAAATATAAACAAAATTATATATAATAACAAAATTATTATATCCTAACTAAAACTATTCACAAATTAAAACATGGCGTCGAAAAATTCATCCACATCGCTGTCGACAGGTACTGTACCCAAGAGACTGGCGGCATTGCCACGTTGTATGGCAATGCTTAGCCTCTGGCCAAGGTAAAAGCCAGCCCTTGGGTCAACCAGCCATTTCGAGATATCCTTAAAGAGGCCATGAGCACTCGGAGCCCACGGCCCGAGGGTTTCAACCCTTTGGGGTTGAAACCCTTGGGCCGTGGGCTCCGGCTCGAAAATATAGTTACCAATAAGGTTATTATATTTACGCCGCTTGAGATTTTCCGCAGCCGCAGCAGCGGAGCCAGCAAGGCATGCCGAGCCAGAAAGATGGGATGGCGCAAGAGTATCGGCACACGTTGCATCCCACACTAAAGGCCTACCCACCTTCCATGGAAATATAGACATGCCGTCCGGTCTCCTGCCATCGTCGCGTGCCAATCCATTTGGTTCTAATACAGCTGGAACGCCGACGGTAACAAGAGCTCGTCGGATGATGGCATTAATGTTCGCGTGCCGCGCTAAGCGACCCGCACTTCGGCTGCAAGACAGACCGTGGTGTCTGAGGCTGTTGACAACTTCGCCACAGTGACAGCGATGAGAAGAACAACATGGAGCTCCAAGTCGCAGGGAAGAAGCGAGGCGGAAAGTAGTGTCGTCGAACAAAGTGCCTATGTTCGACGACGGTAGTGCATGAAGCCACAGACCCGACTCCCACTTCCCCACAGCCAGCAGGCGCGCACGCTCCGCAGTAGTAGCCGATATGTTAAGTAAATTGTTCTGTACTACTCTGCAGAGCGGTTCATCCCACCGTCTCTGGGAGGTTGGATTATCGGGTAAATCTGAGTTCGGGCAAGCGAGTGTCTAGGCATCCATAGCCGCGGTGAAGCACGGCACATCAAAATTAATCAGTGTGGAGGCTAAGATTTTCCTGACAGTACCATGGACCGAGGATATGAAAGCCGGTAAACTAATACTAGAAATTTTGCGGAAACTTTTTAGTTGTGGTACCTACTCCACACAAATTCTAATACCACTATCTGCAAAAGAAACTAGAACATCATCCACTTAAATTGAAGCTAACTCAAAAACTATACCCAAGCAAAGTTAATAAATTTTATTTGGGACCAACTTTGAGGTATACCCTCTCAAATAAAATAAAAGATGCTCAAATCGGACGACGCTGTAAAAAGTTATGAGTGGCCTTACATAAAAAAAAAATATTTATATCCTCACTTACAACTATTTTTACAGGTATAACCCAATGCAATAGTGAAGCAAGCTTAAAAACGTATTATCTAAAACTTATTACATATAATGTTATCCTTGTGAATTCACTCAGTGTACACGCAAAAACGTCTATCTCCTCTGCTACAAGGTTAAGGGTGCGAAGCGCCCGCGTCAGGGGCGCCTCATTTAACAGATTAGTGCGGCCACAAGGTATAGCCAGCAGCTGAGGCCGCCGTCGCCGCCACACATATCTGTCGGGCACACTCAAACACACCAACCCTAATATGTCGGCGTTATGTATCTTGCCTCTAATTACTTTAATTTTTTTTTTTTTGGACATATCACACAACGCCATCTAGCCCCAAGCTAAGCAACCTAATGCTTGTGTTATGGTAACGAGATGGCTGTTATGGTAAATAAATAAGAGACAAGTGCGAACTCACGCCTAACTCTCAGCTCATTGTATCCAACCATGCCTAATATAAACAAGGTTGGATAAATAAGCGAGTAAAAAGGATATACTCCATAGAGCCTCAAATATAAAAATCTAACAAATTTATTTTGTATTCGCTCCAACATGAGACTATATTTCGTCTCATGCGGGGCCCAGATGACTGCGTTGCATTCTAATTGGCTTCTCACCAAAGTGTTATATTAGGTTGGGGAAAAAGTCTTTTCGCATTATAGTATGTATGAACTTAAAATAAAATCTCTTTGGCTATACTATTTGTATCTGGCTGGTTTTGGTATCATTGAAAGTTTAAATTTTAAAGAACATAATTCCAAATTCAAATTAGGAAAATGTGTGATTTTCATTTGTTTTTCGTACTGTCAAGATGAGTGAATCTATTGAAGAAATTCGATACATTTTAAAATTTTACTACAAAAAAGGTAAAAATGCAATGCATGCCGCGAAAAAAATTTGCGATGTTTATGGACCCAGTGCAGTGTCTGTGAGAGTAGCACAAATTTGGTTTAAGCGTTTTCAATCCGGAAATTTTGATGTCAAAGATGCACGTCGCTCTGGTCGCCCTATTACGGATAAAATGGATGCCATTTTTGAAAAAGTGGAGCAAGATCGGCATATCAGTAATTACGACGTAGCTGAAGAACTGGGAATTGACCACAAAACAGTTTTGGCGCATTTGAAAAAAACTGGGTACACAAAAAAGCTCGATATTTGGGTACCTCACGAGCTCACTGAAAGAAACCTAATGAACCGTGTACTCATTTGTGATTCTTTATAACGACGTAATGAAACCGAACCATTTTTGAAGAAGCTGATAACTGGTGATGAAAAGTGGATCACGTACGACAAGAACGTGCGAAAAAGGTCGTGGTCAAAGGCCGGTCAGGCTTCTCAGACTGTGGTGAAACCCGGGTTAACTCGCAACAAGGTGATGCTGTGTGTGTGGTGGGATTGGAAGAGCATTATTCATTATGAGCTGTTACCACCAGGCAGGACCATCGATTCTGAACTCTACTGCGAACAACTGATGAGATTAAAGCAAGAAGTTGAGAGAAAGCGGCCGGAATTAATCAACAGAAGGGTTGTGGTTTTTCATCATGATAACACTAGACCTCACACATCTTTAGCCATTTAGCAAAAAATAAGAGAGTTTGGCTGGGAGGTGTTAATGCATCCGCCGTATAGTCCTGACCTTGCACCTTCAGATTTCCACCTGTTTCGGTCTCTTCAGAATTCTTTAGGCAGTGTCAGGTTAACATCACGAGAGGACTGCCAAAACCACTTGTCGTGGTATTTTGATCAGAAGTCCCAAAATTTCTATAGCAATGGGATCATGTCCCTACCTACAAGATGGCAAAAAGTTATCGAACAAAATGGTACCTACATACTTTAGATAAATGTAAATAATGTATATTAAAAAATGTTTTGAATTTTCTTAAAAAATGCGAAGAAACTTTTTCCCCAACCTATTATAATGCGATAATCGCCGTAATATTTGTGAAACCACGAACAGTACGCATAATAAACCCCAAATTTTTGTAGGCCTTTTTACAGCACTTGACTATGTGATCACGAAACGCTAGCCCCGCGTTAAGACTAACTCCTAAGTCCCTAACCTGTGTAACCCTGATCATCGGCATCCCATCAATGCTGTAATCATGCACAATAGGACTACGTGCACGCGAGAAAGTGATGGTGACACATTTTTGGGCGTTGAATTGCAGAAGGTTTTCCTTGCTCCAAGTAACTACGCTATCTATAAATAAAAAATATACGTGTTGAATTAAGAACGTCCTCCTTTTTTACCGTCGGTTAATAAGGGCAGGAGAATGATGATGATTTTACTTATTTTGATGTTCAGAATCCATAGTTAAAGAGTAAGTGCTGAGTCTTTTTACACCCTGAATGCCTGAAGCTTAATAGCTTCAGTACGTTACGTTACGTTATGTACTATGTATGTACTACGTTACTTATGTACCTAGATATAATTATCTAGGTACATAAGCACATAGAAACTACAACACCCTATAAAAACCAAAACACTGTAACAATTGACTTAACTACCTCTGACGTTGCCCTCTGCCCACTTTACCCCCTGCCCTCACTGCCCAGTGCCCAAACGTAACGTCGTTATGGAAGGTTCCCCCTATTTGAATCGGCAGGGGAAGACCCATGGCTGTCTCAGCAATTGAATTATACAAGTTTTTTGCTTTTTAGTGTTCGACCTGTTACTGGCAGTTTTGGAAAGTTTTTAGGGTATCCTTTTTTTGAGATCCGGGCTAGATCGTTAGGCCATGTTTTTCAATTCCCTCTGAACAAATTTTGATAATTTTTGGCATAGGTAACTAGAAACTAGATTTTTTTTAAATGTTACGTGGGTTGTCTAAAGTGGACCGTGCTTAAATAATAACGCTTTTAGGGTGTTGTTGGAGCTGCCGAGATGTTGTACTGCGTCTGGCATGTTTATGGAGGCTCAGATTGATGGCTTTCATGCCATCACGAAAAAGAGAGCGGCCTCCATATTGCACCGTATCCGAGCAAGCTCCAACTGCATTCTGAAAGAAATAGCGGACCAGTTAGATGGTCCTTTTCATAGGCACTGGATCGCACTCCATGTGTCTAAAATCTGTTGAATCTGTTGTGTGATCTTATTTTTTTTTCGTCGTATACTAACATAGATCTCAAATCCTCACTAGCACAAATGGATGTTTTTTGTCCGAAGTAAAGTTAAACAACGTGTCGTTTTGCATCCTCGTCAAATTTCATGATATGATACAGAACATCAAACTGAACAACTTTCTCCATGGGACCAACATCGTAATCGCGAAAAAATTTTCAACTGTCCCATAGAAAACTTCAATAACTACTTGACGCAAATGTATGGGACGGCTGATTATTTTTTCGCGATTACGATGTTGGTGCCAAGGAAAAAGTTGCTCGGTTTGATTGTCTATACCACACCCTTAAATTTGACGAGGATGCAAAACTACACGTTGTATAATAATAACAGCTGCACGAGTCGTTCGGAGGTAGGCTGCTCTCGCCGAGGTCAGTCCATGGATGGGTGACCATCCATTACATACCGACACTCCTCCGTGCCTCAGAAAGCACGTTAAGCCCCAGCTGTCATTCGTAGATCTTCGACATCGTTACGGGTAGTTAGAAGCCCGAAAGTCTGACAACCAGTCTTACCAAGGGGTATCGTGTTACCCAGTAACTGGGTTGTGGAGGTCAAGTAGGCAGTCGCTCCATGTAAAGTACTGGTATTCAGCTGCATCTGGTTAGACTGGAAGCCGACCCCAACATAGTTAGAGTCGATGATGGAACAGTTAAAAATGTATCACTAGCTTAAGACCAAAGGGCATACACAAGTGGCAAGACCACTTGTGTATGCCCTTTGGCCACAGATAGTAGTTTCTATGGTGAACATTGGCAATAGCACACTTCTCTACTTGTTTTCTTGTGTAATTATTACAAACAAACGAAGTGTTAAGTCAACTTCTAATCACAAACAAACGAAGTGTTAAGTCAACTTCTAATCACCGTTTATTCTTATCCCTTTTGACGACGACGGTAAACTAGTCACAAATTAAATCTTCAACTTTCACTTTTGTACCTATTCGCAAATAATTAATGACTTGAACTAACTGTTTGACCGTCACAAAATTGTTACATTTCCTTTTAACTCTTACCAACACCCAAATCACACAAATATGTCACTCAAGGACCAACTCCCAAACATTGGCGACCAACTCATTAAAAATAACAAAAGAATATCGGGTCCACTCAATACTAAAGTTTCAGAAGCATCACTCTCACATCTGACAAACTATTATTACTTCCCAAAAAGTCACACTATTCCACTTGCTAAACAACACTACTTTTCAAACCTTCAAAAAACTATAACACCTTGATCCGAAAGTATAAGGTTCAATTTGCTTGTGTATTAAGGTTTTTGAGACGTATTTTTCCGCGTCTGAAACTTAGAAAGACAAATTCTGTACATAACTGACGATTGACAGCTATAAAGTTTTGATGAACGGTATAGGTAGATATTACGGGTTTACTTTGATAACAACTGACGACTTAATTTTATTCGGTGTGTGAACGCATCCAAAAGGATTTTTTTGCTGGCACCAAAAAGTGCTAGTGTATACAACTATTGGTATAAAAGTTCAAAGAAATTCAATTAGATTATTGTCACAATAAAACGAGAGACAATTACAAATCAAATGTTAGTGTCAATCTCATTTGCCTAGCCTTTCCTCAACCATGTTGGGATCGGCTTCCAGTCTAACCGGATGCAGCTGAATACCAGTATTTTACAAAGAGCGGCTGCCTATCTGACCTCCAGAACCCAGTTCTGGGTAATACGATACCCCTTGGTAAGACTTTCAGACTTCTGACGACCCGTAACGACTGTCAAAAATCCGCGAATGACAGCCGGGACCAACGGCTTACCTCAACGTGCTTTCAGAGGCAGGAAGGGGTCTTGGTATGTAAAGATGGTCACCCATCCACGGACCAACCGCGGCAAGCGTAGCTTAACCTGAGCGATCGACCTGTGCGGCTGTTATTACTTAGCCTGCACAAGCCCCGGTAACAAAATTGTTAGGATAAATATTAAAAAAAAAATTTTTAGCAATAGGTACCTACTTTTAATGAATCCCTCTCACAGTACTTCTGACAAGCCAATCATATTTTCGTCCATACATCCGCAAACAGATCTTTTTTTGGATTATAATCCAAAAGATCATGACTATGTCCTCTAGAGGGCGTCATATTCAATTTAATGCGACATCACATCACATAGCCTGTAACCAGCGGACGATCAAGACGCTTCCAACGATACCGCATTTCCCAAATTATCATAAGAAGTTTATGGTTTAATTTATTTCTTAAAAAGAATACAATTCACTTAATATGAGAAATACAAGGTAATCTTAAAACTAAATATACGAATTACTTATGAAGAAGTTAGGTACTCGTAAATAAATAAGTTAGACACAACTTTTACAGTGTTGTGGGTAAAAGAAAAAAAGTGAGTGTACTATTACATATCGATTCTTGAAGGCAAGTCAAAGTTTAGAAGATATGAGGGAACAGATGAACATACATACATACACACATACTGGTCAAAATCATAACCCTCCTTTTTGCTTCGCTGTAGTCGTGTAAAAATAAATACTAACATAATTTTTGTTGTAATAGATACTATTTATTACTATAGTGCAGTGTTGTATCAATCTATTTTCCCAAAAAGGCTAGGCCTACAAAACGCGACTTCACGTGACTTTTAAATTGGTGGTCACAATTGCTGTATTATCATTAGGGTGTTCTAATCAGCTCTTTCTCTAAAAATAATCCCTTTGAGCCCAATAGTCTGCCTAGATTACAATCATAAAGTTTTCCAAGGTCACGTCAAGGACACATCCAGCCGCACACGTCCTTGAGCTTCGTAATAATAGACGGAATAGTTGGCCAAGTATTCGGAGGCCGGCCATTTTGTTTGCGGTCGTTTTGACCCGCGCTACGGTTAATAGCGTGGCGGGGTCCTTCAATTATAATATTGAATTTAATTGTTCGAATAATGTTGGTTAGAGGGTGGTTCGTAATTATACGATTATTTTTTAACTTGACAGCCATCAATGTTGTCACGGGTGCGTGGTGGTCGGAAGTCTGCAAGTCTGACAACCAGCCTTACCAAGGGGTATTGTGTTACCCAGAATTGGTTTAAGGAGGTCAGCCGCTCCATGTAAAATACTGGTATTCAGCTGCATCTGGTTAGACTGGAAACTGACCGCAACATAGTTGGGAAAAGTCTAGACAGATGATGATGATGAGCCATCAATGTCTTAAAAATTGAAATAGAGAAATGCATCAAAAATTACAACGATTAGAATAATAATCAATTTATCTGCTAAGAGTTGTGATGAGTGTAATCGTCTAAGCCTTTGTATTAATGATTGATAACTTTACGAGTATTTGCTAGAATATAGAATGTACATTATATGTTACACTATATTCAATCTTTCGGTTGTTGAAATGTTAAGTCAAAAATAAAATATTATGTTTATGTACATTTTAAAAGTAGAATTAAATTAAATTTTATACTTGATTAACAATAGCTTAATAAACAATAGCTTAATAAATCGTTAAAATCAATTTGGTAATTTAGTTTTATGTAGAGTAAGTAAGTATAAGTATTTTTATTTATTTGTATAAACATGGTGTAGGTACATACATTGCATGTAAGATTTATTAAATACAGAAATGTTCGATCATGTTCAGCCGCGTATCGTGGCGTACAAATTGGTAATCGACTCTACGAGTAGGTACATACAAGACCCAGTCAATTCCTAAAAATTGATAATTGCAATTAAGTACTTAAATATTTTAAACAGATTTATAATAACTGTATAATAGTTCAAAATATTAACTTTATTGTCCTACTGTACGGTAAAAGATTATAGAGAAGTATTTCTGACGTCTGACGTCTGACTTTATTTCGATGTTTCTTCTCAGAGTAGTCGGTTAGGAAACATCGACCTCATCAGGTTTAAAATGTTATTATTTCTTTTGTCGTACACGTCCGTCGTTCCGAAATTAAAGTTATTTTTCACTTTGTAGTGTTTTTTTTGGAAGTCGGTTGACACACACACACACACACACACTGCACACACACACACACACACGCACACACACACTGCACACACACACACACACACACACTGCACTGCACTGTGCTGCACTGCACTGTACACTGTGCTTTCTTTCCACTTCGCTCGATTGAAAGCTTCTAATTTTGAGTCCTTTTCTAAAGTAGACCAACTCATTCTAGTAACAATAGTACCGTCGTTAATTATAGCTGACATTTTGAAGACCATGTTTAGTAGTTGACTTTGAAACTTGAATGTGAATATCTACAAAATATGAAAACTTTCCTAGCCTGGTCCGAAGTGAGAATTCAAATCTATAATTACTTCAGAACATTGTTGAGAATCTTTAACCTAGTTTCAAATGTCGGCTGAAGTGGGTCATTTTAATGCTAATAAGTGGGCTGTGTTGTTTAAGTAGGCATAAATTATGGACTTCAGACCCGGTTCCTATGTCCAGAAATGTTAAAGTTATAAAGTTAACCGTCCACTGCTACGTTGGGCTTACGAGAGTTTAGCCACGTTAGCTGCGCGGTTCATTTGTTTGTCAACCCCGCATCCGTGCGTAGCGTGGCCGGTAACAGTGGACGATCCCGCCTACATGTTCATACAACGCGAAGCTACACGTGCTTATGTCGATGTCGCTTCGCCGTGGGCTGCTGTGGAGCAGCGCCTTTTCCGTTGAAGGCTACGACCAATATTTTTTAATTTGTCTGATAATTTTACTGATATATTTGCTTTACCAAGTAATAGTAATTATGTCAACTTAGAGATCCAAATCGAGCTTTTGACTACTAAACTAATTAAATACATAATTTAAGCGACTTCTTAATTACCAATCAATCAACTCAGCCTATCGCAGTGCAGTGCTGGACATAGGCCCTCCGCATCCAGTCTGTCCCAGCCACCTTCTTAAGGTCGCCGGTGCATAGCTGGGGGGCGTCCCACACTACGCCTGCCGATACGCGGGCTCCAGTCCAAAACTCATCTACTCCACCGGCCATCGGTCCTTCGACAAACATGGCCAGCCCACTGCCACATCAGTTTGCGGTAACTCCGGTTCTTTTCCGACATATCTTGAACTGTTTTGATCCACTCTAATGATTATTTGCTCACCACATTGTCACATATTAACTCAATTACAAAAAACAATGACAATAATTACAACCCCTTACCTGAACCAGGAAGAACCAAATTTAACTTGACCCCGAAACCTTAAAATCAAAATGGACGCTCCGTGCGGGTCCATCCATACGTTCCGGTCAAAGGTTGCTCGTATAGCTGTCCGATTGACCGGTTGTCCGGCTGTCGTGTAACTCCGGCCGGACACTTGTTATTTAAGGCATGAGACTGCAGCTCTCTGTTCATATTTATAGTGATGACTAGTTATGGTTTCGAGCGGAGTTTTAGTTGTGCAGGGAGGTATTCTAGGCCCAGAGTTGGTGGTAGTACCTATTCATATTTTTGATTTGTGTTTGTAATTTGTCCGAATGTTGTGTTCGAGTTTTATACAACATAACGCCTTTTTCCACGAAGGGTTGGGCAGAGGTGTACCTACAGTACGCCCACATGTAGCCAGTTATGTTTAAGTTCCATGTAATTGGAGGCGAGCCAATTGCCTTCAACTGGGTACAAATCCAGACTCCGGGCTGCTACTGGGAAATTCCTAATGGAAAGACCCAAAAAGAAAGAGAGCTGAGAAACACGAAACACACACGAAGGAAAGTTATCCTACTATCCTATCCTACTAATATTATAAATGTGAAAGTTTGTATGTTTGGATGTTTGTTACTCAATCACGCAAAAACGGCAGAACGGATTTTGATTAAATTTGATATACGGATAGTTTATAACCTGGCTTAAGACATAGAATACTTTCCATCCCGGTAGAAGGTTCCCTTGGGATAATTTCCGACATACACGCGGGCGAAGCCGCTGGCAAAAGCTAGTTAAAAATAAAAAAGCAAAGCATTGTTCACGTTACCAAGCAGTAGAGTTATAATACAGGCTGTAAGGGTAAACACCGTTGTCACTAAAACCATAGGTAGTTGGCCTAAATATAAAAATATTTATCCGAATTTAAAAAACAATTAACGTCATTTTCATTCAAAAATTTCAAAAAGTTTCTGTCCGACACCGTCCTTAAATTCATGGATAACTGCGCCCGAGTCACGTGATCACTGCAAAGGTCGCCGCCCTTGCCGGCCGCCACCCGTCCTATTTTTTTTCCTATTTTCCGATAAAAACAATACGTACACGCAACCTGCGATGTAACTTTCCCTTCATACTTCCCTGGCTTAGGACAGGCAAAAATACCTACCTTATGTGTTGCGTGACCAGTCCAAATGTAAGTTAGATTCAACAACAAAGAAAATGAAAAATAAACAAACACTAGGTAGGTATTTTTGGCGTATTTAAAAAGTTAATCACAGTTATGTACAGTTTAATTAAAAATTACTTGTTAAATTTACACTTGATTGAATAGGTATCTACACTTATTATTTACACTTACATTAATCGTAAAAGTTGTTCGAAATGCGATCCATTTACGGCCACGCATGCCTCCGCACGTTTTCTTAAATTGTTTCTCACTCTAGGAAGCACAAGAGTGTCATTTTTAAGGTCTCTGAACGCACTACGAATTCGCCTTTTGAGTTCCGATCTAGTGTGGAACTCAGTAGCATACACCCGGCGCTTCGCTTGCCCCCAAAGATAAAAGTCCAGAGGTGAAAGGTCTGGCGAGCGCGCGGGCCACGCGACTGGTCCTCCACGGCCAATCCATCGCCCAGGAAACTCCTCATCCAGCATAGCCCTGACTTGCAGCTGAAAATGCTTAACACACACGCGCGACAAATGAGCGGGAGGCGCGGCGCGGCGACGCGGGCGCCGGGCGGCGCGAGCGTTGCGCTCGCGCTGTGAGTCTAAGAGTTACGTGCACTCGATAGCGAGACAGCTGACAGACTGAGGTGAGGTGAGCGAGGAGGGAGGGGTCGCGCGCCGCCGGCGGCGTCGCGCACGTGGCTTGTTGGGTATTCCCCGCGCTACAATCTGTGGCCTTGCGCATAGGGTGATAAACTTTCGGGGAAACATGGAGATTTTTCTTTAAAAAAAAATGTTGTTATTTTTCATTGAATTTACGTTCTATAAGTGAAACCAAACCACTGGTTTCAAGGACAACGGTGTTTACACTAACACCCTGTATAATAAGTTACCTACTGATTTAAAAGCTTTGGTCTATAACACAAACTTATTTAAGGCAAAGCTGAAAGCCTTCCTATTAGAAATATGTTTATATTCTGTATCCGATTTGATGACGAATGATTCCAGATAATTTGTGTATGAATTATTTGATACGGTTATGACATTTATTTTATTTGACATTTGATTTAGTTGGTATCTGAGTTTATTGACATGTAATTTGCAGATTGACATTTAATTTGCATTTAATTGACACTTATTTTGCATTTAATTGACATTTAAATAATTTTGACTGGCATTTAATTTAATTTAATTCTCTTATATTTTACGCAACATGGAATAGATAATTATGTGGTTATTACTTATTATTATGTGGTTGTATAATTATGGAAATAATGTGTATGGTTGGTATTTAATTGGCATATAATTTATATCTTTTTAGTATTTAATTTTCATTTATTTATTTAAATTTAGTGTAAATGTAATTATTTTATTATTGTTATTTGTACCTATTATTTTGTAAAATTCGAACACAATGTAAATTGTTTCATCGATAAATAAATAATAACATTTTGCCTGACCTGGGAATTGAATCCACGACCTCAAGCTCAGCAGCAGCGCTTGTGAGCACTAGACAAAGTACTAATTTTATCAATTCCGGAATCGGGAGATTCTTACGATCGACACAAAACTGCATTCCATTACAGCCAACAGCTCAACTGTAGGTAAATATGCATCCAATTATCCGATCTCTGGGGATATCATTATCATACGCATGAATTGGATATAAACTACTATGTAGGTATAATGTTATGAATTCTACAACGGCTCAGCAACCTCAAAATACAAACAAGAACTGAATAAAAGTCATGAACTTCAAAACAATACAGGCAACCACTATCTAAAGTTCCAACCCAAAGCAGATATAATATCAATGTTGCCATTATAAACTGTAAATAACGCGGGAATTTCAGGGGTATTGTGTGCCAGTGTTGCCAGAAACAATGGAGGGTTAATGTAAACCCTTTGTGGAGAAGGGCGGCCATTGTGGCGGGCTGGTAAGTGTGCTGATTTTTACAATCACTCTAGTAGGTATTTTTGTTGTTATGGGGGATTGGAAAACTGGGGAAGTGAAAATGATGTGGAAAATAATGAACCAGTTTTTATTTAAAATAAAGATGGTCATTATGTCTGTTGTTTTCTCAAAGGGTAGGTAGAGTTGTGTAGGCAAACACATTACGTTATACGCCAACAACTTAGATATTATTATGTACCATGTACGTAACACAGTGCGGCGGGGTAGTTGCGTAACGCACTTAAATTGGCAATACCTTTAATTTTCCCAATTCAACAGTATTCATTACATCATTTGGGTACGTTGTCGAGCAAACAAATTTTTGAAACATATATAAATGCAGCAATGGATTTGCAATGTCCTTCAAAATTCTTCAAATTTTGATTGAAAGTGATGATACGCAATTGGGAATATAATGTTTAGTAGTAATCAAGTTATTTGTGGTAGAAAAAAATCCGGTCAAGTGCGTGTTGGACCACGCACAATGAAGGGTGAGTTGATGTACTTGGGATCAAATTATCACAAGAACAAACTTAACTTAGTAGTTGAAAAAATATTCTCTCATACATCGATATACGTCACGGTCAATTCTCCGATTGCAAATATGTAAGTTTGTAATCGCAAAAAATATTGTTTATGTGATAAGACTACAAATTAATGATTTTCGGACTTTTTCCTTTAGGTACTTGTGCTGTGAGACCTTGCTTCTTGCCAAATTTCATGATTCTAAATACCCTATAGGTTTTGATTTACTTGCGAGTATCAAAATATGTCACTTTAGTGGCCGTATTTTTTTTATTGCGTTGACTTAGAATCTTGATTTGTCAGAGCTCCAAGGGACCGTAGACCCTACATATTTGATATTAATTTCAACTGGATACCTCCACGCAATCTTGAGAAAAAGTCCGGTCTTGACAGACAGACAGACGTACAACGAAGTGATCCTATAAGGGAAGGGTTCCGTTTTTTTTTCTGAGGTAAGACACCATTAAAATTTGAGGAATTACTTAAATCCATCATATTGTTTTGAATTAATTCATTGGTGTGGACTGCGGTGAAAGTTGGCCCATGAGACCTAGAACTTTGTTAAACGATTTTCATGGAATTCGCAGCAAGCGTGTACAAGCGACGGCCACTTCACATACTCAGTACAAAATGCAATTGTTTGAAATTGTGTTAAAAATAAAATAAATATTTTTTACATTTTCTGTATTAAAATGGAGTTTATTAAACAACTCCTAGTTGTGTTCGTTCATTATAATATTTGAAACATCTCGTTTTAAATCTATTTTGAGATTTCCAGAAACCAATTCCACAATTATTATATTAGTTAGAACTCCAAACAAGTTATTTCCAGTTCAAACCGGTTAAATCCAGAATTATTGATCAGATAATTTCTCATCACGGCAGACCAATATTTGTGGGCAGAGCGAGTCGAGTCCCGTTCGCCGTAATTTCTCAGTAAATAGCCAAATAAATTTATTTAATGGTAACCCAATGATCCTCTTGAATTACTGCCAGGTAGTTCGGAAACGGTCCTGTATTCTTAGTACTGAGACCTTTGGGGAACACGATCGTGCGTTATTATTGCAGAGGTTTGACTCTATGTGAAGGAGTACACCTACTCAGTAGCTGATGGTACCCTTTATATATGTGTCCTAAATCATTAAATATAAGGAGAAAGTTCTGAAGTCTTTAATTGGCTATGCGATGAATGCATGCTGGTGGTTTTAATATTGGGAAGTTCTCGTGTTCATCATAGATATTGTCATCATTGAGCCAAAAGACGTCCACTGCTGGACATGGACTTCCCCGAAGCACCGCCATATTACCGGACATATGCTTCTCGCTTCTACAAATTCAATACAAGGGTTATAACTTTGCATTTATAATATGAAACGTTTTATGTACCTACCTATGATTTCCTGGTACCTGGCGATGCATCGGCGTTTCAAATAAGTATGCATAATTCATAATCAGCCTACAATGTTCCCACTGCTGGGACACAGGCCTCCTCTCTGTGAGAGGGAGTGGGCCGTAATCCACCACGCTGGCCTTTTTTGGCGTAGTGGTGGATACTAAGAGGCAGCCATAGAAATTTAAATTTTCTTTAGTTTTTTGCCATTTGTAGCAGCTCGTTTTCTAGTTTTATGGTATGTTGGTAACTATTCCCAGGCAAACTTTTCACAAAGAGCTTAACTAAAGTAAAATGATCAATCTTCAAATCTTGTCCCTTCCCCCAAAAACAAATAAAAAACGCACCCCATGCACCATTATCACTATTAACAACTTAACACAAATAAATCAATATAAGACATCCGCCTAATACGTAGCGTGAAACTAGCTTCGATAGGGACACCTCTGCCCACCCCCTACTGACTTACCATCAATCTTGCACCGTCGGATTAAAAGCTTGCCCACCCTCCGAGGCTGGGGGATAAGAAATATATGCCAGGGTCTGGGCAGATCGGAAGGTTCAGTTCGTACAAATTTCAAACAACTAAAATCTATTGGTCATTGTCATGTAATATATTTGTTGGAACAAGGGGATTGGACTATGGAGTGTTTTTTTTTTTTTTTTTTATATAACCTATGTTTTGAGTTTGTCTTCTGTTGGATTCAAATCTGTCCCAGTTTTGACCATTTCGGATATTGACCTGTCCTAATAATTACTGGCTTCTTCCCTACTCTACGATTTTTCCCGTGTATATTTTATTCTCAAAGCTATGGAGCAAGCCACACTACCAATTGGCTTTGGATATTCCACCGAAAAGGGGAAGATGTGTGATCCATATTTGGTCATTTGTGAATTATTCATCATCATCAGTCTATAGGAGTACACTGCTGGACATAACTCTCTCCAATCGGTTGCCAAATAACTCGATTCTCGACTACATACATACATAAACTCATACCTTCTTCCCATGGGGGTAGACAGAAACGCAACCTGCTACGATCTTCACATACTCCTTTTGCCTCGTTTACGTTCATACATCTGATCATCTGGTGGCACCTGGCCTTTCTGAGGAACATCACCAATAAGATCACTATGGTCAATAAGGTGTATTTTCGCTACACTCATCTTGAATTTAGTTAACCTTCCGATCCGATTTATATCCTATGTATTTTCCTTATCAAATGGTTCTTCTGCACTATCTCTGCGAATATTTTGGTTTCAGTATCGAGTGTAGTATTGCTAGGATCCCCGGATTATGAGGGATACGGGCAATTGTGGACACATTCAGTTCCAACTGTTATTTCCAACAAGTTCGGGCATTGAGCCTTAAGATTTTATGGGTCAGTTAGTTCTGTTATTAATGTGTTATGTTGTGGTTGTGAAGTTTATGTGCTTTGAAATTTGGTGGGGTATTTAATTTATTGTCTTGGTGTTAGGGTGGTTGTGAGTTTAGAAGATTTGCGTGACTTCTGAACATATTTCTGTGTTTATACTCTAAAGGGTCTCCGAAACTATCAATTGTAGTTGTCAATTTTTACGTGATTGATGTATATTGATGCGCAAATTGATCGTCTACTAAGTGCAATTGAAGCGATTGACAATATTACTACAATAGAAATTGATGGCATTGATCAATTGCGATTGATTGTTCCAGGGACCCCATAGTCAGTTTTGAGCACCCACAATTGAATGAGAAGTGCGCATTTGTGACATTAAAACGATGCCTTTGTATTCTATCTCTTGAATGTTGTGAGCCTCATGTGTGCCAGCTTTAATAAGTGCCTGCGTAGTCTTACAACAAGTTTTAAGTACAAAATAAGTGCCAAAACTAAAACACATTTCACCATAGCGCAAAACTCCACCATTTATAACACAAAATAAGAAAAAAATACACAGTTTTTTTATGTGCGAAATAACTCACGAAAATATAAGATAAAGGAAGGGTCCACATTAATGGAAGAAGATTGCATTTAACTATCGTGTGGGGATAAATAGGAAAGGGAGGCATTGCCCTCAACCCTCAGCCCTCTGTCCTCCGGCTTCCGCAACACAAATCACACGTAACTCAATGGGCAAGCCCTCTAAGGAATCGCGCACAGCATGCGACTCTGTGACATGCGACTTGTTGTGATTTAAAAGAATAGTGTCGGAGATTATTGTCATCGTGTTGGGTTGAATGTTCAATCGCTTGTGACACCCTCTTTCCAACTCAAATAAAGCAGCTAGCTTTTATTTGCTGGTTTTATTTTTATTGCTAAGTGCATTACAGTATGTGCTTAGATTTTGACTGCTTGATAGGCGATTTTGTTCAGTTTGACTTCTTCTTTCTTTGAATGTTTCGTTTTTTAGGATACAACAAGCACATAAGAATTTTCCTTGGACTTATCCACGATAAAAGTAAATCTTAGTGAAAGTCAAAGAAGTAATCATTTAATAAAAGAAATCAACAACAAAGAAGTCGTGTCCCTGACCCGACCGTATTCAAGTGTGTGCTCACCTAAACAGATTTGCCGTAATTCGTAGTATTTTGTTAAATTAGTCCGTTTGTTGTTCCTCTCTGAAGCGCGCTAATGAAGTTTTCTTATCGACACAATGAAGCGATTCATTATCGTCAACTGCCTTTACAAATAATACTACCTTTTTGTTACCTTAAGGTTGAAGAGGGTTGGCAGCAGCGTTATCACTATATTTTTCCTCGTGCCCACAGGGCGATTTGTTTGAAGTTGGTGCATTTCTTGTACTTCCATTCATCGTTTTGCAGCAGCGTCCTATATGTTAAGAAGAACATACCGCAATCACCAATCTGTCTCTTATGTGTGGTGATTATTACAATATTATTTCTTGATTGATCATCTGTATAATTTACTTCATCACCGATTGTAGTCCCCTGCTGATTGAAGACGTCCTAAGATTACTAACTAACTTATGGTTAAGTTACCAGTTTTCTCACAACGGCCTGTCATCAGCCTGTGTTATCTTTCACAAGAACGAATAATTCTTTAAAATTAAAAATTACTTCCTCTTCTTCTTCAGCCAGTAACAATTCTTCACCAAACATAAATCTTCTTACAATCTCATTGTTTCCCATCTCGCATTCTTTCTGTTCATCTTGTTCAAATGTTTTCTCACCGAAAACGAATTTCCTCGTGACTCCGTAAGTATTATATTGTCAAATTAGATCGTTTTGTTGATTTGCTGAATACGCTAACGAAGTTTCTTATCGTGTTACGTAATGGTTGCCATGGCGGGCGCCAGATAATGAGTTTGAGACAAGAAGGTTTTAGTCTGATTGTAATTAGATGCTCTAATAGTTAGCCGATTTGTTATTACTTAAGTATTTATGATGGAATACATAATTGCTGGATTGTTAGCCGTACCTTTCGCTTACTTTGGGTAGATGTAAGTTTTTAACTCAAGCTCTAAGTTACGCGAGAATAATTTCACCAATAAGATTTGCTTCAAAAAGAATTAGGTTGAGAAATTTTTATGTGCGCATGCATCCATGGGGGTTTAATTTTATCGAGCGAAAAGCTAGAAGAGTTTTATTTAAGCCTTTTAGGCCATCCAATCCACCCTTTCCGCTTACCCATTCAGTATTACCGGAAAAATACCACACATTTGACTGGTACTGCCATCGTAAGTCTTGCAAACACTTGCAATAAAACTTCAATTTGTTCAACCGCTCACAACCCTCCAGAAATGAGGGAAAAATAAGAATTTCCATCCCCACACGAATGGAGGAAAAAAACATTTATCACCGCAATGGTATGGATTCTTGAAACAGTCATATCAGCAACTTCTACTAAACACATCGACAAAATCTCTACACTTCATACATTACCGTTTGTCTATAAAGTTAACAGAACTTCTTGGATGAAATGCGGCGATGTATGCTGAATTGTACTAAGTTGTCGCTTTGTAATGCAGACGTTGGTATGTTGTGGTGCCGGGTAAGGGGAAGTCAGGGAGTGTCGCGAAATCGCCGCGTTTTGTACACGATAATACCTCTTAGACGAGGTTCCCCTTGAGATGGGGTGACGTCACAGATTAGAAACAGAAGGATTAGCATTTTCTTGTTTTACGAACTGACGACCTACTGAATGAAACTTAGTAACCGCCGTGCCGTCTGTATGTTTAGTCACCTAGTTAGGTTAACCCGCTATGTCACCCAAGGGAACCTTTGAGATAAAGTCCAAGAGTTTCTTGTTGTTTAATTGTTTTTGTTTATAAAAATTATGCATTGAGTTGTCTTGAGATGAAATTTTGTCCTCATTGGTTGCCACCACGTCTTTATCACGTTACGTTTTATCATTTCATTTCAATTCAGCTATAGAGAAAATAAGCCGAGTCTATAGTCTATTATACTATAATTATAACACATTGTGTGAAACAGCATTTCCAAGCTTTGCATTCACGATAGCGCCCTCAAATATTTTATTTTTTCGTTGTTTACTTGATGGCATGGCTAATATGCATGTTATTTAGTTTATTTATTTAGTTTTTATGTACCTATTTAGTGAAATAGACGATGATTTATAACGAAAACGAGCGCGCAAAATTTTATGAACAATTTGGGCGTATAGATATTATGAAAAAACCGATGGATGTATTTATTCAATATAAAGTTATTTGAAATCTAGACTAAAATATTATCTATCCCGATACGAAAACAATTTTGCCATTTTCATACTCAGGGAGCTATTTATTTACGCCCAAAGATGTGTTAAAATTAGTGTTGAAATATAAGCTCATAACTTCCAAACCAAATCTTTTTTCCGATTCTGCTTCCATACAAGCCTAGATAATGACAAGAAAAATTTAAATAATTTTTAGTTTTGAAAGTACACCGTCAAACAAACGAGTAATCACCATACTACGTTTGTTTGGAAGAATGAGCGACTAGCGTATCCTTAAGTGATTCTTTCGTGAATAAACGAACCTTCTGATTCCCTCGCATTATGACAAAAAGCTGTAACGACGTAATCATATTATGCTAGGAGTTATTTTAGTAAGGATAATTGAATGAAGCTAATACTCACGTTTGTACAGAGTGGGGAGTGCTCTCCATTGGTTGAGCATAACCAGCGCTGAATGCGAACACAGGATGTAAATCTATTGAAAGCATTCACTCATCTTCAGTATTCAATTCATTCATTTGAAGGTGGTTGTCTTCTATTTGTTTAAAAAAAAAACACAGTAACAAGTTATTAATTAGGTTTTCTTTTTTATTGCAAAAGATTATGATAAATAGATTTTATTACATACAATGAAGAAAAAGACAGCACTACATCTTTTTCTCAAAAATTTAAAAGAGTAATGTATGCTTTTGCTTAGTTTGTTGAGAGACAAAAGGTAGATGTGTATTTATAAGGCAGATGTGAGTATTAATGCCGGGAGGGGACGCTTTAGGAGGACATATTGGTGATGGTCCTCAGAAAGGTCAGGTGCGCAGTACTCGCTTGCGGCGTGCGTGTATGACCAGATGTATGAACGTAAACGATGCAAAAGGAGTATGTAAGGATCGTAGCAGGTGGTGTTCTGTAGTTTCTGCCTACCCCATGGGAAGAAGGCGTAAGCTTAGGTATGTGTGTAAACTGTAATGCGTCATTTTGTCTTCAGATTTAAGACATAATTTATTTTTATCGATAGCCTATCTATTTGAAAATCATGGTGTTTTTGAGAGTTTGGCTATAGAACTATCAGAAAGACTGTTCATCGTTATATTAGGCCATATTAAGCAGTCCTGTCGGCTCCCAGGTTGCCTAGTACCTACCTATCCCGTCGACATAAGTACCCACCTACATTTTAACTGCATGTAACTTTAACTTAAGTACCCCTGCACTTTAAAATACAAATACCCTTAAGCAAGATTACAAAAGCTAAGCAAATACACTTTATTTAAAATCCTGGTACCCTAACAAATAAAATTCAGGGACACTGTAACTACCCCTTAACATGGAACTACCCTTCGAAATTCACCCTTAACAGATTACATGTTATCAAATCAAATTGTGCCAGTCTGCTTCACCCGGGAATCGCACCCCACGCTAGAGGCATTGTTGGATCTCCCTAATGACGTATTGAAGTTTTATAATCTGGTCTTAATGAAGTCGTTGGTGCGTCTGTGTTGGCTTATGTTAGGAAATGCCTGACCGATTTTGATGAGGCTTTATGGAGATACTTTTGAGAGGTTTAAAAGCAGACACGTACGTCTTCTTTAAAACGAATTTCTGACGATGAATGTTGAACTTTTTAAAAATAAAATAAAATATAGGCGAATATGTTACGCAGTTATCGCGAATTTATTTTAAACTAGTTTTTGGCTTCGGCTTCGCCCGCGTTAGGATCGGAAATTTTCCCACGAGAACGTACTATCGGGATAAAAAGTATCCTATGTTCTGAACCAGGTCGTGGTCTACCTATGTGTCAAACATCCAAATCTGTTCAGACGTTAAGGCGTCATTTCACGCCGTAACCCACGGCTAGAATTTCAGTTTCATACTGTATTATAAATTCGTGTTTTTTAGGGTTCCGTACCTTTAAAGGAGAAAACGGAACCCTTATAGGATCACTCGTGTGTCTGTCTGTCCGTCTGTCACAGCCAATTTGCTCCGAATCTAATTGACCGAATAAGTTGAAATTTGGTATACATATGAACTTTTGTGACCCAAACACGGACGGGTAAAGTAAATAAATGAATTTTGAATATGGGGTCACTTTTGGGGGGCTAATAAGCAAAAAAAAAAGTTTTGTAAACTGTACCGTGTGACATATCAAATGAAAAACTTACTGTGAGGGTCTCAAATCAATTGTTTTATAATGTTAAAATAAAATATTTTAAAGTTATTTAAGAAAATAGACGAAAATTTACCATTCGGGGCCCTTATCTCCGAAACTACTGAGGCCACAATTTTGAAAAACTACAAAAAGTAGTTCTTTACCATAGAACTATTATTACTAGCGTATAGAACCGACACCGCAAACCAGATTTTTGCGCCATGCTTTGATGCCGACCGGCAGCAACTCATCTAGTCACTCGCACTATACGTTTTAAGCGGTCTAGCGCTGCATGTTTTACAGTTTGGTGAGACGATACCTAATGTTTAAGCGCTGCAGCGCACAGCCCCCCCCGGCTGTCATCCTGTTGTGACACTGTTTTTGTTTCGGATGTCCTCTCTATACGTAGTACTTTATCTCAATGTTCTTTACCTGTAGATTATAGGAAAACCTTTAAGAAGTCTCTGGTCTTAAAATAACCTCTCAATATTGTGCGTACTAACTTACATTACATTACAGTTGCAATGTATGGGAGAACATGTTTTCCAACTACAATGTTAAGTTTGTTCTTGGGATAATAAATGAATCCCAACTACGGAACCCTTCATTGTGCGTGGTCCGACACGCACTTGGCCGGTTTTTTAATTAGTTGTGTATAATTATGTTGTTGTGTGTGTATTATTGTGTTATTGTGTGTTGTGTGTTATGTGGTGTTTACTTAAAGAAAACATTCTAACATGTTCGAGAATGCAGAAATCCAAGTGTTACTTACTCCTAAGTATATTTTGTCTCGCACCATCCACGCGCTCTGGCGACTTTTCCCCCACTGAAATAAAGATAAAGACGTGCATACACTTTTTGCTAACTCCACCTAGTTTACTTAAGCCATCGTAGTCCAACCGTGTTATCATGAAATATGTTCACGACGACGGTACGAAATAGGGGGGAGACAGAATTGCCGTAAAGAAAAGGGGATGGTTCTATTGATCCGTTTAGTGAGGTGAATTGAGATCATAATGTTATTTTTTATTTATTATGTGGTGATATCATTTGTTGCGTCGTTTTGGTAAGTTTATGTGTTGTTACACTACAGAGTGAAACCCGGACTTATAGTTAAATTATTGATAAATGACAAATGATTTTATTTATGTTTTCTCTTGCATGTTTAGTCGGGTTAAATAAATAAAGTTAGAGTTTGTAAACTCGGTTATGTAGTTAACATTTTAACTCTTATTACGCGTTGCGCTACTAAAAAGTAACACCGGGTTAGTTAATCAATAGGGTTAAATATTTTTTTGAGTTGAAATGAAAACATTGTTATTCAATAGACGAAACATATAATAGAATTGCAATGTCTTTGCCCTGATATGTAATCCGATCAAAAATAAATGAACGGAAATTGTATACCCATCTCTTTTACTCTATATTACAATATGTAATCTTTCTTGAATTTGAATTTTATATCATGACATTTCATTTTAACTTTATTGTACTATTGATTGTATAATGATTGTATACCCATCTCTTTTACTCTATATTACGATATGTAATCTATCTTGAATTTGAATTTTATATCATGACATTTCATTTTAACTTTATTGTACTATTGATTGTATAATGATTGTATACCCATCTCTTTTACTCTATATTACGATATGTAATCTTTCTTGAATTTGAATTTTATATCATGACATTTCATTTTAACTTTATTGTACTATTGATTGTATAATGATTGTATACCCATCTCTTTTACTCTATATTACGATATGTAATCTTTCTTGAATTTGAATTTTATATCATGACATTTCATTTTAACTTTATTGTACTATTGATTGTATAATGATTGACAAAACGACAGATGGAAAAATATGTTTAAGCCTTGTATAATTTGTATTTATTTCTAGATGAGTTCATGAATATTATTGCCTGCTGATATACTTAATTCTGAATTTTCACTTATGTCGAACAAAATAAATTACATAATAAGTTCCTGTACCTCATCTTAACGTCAATTTATTTTGACATTACTTACACTAACCCAGAGCTTAGCAACATAATTCTCCCTCATCGGTGGGTCAAATATTTAGAAGTTTGACTCTAGGTTTACCTTGACTCTTGGTGGCGCAAGATGAATTATTTGACTAGCCCTGAATTAGCTGTTAACTCTGAGTTATCTAGAAAATAACCCATGAACCTGCAAGTGGGTCTAAGTAGGTTTGTACAAACACGTCAATCATATTTTTAAAAACTAGATGAGGTCGGCGTTTCCTATGTGACTACTCTGAGAAGAAAGGCAGAAACAAACTCGGAGGTCACAGTCGTTTTATAGTCCAGACATAATCTTGCTCAGATCATGTGAAGACCATGTAGATTGGTGTCTGAAATGGTCTGTTGAGGAAAGAACCACACAGGTTGAGTGGACCTGTCCAGTCAGTGCACGCATTTGTCAGTAATCGTGCAGCTGAACTCGAAACTTAAGGAGCTCAACGATTCGACGAACAATACCAAAGAAAGCACATTTATGTAGGCCGCATAAAGTAGTCAAACTGCCAGACTATCATTAAAACTAACTGAAAGAAAAATGTGGTTAATATAACTCTGAAATCGCCAACCCGTTTGAGCAAGCGTGGTGATCAATGCTCGTGTCTTCTCTGTATGGGAAGAGGCATTTGCCCTGCAGGGGGACAGTAATAGGCTGGTATTATTATTATGGCAGCCATGCCAACCGTTACAAATGTAATTAAAGAGTTTATTTGTTAGAAATCTATCTAGTTTCTCAGATCAACTAATACTGGATTCAGATAATTTCGAGTAAGTATGGTTTACAGTGTGAGCAGTGGTGCCCCAGTGGTAATGGCCGCTACTTTCGAGTTGCGGTCGTAGGTTCGAACCCTACCAGGCGCTTTACTTTGTGTAAGTTATATCATCACCACTGCTCATAAAACGGTAAAGGAAAACATCGTGAGGAAACCGGCGTGTCCTAAAACCAACATTTTGAAAACATGTGACATCTAACAACCCGCACTGGACCCGCGTGGTGGATTACGGACACGGACCACTCCCTCTCATAGAGAGGAGGCCTGTGTCCCGGCAGTGGGGACACTAAATGCTGATTATGATTTTTCAGTCAAATTAGAAAAGTTTCAATTATGTTTCGTGAAAATGTATCAGTTTTTAACTATTAAAATGTCAAATAAGCACCATTTTCTAGTGACTGCAGTAATTGCCACTTATTTGATAAAATCACCATGAATAATGGTTATTTCAGCATAGGAATCACTCCACTAAAGTTTTCATTATACCATGGAGCATCACGCAATACCTACATCCTTTGAACAAAACATTTGTAGTTGAAATCTTAATAGGGCACTTGGAACAGGGACCATTGTTTGCGTTTGTTCTCCGACTAGTACAGTCGACGGCAAAAGTATGTACAATTAGTGAAATTCAACAAAAGTTTTCTCCTTTAATTTATCTGTTAGCGCTCTCCTGAACTCAAACACAGATTTTGATGTGTTTGTGACTGAATGGAAGATGATTCTGTCAGAGTGCTTGAATTTTTGTGAGAAGAATGCATGACTGTGTTAAACAAACTATATATTATGTAGTGTAAGTATTTAAATAGTGTAATTGGTTTCGGCCGTTCTATTTAAAATAAATAAATAAATAAATAAATAAATCTACCCATGGCCCGTCAGATGTTACTTGAAATGAGTTCAGAATTTTTGGAGTTTACTCCTTAAGAAACGATTTTAATATAAGGCCCCCGGTATGAAAATTTTATGAGGAGTGAAATACAAGCGTTAACTCAAAGTGTTCTCACGTTTTTCTGCACAATGTGAAACAAAACGAAAGCCTATACACCTTAAAGTTGCTTTTTGTGTAGCACTGATTTATTGAAACCCTGTCCGACGAAAACTAAGGATCAACAATAGAAAGTCGGAAGGGCACAAAAAACAGTAGCAAACTCCAGTCGTGCGTCAGAGCTGACACACACTTTAATTTTGTATAACTGGATTTTTTGTGGACTTAGATGCGTTCATAAGGATCAGTGGAAAGTGTATTGTCCCACGGCTGGGCAAAAATCTCCCCATAGACATTTGCCCAGCAGTTGGACAATAGAGGTTGAATAAACTAAAAAAAACATAGTCAGTCATGGGAACTGCCGACGGAAGTGAAAACTTGACAGCACAACGTTTAGCGTGATGCGTGACGCGTGATGCGAACTCATAAGATATTCGCTTACCAAAAATCACTCAACGCGCCTGAAGAAGTTTTCACTTCAAAAACTGAAAACATGATGTACGATTAGATATCAATATCCGTCACGCCTTTGAAGTTTCACCAGAGGGGCAAATCTCACGGTCAAAAATTACCTAAAATTTTCCTACACTTTTGAAAAAATTTTGACTTTTTTAATGTTTTTGTAATTTAATTAAACCTGTACATATACTTTTGCCATTGACTGTACATGAAATAATACAGGGCCCTACATGCCTAAATTACACACATTTCAAGTAGTTACTCGTAATTGAGGTAAATGTCTGTCTGTATGTGCTGAGTTAAAGCCTTGAATTTAAAGTCTAAACTAACAAGTTAAATTGTTTGGGCTGAGAAATTAGATTGTTTTATTTACTGTTATTAGTGTTGCTTGTTCGTATACTTTCCTATTTGACTATATACATACCATATACATAAACTCACGCCTTCTTCCCATGGGGTAGGCAGAAACTACAGAACGCCACCTGCTACGATTCTTACATACTCTGTTTGCTTGTTTACGTTCATACATCTGGTCATACCGCACGCTGGTTGCGAGTACTACGCACCTGACCTTTCTGAAGAACATCACCAATCAACGAATTAACTCAGCCTATCGCAGTCCCCTGCTGGACACCAGCCTCCCCCAGGCTGCGCCACAACACCCTGTCCTCCGCCTTCCGCATCCACTTTGTCCCAGCCACCTTCTTAAGGGCGTCCCACACTACGCTTGCCGATACGCGGTCTCCACTCCAGGATTCATCTCGCTCCACCGGTTGACACCGGACGCCATCAGTCCTTGGCACATGGCCAGCCCACTGCCCCTTCAGTTTGCTTACTCTGCAAGCTTTGTCGGTAACTCCGGTTTTTTCCGGAAAACTTAATTCCTGATTTTATCCTTCAAAGAAACTCCGAGCATCTCCAATAGACTCCGATCACTCTATATTACTTCCTTATAGGGCGTCCCATATTCTGTATTCCTGTTCGACTACCTCGGAGAATGTTTGCTTATTTTGCCTCAATGCAACTCTTTCAACTTGATTGAAATTAATTAATATTGTTGAGAAAGCGGCTGAATGTAGTCTATAACGTGATAGCTACTAAAACAAACTTTTCAGCAGTTTTGCTGCTACTTGTAGTTCCAGAAGCTTCTTCAACATTTCAAAATGGATACCAATTACTTTTTGTGTTAAAACACAGCAATGTTTTATAAAATCACTAGCTGCGCGTCGCGGTTTCACCCGCGTAGACCGGGATGAAAAGTAGCCGATGTGTTAATCCAGCGTATAATCTATATACATACCAAATTTCATTCAAATCGGTTAAGCCGTTTGAGCGTGAAGAAATAACAAACATACACACACACACACACTCACAAACTTTCACCTTTATAATATTAGTGTGATGTGATTAGTGTGATTTCTGAACTGAAATTATTATAAAGTTAGGTTGGTACGGTTTGTCTGAAAGAGATTGCCTTGTAGGGTAAGACCACCGAAGTGCTTTGTCAATTTGAAGGTTGTTACTTATTGTCGTGATTTCTTTGATGTAATATTTTTTTAAATATTATTTTAATACTGAATTATAATATCCACTATGGCAACACTGTTGCAGTACAATTTAATAATATTGTAACAAACTTTTAAATGTATTTTCACTATGGCAACTGAATGTATTATTTTACTTTGGCAACACTCAAAAATAACGGTTATGATATTATCGTAATGATGTAGGTGGGGCAAGTCATTTTAAAAATGGTAAAATGTAGTGCAAACTCAGTCGTCGCTTGATTGTGAAATAGTACAGTTTTGCGGAATAAAAGTGTTAGCATGAAAATAATGTTTTCTTCAAATAGTGATGTTAACTAAATAAATTGTTATAAGGTCACGACCAACAGGCTGTCCAATATTATTATCCAGTTATATCCCCATTAATAACGTGACCATCCAATCACATGCAAACCCGGGCGCCCAACCAAGGTTCTGTCACAAAATAGATAGGCACAGACAGAAGTTTAGCTCCATATATCGAGCGAAAACAGGCACACGCACACGTAAACGCGTACGTAAGGCGCGCGGCGGGCGATCTCAAACAATGACATGATGCCGGTCGCGAGTGCGCTTGCACTCGCTGTGTCTATGTTTGCGTGCGTTTCCTCTGGTTGAATGGGGCTGACCTTCTTTACAGCTATCTATTCTGTGGCACCGTTACTCATTTACTTCCCTAATAAGAAGAGATGTCATTATCCTTACAATTTCCTTTAAGGGTTAGTGCACACAGCCCTCGGTGAGGGCCGTTATAATCTGCTCAGTTTATCTTTATTGCAGGAACATGTAACGTGTGGATACACCCTTAGTTTTGGGATGTAGGGGAGTGATGTATTGAGTAGATACTGTGATTTAGAGATTAAGGGAAAGTTGGAAGTTTGTTGTGTAAGATGGTCTCCATGTTATTTTAAAAATTATGCCGTACAAAGTTAATACTGTATTATAATATAATTTTTTGGGTAAGCTTTTTGCCATCAACCGAACACTAATTCCAGCTCCAGGTTGTTACTGAGAATTCTGTTAAAGGAATACCATAATAATACTTTGCCTAACCCGAGGATAGAGCCTAGAACCACACGCTTAGAAGAGGCGACTGCGAACATTAGACCAACCAAACCGTCGTACTTTTAGACCGTTTGTCCACCGCCACGGCAATGGGACGTCAACGAGAACAAGATGACGGCGCCGAAGCAGCGATAACAAAAAAAGAAAAGAAGAAAGTAGCGTTTACTATGGCCGCGTGTGACGTGTGACCGGGACGTCACGTTCGGTTCGAATAATCTTGTTTCGCGTTGACGTTGTGCGGTGGACGAACAGTATTAGCCCCGCTTGCATTACTAAAGCCTAAACGCGTTTAGCGTAAATTTATATTTGAAACATCTCTCTGTCGCTGTCATCTTCAAACTATTGAGAGAAACACAATGATGATTTAAACAAGTATAACGTTAAACGCGTTTAATGATTTGTGATGCAAATGGGCCTTAGTATTTGAAAATGTCTAACCCAGCTTAAACCCGTTCTTTGATACCAATGCATAAGGTATGAGATCCCACTAAACGACATTTGCTTACATACTTGATCAGGTCTAATGTTCCGTCTAGACATTTTTTGTCGATTTTAAACTGTTGATCAATTATTCGGGGACTCGTTTTATCTGAACTGAGCTTAGTTTAGTAGTTACTGAATATCTCTGTAGTGAGACTTATTGTAACTTCTGTAGTAATTTGCCCCGCTTAAGTAACTGGCCACATATAAAAAAAGTGGCCAAGTGCGTGTCGTACTTCGCATATTCAGGGTTCCGTACCAAATCTGATATATCAATATATCGGTATTTGTTAGTAAAATATACGTTATAATAAGCATTATCACCTAATTTCAAGTTTACAGGTCAATGGCAAGTTAAAAAAATTCTTCAGAACAAAAAATTGTAAAAAAAAAAAGCTGACTTTGGTGACTTCTTATTCCTTTGTTTTTTTAAATATTTTTTAAAACAAAAATACAGTATTGATCTACTCAACGAGCTCTAAACAATATTATCCTACTCGATGAGGTAGTTATCTTTTTTTTTTCGCCCCCTTAAAAACATTTAAAATATTTTTCGACAATTTGTATTGCTTTGGGTCACAAGATGCATGTACTTACTATAAAAATTTGCTCTAACCGTTTAGCTGTGAAACTTGTGTGACAGACGACGGACAGACGGACACGTGATTGACAGCAAAAGGGCTCCGTTTGGACCCTTTGGGTACGGAATCCTAAAAAGAGATAGAAGCAAGGAGAAGAAGTAAGCTCATGAATGAAAAGGACGAAAAATATATTTTTTGTCCGTTTCATTCATGAGCTTGTTTACATTTGTAACGTGTGGAATTCAATATTTTTTTTTGTTTTATATTTTACTCCAATTTATCAAGTGCCTTTTTGAATATTTATCTTGTGGGTTTAAAAAAGTCTAAATATAATCATCTACCAATCCTTAATCAATTCATTAAACTCGATTTTAATACTTAATTATTAGATTACAAAATAAGTCATACACACAATAAACTACTTCCCCAATTTAACTCTGACAGTTTCTTAAATAAAGCCCTACAGTCAACCCCACAGCAGCGAAACATTTAACAAAAATTCAATTACCATAACTTATCCATTCACCCCCTTGGATTACATTTTCTTATCTATTATTTTGATACGGATGTCCGTTGAGCGTAGGTCGTTTATATCGGGACATTAGGCTTGATATAATCTGTGTAACTTCATTGTGACCGCAAATAAACACCCCCTCAAGATTGCGTAGGTACCTACTAGGTACCTACGGGGTGAAAGTCGCAAGCTGAGTGAGAAGTTAAGGGGTGAAATTGTGAGAAAGAAATGTTACTTTTTTGTGAGGAGTTCAATGAAGTTTATCTTTTTGGAAATATTAAACATTAACGAAATATTGTCCCAGGACTGTCTGATCGATTTAAGGAAATCATTTAACTCTTAAAATGTCGATTGTACACCATGTGTACAGATAACAATAGAATTTCAATTGTGTCTGCTAATTAGCGCGCGACGGGTTAATTAATCTGAGGAAATATTTTTACAGAAATCGTTTTGAGTCAGAGTTTGTTTTGGTATAAGCAGGACTACAGTTGCACTTGACTCGACAGAACCAAAAATACACTTACTATGTAACCAAAAATATACACATTTAGCTGATCGAATTCTAAATTTATTAACGCTGGCACATCTAGCAAAACTAAATCACTTGCAGCAAACTTAATCAAAGTAATTCTCAATTTAATTAATGGAATGCAAGTTCCATTAGTTGCTTACATCCAATCAATTTAATGCTAAAGGACAATTTATTTCACAATGGAGTGGCACCGGGTGCTGATCGAGTTCCCCTAGTACAAGGCTGTCAGGGAGATAAGGAGATTAGATGTAACTGTCGAGATGAATCATGGTGGTGATCAATAGAGTTTTTTTTTTTTTGTAGGAAAATAGTGGATGTGTTGAAAAATAAGTATGGGCTTCGTTAAAAATGGTAGAAAAAAATTTAAAGTAACCTGCTTTTATTTTTTAGTATGGTATCATAATAAATGATAATTGAATTTTTGCTGCTGGATGAAATCAAATGATAGTCTGGATATAATGAATCAAATCAAAATATTTTATTTCACATAAACCTACATGGGCACTTATGAAACGTCAGAAGCTAGGTGCATGGTTCCAAATTGGTCGTTTCCTATAGAGAAGAGCCGGCAAGAAACTCCATGGTTACTCTTCTTTTTTTTCAAAATAATTGGCTTTTATAATGTTTTCAAATTACAGTGTTAATAGGTATGGGAGGACAGTGTAGGCCTTTCAACAAGTACCAGGTACTTGATGACAGGTGCACAGTACCTAGGTACTTACGAAAATAAAAAATGGTCTTCAAGTCTACAGTCTATTAAGCCTACCACGTTGTCACATTCACAAAATATAAAAGAATCTAGGTCTGTATAAGACCTAGATTCTTTTATATTTTGTGAATTATTGCCACCGACTTCTGAAATGAAAGTTATTTTTCAATTTGTCGTATTTTTTTATGGAGTCGGCTGTTTTTTTTAACCGACTTCTAAAAAAGGAGGAGGTTCTCAATTCGGATGTTTGTATTTTTTTTTTTTTTTATGTTTGTTCGCGCATAACTCGGTCGCTTGCCAACCGATTTGAAAAATTATTTTTTTGTTGGAAAGGGTATACTTTCCAAATGGTCCCATTTTTGTCAAAATCCAGTTCTGATGATGGGATCCTGGAGAAATCGAAGGAACTCTTCAAATATTATAGGCACACCTATAGCGATTTGGGTATTTTTTGTAGTAGCTCGTGCATTTGCTCTCGGAAAGCACCACTTGGTGAAGTGGAACTGATGATGAAGACCACAGATGGCTACCGGAACTACACAATGATAAATATTTCACGGGTTGCGATTCGATTACTTTAATATGGTTGCTAATCAATTTCCGCTCGTCACACAATGCGTGTGATGAGTGGTTGTTGAGGAGTTCTCCTGGTTCTTACCAGCAGAACTCCAACAATTAACGTCCCAGCATCGGGAAAAGCAATATTTTGTAACATGTGATGAGCAATTGACATTAGACTATTGTAACTTATACAAATTATAAACAGACCCACTAAAAAGCGAGAAATAAAAACTTTTTAACAAAAAAAAATTGCGGAAGTCGGTGGCAAAAAACGAAAATACATTTAACCAGACACCGACTTCCGAAATCAAAGTTATTTTTCAATTTGTAGTGATTTTTGGAAGTCGGTTTTTTTTTTGTTAAAAAGTTTTTATTTCTCGCTTTTTAGTGGGTCTGTTTATATTTTTTTTGTAAAAAGTTTTTATTTTTCACTCTTTAGTGGTACCTACCCCACACAAATTAGAACACTACTCTGCAAAATAAATTAGAGCGTCACTCACATATACTATGTGGGAAATATACGTATTCAATTATTGAAGCTAACTCAAAAGCCACTCATCAGAACTTGAAGATATTTATATGCGACCATCTGAGGAGTAAACCATTTCAAATAAAACTGCAAAAAGGCGAATATACGTCGCGCTAAGTCGGAGATAACGAAGCTACGAAATCTGCCTTCTGACAACCAAGGCCACACATAACATACAAATCATGTAGAGGAATTTGGAGTGGCATATAATTACCCCATTAAAATAATTTATAGCCAGATTGCACCTCATGACAATTCCAATAAGCCCAAACACGGCTACGATTGTTTTATTACTGAGTTCCGGTGCCTACCTTCCGGCTTCTTCATCAGATCGTTTCGATGGTACCATTTTCATCAGAACCATTTATTTAAAGCTTCGTCATAGTCGCTTAACTATCTTAATCGAGATATCTTATCGCCACCCGTGAAATACTACTATTGTTGAGGAGTTCCCGTGGCTATATGTAGTTTACTTCATCAGTTCCACTTCATCAGATGATACTTCTGAATGAAAATGCTTGATTTGTTGATGAAAATAACAAAATCGCTTTACGTATGCCTATAATATTTGAGGAGTTCCCTCAATTTCTCATAGATCCCATCATCAGAACTAGATTTTGATAACAATGGGACCAATTTGGAAGTACATTCTTTCAAATAAAAAACGAATCTTTCAAATCGGTTTATAAATGACGGAGTACTAAGGTAACAACAACAAAAAAATAAACAACCGAATTGAGAACCTCCTCCTTTTTTCGAAGTCGGTTAAAAATGCAGACAAATCTAAAATCAATATTCAGTCAAAAGGACGATAGCCAGAAACCAGTAATACCTAAGGTTATAATATGGGACCACATACTATGAACGCCTTACATTGTATGTGATTTTATCTTTTTTCACCCCCACGAAACACTGCGGGTTGAAACCGCAAAAACATTATTATCCTGGAGTTTCATCCCTGTCTATAGCATGATGTATCTCACTTTGAAACACAAACAAATCCCCGTCGTCGTCACCGACAAGGGTGAAACGTAATCTGTGGAAAACGAATCAACGTGAAACTATAATGTATTACATTAGTTCAAAGGCTGGATGCAGCCGTGCCTTCGCCCGAACGTGACCTAATTTAGAAGAAACAAAGCGATCCCAAATGACAATATTAATCTTAATTCTATACAAACAAAAACAAACCCTAATAGTTTAAGAATAACGTTTGTTTCAACCGAAAATTGAGATTTGTTCCTCCATTTTGTAAAACAACCTTTAGATACTGATGATATAAACAAAAACAACCCTTAGCCCCAGGTAATAAAGAGTACTTCGAGTGTAAACGAAAAAATCGTCGGTACATTTCGGGACAGCAATACAATTTCCCGGTTTTAAATGAAATTGGCATTTATGTCGTGGAAATAAGGTGTACGTTAGACGCAAATCCAAATTGGCGCTGACGCCATGGATTCGATAAGGCCCTTGGTTTCAATCATTGGCAGAATAAAATACGGTATCTTCTATTTCGTTTGTGTTTACTAGATTTTGAGTTGAGACGTAATTTTAAATATTTTCTAACAATAAAGATAAAGGATCAAAGGCCAATAAAATAACACAATATTTTATAATAAGACGTATGTAAACACAAATGAAAGAAAAATGGCGAATTAATAAAAACCATTCTCCTTTTCCCTTGCACTCCTGAATAATTTCGCTATAAATGTAACTACGTAACCAAGACTTCAGGAACGGTAGCGATCGTATCGATGCGATAGGCAAAAAGATTCAAGTTTTTCACTTACCTGAAAGCACCACCATTTTAATAATAAAAATCTAATTCACCCACAAAATGGCCAGTAAAATCTAGCCACCTGAATACTAAAGTTTCCTTTATATAACATCTGAGGAAGAAACGCCGTGTCAGCACATAATACATCTTAGTGCGAGCGCAGTCGGTCCGGTCGTGTCGTCTCTTCGCTGACTTGCACTTCTAAATACATCTCTTAGAGGGTATGGCAGCCTGGTACTTCGATGTTGTAGGAGGAGTGTTTGGGCTGCGTACATATTGGTTCAAGCTGTACACATTTTGGAATCCTTTGCTGGGTTTTAGACTGTATATTCAGACGTGGAAATAGTTGTTTATCATGGTCTGTTCTAAGCAGTTGACATTCATAAATACACAGTTGATGTTTACTTTGTTATTCAGCTCTTATTAAAGGTTTGCTAGATCTATTTAAAACAAGGCATCCACGGCAGCATCTGCAATAACAAATATTTTTGGAACGAAGTTCTTTAACGTGGATTTTATTAAGAGTAACCTGGCAGAAATTGTGACGCAATGAAAAAGCGTTATGCTGTCATACCATATGCGTCATGCCATACTAGATGGCTCTGTATTAAAAAAAAACCGGTGAAGGAAAACATCGTGAGGAAACCCGTGCCTGAGAGATATCATAAATTAATTCTCGACGGCATGTTAAGCCAAGTCAGAGGCCCATGAACGGGCATAAATAAAACTCTGACACACACCAGGTGTCACATAATATACAGCGAAAGGAACTTCGTTCCAACCGGGTGTCCCGCGACACCTCCCGACTTTTTTATTGTCACTGGAGAAAAGTGCCCTACGGCTTTCCATGGTACCAACGTACTTTTCTTTCCCAATTTAAAGTATTTTTTTAATATTTTAATCAACAAGGACGCTGCTCAATACTTGGAGTAGTTGATATTCTAATGGTTACGGATTTTAGATGCCGAAAATAAGCCGAAGATATTGGCCATGTCACGGAAAAACAAATGGCGTTCGGTAAATCTATCGGGGTCACTCCAAGAATTGCTTCGGAAAAGCTTGTGACGTTAGCTCAAGAATTATTCAAGAGACCTCTAAACGTGAATAGCTCTGAAGAGTCTCTGATGACCTAGTACCATTGCAGTGTTATATCAGAACATAATCCGTCTTATTGCAAGCTCGCCGAGCTGACTTGCAGTTTCAGTTGAATAACTCTTTAGATGACATGCATGCTTGGTAGATTTAGTTTGAAGTTTGCTGAGTTAAATATAAGCAAGGTAGATGGAAAATAAATCTTGGAGCAGCAATATTTTCTTATTTCAGAAAAGCCAATGCTGTGAAAAATCTATAAGTGGTAAAGTGTACTCGTACCAGGACATCTATGAAAAAAACTGTTCCAGCAATGTTTAGTACAAAGCGTCATTGTTCTACAAAAAATTCACATACCTGAATTTTGAGTAGCTCTCACAAAAAAAAATACTACATTCGTGCTTTCACACATTTCTATTGAACCAATAAGGTCACTCTATCGAATGTATTTAAAATATACATTTATATGGCGTATTTCGATAGCGTATGCCGCAGAGCGCCTATTGGCGATCACGTACGAACTATTATGTCTAAATTTTATCCAATAACTGAAATATTGGTAGAACGTGACGTCTTTTTTAGGGAGCCATTATTTTTTGCTTTTACGCGAAAAGTGGACTTTTATTGTGTAGTTGCGTTTTGATCGGAGTAGGTCAAGTAGGAATGCGAATTTGTGATTTAGAATTCATTTGTAGTCAGTGAAGTGCGGTTGTAAAGCGTGAAGTCATGGATTTAATTTTCATGTCACTGTTTTTTGTGTTGCTATTTGGGTTTATTTTTAATTTTAATATTTAATTTAGTTGTTTTAGTTTTTATCTTTTTATTACGGACGCTTTTTAACGTGCACGTCTTTCTACATTGTTCTCACATGTATATTTTCAACATGAACGATGTAACCAATATTTTGTAAAAATATTATGATTTAAAAGAGTGTCCATGGAGTTTCTTGCCCGTTCTTCTCCATAGGGATCTACTCCGCTTTGGAATGGGCAACTAGCTTCATCTTTCTGACTGACCGACCCATTGACAATTCAAAAGCGCCTGTAATTGGTTTATTTGAAATAAATGCTTTGAGTTTGAGTTTGAGTTTTCTTTTCAGGTAAACCCATAGAACAGATTATAAATGTGAAAGTTTGTGAAGATGTTTGGATATTTGTTACTCAATCACGCAAAAACGTCTGAACGGATTTGAATGAAATTTGGCACACAGATAGTTCATAACCTGGATTAACACATAGGATACTTTTTATCCCGGTAGTGGGTTCTCGTGGGATAATTTCCGACATCCATGTTGGAGCAGCCGCGGGCAAAAGCTAGTCCTACTAATATTATAAATGTGAAAGTTTGTATGTTTGGATGTTTTTTACTCAATCACGCAAAAATGGCTGAACGGATTTGGATGAAATTTGATATACATATAGTTTATAACCTGGATTAAGACATAGAATACTTTTCATCCCGGTAGAAGGTTCCCGTGGGATAATTTCCGACATTCATGCGAGCGAAGCCACGGGCAACAGCTAGTATTAAATAAATTGTAACTTCTTTTACCAATTCACTGGCTTAAAACGTAATAATATTTTTATCGTCACATTCAAAAAGCCTATAAAAATAAAATATTGTTTTCAAAGATGAAATCGAACCTACGCTTATTGGCTGGAAAAGCATTAAATCACTAAACAGCTGCGGTAATCAATCACTCCGTATCACAAAACGGTAAACATTTACATTTATTAGAAAAGTTAAACAACAATCAATTTCACCCCTTAACACGCTATTTCATCCCTTAACCCACAAGAAGAGGAATTAAATTTACTTTCCGATGTATGTTGGCAAAGGCTCTATGTATTCATCCCTTGATAAACAGCGTCCATTACAAAGAAAAATATACACTCGCCTCTTTTTTAATTTAATCAAAATTATATGAAAATGGTCTACCGAAATAAGTTTACAATTAAAAAAAGTAATTTGAGCCTTATTGTCATTGTGAGAAGGTCGTGTTTTTGTTTTTTTGATTGCAAATGTGGGTTGGTTTTTAGAAGGGCGATCGCGAATCAGTCTACAGTGCGAACCTCTGAAAAATAACAAAGATTGTACTGAAAAAATTGAACAGACGCGTAGGTTACTGTGGAAAGAGCTCTCGTATTTCAATTAAATTCTAACACAGATTCTGTAAATTCAATTTCTAAAGATATGCAAAAAAAAAACCGGCCAAGTGCGTGTCGGACCTAGGGTTGCCATACGTCCGGAATTTTCCGGACATGTCCGGTAATGTAGGTCTTTGTCCGGAATGCGGAGAGAATCCTAAGCCGTCCGGAATTTCTACAATTTAATTAAAGAGTGAAATAAAAAAAATATGAATCAAATATTTTTATTTCAAATTAAGGTAACAATCAACATTATATGTAGGTATTTATTCATTCACACTTCGGAATCTTTAATAATAGTTCTGTAGAACATTAGCAAGCGCGGGCGGAGAAGGAGCGGCGCTTCCCCCACCTCGCCCCTTCCCCGCGTGCTCTGCGCGGGAGCGACATAATTCGAGAATTTGCTTCGTTCATTCACATACAATATGCTTAATGTCATTAATATTATATTTACAAGAAAGTCAGGAATTTTCTTCAAATGTCCGGAATTTACTCAGGAATTTCGATTTTTTTAATCTGGAAACCCTAGTCGGACCACGCACAATGAAGGGTCCCGTAGTTGAAAAGAATTTATCCCTAAAAAACAAACTTAGCATTGTAAAAAAAAAAATGCAATAAAATTACAAATTAACAACTTTCGGACTTTTCCTTTACCTACTTGTGCTGGGAGACCTTGCTTCTTGCCAAATTTCATGATTTTAGGTGAACGGGAAGTACCATAGGTATTGATTTACTTGCGTGTATCCCAAATATGTCGTATAAATGGCGTATTTTTTTGTTGCGTTGACTTAGAAGCTTAATTTTATTACAACAGCTACTTACGGATTTGATATTAATTTTAACTTGATACCTCTACAGCTACACGTTCCTGAGAAAAAAGGTCTTGACAGACAGACAGACGGACAACGAAGTAATCCTATAAGGGTTCCGTTTTTATTTTGAGGTACGGAACCCTGAAACGATGCTTGTGACCAGTCAGCATCAAAAATAAGTGATTCCATCTCATAATATAATAATAATAGGTCACATTCCTTCAGGAAAAATACTAAGTACAATGAGCAGTAAAATTCCAATTTTAAATCCTTAAACGACCGGTCAGTTATAATAGAAACCCGGTATAAGTTGCATCCCACAACACATCCGGGTCTTAATAAGGCTTCCATACACAACGTATATATGTAACATTTACCCAAATCTCCGGTTAACCACGACCCGAAAAAACAAAACAAAATTGAAACATTAAAAAATCTCTCTCCATTTAAAACAGCAAGGGTGTAGGCGTTATCAGACGAAGTAAATAATGAAAAACATCCCTTATAAATGAAATCGGACCGTTTCGGTACTGTTGTTCGACAGACAATCATACCCATACCACCTATAGGTATGCAAAAAAGCTGCGTATACACGAGCAGTAATTGCTGAAAATATTGGCCAGTACAAAAAAATAATAATTCAGCGATTATTTTCCGATGACAATGAATTACCGAAGGTAGTGGAGAAAACTACGTAGTTTCATTCTTGAAAATTGAATTTGTTTCGGAACCATTACCTATCTCTATATATACCTACATCCATAATCCATTTTGCATTGCTGATGGTCCCTATAATTTATGTTCTGCATTGCTAATAAATGTACTGCCTAGAATGTTTAATTAGATGCTCCATATTACTCAATATGGTCTGACAATATCTAACAACAATAATGTACAGCATCTTAGACAATTGCTTTCTGTTGCCGTTACGTCATACTTGATAGATATTGCCCAGAATTGAGCAATTCACGTTGTCCGTGTAAGCGCACCTTTATGCAGACAGAACAATTAAATTTTCAAGCCTCGAATGATGGCGTTGTATTATGTAGGTACAGTATGGACATCGTTTGTGTATTGAGGACATGTTCGGTAATTCTGTGTTCCTGATAGCAGCATCATAATTGATAGTATTGTATTTGGGAAATATACATGGAAGGAGGGCAAAATTCATTAGTATAAGAAGGATAGTGTATTAAGTAATTTATCTATAAGGTATATTATTTCCGTTAAATAGCAACAGCGGGAAACTGTTCTTTGTGGCGATTATTGGGGGAGGTCTGTATGTCAAGCAGTAATTATTTTTTGACCTGAGAGGATGATGTACTGTGGGCCAAAGTTCCGCATGATCACCTCAAAGGCGATAATCGCATGCACGGCTCACGACTCGATCGCACAATGTTCGTTTGTCACTAGCTGCGCTCTCACAGGAATATTTTCTTAAGTGAGCGTACTTAAGTTTTGTCCATAGTACCTATAGGATCCTATTTTCCGTATTCTCGTGGAAAAGTTCCAATTTACGTATGCTTAATTTTTATAGTTTCAGACTCCACCGCCGTTGCCGTGCCGTTGCTGGTCACTTGCCCAATTATTTCTCCAACTTCAATTTTACTATGTACCTTCAACTCAGCCAATCGCAGTCCGCTGCTGGCCTCTCCAAGGTTGCTGATAGTACTATGTACAATGTATGTACTATGTACAACAACTATTTACAACTATGTACCTACTTGTATTTAATTCCCTTTCTAATATTTGTCTTTCTTTTTCCAGGTAATGTGCTCATATCCACTTACTCCATGTTGGCATAACGTTCAGCAACCTGTGACAATGAAAAGGGTAAGTGATTTATCTTGTAATACAAATAGACGCGCCGGTATTTTGCAATGCATTGTCCACCGACAAACTACCTCAATACTTATGAACGCCTAGTACTCCAGCAGCGATCGAACTAACCTGAAACACATAAATCGCTAAGAAGCTATTTTATGAACTTCACGTCAGCTGTATGATATCCTAAGATGTTTGAAGACCACCTACCTATTGATGATACCCTGGTCGTTCCTACTTTCCATAATATATAGCTGTACCCGAGTCTTTATCGCCTCGACCAGCGTTCGATGTAGTCTGATGCAGTGCGTAATTCGGATCACCCACGCTGCTGCGTCGTTTTAGCCGCCATTAATGTACAATAACATATTTTTTGAGAAGTGTAATGCATAACAGGGAGCGGAGGCGGAATTAATTTGCTGGAAAAAAGAATCCTTGTATTTTGGCTCGAATAAAGTCCACTTATACACGGGCAAGCCAAATTGCGCAATTGTTGGCAATTGCTCGCATCCCATGATTATATGTAAAAAGACGTAGGTAAGTTCTGTACTTTCGATATTAAAAAACGGTACAAAGTTGAACTATTAGATGACACTTGGAAGTAGGACGGCAAGTCGTAATTATCGGGAGCAAAAAAGAGACAAGACGATGAAAATGTGGCCAGATGGAATAATTAGCCAGATTTTGACGCGACACTTGCGGAAGGTGTATAACCTATCTACTTCGCATTGTAGCAAATTGTTGTATGGTGCAGAGATGTCATAATTAACGATAGTACAGTAAAATAATACGCAATGTAGTAGTTGCTTGTACTGAATTTTAATCAAGTTAAGCTTTTTAAACTTTCGCGAGTTGTACACATTATAAAACAACACCCGGTCCTCCCGTGACCACGATCGCTGCAAGGCGGTCGAAACGTCGGGAAACAAGTAGGTACCTGTTTACCTCGTAAATAGGAATATCGCGAGAAGACCCGTTCTCAATGTTGTTTAATAGAGTTTACAAATAAGTTGTGTTATAAACAAAAATATGCTCTCAGTGCAAATTGCGTAATGGCAACCTGTTGGATTGGTCTTATAAAATTTCACCTTTCTTATACCTATTCAGCCTCTCTACTAATGTTCCCAGTACTGTGACACAGGCCTCCTCTCAGTGGGAGGTAGTGGACGGTAGTGGTAATCCAACACGCGGGCCGAGTGCGGCTTGGTAGATGTCTTCGAATTTTTGGTTCTAGGACATGCCGGTTTCCTCACGATGTGTTCCTACACCGTTTTGAAAGCAGTGGTGATGAATTTATTTGCACAAAATAAACCCACGACCTACAACTCGTAAGTCGAGGCCGTTATAGTTGCCGGCACGAGTCATGAGCACAAACTCTACTCTTAAATCTAAAGAATCTTCTGTCCTATCACGGTAGGTTGCTCACGGGTGGGAGCAATTAAATCAATATATTATCAAGCATATTTAGATACAGATAGAAAACAGAATACAAGAGCACGCTGACGAGGGCAGTTGCAAGTTAAGGTGGAATTTGTGCTCACGACTCGTGCCGGCAATTATACCTACCACTGAGCTACAACTGCTCTCCCTTTCTGATAACGTAATTTATTTTTGTTTCAACCTAATTTGCAATCTTTTCTTTCCTCATTTATTCAAAAGATCAACATTATTTGCTGTCGCCTCCTCCTCTACCTTACACCACGGGCACTCGTTGAGTTTGCGCAGTGGATGTAAGTGACGGCCTGTGCAAGCTCGCCGCGGTACAGATCTCCCATCGGAGCGGTCTCGAAATGTTACCTCATGTGTGCACGCTAGTGTTACCACGTGTTACCCCTATTTTGTACATATACTTTATGGTAAATAAATAAATCTTAGTAACAGTTGTTTATTTCCAAGAGTATGCTTCGATGAATTCGACATAAATTTTCTATCCAATCAATGGAAAGTCTCACCTTATGAAAGTCTTATGAAAATCTTTGTTACCTATATGTTTTTATAATTTTAAGGTGTATTTATTTTTAGCTGTAATGCCAATTAAACGCATTTTTCTTTCTTTTCTTGTTATGGCTAACCTGTAAACAGACTTTGGATTGAATTTGGTCAAAGCTTTTATTAGTAAAATTTCAGCAACCTGGCGGAATTTAAATGAGACGCTGTTCCAGACGAAGAAATATTTACAATTGCACAGTGGAGCACCTAATCTAATAAACTATGAGACACCTATATTCAATGAGGAGGAGGAGGAGGAGCTCGTGGCTAAGTAACAACAACAGCCGCACGGGTCGATCCGTCAGCACGCGTAGCGTGACCACTTCCACCATCTCTATGACGAATAGACAGATCTCTTTCTATACAAAGTGACATTTAATTTCTCCATTTTTGACATCACACCGTTGAAATCCCTCAACAATCTGTCATTTTGACTTTCGTTTCTAACGATCTAGGTCCTTTCTTATGAAGACTATTTCTGTTTTCTATCCCAATTGTCAAAATCACACTGACAACTGACAGTTGTCTAGGGTAGTGAAGATATATTAATTTTGTAATCGCCATGCTAAAGACAGTAGACAATGCATCCGGTTAGACTGGAAGCCGATCCCAAAATATTTGGGAAAAGGCTAGGCAGATATTTAATGAGTTGTCTTGTAAAATCTCGGTATCTCAGCTCTTGGATATTCTTCTTCGAGAATAGTTGAATTCAAGAATTCAACTGTTCTCGAAGAAGAATATCCAAGAGCTGAGATAGGACTTCAAAGTAAAATCCGAAACTTAAGTGCAGTTTCAGTTTTCTTTATAAATGAAGCGCAAGGATCCTTTGATCAATTTGTTCTATTTCTCATAGTTTCACATTTCTCCTTGAACTCAAACGAATAATAATTATTATTATTTGTGTGACATTGTGGATAGAACTTGCGTAACTGAGGACCTAGATAGACTGGGTGACCCTTAACCACAGTCAAAATATTACGTAAAGTACATTTTATGCATAGTACTAACTCAAACGATGTCTGTAAAGTTTCTCTTAACATAATTTTACTTCGTCTTTTCAAAGAGACAACTTTTAACAATCTAGCATATAATTCTTATGAGAACGTGGTAACCTGCTTGTCTTACACCGAACTTTCAAACGAAAATACTCTATATGCTTTACAACAAACGACCTATAATTGCCTAAAGTGATAAAAGATACACTGATATAGAAATATGAACTTAATGGGTCGGATTTTGAGGTTGAAAATTGATTGGGAGTAGATGTGTGTGTTTTAAAACAATCGTGGGAGTTTTTCTTGCTATTGTTTTTAAACTCTCTACATAACCTTAGGTTCATTTTGGTTCACTGAACCTAGGCCAGCCGACTGTGACACAAAAGGCGCGTTTTTTGCCAAACGATGGCTCTGTTGTATGTAAAGATGAGATACAACCTTATTCGTTATTTTAATGTGCATGGGAAAGATGAGCTGATCGTAAAAGAAATAAATTAATATCATGTCATAATTAACTTTCTTCGTAAATGTATGGACAAGTGTGTGAGTATCACATTTAGCGTGACGAGTAAATACTTCACGTTGTTTTTTTCTATTTGCATTGTCACTATTATGATGAGCCTACGTGTAAAGATGGAATCCCATTTGGAAGTCGGAAGTCGGTGCCAAGCTAAAGTGCATTGAAGAATTGAAGACACCGACTTCAGAAGCTGTTGAGTTTTTTATGAAAGTTATTTTATTAGTTTTAGGTTTTGAAGTCGGTTTTTACTTTTTTTCAAGTAAAATTATTTTTCCATTTGTAGTTGAATATACTATACAATTACATAAGCCCAAGACGAACGAAAAGAAGAATCACCAAAATCCGCTTAGAAATGCCGGAGATACATATAACATTTATGCATAATATATAACTAAGTACATACTCGTAAGAATAATTACCTGATGTATTATATTTTAAAACCTTCCTGAAAGTATGCAGATCACGTTAGTGAAAGAATCATCAAAATTAGTTCATAAGTTTTTGAGAAAATCGCGGATATAGATACATACTGTAGTGTTACAAACACGACATATTTTTTCATGTCATTAAAACCATCTCGATACATAAAAAGTTTATGAATTTTTTTATGAATCAAATCTTGGCATGCTATTTTTCACATATTTTCTTTTCGTTTTTGAATTCGGATGACGGTTGTTTTTTTGTTCTTGGTCCTGTCAAAGATTTTTCGGATTCATTACCGAGTTTTTTTTCCTGAAGGAATCACTTAATATTATGTTCAAAATTACAATGTTGAAAATTTAAAAACTTCAACCTTGGAGCCCGATCCAGGCAGCAATTTCCGGTGGCCCAAGTGAGATTTCTCGTCTTCGGTTGCATCTGGTTGGACTGGAGGCTGGATGTTCCATATAATCTGTTATACTAAGGTTCGTATTGCTATGAAGCAATACGAACCTTAGTAAAAAAACCTTAGAAATAATCATATGAATTATTATTTCTTATTATTTAACGTTTTTCGGGGATTCTATAGTGTGTTGGTCATAATTATGGTATTTTTGTTATTTTCTCTTCCATCCACTGACGCGTCCCGCTCCCCACGTGACGTCATTAGGATTGTCCTTGAAATTCTTTGTCGGCGCGCGAAGTGGCGCCTAGCCACATATACACACACGGCTTGTACACAAAACATAATTACTGTTTCTTAAAATGGATAGACTAGGCTAGATTACGAATTTTGATTTAGAACAATAGATGACTTAGTTTTTTTATTCAATAAAAAACAAAAAACAGTGTTTATAATAATATAATAATAATATTACCGCCAATAAAAAACAATTAAAATATTGTTTCAAAATCTAAAGCGATAACCTTTTTTTTATTTGTCTAAAATATTGCCTATGTGTCAAATAATCAAATGACATCATAATATTTAACTTTGTTTTTCCAAAGTTTTGAAACACGAACAATAATCTCGGTAAAAAAACTACCCCCCGCGCGCGCCTCCCGCGCCGCATATTTTTTTTCAACCACAGACTAACTTTGTTCGTAATGCCGATACCAACCTCACGGTATTTGGCAAAAATATGCTACACCTAACCACCTTTCCAAAGAACCTAGAACGCAAGGGATAGGGCCGCACACAAAATTACAAAAAATAAAAAAGTAAGAGCCGGAACGCGCGCGCTGTCTTTGTTCGTTCAGGCTCACTTTCGTGCACTCGGACAACATTTCTTTTTTAATAGAGTACATCAAGCCAGATAGCTCTGATTTTTCCCTTGCGGCTCACTAGCTGTAGAGTTCATTATATTTCAAAAACACATCCTTCGCGTCCTTACGGCAGAACATATTTGTTTAAATTTCCCAAATTTTGTCTTTTTTGCGTAATTTTACTAATTTAAGTTAAATTAAACTTCACGAGCATAGTTATTTACATTGTGCGTGTAAGTTAACGTTTAATATTTTAATCTTATCGTACCTGGGAATTGCAATTCTTCCGGCTTAGGTCGATATTTTATTATTGGATTAAGATACGTTCTTATCCTGAAATTAGAATTTGAATTTCTATCTCGTAATATTATTTCAAATTTCTATTTCTAAAAAAACTTGGTATGTAAATTTTTATTTTAACTTTATTTTTTTACATAGATTGCTTTTTCGATTAAAAAAAAACTTTTCGTTTAATTTTTTACGCTGCAATATACCTATACATAAAGGTCGAATACAGAATCTCCTTTTTGAAGTCGTTAAAAACCAAATAAAAAACTCAAAATCGAACCCGTAATAATTTTACAACCAACATAACTGGTGAAATGTGAGTAAACTAGGTTGGTACACCTAGAAAAGAAAGAAAGAAAGAAAAAGTATTTATTCCACCTCTGCCTATACCCATCGGGGAAAACACCGTGATTAATATCGAAATGCCTGCCCACAACTCGATGCAACAAATGAACTTCCGCAACTATTATGTTGTATTATTTTCAGTTTTCACCTGAAATTGGAGCGTGTTGGGAAAATATTGATAGGCGCTTTTGCCAATACGTTGGCCTACTTTTATTATTGCTTCTTTTTGTTGCATTTCTGCGTTTTTATGCGTATCCTGGGTAGAAGGGTTTTCGTTGCTTTGGTTAATTTTTACCCAATGGCGCGATGCAAATGAGGGTAATGTATTTATCAGCCAATTTATGTATGTATGTATGTTTGTTCCTTTGTAGCGCTCTAGAGACCAAACGCGTGGGCCGATTTTGATGATCGATTTGTCTTAATCTTGTGAGTGTCACTAAAGACATGACAGTAATCAAAATTCAATATGGCGACAACCAGACAAAAGAAAAAATAATATCTTGAAAAAGAAAAAAAAAAACAACCGACTTCCAAATACAACACTACAAAGTGAAAAATAACTTTAATTTCGGAAGTCGGTGTCTAGTTAAATGTGTTTTCGTTTTTTGCCACCGACTTCCGAAATTAAAGTTATTTTTCACTTTGTAGTGTTGTTTTTGGAAGTCGGTTGTATTTTTTTGTAAAAAAGTTTTTATTTTTCACTTTTTAGTTGTGTACCTACCCCATACAAATTGTAATACCACTATCTGCAAAACAAACTAGAACATCATCCATATAAAAGTGGGGAAAAAATACGTATTATTGAAGAAGCTAACTCAAAAACTACCTCAGGAAAGTTAATCAATTTTATATGGGACCAACTATGATATATACCCTCTCGAATAAAACAAAAAAAATCCAAATCGGTCAAGCCATACCTAAAAAAAAAACTCCTTTTTGAAGTCGGTTAAAAAGTGAATATCGACGAACTATGTCAAGTGGGGTATCATTGGATAGGTCTTTGATAATCATCTTTAGGTTTCTCTAATCATTTTTAGGGTTCCGTAGTCAACAAGGAACCCTTATAATTTCGCTATGTCCGTCCGCACCTTAGCTCAGAGACTCTTAGTACTAGAAAGCTATAATTTGGCACGGATATACATATGTCATCATGCCGACAAAGTGGTAAAATAAAATCATGGAAAAGAAAACTTTTAGGGTACCTTCTGTACCTACACGCAAAGTGGGGATGTTTTTTTTTCTCGTCTATCCCATGATGTTGGGTGTTATTGGATGGATCTTTCAAAAATATTGCGGGTTTGTGCAAAACAATTTTTCGATTTAGGGATCCGTTTTTGAAATATTAAGCTTCACAGTGCCAATTTTTGTTAGAGTCAAGTGTGTCCCCCTGCCAGCTAAACGGTTAGTTTTGGATGGGTGACAAAATTCACGGTAGCAATAGGTATATATAACGAAGTTAAAAGGAAAACTATCACAGCTAAGTAGGCTTTTCAAATTTACGAGTAATAGTAAAATATTCATGAAACAACAAAAAGCCCTCTTCTTAGTCCGCATTATTGTGCAACTACGGAACCCTATTACTGCACGTGGCCCGACACGCACTTGGCCGCTATTTTATTAATTTTGAATGACCATTTAGGATCTACAAAAAAATTAAGTTGGTTAGCAACCATTTTCACAAGCAACCATTTTCACAAAAATTTTCAAAACATAAGTCAATCTGCCTAGCCTTTTCCCAATCATGTTGGGGTCGGCTTCCAGTCTAACCAGATGCAGCTGAATACCAGTATTTTACATGGAGCGACTGCCTATCTAACCTCCACAACCCATTAACTGGGTAATACGATACCCCTTGGTAAGGCTAGTTGTCAGACTTTCGGGCTACTGACCACCCGTAACGACCGTCAAAGATCCACGACTGACAGCCGGGATCAACGCTTTAACGTGCTTTCCGAGGCACGGAGGAGTCTAGGTATGTAAAGATCCATGCACGGACCGACCCCGGGAAGCGTAGCTTAACCTAATGGATCGACCCGTGTGGCTGTTATTACTTAGCCACGAGCTACTCAGAGTTCTCAAAATATAAGTATAATATAAGTATTGCTGTGATCAATTTCTTATACAAGGTGTTAGGTTAAACGAGGGACATACTTTAACGAAGTGTAGTACTCATGAAAATGAACAACTTTTACCGTGGAACTAACCCTGAAATATGAAAGAGAATCAGCTGTCTCGTACATTTTGATCGCGTAGGTTTTGCACTTTGTAGAGAACAGCTGATGTTCTCTTTCATATTTCAGCGTTAGTTCCATGGTAAAATTTATCATTTTCATGAGTACTACACTCCGTTAAAGTATGTCCCTCGTTTAACCTAACACCCTGTATAATCGTATCTTATTAGCGTGAAAAATAAAAAAGGAAATAAAAAATCAAAACACCCGACTGCGTAAAAAGTGAACTTTAAAAAAAAGATGGAAACAATTTCAACTTTTAATACTATAAGCAATCGGAGGATACATAATGCCTCCGATTGCATAAGATTGTTTATAGTATAAAGCAATGAGCATCTCATGCGCTGCACACTTCCACCGGGAGCGGGGACCCTATCAGAGGCCGGTGGGCCTCGGGGTCTTAAACTGGCCGGTGGTCGGCCTCTTCCACGCCGACGTACTGGTGGTGGTCGTCGGCGGTGTGTGCCGCAGGGGTCTTACTTAAGCTATTGGACCTATCCAATAACTTAAGCATTTGAGCTCAGTGTTTTGTTGCATAATCATCTGCTTTTGGATTGTGTTTTGAAAAAAAAATGTTACTCGTACAGTTTATTTATTTTTATTTATTTTGTTTACACACATACACAAGTTATAATAACATAAGAAATAGCCGTGGGCCCCAAACTATGCACAGCCTGTATCTTAGTGGCCCAATAGTTAGTAAACACAGATTGAGTTGCCGAACGTTCAAAGTGACACAGCACAGCCGGACAAGTAACAGTAGGTAATGGAAATAGCGATTTAAAAAAAAAATAATAATAATATCCTTGTAGCCAGGGTTATCCATCAGCAACTTGCTCTTAAATACAGCCTTGTGGAATTAGGTTTGAAGCTGAAATCGTACGGTATACATGGTTCCCTGTTCCGATGGATACAGTCTTATTTAAAAAACAGAAGCCAACTCGTTTCTGTCAGAGGATACTTGTCGTTACCGGTTAATGTTACGTCAGGCATTCCACAGGGATCGCATTTAGGGCCCCTGCTTTTCATTGTTTTTATTAACGATCTCGTGACAAAATTGGCTTGTCCCTGCCTGTTGTATGCCGACGATCTGAAGGTATTCACGTCGATTAAAAACGCCTCCGACAGTGAATCCCTTCAGAACGATTTAAATATCATTTCTGACTGGTGTACTCTTAATCGAATGAAATTGAACATAAATAAATGCTTTGTTATAACCTTTACTAAGAAACGTATAAAAATCATCTGTGACTATAGACTCGAGGATCAATCGTTAGAACGAAAGCACGTAGCCAGAGATCTCGGCGTGTTGTTCGATGAACAACTATCATTTAGAGATCATTACAATTACATGACGAACAGAGCTTTGAAACTTCTTGGTTTTATATCTAGGTCTACCAATGGATTTAAAAAGCCTCAAAGCTTCTTATTGCTTTATAAAAGCCTAGTAAGAAGTATATTGGAATACTGTTCGATAATCTGGTCACCGTGTTATGCAGTACACTCTGACAGAATTGAGAGTGTGCAAAGAAAATGTGTTAAGTGGGTCTCTTATCGGTACGGCTTTTCTAGAACACTACAAAGCTATTCCGATCGTCTTGTTGAATTCAATTTGGAACCTTTGCATGCCCGTCGCAAACAGCAAGATTTAATAAACCTGCATAAAATCCTACATTCTACGCTGGACTCTTCAGCTCTGCTGTCCCTCATAAACATTAATACTAGGTATAACACCCGTACACCGAAAATTTTCGCACTGCTGGTCTTTACAAATAACACCTCTTATTACAACCCTATCGTTAGAATGTGCCGACTTTACAATGAAATTTCAAAAGACAATAACAGTATTGACATCTTCGATTCCCGTGCCGCTGCTTTCAAAAGACATGTTTGTACTCTTTCTTTTTAATCTTGTAATGTTTTAAATGTTGTTTTCTTTTAATATTGTAACTTTGTGTCTATTATGTAATGTACTTTACCTGTTGTGTTTGGTCTCCTACACATTCCCTGCCTAAGTTGGAGTGTGTCGGAGGGCAGATGACCTTGTAGCTGTAATTTGTGAACTATTGTTGTTGCTGGACATGTTGTGCGATTACGCTTTGGGTGATAATCAGGTCGAAACCTAATGTTTATTTAGTTGTATACCCACTGTGATTGTTACCTGTTGTAGTTGCCTTATGAATAAAATAAAATAAAATAAAATAAAATTGGAAGTGCCGTACTACAGGTACGTGCCCGACCCAGTTCTCGAAAATGGAAATATCACATTGTACTGGGATCGATCCATCATCACTGACAGGACTATTGTTGCCAATAAGCCTGATATAGTGGCGGTGGATCGAATAGAGCGGCGCGCAATGATTATTGACATAGGTAACAGTCCCACATGACGGGAACCTCGTCAAAGCCGAGAAAGATAAACAAATCAAGTATCTTGACCTGGCTCGCGAGGTTGTCAACATGTGGGATGTGTGTCAGCGATCACTGTGCCGATAGTCGTATCAGCCAATGGTTTAATTGCCAAGAGCCTCAACCAACACCTAAGGAGGCTCGTTAGGTGGCTGGATCAAGGGCTTGATTCAGAAAGCAGTACTTCTGGACACGGCCCGCATTGTTAGGAGGTTCCTCTTTCTGGAGTCCTGACCGCCGGTAGCTTGGACCCTGTTTCTGATACCGGTGGGCTACTATTTTTTATATTTTTAAATGTTTTTTATATATATTTTTAAGAAATATTTAAAAATAAAAATGTAATTAAAAATTAATTTTATTTTATTAAATTTGATAAGAAGAAAAATTAATAAACGAATAATAATAAACTTAAAAATAAAAAGATAAAAATGAAAATAAACACAATTAAAAAAAAATATTTATATAATATTTATTTTTTGGAAACTAAAATAAAATATTTAAATAACGACGAACTGAACGACTGAGAATATGAATATGAATGAACATGCATACCTAAATAAAACAAACAAAATAAACACTTCTTTAACATAACGTAATTACTTAATACTTAGTGGAGTGGTGAAAGAGTGTAGTGCTGGTGTAGTTGTGTGTGAGGGTGAGTGGGGGTGTGCGCGCGTGTGTGGGGGTGTGTGTGGGTGTGTGCGCGTACATTTGTGGGAACTAGAGAAGGGGAAGGGAAGCTGCAAGTTTGCTATTCTTCAGTTTTGCAAGTTGGCCGTAGTTTAAATTTTCAGTTTTAAAGATAATCATTAAGATCATAACCTTATCCTTATATAACACATTTATCTATCTACCTTATTTTAATTTAGTTATTTAATTCAATCAAAATAACTGAACAATGGATGTAATAAATAAACTTTAACAAAACTATTTAACAGTGCAATAGTAACACACTACAATAACAAAAACAAAATCTTACTATACGGAATATTTGAAAATTACATTAGCAATATATCAAAAAATTAATATTAACCTTAAATATGAAATAACGAAAATTTAAAATAATAAATTACTGTGGGCAACTTCATTAAACTAATGTAAAATAACGTGCTGTATTACTATATACTAGATACCCCAAGCAGCACGGATAATATCAGCCCCGTGTTCTGCCAGCATCATCACCCCAGCAAAGATCTTCCCTCTTATCACCGTCGGCATAGCTGAAGCGTCCACCACACGTAGAGACTGCATGCCTAGTACTTTCAGATCACTATCTAACACATTTCCCATAGCAGCTGTACCTGCATAGTGCCACATTGTTGCAGACATTGACACAGCATAGCACCTCCAGTATTCGTAAGTGCCAGTCTCATACTCATTACATACACCAACATCAACCAATGTTGCGTTAACGCTTTTGAAGTATTTCGAATTCAAAACTCGGCTATGGTCCAAGAACGCTCTAGCAATCAAATCGATGTCATCTTCATTGCTAAACATTCCTGTATAAACCAGAGGATTGTCTTCAGGATTGTTACTCTTCAGATGTATGTACCCACGAGATTTTGGCATCACCAAACCAAGTAAAGTAAACAGGACTTTTCTATATTTACTAGCTTCATAGAAAGTGTTAGAAATGTTGAAAGCATAACTAAACATGTTGACACTCAACTGTAGGAGATCATTTGAACCACATTGGAACTCCATGTTGATAGTATCGTAGTCTGCGTAATTGTTATCAAGTGCCACGTAGCCGTTGAAAGACGGTGCTGGAAACTTGCATGGATTTGCAGCTGATGTAGTGACGTCACACTTATCCATCTGATATACTATTGAAGCACACGCATGGTCTTGGAAGTTCTGGCCGACTGGTAGATCAGCGATTATTTCGATACCTAAAGAATTAAGATGCTCTTTTGGTCCGATGCCAGATAACATGAGTAATTTGGGAGTGTTGATCGCTCCAGCTGATACAATTACTTCCTTCTTTGCAAACACTTGGATCTTTTCACCGCTGGAAGTGGTTACTTGTACTCCGGTAGCTTTAGTGCCGTTAAACAAGATCTTTGTGGCAGTAGTGAACAATGACAGACACAAGTTGGGGCGTGCCTTCGCCCTACCCAGGTACCCAAATGCACTACTCTGGCGTTTGTCATCACCAATTTCGAACCAATTCTCGCCATAGCCAATGGCCGGAATCTGTGAGTTGATATCCGACACCCAGGTGTGACCAAGCTCCTGAAATGCTTCTAAGTATTTCCTATTTGTTTCGTATTCATATTTACCGACCTTCATTGGACCATTGGTACCGTGGAATCTTAAATCTTCTGCTTTGAGAAGTTCTGCGTTTGTTACTGTCTCCATTTTCTTGAAATACTGCTGAATGTTTTTGAAGGCCCATTTATCATCTCCAATCATTTCTGCCCATTGGTTGGTATCTTCAGGGTCGCCGTTCGTGTGCATCATGTGGTGTAGACCACTACTGCCGCCCAGCATCTTTCCTTGCACCAGCGTGACGACATTATCCTGAAGATTCTGGGCCGTTATGCCATCATTCACTGATGTGAAATTAAAGTCGTATACGGACCGAGGCAGCAGCGTAAACCAGGAGGCAAACTGTTAGATAAATAGAATTATATTATTAGTTTGCAAAGCAGAATTCATTCAAAAGTGCTTTGCTAAAAATCTATTTATGATTGGGAAAAAGCATATAGATGTTCATGAAAGTTACTATAAAATTAGCAAAGGTATAATATTATATGATACATGAATACGGAATCTCTTAGTTTAAAAAAACTTACAACTTGCTACTAGTTTCTGACCGGTTATAAATATACGAATAGATAGATAGACAGAATACTCATTATTATGTGTGTCTATCAGCTTATATGTAATGTTTTTGACCCTACCTCTGACTCAAGGGGTGGATATCCTCCAGTTTCTATCAGTAACACTTTGGCATTTTCATTTTCTGTCAGCCTGCTAGCGACGACAGATCCCGCCGAGCCACCACCCACCACAATAAAGTCAAAATAATCGCCATCTGTGAACCAAGAGTAAAATATCAACTTAAGTATTAATATTTTGGTAGCATAATAAAAATAAAATGTAATAGTCAGCGATATGAGGTTTTTGCGGGTTGTCAGAAGCCCGAAAGTCTGACAACCAGTCTTACCAAGGGATGTCGTGTTACCCAGTAACTGGGTTGTGGAGGTCAGATAGGAAGTCGCTCCATGTAAATTACTGGTATTCAGCTACATTCAGTAAAATTGGAAGCCGACTCCGTTGGCAAACGGCTAGGCAGATGATTATGAGTCTGCGATAAGTTTACATAGTGCATGAAAATGCAAAATGTGAAACTACACGTGTTTCAAACTAATTGTGGAGCTTCATTGCTTATTAAATTTTGAGTTTAATAACGCAGTGGATTATTGTTAAGATTGTTTTTTAAATAAATACAACGCAACAGTTCTCAGTACATGTGGACTGTTTCTCAGGTTAGCTAAAACCTTTAATGTTTTTTTTTTTAATTGTTTTATCTAACGTCACTGTAATATTTTCAACACAATATATTTCGTTAAAAAATATAATATTACTCATGACTTTTGTATAAGCGTAGCATCGTCAGCCTATAATGTTCCCACTGCTGAGACTGCACTAGCCTCCTCTCCGTGAGTAGTAAAGGGCTGTAATCCACCAAGAGGGTCCAGCGTGGATTGAAGTATGTCACATGTCTTGGATTATATCTTTTGACCTACCTGTAATGGTACATTGAGCTGGATATTGGCACGCAGTGGGATGGAGGGTCTGTATCAGCTGCAGTGCTATTTGCATAGACTGGATAGTGGCTAGTGCTGTAGCCGCGTCGGCCATTGCTGAAAAACAACATGTTTAACATTAATATGAGGACATACTGATGGTACTGTTTGAGTCATTAAGTAATTGAAACAGACTGAGTTCACTACATATTGAATTATCCACTTTTAATTCATTGATGTTAAGACGTGTCTCATCGAGTGGAAGATGCCGAATAAATAAAAAGTGAAGCATCTGATCAGCTTAATATGCAAGAGAATGCTGATACTCTTGAAGTACTAACTTAGTAAACTTTTATGAAACCTACGAGTGGAGAAGAAATGGCATATTCTTTACCACGTGAAAAGGGTCATAGCCATGACGTTTTTTGCCCTCATCAGTAAAATAATATTAACTTACACAGCAACATAGGATATAGGGGATAGACAAGCGGTCATTGCTTTCAAAACTTTCGTATTTCTATTACAATTTTCAAGGGGATTGACACAAGCTTTTCGGTAGCTTACATAATTATGTCAGACCCATACATTTTTGACTTTTCAATAATTATCATCATCGCTAATATAACGTCATTTTGTCTAGGACCTCTGGTGTGATAAATAAAAGATAAATATGAAATAAAAAAAAAAAACGAAAAACAATAAAAAAAGTTAATTAATGTAGTATTGACTTACCTGAAGAATGTCTGTGCTGTCTTGTACTGAAGATAAGATGACATTATCACTTGAAACTCCTGTTTTATACTATGTTGGAGTGTATTGTTATTTGAGAAGGTTGGGGGAAACTGGAAATTTATGACAGTAAAAAAATATCTGAACACAATGCGGCTGACCCATATCAAAACCCAGTAAGTGCTTCAAACTAAATTTTCCAGGAGAGCGCAAAAAAGCTTACTAGATTTTTAACGCTGACGCTTTTAAAAAAAAAACTTTTTTACAAAAAAATACAACCGACTTCCAAAAACAACACTACAAAGTGAAAAATAACTTTAATTTCGGAAGTCGGTGTCTAGTTAAATGTATTTTCGTTTATTGCCACCGACTTCCGAAATTAAAGTTATTTTTCACTTTGTAGGGTTGTTTTTGGAAGTCAGTTGTATTTTTTTGTAAAAAAGTTTTTATTTTTCACTTTTTAGTTATGTACCTACCCCACACAAATTCTAATACCACTACCTGCAAAGCAAACTAGAACATCGTTCATATAAATGTGGGGAAAAAATACGTATTATTGAAGCTAACTCAAAAACTACCGAAGCAAAATTAATCAATTTTATATGGGACCAACTATGATGTATACCCTCTCGAATAGAATAAAAAAAATCCAAATCGGTCCAGCCATCTTTGAGTAATCAGGGAACATACATAAAAAAAAAAAAAAAAAAAAAGGTTCCGACGAATTGATAACCTCCTCCTTTTTGAAGTCGGTTAATAAATCAATTCCAGAAGGGCTAGGCAGTGGTAAACTCACATTTTGCCAATGATGCTTGTGTCCCATGTAACAGGGGCGAGCCTATTGCTATCAACCGCGCACCGATCCAGTATCCAGGCTGCCACTGAGAAATTCCTGATGGGAAAACCCAATAACACTTTACCCGAGCCGGGAATTAAACCCAGAACCCAGTATCGAGACTGCCGGAGAACTTAACATAAAACCTATGATCATGTAGTATCTAACAGTCTTGCTATCTTCATGTGGCGAGTTCTTAGCCCCGCCTCATTAAGTTGAAGCATCAGAATTGGCCCAGTTTCCTCCATTACAAATATGTAGGTTCAGGTGTCAGATTATTTTTATCAAAATTATTCATATTTTCAGCTTCTCATGCAAATAATGTCATAATTATCATTGTTTCCCGATATTTCTGTGCAAGCTAATTTTGCATACATGTTACAACGAAACCTCCAACGTAGGTACATCTTAAGATTGCCCAATCTAATAACAAAACCAGCCTATTACTGTCTCATATAGAGAAGGCATAAGCATTGATCACCATTCTTTTACCACTTCCTTCCTTCCTTTTTTTGTTTTTTCTTTTTCTTTTTCTCGTTCTTTTTCGCGTTATTTTTATGAAATGGGCCTCTGATTTAGCTCTGATTTGATTTGAAAAGCCAATTATATCACAGAAGTTGTTTTCCAATGGTTATAAAGTTATTTAATAAATTACCAAAATCATATAGGGAACTGCCAATCAATCTCTTTAAAACAGCGTTATTCAAATGGCTTGTAGAACAATCATTCTATTCTGTGAAGGAGTACCTAAATTTTAAAGAGTGACGTTTTAATAATTAATTCATTTCATTTTATTTTTTTTTAATTTGTTAAATGATTAACATTTTTATCTTAATTTAATAACGATGATTTATGTTTTTATTTTATTAGCTACATTTATTAATTAGTTTGCATGCTAGTTTTCGCGAATTGTATTAGAAACTTTAAAAAACTCGACCATCTGTAATGTACTACAATTCTTGCAAATAAAATTTCATTTCATTTCACAACCACCACACCATCACCACCACCACCACCACCACCACCACCACCACCACTACCACCACCAACATCACCATTTTTTTTCTTTTTTTTTTGTGTTGGCGATTTCAGACTTTTATTAATTGTAAGTCCAGGGGCCGTACTATGACGTGAATAAAGATCACAGATGTATCATGGTTCCAGTGTGAGAGTGAGATGGATCTACATACGACCTATAACATCATCCTTTTTTCTCAATGGAACCACGATGGATCCATGATCTTTTTTCACGTTATAGTACGGCCCCTGGTTTCCTCAAGTTGTTTTTCGTCACCGACGGCAATGATGTCAAGATAAACTTAAAAAGTACAAGTGAATTTAAAAGGTACGTGCCCATTTTTACCCACAACCTCGTGCATGACAGGCGAAGAAGAAGCGATAGTAAAATTCTAAATTGAAACTACTGTTAAAAGAACAGATTATGCACTTTGTTTTAAATATATTCATTATTTATTCCGAAGAGGCAGTTAATGTAGCGACAGTTTGTAAGAATTCTTGTTATCACGAAAAATATTCGAACACCATTTGTGTAGGAAGACATCAGTACCCTAATTGCGTAACATAATCAATCGGAGTTTGAATCATTTTGAAACAAATTGCTGATCCATTGCTTCATATGTTTTTTGGCGTTCGTAAGGTGGGGCATCTCAGTTGTTGCCACTGCTTGCGAAGGCGCCTCTTCACGGCGATCATCGCTTTTAAGTGGGTAGGCAGGGGCGGCAATAGCCCTCTCCCCTGCGGCTGCGTCGTAGTCGTCGCTTCCAAGGCGCTCTGGATGCAAGCAGTGACGTCACTCGCCGTCTGGTCTACGTCCGCGGAGGTAACAATAGGCCGAGTCGGCGTGGTGGTCCCTAACTTCTCTTGGAATATAGTCCAGTCCGTTAATCGACCTGGCGCTATAGGCTTGAGTCGGGTCGGCACACCCGATAAGACGACGAGTACTGGCTGATGGTCTGACTGTAACTCGTCGTCTATCACTTGTTGGGTGATCTGGCATTGTAGCCCTCGGTGGACTACGATGTCCAGCTCGTCTGACATGTAGGCATTTGCGTCCGTGTAGTGGGTTGGCGTCTCTGGGCCGGACACCGTATAGCCGAAGGCTTCCGCGTCCGCGAAGAGCCGTCTCCCCTCGGTATTCGTATTATATTATATGAGTTCCACGCTGGGTGCTTGCAATTCAAGTTACCGGCGAGGATGGTCGCCTTCTGCGATGTGCTGATAAGGGCCCGTAGCTCTGACAGGTCCAAACGAGCCGCGGGCGGCTTATAGCATGCGTACATGTTTAGGTCCTCACCGGCTATATGCAGCTGCACACCCAGCGCGTAAAAAGTGCTGAGTGACAGCAAGGGAATTTCCTGATGGACGACTCTTCGCCTCACTAGTACCGCCAGACCACGGTAGCGGGCGTTCTGTGCCGACCTTTCGTCCTTTCTATAAACGAGATACCCCGGAAACCTAATCAATGAAAGATTTATGATACAACATAACAATATTCACAGCAATTTTCATTTCACTGATATTATTTTACATTCAATAAAAGGTGCCCTTGAAAACATTACCATACCGTGCCAAATTTTTTGATGAAAATAAGAATACATTTAAAATACTTAAATAGAATGATGTTTTTCAGACATTATTTATTTAATTAATTCTTTGCATTAAAACATATGTGTGGAATTGTAGACACAAGAAATAATAATATGCGTACCTACATTTCAATTATTGTTGTTGAGAATTTGTCTTATTGGATAATTTATACTACATCATCTTTAGAATAATAACTTCACGACATGTTTCCTTTGACCAAGGGATCTATATTTTATTACATTACCTATCACTCTAGGTACATTACGGCCGATTTATCTTGGCAAGACCGAACTTCGCGCAGAAGTCTGCGCAGTAACATGTTTTAGGAACCAAATGGTGACATGACGCGAGTCTTAGTGAGAGAACATGCGCGAAATTTCATAGTGCCTATGTCGAGACTTGCCAAGATATTTCGGCCGTAGTGTACCATTGGCTTCCGAACAATAATTTTGAACTCGGTTTTAAAAATAATTGCCAAATACAGTCACAGCCAATGACATTATAAACAAAAAAAGTAAGTTCAAAAACTAAAACCTGACTACTGAAAAATCACACTCTAAAAAGTATGAAACAAGAAAAAGAAATTTTCTTATCTGTTTGAAAAAGACAAACAACTATAAAATCCAAACATAACAAATCCATCACATCTTCGGAGTTTCGCTAGATATTTTAATTTGACTTCGTATGCACAGAAAGAAACAGGTGAAAGAATTTAAAATCAAGCTAAAAAGCAGTTCAATAGAAGCAAGCAATAATCAGAATTAAATAAAGCATATATGTACGAGTAAATCATACAACGTACACACGGTAAATAAACAAACGATACCCCTACAATTAAATAGACAACAGAACAAAATAACAAGCAATAGATATTCATACATCGTTCAAAGACTCCGACAGAATTAGAAATATGATCTTAAGTCTTAAGCCGAACTCACACAGATGGAGCTTGGCTTGGTAACACGCTTGGTGGATAGCATAGTTTGCCATGATTGGCAAACTATTGATATGTAGCAAAAAAACTGCGCAATGTAGCTTGTTAAACTAGATGTCAAGTGTTAAAATGTACAATATTTATTAAAACGGTGAAGGAAAACATCGAGAGGAAACTGATATGTCTAGGCCAAAAAATCAAAGACATGTCACATCTACCAAGCGGCACAGGGGCCGCGTGGTGGATTATGGCCCACTCTTCACAGATAACAGGGCTATGTCCCAGCAGTGATGCTATAGGTTCATTATACTATGTTATGCTATGCGTCCTCCGTTTTGTTGACACGTAACTGATGCGCCTGTTCACTTGTAGACTCACAATGGCTGATTTACATTAATTTGCATTACTTTAGTTCAAGTGCCAAGTTGTGCACAAAGGTCAGTCCAAAAGTTATTTTCATTGTGAAGTGTCACGAATGAATGTCAAGTTTCTATCCGAATGATGGTAAGTAAGCCTTAATACAGTTTGGAGAACACTGTTGTTACAGTTTGACAGTTCTGTTTTTAAATATCACGTTATATTTTTAAATAGGTAGCCGTTAAATGCAAATTCAATGTCAAACTAAAAGTGATTATTCTGTTTTTAAATATATATGATATTCTGTTTTTAAATATCACGTTATATTTTTAAATAGGTAGCCGTTAAATGCAAATTCAATGTCAAACTAAAAGTGATTATTCTGTTTTTAAATATATATGATATTCTGTTTTTAAATATCACGTTATATTTTTATATAGGTACCCGTTAAATGCAAATTCAATGTCAAACTAAAAGTGATTATTCTGTTTTTAAATATATATGATATTCTGTTTTTAAATATCACATTATATTTTTATATAGGTACCCGTTAAATGCAAATTCAATGTCAAACTAAAAGTGATTATTCTGTTTTTAAATATATATGATATTCTGTTTTTAAATATCACGTTATATTTTTATATAGGTACCCGTTAAATGCAAATTCAACGTCAAACTAAAAGTGATTATTCTGTTTTTAAATATATATGATATTCTGTTTTTAAATATCACGTTATATTTTTATACAGGTACCCGTTAAATGCAAATTCAACGTCAAACTAAAAGTGATTATTCTGTTTTTAAATATCACGTTATATTTTTATATAGGTACCCGTTAAATGCAAATTCAACGTCAAACTAAAAGTGATTATTCTGTTTTTAAATATATATGATATTCTGTTTTTAAATATCACGTTATATTTTTATATAGGTACCCGTTAAATGCAAATTCAACGTCAAACTAAAAGTGATTATTCTGTTTTTAAATATATATGATATTCTGTTTTTAAATATCACGTTATATTTTTAAATAGGTACCCGTTAAATGCAAATTCAACGTCAAACTAAAAGTGATTATTTCAATTAAACCATTTACCAGTAGTATTGAATGCCGAATGCCCGGTTTCTGAAGATTTCATATACGGAGTTTAAAATTTTAACAGTTCGATCAAATTATCGATAGCGAATTCCTTCCTTATGCTCGATTTTTCAGGTTCTCAGATAAATCTTCGATAGTAATTCACTCGACTTTAGCGCTAAATTACTCCATATCATAGTGTTCAGAAATACTACTATACATTAATCATGCAGCGTGGCACGAAGCCTCAGAGTAGACATTGCAAAGATAAAACCAGGCGTTGCTGCGCTGGAGCATGTCACCGCAGCGAAGCTCTAAGCATCAAGCGAAGCACCTACCTGTGTGGTTTCAGCCTTAGCCAATTTGCATACGGTCTCATTATTTCAAGTTGTCTTTTTACATAAAGACCCAATTGTAATCACAAGGTACGCCTATTAAGCGAATTGATGCTACAAATACGATAAAACGATTTATATAAGTACCCAAAGGGCTTTTTGAATGATGTTCATTTGGTTTTCGCTGTCGATTTCAAGTGGCCCAAGTGTGGGTCTATTGGAGGGATGGAAAAGGTAATGAAGGTGACGTATCATGTCATGGAAAGTAATAACGTTATTGGCGATCGGTCTTCGTTAAATAAAACGTCTACTTAAAATATAAAAATATAGATGCTTTATAACCCCGTGTTTACACAGTTTGAAACTAAATTTATTTTGTGTATGGACTCTTTTTTTCTTTTGTATGTAGTCATAATAACTGCCGAAAAAATGATCGTATCGGTGACGGTATTTTTTTTATTAGCTCTAGAATTATAACGAATTATCGCCTAAAAATCCAAAAGCAATCCAATATCATAATCCGTGTGGTATGTTAATAAAAATTAATTAATTAACTATTAAACAAATGATTAAAAATAGCACTATTTTTCTCGTATAAAAACGGTGGCGTAAATCCCATCACAATGAATCAAAGCAAGCAGTGTAAATGGAAATAATAAAAAACTTAAAAAAAAAAATACAACCGATTTCCAAAAACAACACTACAAAGTGAAAAATAACTTTAATTTCGGAAGTCGGTGTCGGTGTCGGTGTTAAATGTATTTTCGTTTTTTGCCACCGACTTCCGAAATTAAAGTTATTTTTCACTTTGTAGTGTTGTTTTTCAAAGTCGGTTGTATTTTTTTTTTTTAAAGTTTTTATTTTTCACTTTTTATTTGTGTACCTACCCGACACAAATTCTAATACCACTATCTGCAAAACAAACTAGAACATCATCCATATAAAAGTTGGGAAAAAATACGTATTATTGAAGCTAACTCAAAAACTACCAAAGCAAAGTTAATCAATTTTATATGGGACCAATTGTGATGTATACCCTCTCGAATAAAACAAAAAAAAATCCAAATCGGTCCAGCCATCTTTGAGTAATCGGGGAACATACATAAAAAAAAAATAAAAAAAAAAAAAAGGTTCCGACGAATTGAGAACCTCCTCCTTTTTGAAGTCGGTTAAAAAAAATCAAAAATAAAGTTTGTGTTCAAAATGAATGCTCAATTTAGTTGTAATCTTACAGTTAGTGTAACTCCTCAAGTTAAACGGTAAAAAAGTCATAAAAAAAAACAGACTTTGTCAAGACTACGCACGGCTACGGATCAAGCTATACATTTCCAGTATAAGCTGATCTCGCATTGTATTAGATTTCCTTACAATGAGAGGTCAGTGTAAACTGGAAATGTATAGCTTGATGTGTAGCCGTGTGACACAGCAGCAGGTCAAGTTACTACAAACTGTCAAATATTCTCATTAGATTTTGAACTTAACCATTAACATTTTAAGGTTTAAAATTATTTGGAGAAATTTGACAGTTTGATATATCCTGATGCGCATTACGCGCATTCATTCATTGCGCCGTCTGTACATTTTCAAACTCTGGACCACAGAATACATAATGTGCAGGAGCTCTGGACTAAAGTGTCAGAGGCGTGCACTTTTCGGTTTTCCAAATTTTTTATTCCTCATTCTTATTCACACACACACTCGTCGTGCGACTATGCATTCAGGTTCGCCGAACGCAAATAGTAGAACCTCGCATACGACACGGAGTACAATAATAGTACACGTACTTTTGGCCAGTTACGTTTTATGCCCCATCGTAATAAGGGTGGTTTTATTTCAAAATATTATGGAACAACATATAGTGATAAGATTTGTTGTAGGTCTAACAAGACGGCCTTATATGCCAGAAGCATTTTCAGTATGGCGCCGCGTATATACAATCACTTACCAAAATCTATACTAGAAACTCTATCCATTGATGAATTTAAAAAGAGATTAAAAAGATTCTTGCTATTTAAATGTTATTACAGTATTCAGTATTATTTAACATAGGATGTAAGGACATATTGTTCTCAGAAATATTATTGTTGATGTGACATGTGATTAATGCACTAATTAAAAAAAAATTCAAATTCAAATTTTTATTGCTCAACACATTACATAATCATACATTTCTAGATGTCAAGTGAATGCGCAGTCCACTGTGTTGCACCACATACAGGCATGCAAAATTATCTTTAAACACTGTCCTAAATTCCAATTAATACCAAAAATTCATAAAAATTATCAATAATACTCTCTCTCTCTATAATGTCATAAATTCAAATCAATAAGTTTAGTTTTAATTAGTTATCATTATTATTACTTTAACATTTATTTACAAATATATCTTGACATTTTCATTTAATACATGACATTTTGATCTTTAAATTATTCTAGTGACATTAAAATTTGCTAATGTTTAATTATTATTTGCCATGATGAAATGATTAAAATTGTTATTGCCTAATTATAAATTATTATTGCAAATAATTGTAGGTATAACAATGTGATACCTACAGTTTAAACCTTGACATTTGCATGCCTCAAGGCGTAATATGGTTGAACTATGCTCTATTTTTAACAACTTTATGTAATTACCCATATTAGCAAATAAATGATTTTGAATTTTTGAATTTGAATTTGAACAAAATCGTCCTTTCTCTTACAAATTATACCAAACTAAGCGCAGGAAACAGAATCGTCTCGGATTCTGTGAAAAAGTCATTGATTTTGTATTGAAAGTCATTTGGAGGAAGATGGCGACCCATTTGCTACGCTACAGATTGTGGCGAATAATTTATTGTAAGCTGTACCTGTAGTATCAAGAATTGCTTATTTTTTCTTGTTTTCTTTATTGGTGAATAAATGATTTGTTTTTTTTTTTATTTAGAATGGCTCTAAATTGTCGCTAACTCCATTATTTTGAAATGTCTTAAATGTCTCGCTGATGGTGGCACGTGTGTTGGATCATTCAGTTCCCTACAAAATGGTTGAGCTGGATGGTGCTGATCCACACGTCATGTTCGTGAACGGGCGCCGTCATTTGAGACTGGTTATCTCATATCTGTCAGAGCTTATTTTTAATTTTTTTTACATTGTTCTCATACGTAGAAGGAACAAAAATAATGTACCCAGAATGTTGTCTTATCTTGATTTAAAAGAGTGTCCGTGGAGTTTCTTGCCCGTTCTTCTCCATTGAGATCTACGTTTTGAAATGGGCATCTAGCTTCAACTTTCTGACTAACTGACCGACTCTTTCACAATTCAAAAGTGCCTGTAATTGGTTTAATTGAAATAAATGCTTTTTGAGTTTGAGGTTTAGTTGTGTTTGAGGAAATTAGCATTTGGATATACTTACCCTAAAACTAAAATCCTAGATTCCCTGTAGAAAAATCCGTACACGGTGATTCTTAGATTATTTGGATTCCTACTTAGGTTCAAGAATCATCAGGCTATGATACAAAAGTAAATGGTAATGTAGTGAAAAAAAACTTTTTTACCAAAAAAAACAACCGACTTCCAAAAACAACACTACAAAGTGAAAAATAACTTTAATTTCGGAAGTCGGTGTCTTGTTAAATGTATTATCGTTTTTTGCCACCGACTTCCGAAATTAAAGTTATTTTTCACTTTGTAGTGTTGTTTTTGGAAGTCGGTTGTATTTTTTGGTAATAAAGTTGTTATTTATCACTTTTTAGTTGTGTACCTACCCCAACCAAATTCTAATACCACTATCTGCAAAACAAACTAGAACATCATCCATATAAAAGTGGTGAAAAAATACGTATTATTGAAGCTAACTCAAAAACTACCGAAGCAAAGTTTATCAATTTTATATGGGACCAACTGTGATGTATACCCTATCGAATAAAATAAAAAAAAATCCAAATCGGTTCAGCCATCTTCGAGTAATCGGGGAACATACATAAAAAAAAAAAAAAAAAAAAAACTATAAAGTAAGACATACCCACGCCTTCTTCCCATTAGGGTAGGCAGAAACTTTAGAACGACACTTGCTACGACAAAACTCATTAAAATGTTTATGACTTAAAAAACAAAATCAGAAAAATATAAACTTTAATGCAATACCATTTACCTAGAAATAAAATGAGCATTTTTAACCACAGTCTAATAAAAATTACATTTTCTATGCTCTCTTACAAAGCTCTTAAGTAATTCTAAGCAATTTAAAGTCAAGGCTACATGAACCTCTGTTTATAAAGAAAGAAAGAAAGAAATATAAAAAAGAGAAGCAAGGTTTAAGCGTACAGTTTAAGGACCCAACAGGTAGTGGAAAAATAATTCCTCTGAAATGAAAAGAGTTGAATTAACATTTAAATGAATAAAAAGTGCACAATTGTGTATAACGAGCTTTAAAATTCAAGCCACGTAATTTTTAGAGGAGGGAGGGAAAATTCGACTCGTTGTCTAGTGGTCTTAAGCGCTACTGCTGAGCATGAGGTCCTGGGTTCGATTCCCGGGTAGGGTAAAATGTTATTGAGTGTTGCCATCAGGAATTTCTCAGTAGCATGCGTGAGTGCGTGTCCCCCTATTACATCGGACTTAAACATAACTGGCGATATGTGGGTGTACTGTAGGTGCACCTCTGCCTAAGCCTTTGGAGATTACAGGTGTAGTGTATACACTACCACTGTTGCGTTATAACGCAAAAGTGGTCTTTACCCTTTCACCAAAATCTCTTTACAAACTATTTGTATCGTATTTCATTCTATATCAGGCTATTGCCAGACTTTACTTACTGTTTATGAAATTAAGAATGCTATAGTCTGTTTTTTTAAACTAATGAGTACCGAGTTATGTCTCTCGCGCCTTTCCGATATTGACAGAATGACATGGGTCATTGGTCGGGGTGGGTCCAACGCCTTTGTTTTGTTTTGAAATTGTTAAGGCCCGTTCATATTGAATACTTCTAAAAACTGTACAGGAGACATGTCCGCCAAGACGTCACGCACAAGCAATACCGTCTGGTTCACTCACTAAAACACGTGCGACGCGCAGATTGTCGATGACTTGACTGAATGTACATGTAACTACAGCGTTTGGTTTGTGTGGAACGGACTTTATGTTGATTACGTGGAGCAATAGCAACGCAGTCAATATTTTCGGTACTCGTTTATTTAAAAAAACAGACTGTAGAATCTGTACATGAATGGTGGATCAGTGACAGAGTGATACCACCCACTTCAGCACTAACTTTAGCTTCTTTCTTTCTTATTAGACAAGTATTTTTGAACAAAACAAGGCGTTGTTTTGACTTTCTTATAAGTTGGTGATGTTTAGATAGAAATAATTAACATCCTATCTCCTGTCGCAGCCTATAGCAGTCCACAGCTGGACATAGGCCTCTCCCAAGCTACGCCACAACACCCTGTCCTCCACCTTCTGCATCCAGTCTGTCCCAGCCACATTCTTCAGGTCGTCGGTGCATCTAGCTGGGGGGCGTCCCACACTAAGCTTACCAATACGTGGTCTCCACTCCAGAACATGGCCAGCCCACTGCCACTTCAACTTGCTAACTCTGCAAGCTATGTCGGTAACTCCGGTTCTTTTCCTGATAATTTCATTTGTGATTTTATCCTTCAGCATTCTATATTACATTTCGCTAAGAAGCCAACAACATAACAAAGGTGTTTATCTCGTACATAATGTACTATGTAATAATCATGATGTCACTGATAAGGCTTCAATTGTTCTGTTAATTACCGCTTCGGGTCCGACAGCACCGATTCCTGTTGGGAATTAATCTCCGGTTATTTTAATAGTTAAACGTAGGCGTTTTAATTATTAAAGAGAGTAGGTAGGTACTTGGTTATTCAAACCAGAAGGTATAGATAAAATGACATTCTATCAGCGATAACAATGATCAAAATAGTCTGTCAGTTTGTAATTTATCTAAGTTACAATAACCTAATGTCAACAGACTGCTCATCACCTTATACAAAATATTGCTTTTCTCAATGCAGGTAAGTTAATTGTTGAGGAGTTCTCTTAGTAAGAACCAGGAGAACTGCAGCTGGTGGTGAAGTAACCATCAGCTCCACTTTACCATATGCATTTTGACGAGCATAAATTGGTAATCGAATTGCAACCCGTGAAGTACTTATTATTGAGTAGTTCCGATGGCCATATATTGTGGTCTTCATCATCAGTTCCACTTCACCAAATGGTGTTTTCCGAGAGCAAATGCACAAGTTACTATAAAAAATACTCAAATCTCTATAGGTGTGCCTATAAAATTTGAGGGTTTTCCTCGATTTACATGGGATCCCCTCATCAGATTCTGACTTAGTGACAATGGGACCACCTCGAGAGCATACTCTTCCAAATAAAGAGTGAGTTTTTAAAATCGGTCCACAATTAACGGATAAATCGGTGTATATACATATATATATAATATGCAACGACTTGAGCACCTCCTTCTTTTTTTTGAAGTCGGTTAAAAAATATATAGGATTGACATAAGCTACCGAAACTTTTATGTCAACTCTTTAGTCGTTGAAGAAATATGGAATGCTTTGAAAGCGATTGCCATTAAGTTGTCAATGCCAGTTTCGTGTTTCGTTAGTTCTTAGAATTATGATCCTTTGCAAGACTTCCCTTAGTTATTTTAATTGCCTTATGACCTTTCGTTGGGACATTTTTGTAATTAGAAACTGTGAAATTAATTATTCATTTGTTATTTTCATTGATAAAAAAAAATACAAACGTAAGTTCCAAGCAATACCTACAGTTATATTTATAAACCACTGTTCAAGTTTAACCAACAATTAACCAAACGCACGCATTTAACCAACTGATTACCGAGTACCTAATCTCAATTCCCTTTTGATGTTAACGCGCAATCAAAGCTCAAACCATGGTGCAACCCACTGAATGTCGAGTTATCGTCGTTTGCGCATCGGCTCATTATTTTCACTTAATTAGGACTTATTTCAGTATCGTCTTTGATTATTGTTTATTATTAATTATTTAAACAGAAAGCTTTTCTGATTATGTTTAAGAAGTTTTGCTTCAGAAATTCGCTTCATTTGAACCGAAATATATTTTGTTTTATCTTTAATCATTCGTTGTATGTAAAAGTAGGTACCTATTATATGACATTCACCAATCCGCACTGGGCCTGCGTGGTTGATTACGGCCCTCTCCCTCTCACAGTGAGAAGGCTTGAGTCCCAGCAATGAAAACGTTATAGGCTGATTATGTTAATATTGAAAAAGTAGCCATTTTCTTCCTTTGTATTTCAAGATAACTTTGCCTTACAAATACAGACTTTAGCACTGATCATAGTATAGAGGTACGAGAAACAAGGGTATAGAACAGGGAGGATCCTCCGACTAGACGGGTGTTGTGTCTGGTGGGACCGACGGTTGTTGTCGGGATGTTGTATTACGCCAATCGCGCGGTAAACTCTGCTTGCGCGATGCAGGATTTGTGTGAGGTCAGATCTTTGAACTTGTGCGTTCACATGTGGCGTTGTAGATTTCGCTACAATGGTGCTAAAGTCTACGATCATAGTATGATGTCACCAATAAGCTGATATATCATGAAATGAAATACGGTCATAAGGATTTCCACTTCTATAACCGTCAAAGAAAATAGACGTAACTATAATGTATTTTATTTTCTAAACAAAATATCTCTATTTTCATCTTCATAACTACAATTTTACAGCATCCAGCTCTTAGGAGCAAGCACTAACGCACTAAACTATTAGCAATTACTTTAAAAGTGCTTTTACTCTACATTTTCTTAGAAAATATTTAAGAGATAATTTTAAATAAAGCTCATACGACTTTCTTAACGATTTTATATAATAAGATTTTGCGCTTGGCTTAGTATTATGCCCAATATAATTTGAACTGTGAAACTCTGTTAAAGTCTCGTTATACAGGGATCAAGTTATAATGGTTTTTAGTTGAAAATATAACAGTGTTGGACCTTGAAAGGGTATGTAGGAATTCAACGTGTTGAATGTCTGGCATTTGGTATCAACATTGCTTTGAGACACTGTGATAAAATATGAAGCTGAAAAAGTTGTTTATTATAACACTGGCTTTTGCCCGCGGCTTCGCCCGCGTGAGTGTCGGGAAATATCCCACGGGAACGTACTACCGGAAAATGGTTTGGAGGGAGTTAACTGTAGGATTAACAACAGTTAATCCTACAGTTAACTCCCTCCAAACCATTTTCCATTTTTTTGAGCGGGACAAAGCGGGTCAGAGGAGCGGGATATCCATACATAGATCATCTGCCTAGACTTTTCCCAACTATGTTGGAGTTGGCTTCCAGTCTAACCGGATGCAGCTGAATACCAGTATTTTACATGGAGCGACTGCCTATCTGACCTCCACAACCCAGTTACTGAGTAATACGAATAATAATGTTGTTTATTATGATGCAATAAGGTACTTATTGTCTTTTTGGAGAAGTTTAGTCGGAAATTATCGCACGGGAATGTCATCATCATCCTCCTGCCCTTATCCAAATTTATTTGGGGTCGGCGCAATATATCTTCTTCCTCCATACTTCTCTATTAATCGTCATCTCGATAGACACCCCCTTTCTCCCCATATCATCTTTCACATAGTCCATTCATCGTTTCTTTAGTTTTCCCTTCTCTTACAGCCATCCACATTCATACTGGTCACTTCCTCACGATATTTTCCTCATTTATTGGGATAAAAAATATTTTATGTCTTCCAGCTCATGTTCTACCTGTGGGCCAAATTTCGTCAAAATCCATCTGTAGCAGACGGACAGAAAGTCAGTTACTTTCGCATTAGTATGGATAGTAAGGATGAATACGATTGAAATATTTTAAGTAATTACGTCTTATGTTCCCTGGGTAGTTGCCAGTTAGTGTCATCAACAATTTTGTTGCGACACGTCACGTCATAGCTACAATTTTGTTGCCATGCGTGAGATCGTATCTAAAATTTTGTTGCCATACGTCAGATGGTAGCTACAATTTTGTTGCCATGCATCAGATCGTAGCTACAATTTTGCTGCAACGCGTCAGGTAGTAGCTACAATTTTGTTGTCATGCGTCAGGTTGTAGCTACAATTTTGTTGTCATGCAGCAGATCGTAGCTACAATTTTGTTGCCATGCGTCAGGTCGTAGCTACAATTTTGTTGCCACGCGTCAGGTCGTAGCTACAATTTTGTTGCCATACGTCAGGTCGTAGCTACAATTCTGTTGCCATACGTCAGATCGTAGCTACAATTTTGTTGCCATGCATCAGATCGTAGCTACAATTTTGTGGCCACGCGTCAGGTCGTAGCTACAATTTTGTTGTCATGCAGCAGATCGTAGCTACAATTTTGTGGCCACGCGTCAGGTCGTAGCTACAATTTTGTTGCCATGCAGCAGATCGTAGCTACAATTTTGTTGCCACGCGTCAGGTCGTAGCTACAATTTTGTTGCCATGCGTCAGGTCGTAGCTACAATTTTATTGCCATGCAGCAGATCGTAGCTACAATTTTGTTGCCACGCGTCAGGTCGTAGCTACAATTTTGTTGCCATGCAGCAGATCGTAGCTACAATTTTGTTGCCACGCGTCAGGTCGTAGCTACAATTTTGTTGCCATGCGTCAGGTCGTAGCTACAATTTTGTTGCCATGCAGCAGATCGTAGCTACAATTTTGTTGCCACGCGTCAGGTCGTAGCTACAATTTTGTTGTCATGCAGCAGATCGTAGCTACAATTTTGTTGCCATGCATCAGATCGTAGCTACAATTTTGTTGCCACGCGTCAGGTCGTAGCTACAATTTTGTTGCCATGCAGCAGATCGTAGCTACAATTTTGTTGCCACGCGACAGGTCGTAGCTACAATTTTGTTGCCATGCAGCAGATCGTAGCTACAATTTTGTTGCCACGCGTCAGGTCGTAGCTACAATTCTGTTGCCATACGTCAGATCGTAGCTACAATTTTGTTGCCATGCAGCAGATCGTAGCTACAATTTTGTGGCCACGCGTCAGGTCGTAGCTACAATTTTGTTGTCATGCAGCAGATCGTAGCTACAATTTTGTGGCCACGCGTCAGGTCGTAGCTACAATTTTGTTGCCATGCAGCAGATCGTAGCTACAATTTTGTTGCCACGCGTCAGGTCGTAGCTACAATTTTGTTGCCATGCGTCAGGTCGTAGCTACAATTTTGTTGCCATGCAGCAGATCGTAGCTACAATTTTGTTGCCACGCGTCAGGTCGTAGCTACAATTTTGTTGTCATGCAGCAGATCGTAGCTACAATTTTGTTGCCATGCATCAGATCGTAGCTACAATTTTGTTGCCACGCGTCAGGTCGTAGCTACAATTTTGTTGCCATGCAGCAGATCGTAGCTACAATTTTGTTGCCACGCGTCAGGTCGTAGCTACAATTTTGTTGCCATGCAGCAGATCGTAGCTACAATTTTGTTGCCACGCGTCAGGTCGTAGCTACAATTCTGTTGCCATACGTCAGATCGTAGCTACAATTTTGTTGCCATGCATCAGATCGTAGCTACAATTTTGTGGCCACGCGTCAGGTCGTAGCTACAATTTTGTTGTCATGCAGCAGATCGTAGCTACAATTTTGTTGCCACGCGTCAGGTCGTAGCTACAATTCTGTTGCCATACGTCAGATCGTAGCTACAATTTTTTTGCCATGCATCAGGTCGTAGCTACAATTTTGTTGCCATGCAGCAGATCGTAGCTACAATTTTGTGGCCACGCGTCAGGTCGTAGCTACAATTTTGTTGCCATGCAGCAGATCGTAGCTACAATTTTGTTGCCATGCAGCAGATCGTAGCTACAATTTTGTTGCCACGCGTCAGCTCGTAGCTACAATTTTGTTGCCATATGTTAGATCGTAGCTACAACTTTGTTGCCATGCATTTGATCGTAGCTACAATTTTGTTGCCATACGTCAGATCGTAGCTACAATTTTGTTGCCATACGTCAGATCGTAGCTACAATTTTGTTGCCATACGTCAGATCGTAGCTACAATTCTTCATAATCATAATCATTCATTTATTGCATTTCATGTTGTTTACAGGTTGTTACATTATGATAGTTCCAAGCAATTTTGTTGCCATGCAGCAGATCGTAGCTACAATTTTGTGGCCACGCGTCAGGTCGTAGCTACAATTTTGTTGCCATGCAGCAGATCGTAGCTACAATTTTGTTGCCATGCAGCAGATCGTAGCTACAATTTTGTTGCCATGCATCAGATCGTAGCTACAATTTTGTGGCCACGCGTCAGGTCGTAGCTACAATTTTGTTGCCATGCAGCAGATCGTAGCTACAATTTTGTTGCCATGCAGCAGATCGTAGCTACAATTTTGTTGCCATGCATCAGATCGTAGCTACAATTTTGTGGCCACGCGTCAGGTCGTAGCTACAATTTTGTTGCCATGCAGCAGATCGTAGCTACAATTTTGTTGCCATGCAGCAGATCGTAGCTACAATTTTGTTGCCACGCGTCAGCTCGTAGCTACAATTTTGTTGCCATATGTTAGATCGTAGCTACAACTTTGTTGCCATGCATTAGATCGTAGCTACAATTTTGTTGCCATACGTCAGATCGTAGCTACAATTTTGTTGCCATACGTCAGATCGTAGCTACAATTTTGTTGCCATACGTCAGATCGTAGCTACAATTCTTCATAATCATAATCATTCATTTATTGCATTTCATGTTGTTTACAGGTTGTTACATTATGATAGTTCCAAGCAATTTTGTTGCCATGCAGCAGATCGTAGCTACAATTTTGTTGCCACGCGTCAGCTCGTAGCTACAATTTTATTGCCATACGTCAGATCGTAGCTACAATTTTGTTGCCATGCATTAGATCGTAGCTACAATTTCGTTGCCATGCAGACGCAACAAAATTGTAGCTACGACCAGACGGTCGTAGCTACAATTTTGTTGCCATACTTCAGATCGTAGCTACAATTTTGTTGCCATACGTCAGATCGTAGCTACAATTCTTCATAATCATAATCATTCATTTATTGCATTTCATGTTGTTTACAGGTTGTTACATTATGATAGTTCCAAGCAATTTTGTTGCCATGCAGCAGATCGTAGCTACAATTTTGTTGCCACGCGTCAGCTCGTAGCTACAATTTTGTTGCCATACGTCAGATCGTAGCTACAATTTTGTTGCCATACGTCAGATCGTAGCTACAATTCTTCATAATCATAATAATTCATTTATTGCATTTCATGTTGTTTACAGGTTGTTACATTATGATAGTTCCAAGCAATTTTGTTGCCATGCAGCAGATCGTAGCTACAATTTTGTTGACACGCGTCAGCTCGTATCTAAAATTTTGTTGCCATACGTCAGATGGTAGCTACAATTTTGTTGCCATGCATCAGATCGTAGCTACAATTTTGTGGCCACGCGTCAGGTCGTAGCTACAATTTTGTTGTCATGCAGCAGATCGTAGCTACAATTTTGTTGCCACGCGTCAGGTCGTAGCTACAATTCTGTTGCCATACGTCAGATCGTAGCTACAATTTTGTTGCCATGCATCAGGTCGTAGCTACAATTTTGTTGCCATGCAGCAGATCGTAGCTACAATTTTGTGGCCACGCGTCAGGTCGTAGCTACAATTTTGTTGCCATGCAGCAGATCGTAGCTACAATTTTGTTGCCATGCAGCAGATCGTAGCTACAATTTTGTTGCCATGCATCAGATCGTAGCTACAATTTTGTGGCCACGCGTCAGGTCGTAGCTACAATTTTGTTGCCATGCAGCAGATCGTAGCTACAATTTTGTTGCCATGCAGCAGATCGTAGCTACAATTTTGTTGCCACGCGTCAGCTCGTAGCTACAATTTTGTTGCCATATGTTAGATCGTAGCTACAACTTTGTTGCCATGCATTAGATCGTAGCTACAATTTTGTTGCCATACGTCAGATCGTAGCTACAATTTTGTTGCCATACGTCAGATCGTAGCTACAATTTTGTTGCCATACGTCAGATCGTAGCTACAATTCTTCATAATCATAATCATTCATTTATTGCATTTCATGTTGTTTACAGGTTGTTACATTATGATAGTTCCAAGCAATTTTGTTGCCATGCAGCAGATCGTAGCTACAATTTTGTTGCCACGCGTCAGCTCGTAGCTACAATTTTATTGCCATACGTCAGATCGTAGCTACAATTTTGTTGCCATGCATTAGATCGTAGCTACAATTTCGTTGCCATGCAGACGCAACAAAATTGTAGCTACGACCAGACGGTCGTAGCTACAATTTTGTTGCCATACGTCAGATCGTAGCTACAATTTTGTTGCCATACGTCAGATCGTAGCTACAATTTTGTTGCCATGCATTATATCGTAGCTACAATTTCGTTGCCATGCAGACGCAACAAAATTGTAGCTACGACCAGACGGTCGTAGCTACAATTTTGTTGCCATACGTCAGATCGTAGCTACAATTTTGTTGCCATGCATTAGATCGTAGCTACAATTTTGTTGCCATACGTCAGATCGTAGCTACAATTTTGTTGCCATGCATTAGATCGTAGCTACAATTTCGTTGCCATGCAGACGCAACAAAATTGTAGCTACGACCAGACGGTCGTAGCTACAATTTTGTTGCCATATGTCAGATCGTAGCTACAATTTCGTTGCCATGCAGACGCAACAAAATTGTAGCTACGACCAGACGGTCGTAGCTACAATTTTGTTGCCATACGTCAGATCGTAGCTACAATTTTGTTGCCATGCATTAGATCGTAGCTACAATTCCGTTGCCATGCAGACGCAACAAAATTGTAGCTACGACCAGACGGTCGTAGCTACAATTTTGTTGCCATACGTCAGATCGTAGCTACAATTTTGTTGCCATGCATTAGATCGTAGCTACAATTTCGTTGCCATGCAGACGCAACAAAATTGTAGCAACGACCAGACGGTCGTAGCTACAATTTTGTTGCCATACGTCAGATCGTAGCTACAATTTTGTTGCCATGCATTAGATCGTAGCTACAATTTTGTTGCCATACGTCAGATCGTAGCTACAATTTTGTTGCCATGCATTAGATCGTAGCTACAATTTCGTTGCCATGCAGACGCAACAAAATTGTAGCTACGACCAGACGGTCGTAGCTACAATTTTGTTGCCATACGTCAGATCGTAGCTACAATTTTGTTGCCATGCATTAGATCGTAGCTACAATTCCGTTGCCATGCAGACGCTACAAAATTGTAGCTACGACCAGACGGTCGTAGCTACAATTTTGTTGCCATACGTCAGATCGTAGCTACAATTTTGTTGCCATGCATTAGATCGTAGCTACAATTCCGTTGCCATGCAGACGCAACAAAATTGTAGCTACGACCAGACGGTCGTAGCTACAATTTTGTTGCCATGCAGCAGATCGTAGCTACAATTTTGTTGCCACGCGTCAGGTCGTAGCTACAATTCTGTTGCCATACGTCAGATCGTAGCTACAATTTTGTTGCCATGCATCAGATCGTAGCTACAATTTTGTGGCCACGCGTCAGGTCGTAGCTACAATTTTGTTGTCATGCAGCAGATCGTAGCTACAATTTTGTTGCCACGCGTCAGGTCGTAGCTACAATTCTGTTGCCATACGTCAGATCGTAGCTACAATTTTGTTGCCATGCATCAGGTCGTAGCTACAATTTTGTTGCCATGCAGCAGATCGTAGCTACAATTTTGTGGCCACGCGTCAGGTCGTAGCTACAATTTTGTTGCCATGCAGCAGATCGTAGCTACAATTTTGTTGCCATGCAGCAGATCGTAGCTACAATTTTGTTGCCATGCATCAGATCGTAGCTACAATTTTGTGGCCACGCGTCAGGTCGTAGCTACAATTTTGTTGCCATGCAGCAGATCGTAGCTACAATTTTGTTGCCATGCAGCAGATCGTAGCTACAATTTTGTTGCCACGCGTCAGCTCGTAGCTACAATTTTGTTGCCATATGTTAGATCGTAGCTACAACTTTGTTGCCATGCATTAGATCGTAGCTACAATTTTGTTGCCATACGTCAGATCGTAGCTACAATTTTGTTGCCATACGTCAGATCGTAGCTACAATTTTGTTGCCATACGTCAGATCGTAGCTACAATTCTTCATAATCATAATCATTCATTTATTGCATTTCATGTTGTTTACAGGTTGTTACATTATGATAGTTCCAAGCAATTTTGTTGCCATGCAGCAGATCGTAGCTACAATTTTGTTGCCACGCGTCAGCTCGTAGCTACAATTTTATTGCCATACGTCAGATCGTAGCTACAATTTTGTTGCCATGCATTAGATCGTAGCTACAATTTCGTTGCCATGCAGACGCAACAAAATTGTAGCTACGACCAGACGGTCGTAGCTACAATTTTGTTGCCATACGTCAGATCGTAGCTACAATTTTGTTGCCATACGTCAGATCGTAGCTACAATTTTGTTGCCATGCATTATATCGTAGCTACAATTTCGTTGCCATGCAGACGCAACAAAATTGTAGCTACGACCAGACGGTCGTAGCTACAATTTTGTTGCCATACGTCAGATCGTAGCTACAATTTTGTTGCCATGCATTAGATCGTAGCTACAATTTTGTTGCCATACGTCAGATCGTAGCTACAATTTTGTTGCCATGCATTAGATCGTAGCTACAATTTCGTTGCCATGCAGACGCAACAAAATTGTAGCTACGACCAGACGGTCGTAGCTACAATTTTGTTGCCATATGTCAGATCGTAGCTACAATTTCGTTGCCATGCAGACGCAACAAAATTGTAGCTACGACCAGACGGTCGTAGCTACAATTTTGTTGCCATACGTCAGATCGTAGCTACAATTTTGTTGCCATGCATTAGATCGTAGCTACAATTCCGTTGCCATGCAGACGCAACAAAATTGTAGCTACGACCAGACGGTCGTAGCTACAATTTTGTTGCCATACGTCAGATCGTAGCTACAATTTTGTTGCCATGCATTAGATCGTAGCTACAATTTCGTTGCCATGCAGACGCAACAAAATTGTAGCTACGACCAGACGGTCGTAGCTACAATTTTGTTGCCATACGTCAGATCGTAGCTACAATTTTGTTGCCATGCATTAGATCGTAGCTACAATTCCGTTGCCATGCAGACGCAACAAAATTGTAGCTACGACCAGACGGTCGTAGCTACAATTTTGTTGCCATACGTCAGATCGTAGCTACAATTTTGTTGCCATGCATTAGATCGTAGCTACAATTTCGTTGCCATGCAGACGCAACAAAATTGTAGCTACGACCAGACGGTCGTAGCTACAATTTTGTTGCCATACGTCAGATCGTAGCTACAATTTTGTTGCCATGCATTAGATCGTAGCTACAATTCCGTTGCCATGCAGACGCAACAAAATTGTAGCTACGACCAGACGGTCGTAGCTACAATTTTGTTGCCATACGTCAGATCGTAGCTACAATTTTGTTGCCATGCATTAGATCGTAGCTACAATTCCGTTGCCATGCAGACGCTACAAAATTGTAGCTACGACCAGACGGTCGTAGCTACAATTTTGTTGCCATACGTCAGATCGTAGCTACAATTTTGTTGCCATGCATTAGATCGTAGCTACAATTCCGTTGCCATGCAGACGCAACAAAATTGTAGCTACGACCAGACGGTCGTAGCTACAATTTTGTTGCCATGCAGCAGATCGTAGCTACAATTTTGTTGCCACGCGTCAGGTCGTAGCTACAATTCTGTTGCCATACGTCAGATCGTAGCTACAATTTTGTTGCCATGCATCAGATCGTAGCTACAATTTTGTGGCCACGCGTCAGGTCGTAGCTACAATTTTGTTGTCATGCAGCAGATCGTAGCTACAATTTTGTTGCCACGCGTCAGGTCGTAGCTACAATTCTGTTGCCATACGTCAGATCGTAGCTACAATTTTGTTGCCATGCATCAGGTCGTAGCTACAATTTTGTTGCCATGCAGCAGATCGTAGCTACAATTTTGTGGCCACGCGTCAGGTCGTAGCTACAATTTTGTTGCCATGCAGCAGATCGTAGCTACAATTTTGTTGCCATGCAGCAGATCGTAGCTACAATTTTGTTGCCATGCATCAGATCGTAGCTACAATTTTGTGGCCACGCGTCAGGTCGTAGCTACAATTTTGTTGCCATGCAGCAGATCGTAGCTACAATTTTGTTGCCATGCAGCAGATCGTAGCTACAATTTTGTTGCCACGCGTCAGCTCGTAGCTACAATTTTGTTGCCATATGTTAGATCGTAGCTACAACTTTGTTGCCATGCATTAGATCGTAGCTACAATTTTGTTGCCATACGTCAGATCGTAGCTACAATTTTGTTGCCATACGTCAGATCGTAGCTACAATTTTGTTGCCATACGTCAGATCGTAGCTACAATTCTTCATAATCATAATCATTCATTTATTGCATTTCATGTTGTTTACAGGTTGTTACATTATGATAGTTCCAAGCAATTTTGTTGCCATGCAGCAGATCGTAGCTACAATTTTGTTGCCACGCGTCAGCTCGTAGCTACAATTTTATTGCCATACGTCAGATCGTAGCTACAATTTTGTTGCCATGCATTAGATCGTAGCTACAATTTCGTTGCCATGCAGACGCAACAAAATTGTAGCTACGACCAGACGGTCGTAGCTACAATTTTGTTGCCATACGTCAGATCGTAGCTACAATTTTGTTGCCATACGTCAGATCGTAGCTACAATTTTGTTGCCATGCATTATATCGTAGCTACAATTTCGTTGCCATGCAGACGCAACAAAATTGTAGCTACGACCAGACGGTCGTAGCTACAATTTTGTTGCCATACGTCAGATCGTAGCTACAATTTTGTTGCCATGCATTAGATCGTAGCTACAATTTTGTTGCCATACGTCAGATCGTAGCTACAATTTTGTTGCCATGCATTAGATCGTAGCTACAATTTCGTTGCCATGCAGACGCAACAAAATTGTAGCTACGACCAGACGGTCGTAGCTACAATTTTGTTGCCATATGTCAGATCGTAGCTACAATTTTGTTGCCATACGTCAGATCGTAGCTACAATTTTGTTGCCATGCATTAGATCGTAGCTACAATTCCGTTGCCATGCAGACGCAACAAAATTGTAGCTACGACCAGACGGTCGTAGCTACAATTTTGTTGCCATACGTCAGATCGTAGCTACAATTTTGTTGCCATGCATTAGATCGTAGCTACAATTTCGTTGCCATGCAGACGCAACAAAATTGTAGCTACGACCAGACGGTCGTAGCTACAATTTTGTTGCCATACGTCAGATCGTAGCTACAATTTTGTTGCCATGCATTAGATCGTAGCTACAATTCCGTTGCCATGCAGACGCAACAAAATTGTAGCTACGACCAGACGGTCGTAGCTACAATTTTGTTGCCATACGTCAGATCGTAGCTACAATTTTGTTGCCATGCATTAGATCGTAGCTACAATTTCGTTGCCATGCAGACGCAACAAAATTGTAGCTACGACCAGACGGTCGTAGCTACAATTTTGTTGCCATACGTCAGATCGTAGCTACAATTTTGTTGCCATGCATTAGATCGTAGCTACAATTCCGTTGCCATGCAGACGCAACAAAATTGTAGCTACGACCAGACGGTCGTAGCTACAATTTTGTTGCCATACGTCAGATCGTAGCTACAATTTTGTTGCCATGCATTAGATCGTAGCTACAATTCCGTTGCCATGCAGACGCAACAAAATTGTAGCTACGACCAGACGGTCGTAGCTACAATTTTGTTACCATATGTCAGATCGTAGCTACAATTTTGTTGCCATGCATTAGATCGTAGCTACAATTCCGTTGCCATGCAGACGCAACAAAATTGTAGCTACGACCAGACGGTCGTAGCTACAATTTTGTTGCCATACGTCAGATCGTAGCTACAATTTTGTTGCCATACGTCAGATCGTAGCTACAATTTCGTTGCCATGCGTCTGGTCGTAGCTACAATTCTTCATAATCATAATCATTCATTTATTGCATTTCATGTTGTTTACAGGTTGTTACATTATGATAGTTCAATTCATCAATTCTTTGTTACGTCTAAACTCTAATAAACCAAATAGCTGGTAATTAAAGTGGGCAAAATTATTTTAGTATAACTTAGTCTTGTTTTATTCGTTTTCTCCTTCTTAAAACTTTTGGCAATACAAGCTTTATAATTTATTTTGATAACACCAGCAAAATCCTCGAAAATTCTATTCATTTTCCATTCGCTGTAAAAGTCAGGTTTGAAAACAGCTGTGACCTGACATTACAGTTTTTACAACTTCTTTTTATTAATACTTCACCTTGCTGACCTGAGATTATAAGTATCAACTTAAAAAGAAGCTTATTGTTAGCTTATATTAATCAAACATGTTATCTGGGAGATTAAATACTGACTCTTTACTAATATATGCATATGCATAGTGTGTTACGTACGTTTAATCCCAAAAAGGAGTTTAATTTTGATTCGATACTGATCACTCAGGTTTTTTCTAATTCTTGCACAAATAGGTAGCTTTAAGAAATAAGGAAAATATATTTATTAGAACTCGCACAAGAACACAAACTAAATACTAAGTTCACTTATTGGGCTAGCCCAAGAAAAAGACAAAATAAATTTCATGTGAGTGTACGGCTATCTAACGTTTCGGTGTATAGGTATGCATACGTTTTTGTTTATAATTTTTTTACTAATAAACCTTTTTTGTTTGTTACAGGTAACAAAAACTTCATCAAATTCAATTACAAATGGATATACAACATAAAGGTAAAAAGTAAAAACTCGTGTGATCCAATTAGAATTCAATCCGGTTATAATTCGTGAGTTATGACAGTTGTCGGTGATTTAACGAATTATAGTGATTTATGTGTGTTTGTTCTTTTGTTTTGATTGAGGTAGGTTTTATGGGCCGGCAAAATGGGAATTTAGATTTTTTTTTTGGCAGATTTTTTAATACAGGAAACATCGCTAATAAACGCTATTAAAAGAGGAAATATCGAAGCTACAGGGAACTGGCAATCATGATTTTGGTTAAATAACCAAATTGATTAAGCTTAAGTGTTTATTAATAAAAATCATTTACAGAAATAAATATCATTTATATAACATTCATAACTAAAGTTAAATAGAACTTGAACTAAAGCGCTTCCCCGAGCGAACGACCTTGAGCATTCGTCCCTCTCTATGGATATCCCGCTCCTCTGACCCGCTCTGTCCCGCTCCTTCCAAACGATCTTTTGAAAGAAAATAAAACGTGAAATATTTAGATCTTTAAATTATTCTATCCACTAGTGTAATCCTCAGATTAATAGAGCATCACCGTAACTCTTAAAATGTCGATTGCACACCATGTGTACAGATAACAATAGAATTTCAATTGTGTCTGCTAATTAGCGCGCGACGGGTTAAGCAAAAGATGCATGCAATTAATAATTTTTGTAATTTTTTATATGAAGATTTTAAATGTAGTAGGTACATAAAACACTTAAAAATGTAATAGAAAAATGTGATTATAGGATACCGAAAATTTAATGTGATTTTAGATATAGTTGAGTTAATTATTAACCTTAATGTGATTTTAGGTGTAGTTGAGTTAATTATTAACCTTAATGTGATTTTAGATGTAGTTGAGTTAATTAATTACCTTAATGTGATTTTAGGTGTAGTTGAGTTAATTATTAACCTCTGAATAACACACTATCGCAAGGTTTTGCTCGGGGTAGCGCCTAAACGTTAGAAAATTGATAAAACTATTTGTAACCGGCAACTTGTGGCAGTAAGTAGTGTAGGTACCGCTGTAGCCCTTCGAGGCAAAGAAGCGTGATGTTATGTTATGTAAAACAATAATCAGTCGTAGAAAATGGCAGGTATGTAATGGATATATGGTATGGTGTATACCTATGCTTTTTGACCCGACTGCGATGAAACCCGGACGGACGGTGTTTTTATCAGCAAACTCTCTTTTTACAAGACATACTTTTGTTCTGTTTTTTTAATACATTTTTGTTTTTTTTTTACAGTCTTTTTTTTCTGTCATTTTAGCTTTGTACACAGTACCAAAGTTACTTCTGTAATGCGAGTTATTTTTCCAATATTTCAACAAAACATTTCCATCATTCTCCCATTATCTCCTCCCACCTGAAGCTCTACCTACCCTTCAAACGACACTTGTAACATCACAGCGTCGATTTGCATGTCATAGGGACGTAATTTATGCGTCGTTTCAGCCCCACACCTTAAAGACATATTAACAACGCGAAACGTCCCTAAAGATAAAAGAAAAGTTGTTTGGGTGTAATCATGCTTTAATTTAAGGGCCGATTTGAGTATTGTCATTTGGCAACTGCAGAATAATATAGGAATTATTGTTTGGTAGATGGTAGGCGACTATTAGGCCAGTAGACATCTTAAAAGAAGCTAGAATTTGTAACTGTAATGTACTTGGAACCAAATTTTGATTGTGCGAAATTAAACAAATTCGAAGGTCAAAGTGAAATTATTTATTTCAAATAGGCACATAAAAAGCACTTGTGAACGTCAAAATTTGCAAAAAAAAATAAATAATTGTTTCTATAGTCGCCCCTTCCAAATGGTGGTTTCGTATGGAGAAAAATGGGCAAGAAACTCCACCGTTACTCTTTTAAAATTGTTTTACAATATTTTGTGCACATTAATTATATCATTCTAAGGTCCGTATTACAGAAGGAAACTCATGCACTGATCTTTGTTTAAATCTAGTTTAAAAATGTTTTCAACCAATCAAATGGCTTGAATCTAGTTTTAAGTAATGCTTGAGTATTAAGTGACGTTCTGTAATACGGACCTAAGTGAAAACAATGCACCTAGAATAAAATTACTATATTACTATATGTGATAAATACATGGTGCTCACATTTACAAACATTGTAGAAGTATACAATCATCCGCCTAGCCTTTACCAACTATGTTGGGGTCGGCTTCCTGTCTAACCGGATGCAGCTGAGTACCAGTATTTTACATATAGCGACTGCCTATCTGACCTCCACAACCCAGTAACTGGGTAATACGATACCCCTTGGTAAGACTGGTTGTCAGACTTTCGGGCTTCTGACGACCCGTAACGACTGTCAAAGATTCACAAATGACAGCCGCGACCAACGGCTTAACGTGTTTTCCGAGGCACGGAAGAGTCTCGGTATGTAAAGATGGTCACCCATCCACGGATTAACCACGGCAAGCGTAGCTTAACCTGATGGATCGACCCGTGCGGCTGCTATTACTTAGCCACGAAATTCTCAAACACTGTAAAAGTATACAATTTTCTTAAAAATGTCAGCAAGTTAAAATCAGTCAGCAGGGGAGTCTGTTCAAATATCAGAACAGTCAGTCTGTTGTCAATGCTCACGTTTGACATTATTATTGTTATGAGTGAAGGCTGATTTACACAGAGTCAATAGCTGACTTCAATCTCGAACCAAGTCGCACGGACTCGTTACTGTCTTCATGTAAATTGATTTGAAGTCAGTCAGTACGACTACTAACGTGACGTAACTGTATGTAAACAGTGAGAGTCAGATCTCGGCGCCAGCTCTGACTTCATTTGGAATCAGATACTGACCTTGTGTAAATCAACCTTGATTGTTCAAAACCTTTATATTTGACAGCTCTGTAGAACAGATGTGACGTGGTACTTCAATGTCCTTAACTGTTTAGAGATGAAAATTCTAGAAACTTCATATTTTCAGGGCTCCGTACCTCAAAAGGAAAAAACGGAACCCTTATAGGATTACTTCGTTGTCACGACCCTTTTTATCAGGAACGCGTAGAGGTATCAATCTGAAATAATATCAAACACGTAAGTCTATGGTCCCTTGGAGCTCTAAAAAGATCAAGCTTTTAAGTTAACGCAATAAAAAAATACAGTAATTTATGCGACATATTTTGATACTCGCAAGTACTTCCCGTTGTCCAAGAATCATAAAATTTAGCAAGAAGCAAGGTCTCACAGCACAAGTAAAGGAAAAAGTACGAAAATTGTTAGTTTGTAATTCTGTGACATAAAATTTTTTTCTTTGGGATTACAATGTTAAGTTTGTTTTTGGGATAAATTCTTTGCAACTATGGAACCCTTCATTGTGCGTGGGCCGACACGCACTTGGCTGGTTTTTTTATCATTCAAAGTACTGGAATTTAATCTCAGAACGCGCCAGGTACCTAACCTCACTAAAAATAAGCTCATAACTTTTACATCTATCAACCCTCCTAAAAGCACATCGCACCTTATCTAAAGCACCAAAGTACACAATTACTTCAAAAAAATGACATTAACACGGCATAACATCTAATCTGGTTCCGTTATAGCTCAATCTAATCAACCCGACACCGCCGCTTGAAGACGAGCAATAATGGGACAGAGTACAACCATGGAATAGATACGTGCAGAAGGCCAGCTGAATAGAACGAGCGAGAACAGAAGCGCACCTGCATACACGCCGCAAATGCCGGTCGCGAGTTCGCTTGCACTCACTGTACGTGAAGCGTGTCTAAGCCGAACGTTCGCCCAGACGTAAAAATATCGCGGGGGGATTTTATCGTGCACTGGATTTTCAACTCTCGCTGTTGAGCCGAGCTTTGAGAATCCAACCTAACAACAATAGAGTGCATACCAGCGCGTCGAAAAATCACACTGTTGGATTTTCAACTCTCGGCGCTAAACAGAGCGTTGAAAATCCAATGAGCGAAAAAAAATCGCCGCGATATTTTTACGACCGTGCGAACGTCGCGTCGGCTATTACATATTCAAATCCTTCTTTACAATAGGTGTAATTTTCACTCAGTTTCAACTTTTTAGTAAAGTAAATTAAGATGATTTCAGAAAACTAATGCACTGTATAATTGAAAAGCCCGGCCAAGTGCGAGTCTGACTCGCACACGAAGGGTTCCGTACCAACGTATAATATTTAATACGACATATTAAAATAAATACTTCAGTTTAAAAGTCACTTTACTTGCATGGGGAGCCCCCTTTAATTTTTTTTTTAATTATTTCTTGTTATAGGTAGCGGTAATATAAATACACAATCCGTGAAAATTTCAATTGTCTCACTATTACGGTTCATGAGATACAGCACGCTGACGACAGACAGACGGACAGCGGAGGTTTAGTTATACCACAGTCTATCTGTGGTTATATCTAGGGTTCCGTTTGGTACCTTTGGGATACGGAATACTTAACAGTCACAAAAATGCTTGAATTGGTAGCGCTAAATGAGTTTTTAAGAAGAGGTTCTATAGTATTATTATTATTTTTTTAGTAACTAGCGACCCGCTCGTACATCGCACGATGTAGTGAAAACCGCATCAAAAATAGTTGCGCAGTTTAGAAGAACAACGAGGCCACACAGCCCAATCCCAATCTATTTGGGGTCGGCGCAACATGTCCTTTTTTTCCATACTTCTCTATTATTCGTCATCCCGGTAGTCACCCCCTTTCTAGCCATGTCATCTTTCACACAATCCATCCATCGTTTCTTTGGTCTTCCCCTACTTTAATCTATATCTATAAGTATAATAAAGCTGAAGAGTTAACAAACTCTTCAAATAAACATGTTTTCTTGTTTGTTTGAACGCGCTAATTTCTGAAACCACCAGTCGGATAATCGGATTTGAAAAATTCTTTTTGCATTTTATTGCCCAGTTCTTGAGAACTGGCTATAAAACATGACGCTATGACCTTTAGGAGTCGTGCCAAAAGAAAAAAAGTCAGAAAGAACGCTAACCGAAAATGAAGTAATAGTGTGGTAATCACAGAAAAGATAAAGATAAAAATCTCTTTATCTGTTCTGTGGTGGTAATAGCGTGGGCAGGTGATGCGTTGCGACGGGGTGGGTCGGGGGGACAAGAAATTTTACGCGGACGAAGTCGCGGGCAGAAGCCAGTTTATAATATGTATCTAGAGTATAGATACCTTAGTTATCTTCCAAAAATACATAATATTTGTTTAAATGCTTGTAAACTAAATTGTGAACTCAGGATATAGGTGCGTGCGTTTTCGCTCATTGTATGCTCTTTGGCCTTCTGTACCTATTTATTCTATCGTACAACCGACCTAGCACGTGAGGGTTAAAATTTAAACCTCGTAAAAGTTTATTTAAGGGTTATGTTGTTACAAGCCTGGTGGAATTTTCTAGAACAATGTTTCTATGGCGTTTTAATGTTATGACTTTTACAAGTTTCAGGACGATTGGGAGGAAATGGTCATTGTTATGTGTGTTTATGTTATATAACGTTTTAGGAATCTTAGGAAGCATCTTTTAGGAAGCACAAGAGTTACAGATAAATGTTAGTAATGAATGTTTATTCACACTGTTATTGATTCCCCCTACCACGGCTTCAACCAAGAGAAAAGATATATATTAGGTTGGGGAAAAAGTCTTTTCGCATTGTAGTATGTATGAACTTAAAATAAAATCTCTTTGGCTATACTATTTGAATCTAGCTGGTTTTGGTATCATTGAAAGTTTAAATTTTAAAGAACATAATTCCAAATTCAAATTAGGAAAATGTGTGATTTTCATTTGTTTTTCGTACTGTCAAGATGAGTGAATCTAATGAAGAAATTCGACACATTTTAAAATTTTACTACAAAAAAGGTAAAAATGCATCGCAAGCCGCGAAAAAAATTTGCGATGTTTCTGGACCCAGTGCAGTGTCTGTGAGAGTAGCACAAATTTGGGTTAAGCGTTTTCAATCCGGAAATTTTGATGTCAAAGATGCACGTCGCTCTGGTCGCCCTATTACGGATAAAATGGATGCCATTTTTGAAAAAGTGGAGCAAGATCGGCATATCAGTAGTTACGACGTAGCTAAATAACTGGGAATTGACCACAAAACAGTTTTGGCGCATTTGAAAAAAACTGGGTACACAAAAAAGCTCGATATTTGGGTACCTCACGAGCTCACTGAAAGAAACCTAATGGACCGTGTACTCATTTGTGATTTTTATTACGACGTAATGAAACCGAACCATTTTTGAAGAAGCTGATAACTGGTGATGAAAAGTGGATCACGTACGACAAGAACGTGCGAAAAAGGTCGTGGTCAAAGGCCGGTCAGGCTTCACAGACTGTGTTGAAACCCGGGTTAACTCGCAACAAGGTGATGCTGTGTGTGTGGTGGGATTGGAAGGGCATTATTCATTATGAGCTGTTACCACCAGGCAGGACCATCGATTCTGAACTCTACTGCAAACAACTGATGAGATTAAAGCAAGAAGTTGAGAGAAAGCAGCCGGAATTAATCAACAGAAGGGGTGTGGTTTTTCATCATGATAACGCTAGACCACACACATCTTTAGCCACTCAGCAAAAATTAAGAGAGTTTGGCTGGGAGGTGTTAATGGATCCGCCGTATAGTCCTGACCTTGCATTTTCAGATTTCCACCTGGTTCGGTCTCTTAAGAATTCTTTAGGCAGTGTCAGGTTAACATCACGAGAAGACTGCCAAAACCACTTGTCGCGGTATTTTGATCAGAAGTCCCAAAATTCCTATAGCAATGGGATCATGTCCCTACCTACAAGATGGCAAAAAGTTATCGAACAAAATGGTACCTACATACTTTAGATAAATGTAAATAATGTATGTTAAAAAATGTTTTGAATTTTCTTAAAAAATACGAAGAAACTTTTTCCCCAACCTATTATATATTAAACTATGTCCGTTTATTTCTTAAAAAATAGGTTTTTTGGTTAGATAGATGCAATAGTTATAATTCGTCTAGAGTACATTTTTCTCCCAAATTATAAAAATCGAAAACACCTTTTACAAAAAATAAAATAAAAAAAACAACCGATTTGTTAATTCAGAAACGCTTTCTGAATTAACAAAATCTCCATATACTGTTTCCTCCAGTATTGTGATTGCATAATATTGATAGTATCTCCTGGCCATTGCGAAACGATATCAATTGACAACTCTATACCCATTTGCAATAAGATTAGACATTTAAACAAACCTTTTTTACTGTCCGTTCAACCGATTTTGACTTCAATTCCGTAGGCTTAAGGATGGCATTAAAGGCAAAAAAGTGGTTACAATACCAACTGTTTACTGCTGCTGCCATTTGTCATGCACCAACGCAATAGAAGTTTAAATCGGTTGAACGGACTGTAAAAAGGTTTGTTCAAATGTCTAATCTTATTGCAAATGAAGTATATACCATTTTACATTTAGATATCATCCTTAAGGCTAGGTTGTTCGGGCCTGTAGGCCTTTGAAACGCTACCTCCGCCTCCCCCAAATGTAGCGCGACGTGTTTATTTACGACGCGCTGCCGACGATTTCGCGGAAAATCTATGCTACAGTGTAAAATATTTGCAGTTGATCAACTTAATTAGTTTTTCTTAGGTCGATTTTTTTTTCCTTAGGTTTACATTTTATGGTGTCTACGGTGGAGTGAACTAAGATTATTACATAAAATGTCGTTTTGTTTTCACATTATCAGATAACTATACCAACACGATTCGATAACAATAGGTACAATTATTATCAGCCCCATGATATTGGTGAATATCGATGACCATCGCGATACGACAAACAACCACACTACTAAGTCGGCGGCAGTTTGAAAAAGTTTGCTCAATTGAAAGAATGCCCGCTACTCTCACCCCGCACTGTCTTCGCCGGTAGATATCGTGCCGATATCGGTATCGATGTGTGTGGAAATCGGTTATCATGGTATGGGCATGTGATGCAGAGAAATGCAGAAAATATCGTCTGGAATGTTTTGATTATGAATTTGGATGACTATACGAGTAAGGGAATACCAAAGAAACGATGGATGATCTGTGTGAAAGATGATGTGGCTAGAAAGGGAATGACTATCGAAATGACGACTAATAGAGAAGTATGGAAGATAAAAACAAGTTGCATCGACCCCAAAAAAAAATGGGATGAGGGCAGGAGAATGCTGATAATCGGTATCGGTCGTTGTCTACGACGATGTAAGTGACATTAAAGCACAATGTAAAAGCGAATTATTCCATTACTTCATTGGGCTGAGTAGGGAACGAATATAGCAGATAGTTACAGATTGAACCTTTAAACGGCTATTTTAGTAAACTTTCATCAAACCAAATAGCTTAACGGTTCGACAACTGCTTTGCAAACCCGTGGTTAAAAGTTTGATTCTCAACTGTTATATTTTTTTCGATTCTTTTTTTTATATTTTGTTATATACCTACTGTTATTTGATAGTTCGCATAACGTACACAGAAAACATGAAGTTTAGGCCTCTTATACCATCTATATTTATAATAAAAATAAATATTAATGGTTAGCTGACAGTTAATGAGAAATCCCGTGTGTACAATCTACTGTTATATTTTTTAGCTATAGCCGGGTTCGTCAGAAATAATCTGTAAGAATCACTCAGTGTATTCGTGTTATGCCATTAGGTATTACGCCTGTTCGTGTCGTTCCTGCATAGGAACGACACGAACAGGCGTTTGTTTATTTATCCACTAAAAACGAAAAACTTCGCAAGCAGTGGGAAATTGCTACTGAAGGCTGGGCGTTTCGACCTCAGGACAAGCTGCTTCGTCGTCGGTCGCTTGCTCCCGCGTCACCAGTCCTAACTCTCTGTGTATTTTGGCTGCTGAGAGAGACCACAACTACAAATGTACTGTAAAGGAAAGTTTTATAAAATGTGGCTGTTGTTTTAGTATATTGTGTGTCTAACTTGCATCCCCTATAACCCCTTTAGTGACTGAATAAAAAAAAAATTTTTTAGAATGGGCTAAAAATGGTCGTACTGTTTTGCTTATGCTGCAAACATATTCTTTTGTTTTTGATGTTGACCACTGCTCATGAAGATCAGTAATTATTGACAACTACATATGAAGGAACAATTGCCGTACTTTATTATCAAGGGATGTACCTACTGCTACGCTATAATTTATCGAATCTACTATTCTAAGACATCAAAATTAATTTAGTATATTGTCTAACCGGCCCCGCTCATGTGGGATTGCCGTCCCATAGGACTATTTACCTAAATAAAAGTGCAAGTATCATTATGTTAAAAGTTACAAACCAACAATAGGATACGTCATCGACGAACTTGCTTTAGAACATGGGCACTGAGTGATACGGTTACCGCCTAACCATGGCTACGTTTACAAAGCGCTATTTTTCGAATGTATAGAACACGATATTTTATCGTATACTGTGACTTTTTGTACTCAAAACTGATCATGGGGTGTCGTTTTTATGGTTTTCGAGGGAGCCAAAGCCGGTAATGAAGTCATAATGAAAATTCAAGATGGCGGATGTGAAAATTTTGTGTTTGTGTTTTAAATCATACGTTATAAGGAACTTCATTCCTGACGGTGGTCCCCGACCGCACATTTTTATTTTTTTTCTAATTTTCACTGTTGTTGCCAGAGTGAAAAATGATTATTATTAGTATCCAACCGACAACCGGACACATTGTATTTATATTATGTGTAATTTATGTAGGATATGGTAGCAGATTAGTAGTGGAGACAGTTCGATGGAGAGTGAAAATACTAATGGGGATGAATCTGATGAAAAATCTTAGAAAAATGTGTTTTAAAACTTGTTCATAAAGGACCACGATAAAAAATTATAAACTACTCGCGCTTGACTATAATTTTATCGATAATAATTTGCAATGTGTCTTAACACTATCGTAAGATGACAATTAAACGTCATCATACCACATATAAATAATCACATTTTCGAAAACGATATTATGAATTAAAACTATAATATAATTACGAGATATTTTTTCTGAGCTTATCGCAATTTCATATCTAATGTGTTCGTCTTTTGTTTGAATTTTTTAGAACAACAGCAGGGAGAACGAATTTTTAAAAATTTTGACACAGGCCCAACCTCGATGACGTCCCGCAGGACTCTGAGCGCGAGCGGATTTAGCCAAATTTACTAATTTTGAGTTTATTTAAAAAAAATCTATTAAACTCAAAAATCCAACCGTTAAATTCCCTCTGAAATACGATTACCTCATGGTACATGCAATTTTCATATAATTTTATGCTGTAATTAGGAAATGAAACGGAAAATGGTTTTGAAATCGACTATGTTTCGGATTTTTTTTTCATCGAGGAAATTACAATTTATCGTGTTTTGAACCGTTAATTTCCCTAAAGAAAGGATGTATCTTTGGCATATATTTTTTTCAGGACCTTAATACAATAATTTGCCCATTTAAAATTGATTCTAAAACAGGTAAAATTCGGATAACCCCCCGTTAAGGGGCTACCCCGATCGAACGACCTTTAGCGTTCTGTCCTTCTGTGTCCTACCGCTGAGTCTCGCTATATCCCGCTCCCTGCGCACGCCCCTTTATCGTAGAATTCACAACATTTTTGGATTTATTTTAATAAAAAAAGGATGGCGATCTTTTGAAATAAAATAAAACGTGAATTATTTAGATTTTAAATTATCTATCCATTAGTTTATAGTGTAATCCTCAATCGCTTAGAACGTCACTTTTGGTAAAAGATGCATGCAATCAATAATTATTTTAGTCACTTTTTACAAGGAAATTTTAAACACATAAAAACCAATTGTAAGAACGTGCAATGTGATGATAAGATATCGAACATTAATAATGTGCTTTTAGACGTAGTTTATTACTCTTAATTAATGAGTTAATAGCCTCTGAATAACGCACTATCGTAAGGTTTTGCTCGGGGTAGCGCCTTAATCTAATTACATAATACAGGTGAGCAGCGAGCACAGTTCTCCTCCACTCAGTCGTAAATATACGTAGAAGGGAGTGGTACTTATTCATCCCTTATTATTCCCTATCGACTCGAGTGCTGAACAAATTCCCGATACATTTGTCTTTTGGCTAATTATTCAGAAACCCTTCAAATTGCTACCAAGCTTACTCATGAAAAAATATTTTTGCCAACTCAAATTTACACTAATTCAAGCAAAATTCTGCTTTATTTTCTACTACATGAAGCGTTGGACGAAAGAATTTTTAATTTTGCTAAGAGTTCCACTGAAGAGTGGGCAAAAATATATTTGCTGTTAAAAAATACGCAAATCACTTTTACTGCCGTCATAATAAGGTGCAAAATGGGTTTCGTGAAATGCTAGGGGAAGTTGGTTGAAAGTATTTTGGAGGCAATTAAGTAGAGTACCAGGAAAAAATGTCGGTATCTTGTAATAATTATGTAAAATATGATGTCAGTGTTTTCAGGGAAACGGCTGAAATAGTAAGAGTACGTTTAATACAATACCACTTCATTAGTGCTGAGTGAACGAGGATTGTTCATTAAAACTAATGCAAACTCTTAAAGGGATTAGGTAAGAGAGAAAATTAAGTGACCATGTTAGAAAAGACTTGGTTTAAACCTGATTTGTTTGAAAATAATTATCATCTGCCTAGCCTTTTCCCAACTATGTTGGAGTCGGCTTCCGGTCTAACCGGATGCAGCTGAATACACAACCCAGTAACTGGGTAATACGGTACGACGCGCGACGGCGACATTGGATTCTCGAAGCTCGGCTCAACACCGACAGTTTAAATTCCAGTGCGCGATAAAATCCCGCCCCGCGATATTTTTACGTCCGTGCGCACGTCGGCTAAGTCGACGTTCGCACGGACGTAAACATATCGCGGTGGGATTTTATCGCGCACTGGAATTTCAACTCTCAGTGTTGAGCCGAGCATTTAGAATTCAACCTAACAACAACGGAGTTCATCCCAGCGCGTCGAAAAAACACACTGTTGGATTTTTAACTGTCAGCGGTAAGCAAAGTGTTGAAAATCCAGTTCGCGAAAAAAAATCGCCGCGATATTTTTACGTCCGTGCGAATGTCGGTTAACAGTATTTTTATGAAACTGTTGTGGTGACTTGTGACATATAATCGCCTGCGCACCTATATGTATATACTTCTTAGTTTTCCACACACTGACCATATACCTACCTTACCTGTAACTCTGTTAGGTTATTTAAACAGACGGACAGCTATAATACTCGTAGTGGATGGGCCGGCAAGCTGTCAGTGTTGCATGCTTTAATAATTACTGTGTTTACTACAGAGGCTATTATGGGAGATTGTTCAACGAAGGTGGAATATTAAGAGGTGTAATTAATAGCCTCTATGAGTGGCGATACTTTATTTATTATAATATTTATCTAATCAGTAGTACCTATATATACATTTTATACATTTAACTTGTTGCCAATATAAACTCATTAGAGTTTTACCGTGTACCAAATTCATCGACTGCATAATTTAGAAAATTTAATCAACTTATGTGCTCAGCCAGCAACATGTCCAACCTCTGTCACTGGAATAATGTGGATGGTTCTTATGTAGGTCAAAAAAAAAAACAAATAAGCGAAATACTTATACTCTATCGGTTTAGGTAATTAAATAAAGGTAAACAAAAAAACCGGCCAAGTGCGAGTCGGACTCACGCACGAAGGGTTCCGTACCATTATCTATAAATACGGCGAAAAAATCACGTTAGTTGTATGGGAGCCCCCTTAAATATTTGTTTTAATTCAATTTAATTATTTATTTTTAAAGTGAATATAGGTATTACTAAATATTCTGTGAATATTTCAAGCGTCTACCTGTTGCCGTTATCAATATCGAGCAAAACCGAGCAAAAAAAAATCACGTTTGTTGTATGGGAGCCCCCTTAAATATTTGTTTTAATTCAATTTAATTATTTATTTTTAAAGTGAATATACGTATTACTAAATATTCTGTGAATATTTCAAGCGTCTACCTGTTGCCGTTATCAATATCGAGCAAAACCGAGCAAAAAGAAATCACTTTTGTTGTATGGGAGCCCGCTTCATTTATTTTATTCTGTTTTTTAGTATTTGTTGTTACAGCAGCACAGAAATACATCATCTGTGTAAATTTCAACTGTCTAACTATCACGGTTCATGAGATACAGCCTGGTGACAGACGCACAGACAGACGGTCGGACAGACTGATGGACTGCGGAGTCTTTGTAGGGTCCCGTTTTACCCTTTGGGTACGGAACCCTAAAAAGAGGTTCTATTTGCCGATGACAGCACAGCACTGGTAAAGTGTACAAATATTAATAATTATGAACAGGATATCAATCTTAACCTTAGAAATATTATTGATTGGTTTGATAGAAACAACCTGGTAATAAACTTAACGAAGACTAATGTGATGCATTTTCACCAACATACAATTCCACCGAACGTTAATGTACAGTACAATGGACAAGTGATCAATCAAACAAAGGTCGCGAAATTTTTAGGAATTCATATAGACGATCAATTAACTTGGAAACCGCAAGCAGAAGAGGTGTGCAAAAAGTTAAGCACTGCAGCTTATGTTCTTTTCAACTTGGCAAAAAAAGTTGATATAGAGACGTCATTAGTAGCATACCATGGTTTGGTCGCATCGGTTTTGAGGTTTGGAATAATTTTTTGGGGTAACTGCAGTCTAAGAGATAACATATTTAAAGTCCAAAAGCGTTGTGTTAGAGCTATGTGTAGTCTTAAACCTAGAGATAGTTGTGAATCTCTGTTCAAGTCTTTGAAAATTCTTACTTTTCCGTCATTATATATTCTGGAAATGGCACTTTTTGTAAAAAGAAATGGAAAGTTGTTTGCTAAGGTCTCGGACACCAAGAAAGGTCCCGTGCGAAGCCAATATAAAAATCTCTTAATTATCGGTGGCTATAAAACAGCACTACTTAGAAAAAGTGTTTTCTGCATGGGTCCAATAATATTTAATAAACTACCGGACAGCATAAAAAATTACACCCTACAGCAATTTAAAAATAAACTTAAGGTTTTTTTGATACGGAAATGTTATTATTCGTTAAGTGATTTTTTGAATGACCCTATGTGTGACATCTTGACAGTTTAATAATTATTATTGACATTTTTTGATACATATTTACATTTGTGCATAATCTGGACTTTTTAAAATAATTTATTTGTATCTTAATCATTTTTTTTTTCTGTTTTAATCTATTTCACTATTTTATAATTTTTACTCACTTGTTGATAGTGACATTATTTGTAAAATTTTGCATGCCAAAACTCAGGCAGAATGTACCCGGCTCACTATATGTTTTTATAACAACTTATTGGACAATACCTACATTCTATGCGAATAAATGATTTGATTTGATTTGATTTTGATTTGATTTGAAGAAACCACATGTCTGTTTAACCGACTAAACGTAATACCTGTCACTTCAGTCGTCATGCGAGTCAGCGTTGAAAATCTAATGCACTATAAAATCCCGCCGCGATTTTATTACGCCCGTGCGAATGGGGGTTAAGTCTCTGAGCCGTCCATGAGCCGCTCGCTGCTATTAGCCGACTAAATCAAATTACAACAATAATTGTCTGAATTAGTTTGCAACACTTTGCGCACGCTAGTACGATAACTACCTCTCTATTTATTTAATATCATTGACCTAAAAGTTATTCAAATCAACACCAACAGTAGGTAGGTATCTAATAATTCATCATCATCTGCCTAGCCTGATCCTTCCAGTTTTTTACATGGAGCAACTGATTAGCTGACTATTACAACCACAGAACAGATTTTATCTTTTCTGTGATTACAACCCAGTTACCTACCGGGTAACACGATAAGATTGGTTGTCAGACTTTCGGGCTTCTGACTTGTAACAACTGTCATCTAATATTTATACATATTTGATGAACTCAAATGACAATTACTTTGATGAAGGAAAAGCTGCACTCTAATTATTTAATAACAGGAAAATGTGCACTTTAAATAAGGAACAAGGTTTTGGTTAACTAAGCCATATTTTCCTCGTCCCCTTCCCCAGTAACTCATTCAAAATTTAATCACTTTAACACTCCATATTTACCCCAGATTCACTAAAAAACAGACATAAAAAACGCGTAATACATCTCCAAAATGTGTAATATCCCAAACATTCCCGCGAAGTAACCCAACATCAGTATAAAACACATTTTTAGAAACGTTTACCTCTCCTGGGAGCAATTCTTGACATGAAACAATGTTTTGACACCATCCATTTTATAAAGACCTACCTTACCTCCCAACTTATGAACTAGACAAACCAAAATCGGGAACAGAAACCGCTACTCATGTTCCAACATAAACTGGGCATAATGTATGTATTAGGACCATTTAATAAAGACCTTGGATTTTAAGTATATGTTACGGGCACAGAGGGCATGTTATAATGGTTTTGAAAGACTGAGCTTGTATGGTTCACAAAAGATTTGGTTTTATAGTTAATATTGCAGTTATATTTCTTAGAGATTGCGCAGTTTTGTGGATTTTTCTGGTTCTTTTTTGGTCCCGGGCGTTAATCTTTTTAGTAATTCAGTGTACATACTCGTAAGTCTGTTGGAGAAGACAATATCGCCGTTGTAAAGTCACATTAATTTTGTGGAGAAATAATAAAAGTTGCGAACTTAAAAATTTGGAGCATTTTTGTGTTGTTATGAAGTGGTAAATAAGGGTTTAAAAGTGGGTTATTATAGCTGTATATTTTGCTCAATAACTTGCTATTTAGAACAGTTATAATGTTAATAAATACTTGAATATATGGAAGCATTGCATAATTCGTTCCCTTACTTCCGTGCTTCAATGACATTGGTTATGTATAATGACGTTGCTTCGACATATTATACATTTCCACTTTTGGAAATGGGTACATTATAATATTTTAATATTTCATATTTAATCAGATGATATTATTAAGTTTTTACACTTGTGCCATTACCTAGTTAATCTAAATAAAAGATGGCCGTGGATTTATTTAGCACATGCTGACACGGATGAGGTAAAATAATAGGAAGGTGACAAGTTATTGGGAGGAGGCGATTCGGCACATTGTGTCCCTCAAGGTTCTATATTTGGTCCTGTCATGAGCAAGCCAATATTACTCAAAGCACATTTTGCTGGCTTATTGAATAATATAATATAGACAAAGTATAGTCCCTAAATTAAGGTTGCAAGCAATAATCGTATTTTAATTTATAATTATCGTTAGAAACTAACAATTTACGTTCTTAGCAACTGTTTCTAAGGGGCCCCGAATTTCTATCCGTTTCTATTGTAGTACCTACCTAATATTGTATTGACAATATTGAAGCAATTGTGCTTCAATAGCATTTGGTAGACGATCAATTTGCGCATCAATGTGTATCAATCAAGTAAAAATTGACAATTGCAATTCATCTTTTATTAATAATAACGATAGCGAATTAACCTTAATCATTTAATAACTATTTGCATGGTTTTAGAGTTAAATAAACTTTCTCGATCATTGCCATTACTAGAAAGATAGTAATTTGGAGATTAAACTCATCCTCAAAATATACGTTCCTCGTAAGTAAGGAGTTAGTTACGACTCCCTCGCAAGGCTTTATCCGAACAAAAACGGAAAAAACATTATTCTGGGTGTGGGTCAGCAAAAGAAGTTCAATTTAATACATTTTATCACCGTGAAGACCTTTCTTCTACCGAAATAGACCTCACATTTATTCTGAAAGATAAGAGTATCACAATTCGATTCCCACTTCAATCTCCATTGCTTTATTTCAATGGTCTATCAAGGAGTAATGTCGTAGAGACCCTGCCATGGACAGTGGACACGGACAAAGTTTGGGAGTTTTAGAGGTGAGATAAAATAGTTTTATTACAGGAACACATAAAGCATTTGTGAAGAGGTTTATGAAGATTTTATGTTGGTGCGAAGGTATAAAATATTATCAGGCTGGTGTCGACTCAGTGATTTTAAGGGCTGAGGGACTGCCAGGGGTCGTTAAAGGAGAAGATATAACGTCAGTCGTGGTAAATTGAATTACCCGTAATATTATATTCTTGGTCGCTTCTTTGGACTAATATTGTCGGTAAGAAAATATTACGTAAGCCATCTGGAACTGCTGACATTAAAAGATAAAATACTGAATCAAAAAGCTGTGAGAGAAAAGAAGAAGAGCAAGAAGAAAACATGCCGTTTTAAAAGGTCGTTACCATTGACAGTAAAGTTAAGTTTGTAGTTTATTACCTTGTATTTAAAACATGGCTAATGCAAAATTAAATGATAATAGACATAGCAATAGCAATACCCAGCAGTAGCAATGGGCTAAGTAGATATGATGATTTATAAGATCAAATCGTTACCATCTTCATTAGAATCCTAACTCTTCTAACCAATATTATAAATGCGAAAGTAAGTTTGCTTGTTAACTTTTAACGCCAGAACCGATCATCCTGAAATTTTACATATACGTTGTCGGGTATACAGAAACGGACATAGGGTACCTTTCAACCGGAAAAAAGTACTGTTCCCGAGGAAAATAACAATAACATTCTTATGATAATAGATGGCGCCACGTGTCTTTCGAATCATGATTGAATTATATTATTACAAACAGAGTACAACCCGAACTGATTGTCAAATTCTAAATTAACGCGAGCGAAGCCGCGGGCAAAAGCTAGTTTAATATAAATTACAACAACTTAGTCTTTAAATAACATAAAACACGAAGGCCCGACAACAGCCCTAAAAAAGGTAAAAACTATAACTCAATCTACCAAAGACGCTGCCCATTGGACCATTACACAACTCTCTGACAGAATATTTTTCCTACAAGATTAATGCTTTGTTTAACTTTAGCTAATTTTCTTGAGTTTTAATGAATTCTCTTTGGCGTGACATTGGTGACCTTTTTGTGGGTTATCTCCTTGAATTTATTGTAGCTCTTCAATCAGTTGTTCTGTCAGCTGGTATTAAGTTTTGGAACTAAAGAATTTGAATATTTTTTTTTGTTACCGAGTATTGTTTCTAGAAAGTAAGGTTTGTGGATTTGAATTATTAGATTTGTATGAGAACAGTTAGATCACATAATTCTTTATTACTGGTTTTATAAGATTTTTATAAATATTCATTGACTGATTGATGAACGTAAACGAAGCAAAAGGAACAAAGCAGGTGACGTTCATTTTCTGTCCCCCATAGGATTAAAGCTCGAGTTAATGTAGGTGTAGGTGAATGTATCTTAATGTAGAATTGGATATGTAGTCAATACGACATACTAGTGTATGAAACTGTTGCATAATGTGGGTATTAAAACACGAGATTTTAATAGCATCACACGAGTGTTATAATACCTAGTTATGTACAGTTTCATACACTACTTTATCTACACTCATACATTGGGATTGAATCTAAAAAAAAAATCCTACTAAATTCGGTAAGTACAACAAAACGTATGAATGACGCCAAAACCTAGCACATCACCGCGCATGCGATAAAGCGGACGCTGCCACAGACGAGTAAAAATTGGAATCAAAACTTTTTTGTAATGCTATAAAAGTGAAGCGGCCCGCATAGTCGTTCAATAAAAAAAAACCGGCCAAGTGCGTGTCGGACCACGCACAATGAAGGGTTCCGTAGTTGGGATGAATTTATCTTAAGAACAAACTTAATATTGTAGCTGAAAAACATGTTCTCCCATATATTCCAACTGGAAATGTAAGTTTGTACTCACAATATTGATAGATTTACCATGTTATTTTAAGACCACAGACGTCTTATAGGTTTTCCTGTAATCTACAGATAAAGATCTATATATTTCTGTATTTTTTTCAATATTTTATGCTCAGTAGTTTCGGAGATTAGGGGGGAATGGTCAATTTTCATGTATTTTCTTAAATAACTTTAAAACAATTTATTTTAAAATTATAAAAAAAATATATTTGAGACCCTCATAGTAAGCCCTTTCATTTGACATGCCACATGGTGTAGTTTTCAAAACTTTTTTTTTTAAATTTTCTTATTTGCCCCCCAAAAGTGACCTCTATATTCAAAATTCATTTATTTACTTTACCCGTTCGTGTTTGGGTCACAGACATTCATATGTATACCAAATTTCAACTTAATCTGTCCATTAGATTCGGAGCAAATTGGCTGTGACAGACGGACAGACAGACAGACAGACAGACACACGAGTGATCCTATAAGGGTTCCGTTTTTTCCTTTTGAGGTACGGAACCCTAAAAATATATGTTAACTCCTTGGTCAAACTCCTTGTTAATATTAACTTCTTGGATTTGCCCTGTATCGTAACGAAACAAAATTGTTTTATAAAATTATTTTGCTAGAGATATAGTGTTTATACGAGTATTATATAGTATTTATATCCTCGTCGCGAATGATATTATGTACTTATGCAGATAAGGAAAGAGAAATGAGGTGACGGATAGCTAGTAGCACACTGTCGTTTATTTTAACCAGTCAAGATGACAGATTATCAATACCATAGATCAAATCATAAACTACATAACAATAATATGATTCTACTTTTAAACGGTATTGTGTATAAAAAGTATGTTAATATAAACTCGTTTTGAAGTTTATAATTCGATATGAGAGTTGATAAAATTACTTTTTTGGCTACGCTTACGTACTCGTTTAAGCGAATAGAAAAAGCATTAATATGGTATCATCATTCCTCAATACTATTACGTATTGCTATAATTCTGGGTTTAAATACATCATCAGATCACACTTGTTAGTCAAAAAGGGGCTTGTGGCTAAGTAATACCAGCCACTCGGGTCGATAGATCAGGTTAAGCTACGCTAGCCGCGGTTGGTCCGAGGATGGGTGACCATCTTTACCAAGAAGACAGTAATAGTTACGGATCGTCAAAAGCCCAAAAGTCTTACCAAGGGGTATCGTATTACCCAGTAACTCAATTGTGGAGGTCAGATAGACAGTCGCTCCATGTAAAATACTGGTATTCAGCTGCATCTGGTAAGACTGGAAGCCGACTCCAACATAGTTGAGAAAAGGCTAGGCAGATGATGATGACTCTTGTTAATCAAATAGGCATAATTCACAAAACATCCACCTGGAAAATAGCTTGTACCTCAAAAATAACTCTAAAAACTTTAAAATGACATCCTCTCTCTCTAAAAACTTACAAAATACGGAACACAGCCCACAAACTCAAGAGACATTCATCACCGACAACAACACTGAAAACACAATAAATTCTAAAACAACGTCGCGGAAAAACATGAAATTACATAAAAACTAAGAGAAACTACGGCCGGGGATCGAACCTGTGTCCCAGTAACCCTCAAGGCCGTTGGTTTTATTCCGAGACGTTTTACGACCCACCAAGAGTTACGACTTTTCGGCTAAAACGGGGATGCCAAGTTCGGTTGTTAAAAAGTCCCTTGAATTTTGCTAAAAATATCGCCTGAAAAGAATGCGTGAGAGGAATGGTTAACCTGTCTGCTGGTATTGTGACAATCTTTGTGAAATTAAATATTTATAAACGACTAACTTCTGCCCGTGACTTCGTTCACGTTAAATTTCTTGTCACGTAAAATATGACAAGCTGAAATACTCACAAATACCCTTTTTTTTTTTTTTTTTTTGTGGATGGGAAATCATCAAATGACTTCTCCCGCTCTGGGCAGAGCGGGAGGGCGTGTCAGACTTTTACTGACTAAAACCCACCCATGTTCCTTCAGCTGCCCGTGCCAGGGCCACGGTATCTCTTTCGAACTACCCGCGACCCCGGCGGCACTCACAAATACCCTATCATAATATTAAGTAGATGTACATAAACGTGGAAATCGTATCTTACGAAACTTATTTGCAGAAGTCTTGATTAAACATGAAGGATGTTAGAATTAGAATTGTTGCTTGCAGGGGGCATGCGAATTTAATTATTTATTATTTGTCTTTGGCTTATCTCAAGACCCTGGGGTCCCGTACCTTTGGAAGGCGTACGAGGGGCCAAAGCCAACTTGCAGAGGCCCCTTAGATAATTTTAAATGACGAGGAGGCACCAGCCGACGATTATCCCTGTATGCACTATGCAAGTGCACCCAAGGACAACCCCCGGTTGGTGCAGGACTATTGCAGAAGATGGAAACAAAACACATTGGGCCTATGGGTTTGGGTGGCTATAGTGGATTGGGAACCTTGAACTATGGAAGAACTATGTCCCCTGCCTGACCAGTGTTATATAATATACACAGATAAATTGGGAGGGGGTGACTTGCACACTCAATAATGGGCCCCCGGATACGGGCGCTAGCACATAGTGACGTAGCGACAAGGGGCAACATGTCCTGAGGTGCTTGAGGAGTGGAGAGGTATTCCACGGCTCTCAGAACAATCCCAGAGCCCGGAAGATGGTCAAGATCCCTACAAGCACTTACTGGAATACTTCCTTCCTCCGAGCACGTTTGCTTTTGCGAATCTCCACTCAAGCCGTCCATTAAAGGCAAGAATTAGGTGGGAGCTTTGTTCTTGTCAGTGTTCACTCCAGCCGGCCAATAAAGGCAAGCCAGAGGTGAAGAACAAGACTTCTCCGATAGGGTCCGTGGGGTTGCTACTGCTCAACAGCTCGCCACATGCTGCCCTGCGGGTTCACGTATCTCCAAGACCAAGAGGTCTGGCTCCTCACCCCAGACCTGTTTTGGCAAAGTAAACTCCATCGGCACAAACCCAGAGTTCTGAGCGCGCAAGCCCCACCACGACGTCAACGTAGAGATACGGCGGTGGGGTTATTATTATTATTATTTATTCTTTTTTTTTTTTTTTTTTGTTTTGTACTTACGATTGTTCTTGCTAGTTAAATTATACATATAAAATATTAATAGTATAAAATCTGTTAGCTTTTAATCGAGAAATATGTTTTAAAACACAGTTCTTAGTAACTATAGTGACAATATAATACCTAAACACTCGTCGAATGCACTTCCTTATTGTTTCGAAGACGGTTAATAAAGTTCAATAGCATAATAATTTATTTGTAGTAGGTATTGGTATAATGTAGGTCTTAAGCAGTAGAGTAATTTAACAATCCGATGTGAATTACTAAGTACAAACAATCTTCATTATGCCATGTACACTTTGATCCCATTATGCAACTGCAAAACCTGACATATAAATGGTTACAAAGCAACAGTTGATGAAAAGGTAACCAAGCGACAAATTGGCATGCATGCAATTGATACGAACTGAAGTTTGACTGTGTTTGGAGCTTATACAACGTGTCGTTTTGCATCCTCTTCAAATTTCAGGGTGTGAAACAGAACATCAAACCGAACAACTTCCTCCATGGGACTAACATCGAAACTGCGAAAAAATGTTCAACTGTCAATCAATCAATCAATCAGTTTATTTGTGAAACATAGGTATTTACATGCATATGTATTTACATAAATAGGGGGTGCGCTATGTTTTGTCATAATTAAGACATAAAAATTTATAAGTGCCACATTAGGTGTCATTAGAAAATGTATCTTAGAAAAAATAATATTTTAAATTAATTAAATACATGAAAAGAAAATACAATAAAATCAATAAATAGTCATTAGTCATATTATCAAAATGTAAAAATAATTATTATAATAATTGGTCATTAAAAAATTCGTCTACAGTATAATAACATTTGTCAATTACTGACCCATAGAAAACTTCAATACCTGCTTGACGCAAATGTGGGACGGCTGATAATTTTTTCGCGATTACGATGTTGGTGCCATGGAAAAAGTTGTTCGGTTTGATTGTCTTTACCACATCCTTAAATTTGACGAGGATGCAAAACGACACGTTGTATAAGTCTTTTTCTTGTATTTTAAGTAATGTTTTTGAAAATTTTATCAGCTTATACTTACAGGGTGAAATTGAATTTATGGGCAACCTTTTAAGGTGTCATTGTACTCATCATTATGAACAACTTTCACTAGGGGACCTAACCTGAAATTGAGAAAAAAAACCAGCTGTTCGCTACAATCATGTTCGCAGTAGCTTGTGCCAGCGGCTTCGCCCGCGTGGATGACGGGAAATATCCCACCGGAACATACTACCGGGAATTCATTCCTTATTCGTTGTCTACATTATAACTGTCTACTTGTTAAAATTTCAACTTTCTAGGTCCAAGGGTTTGGGCTAGGCGTTGATGAGTCAGTCAGTCAGGACTTCTTTTTTAATGTATTTATAAGATAACTTCATTAAACTTTAGGGAACAGCAGATTTTTTTTCACGCGTTTAGGTTGGATCCCATATGGATGGGTGACCGTCTTTACATACCGAGACTCCTCCGTGCCTCGGAAACATAGAAATATCATATATCTATGCTCGGAAAGCACGTTAAGCCGTTGGTCCCGGCTGTCATTCGTGTATCTTTGACAGTCGTTACGGGTCGTCAGAAGCCCGAAAGTCTGACAACCAGCCTTACCAAGGGGTATCGTATTACCCAGTAGGTACCTGGGTTGTGGAGGTCAGATAGGCAGTCGCTCCATGTAAAATACTGGTATTCAGCTGCATCCGGTTAGACTGGAAGCCGACCCCAACATGTTGGGAAAAGGCTAGGCAGATTGATTGAGGTTGGATCCCATAGAAAAATTGTTCGTAATGATTTAAGTAACCTCTTAAAAGCATGCCCATAAATTCGATTTCATTCTATAGAGCCGATTACTTACTACAAGTAGAAAACTTATTTAATGTGATCGTTTAAGTACAAACTTTGAGTGGAAAATACTAAACAAGCTCGGAATGAAACGTTAAAATTTGTATTAAGAACACAATTATGGCTCATATAAAAGTTTTTCAGGAAGGCAGCTGAAATAGGAGTAGTTAGCTGAAGTTAGTGTGTGAGTGACGTTTTAAAATTGGTGACCGGAGAATTTTAATTGAATGGTTATTTCTTAATCGGTTGAAAGACACTGAGCGAGACACAATAGGAGTTTTATTGTTGTGTGAGTAGTACGGAAACATGTTTGCTGTGTGAGACAGCAAACATGTTTCCGTACTACTAAGAATAATTATTATTACCATTAATTCATGTCACTACATAAACTTTCAAAATTACATTTCTATTCTTAGCTACCGACCAGAACTTGCGCATAAATTACATAACGAAGTAGATTAACTCTAGTCAAAACCTCTCATAATAACACTCCCAAACATCAAAATAGACCCTAACTCTCCCACGTTTCAAGCACATTGTTATTTACTGGCAACACCAAAACGCTTGTCCCGACCTCTCACCCCTGTAAATTTAAATTAAGACATTCCCTTTGTAAAATTTAAGTAACGCTTGCTTGCTCCAAATTATTTTGTTTCTGACCAGCCGTGGGTTAAGATGTTGCCAATGTCTTTAAATTTAAAACCGTGAATAAGTTCAGGAGTTCAAAATTGTGAATTTACTTTAACCAAACCCGGAATGTGGGGAGATTAAGTTGTTTTGTCTTTGTACGTACGGAATTTACGATCAATGAAGAAGGAGATTTTGTGCTTTAACATTGTATTTTGGTGTTACTGCAAGTATAGTGCTAGATTCTGCATTCGTGATAAAACTGTTTTTGAATTTATTTATAACTATCCTAATGACTTACTGCAATATTTAAATTTTTATTATTATTTAATAATAAAAATTTAATGTCCTTTATTAGGCGCGCTGCCAAAGAGTGGAACTGCCTGCCTGCGTCTGTGTTCCCTACTTATAACCCAGACAGTCTTCAAAGCAATAGTGAAAAAGTATCTTCAGTAAGCTCATTCTATCGTTGACACAGCTCGGTTAATCTATTTTAGTTATTTCCATAGCGTTATGTCCTACGGTATTTTGCTGTGGGGCAAAGCGGCTGACATTCAAAATATTTTTTGTTTTTCAAAAACGAGCTGTTCGAGCAATTTACCAGCTGGGTGCTAGAGTTTCTCTGAGAGATTTTTTTTAAGATACTTGTTGGTATTCTCACAGTGGCGTAACAGTTCATCTTCGTCATCTCAAACATTAGGCAAACCCCGCCAAGACGAGCCAAGCGAAGCGCAAAGGTGCCTTTGCGATTCGTTTTTTTGAACCCTCAAAACTTGGGTTTGGATTATACCAGATGAAAAAAAATATCGGGATATGATTTCAATTGTGGACCTTTTAAACATATAAAGTTTCAATTGCGTAGGTCTTATACTTTACATTTATTGATATCTAAAAAACCCCGATTTCGACACTGACTCACTGATGATCATCAAAATTCTTAGGCTACTTCCTAAAGCCCTAGAAAGCTGAAATTTGGTATGTAAAGTAGTATTAGTACACAAACAACACAACAAATCTAAAACTTGGAACTTTTACCCCCCTCCCGCCCTAAACTAAACTAAAACTAAACTAGGGAATGGAAGTTTGTATGAGACTTCCGCAAATTTTGATGCTAGAGGTCTGAAAATTAATATAAGGACTCCTTGTTATAAATAATAAAATACATATTTCAAGACTTTTAGTAAATCACATCCCACCCTTAAAAAATAAAAAATATTGTCATAAGCAACTTACAAAAAGAAGTGAAATTCCACCAAAAACATTTTTATGTAAAATGTTGCCAAGACGAGACCATATGGGAACATTCCTCTATTTGCACCCGAGCAGAGCTCGGTCGTCTAGGTACTATTCACCTAAAACTGCTGCAAAAAATCCTTCTCTCTAAAAACAAAGTGAATATTTCAATCCCCAACACAAATAGCATGAAAAGTAAGTGCTTCAGAGAACCAAAAAACAAAGAAAATAAGCAGCTCAGTTATTTTTTGCCGACAAAGTCAATAAAGGGATCAATCGAAGCCCGTCGCGCAATTATAGTAGACGGTGGAACGAAACATAATTTACTGTTAACAATCTGAAGGGAAACGCCAAGTTTGATAGCTGTAATACAGGGGGTTGAGTTGTGAGAGAGACGCGGGGTTTGACAGTAGGGACTACGATTGAAGATACTTTTAAAGAGATGATGCAGCCATCATATAATGATACATAGTAGATAATTGATTAAACTATCGTAAATAAAGATTTCTACATGTTAAAAAGGTCAATCGTCGAATCCGACTCGGCTGGGCAGCATTCGGTCAAAGACTTTTGTCTTGAGCACCGGAGTGTTTCAAGACAAAAGTCTTTGACCAGTGCGTGTTGCCAGTGCTGACCTACGGCACTGAAACGTGGTCGCTCACAATGGCCCATAGTAAAAGGCTAAAAGTCACCCAAAGGGCAATGTAGAGGGCTACGCTTGGAGCTTTCCTAAGTGATCGATTCAGAAATGAAGAAATCCACAGGAGAACCAAGGTAACCGACATAGCCCAAAGATTTGCCAAACTTAAGAGACAGTGGGCAATATTGCTCGCAGAACAGATGACCGATGGGACCGGAATATTCTGGAGTGGCGACCATGTACCGGAAAACGTAACATTGAAAGGCCCCACAAGGTGGACCGATGACCTTGTAAAGGCCGCAGGAATCCGCTGGATGGCGAAAACACGGAACCGGTCGAAGTGTCGGTGCTTGGGAGAGACCTATGTCCAGTGGACGTCTTTCGGCTGAAATGATGATGATGAAATAAAGATTTACAATAACATAACATTACGACTGTTATCTCCGAAGGGTTGGGCAGAGGTGTACCTGTAGTACCCACATGTAGCTAGATATGTTCAAGACCCATGTAATAGGGGGCGAGCCTATTGCCATCAACCGGGCACAAATCCAGATTCCGGGCTGCTACTGAGAAATTGCTGATAGAAAAAACCAATAACACCTTGCCTGTCTGGCTCCTGAAATACAGGTACCTACTCCTAACCTTGCTCTGGTGCCAGGGTCTCAAATTTTTCTGTAACCTATAATCTATGGCAATAAAGAATTTATTATTCATTTATTATAATAGAGGGCGAGTCTATTGCCATCAACCGTGAAAATTTATTAAAATATATAATTATTTTAAATATTGAACACTCTTTCTACTTAACTAAAAACTTGTCTTAGAATGGCTGTTATCACATTCTTGAATATAAAACTAAATAAATACGACAGTAAAATTATTATAGAGAGATTTAATTATGAAGCTACGTTGCAGAAGATGATAAGTTTATAGTAAGAATAATATTACAGCTAGTTGCGACAGCGATGCACGATGGCGAGTTTTCATCATAGTTTTCGAGTAATGGCTTTTAATATAATATCTTAGCAATGTAGATAAACATTGGATATTCGTATATAAATATTTACTATTTAGACGCAGACGTATGCCAATGGCCTCGTATGTTCTGTGCTGAGCTCACACAACGGGTCGTACGTTCACCTAGTAATAGGACTCGCCCATCAAGAAGCGCTGTCCCAAAAAAACTTTTTTACAAAAAAATACAACTGACTTCCAAAAACAACACTACAAAGTGAAAAATAACTTTAATATCGGAAGTCGGTGTCTAGTTAAGTGTATTTTCGTTTTTTGCCACCGACTTCCGAAATTAAAGTTATTTTTCACTTTGTAGTGTTGTTTTTGGAAGTCGGTTGTATTTTTTTGTAAAAAAAGTTTTTATTTTTCACTTTTTAGTTGTGTACCTACCCCACACAAATTCTTATACCACTATCTGCAAAACAAACTAGAACATCATCCATATAAAAGTCGGGAAGAAATACGTATTATTGAAACTAACTCAAAAACTACCAAAGCAAAGTTAATCAATTTTATATGGGACCAACTGTGATGTATACCCTCTCGAATAAAACAAAAAAAAATCTAAATCGGTCCAGCCATCTTCGAGTAATCGGGGAACATACATAAAAAAAATAAAAAAAAAGGTTCCGACGAATTGAGAACCTCCTCCTTTTTGAAGTCGGTTAATTAGACCCATTCTTTTTTTTATGGATGGAAAACACGTATACTAAAAGATAAATAATTAAATTATTTTTAAAATGGTGAAAGTTTCATAAAAATACGCAATAGTTGTTGCGTGTTCTGTGTTTTATTCGCGTTAGACATAACTTTACAAAATAATTACACTATGTAATATAAACATAAATTAAAATATTCACATATTAAGTTATTAAGAAAATGCTCTTATTTAACATATTTTTTTTCTAAATCATTAATACTACTCGTTTAGACGTGATCTTTAGTTTAAAATCAATAACAGTCGGTTATTTGTCCCCTGAGCCCTATCATCACAAAATTGCGTTTGGCAGATTAGGAATATTGAGGCACGGCGACGCATCGCATCAAGTAGCAATTTGGCAGTTGTAATTACGTTTATTTTGAGTTTTTTTTTTTTTAGTTTAAAGTAGGTATACAATTTTTTATTTCATAAGAATAAGAATAATATTTATTTGCAAGAAATATATACAGGGTGTAAGTGTAAACACCGTTATCCTATTAAGGGACTAAAACAGAAATCGCGAAAAAAAACGCACGACACGATTTTAACTTATCAATGTGTCATAATCCCGCCCAGGTATTATAACTTGTACCACACAAGGAACCTTGAGGTGAGTTTCAGTTAGCACACTGTTAACTGAGTCGGCACCGCCTTGTTCACCCTTTGATGTAACTTACACTTTTGACTTTCATCTTTAACCTACTAAGCAGTACTTTGTTTTTCATTTTCTAAGCGGATTTGACTTATTTTTGTATGTCAAGAGATGGTTACCTACTTCTGTGCAAGGTGACAACACTTTTAGCCTCTAAGGGGTAGGCAGAGACGTAGCATCATCATAATTTTAGTCGAAAGACGTCGACAGACTGCAGCACAGAACCGCCACTTCGGCCGGTTCTGTGCTTCCAGAGGAGTATACTAGCAAATTATATTTCGCTTGTTTGGTAATTGCCATTAACCAGAAGTAAATCCAGTCTCCTGGCTGCTAGTAAAAATGCCTGTTGGAAAAACTGATAGAAATCCATAACTTTGCACTGCTACTGAAAATTTCTCGACAAAAACCCTAATAACACTTTGTCCGGCCTGGGGATCGAACCCAGAACTCCGAGCTTGGCAGTCACCCTTGCGAACAATGGGCCAACGAGGCCATCCTACTTTTTATGTCCGTTAAGGCTTAACGAGCGAATGCACATTCTATTTTCACTACAGGGTGACTTTGAAAACATGCGACAAAATTTAAAGGAGGGTTTCTATCCATCAATATGAACAACTTTTACTAAGGAACCAATATCGAATTTGCAAAAAAAAAATTGACCTTCCCATATAAAGGTACATACCCGATTGGACCATTTTGTATACGAAGGTCGACATTTTTTTGCGCTTTCGAAATTGTTCCCATACTAAAAGTTCTTCATATGGGTAGAAGACCCCCTTAAATTTTGTCCCATGTTTTTAAAGTCACCCGGTAAACCAAATTCTTTTTTGGAAACAGGGACAGAGCATTCTTTCGTTAGTCTATCCTGTTCTATCCGTACTAAAAATGTATAGGGACTAGTAGAGTGCTACAAGGATCTTTTGGCGCTTGAATGACGTTGACAGGGGGTACTGTTGGTAGACATTTGTGCAAATCTTTTGAGAAAAATATGTTGAAAAAATAAGATGGCGGAGTTAGGTCCGCTTTTGGCCATGCGCCAAAAGATCCTTGTACAGCTGTATGTGTGTCTGTGTGCCGGGATAACTGTCTTAAGTTAAAGTTAAAGCATTTATTTCAATTAAAACATTTACAAGTACTTTGGAACTGTCAAGATGTCTTTCAGTCGGGAAGTGAGTTGCGCGTTCCTAAGCGTAGATTGTTTAGGAGAAGAACTGTTCAAGAAAATAATTATTATAACTTGTTATACCCATCAGAGAAAGGCTTTAACGTGTCATGAAGATCACAACAAGTTAATTTTGTGGATCTTAACTTAAGTCAATCTTTAGTCTGTAACTTAAAACGATGCTCGAAAATGAATCACGATTAAACTAGAGATTTGAATGAAATCTGACCGTTTCTAATCGACTATCGTTCTTTAATAAAGCCTATTATTGAATAGCACACTTTTTGTCTACGTGCATACTCGTAATAGGAGTCATGTTTTTTATTGCGAAAAATCATGAATACATGTGCTGTATGATTTAGGGATAACAGGGTTAGAGGAGCTCGTGGCTAAGTAATAACAGCCACACGGGTCGATCCATCAGGTTAAGCTACGCTTGCCGGGGTTGGTCAGTGGATGGGTGACCATTCTTTACATACCGAGACTTCTCCGTGCCTCGGAAAGCACGTTAAGCCGTTGGTCCCGGCTGTCATTCGTGAATCTTTGACAGTCGTTACGGGTTGTCAGAAGCCTGAATGTCTAACAACCAATCTTACCAAGGGGTATCGTATTACCCAGTTACTGGGCTGTGGAGGTCAGATAGGCAGTCGCTCCGTGTCAAAATACTGGTATTCAGCTGCATCCGGTTAGACTGGCAGCCGACCCCAACATAGTTGGGAAAAGGTAGGCAGATTGAGGGGTAGTGTTACATTGTATACATCACCACGCCTGTAATCCCTAAGGGGGTTGGCAGATGTGTGTGATTTTGCCTAATATAATTATTATGATTAATATGTAGTGAATTTTCCTCCAACCGCGAATCGAACCCTGTTCCCTTTCTCGGCTTCGCGACCACTAAACAAAAGCTGAAAAAGTAGGTAGGTAATATTACTACGCAAGAAAAGCAATATAGTAGCATATTCAGCAACCTCTATATCGACAAATGAAGACCACAGCAAACTCAGAACAGTGACTCTTTATTTTATTAGGAGATTGGGTCTGTATTCACTCTCCGTGTTTTCCTTACAAAGAAAGGTTGCCCTCTTTGTACGCCTACGACAATGAGATTATGAATACCTACATACTGCGATCATACAAGCTGTTTCTCATTGCTGTGGCAGGATTCTTTTATGATGTTTCGATGACCAAGAATTCTGTAATAGTTGGATAGTTATAGTCGCTCCGTGTCAAAATACTGGTATTCAGCTGCATCCGGTTAGACTGGCAGCCGACCCCAACATAGTTGGGAAAAGGTAGGCAGATTGAGGGGTAGTGTTACATTGTATACATCACCACGCCTGTAATCCCTAAGGGGGTTTTAACACTGGCTCTAATAGACACCATCACCAGTACAAAGAGCTCCTCAACAAAATAAAGAAACAAATACAAGCAGCATTTTATCTGCTCCCTTCCCTGTGACGTCACACCAGCCTTCTCACACTCCAGTGTGATTGGCCAAATGTAATAAGTGAATGATACAATGTACCTACTGGACGTCGTTGATTTCATTCTGTTCGATTTTCAAACTTTTATCTCGTTCACGTGTTTCTTAGTTTGTGTTTTGTTTTTGTGGAGTTTGTTCGGATTTAGAAGTAAAATTCTTAGTTTTCTGTGCCCCTAGTAATTCAGAACTTTAGGATAACTCATTTGGCGTTCGATATTCTATTTTCCTGGTGTTACTTTCCTAGCTAACATTATCATGACAGTTTCCTTTGAGAGGGTAGGCACAGCCTTATAATAGCCAATTATTAAAACACACCCGATGGGATCCCCATAGGTAAAAATGACTTACTTCCTTACAAACTTTCATCCCCAATTTAACACCTTTAGGGAAAGATTTTTTAAGAATTCTTTCTTAATGCTCATCTTCCTTTTAAAAGGAACTCTTGTGCAAAATTCCATGCTTCTAGCACCAGCGGTTGTGGCAGTACGTTGTCTGTCAGTGAATGAATGAATAAATTTAAGATTTTCATTAAGTAAAAGTTGCAATGCAATGAACTTTTTTGTATTGTCAAAATTAAATGTCATGGTTATTACAAGTGTGATTTGCGATACAGTTCTTGTTCATCTCTAATAAATCTTTAATATAATTCACATTCCATGACCAACAAACCAATCTCTCATTATTATCACATCGAATCATTGATTTATAAAAAAGGGAAGATTAAGTACGCGCTCTCGACGTGGTCCGCATAAATTAGGCCCACGGGCCTAATTGACCTTAGTCACAATCGAACTGGCGTTTGTGTAGCACGTTAAGTAAAATTACCGTGTTTGGCTAATAAGCAGCAACAATGCCTTCCTGTTTTCAAAATGTGCATAAATAGTTCAAAAACCAAAACCAAATATTTCACTCGTAAGTTTAGCAAACAAAATTTTCTTTAAAATTCTCCAGATTAAAATTGCTGTTAGATCGACATTTACAGATAGGGATAGACATATTATATGATTCGTATTTCATATTCCAATGTGAAGAGACAAGCGGCAGCTCAAGCGGCGTATTAGTAGAGTTGGTAACCCGCTACAGCCCGCCAAAGTGTCTCTCTATTTCGGTTGTTGATGCACATGATGCACGACATCGAGAAATGTAGTTGTGTGGTGTTTACATGTAATTGTATCTAGGCCAATGTTTACGTGACATTAGAGCGTACCTAATCTTCTTTTTTTATGGTTTCATACCCGAAGGGTCTAAACGGAGCCCTACTGCTGTCACTTCACGTGTCCGTCTGTCCGTCGTCTGTCACACAGTTTTTACAGCCAAATGGTTAAAGCTACAGTGTTCAAATTTTCACAGTATAGGCATCTTGTTGACCCAAAGCCATATAAATTATGAAAAAATATTTTAATATGTTTTTAAGGGGGGCTCCCATAAAGATAAAGGGGGGTCTGAAAAAAATTTTGACCTACCCCATCGAGTGGGGTATCGATGTTTAGAACTTGTTGAGTAGATAAATACTGTATTTCTTGTTTTAAAAAATATTGGAAAACAAAGGACTAAGAAGCCACCAAAGGCAGCTTTTTTTTACAAAATTTTGTTCTGAAGAATTTTTCAACTTCCCATTGACCTATAAAAATGAAATTTGGTGATAATGTTAATTATGACGTATATTTTACTGACAAATACCAATATATTGATAAATCAGATTTGATACGGAACCCTAAATGTGCGAAGTCCGACACGCACTTGGCCGGTTGTTTTTTATAAATCAATGCTTACAATGCTTACCTACTCTGTCCCATCACTAGTAGCTGTATCTACCTATGTATAGCACCACCGTAGTCTAAATCTACGTAAGCCGGCAAGCGGGACTTTTACACGTCATATACTTTGCATTCGTTATTGTTTTTGAAAGGAAAAACTTGGAGATAGGCACCCCGTTACACCGTCACGATTTGTATGTTACTTTTTTCGCACAGACCTGCAACGCTTGTATGTAAATATCCAGCATTGAAAAAACTTCAACTGCATTTGACAGAGCTGATAGAAAGTGGAATTATAGTATGTTTTTAACAGAATAGTCTGTCTAGCAATTTGATGAGTATTTTTTGTTAACACTATTTTCATATGACAACAGAGGTAGTTTGCCTTATGTGAAACTACATAATTAAATATTTTTTTAACTTGTCTTGCAAATTTTGAGTAGAATCTAATCGTCAGATAAAACATTACCCTCATTTTGGACTCCGCCACAATCAGGTAAAAAGGTGAACAATGTTTGCCAAGACATAACACCATGGGTACATACATTACATTGCGGTGTAACATGTGACAGCAAACCCTCCGACCTCCCACTTAAAATAATACCTTCATTTGCGACATTGCATACGTACGATTACTTCGACGCTCAGCAGAGAGTGTGCGACAGTACACTCACGGTGTCGCGCGACATACCCGTACGATGCTGTGCGATATTTGGATATCATGGATTTAATCATATAATACTCAAAGCACTTATTTTGTCAAGGAGTCAGTCAGTCAGAAAGATGAAGCTATCCTATTCTAAAGCGTAGTACACATTGTAGATTCGTATCGAGAAGAACGGATAATAAACTCCAAGGACACTCTTTTAAAGATAAAGGTTAGGTTAGCCATAGAATGTTGAAGATCGAGAAAATAGTGAAAAACCGGTCAAGAGCGAGTAGGACTCGCGCACCGAGGGTTCCGTTCCGATTTCTGAAAAAGTGTGCTGTTTAGAGCAGGGACCGTACAACCCCGGTTAAGAGTTAAGTCTTTCGAAGGGGTAAACCGTTTATGAAACCCAGTAAAAGGGTTTCCCCTTCATTGAGATAACCGCTCACACGGGCAGGTACGCCCGCTTAAAAAACTAGTCCAGTGTACCACCCGCTGACGTCATTCGGCCCGCGGCGCGCGTTTGTTTACATAATGCGCTAGCGGCATAGTTTCTAGGAATTCTGTAGCTCCAATTCATTTCTTGGAAACCTTTTGACTAAAGCACCATTGCAATTTGCAACGTATGCCCATCATGGAGAGATCATATTACATTGCTCCGAGTCGGAATGTTACGATTTTATCGTTATAAAGAGAGTTGAAGCTTATAACCCTTTTGAATGGCTTAATTTAAGCTGTTCAAAAGGGTTACCCACATCGTATGGGTTTTTGATTAACTGCTTAGAAAAACCCTAATTTTTTTCTTTCTTAATTGCAAAATAATTGGGCAAACGTCATGCAAAATTTTCCAAATTTCAATTTGATAGCATTAGTAGTTCTTGACATATCCAGCTGTGACAGACGGACAGACAGACTGAGTCGCACCATAAGGGTTCATTTTTACCATTTTGGTACAGAACTCTAAAAATTTAAGTGGAAAGGCTATAGCTGAGAAAAACGCTAGGCTTAAGAAGAAGAAGATAGCCAGTGTTAAGGGACTTATGCTAAAGCTACTAGGCTACATAATAAATATTTTTATTTAAAATGTACTTAGGAGAAAACTTTGATGTAGGTAATCTTTGATATGAGTCATCGTGAGATGACCTTTGACAAATGACGTTACATAAGAATTATGCCAGGAGAAGCTAGTCAGCAACGTTGCTGACTGAATTGCCCCAATCCTAAAATAAGAAGAAATAAGGATATAAAAGAAAGCCTTTGCTCTGTGGTGGCTTAAAACGGTCTACAAATAAATACCTAACAGTCAGACAGAAGCTCTGAAAATATGACTGTTAATCCTATTTAAGCCTTTCGTTACGCTAGTAATTGACGCTCTGAATACAGTTGACATTTATGCCACGAACAGTTATGCCTTTCAGACTTGCTTTGTAGGATAAATTCTGTTATTTCAATGTTTTTTGATAAATAAAATCGAGTTTATTTTAGTTTCTTCATAAACTGGAAATAGTCATGGCAAAATGTCGTAGACTAGATCAGAAATGATTACCTTTACACATCAATCAAAACCACAATTCCCCCGCTCAAAGAACTTCCTGATGGAATTAAACGACAATTTCCTACAAACGACAGTCAACCGATATACTCGTATACATAAAATAAACCATCTAATTCCCTCCTGTACAATCCCTTCAATACATATTTCCACCTGGCACTGCTTGCGAATTTCCCATACATTTGAAACAAAAGAAGTAACAATGTATTGTGCACACATGGAAAGGGAGGGGGCTAAAATGACGCTGGTCTGCTTTGCGAAATGGTAGGAAACTGCAAAAAAAAAAAAAAACTATATTCTTTTACGTAATATTATACAGTTTGGTGTTATATACATAGCTTGTGTAATGTAACTCACAGTAAATAAATCGTTAGAAATATTTGTACTTAATTGTATTTTTGAAGTGACAATTTCTTTAGGCGCTTTGAGCGAGTATTGGCGGGAAAATCTTATTAGTTCGCGTCACGGCACGCGTCAAGTCATGCTGTCAAATTTTCACTTATGTCGGCAGTCCCCATTTTTTATTAGAGTCAGAACTGTTACATTTTTAATCAAGGTTGTAGCATCACTGCCATGAATATTAACAATTCGAACATCAGTTACTTAAAATGAATCCTCGAAACAATGAAACTTAAAGTTTACCAAAAAATTACAATTAACTGTAAATTGTGAAAAAAAAAAAATACCGATTCCAACGAGTCATAATTTACGACGAAATCAAATTTCTCATTTTAGTCTTTAAATTATCAACATGAAATGAAGAAAAAATGTGAAAGAAAAATAACCTTCAGCCAAAGAACGTTCTATACGTTTACGCACTTGCATTCGCTCAGCAGCATCTTACCGCCCCGACATTCTTACATTAATATACCAACTTAATATCATTACACTCATGTTTGACAAAGACGGCTAAAAGCCTCGCCTATGATATGTAAAGCGCGAATTTTCATCCCTTGTTATTGTTTCATACTTTTGTCTTAGCTGTGGGGGCGAGTTGGGACGGAAGGGTGAGTTGGGGCGAGTGTGGGTTGAATATTTTGTGGTCGATAATTTTCATGTTACAATTTGTTGGGATATGTTTAGCGAAGATGTTTTAGAGCTTGGTTGTTGGTATGTTAATTTGGATGTTCTGGCAAAGAATGGGGAAACTTCTTTCTTTTGGTTCTCGTAAACAAACAAACAGACGTCATATTTATACCTACATATACACATTTTCAATAGGCCCACTATTACATGGAAACTTATCTGGTAAAATGTGTGCTACCTATATGTACAAATGTACAACTCTGCGTACACAATAGGGGAAAACAGGATGATATATGTTTTTTACTCATTTTTAAGACGTCAAAATATTTGTGGCCTAATGTGTTTATTATACTAGTGTCGTTAGGTCAACTAAAAAAAAAAAAGGTAAGTAATACTAATTTGTGCAACTTTTAGTTCAGAATTATTAATTATCAGGGTTTCTTCTCAAAACTCCCAAAAATTCAGTGATATTTAATCCTAATCTCACGAAAAAATGTGTTCACAAAGACTAATAGCTGAAAAGCTTAAAAAAATCCCTAAAGGACTAAAAATACCAGCAGTGAATGTAATGTAGCAAAAAATGTTCAATCCACAATGACGAATAACGTGCTATTTAATTTAATCATTCACTCACATGGTTACCGTTCACTCATTCGGTCTGACGGCTCTCAGCGCGTCTAATTTCATTCACTTTTTTGTTAAATCATTCAGTGTGAATATTTTTTATTGTTGTAACGTTTACTTTTGGTATTAAAATTATGCGTACACTTTTGATGTGTATATGTTACCATATAAGTATGAACTTTGTTATTTTTTAATAATCTCGTGAGATTGTAAACTGTCAATAAATTGTAACTGTACCATAATGCTTTACAATTCAACGTATTAATTATCGATAGTTTATCATGTCAAACCGTCAAATTGTAAACGAATCCTGCACGTACCGACAGGGTTCATAATCTGTTCGATTTTACCACTCGTAAAATTGTGAAAATTGTGTTCTGTACTCCATAGAGTGAGAACAAACTTATGAGTCAAATAAAGGAAATGCACATTTATACTTGGACCTTTAATTGTATTCAGTAACTTGACAATGAAGGGATAACTTCATCATCTTCCTGCCCTTATCCCATATTACTTGGGGTCGGCGCAACACGTTTTCTTCTTCTATTCTCCCCTGTCAACCGTCACGCTATCATTCACTCCCTTCTCATTAATATCATTCCTCACACAATCCATCCATCTTTTCTTTGGCCTTCCTCTGTCTCTTCAACCATCTACATGTATATTCATCACTCTTTTAGTCACATGCGTTTCGTCTCTTCTCATTACATGCCCATACCAAGACAAACGATTTCCTTTCAACTTTTCTGTCACTGGCGCCACTTTCAATCTTCCTCTTATATACGCATTTCTCACTTTATCCATTCTCGTCACTCCACACATCCATCTCAACATTCTCATCTCCGCTGCATGCAATTTTTTTTCATCCGTCTTCTTCACTGCCCAGCATTCCGATCCATAAAGTACGACAGGCCTTATCACGGACTTGTAAATTTTCCCCTTCAACTTGAGGGGCATCCGTGGGTCGCAAGTTGTTCCTGTAACCTGTCGCCATTTTATCCATCCTGAGTTGATCCGGTGCGTTATGTCTCGGTCTACTTCGCCATCCCCTTGGACAAGCGACCTGAGGTAACGAAAGTCAAGAGATATGGGCACAGGACCGTAGAGACCGCCAAAATCACGGTTGAAGGAATAAGTTCCTGACAATAAAAAGGAAATGAGGTGAAACAAAGAATTAGCGAAATTAGCTTGATGTGCTTATAGTTTTAATTGAAACACGTCATATTAAGCAAAAAATCGTAGTTCAATTCTTAAAATATAAATTAAGTTTTCCTACACAATTCAAAACGTTCTCAGCTTGCGCCTTCGGGAACTTCACGCGTTTACATTATAATATTCGTAGTTAAGACAGGACAACGTCTGTCGAGTCAGCTAGTAACAATAATAAAAATTTCTTTTCACCTGTCTGTGTCTAAAAAGGTACAACAAAAGAACATATTTTTGTATTTCTGGCGACTTTTTTACATTAATTTGTAATGTAGATGAATGTTTATTGAAAAGATTTTTCGACATACTTTTGAAACGTTACTTTGTGGGACCGTATTATCATCTCATTACACAGTTAAGGCTTCATCATTGAAACATACAGGGTGTAAGTGTAAATAGTGGCAATAAGGGGTCATTGTACTTATCATTATGAACAACTTTTACTATGGGACCAAACCTGAAATCGCAAAAGAAATCAGCTGTTCAGTGCATTTATGTTCCTTAACTCTTAAAATGTCGATTGTACACCATGTGTACAGATAACAATAGAATTTCAATTGTGTCTGCTAATTGGCGCGCGACGGGTTAATTCATCAAAATGTAGGGAACAGTTGATTTTTTTTCGTGATTTCAGTTTTGTTCCCATATTAGAAGTTGTTCATAAAGATGAGTACAATGACTCCTTAAATTATTGCCACTGTTTACACTTACACTCTGTATTATTTTTTAAATTACAATCAAAACCTTAAAAAATAGACATAACATAAACAAACTCTCGAAAAACTTTACCCGGCTTTTGAGGATGTCGGGTAAAAAGAGATCCATGTAAATCTTGCAATTTAAAAGGCCCACGACACAAAGACAATGAATTTAAATTATACCATGCAATCATTTTCCTGTGTCAGCTGTCATTAATATGACGCCCCGTGCTTGGGGTGTTTCAACCCCTTCATTTAATATGTACCCCTAAGAACTGGACACCATAATTGATATTGACAGATTTACTAAATGATATTCATGATAGTACAGACTGTATTTTGTAAATCCATTGTCTTCCTCAAAGTCATGGAATGGGGTTTCACAAGAATAGAATACTGTTCTCTTAATTTTGTTCTTGTACCATAGATAAACGCTAAAGCCTTGCTTATTTTGAAACAACTTTGCTTGCAAGTATGCGTCTGTTTTGTCGATAGTACACCATATGAACAGCAGATATAAAATAATGTAGAAATTTTACATAGGGTGACAAAATGGGCGGTCTTATCGCTAAAAGCGAACTTTACAGACAACCTTTGGATAGATTAAGGGGAGAAGGAGAGACAATACAAAAGTCAGTGGTGTACCATTTATGTTTCAATAAAACTTACACCTATTTATCTATCAAGACTTCTTCCTTTTCTAATTTTGGAGGATCTTATTAAAATTTCATAGAAAACTTCTAGAAAATTTATTAGCTATCCTATGACCTCCAAATGATCAAATGATGAATTACTAAGCTTGACAAACGCTTTGGCGTGGCCTCTTTTTTTTGAGTCGATGGTAATTTGTTAAATGAGTTGAGCCCAGTGGGTGCCACATGAGACACAAAATAAAGCAACTGCTTATGTTGCTTACAAAATCCTTTAGGGAAAGGTTGTTTTCCACAACCGCGGTTGCAAAATTAGTTTATTCTAAGTTCACGAATTTCCTAAAACTTTGCAGAGTCGCCCATCTGGTAAATACTAGCGTGTTCTTATTTTTAATTGCATGTTTCTATTTAAGCCGAATTAAAACAAACTTTACATCACCCAGCTATTCGCCTCCGCCACAACTTTTCACATTTGGCAAACATTTTTGAACAATTAACCTTTTAAAATTGTACTGTTTCGCCTCCAAAATAGGTTAGTAGCGAGTTGCCAAGATACCACTTTCGTTCCAACCAAGCAAATATAAACTCTACTCACTTGTAAAAGAAGTTCAAGAGGGTGTAAAGCGTTAGTTGTCTTAGTAAATGCCGTTTCCTTGCCTGGAGCAATTTGTCGGTTAATTTCTTATTATTTCAACTTTGGAACTGTTTAATTCTGTTGTTAGTTATGCTGGTGCAATTTTTCGGGCTTGTACGATTGGGGTCGAAACAGGACAAATAAGGGATGAATTTGGGGCGCACGGGGGATAAATTAGATTGATATGATGTGTGGTAGGAATTAAGGAAAATGCGGGAAGATTTTTGCGCGCAAAAGGTTAAGGAAATTAGGTTAACGTACACACATTCTAACATAATATTGTGACAGACATACAGTGACTTATTGACTTAGTTTTTTTGGTGACACATTTGTGAGATACAGTGATTTTTTTTTATATTATGGAAGAACAACAATCAATTAATATTTATGAAAGTTATAATACACTTCTGGACACATCTATTGGCCCACCTTAGAGTTTAGGTTTCGATGGCCCCTACCGAAATATGATTGCTAGATTGAACAAAAACTGTTGATGCAGTTTTAAACCTGATACATTTTACCATCTTTTTCGATCGTATTGTTTTAAATTTGAATTCAGAATACCATATGACATGGAGCTACGCCTAACAAGTCGGATATGCGCCTTGTTAAAGGCAATTGATTTTTGAATAAAAAACATGTTTTATCAAATAAAGGTTTAATTTAATAACGCGTGTTGCCTCCATGGGCATCTACCACAGCTCTCATACGATTAGGCATAGAGTTTATTAACCGCTCTATGAAATTTTGAGGGATCATCTCCCATTCCTCTTCTATGGCAGTTTTCAACTCCTGCATCGTCTGGGCAACTGGCTGACGAGCCCTAACACGTCTTTTTAGCTCGTCTCACATGTTCTCAATGGGGTTCATGTCTGGGCTTCTGGCTGGCCAGTCCATAACTGTGATGTTGACATCCCGAAGATATTCCCTGACGATGCCGGCCGCATGGGCTCTTGCATTATCATGCATAAAAAGGAAATTTGGGCCCACATAGTCCGCGTATGGTATCACGCAGTATCACGTGAGGTTCTAAGCACTCACGAATGTACCTTTCAGCATTTAATGTTGGCAGCCGTGGTCCTATAACAACCTCAAGTTGAGTTTTGCCGCTCGCGGATATACCGCCCCAGACAGTCCATGAGCCACCGCCATAAGCAACCCTCTCTTCAAAGCAGCATTGTGCGAAACGCTCTCCCTTACGTCGGTAGACCTTCTTCCTTCCATTATTGCCATGTAACACAATTTTAGACTCATCAGAAAAGAGTACACGGCTCCAATCTTGCTGTGTCCAATTTAAATGACTGCGTGCGAAATGAAGGCGCGCTGTTCGGTGGGCTCGCGTTAGTTTGGGGCCATTAGCTGGCTTGTGTGGTACCATATCGCGTTCTTTTAACCTTCTCCGAACAGTTCGAGCGCTCACAGATACTCCGTGGAAGTCGCGAAGTTGGTTTTGTATCTCAATGGAGGTAAGGTGACGATTTCTCAAGCTGGTCGTCACGATGAATCGATCCTGCCTTTCAGTTGTGACCCGAGATTGTGGCCTTCCTTGGCGATGAACAAAGCCGCCAGTCTCTAGGTACCTCCGATAAACATTTCGGACCGCAGATCGACTTAAATTAAGTTGAGCACTCACGTTTCTTTGGCTGTGTCCGGCCTGAATAAGTGCCACAGCTTGGGCGGCGACTTCAGGTGAAGTATCCATAGATTATTGATAGAACCTCACCTTAATGTTAAGAATAAGTAATGTTTGTTGCTAAACCAAAGATATCAATCACTTTTTCAAGAATTAAATCCAAGTAAACCAATAAAACCAAGTTTTCTTAATATTCGATTGTTTGATATCAACAAACAGGCTCCAAATTGTCTTTTGTTTCTTTAAATTCTGTGTTCGAAATTCAAAAAAAGACTATTGAATGAAATTGTGAATGTGCCAGGTTCAAAACTGCATAAAAACTTTTTGCTCGGTTTAATATAAAATTTTAGCTAGGACCAAACGAAACTGAAAATACAAGGTGGGCCAAAAGATGTGTCCAGAAGTGTAATTTTATTATCTTTTCGCCTTAGGGAAGACAAAGGCTGATGTTGGACTTCTTCCAGACCAAATTCCCAGTCCAGTGTACCTATGCTTTAGCAGTCGTATTAAGCTTCAAAAAGTGCAACCGATTGGAAATAAGGATCAACCAAATATTATTTGATAATTTACCTGAACAACGCACTAAAGTCAATATTATAATACATATAAACACAAAACACGGGTTACGAGAGCAGTACTCAATCACTAATCGAGTTTACAATCCTAAATCACTTTGACATGGCTTACCATTGCTTGGCATTGTTTGGCTTGGCATTACCGTTGTACACAAAATATTAATAACTGCGCTCCAAAGCGGCCACAAAATGGATTCCTATCAAACTGTGATGTATTCACCGCACTGCAATCAGTAATGTTGGTTAAGGTTGGGAACAGAGTGATGAGTGTGATAATAAACAAAAACAAAAGCAGCCCGCAGTTTATTTTTGTCAACTGACCGATGAAGTGTATGTTGGTGGTCGTTATTTGTAGTGAAAGACAATCTGTTACTAGCCAAGGGGATAGAAAAATCATTTTTTCCTACACTCGCCGAACAGGGCTCGTCCTCCATTCATCCAAAGTGACCAATTACTCCTTTCTCCCTGTAAAACTAATTTCACCATTAAAATAACTTATTCCTCACTCTCTCTCCATGGACTAGAAAAAAAAGAAGGACTCCGCACTACGCATATCGAAAGTGAAGCGCAGTAAGTATGCCGGGACCGTTAGTAAAAACACGCCTCACGCATACATTTACATCATAGTATGCCGACTGGCCGCCATTACGTGACACGACGGCGTCTTTGTCAAATCACGCACACATAGATCGGTACGATGCTTCACTTTCGATACGCGTGGCGCGGTCATTTTTCTTCTGTTCCGTGACTCTCAATATAACTGGTGTTTACGTACACTCAGCGTTGCTAATTCGAAATTTCATAGTTAATTTATTCATTATATCGTTGTTCCTGTACAGTACACTAATTCCGATTGACAGTGGAGTACTACTGCCAATCCGAATCGGTTTCTTTTTGACAGCTCTACAACTTTCATTGCGTTATTATCTAGCTTCAAAATGATTCAGACTCCGATCGATAGTGTGTTACGCAATTAGGGTGCTGGTTGGATCATTGTTCCTATGACAGATTCCATATACGAATTGCCATCCGTGAAGTTCCAACTCCTCCAACCTCTTAGCGTGACTGATTCATTCGTTCCACCCTGTTTTTAACCGACTTCAAAAAGGAGGAGGCTCTCAATTCGCCGGACTTTTTTTTTTTTTTTTTTTATGTATGTTCCCCGATTACTCGAAGATGGCTGGACCATGTATTGTTCCTCCAACTGCAACTTATTCCTCCAACAACAATGCTTACGTAAATCATAATCGTCACTGTGCCACCAGCCTCACTGACAACCACCTATAACTGCAGTGTCGCGGTGAACGGCCGGATTTCATTTTATTTATTGGTATTATGCCATAATTTCCTCCACAATTAACGCGTGAATATGTTATGAGATACATTTTTATGGGGTCAGCTGGAATTTTAATGACTACACATTTTTAGGGTTCCGTACCCAAATGTCACCAATATTGTACACTTAGTTCGCAATAAAAGATTTGACTTTGACTTTGATAAAATTATTATGGTGCGACTCAGTCTGTCTATCTGTCCTTCTGTCACAGCTGGATATCTCAAGAACTACTAATGCTATCAGCTTGAAATTTGGAACAGTTTTAGATGACGTTTGCCAAGCGTTTGCCCAACTATTTTGCAAATAAGTTTTTTTTTTTTTGCAACATGTACCGAAGGGCGGTCTTAAAAATACGAAGTGGGGCTACTAGGGCATGTGGGATATCACATGAAAGAGCGCTGTTTGCACATTCTCAAAAAAATATTTTTTTTATTTAGGGCGCACAGTTTCCGACTTTTGATGAAAAATGTAAAAAAAAATAGCGTTCCCTCCTTATCTCCGAAATTTGCATAAAGACAAATCTGAAATGATTCTGTATGATAGAAGTTTATGTAAAGATTACAGGAAAAATGAAACGAGGTCTATAAATAGCCCACTTTTTCAGAAATCGGAACAGAATCCTCAGGGCGCAAGTCCGACTCGCTTTTGACCGGTTTTTTGCTATGGAAAGATTTAAGTACAAGTTTTTGGTCGTAGTTAGCCCTCCGATAACAGGGTGAACAGCAAAAGGTGCCTCCAAACTAAATCATGTAATTTACATAAGTTGATGAAATAAACATTTTTATTTATTTATTATTTTCCTGATTTTTAATCGATGGCAGTTTGCTTACTTCCGTCTCATCCATTATCAACATACTTACCTATATTCTGTGGTAAAAGCTAGCAAAGCAAAAGGTATTGTTTTTTTTACTTTTCAAAGGTAGATAAATACCTAGGTCGAGATAAATCACAGGTGAATGAAACAATTTATTTGTTCTAAGGTTGGCTTCATCTTATCAAAAGCTTCTGGAGCCACTTAAACCACTTTTAGCTCATATCTACAATCCAGTCAAATTAAAATCAGAGGATAAACTCAAACTCAAACTCAAACTCAAAGCATTTATTTCAAATAAACCAATTACAGGCACTTTTGAATTGTCAATGGGTCGGTCAGTCAGAAAGATGAAGCTAGTTGCCCATTCCAAAGCGTAGTAGATCCCTATGGAGAAGAACGGGCAAGAAACTCCACGGACACTCTTTTAAATCATAATATTTTTACAAAATATTGGTTACATCGTTCAAGTTGAAAATATACATGTGAGAACAATGTAGAAAGACGTGCACGTTAAAAAGCGTCCGTAATAAAAAGATAATAACTAAAACAACTAAATTAAATATTAAAATTAAAAATAAGCCATGGCAGCTAAGAGACGACCAGTCCCAACTGACGGCGCCCGTTCACGAACATGACGCATGGATCAGCACCATTTAGCTCAACCATTTTGAAGGGAACTTAATGATCCAACACACACGCCACCATCAGCGAGACATTTGAGTGAGCATGACATACTCTCAACCGCCAGGGATAAAGGACACTTATAACTATAAGTTTAACAGAGAGGAATACTCCTCCAAATTATGACTCAATTTCAGAACCTAATACTATTATCCAGTCCTTTAATCTCAGTAAAACTTAATCTACCCTCAATAGTCCTAAATAATAAAGTAATATCAATAATCATAACCGTTACTTTATCATTTATTGAAGAAAGATCTTGTGCCTGAAACCTTGGGAATATTATACTAAACTTAATCCAATTATCCCATAAAACCTTCAGCTTTCGAGGCTTAATAGAAAATGGCCGAAAAAGGTAGGTATCCCCGTCTGAATTTCAGCCAATTCTTATACTTAACGAACAGAAAAAACTCGATGTACCCTCTAACATAAATTATCTGGTGTCAACTGCGTTCTATTTTATTCCAATAACCTTCATACACACGAAAATCTACCTTATTATCTTAAACATTAAGTCTCAATCTCTCTGAAACAATTTACATAAAAGATCACAGTCATTCAAAATTGAGATTTACCTCTAAAGACATAGATTCCAAATTAGGGTACTTCAAATAAGTTTACTTTCTCAAATGATTAGTAGATCTATTCTTAGCAAGATAAGGTCAGTATTTGATTGGCAGGTGTTTGCTAAGAGTCATTTATCAGCTCGGATAGAAGATGTCAGAGGTTGATAGGACCTCGTATTAAAAATGTGGTGTTTTTGCATGATGCGAGCTAAAACATAATGTAGGACGAGGGTTATGTAAGATTATGAAACCATTTATACTGTGTTAAGTAGGTACTTAAATAGATATATCGCCCACCTGATGTAAAGTGGTAAGCTGCAACAGAAAAGAGTTTGAAAATGTGTTGCTAATTAAAAAAAAAGTCGGGAGGTGTCGCGGGACACCCGCTTGGAACGAAGTTCCTTTCGCTGTATATTATGTAATACAGTGCCATCTAGTATGATCTCAAGTATAAGATGCGTTAGAAACAAAAGCACCAAACATTAATTTTCGATTTTATTGCTATGAGTTCGGGGAAGAGGAGCTTGTGGCTAAGTAATAACAGCCGCACGGGTCGATCCAACAGGTTAAGCTACGCTTGCCGGGGTTGGTCCGTGGATGGGTGACCATCTTTACATACCGAGACTCCTCCGTGCCTCGGAAAGCACGTTAAGCCGTTGGTCCCGGCTGTCATTCGTGGATCTTTGACAGTCGTTACGGGTCGTCAGAAGCCCGAAAGTCTGACAATCAGTCTTACCAAGGGGTATCGTATTACCCAGTTAATGGGTTGTGGAGGTCAGATAGGCAGTCGCTCCATGTAAAATAATGGTATTCAGCTGCATCCGGTTAGACTGGAAGCTGACCCCAACATAGTTGGGAAAAGGCTAGGCAGATTGATTGAGTTCGGGGAATTCCAAGTGGCGTCATTATATTTATATTGCATAATATAAGCAAATGAAATGAAATTGTTTGTAATTGTTTCTGATCTGATTTGCTTTTATAGCTAGCTTTATAGTACTAAACATTAATTTATTTCACAAAAGGTTTGATAATGCTTGTATAGTGGCAACTGTTGATAATCAAATGTTTTATCTGTGGATCATTATCCACAGATAAAACATTTGATTATCAACAGTGGACTGCAACATTACTACTAAAAGTTTGTTAATCTTATGTGTTATATATATGTTGTAGTTGTTTATTATCCCTTAATAAATAAAATAAAATATTTTACTAACTTCGACTTACGGAGTCAGAAATTCGAGTTATAGATTATAAATTCTTACCATCAATACCTCGCAGGGAAATAACATTTTGTTCGAGTTACAAAGTTAAAATTATTTGATATACCGCATATAAAGGAGTTCAGCGTAAGGGAATGGCAAATTTTTTCGAAATTTTTTTTGAAGTTTGAATTATCGAGATTACACTGAAGTCATCAGCCTAGCCTTTTCCCCAATAGGTTGGGGTCGACTTCCAGTCTAACCGGATGCAGCTGAATACCATTATTTTACATGGAGCAACTGCCTATCTGACCTCCACAACCCATTAACTGGGTAATACGATACCCCTTGGTAAGACTGATTGTCAGACTTTCGGGCTTCTGACGACTGTCAAAGATCCACGAATGACAGCCGGGACCAACGGCTTAAAGTGCTTTCCGATCTCGTTATGTAAAGATGGTCACTCATCTACGGACCAACCCCGGCCAGCGTAGCTTAACCTGATCGATCGACCCGTGCGGCTTTTATTAATTAGCCACAAGCCCCCCAGTATTTCCAAGTGATTATTCGATAAATATCATGATTTGAATCAGGTGGCGCTTGGTGTAAAATACTGATATTCGAGCAAATCAAAGCATACAATCATAAAACCTGAGTAAGCTTTTTATAATTACTTTTCTTGGAAAATTCCATTTTTCACCCCGTTTTCCCGGAACAAAATTGTGTTTTTTATAGTTCTTTGTAGAAGGTCATTGTAAGCTGCCAATCAAGTTTCCTTTGCCTCCATTTAATTATATTTTTCTACACACAATCGCGGCAAAACCATAATATTTTTCCCCAAACTAACCAAATTATTGCCATAAAAAATTAAAACTATTAATCACTAACCATCGATTTTGAATCTTAAACCCACGTGATAAGGTATCAATTTCTATGACAAGTGCGACTCGAATAGGCATAAAAGAAGTTTTAATTGAATATTAGCGTGTCAAGAACCATTAGTAACAGTTAATTGGCCCTCCCTGATAATGATTTACCGAGTATAGTTTATGACAATGCAAATCCAACTATAAGTTCTAAAGAATAGAGTATATTTTATAAATGTGTGTTTTCATTCATTCGGCTCAACTGCTTTAAATCCAAAACAAATGACAACTCTTCTAGTTTTTACAGCCAGTTTTGTACACACGAATTTGAACCTTCAATTTAAGAACCTAAAGTAGCAATTAAACTCTCTTTTTTATTGTTTCAGGTACTAATTCCATTGTTTTGAAGTGAAATGAGAAACGTTGAACTACCGATCAAGTTTTCATATTAAAGAGGTGAGTTTTGTAATGGTATTTCGTAATAGTATTGAAAAACTTGACTGAAAAAAGCACAATTTATTATGTAGGTAGGCTTTTTCTTTTAAAAACAAAACTTTGTAGAAAACTAGCCAAGTGCGAGAAAGTTTACATCGAATTTGTAGCATTTATTGATACTTAGATCATTTTTTCTGACTAAGCTATTAAAAAAAAAAAAAAAAAAAAAAAAAAAAGCACTAGGTATGGCAAAAGCTTCTACTCCGTTCACCTCGTACCCTATTTTTTGTCAAGATAGACGGTAAAAAAAGACATCCGGTATATTTAAAAAAACACGTTCGTATGGGATCCCCTTTTAATCTTTAACTATATTTTTTTTTTTTTGCTATAACGGCAATAGAAATACACAATCTGTCAAAATAAGATACAGCCCGCTGACATACAGATGGACAGAGGGACGGACGGACAGCGGAGACTGGTTCCGGTTGGAACCTTTCGGGTACTAAACTCTACAAACTACATACCTCTACTGTTAAACATTTAAAAAACAAACAGTTCTAAAAATTATAAAGAACAGAAATCACAAATCTCAAATCAGATTTTTTCTTTTGTAATTTATTAATACTTTATATTATTATATTGCGACTAGGAGCTCCTTCTTGTTCTCCTCATCGCTGTCACTGTGGCGAAGTTGTCAACAGCCTCGGACACCACGGCCTGTCTTACAGCCGAAGTGCGGGTCGCTTAGCGCGGCACGCAAACATCAATGACATCATCCGACGAGCCCTTGTCACCGTCGACGTTCCAGCTGTATTAGAGCCCAATGGCTTGGCACGCGACGATGGCAAGAGACCGGACGGCATGTCTTTATTTCCATGGTAGTTGGGAAGGCCTTTAGTGTGGGACGCAACGTGTGTCGATACTCTTGCGCCATCCCATCTTCCTGGCTCTGCGTGCTGTGCTGGCACTGCTGCTGCCGCTGCGGAAAACCTCAAGCGGCGGAAGTGTAATAACCTTATCGGTAATTATATTTTCGAGCCGTTTGGGGTTGAAACCCTTGGGCCGTGGGGTCCGAGTGCTCATAGTTTGTTCAACGAAATCTCCAAACGGCTGGTTGACACTTCCCGTGACCCAAGGGCTGGCTTTTACCTCGGCCAGAGGCTTAGCATTGCCATACAACCTGGCAATGCCGCCAGTCTCTTGGGTACTTTACCAGTCGACAGCGATGCGGAGGAATTTTTCGACGCCATATTTTAGTTTTTTAATAGTTTTAGTTATGTTAGTATATAATTTTGTTATTTTTAGGTTATGTTTACAGTTAAAATAAAATTAACCAGTTGAAAAAAAAATAAAAAACTATATTATAGATGTGAAAGTATGGAACAAAAATGTCATCCTTGTACTTTGTGTTGGGCGTTGCTAGCTGCGCACAGTATTTTACTTTTGCAGCTATCTTCGTGTCTATTGTTATGTTTAATACCTAAAATTAATTGTTCCTACTCGTAATAAACTTTTTTTTTTTAATTATTTTTTTTATTTAAAAGGTCGAGCTGCAAGTTACAGTTTTACAATTCTCGACCTTTCAGTGTTGTAAAAGCGGTATAAAATTAAAAGTCTTGGAAAACTGAAATGTCAAATGTGGCTTCTAGGTACTACTTCAGTAAGTAGGACAGTATGGCCGTACAATAAGTACAGTACAGCTTTCATCATTTATTATGATAATGTGTGACATTTTGTAGAGAATGACTGCTGCCTCTTTGGTTTAGTGGCCGCAAGCGCTACTGCTGAGCATGAAGTCCTGGGTTCGATTCCCGAGTCGAGCAAAGTGTTACTAGGTTTTAGGGTTCCGTGCCTCAAAAGAAAGAAACGGAACCCTTATAGGACCACTTCGTTGTCAGTCTGTCATGACCCTTTTTCTCAGATAAAGGTGGAGGTATCAAGTTGAAATTAATATCAAATACGTAGGTTTATGGTGTCTTAGAGTTTTAAAAAAATCAAGCTTCTAAGTTAACGCAATAAAAAAAATGCGGCCATTTGTGTGACATATTATTTTGATACTCGCAAGTAGGTACATAAATCAAAACCCGTTGACCTAGAATAATGAACATTGGCAAGAAGCAAGGTCTCCCAGCACAAGTAAAGGAAAAACTCCGAAAATTGTTAATTTGTAATTTTATCACATAAAAAACATTTTTTTTTTGGGATTACAATGTTAAGTTTGTTTTCGGGATAAATTCTTTTCAACTACGGAACCCTTCATTGTGCGTGGTCCGACACGTACTTGTACACTTGACACGTACGTCGGTTTTATAAGCTACAAGATCTGTGGTTATTGTGTAAGGTAGTCTAAGATCTTTGTTGCAAGAAGATCTTAGCCACTGCCGTGTCCCGCTCCCCGCGCGACGTCATTAGGATTGTCCTTGAAATTCTTTGTCGGCGCGCGACGGGGCGCCTAGCCACATACACACACGGATTGTACACAAAACATTCCTATGAATCGTTATGAAAGTAATTACTGTTTCTTAAAGTAGATATATTAGGCTAGATTATGAATTTTGATTTAGAACAATAGATGACTTAGTTTTTTTTTCAATACCCAAAGTAAAAACAATTTGTTTATAAAAAAAAAATAATTATTTCAAAATCTAAAGCGATAACCCTACCTATATTTTTTTTTACCTAATATATTGCCTATGTGTCAAATAATCAAATGACATCATAATATTTACCTTTGTTCTTCCAAAGTTTTGAAATACGAACAATAATCTCGGTAAAAAACGACCCCCCGCGCGCGCCTACCGCGCCGCATATTTTTTTTCAACCACAGACTAACTTTGTTCGTAATGCCGATACCAACCTCACGGTATTTGGCAAAAATATGCTACACATAACCACCTTTCCAAAGAACCTAGTACGCAAGAGGTGAGTCCGCACACAAAATTACAAAAAATAAAAAAGTAAGAGCCGGAACGCGCGTGTTGGATTATTAACGATTGTTCGTATTTATGGAGAATAATTAAGTAATTGAATAGTTTATTGATAATCTTATTACGAACGTCAGTGTCACTCTGTCAGAATGAATGATGACAGTGACGTTCGGAAACGTTCCATTTCAGTAACATTTGAATAAACTTGATAAACGTAAATTAATGTTTCACGAATATAATAATTAATGTTATACTTATAATATAATATGATATTGATCCTATTAATCAAAACAAAGTCATAGAACGTCAGCTATCACTCTTCTCAGATTAAAGTTGATAGTGACGTTCGGAAACGTTACATTTCAGTGATATTTTATTAAACGTAAATTAATGTTTTATATGTAGAAATGTACACATTGTTATTTGCATTTCTTTGATTGATATTTCATAGACAGATGTATTTTATATTAATTGTTTATATTGCGACTTAAAATACTCGTATTACCAACAACGATTGTAGAGTTGTCGCACAATAGACAATTATGGTGGCTACTGATAATCAAGTTTAGACTTTATTATAATAACAATACTGTAAATGAATAAGTAATAATTAATATGATACTAATAATGTTTCTCATGATTTTACATTGCAATTTCTATGTACCAAGTTATTTCTAAATAACTTGTAACAATAGTCACGACCTGTGATTGGCAGAAATAAATCATGACCCTTGATTGGTTGAAACTAATATCGTATCAGATCTTACTTCTAGATTATAAATAAACAATAACTGTATTCCTAAATGATCCCTTAATGTTTTAAAACAGTCTCGCAATATATGATTTGTTAAGTAATACCTATTTTAGAAGTTATTTGGCAATTATGTATAACCATCTGTGATTGGTCTAAAATGGCGCCAAGAGGTGGGAATAGTTTGACTATAAAAGACGGGACTGCCCCGAATTAGGGGGACTCGTTATGCTAGCTGTCGTACGGTAAAGACCCTCTGGTGTCTGCCGTAAATATAAAGCTGCTAAGGAAGTCCTATCATCCAAGTCTTTTGGTTACAACTGTTAAACGGTACAGACAGACCATGAGTGGTGTCCCATGTCCGTAATTATTAAGTTGCTAAAAGTTATAATACGTCATTGGCTAAGCCAATGTAAAACACCACGCTGCATAGCAGAAGTTCTGTGTAAAATGGATTCTCTTGGATCTTGTGAAAGATCTAACTACAATGTTCATGTAAGTTGATTGATAATATTATCTTGATTATTGTTGATAACTATGTTGTTCGGTATGTGTTATAATACGACTAATATTGCTCATGATATTGTGCAGTTCCTATATAGTGTTATAGTTGCTAACTTTGAGAAATGATCTATGATGATCTGATCTATATTTATAAGGTAATGTGATACCTAACTATGACTGATCCTAATGTAAATATGTATTGATAAAACACTGAGTTCCCGTGGAGTTTCTTGTCCCTTCTTCTCCACGATGACCTAGTTTTGCGAACGGACAAATAGCTTTCTTAGATAAATAATTATTGACAAGCCTAATTGAAATAATAAATACCTAGTCTTGTCTTTCTGTGCTTTTCTTCATGAAACCCTTTCCTTACACACCATGTTCATAACTAGTTTCATACACAGTAAATAACTAATAATCATCTTGACATACAAAGCTTTTAATTAAGTGGATATATATATATACCTATAAGGTTAGTGTACAATCCACTTTCTAACACGCGCGCTGTCATCGTTCGTTCAGGCTCACGTTCGTGCACTCGGACAATCCTGGGTTTTCGTTCGGGCTCACTTTCATGCAATGGTCGCGTGTGTCTGTCGACCCATGACCCTCTTTCAATCTCGAGACCTACATCCAAAACCTCAAGGTAAACCTCTGCCCACCCCGTCAAGGGAAAAGCTAAAAGCTACTAAATCATTACTTTCCCAATACAATACAATACAACACAAAAATAAGTTGGAGCAAAGCTTGTGTCGAACTTCGTAACACTTCTCCATCTTCCATCCTTAGTACAAGTAATAACAAAGGTGCTCAGTGGGGACGCATAAATCATACAAAAATCACCAATAACTTCACAAAATGAAGGTTTTTCTCCGTACATACAATGTTCGTGATAAATTAGTTTAGTTTGGCCGTTTTTGGGCAACGGATCGGCCGTGAAATTCGGTCAGGATTTGTAAAGATGTTGTCTTAAATTGTGTTGTGTCATTTCGCTATTGAAAAGAAAGTTGGAAACATAAGATGAAAAAAAAAAACTTCTATGTAGAAATATGTAGGTCAACCATTTTATATCTTACTTTTGCTCGCGGCTTCGCCCGCGTGGATGTCGGAAATATCACACGGGAACATATCTTCCGGGATTAAAAGTACCCTATGTGTTAATCTAGGAATACAATGTATTAATTCCATAATTAACAAAAATGATCATCATTGAAGAGATCTAAAACTTAAACCTTCCTCATGAGTCACTCCGTTCATTGGTGAAAACTGTATGAAAATCCGTTAGGTACTTTTTGAGTTTTCACGTTCAGACAGACAGACAAACGCGGCGGGGGGGACTTTGTTTAGTTAAAATTTTAAATATCGCTCTAATAACAAATAACTTTTGACCAAGTGGATCAATTTTAATGAAATAAAGACTAAATGTTACATCAAGATACGAACTATGACTACAATTACTACATTTCCAATCCCTTAAATCTCAAAAAGTCGTACTTACCTACAATTTTTTTTAAGTTATTTGTGAATTTTAAAATTAACCCCTATTTTACCCCCTTAATACTTTGTTTCCTACTAAAAGCACATCACCCCCTGTAGGATTATTTTTAAGACAAAAAGTAACCTATGTCCTTCCCTATGATGCCATCTATCGCCTTGCCAAATTTTATCGAAATCCGTTCCTGCTTAGGCGTAAAAAGGTAACAGACAGACAGACAGACGAGAGTTACTTTCAAATTTATAATATTAGTATGGATGTTATCCACGTCGACAATAACAACATTCTTGTTTAATTCAGCACAACATTTATTGAAATCTTCATAACTTAACGTAGGATTGCAAAGTTTGTTTAGTTTTGCTAGTCATTGGTTTATCGGTTTTTGATATTAGGTATTACGCAGCCAAAATGTTACATGAACCTATTCTACTGACGAATGGGTAATCACAGTAGTAGTTCCCTGAAGTGGGGAAGTCTGAAAGTGGTGCCAGTGACAGAAAAGTTGAAAGGAAATCGTTTGGCTTGCAATGGGCATTTGATGAGGAGGGAGAAAACGCATATGATTAAAAAAGTGATAAATATAAATGTTGATGGATGGACAGGGAGATTAAGGCCAAATAAAAGATGGATGGATTGGGTGAGGAATAATATGAAAGAGAAGGGAGTGAATAATAGAGTGACGGTTGACAGGGGAGAATGAAAGAAGAAAACGTGTTGCACCAGCCCCACGTACCATGGAACAAGGGCAGGAAGATGATGATTACTATAATACTCCCCCGGACGAATCCGTTCATAAACAGCTATCTACTGCTTGTCACTAATCCTACAAATTATACCTACTCAAACTTAATTAATAATAGTCGAATGTAATTACAGTTCCGTCACTTGCAGAGCGGAATAGATTATTGCCTTATGCCGTTTGCTAGACAAGTGTTGCGCCGACCCCACGTAACATGGGATAAGGTCAGGAAAATGATGATGATTACTATAATACTCCCCCGTCCCCGGACAAATCCGTTCACAAAGAGCTCTACTACCTACTGCGTCACTAATCCTACAAATTATACCTAGTCAAACTTAATTAATAATAGTCGAATGTAATTATAGAGCGGAATAGATTATTGCCTTATGCCGTTTGCTAGACAGTACGCCGGGTATCTTTCATTACTATCTACCTATGCATATACAAGTCATTCACGTAAATAGATTTGATATAAGCAGGTATTCCTTGGTTTCGAGATAATTATCTACAGCTGAATGATTTGACTTTAGACTTCAGTCAAGACAGGGTAATATAATAAATGTAGGTACAATCACATCCAAAACATCGTATTACGGGTATCGTATTACCCAGTAACTGGGTTGTGGAGGTCAGATAGGCAGTCGCTCCATGTAAAATACTGGTATTCAGCTGCATCCGGTTAGACTGGAAGCCGACCCCAACATAGTTGGGAAAAGGCTAAGCAGATGATGAATCACATCCAAAACATGATCATCACTTTACGGGCTATTTTTGTCTGCTTGGCATTGCACTGTAGAATCAGCCTTATCGACTGAGCATTATTTAATGTGTCGTAATGTCAATACCGCAGAATGGATTAAAAATGTCTTACTGACACTAAAATAATAAAAAAAAGATTCAAATTTCATAAAATAGCCAGGCCATTAAAATTGGTCCAAGGTGTATGCTATTTTGATCTTTGTTAACAAGTAATTAATTATAGTTTTCTATGCGAGGTGTCATGACTTGTTAACGGAAAGAATTTGAAAACTGACGAAGGTATAGAACATTTAACTGTACCACTAGATATGCCCCGGGGTGGACTCACGTTTACACAATTATGTACTACATTGATTCACTAAATCCTATCCGGAGAATCACCTGCACCAACGGATAGACAGACAGACGGAATACGGCTATTTTACGATATGAAAGGAAGCTGATCGTTCGATTCTTAAGGGTAGACTTTCAAAGCTACCCTTGTCATTACATGTCAAACTGTTGATATTCGGTCCGAAGTTCAAAACATATTGATTTTAGTTTCTGTGAAGTTTTGAAATTACTGTTGGGACCATGATGAATGTTTGTTTGCACATCTGTACCTTCTTGTACAGTCAACGGCACATCAACCGCGAAAACAGTCTAAAATGTAAACGTCTATAGTCTGTTCTAAAAGTCGCTGATGAAAATGTAAACAAATTGAATGCTTTGATTTGATTATTAGAATACCTACCCGAAACTCTAATTTTTAATCACCATAAAGATGTTTTTCATTTGACAAATTAATGAGGTTAATTTTCGTCAATGATTTTTTATTTATACAATTATTTTATTAATGTTTTTCAAACAATAATTGTTGGAAGAAGTGATGAGTTATGATTTGAAATTTTCTAAATACTGCTAATTCCCTTTACAGAGTATTAGTATAGAATAGAATAACAAAATAAAAATAATGTTTTACACAGCAATAGTGTTTGCCTTACGGCTGCGCCAAAAAAGTTCATTTTAACATTAATGTCAAACAGATGCTGTCTGACGCTGGTTTCCTAATTGTACCTTTAGGGACAAGTTGCGTAAGAATTTGATCTTAACAGGTTTGTTTACATTTTCATCTGATACTTTTGGAATAGACAGACTATGTCAAATTGTAGCCGGACTTTGGTGTATTACATTTGTTCTTGCACGCATTCCTCTCAGCCATCATTTCAGTATACATCACATCATCTTTCACACAGTTCAGTCCTTTCCACAGTCAGTCTTTCTTTATTCTTGTAGCATCCAGATTCATACTTTAAAGTGTCCTCACGATATTTTCCTTATTTCTCCTAATTAAATACCATGACAAATGATGTCTATATTGTAACACATACACATACTCACACACATATGCAAACAATACATTCGCTCGTACCTACACATATTCACATGTTGAACCTATTATTCTAGTTTGTAATCTATCTCCTGTGTTTAGTATAAATTCTAGAACGCTATCGTCCTTTTCCTGAGGTGGGCGTTAATTCCTACGACACAGTATTTTACTAATGTAGGCATTATCGAACTAAATGTTATTGTCATACTGTGTTTTCTGCTCAATAGAGATTTTTTTTTTATAAAGCACTAGCGATCTGCCCCTGCTTCACACGGCTTTTACGACTTGACAAATTCTCGAGATTTCTGTGTTTTGATCTAAGTTACTTAATATAATTGCAATATACTTATAATCCTTCTTTTTCCGGAATAAATTCTAATGATGGTGAAAACTGCATCGAAGAACAACGCGGCCACACATACAGACACGAAAAGCGGCTTTAATTATAATATGTGTAGTTATAGAATAGAATAGATTAGAACAGACTAAAAGTTATGGAAAATCCAAAAGTGCATGCCTCACAGACAGAAACATGTTGATGATTTTACGGAAAAAATCTAAGAAAAATGTTCGATTTTTGTTAATATCTTTTGAACAGTAATGGATCTGATAATGAATATCAATAGCTCATCCGAAGGATGAAAAAAACTTTATGGAAGAAGATTTAGATTAATGCATTGTGTGTGACGACGTGAATCGTGACGACAAACAGACACACTTCCCTACGGAAAGCGCAAATTTTTTGATTACATTTTTTGTAATTAAGGTATTTTCTGTCTAAAATATATTAATTTTATAATTTCAAGTTTCTATTTTATAAAACTTCCCTGTTAATATAAATTCCATTTATGAATGTGAGTATACTCGTATAAACGATTTTATGTTGGAAAATGTTGACAAGGCGACATATCTATCTTACGCTTTTCCCTTCTGAATCTAACTTGGGTAAGTATAACTTTAAGATTCCTATAGAGTACGTTAGCAGAACCAATATTTTCACGCCCCGAAGTCAAATATCTGTAGTTTGACGTAACTGACGAGGGTCCAAGTTTGTACCCTTAGGAGAGACGGTCTTATGTACAATAATGAAATATAACGATTTTACACGAAAAAATTCGGAGTTCGGCCATTTGTTATTTATGATTTAACTTGTTTTTGTTATGTAAAGTCGGTAAACTGATTTGTTCAAGTTTAGGAATATTTTGAAAGGAATAATAAGGGTGCTGTACGTGTTTTTCTGAGCGAAGGCTTTCATGTCAGTTTCAAAATAGAATTTGAAATTGGAAATCAGCTGTCCGACTTCTTTTTAAATGGCAATAAAGCTTTTAACTCTCCTATTGAGCAGAACTTTTTTATTACGTGTGATTTAGTTTGGTGAATTTTGAATTCAGAAAAGCAGAACTGTTTCTAACAATATTCACTAACAAAATACTTCATTGAATTGAAGCAATCTGCGAATTTTGCATAATAAATAATAGTTGAAACATCAACAAAAATGGGTAGTTAATAAAGAAACTGATGCACATCTCATTCATTCAGCTGAACGAACAACAGAACAACTCAATCAAAATAAATCCGTCAGTACACTGCCGGCCATAATAACAGCACACGTACCTTCCCAATTATTTACAAATTACATCCTACGATACACATTAAAACACAATAGTTTCCAATTAAGCATTTTTGGTGCAACGTCGCATTCCCAGTTTTTAATTAACAATTGAATTATATATCGTTTAATTCGAAAACTTTGCTGTATACTTACGTTTGGCCGAATCTGTAATTTGTGACTTTTGTTCGAAATTAATAGTGCTGTATTTGTGTTGCGCTCTCAATTCGATGACCATTTTAATATTAAAACTAGTGATGTGGGTAATATCGATATGTGAGAGATGTTGATGTGATTATTGTTCTTTGTGTGAATCAATCACTTGTATTCACAGTCTGATTATAACTGATTTATCCTTTTATCCGTTCCTTTACATCGAACTTTTTAAGTGTTCTCGAATAGCTGCGGTCAACGAACTATACCAGGTCGTCTACATACCATTATATCTAATGAGTATCAATATCTATAAAAAACGACATAGTGTACACTATTTTTGGGTGCCTTCTCAAATGTTTTATGGTTAAAGAAATTTATTCTCAATAAGAAATTACAAACATTGCATTTACTTGAGAGCATTTTTATAATTTAAAATACCTATGTACTATAAGAACTTATCAAAGTAGTTCTTAAGGTTTTAGCCGACATAGCCCGAAGAATTGTCAAACTTAAGTGGCAGTGGGCAGGGCACATTGTTTGCAGCTGATGGCAGATGGGACTGAAAGGTTCTGGAGTAGCGGCCGCGCACCGGAAGACGAAGCGTCGGAAGGCCTCCCACAACGTGGACCGATGATAAAGCGAAAGCCGCAGGAATCCGCTGGAGGCGAGGAGCACAGAACTGGTTGAAGTGGCGATGCGTAGGGAGGCCTATTTCCAGCAGTGGACGTCTATCGGCTGAAGGTCTTGAAGAAGCACCAAAGGGAAATGCCCATTTGATAAAGAGGTTTTGGCCAAGTGACGCCCACGAAAGAAACAAATTAGAGGCATTACGGTTGACATCATAGATAAAGATACAAACACTATTTTTTACATAGAACTCGGTTGGACTTTTAAAAATCAAAGTATAAAAATTCAAGGTTAATAAAAGACATACTTAAAGATTTCCGATTTTTTATTCGTTCTCATTTAAATATATGACGAGCACTTCATCTAGAAATTGGGCTGGGGAATTTATATTTGATTGAAACCTTGCCCAGCCCAAGAACCCAGGTTCCATATTCGCGTCAGGTCCTTCGTGAGAAACAGGTACGGTATCCATTGGCAAGCCGGTGTCGTCGAGAGAGGCGGGTACAGAATCCAATATAAAGCCAAGGTCGTCATCGGAAGTGGTTACAGGGTCCATAATCGTAATCAAAGTCGTCGGAATATTAAATAGAAAAACGCAGTAGAGAAAAAAATCACGAGTCGCAAGAAAACAGCACCAAACAAAATATGAAATGTCAATGTCAATCAGTTGTCAATTACGATTATTATTGACGTAGGGATGTCTTTAAGAAATCGATTTATCGAAAAATCTATACCTAGTTTTGTAAAACTTGAAACACGGAATCGGTTAAATGGATCGTATTTAGAAGCCCGAAAATAGACAAACATTTTTTTTGTCTCTAAAGAAAATAAAAGCGAAACAACTATATAATGTCAAAAATAGATTTTCCTAAATACGTATTTTTGGTAACCGGTTTTAGTGTATCGTTTTTTCAGTAAATGTTGGCATCCCTACTTTGACAGGTTTGACCAACGACCGGAAGTGTAAATACGATTGAGTTTCTTGATTAAATCGGCTTATAATTCCGGAGGTTTCAATACAAATAAGTACTAGCAATATTTTAGTTACTAAATGGGTATTTTTTTGTATTTGTCACATTGATGGGCAAAACATGGCCAAGAATAGGCGTTTCCCTTTGTGTTACTAAGGACGCACATACTAAATACTTTCATTCTCATTATCTCAAAATAATACCAAGCTAAAGTAACCTGTCTGTGTTTGACACTAACGAGTTAATAATTCAACTGGTTCTAGATTATGGGCATCAATCTTGCCGCTACACTTGTGAGAGAACTTAATTTGTACTTACCCTTTTATTTGGTTATTTTATTTCGCGTATATTTTATTAGGTGTGTACGTGTTTGTGGTTGTGGCTAAGTAATAACAGCCGCACGGGTCGATCAAATAGGTTAAGCTACGCTTGCCGGGGATGGTCCGTGGATTGGTGACCATCTTTACATACCAACACCCTGCGTGCCTCGGAAAGCACGTTAAGCTGTAGGTCCCGGCTGTCATTCGTGGATCTTTGACAGTCGTTACGGATCATCAGAAGCCCGAATATCTGACAATCAGTCTTGCCAAGGGGTATCGTGTTACCCAGTTACTAGATTGTGGAGGTCAGATAGGCAGTAGCTCCATGTACTGATATTCAGCTGCGTCCGACTCCACATAGTTGGGAAAAAGCTAGGCAGATGATGACGTTTTTGTATAAGTTCTGTATTTACTAGTCCGTCCATTTATTAAAACAGTGGTTTTTAAAAATACTTAAACACCTTTTACCTTTGCTTTGGATTAGTGTTAGCTGATGATTCGGAAATTTTTGTTACATTTCCGACCTAACAGAAAAACTTAAAATGTCATAGGTGTCCAAATTCTTCTAACCACATTTGCCTCGCGGTTGAACTAAGTATGATGGCAGGTTAGACTTCTCAAGAAGAACCATATGACAAGGAAGTATTATTTCTTTAATCGTAGTGGGGTTTAGGTGGTGTATTAATAAAAGAGCATGGGGAAGCGTACCCTGGCCGCTGCCAATCTGCACACCAGAACATGAACGTCATATAAATATGTATGTAGGTAACTCATCTCTGCAAAAAGCAAAAGACTACATACGTTGTGATGAGCTTGTAAATCTGCCCCCCCCCCCCTCACGTGCTAACTGAAAACGAAAGCTACGTAGCTACGTAGCTACGTATAAGTAATTGTGTTAGTGCAGTCCCTCGTTGTTACCCCTCGTGGACAGTTGTCTGCTCTGCTGGCTACTATTACAACTCGAATCTGATTTTTTTATTGATAGTTATGAGATCCAGGGTAGGCGATATAGTCCAAAGAATAGGTAGGCGGGGCAGATTGTTCGCAGGACGTATGCTGCTGACCTCGTTGTTGGAGCCGAAAAGTTCTGGAGTAGCGATTGTATATCGGAAGGTACAGCGTGGGGGAAGGCCTCCACAAAGTAGACTGACAGTCGTGGGAATGAAACAGGAATCATGGAAACAGACAGCCTCGTTGGTCTAGTGATCACAAGCGCTACTGCTGAGCATGAAGTCCTCGGTTCGATTCCCGGGTCGGGCAGTGTTATTGAGGTTTTCTATCTGAAATTTCTCAGTAGCAGCCCGGAGTCTGGATTTCTGCCCGGTTGATGGAAATAAGGTCGCCCCCTATTACATGGGACTTAAGGCGCTATCCCAATCAAACGACCTTGAGCGATCCGTCCTTCTCTGTCCCACCGCTGAATCTCGCTCTGTTCCGATCCTTGCTATCACAGAAATCACGAACATGTTGGATTTATGTTAATAAAAAAAGAATAACGGTGTTTTGAAACAAAACAAAACGTGAAATATTTATATTTTTAACCGACTTCAAAAAGGAGGAGGTTCTCAATTCGTCGGAACCTTTTTTTTTTTTTTTTTTTTTATGTATGTTCCCCGATTACTCGAAGATGGCTGGACCGATTTGGTTTTTTTTTTGTTTTATTCGAGAGGGTATACATCACAGTTGGTCCCATATAAAATTGATTAACTTTGCTTCGGTAGTTTTTGAGTTAGCTTCAATAATACGTATTTTTTCCACACTTTTATATGGATGATGTTCTAGTTTGTTTTGCAGGTAGTGGTATTACAATTTGTGTGGGGTAGGTACACAACTAAAAAGTGAAAAATAAAAACTTTTTTACAAAAAAATACAACCGACTTCCAAAAACAACACTACAAAGTGAAAAATAACTTTAATTACGGAAGTCGGTGGCAAAAAACGAAAATACATTTAACTAGACACCGACTTCTGAAATTAAAGTTATTTTTACTTTGTAGTGTTGTTTTTGGAAGTCGGTTGTATTTTTTTGTAAAAAAGTTTTTAAATTATCTGTCCATTAGTGTAATCCTCAAATGATTAGAACGTCAACTTTAGTAAAAGATGCATGCAATCAATAATTTTAGTCACTTTTTTACAAGGAGATTTTAAAAGAATTTTATAACACACAACAACAAATTCGAACGTGCAATGTGATGATAGGATTCGATATCCACATTATTATATCCTTTTAGATGTAGTTTATTTACTGTTAACTAATGAGTTAATAGCCTCTGAATAATGCACTCTCGCAAGGTTTTGGACGGGGTAGCACCATAAATATAACTGGCGAAATGTGGGTGAACTATAGGTACCTACACCTCTAACCAACCCGTCGGGGATACAAGGCGTGATGTTATGTTCATACGTCATGTTTTTTTTTTATTAGCCTGCTCTGTCCCACTCCTGGGCACAGGCCGCCTCCCTCCACTCCTTCCATCTTTCGCGAGCCCGCGCGTATCCAGTTCACCCCGCCATCTCCTACGTGGTCTGCCGCGACCCCGTCTCAATGACTCAGGGCACCAGTTCTGTGCTATTTGGACCCACAGTATGTCTGTCATGTCTTTCGTCATGTAGTTGGAAAAATCTAGTTTCATAAACACCATCCGAAAACCGAGTCGAGAACCACTGATAGCAGCTGTTGAGGAAAAAGAGAAATAAAATTAGTCTAGAAATTAAATAATGCAATTAGCCGGGGGGAAGGGGACGTCCTTTTTTATTTCAGTGCGAATTAGAGGCGGCTGCGAATTGGACGGTTGGATTTCAGTTTGAGTTAAGATGACAGGTGGGCGGGACGGTTATTACTGAGGGCTCTTCTTGTGTTTATTAAGGCTTGAATTTTTTGTCATTTTTTGGCCTCTCAAGTGCAAATTATTTACTAATTTTTAAACTCAAAACCCCCAGGGGGAGGGGGGAGGGGGGTTAGTTGCGAAGTTGGGGGAGGACAACAACAACAAACAACAACAACAACAACATCCTAAGTAGTTGTGAACGCAACTACTTAGGATGTTGTTTTTTCCATCGGATGACGTTTTTTTCCGTTTATATACCGGATGACTTTTTTTACCGTCTCGAAAAAAATAGGGTATATTCGGTGAATGGAGTAGAAGCCTATGGCATATATAGTTTTTTTTTTAAATTTAATAAAATCAAAATTTAAATCATAATGCAGGTTGCATATGATTTGAATTTCGATATTTTTAAAGGATTTATTATTTTTTTTTTAAATGTATGTTTTCATTGTTCTAAAATGAAAAGTTTACATCAAATTTGTAGTATTTATTGATACTTAGAAATTTTTTTCTGACTTAGCTATTAAAAAAAAAAAAAACTAGTTATGCCATACGCTTCTACTCCGTTCACCTAACACACCCTATTTTTTTCGAGACGGTAAAAAAAGTCATCCGGTATATAATATATAAGATTATATACCTATTATATAAAGGGTTTTTCCTTATGTACACATGGGGTGCAGTTGGCCTTTCAGGGGTTAAATGTTTTTAGGGTTCCGTACCTCAAAAGGAAAAAAACGGAATCCTTGTCAATCACTTCGTTGCCCGTCTGTGTGTCTGCCTGTCAAGACATTTTTTTTTTCGGGAACGCGTGGAGTTACCAAGTTGAAATTAATATCAAGTATGGTCTATGGTCCCTTGGAGTTCTAAAAAATAAAGCCTCTAAGTACATATTTTGATTCTCGCAAATAAATCAAAACTTCAAAACCTTATTTGGCAAGAAGCAAGGTCTTACAGCACAAGTAAAGGAAAAACTCCGAAAATTATTCATTTGTTATTTTATCACATAACAAAATATTTTTTTGAGATTACAATGTTAAGTTTGTTTATGGGATAAATTCATTTCAACTACTGAACCCTTCATTGTGCGTGGGCCGACACGCACTTGGCTGGTTTTTTTGGTATCCATCTTGACTATGCTACAATTTTCGTGTACTAATCAGTCAGCAAGATTTGTGGAGAAATCAAAGAATTGATCATTCGGGGCTGTTTAAATTCATTTAACTCACTAAATTGCTTTCGACAGAAGAGGCCCAAAGGTTTGAATGATCAAAAATGGCCAACTTGCAAGTATGGTAATTAATTCTTGTCCTTCTATGTACAGGAAGATTGAGGCATTTTCCCTGAAGTGGTACCCACGTACAAGTTTGATGATAAAACGTAGTAACCCATAGTAGTTCCTTTTCTGTGTCTTGGCAGACAATGGCTTGCAGTGGAATTGCACGCTAATCATATTATTATTACCTAGAACCAACTCAATAAAAATAATAAGCCTCTCCAACAGTCCTCGAATTCACACAAAAACGAACATTGAAGCCACCCCGCGATAGTTTTTCAAAGAAACTGACATCATACTCGGAACTTTGGCAATAACCCGGCAGTATTTAGTGGCACCTCATCAATTTGGACGTCCGTACTAATGCCGTCTCATTCTACGTGGTCGGGTTATGTATTAGAGTTGGAAGTTTTGAGGTGAATATGCTTTTTTGGGTCTTTAGTGAGTAAGACGGTGCGTAAAGTGTTTTAAATAGTTTTGTTTGACGTCGTCAGAACTATTTTGTTTTGTGTCATAATCATTTGTGACCTATCTACTCACGCCTTTATTCCATAGTTGTAGGCAGGAACTACAGAACGCCACTTGCGTTAAGCGAATTGTTACTTAATTCAATAGATTTACAACTTTAATAAACTTATGAGAATGATTTTGCGAGTCAACATTGTGTTCATATAGCGATAGTCTCTATCAAGTTAGTCTTGTGTCTGCCTCAGGCTTGTGTAAAGCTAAAGGCTCTGAAAATTTAACTATACATTATGGTTACCTATATAAAATATGGCAATAAATTGTCCCAGTAGAGACAAATTAAAAAAACCGGTCATGAGCGAGTCGGACTCGCGCACCGAGGGTTCCGTTCAGACTTCTAAAAAAGTGTGGTATGTAGAGGCATCATTTTATTTTTCCTGTAATCTTTATATAATACTTCTTTCACATAGAATAATTTCAGATTTTTCTCTTTGCCAACTTCGGAGATAAGGGAAACGGTATTTGTTTTACATTTTTCATCAAAAGTCGAAACCTATGCGGCCTAAAAAAAAAATATTTGAGAATGTGCAAACAGCGCTCTTTCATATGTTAACTCACATGCCCTAGTAGCCCCACTTTGAATTTTTAAGATACTCGTTACAAAAAAAGTTTTTTTTTTTTATTTCTTTCTTATTTGTAAAATACTTGGGCAAACGTCATCTAAAACTGTTCCAAATTTCAAGTTGATAGCATCAATAGTTTTTGAGATATCCAGCTGTGACAGACGGACAGACAGACAGACTGAGTCACACCATTAGGGTTTGGTACGGAACCCTAAAAACAATATTGAATCATAATTATGTTTCTATATTCAACCATTAAAAGCTCTAGAATAAAAAAAACACATCTGCGTTGTTCCCTATTGACTTTTCCAAAAATACCTACTTTTTCAATTATTTTTAAGCCCTTAGATACCTACTGTGGTTTTCCTGGTAAAGAAATTGTCTTTGTAAGTCTTTGTACTTTTCCTTGTTATTTATATTTTTAACTGGTATTTAGTCAGAGAGGTGTACAATACGCGCCACGAAAGATGACACTTGACCGCGCCTCCCGCGCTCTTTCCGCCGCCCCGATGACGCCCGGTCCCTTCCCTAAAGGGACCTAAAATTGTCTACTGCGCAAGTCAAACCACGTGGTGTGTCAAGTGTCATGTTCACCGGCACGCTGTACCTCACCCAGATTTCTCAAGTTATGTTTAGGTCTCGTGTAATGTGCTTTATTGTTTGTTTAATAACATTTAATTTTAACAATAATATTGTTTGTTTAACCAAATTATCGTGGACGTCCATGTTCCCGTCACGACATCGCGATAACACAGGGATGTATGGAAATGTGAACACGCTTTTAAAGGAGAATGACCAAAAGTGGTACCAAAAAGTCTCGCGCATCAAGACCAAAATTTTATAGTAATTGTTTCATAATTTTTTATGACTTACACATCGGGGATTTGATATTTGAACAGGGACTTTATTAATTAAAAAAGTATGGATATCGTTTTACTCTTTTTTAGGGTTCCGTATCCAAAGGGTACCAAATGGAACCCTGATTATTATATTCTGATGTTTATACTTTGTGAATATATGTGTTTTAGAGCAAAAATGTTCGTTCATGTATGACATGTCTGTAAAAATTACGTTATTGGTACCGTCGAACAAAACATACCTACTTACCTACCTAGTTTTAAGTTATTTTAAATTTTTATAAAATAACTCTGAAACCTGGGTTTTGTTTACAAAAATAACTTTTGTAGGAGTTCATATGATAAGTGGCTATCTATCACATCACACTAATATTATAAAGGCGAAAGATTGTATGTGTGCATGTGTGAGTGTTGTATGTTTGTTACTTCTTCACGCTCAAACGGCTGGACCGATTTCGATGAAATTTAATATGTAGATAGCTTATACTTTAGATTAACACATAGGTTACTTTTTATCCCGGTTTACGCGGGTAAAACCGCGGGGCGCAGCTAGTAAAAACAAAAGTTTGATTTTGATGCAGCTTGGTACGGGGTTGCATACATCCATGAGCATTGTCCTTTCCGTCCACGATAACATTATAACGTGCACGTATTTTCATACATTTTATATACGTGACGTTAGAAATTATAAAAGCGCACAATGGGACGAAGGGTTAGGCCTCTGCCTAACCCGCGGAACACAGGCGTGATGTTATGTTTTTTAATAGATAGTGTTTTGCACTACGGTAGTCTAAAATTTCAATTCACTGCTTCACTACACTTTTTAAAACTACCCACAGTAATTTACCACCGAAACCACTACCCTACAATATAGTTAAAACTAATTTAGTATCGGATAGACCGTCGGTAGCGTCGGCAGCTCTTGATTTATGCTGCCGGGGGCGTTCACCGAAACTACTGTCATTAGTCACTGAGGATCGGTTTTTATGCTAACCGTACCGTGAGTGATGACTGAGGATGTGAGAGGAAGATGTATTGTATCTATTGATTATGTGGGAGGGAATTACTTAAAAGGGGTTCATTGAGTTATTGATGGAAGTCACAGATGCCTTAGTCTTCTGTTTTTATGCAGTAATATCTGCATATTATTATTCCAAATCAAAATCAAAAGTCATTTATTTAAATTGGCTAAGAATCAGCACTTTTGAACGTCAAATTTACACAAGACACTCCCCCGGCACGCCCGTCCTTCACCACTTCCTAGTGCTTTAGCTGGGAAGAAGAAGTGGCGCAACAAACTGTCCAGCAGCACAGCTGCCTGTTCAGTTAGAATAACTTGATTCTATACAATAGTATAGAAAGTAACAACAATACAGAGAAACGCAAAACATTAAATTAAATTATTTTCCATATTCCAATACTTAGAACATTCTGCATTCACTGAAGTTACAATGACTCGTGCACAATATTTAATACATAACACACAACAAACAATACACTAACATTACAATACGATACAATACAATACGATACAATACAGAACAAAATAATAATTTATACATTTGCAGTTCTTTCTCGCCAGCCAGACACTGTGAAGCTGTCAACGCATTTATTTATTTATATATTTACATGTCGGGACGTCAGGATTTACTCAGTTAGATTTAGACAGACATGTGGGCAGAAGATGGGTTTCGTGCAATGAAAACACACTGGGTGCGATACACGGAGTTTAAAATCACAATCTAACACAATCACTAAGCACAACGAATCGAATACAGTTCCGTGGCGTAGTAACCCCGATGTTGCTCCGATGCGATCCAACACTAGACTGTTCACCTTGCCACGAGGTTAAAACATCATGACTCTGTAGAAGCGCGCTGTAGGCGTGGGCACCTCACGTGATGTCGCCTGTGGCGCGCTTGCGATTCGTTACGCGTCCGTACTATAGACCGGATCTGACATACAAATAATTAAAAAAATAATATAATAAAAGTACTCTTATGTATGCCTATTATAGGCATGTATACACATTATAGGTATAGTCGCCGACACGTAACTTGGCAAGGCTTTGGCGTAGAGGGAGTAAGTTTGCGGATGTACACTTAGTGCTACAAGTTTTTTTTTACTTTTGTTGCTTGCCTTTATTCTATGGTTATTGATATAATTTATTTTTAAACATGTGTCTGTTAAGAAGAAAGTTAAAGAAACCAAATTCTTATCTAACGATTCTTGCCAAGTTATGTGCCGGCCGGTATATTCCTACGCAGTATTCACAACAACGTAAAAACTCACTAATTGCTCTCTTCTCTCAAAGAATATACTAACACGCAAAATGTCTAAATATCTTCCGGAACACGGCTAGGCGGCTGTATGTATTGACACAGAATATAATTATAATAGTACAAGTTAGTACAGAAGATTCACTTCGCAAAATCATTTAAATAAATATCAACTCTTGATACAACACAATAAAGTGCAATTCAGGTCACTTACCTACAGTTATTATTCACCTAAAAATTGCATCTATATCTATCGCGTAAATTTTAAACCTTCTCACTTGTTAGGGTTGTGTTCTTTTACGACGCGGCGCGTGAGTGAGTATTGAACTACCGTGCGAGCCGGCCGGTGCGCGGCAGCCCACGCTGAATTAGCTCGACAAGTCGAGCCCGCCGCTTACTTGTAGCTTCATACCTAAAATGCGGAGTGGCCTAGTCTTGTATAGTGTAGTAACTAACATACGGCTTCGCAGCAGATTACTTCCCCAAATGATGTGAACTACAAGAAAATCAACTACAGGTTTTGGTTTGATATCCTGTTAAACATCAATGTAGCTTTTTCTTTTAACCGACTTCACAAAAGGAGGTTCTGTATTCGACCCTTTTGTATGGATGTATGTATGTTTGTTTGTCCGCGATTTTCTCAAAAACTGATAAACCAATTTTGATGATTCTTTCACTTACGTAATCTACATACTTGCAGGAAGGTTTAGGTATATAATACATTATGTAATTATTCTCATGTACGAAGTTATATCCATAAATGTACTGTATCTCCGGCATTTCTAAGCCGATTTTATAATGATTCTTCTTTTCGTTCCTCTTGGGCTTACTTACGTAATTGTATAATCAACTAAAAATGGAAAAATAAATTTACTTTAAAAAAGTAAAAACCGAATTCAAAAACCAAAAACGAATAAAATAACTTTCATAAAAAACTTAACAGCTTCTGAAGTCGGTGTCCTCACTTCTTCAATGCACCTTAGCTTGGCACCGACTTCAGAAGCTGTTAAGTTTTTTATGAAAGTTATTTTATTAGTTTTTGGTTTTTGAAGCCGGTTTATACTTTTTTAAAGTAAATTTTTTAAGATAGTAAATCCTGCTAATGAGGTAAGCAAGTCTTGAGGCCTTGTCAACATTGTAAAAATTAAAAGTGGTAATCAATGTTCATGAGAACAGATTTTCAACTTTCAGTGGCACAATTAAATTTCAAGCTACGATTAATTTATTCATACCCACTCCACCATTTTGCGAGCCCACCAATGATTTAAAAGCATCGGTGAAGCAATGAGATAATGTGAATTATACAGTGTCATGTGAACGCGTCCGGCCGTGGCCACTCTAATAGGGTTGTCACGCGATGTCGAGTGAGTGAGTGAGTGAGTGAGTGAGTGAGTGACGTGAGTCTAGTTGGTTTGTGGCGTCTGTTTTGGTTTTGGTTGTTAGTAGAGGTTAACGGTATGCTTAGAACCTAATTAAGGATAAGGAAAAGAGAGGAAAACGTAATCCATACTCCGTACTTTTATATTAAAAATTATTATACCTTTTCACGTCTTGTCAATGGTCGAAAGGCGTAAAGGTAGTCGTGTTAGGACAGAGGATACTTCTTATCCCGGTAGTACGTTCCCGTGGGATAATTTTCGATCTCCACGCGGGTAAACCGTGGGCAAAAGTTAGAATGCAAAAAATAAAGTAAAACAGAACGTCGTGATAAACACTTTTATATTTACATTAAAATGGTTTTGTATATTTTTGTCAATTAACATCCTCTTGCCTTTATCTGAATTATACAGGGTTAGTTTTCAATGAGCAGCCAAATTTTCACAGGGTGTTCTACCCATGATTATGAACAACTTTTACTATGGGACCAACTTTGAAATCACGAAAAAAAAATCAGCTGTTTCATACATTTTGGTCGAGTAGGTAACTTTTGTATGAAACAGCTGTTTTTTTTTTCGTGATTTTAAAGTTGGTCCCATAGTAAAAGTTGTTCATATTCACGGGTAGAACGCCCTGTGAAAATTTGGCTAGTCATTGAAAACTAACCCTGTATATGCTCAGCGCAGCATTACTTTTTCTTTTAAAATACATCTCTTGTAGCGGTCATCTCAGTAGACACCCCCTTTCTAGCAATAGTAGCAACCAAAAATTATTGAAATGAACAGCTTATACTTATAATATTAAACTTATACTTAAAATATTAGCTTATATCTAATAAAATATCTTCACTAACAATGTAGGAGTCTATACTACACTTTACTTCTAAACAAACCCTATCTTTAAAAAAAAAATGAATAATCCAGTCCCCCAACTTTCACCCCGTTTGTCCCCCAAAACTGTCAGCCCTGAACTCGCGTCGCCTATAAAGGTCCACGTGATTTGTAGCCGCGCCGCGCTCTACATCAAAGTTCTCGAACATCGGAACACCTGGATTTGCGACTCCCATGGGGGTGAAACTACAGTTTTGTTCGTTTTTGGGGGTGATCGATGGGGGCAGTTCGGGATGTATAGGTGACAGGTCAGGTTTTTAGTTTGGACTAACCTTGGCCTGGACTTTAGGTGATTTATAGCTTTAGCTGCGTTTTGGCATGCCAAAGTAGGTTTGGAAACTGAATGCACTTTATTTAATTAAAGTGTCGGTTTTGGAGTAACTGTATAATAGGTAGGTATTTGATGACTAATAATTTGTTATAATACAATAGGGCTTTACTTAAAAAAGCGATGTGTTTTAATATTAAAATAAGAAAAAGATTTCAGTACCTACGTATTCGTCATGATTTTTTAGGGTTCCGTAACAAAATGGTAAAAAGGAACCCTTATGATGTGACTCAGTGTCTGTCTGTCCGTCTGTCACAGCTGGATATCTCAAGAACTACTAATGCTATCAACTTGAAATTTGGAACAGTTTTAGATGACGTTTGCCCAACTATTTTGTAAATAAGAAAGAAATAAAATCATTTTTATTATGCAACAGGGACTGAAAAATTGGAGGTGGCGCTACTAGGGCATGTGGGGTATCATATGAAAGAGCGCTGTTTTTATATTCTTAATTTTTTTTTACTTTTTCGCTACATAGTTTTCGACTTTTGAAGAAAAATGTAAAAAAATACCGTTCCCCCTTATTTCCGAAGTTTGCATAAATATGAAATTATTCTATGAGATAAAAATTAATGTAAAGATTAAAGGAAGAAAAATAAAACGATGTGACAGCACACTTTTTCACAAATCGAAACGGAACCCTCGGTGCGCGAGTCCGACTCGCTCTTGACCGGTTTTTCGTGATAAACCGTCAACAGCCAAAGAACACCACATTGAAGATTATAGTAATTACTGAGTTTTTGCTCTAAACTAGGATCTCCAAATAGTAAATTAACATTTTTACATGACGTAGGTATTTCATCCCTTCGCACCCCAACCAACCATCTAACATAACCATTACCAAACACTATTTAGTGTCATTGACTTACAAAACAAACATACTCAGGCACTAACACTAATTGCGTTGGCACTTCTCAGCGGATTAAGTGCCAAGATAAAGACTAAGGCGTGAAAATATAGAGGTGCACCCATTCGTGGTACCATGTAGAGCCGCCAGTCGATGCACCTCTATTGACGTGATTGGAGTGTGGGTAGTGGGAGAATTATTACAATAGTGTTTTATGTATTTTTAGTACATACAAAATTGGTTATGTGATGCAGGGGAGGAATAAGAAAAATGTCGTAAGGATAGTTTTAAGTATGAATGTAGAGGCTATTAGAGTTTTTGGTCTTCCAAAGAAACGATGGTTGGACTGTGTGAAAGATGATAGGGGTGACCACCGAGATGACGACTTGTAGAGAGGTGTGAATGAAGGAATCTGGAATAAGGGCAAGAGAATGATGATTATGTGTACCTACCTAAGATACATAATTTTCGGCTATTTTAACAAAGTAGACTTGTTATGTAAAAACAATATTTTCCTCTTGGTTTTTTTAAAATAAAATGTTCTACAATCTTTATAAAATGAATTTTATTTATTATGGTAAAGAAAAGGGAAGTGCTGCGTTTTAAAACAATTCCTGAACTTTAGAAACTTTTAAAAATATCTGCACTAGAGTGTTTCAGAATTTTAGTTTTTTAGTTTTTTTGTTTTAAAACACAATTTTCCTCTTAATACAAAGTTTTTGAAAACTTATTCTTTGTCGAAGAGAAATTTGGAACGCAAAAATTTTACTTTTGAGAACTAATAGTTCAGTGTTATTTTTATATTAAAATGTATAAAGTTTACGTTGCTCCCCCGCTTTTTCGGTGCAAAAACGACTTATTCTTGATTTCCAATCTAAATAAATGAATTTGAATAATTTCAGCCAATCATAATAATAAATGTTACTAGCATGAATCGTCAATGATAAGATTTTCACTTTAAAATCCGGTTATGAGACCTATCACGAAATTGCGTTCTGACAGATAAGGTACAGCATTTTGCCAATTGTAGTTACGTTTATTTTGAGCCTTATTTTATTTGTTTGCTCCAAATAGGTTATCTATTTTAATTTCTTATTAAGAATTATAACGTTTACTCTAGTAAACAATTTAAATAATAATATTAATGTAGTAAGAAGAGATTAACAGTTAGGTAATTCTGGGCGTTTTTATTAATTTTAAGGTTTTAATGGGATTTTTTTAAAGTTATTTCATACTTATATCAAAATTCTGAGGCTGTTATGAACTAAACTAGTACGTAAGAGATATCATTATAATATTTTTCATTTCATTTGCTTATGTATAGTAATTTAATCCAGGAGCTCGAAAAAATGCAGTCGCGCATTTTATGAAAAACTTGCCTCGGAATTTTGGCTTATGATAAGAAAAAATTGCAATAAAAACTTTTTTACAAAAAAATACACCGACTTCCGAAATTAAAGTTATTTTTCACTTTGTAGTGTTGTTTTTGGAAGTCGGTTGTATTTTTTTGTAAAAAAAGTTTTTATTTTTAAATTTTTAGTTGTGGTACCTACCCCACACAAATTCTAATACCACTACCTGCATAACAAACTAGAACATCATCCATATAAAAGTGCGGAAGAAATACGTATTATTGAAGCTAACTCTAAAACTACCCAAGCAAAGTTAATCAATTTTATATGGGACTAACTTTGATGTATACCCTCTCGAATAAAACAAAAATGTTTCAAATCGAACGACTCTGTAAAAAGTTATGCGTGGTCATACATAAAAAAAAAAAAAAATACGTGTCGAATTGAGAACCTCCTCCTTTTTTTTCGTCGGTTAAAAAGCGAGGCCGCTATGTAGGTCCTATACTAAACTATTCTCCACCAACCAATAAATCAAAGTTGTCGAAATCTTTCAGTGTCTCAGAATAAGACCGCCAAAGTTGGCCATATAATTTTGAAAACCCTAGCTGAACAGCACGATGCACCGATACTCAGACACTCTGTCCGATTGCTCGTGCGGCAGGGATGAGCAAAAATCTATAATTAATTATTAATAATAATTTACTAACCCTTAGTTTTTGTGTTATATTTTGTACTAACCAAATGCTGTCAAATTAAATAAATCAAATAAAAAATAATAATGCATAAATCACGGTCTAAATGTGATAGGCCTCTTAATGAAGCGACATAACACTTGCAGGTCAACATTATCTAGGTCACCCAGCAACCTGAATATCGTAAAAAATAAACAAAACACAAAGCTTCACATAAACCCATAAAAACACAACAACGAAACAATAAACCTATACAAATACGTACAGTGAGCGACAAATGTGATTGTCCACAAAATGAATTGATGGCAGCAGTACAATGAATAAAATTCGGTGATAACACTTGCGTGTGCGACCGTACGTGAATGTCAAATGTTACGCGATTGGATTAAATAAATACTGCTTTGAATTTTGTCGCTTTTGTGTTTTTTTTTCGGGGTTTTCCGTTTCCGTGAACTGAAAAACATCACGAATGAATGACAAGCGTGTACTGTCGTCAACCGCATCATCCTCATCTGCCTAGCGTTGCATGATGTCGTATGATGGGGTTGGCTTCCAGTCTAACCGGATGCAGCCGGATACTAGTATTTTACATGGAGCTACTGCCTATCTGACCTCCACAACCCAGTTACTGGGTACTTAATATGAAACCCCTTGGCAAGACTGGTAGTCTTTTGGGCTCCTGACTACTAACCCGCAACCCGCAATGACTGTCATAGATCCACGATTGGCAGCCGGGCCAACGGCTTAACGTGCTTTTCGAGGCACGGAAGGGTCTTGGTATGAAGATGGTCACCCATCCATGGACCGACCTCAAACTCAAAGCATTTATTTCGAATAAACCAATTGTAGGCACTTTTGAACTGTCGTAGTAGGTTCCTATGGAGAAGAACGGGCAAGAAACTCCACGGACACCCTTTAATATTGTTACAAAATATTGGTTACATCATTCATTTTGAAATTACACACGTGAGAACAATGCAGAACATTAAAAGCGTCCGTAATAAAAATATTAAAAAAAAAAAACAATTCAAAAATCAAATTAAATTAAAATAAGCCGTGGCAGGTAAGATATGACCAGCCTCCACTGACACCCCTGCAATCGACCCGTACGGCTGACCGTACGACGATGACGTAATAATACTTAGCTACGAGCCCCCATCGTCAACGGAATCATTGCTTAAACTCTGGTGACGTCGGTGACTACTATAACGGCAATACAGGAACACCACGCCTGACCTGAATTCTCCGACAGATTGACAGATTGTGCTTATTACACACAAATATTTCGCTCACTTATGTTGAAGTCTAGGGGCTTCTGGCTGAGTAACAACAGCCGCACGGGAGAAGCGATGAAGCTACGATTGCCGGAGTTGGTCCGTGGATGGGTGACCATCTTAACATAAGGCACGTCAAGCCGTTGGTCCCGGCTGTTATTCGTGTATCTTTGACAGTTGTTACGGGTCGTCAGAAGCCCGAAAGTTTCGATTTTAGGGTTCTAAGACATGCCGGATCCCTCACAAAGTTTTCTTTCACCTTTTTGAGAGCAGAGAGAATAACCATTCTCATTGGTAATACCCACTATTTCAAGAAGCATTTTGCCCAAAAACCTTAATAAAAGAGCGTCAAGCCCCATTTTCGTCCCCACAAATGGTTCTCTATTTTCACTCCCATTTATTCTCGGCTTTAAAAGCTTGAAGATACAATCCATCCTCTCTGCACAATTACATATAACATGTTTATGTTAATGTGAAAATTCTCACTACTAGAGAGAACTAGTTAAAACCAGTTGGAACCAGTTATAACCGCTCTAGGGTTGGCAGTTATGTTAAATAATATTAGATTTTAATTAAGTTAGTGTAATGAGCTCATTGTGAGATGGAAACTGTAATGTTTTAGTGAAAAATAATAGTAGTGTGTTTCTTTCAAATGAGTTTATGAAAGAAGGAGAAATCTATCCTTTTTCTGAGAAGAATTAGGTTGCTTCATAAAATATTAATAGAATATTACGGGAGTTTATCATAAATTTTATTTTGTTATTCTAGCTATAAATCGGTCTTTCTAGAATCTAACATTAATGATTTTTCCAGTTGTTGGAAATGTTGTAAACGTTTTTTTTCTGCCTAGAGAAAAATCCTTGCTCCTTCAATGGTTTAACAATTATACAATGAGAATTTCAATCATTATTTTGTAAAAAATGAGCCCCTTAAGCCCTTGAAGGCTACACAATCTAAACAAATTCAATTAAATTTCCCAGTAGTCCTTCTAGTAATTAATTATAGGTAATAATTAATGAATGAGCAACTAACAGCGATCCTTTGTTCAGCCTCAGCGTCGTTATTTAAAATCATTATTATCATGCGATGAACCAGAAATCATGCAAGCGATTACGCAATCACTGAGTTTTAACTAAAATGAAATCGAATTAGTTTTGCCAACCCTATTGCGTCGGCAAATTCAGTTTTATCGATCGAAACTTTTAGTTATATGGCGTAAAATTATGAAATATTTCGCTTGGTAATGGTGCAGTTATGAGGAATTTTGTTGGTGAATAAATAAAGTTTTGTTAGGTAGTACTCTTATGTTCCCGGAAAGGGTATTTACTGTGTGTTTAATTTTTTGTAGGTAATTGAAAACTTGTAATCGCATTTTTCAATAAATAAATATTTAATTTTGATCTATCTTTATCTAAAATGAACTTGTTTTTCGTGTCTGTCTGTGTGGTCACGTTGTTCTTTTAAACTACGCAAACCGTGCGAAGCAGGGCCGGGTCGCTGGTATACTAATAAAAAAGCTGAAGAGTTTGTTTTTTTTGTTTGTTTGTATGTTTGAACGGAGGAGCTCGGTAATAACAACCGCACGGGTCGATCCATCAGTTTAAGCTTCGCTTGCCGAGGTTGACTATCTTTACATACCGAGACTCCTCCGTGCCTCGGAAAGCACGTTAAGCCTTTGCTCCCGGCTGTCATTCGTGGATCTTTGACAGTCGTTACGGTCATCAGAAGCCCGAAAGTCTGACAACCAGCCTTACCAAGGGGTATCGTATTACCCAGTTAATGATTTGTGGAGGTCAGATAGGCAGTCGCTCCATGTAAAATACTGGTATTCAGCTGCATCCGTTTAGACTGGAAGCCGACCCCAATATACACACATCAAAAGTGTCTAGGGATCAACATATATTTTTGCAATAACTTTTCTCCTGATTGATATTAATTAAAATTTTCTTTAAGGATTCATCAAATAAAGTGTTTTCGTTTGTCACAGTAACGATAAACCAAGTCACCTTTGCATTAATAAAGAAATTTGCCATTTTCCTAATAAAGGGATTTTTGACATTTGAACCACTAACATTAAAGTTCGAAAAAAAGACTGAAATAACAGTTTTCTTTAAAATTTTATTGGGTAACTTAAACAATTAATAATCCGTGTTTCTACCGCGAACACTAACAACACAAGAACATCGGTTTGGCATACTCAAAATGAGTTCATCCAAATCACGCTGTGGAATGGCCGCCCATGTTCGTTGCAACAACAAAAAAAGGTCTTCTTGCGACTGGATACCCTCCATATTCGGCAGAGCTCTTCTCTGTAGCATATCTCATGCATGCTCAATCGGGTTCAAGTCTGGCGACTGAGCAGGCCAGGGCAGGACATTGATGTTAGCTGCGGCGAGAGTCTGTCTTACAACTCTTGCGGTGTGCGGTCGTGCATTATCATGCATTAACTGAAATAAGGGACCGATTTGCACTTGTAGAGGAACGATGACGTCTGATACAATCGTCTCAGCATAAATTTGAGCGTTGAGGTTGCCTCTGATCCAAATCAACTCAGTTCTTCCGCCGATCCAAATACCCGCCCATACCATGATGGTTCCACCACTATAAGGATGGACTTCCTGGCAGGATTTTAATCGCTGTTGGCGTCCAGGGGTTCTCCAGTGTCGTATACGTCTTGTATCCGGTCTCATACCAAAACGAGACTCATCAGAAAAGCACACGAAACGCCATTGTTCTTCTGCCCAATTTCTGTGTTCAAGAGCCCATTGATATCGAATCCTACGATTGTGCATTGCTATAGGTGGTACCCGTAGCGGTCTTCGGGAATGAAGGTTCACTTCATGCAAGCGGTTTCTGACTGTTTGGTCGCTAATTAAGTTCCCTGAAGAGTGATGAAGCCTCACGGCTAACATCATGGCGGTTATAGTTGGAGCTCTTCGAGTTAAGATTTGAATGTATCGGTCTTGTCTCCGTGTGGTGCAGCGATACCGTCCTCCATGGCGCTCAGCCACGGTACCAGTGCTTCGGTAACGTGTCCAAAGTCGACTGATAACACTCTGACTTGTATTCAGAGCTAAAGCCACAGTACGTTGCCGGGAACCAGCTTCTATCATTCCCACGGCTCTGAGCATTTCTTCCCTGCTTAAATGACGTCGCCGCTCCATAATAACGTTGGTTTTAATCAGTAGTAGGGAAACAGTAGCACTAATAATGTCTTCAATGCGTTGTATGTTTTTATAGGGAAAATATTGACAGCTGATTTTCATCTTTTACTCGAATTTGATTCACAGTTCCTGATTCAAATTATGAAATGCACCAAAAAGGATCCATATAAATTTATAAAATCATAAATTTATTACAAAGCCACATCTCAATCTCAAGAAATCCGCATAAAAATGCTTGATCCCTAGACACTTTTGATGTGTGTAGTTGGGAAAAGGCTAGGCAGATTGATTTGTATGTTTGAACGCGCTAATCTTTGAAACGACCAGTCGGATTAGATTTTTTTTTTTTTAATTTAATTGCCCGTTTCTTGAGGAAGGCTATAAATAGGCTTCTTATTTCTGCCACAGTTATCAAATTACGGCAGTGCTTCTTGCACCTTTTTAGTGATATTAAAATTTTTACAATCATCTACAAGGTTTATCCTCAATCCGATTTTTTCGCTGACTGGTGAAACTCTTGAGCTCGTCAGACGTATTTTTTCGTGGCTACTTCTTTTAGTTTCCTATATAAACTTATCCAAAACCCATAACACGAATTCCTGGTAACCGACCCTTAAGGGCGCTGTCATTGTCAAATTGTTACTTTGCAGGTCTCAAAGTAGGTAGGCAGAATGATACTCCAGTCAAGATGTGGAACGAATGAATTTATTTATTAGTTATTAGTTATTTATATATGGCATCTCGCAGTTGACCACTAAGGGTCGAGACTGCTCAACCGGGCGTTTCCTGTGGGTTCTTTAAGCGAACTTAAAGCCCCCGGCCAGGCCTAAAACTAAGGTAAATTATTAGTCGACTGAGCGTCGCTAATAATAATATGACAGCCAGACGGGGCAGGCTGGATCATGACGGGGGGGACAAGTGCTACAGGCTCAGCTGTGCCCCCAGCTGGCACAGCTTCACCGAGTAGGGGATAGGGGGGGGGGCGGTTACGATTGCGACCTCGGCGGCGAGGTCGGAATGTATTCCGGGGTGGTCTACGTTTATAAACCGTACTGGTGGCCTTGCTACTCTCCTGAAGGAGGGTTATGGGGTCATCAGGGTCGGTGAGAAACATCCAAATGTGTCAGCTTAAATACTATTTACATCTACTTACAAACTAGGATAACTACTGCCTATGTACAAGTATTGACCAATCAGATCACAGCACCCTGTTGTCCGTTTGTTCCGCAATGTGTCGCTGCAGGCGCGCGCTAGCGCATCTCGCCGCTCGGAACGCCGAAGTTTATAAATATAGGTGGCACACGTTTGTGCACCAGTATTAATCGAGGCGGCGTCTAGAAAGGTCGTGTGCGCGTTGTCCGACGGCGGCGTGTGGCGTCGCGGTTCCCGTACCGCTGTACTATTTCTCTAGCAGACCCAAAAGTTCTTCTCAGGACTGTTTGCTTCAGTGTTTCTTTACGGAGTGTCAAAAGGTGCTGGCCAGTGGTGGCTACAAGTTCTTTTCAGAACTGTTGTTTTCACTGTTTCTTTACGGAGTGTCAAAACGTGGTGGCTACATTACCATTGATGTGCGGTTGACTGCACCTACGTCAATATTAATGTGGTTTACAGTATTAATTGATTATTTACTGAATATTAATTAGTAAATGTTTGTAACTCAATCACACACAAACGGCTGAACGAACCGCCGAATTATGCCTACTTTTATCCGTATACGTAAAATATTTCCCATAGAACACGAGTGCAACCGACGGCAAAAGCTAGTTGTCTATGGTCATCATCATCATCACCATCATCGTCACCATCATCATTATCATCATTGGCAGCCATGTTCCACCCACTGCTGGGTTTACGCCTCCTCCCTTTAGTGCCATGCTACCCTGGTCTTCTCATCTAGTTGTCCCTAAATGATGATAATTTTATACTTACCACAAATGAATGAAAACATTGTGGATCGTGGTATAACTCAAAATTAGCCTCGTATTGTCGCCGGGTCACTGAGCATTCGTTCACACTTAATTGGCTGTGAAAAATATGCTCGAAAAGTTTTTTTTTTTTTTAATATGGAAGTTCGTAACAATTTAAAAAAGGAATTTATGTTAGTGAGTGCAGGGGCCGTACTATGACGTGTTGTGAAAAAAGGATGGTGCTATCGGTTGTAATATATAGCTCCGTCTCTCTCTCACTAGAACCATGATGGCTTTAACACGTCATAGTAAGCCCCCAGGTTGTGTTATTTTAGTATTAGATTCAATTTAATGTATTTTCTCGTTGGTCTAAGCGTTATAAAAGTTGTACAAATGGGTTCGGTTTCCAGGTTGGGCAAAGTGCTAACTCCTTGGAGATTACATGCGTGATGTTATGTTATATTTTCAGTTTAATCGAGCTCCTAGAAATGACTTGCCTAGAGATAGTATATTTTTTATTAACCTCCTAAACAGACATTTAAGAAGTCACCAGTTTTTGAGATGCATTAACAATAGTGTAGAGTGTATCCACAGTTTCGTTCACTTGGCCTGATATTTAGTAAAAACCTAGCAAGAAAGTATAATATATACGTTTGAACAAAAAAACATCTACAGGCAACAACACATCAGGTTAACCTTAAAATGTTGAAGGTTAAGTTCAAAATTGAATGAGAAAATTTGACAGTTTGTAGTAACTTGACCTGCTACTGCTGTGTACCTGTGTAAATCGTATGACTGGTTTTTGGGTTAATTAGGTGACGGTAAAAAAATCATTGATTAAATTAAAGATCTGGAAACCATTAAAACACATTATAATATTCTGCCAGGACCATTAACAGTTTAAACCTGAAAGAAAAGAAATAAAGAAAGAAAATACGTTTATTTGCGGTAAACATGACGCAAAGGACAACAAAATAAAATAAACAATGTAAAAAGCAAGTTTTGGGGAAAATATGCGTCACATCTACGCAAAACGGCAGATAGTACCTCCCAATCAATCAAAATCAAATCAAATCATCGATCAGTTGGAATCAGTCTGGAAACTAAGTGAACTATCGATTTGCTAGATCGCTTGAAACTACCTGAGTAGATATAAATGCATTCTTTGTCTAGCTGGGGAAGTACAAAACAATTGTTTGGCAAGAAATTCTGATATTCTGATTCCTCAGTAGCAGCCCGGAGTTTGGATTTGAGCCCGGTTGATAGCAATAGGCTTGTGGCGGCATCTACAGCGCCACATGCGAACTAAGCATCAAAGACCTGACGTCACACAAATCCTGCATCGCGCAAGCAGAGTTTACCGCGCGACTGGCGTAATACAACATCCCGACATCAACCGTCGGGCAGTAGCCCACCAGACACAACACCAGTGGCGAAAGCACCTTATAACACGATTCCTTCCGGCTTGGCTTCGGGGGTTTTGTTACTCTACCGCTATTGAAAAATGGCACAGTCAATATAGTGTCTACTATTGCCAAAAACAAGAGTTACACTGTGGATATTTAATTCACCATAACATTTAAACAACAAAAACGCCTATTTAGCTTTGAATTACAACAACAAAAAAAAAATTCTTAAATAACTCTGCGCCAAAACGTCATAATCGGGAACTAAAACTTCATACAATAGCGATCCCGTCATGACGTCACTTTAGGTCACGTGGCACCGCTTGATAATGGACGAGAGCAAGCCATGTACAACGGGTTACGAAAGAGACAGATAAAGGAAGGAATATTGCTCATTTTATTTAGTTTGCACCTGTTCAACTTACTGTATTGTATGTATTCGATCTTCTAAATTCCTATAATAATTTTAGAATGATAGTATCTAATTTAGTTGAGTTTATTTCTCTAAAACATTGAAAGTTTTGTTTGTGTAGTGATTGCTTCTTTTTGTTTCTGCTATTTGACGATAGATGGTGTTTAATTCATTAAAGAAAAGACTTAATTTTTAAGTGAACAAATTAATTTTTACTATATTGGTGAGTATGTAAGTTGAAACCGGCTTCTCTCTTACTTTTGTTCACACCTCGCCACTGCACACCACCATCACCTGTCTGGTCGGAGGATCCTCCCTTTACTATGGAGGATGAGTGGACTTAACACCCTGTTCCGCATGCCTCTATAGACTCACCCCCATTACATGGGACATGGGAAATATAACTGGCTAAATTTGGGTGTACGGTATGTGCACCTCTACCTAACCCAACACGGATTACAGGTGTGATGCTAAGTTATGTGTGTGTTGTGTTCAAATTCTAATATTATAGTCTGGGTTTAATCTAAAACCACTCACGCGTCTCGCTCCCCGCGTGACTTCATTAGGATTGTCCTTGAGAAATATGAGACTTTTTGTCGGCGCGCGACGGGGCGCCTAGCCACTTATACACGGCTTGCACACAAGAAATTTGTATCAATGGACACTCAACGAATGACTGTTTCTTAAAGTGGATAGACTAGGCTAGATTACGAATTTTAACGTCATTCAGCACGTGCTTGGCCATGGTCCCATGTTCGATTTTGAAAGACTGTCTTAATCCATTGGTTCATATTTATGTTTGAAAAATTTGTCTGCTCGACAACGTAAATAACGCAATGAAAGTTGTTGAGATAAATTAGCCGATTGATATAATTAATTTAAAATAATAATATACTAAGTAAAAAATCAATCTGCCTAGCCTTTTCTTAACTATGTTGGGAATAGAATAGATTATTGTTTATTACTCAGTTAAGAACATAATTTGACATGTCACAAAGTGATATGGTGTTTTGTTTTATGCGCATTTTGTCCTGTGGGGGATCTTTTGCAACCTATTTCTATCATCTATCCTTACTACTATGTTGGGATCGGCTTCTAGTCTAACCGGATGCAGCTGAATACCAGTATACAGTAGTAGTAGTGCAGCAGTAGTTACATGGAGTGACTGCCTATCTGACCTTCACAACCCAGTTACTGGGTAATACCCGTGGTAAGACTGGTTTTTAGACTTTCGGGCTTCTGACGACCCGTAACGACTATCAAAGACTATGTAGGAGTCTCGGCATGTAAACATGGTCACCCATCCACGGACCGACCCCGGCAAGCGTAGCTTAACCTGATGGATCGACCCGTGCGGCTGTTATCACTTAGCCACGAGCTCCTCAATAAAAGTATTATAAGTACTTAGATCAATAAATGAGAATGAACAAAATCCAATAAAATTTAACAACCCATGATTATGTCAATAAAATTGAAGTTCTTCTACAGCCTATGAGCAAAGAAGTGCAAAAGATCTGCGTGCAAAAGCAGAATGTACTATGTAGCTGACCGCAGCATATCAGTCGTTAAGTGTATATGTTGTTAAGCCAAAACTCTCTCTAATTTCTGCTTCTTCAATAGAAAAGAAGCAGAATTTGAATGTAAGATACTACAGAATATATTTCCTTTAAAATACAAAGTTTTTTTCTTGAAACACCTCGAGAGCTTCCTTTAAAACTAAGAACGAACAAAATCTGCGAGAACACAATATAACGATATTACCTACTGCAGCGGAGCGAATTACGAATCAAAATCCTTAAAACAGTCCAAAACCAACCTTATTTCATACTACGCAACTCACAAAATCCTTCAACACAGTACTCACGAAATGGAAAATAGAAAATTAGACTCTACAGCAATAGTTTTAAAATTAAATTTTCAATAAAAGCAATTCCACTTTTGTTATGAAAAGGTAATGGTTTTTCAATTGTGAGCCGTATAATTTGTGCATTAGGGTGCAATATCGTTTGTTGTGAATTAAATATTTGTATTTCGCAAGCGGAATTCGGATACATTTACTTACCTTCCACTAAATGTTATTCAATTTCATTGTTTTAAAGGGATTCAAGTGTGAAAATGTAACGGAATATATGTTTTATAACAATTTAAAAGAGTGTCTGTGGAGTTTCTTGCCTGTTCTTCTCCATAGGAACCTACTACGCTTTGGAATGGGAAACTAGCTTCATCTTTCTGACTGACCAACCCCTTGACAATTCAAAACTTTTTTACATAAAAGACAACCGACTTCCAAAAAAATACTACAAAGTCAAAAATAACTTTAATTTCGGAAGTCGGTGTCTTTGGATCTGTATTTAATTTTTTTGCCACCGACTTCCGAAATAAATGTTATTTTTCACTTTGTAGTATTTTTTGGAAGTCGGTTGTTTTTTTTTTTTGTAAAAAAGTTTTTTTTTTCACTTTCTAGTGGCTCAGTCTGTAATTTATCTAAGTTACAATAGCCTAATGTCAACTGCTCATCACCATTTACAAAATATTGCTTTTCCCGATACAAGGACGTTAATTGTTGAGGAGTTCTCCCAGTAAGGAACCAGGAGAACTGGAACTGATGGTGAAGTCACCATCGGCTCCACTTCAATATATATGTATTGTGACGAGCATAAATTGCTTAGAACTAATCGAATCGCAACCCGTGAAATACGTATTATTGAGTACCTAGTTCCGATGGCCATCTGTGGTCTTCCCCATCAATTCCACTTTACCAAATGGTGCTTTCCGGTAGCAAATGCATGAGTTACTACAAAAAATACCCAAATCGCTATAGGTGTGCCTATAAAATTTGAAAGTTTCCCTTGATTTCTCCGGGATGCCATCATCATATCCTGGTTTTCTTATCATGGTATCACCCTTGGAATATCTCTTTTCCAACAAAATAAGAATCATCAAAATCGGTTCATAAACGACGAAGTTATACGCGAATACACATAAAAATATATATATACGATCGAATTGAGAAACCTTCTCTTTTTTTTTTAAATCGGTTAAAAATTGCCTGTAACTCTTTGAGTTTGATTATCATAGTATGTCTTTAGATACCTGGGTAACTTCATTTAAAGGCTTTGTATAATTTTCATTCGTAACTGCTTTTCTGTAAGCTTCAACGGCATAATAATAACTGCACGAATCGATCTGTGAGGTTAAGGAGCCCTTACCGAAGTCAGTCCTTGGATGAGTGACCATTTTGTATACCTCGAAAAGAAAGACAAGTAGGTATATTCGTGAACGAAATCAATCTTATCTTCTTTCTATAAACTACATAGTTACGCTTGGCTAGATATTTTGTTTAATCTCCATTTTTTTCCCAAGCCACGGCAGATTTCCTTAACCAACGTATCATGTAACAGTCACCATGCGGTAGTATCCAGACTATCATCCATTTTACCTTGACCTGCCCTGCGTCCCTCAACTCATCCATTCTCTTCAATAAAAACGGTTCCAATGAAGGAGGAGAGGGGTCTTATAAAAATTGTGATGGTATGAAACTTGATAGTTGAAGCCTTAGGAATTGATAGGATTCACTTGGGTGGGGTGCGTGTGGTACCTCTGATTTTTTTGTTTGACAGACGGTAGTGTCATGTGGTGCAAATCTGTTGTTATTTATTCTAGAGAAATGTGTGTAATTATGTCGCTTTTAGCCGAATTCAGAGATATTTACATAACAGCTTTAAATTCGCACGATTATTCGACACGATAATAGATAAAAATATAAAAAAACGAGCTTTAAATTCGCTCGAATTATATATCAGTATAGGAGCTGGTGGCTAAGTAATAACAGTCGCCAGGGTCGATCCATCAGGTTAAGCTACGCTTGCCGAGGTTGGTCCGTGGATGGGTGACCATCTTTACATACCGAGACTCCTCCGAGCCTCGGAAAGCACGTTAAGCCGTTAGTCCTGGCTGTCATTCGTGGATCTTTGACAGTCGTTACCGGTCGTCAGAAGCCCGAAAGTCTGATAACCAGTCTTACCAAGGGGTATCATATTACTCAGTTTCTGGGTTTTGGAGGTCAGATAGGCAGTGGCTCCATGTAAAGTACCTGTATTCAGCTGCATCCGGTTAAACTGGAAGCCGACCCCAACATAGTTCGAAAAAGGCAGATTGATTGAGTATTGGTTATCTTGATCAAAACAGTACGTTTCTGAACATACGGTCACTTAAATAAATTCCAAATTACGTTTGAAACAATAAGTACGAAGCTTATCAGAGGACCTTGTCTGTCAGTGGAGTTATTTGTACAGGCGACCGCACGTTATGACACGAAGCCGAAACGTGGACACTCACGGTACGGCTGGTCCATAAATTCAAGGTCGCTCAGCGAGCTATGAAACGGGCTTTGCTTGGAGTATTTCTGAGGGATTGAATCCGGAGCGAGGTGATCCGGCAGAGCACCAAAGTTGTCGACATAGCTCACAAAATAAGCAAGCTGAATTGGCAATGTTGGGATAGACGTGTTCCTGAGTGGGCGAATTTGCAAACGTATGGTAGGACCATCTAAATATAAAAAACTTAAGTATTGTATAATTTTCTGATTTACTAAATAATATTTTTTTAATTTTTAGTACAATAATAAATGGAAGAATCGATAACTTTCCGATTTATTTAAACACTAGCGTATACGTTTAAATAAATTGCTTTTGCACAGTACAAAAATAGCGACCGATGTGTTTGTGTAAGCAAGTTGTACGGTGCATGGTAAATACACGATGTACTTAATGGGATCAGGTTTATAATTGATTGTGTAGTACGTTCTGACTTATGAATTGCGAGTGTGTGCGCGACTTCGTCTCTATTGGTCTTACTGAACTGCATGTGTAGTTGGGGCGAGTGGTGGGGACAAAGTGGAGACATTGGGATCTCCTTCTTTCTTATATCTATGGGTAGGACGCCCTCAGGCTAGGTGGAGCGACGATCTTCGCAGGGTGGCTGGTAGCACCTGGATGAGAGTTGCCGAGAATCGAGCTGAATGGCGTGCAATTGGAGAGGCTTATTAAACTTTCGCGATTTCTACACATTATAAACAAAACTGAGAACGGGTCTTCTCGCGATATTCCTTTTTACGAGGCAAACAGGTACCTACTTGTTTCCCGAGGCTTATGTCCAGCAGTGGACTGCAACTATAGCCTGATAATGATGATGATCGCACGTTGTAACAATTTGACCTTGAGCTGGCCTAGCGAAGTACGGAGTATCAATAGAATGCGAGGCCAAGTTTTACTGGCTTTGTTACCACTGACATGCAGCCTAGCGTACCAATGTACCGTGTTAGCTAGAGGTAAGTAGTGGTTTTAAACCCCAGCCCTTACTCTTTTGATGCCCACTCCAATTACAATGGTATTAGGCTAAGTCTCAGGGGTTAACAGGATCATTACATAGTAATGTGACACTCACATTGATAGTACCTACATAATCTTTTATAAAGGGCGGCCTTGGGTTACCGGTTGGCTTGTAACGCTCAGGATTCAGTTTAAAAAACGCGATTTTAACCTATTATAGCAATCAATCTTTTTTTTACGGTTACACCGTTAAGGCACTACCCCAACTAAGCAACGACCTTGAGCATTCGGTCTTTCTCTGTCCAGCCACAACTCAGTCTCGCTTTGTCCCGCTCCCTACGCATGCTTATTTATCATAGAATTCACAATTTTTTGGAGTTATTTTAATAAAAAAAGAATTCCGATCTTTTAAAATAAAATAAAACGTAATTTATTTAGATTTTTAAATTATCTATCTATTAGTGTAATCCTCATATGATTAGAACGTCACCTTTAGCAAAAGATGCATACAATCATTAATAATTTTAATCACTTTTCTACATTTATAACATATAAAAACAAATAAGAACGTGCAATGTGATAATAGGATATTGAACATTAATAAGAAAAAACCGTATAGAATAGAAATTACTTAGTAAAATCGGGTTCTTCCCCTTACGTGTCAGATGCATCCCACATGTGCGTAAGGAAAAATCCTTTATATAATAGGTATATAAGCGTATGTGGCTAAGTAATAACAGCCGCACGGGTCGATCCATCAGGTTAAGCTACGCTTGCTGGGGTTGGTCAGGGTGACCATCTTTACATACCGAGACTCCTCCGTGCCTCGGAAAGCACGTTAAGCCGTTGGTCCCGGTTATCATTCGTGGATCTTTGACAGTCGTTACGGGTCGTCAGAAGCTCGAGTCTGACAACCAGTCTTACCAAGGGGTATCTTATTACCCAGTTACTGGGTTGTGGAGGTCACATAGGCAGTCGCTCTATGTAAAATACTGGTATTCAGGTGCATCCGGTTAGACTGGAAGTCGACCCCAACACAGTTGGGAAAAGGCTAGACAGATGATGATAAGCGTATACCATATACATATTAATACATAATCGTAAAAAACCTCATCCGATGGCGATCTATGGGGTACACATTAACATGAACCTATGGGGTTCATAAATTAGTACATAATTTACATCTAACGGGTTAATTCAAAAATCTTTTCCAATGAACCCACACCATTGGAAGAACGTATCACATAGTTTTTCTAATCCACATTATAGTTGAGCACATCATTACAAACATCACAAAAAGTGTTTCCCATCGGGTCGTGGGTTCGAACATGGCGGTGGCAAGCGGAGCGTAGCAGATATTAATATTAACGCCCCCGTGGGAACATCTCGACGCACTCAAGTGGCAGTTGTACGAATTGTTAGTTACAGGTAAAAATTAGTACGTTGTGTACGTTGTTTTGAAGTGATGAGAATAGTCATTTTCGAGTTCTGATTTCTGGTTAAATAGAGGAGTTAACCCCACGAGTTGCGACAACATTGTTCGCGAGCTCGCACTGGCGAGGCACATAATGTGGACTTAACTATCCTTGTTACAGTAAATGGCTTGATAGAATGTGCCTTGACTGAAGCTGTTGTTTGCTACATGGATCTGAGCTTCATTCAGAAAGCGATTCTCCTAGATACGGCCCATATTGATAGGAGTTTAGACCCATTTCCGATACCGGGGTAAGAAACTACTTTAAGAGCGCACACGGCAGCCAGCGGAGTACTTGCGTAACACACTTAAAATATTTTGACAATATTCAACAACATTCATTGCGTTTGTAACTTTATCGAGCAAACGATTTTTCCCAACAAATGAAGCAATGGATTATCAATGTCTTTTAAAATCCTTCAGATTGACATTGAAAGTCGAAAAGAAAAAGTGAAAGTGTTACGCAAGTGGAGTGCTGGTCACACCTTGCTGTCTAGCTTGAGATGTCGTTAAGGCTCTCACAGACAGGTGCGACGCGACTCGTTAGAACATTTTCCATTAATTTTTCATAGAGTCGGTCACACTTGTCTGTGGGAGCCTTTAACCTCATGCCAACAAGAGAAACCCATACAATACAATAAGGAAGTAACACCACTATAACTGTCAAACATCTACCTACAGCATGTTCCCTTTTCCGCGTCCTTGAAATCCAAGGTCAAAGGTCGCATAAGGAAAATGAAGTGATTAAATAACAAATACCTATGTTGCCAGGGAGACATATTCTTATTCTAATGTTTCTTTATACTGAATAGACCTTTGAAGTACATAATAATATTAACATAGAAATAGCGGTGGTACCAGGGAAACATTAAAGCCAAGAGAGTATTAACTAATTAATGAAGTGATTTTCTGAGAATTCCTGTCTGTATAACATAACATGCTTGTATTCCTTGAAAGATGAGTTAAGGTAAGGTACTGTTATTAAACGTTGTTTTAGTATTAAATGCTGTATTAATTATGTGAAAAGGTGTGCCAATAACCAGGTAACATTCTAAACTATATGTGGTGAAATGCACGGCGAAGGGGCTCGTGGCTAAGTATTAACAGCCGCACGGGTCGATCAATCAGTTTAAACTTCGCTTGCCGCGGTTGGTCCGTGGATGGGTGATCATCTTTACATACCAAGACTCATCCGTGCCTCGGAAAGCATGTTAAGCCGTTGGTCCCGGCTGTTATTCGTGGATATTTGACAGTCGTTACGAGTCGTCAGAAGCCCGAAGGTCTGACAACCAGTCTTACCAAGGGGTATCGTATTACCCAGTAACTGGGTTGTAAAGGTCAAATAGGCAGTTGCTGCATGTAAAATACTGGTATTCAGCTACATCCGGTTAGACTGGAAGCAGACCCCAACATAGTTGGGAAAAGGCTAGGCAGCATGATGATGTGGAGAAATTTACTACTGTAGCTCACTGAAACATGAAGTATTAAAATACAATCAATTTAGGTTGCACATTTAATTACCAGTGGTTTCGTAAACCTGAGCAATTATAGTAATTGTGCCTGTAATCGTAGTAGGTTCACGTAAACAGTGCGATATACACAGGTAGGCTTTAAACTCGCAAGTTTTATATATGAATATGTCGCAGCCAACTGGTTGAATTAGCCGTTTGATCAACCACCTAGCCATTTCACTAAACAACGCCATTCAATCAAACGGTTCAGGCAAATTACTTGGATCGATAGCGTTTAACTATTTGCCTAGCCCAGACATTTCAGTTTAAATTTAGTTCCATTTTCTGCCACCTGGCGCTGAAATCCACACTGTCAATATGGCGTCGACAAGCCACAATATTTCTGGTGTTTCTCACAGTTTAAATGCGTTTACGCAAAAATGAATCAGGGCATCCCGACTTCACGTAGTCTTTTGGCTGCTACTCCTAGTGTATTAATACAAATCTGGAGGCGTGAAGGGAGAGCAGCCTCCGGCTGAAACTGAGTAGAAGCTGTGGAGGTGAGCATGGGTGTCTGCCTATCCTTTGTTACGTTAGGGCGAAGGGGCTGCACTTCACGCAGCGCCGGAGACGTTGCAGAAGCAACTTTAAATTGTTTTGCGGTTAGGTTACAATAATTTGTTTTTCTCAAGAACGGTGCCTTACCTATAAACTATAATTTTAAATTGGAATGATAATTATATCTGAATGACCTGCCGAAATACCCTATTGCATGGCCCTATTGTATAAATGGCCTAAGCATCAGCCAGCCATTTTGTTAAAGGTTGTATTAGACGCATCGGCTGAATATCACTCAGGCCGTTGATTGAATGGCGGTGTTTAGTGAAATGGATTGGCGGTTGACCAAACTTTATAACGTACAAATCCGCGTGTATAATGTATATATCGCAGCCAACTGGTTGAATTAGCACCAGTTGGCTGCGACATATACATTATACACGCCGATTTGTACGTTATAAAGTTATTTATTTACAGGCAAAATCTAAAACATACTAAACATAGTTTTGTTGATTTTTAAAACAACAACCATACTAAATGTCAAAAAATGCTGCACAAGATTTTTACAAAAAATGTTAAGAAATATAGTCAATCACCGTGACTCATACATAATAATACCTACGACACAACAATGACACTACTGAAAATATTTGCAATAAATGAAACTACAAAACACACAAGTAACCCTGTTGAACACCTTGACACCGCAAGGTCAAGGTCACACGACAACAGGAAGATTAAATGACAAAGATGGCGGAGTAGCGGGGAGTCGCCGTGAAATAAAAGGCCACGAGTTTTATGAAGTAATAAGAATATCAGCTATGACAGTTGCTAGGGGTACGTTACGGGTGTAACCTTTAACCGACGGCGATGTTGTAAAAATATCACGGCGATTTTTTTTCGCGCACTGGATTTTTAAAACTCTGCTTAGCACTGAGAGTTGAAAATCCAACAGTTTGTTTTTTGACGCGTTGCGATGCACTCTGCTGGATTCGCAAAGCTCGTCTCAAGACCGAGAGTTAAGAATCCAGTGCGCGATAAAATACACCCTGAGGAGACGCCCTGGGCGGCGGGAATCGATCGCCGATTCCCGGGCACCGTAGGCGCGGGCTTGCGGACGACGAGTAATGGGCAGCTCGCCGTCCGGTAAGGACCAGCCCGGTCCGGGAAGGCCCGGGTCGACGGCGCGTTGTGTTCCACGCGGTCCTCAAAGAGATGTCAGCAGTGACGGGGTAAATTGGGCCCTGGCACGGGCAACTGAAGGAACATTGGTGGATTTTAGTCAGTAAAAGTCTGTCTGACACGGTAACTAATGGACACACCAGGGTTTTTTTTTTTTTAAAAAGATACTGGTGTGTTCATTTGTTACTACTACACCAACCGTTCTTCAATTGTTTTAAAATCTTGTATGCCCTTTATTATGAGATGACAATTCTATTGTTGTTTACAAAGCACCAGTCGCGAATTCGTCTAATGATGGATATTGAAGGTGAATCCAAAATCTCTACTACCATTAATGAGCTTTTTAGTAACACTTGCAGTAAGTTTTTGATTACTAGCCATTATTCTCCCACTGCTGAGAAAAGGCCTCCCACCTCTCTCTTTCCAGAGCTGAGCTGCCAAGAACCAATCTTTATTAAAGGAGTCCAGCTCATCTCGCCATCTCCGTCTGGGCCTGCCGCGATGTCGTTTGCCATTAAGCGGGACCGACTGAGTCCTAAGTTTTGCTCCATTGATCGTCTGACATGCGGCAGATGTGTCCAGCGTGGCAGGTTTTCCAGTGACATCAGTAATTTTGTTGATATTGGATATTTTGGATTGTTGTATTCTTAAATCGATCTAGAAGTTTAATACCTATAATACTCCGTTCCATATCTCGCTGGCAAACAGCGAGCGTAGACTTCTGCTGAATTGTCAAAAACCATGTTTGAGAACCATACGTGAATGTTTTTATCCGACTACTCTGAGAAGAACACCGAAACAAACTCATAGGGCACAGTCAGTTTTTTTTTAAAATCCAGACATAATCTTGGTCGGATCTTTGAGATCCATGCAGAAGTGTCTGAGATGGTCTTTTGGGGCAAGCCCACTCAGATTTGAATAGAACTTTCCAGTCGGTGCACGCATTTGTCAGTAACCATCTTACTCAACTCGAGAGTTATTTTATACATTATTTAATAGACAAGAGGATGCTTCTGCCAAGCCCATCGACTCTTTATTTAAGATATTAGTACCTGGGTGACCGAGCTCCGCTCGGGTGAAAATAGAGAAAACTAATTTTCCCAGATATTATGTGACCTAGCTAGATCAATTTCTACAGTTGTATGTACAAAGGCGGACTTGATGCCATGGGCATTTTCTACCAACCTTTGGGTGATGCAGAGACCAACAGTAGGTGCTATTACAAAAAAATGAGGAATAAATATGTATTTAAATATAAAGATACGTACATAAGTCATAACTAAAAATAAATTTAAAAAATTAAGATAAATTTTTAAATTATTCGCCTCCTCAAATTATAATTATATATTATTAATAATTAATTATAAATATATTATTTAAATTATACTCCTACAGTGCAAGTGTCATCGAAATCGTTAGAGCCGTTTTCGAGAACGTGATTACAAATATTGCTCACTAGCTTTTGCCCGCAGCTTCGCCCGCGTGGATGTCAGAAAATATTCCACGGGAACGTACTACCGGGAATTCCTTCTTTATTCCTTGTCTACATTATAAAGGGAACCTCTGTGCAAAATTTCAGCTTTCTAAGTCCAACGGTTTAGCAAAGGGCTGTGCATTGATGAGTCAGTTAGACAGTCTGTCAGGACTTCTCTTTTTATTTACAAAGATTTATTAATAGTAGGTATAGGATTATACATAATTACTCTTTGGAACAAAGTAGCAATATCGAGTGTAACTTCAGCACCTTAATTGCGTAACACATTATCAATCGGAGTTAGTTTCATTTTGACAGTTCAACAACATTCATTGCGTTATTTACGTTGTCGAGCAGACAAATTTTTCGAACATACGAAGCAATGGATTAGCAATTTGTTTCAAAATCCGATCGATAATGCGTTACGCAATTAGGATGCTGGTTGCCTTAGTAACTGGTAGTTTTCCTTGAGAAATCCAGTCCTTGATATTTGTATCCGATACGTATCGGATACAAATACCTTGAGATTATTAAGGCTCGTGCCTTAATAATCTCAAGGTCGAGATCGTAAAACACAGTCAGATAAAGTGACAAAGGTAACGCAAAGTAGATATTCTTTGAAATAAAAAGGTTTAGTCAGTTCAATGTTAGCTTGTTAGACGGTTGTCGGGTGGAGTCGGGATTCAAATTAGTCTAGGTAAGGATTACTATTATAAAAATATTACAAGTGTCCAAGGATGGAGTATTGTTGGCTAGTTTTTATTTTGAAGGCTACTAGCAAAGTATACGTAGTTTTATGCATTATTTCATTGCATGCTGAACCAGCTGACGTCACCACATCAACGCCAGCTGACGTTGAATACCAGCGCTGGTGCTCCTGTCTCGCAAGGGGTCGCAGCATTATGCTGAGCGATGACTGTTTTGCGTGGATGTGACGCATATTTTCCCCTAACTTGTTATTTTTAGGGTTCCGTACCTCACAAGGAAAAAACGGAACCCTTATAGGATCACTCCGTTGTCCGTGTCTGTCAAGACCCTTTTTCTCAGGAACGCGTGGAGGTATCAAGCTGAAATTAATATCAAATACGTTGGTCTATAATCCCTTAGAGTCCGAAACAAAATCAAGCTTCTAAGTCAACTCAATAAAAAAATACGGCTATTAATGCGACATATTTTGATACTCGCAAGTAAATCGAAACCTATAGGATACTTCCCGTTGTCCTAGAGTCATGAAATTTGGCAAGAAGCAAGGTCTCAGCGCAAGTAAAAGAAAAAGTCCGAAAATAGTTAATTTATAATTTAATCTCATAAATTTTTTTTTTTTTGGGTTTACAATGTTAAGTTTGTTTTTGGGATAAATTCTTTTCAACTACGGAACCCTTCAGCTTGGTCCGACACGCACTTGGCCAGTTTTTTTTTTATATTAGGTTTCTTTTTTTGCGTCATATTTACCACAAATAAACGTATTTTCTTTCTTTTACTAGTTGTTTCCCGCGATTTCTTCTGCGTGTATTTTGATTCTTTATACAAATATCCAGGATGAAGAGTAGCCTTCGCCAGGTTCCAGGCTACCTGTCGTCAAGTTTCATAATGATCGGTTCAGGGGTTTAGGCGGAAAAGCTAGCAGAGAGACAAGCAGACAGAGTTACTTTCGCACTTCTCATGATGTTTTTATTAGAAACTAGCTTCTGCCCGCGACTTCGTCCGCGTGAAATTTTTTGTATCCCCGAACCACCCCGTCGTATCGCATCACCTACCCATGTTAGTAAATAATCTTCGATCCGAATCGTAATTGTACATTTTTCCATCAATAGTTTTCTCAGCGCACGCCAAATAAATGAATTTTATAGGCAAAATTTTGCTACTTTCGGTTACATTATTGCAATTTTCTTAAGGATCTCTAATTATTATGAATATAAATTAGAGCCTATGTTACTTCCTAATAATTTAGATTTCTATTGGTGAAAAAATGGTTAAGATCGGTCCAGCAGTTTCGGAGCTTATGCGGTACAAATAAAGAAACAAAAAAATCTTTCCTCTTTATAATATTAGTATCCTAAGTATGTGAATCTTTGATTGTCACATAGGTGTACTTACATTTTTTTTATATTGAAAGGCACTTTATTCTCCAAATACAATAGAACACCAACCTTTCTGTAGTAAACATCTACTTATGATACATATTTTTTCTATTTAACCAATGTTTTTATAAGTGATGGCTGCTGGCACACGAGGCAGGTAATTTTACCGTCTCTAACGTTTGTCAGAAGTATTACGAGTATATACAGGGTGTCCCGTAAATAATGGATCAAACGTAACGGGTAGGTAGCTTACCTAATTTCCAACAACTAATTTGAATATTAAAAAAAAAACCGTTACAGTAACCAGGATATTAATTTTTTTTCGAATTTTACGATTTTGTCTTCCAGAATTAAGCTTTTTTAATGCTGTCGCTGCAAATGATGACATTTTTAGGTATGATTTTTATTTAACATTTCTGAATAGCTTACTAATGTTATAAGATACCATTTTTTTGAATACCGTTTTATTTGCCTTAGAAAAAAAATCTTGAGTTGAAAAGTTTTTTCTTTACGATGTTAGGACCAAAATTGAAAAAATTCTCCTGTAAAAAAAATGTATCACACCGAAAACCACCATTATTTTAAAAACTTGTACATTTAATAAGGTTTGCAAATTGGTGTAAAACTTACGTCTAGTCTTTATCGTTACAAAGATATTGCTATGAATGTGATGAAGACAGAAAATAAATTAAATTGGTACTATTCCATTTTTTCATTTTCGTAATGGCTTATGCTTGAATGCTTGTAATCGAAGCAGGTAGTTAAGCGGCTAGCATATTCCGACCCGATGACGTCATCTGTCCGGAATTTGGGACCGCTACCTGTGGCGGAGTTGCACCTCAGTCAGCGTGAAGGGGATAGATAGCGCCGCTTTTGTATTTTTGGTAAATTGGTATGAAGTTGTACATTCTAGTCCTTGTCGTTACAAAGATAATTGCTATGAATCTGAGAGGTGCTCCAAATCAACGTTAATAAAAAAAATAAAAAAGTGTGTACATTTAAACTTTTTCTTTAAAATGTGTAACTGTAGTATTTCAGAGGCAATGTTCATTGAATTATTGAGGCGTATGAAAAGAATTAGGAGGCCGTACTAAAAAAAACAGTTAGTTCAAATAAATCGTTTTATTTGGTTTTTACAATAAATGTTCGAATTGCCTTCCCTCTACAAGAATGCAAAGTCTGCATCTCCTAATAAAGGAAGCTCTTATCCGACGGACAAAACGGCTTTGGTTTATTTCTGATGCAGCAGATTGGATGCGCTGTCGTAATTCTTCTTCCGACGTTATTGGATTCTTGTAGACCCTGTCTTTTAAACATCCCCAGTAAAAAAAATCTAGGGGATTTAAATCCGGAGATCGCGGAGGCCACAAAATTGGTCCTAATCGGCCGATCCATCTGTCCGGATAACTTTCATCAAGGTGCGCCCTTACTGCCGTCGCATAGTGAGCGGGGCACCCATCATTTTGCAACCACATTGCTTGCCGTACGTCTTCTGGAACGTTTTCTAATAACCTTGGCAACTCATTCCTTAAAAAATGGAGATAATATTCGGCGTTTAGAGTAGCTGGTAGTTCAAAGGGCCCTATTATTTGCCCATTGATTATTCCCGCCCATAAATTTATTTTAAATTGATGTTGGCTCCTGTCCTCTCGCATCAAATATGGGTTTATCAGCTGCCAACTGTGCAAATTATGCAAATTTAAATATCCATCTCGGCGGCATGAAGACTCGTCACTCCATAAAATCTTGTTAAAAAACTGCGGGTCCGCCCGAATCATTCTAAGCATCCTTTGGCAAAATTCTATTCTTGGCTGGTAATCACGCGACGTCAGCGTTTGAACACGTTGCACGTGATATGGGTGCAATCGGCACCGTTGTAGCACTCGATGCACCGTCGATCTAGAAATTCCTACGCGTCGCGCTATGACGCGAACGGAGACTGACGGATCTTCCTCGATTTCTCGAAGAATGACTTCGTCATTAACTTGTCGCGGTCGTCCTTCACGGGTACCACCAACTCCGGTGCCAAGAATTCTTCCCTCAAGAAGCGCGTTATGCACTCTAATAAAGACGCGATAATCGGGATAACGAACCAGGTTCGGGTATCTTTCACGGTACAATCTTGCAGCCGCCCTGGCATAACCTCTTGCTTCTCCGTAGATAAAATGCATTTCGGCGTACTGCCGTGGCGTGTACTCATAACGAGGCATTGGGCTGAATCCTTATTCAGCGCTACTGCACACACGTACAAGCACACACAAACGAATGTTTTCGGAGTCCGTAGGATCGCCAAGTCGTTTGTCCAATACGCAAAGAGTTCCAAATCGATAGGCAAAGCAAAGTCCAAAAACACAGCACAAGTCAAATTTTACAGAAGAAAACACCGAGCCACTGACCGGGAGCGAAAGTTGTCTGACGTAGCAACTCGAAGAGAGACTAGTTACAACTAAACTAATAAAATCAAGCAACAATGAATGAATGGTACGAGTGAAGGGCGCAGGAAAGAACAAAAGAACCTGCGCAACTTCATACCGATTTAACCGATTTACCAAAAAGCGGCGCTATCTATCCCTTTCACACTGACTGAGGTGCAACTCCGCCACAGGTAGCGGTCCCAAATTCCGGACAGATGACGTCATCGGGTCGGAATTATGCTATCCGCTTAACTACCTGCTTCGATTACAAGCATTCAAGCATAAGCCATTACGAAAAGGAAAAAATGGAATAGTACCAATTTAATTTATTTTCTGTCTTCTTCATCACATTCATAGCAATATCTTTGTAACGATAAGGACTAGACGTAAGTTTTATACCAATTTGCAAACCTTATTAAATGTACAAGTTTTTAAAATAATGGTGGTCTTCGGTGTGATACATTTTTTTTACAGGAGAATTTTTTCAATTTTGGTCCTAACATCGTAAAGAAAAAACTTTTCAACTCAAGATTTTTTTTCTAAGGCAAATAAAACGGTATTCAAAAAAAATGGTATCTTATAACATTAGTAAGCTATTCAGAAATGTTAAATAAAAATCATACCTAAAAATGTCATCATTTGCAGCGACAGCATTAAAAAAGCTTAATTCTGGAAGACAAAATCGTAAAATTCGAAAAAAAATTAATATCCTGGTTACTGTAACGGTTTTTTTTTTAATATTCAAATTAGTTGTTGGAAATTAGGTAAGCTACCTACCCGTTACGTTTGATCCATTATTTACGGGACACCCTGTAGATCTAATTTGATCATCAATCGAAAAGGTCTCGAAAGAAATACATATTCGAGAGAAATACCTTTATTTTATTTTTAACCGACTTCAAAAAACGAGGAGGTTATATGTTCGCCTGTATGTATTTTTTACGTAAGTATGTTCATGGTTATTTTCGTAAATTGTGGACCGATTTTGAACATTATTTTTTCATTTGGTAGAGGAAGTTTATTAACTTTGCTTGGGTAGGTTTTGAGTTAGCTTCGATAATACGTATTTAATCCACTTTGTGCATTTTGATAATGTTATAATTACTTATAATACTTCACACTGTTGTTTACTTTGCAAGTAGCGGTATGCGACTTGGTCTGGGGTAGGCCGTAGGTACAGTAACTAAAAAGTGAAAATAAAATTTATTTTTCTCGAAGTAGTTGTTTTTTTTTGGATGTCGGTGTTTTTTTTTTTTTTTTTGTAAAATAGTTTTTTCTAACGTATTTAATCATAGTGTAGTAGTGCTCTTTATGAAGGAGTTCATCGGAGATGTACTACCACCTCACCTATTTCTTCCATCAAGCAATGTTGCTGTGCACCAATTTGAAGGTTGTGGCTGCACCACAATTGCATATCACAATTAAAAGTTAAAAGGATATTATTTAGAAACATGTTAACTTACAGTGCTACCTAAGTCTTAAAAGTATAAAGTTGTAAATTGTGTATGAAGACTCGCCTGAGCCCACAGTCAAACTATTGCCATTTGCCATGGTTTTGTGGGGCTTACTTTATAAGTTATTTAAATCATTATAATTAATAAATAAATAAAATAATCTGAAGGATTTAGAAGGAAATTCATAATTCATTGCTTCATGTTTGAATACGTAACTAATGCAATCAATATTGTTGAACTGACAAAAAATACGATTGTGAGTGTGATAGCTTACAGCACGCGCAGCATGAGCACATTGTCAACGGCAGAATGGACAAAGTAACGTTTCCGTGTAGACAGTACGTCGGCAGAAAAGTTGAAAGAGTGAAATTCAGTTTTTTACATAATTCGACTCAGAATTTTATGTTATAAGTAAGTATATAACATAAGATTTTTCCTGTTTAATTCTCAATTTTTACTAATATAAACAAACACTTAAAAATAAGTAAAAACGTTAAGTACCATATTTTGGAAAAAATATATTTTACAGTAATAAATTGGTCCCATTTTCTTGGTAATGCCCTATTAACCCGTCGCGCGCCAATTAGCAGACACAATTGAAATTCTATTGTTATCTGTACACATGGTGTACAATCGACATTTTAAGAGTTAACTAAACGATGTAAAATAGACGAAGATAGCTTTGTTATCACAGTTTTGCGTTCAAAACACTCATGTAAAACTATTACTTTGTAGATAACCGTATATACTTTGCTGCCGTCAAGTAGAAAGTGTTGTACTGTCTTTAGCATGGCGATTACAAAATCAATTTGTCTTCACTACCCTAGACAATTGTCAGTTGTCAGTGTGATTTTGACAGTTGGGATAGAAAACTTTTTCCTGAAATAGTCTACATAGGAAAGGACCTAGACAAAGATCGTTAGAAACGAAAGACAAAATGACAGTTTGTAGAAGGATTTCTACAATGCGATGTAAAAATGGAGAAAGGAAATGTCATGTTGGCATGTTTGTTGAAATTTCTCAGTATTTTTAAGGGATTTGAAGTTTCTCAGTATTTTTAAGACTCTTCATCGACATTTTAATTTATGCCATATCATGTAACCATGCGCACGGAATTTATTTAAAACAAAGCGCTGTATCTTAACGCATAGTTTACTGTCATTGCACGACAATACATGACTACGTTCCCTGTGTCTCATTGCCATCCAATTACATACATAAAAAAACTTAAGCCGTTATTATACTGTGAACACACCGCGCCGGTGTACACAGGCTGTTGTGACCTTGTGAGGAGGATTCACGCATCGCTGCGCACTCCTTGATGACGAGCTTAGAGAGTACGATGCGGGGGCGATACGATATTTTATATGTTTTTATAGGCTCTATTTTTATGTCTCAAGATATATTTGTGTAGATGAATGCTTGTTTCACATAAGTGTACTTTGGCTTGCTAGCTTAAGCGCCTGTTTCACCACCTACGATTAAGTTCCCATTAACTTACTTGGCAGATATTTTCATACAAATTCTGTTCCATTTTTGAATTTATTCGGTAAGTAGTGGCTATTCGGACATCGTGAATTAGGCCCTTATTGTTTTTCTCTTAAAAAGATTATGTTAGCTTTTTTCATTTCATAATTTGATTTTTGAAGCGTTAACTTCTTTATGCGCGTTGAGCGATTTTTGATTAGGGGGAAATCTTACGGGTACACGACACCGCGACATGCTGTGCATAGTTTTACGTTTTTAAGTTTTTCACTTCTGTGTGTAGCCCCCATAATGGCAATTTTTTTCGTAAAGGTTTAGTTTCGTAAGCGAAATTATTGCAAAAAAATAGAAATCACGCTTAGATATTAACTCAACCCAGTTACTCAATGTTCTGAAGATGAATTGGCTATACTTCATATCGTCTTTTGTCACAAAATCTAAAGGAATAGAGAGTCCGACGACCACGATAAGTCGTTTCCAAAACATGTTAAACTTTCTCACATAAAAAAATAATCCTTTAATCTAAAAACCTCCCAAGTTTCGTACCCACGGTGGCGGATAACCACGCTCCACGGCCCAGCGGACACGAGCTTTGTGTTTTTATTATACGCACACACACGTACACACACACACATAGATACAGACAGCGACGACAGTGACAGCTTTCTGTTCAGTCTCATTGTGGAGTGAACTTGACCTTGGGGTGAGAGAGAAATGGAGCATGATGTATGTTAATCACATAATAATCTGTTTGTAGAACATGTCTGTCTGTGGTATGGTTAGTTTCATAGGGATGAAGAACAGACTTAATAGATTCCAATGATAAATGATTACTTAAAAAAATAAAAAATTATGTTTCATGTTCCGCACCGTTTTATTAATTACGAGTGGCAATTTGTTCAGAGAACAACTACAATAATTCACAAATTATGCAATAAATTGGGCTGACTTTCCCTGACGATTACTGAGATCGCGCTTTATGACACACAAACAAAAAAAGTTTTTTTTTTTATTTTGCCTAAAAATAAGATGCACATTATATAACAAACACTTTAAAACTTACCAATAAGATCCCGTTATCACACAAACGAGTTAACCAAAACACATCCTTATTTGTCATAAAAAAAAAACCATAGTATCATAATTATAAAGTGACATCTCTACCAGCCTAACACAACATCTCACAACATAAGTACATCCTTATCAGCCGGTTGTATCCTCACGCTCGTTCACGCGTGATTCCTGCGAGGGGTAAGCAGAACGACAGGAAACCGTTGGTTCGCTCGTGTGGAACGATGAGGTAAAAAAGTGGGGTGTTGTCTTTAAGACGGTTTGGAGAATGTCAGGTCACAGGTGTCGGTTGTTTTGTGGTAGGTAATAAGAGTTCATTTGTATTATTTTTAATGATCTTTGATTCTCGGAAGTTTTTTGCCTGGTTAGTGAAAATAGTCCCATGAAGGCTCCCGCAGACAGGCACGATGCGACGGTGCGACGCGATTCTGGTAGAACAATTTCCGTGAGGTTTTCATAGGAATCGTTCTATTATTCGCCTTTCTGCGGGAGCCTTTACATGGGACTTCTAACGAGCGAAATGTGGATATAGGTACTTAGACTTCTGCCTACCCCTTTAGCAGACAAAAGCGTGATGTTTTAGAGTCTGCGACATTAGTAAAACGTGATAAAAATTAATGTTTTTTGCTTGTCAAAAGAAAGTTTTAGTCTAATTTTGTACGCAAAATTGGACCAGCAAAGTATCGGAAAAATCCAAAATTACTAAGAAAGAAAAAGTTTACATTCAAGGCCTAAAGAAAAGAACCATTCTACAATTGAAAAGTTTTAGTCAATACATTTCGACAAAATACATTAAAAACGAGTAAGAATTCAAAAGATTCAGTTAGCAATTAAAAACTAAACGGAAGTGCGAATTGGAAAGTTTCGAACAACTCGCTTAAAACTCCATCATTCATTCATTCGTTCTTATTAAACTCTGACAATTACTGCAAATGAACGATTCTGGGAAGATCTTCGATGTCAACTAATGGAATATTTTAGCAGATTTTTAAAGAACAAGGCACTTACTAAAAGGGTGAAATAGAACCTTTAGAATTAATTAGTTACAAATTGTTGGTAGAAAATTGGTATTGAGAATCATTTGTCTCTCAAATTATTCATATTGACCTTCATTTACAAAAACAAAATTCAAAACCATTTATTTCAATCCATTTTTTTTTTATTTTACTAAAAGCTTATTTAACTAATTGAATTAGCCCTTTATAACTCATCTCAACTACCTTATTGGTCTTCCCCTACTCGTATAGTCCTATACGAGTAGGGGAAGACCAATAATAATCCACATTTAGGTCTCAAAACTTACGCCGGGGCGTAACTCCGCTGCCGCGAGAAATCACGGTACAGCGGGCAGAGCTCCGGCGGGATCTCATGGCGACATGGAGAGTGCGATTGTCGCAACCCAGCGCTGGGCACGCCACAATTGCGGCGATAAGTCCCCTCTTTGAGGAGTGGTTGGAGAGGCGCCACGGCGTCCTCACCTTCCGCCTGACGCAGGTCCTCACCGGACACGCTTGTTTCGGGAGGTTCCTGTTTCGGATAAGGCGGGAGGAAACGCCCGGGTGTCACCATTGTGTGGATCGCCCGGAGGACATGGTGGAGCATACAGTGGAGGTCTGCCCGGCTTGGGCGGAGCACCGCCGTGTTCTCACGGAGGCGATCGGCGGCGGCGATCTCTCGCGTCCAAACCTGGTCCAGGCCATGGTGCGGAGCGAGAGTGCATGGGAAGCCGTCACCTCCTTCTGCGAAGCAGTAATGCTCGCGAAGGAGGAAGCGGAACGCGTGAGGGAGAGGCAAAAGCCGCGCCCTCGCGCCCCTAGCCGCCGTAGGAGACGCCCTGGGCGGCGGGAATCGATTGCCGATTCCCGGCCACCGTAGGCGCGGGCTTGCGGACGACGAGTAATGGGCAGCTCGCCGTCCGGTAAGGACCAGGCCCGGGTCGACGGCGCGTTGTGTTCCACGCGCGCCTCAAAGAGATGTCAGCAGTGACGGGGTCAATTGGGCCGATGCCGCCGGGGTCGCGGGTAGTTCGAAAGAGATACCGTGGCCCTGGCACGGGCAGCTGAAGGAATATGGGTGGGTTTTAGTCAGTAAAAGTCTGACACGAGAAGTCATTTGATGATTTCCCATCCACAAAAAAAAAAAAAAAAAAAGGTCTCAAAACTTTCCTCAACACATTTTCCTCATTCCTTCGTATCTTCAATCAATCTACCTAGCCTTTTCCCAATTCCTATGTTGGGGTCGATTTCCAGTCTAACCGGATGCAGCGAAATACCAGTATTTTATATGGAACGACTGCCTATCTGACCTCCACAACCCGGTGACTGGGTCATACGATACCCCTTGGTAAGACTGGTTGTCAGACTTTCGGGCGTCAGAAGACGACACGTAACGACTGTCAAAGATCCACGAATGACAGCCGGGACTAACGGCTTAACGTGCTTTTCAAGGCACGGAGGATGTAAAGATGGTCACCCATCCACTGACCAACCCCGGCAAGCGTAGCTTAACCTGATGGATCGATCTGTACGGCTGTTGTTACTTAGCCACGAGCTCTTATGTAAGTTAATAACATATTACGAATCTAATAACCAGAAGTATAAGAACAGAGCCATCATTGCCAACTTTATCAAAGGAGTTTATAAATATTTTCTATCAAAGGCTACCATTTGTCCTCTTTTTCAAAGTAGATGCCTCTTGGGAGGTTGATTCAATTCTCAACTGAGCTATTATTAAAATATTCTATTTGGAATAGTCGGTAACTGGTCGGAACGTTCTAGAATTTCTAGTTATTAATTGGAAAGTATGTTAGTACTACTGCTGGGACTTCAGTGGTTTGTTAACTGGGTGGGTAGTTGTTAATTAATTGGGTAACTAAAGTGTTAGTAGTCTCATAACCAGTTGTAGTCTTGATTATGTAATTACTAACACTTTGGGCACAGTTTGGGTAACATGGTTAATTACTATTTCTAATCAATTTGAGACCGAGAGCTTCTATATTTTTTGCTCTTATAATTTTGGTGTTTTGTTGTTATAGTTATTTATTTATATTTTTTTTTTTATTATCTTTTGATGCTGGCTGTTGATATTGCTAACCTTTAACAGGTCATGAAGAAACCTCCCAAAAAATAAAACTTTTTATTTCTGCCTTCGCTTAACTTTTTGTTTGGATCTGCGACAATTTTTTTTAATGAAATATGGGTATTCGGTTAATGTATTCTATTGCTCTTGACCGCACATTCATTTTAGCTCTCAGTAGTTTCTGCCCGCGTTTTCGTCCGCGTGAATTTCTTGTTCCCCCGACCCACCTCGTCACATCGCATTGCCTGCCTGAGCGTTTTTCTGACTTTTAATTCTTTTTGCTCAGCTCCTAAGAGGCCTAGCGTGATGATTAATAACTTATAGCCTTCCTCAAGAATTGGGTTCTCAAATGCAAAAAGATTTTTTTAAATGCGCAATAAATATTAATAATTTAATTTCAGAGATTAGACAAACGAACAAACTCTTCAGCTTTCTCAGTACAGAAGATTGGAAACCTATGCAGTAGGTGTGACTGCCGATAGGGATTTAAAAATAAGAATAATAAAGAGTTAACTCCGAAGCTAAGTCTAAACAGTCTCCAAGACGCAGCTATCAGCCGTGATGAGCAATGCTCATTCCTTCTCTTTATAATAGACCTTAGCACTACAACTGCAACTCAAGATATACCACAACACCTTCCAACCGACTCCAGCCAAGTAAAACATCTTCCCTAAGTAAAAAATCCATTGCAACTTAAGGCTCAATACAAAGTGTACTTAGCAATCCCTGCTTACCTTACCGCCAACTTTTCTTTTACCGAATTGAAAACAACTTGCGTTCGAGTTAAATTCAATTTTACAGTTGCTTGTAAAAGAAAATAATGGAGAGGTAAAGGAATGTTCTTTATGCATAGTTGGGCAGGAAAATAAATGGGAATACCGTAAAAGAATTAGCTTAAAAGGTAGTTATTATGCTGGTTTTTAGGTAGGGGTTGTAAAAGGGGGTGAGGTATGTCACGAGGGTAACGTACTGTGATCACCACCGTCATTTTGTAAGAGCGAAGAGGCTTTTGTCAAACCTGTGGGCGTGAGGGCTCAAGAAATACAAAATGGGGTACGGAGAATTGAATAAAAAAGCACCGTCTGCTTATGAATAAAATTCAGTAAATGCGAGCATTTCAAACACTAAAAAAAATCTTAAGAAAAATTCTAAGCCACTAACTACCTTATACTACCCAACAACTATCAACAACACAAACTACCCATTATCCATTTCACCCCTCACCATTCACAACAACACCCCCACAGACCAACAACTATTTCACCCCATCATAATTAACAAGCCTCTGAAAAAAATCGACGTGAAAATGCTGCTTGCATTTTCCCTATTTTTCTTAAGTCTTCAAATTGTAAAAGCCTCTCGTGGAATAATAGAGGGGTAAGTAGAAGTGGTGCTTATGTCGAGACCGCCACTGAATGGGAAGTGCCCTTGGGTACCAGACATTTGACGGAACTGCATTTTTTTCCAACGTAATTGGAAGGTGGCGACACTTGCTCCTTTAAATTGACTAGGTAATTTTAGTTATTATATTTTTTGTTTCGGATTTTCATTACGAATTCGGATTTAATTAGTAAGGGAGGAGTGAGGAAATCAGAGTTAACAACGCTGTTTTGTTTAATTAAAATGTAATTTAGGTTATTATTTCTTGCTATGAATGCAAGAAATTCTTAACATTTTGTAGTAAGTACTTGGTAAAAATGACTTGAATCAACCCCAGGGGTTGAAATTTCGATACTGGTATACATATTATTTTTAAATAGGGTTTAAATGTTTTATTGACCAAACTTCTTTTATTATTTATCTGATACAGAATCTTTATTATCAAAAAATATAATTGAATGTCACCGTTTTTACCAGTCAAATCAAATATTATGATTCTATCCGAACAAAATATACTTAGCCTTTTCCCAACTGTGTTGGGGTCGGCTTCCAGACTAACCGGATGCAGCTGAATACCAATATTTTAAATGGAACGACAGTCTATCTGAACTCCACAACCCAGTAACTGGGTAATACGATACAGGTAGGTATCGTATTACCCTTGGTAAGACTGGTTGTCAGACTTTCGAGCTTCTGACGAGCCGTAACGACTGTCAAAGATCAACGAATGACAGAAGATTATCCGAACATGTCATTTCAATCATATTGTTGAAATTTCTTACTTTTTTCTAAAAGTAGAAATTTAGAGAAGAGTACCTTTCTCTGAATTTCTACTTACTACAGGCAAAAATATTATATAAAAATATAATATAATATTATTATTATAAAACAACCTTTATCCTTTACCTTTATTTGAAAAATTACAGAATGAATTTACAAAATGAAAAATATGTAAAAATATCATAGAGAAGCAATGTTAATTATTTGATAAAGCATTTTTCTAGAATAAATGCATTCTGATTTTTAATATTTCAAGCACGAGTAAAGTGGTTCGTTGGCTGTTAGAATACAAATTACATAGTTTATTTATGTATTTGATATGTCTATGCATATTTTATACACTTGTGATTATTATGTGATAGGCAGACTGCACGGCAAAGTTTGCTGATTAAATATTGCCAATACTATCAAAAATTCAAAAACAAAAGTTTTTTTATGACTTAATAAAAGAAGACGCTTAGTACCTACAAATACATGATCATCTTCTATACTACAGTTATATCATTTTGTATATAAATGGCGTAAACATACCTTCAGGGTAAGCTTTGTGCTTGCCAGCCATCCAATAACATTATTAACTGAGAAAAATTTTCCGCAGGAAAGCAAAGAACTTTTAATATCTTCCTTGTATAATAATAAAATTGTAACGCAATCAAAACTGCACATTCAATATTTAAAAAAAAATGTAATTACGGACGCTAGGAATGAGTCTGATGCCAAAAATATAGTTTTTAAAATTTTGGTCCGTTTGTCTAGATTGGCCCAAAAACGGCTGAACGGATTTGGATGGATTTTGGCATACAGATAGTTTATAACTTGGATTAACGCGTAGGGTGTTTTTAATCACTGTAGTACGTTCCCATGGGATATTTTTAGTCAAAAGCTAGTCTTCAATATAAAAATTAAAACTCCAAACTAATAAATAAATCGTGAATGTGTTTAAATTCTTGCTGGTGGGTATTTGAATTCAGTTTATTCACCCGTCTACGAGCTGTACTTACCCTTCCAAATCGATAGCCTCGGCAATAAACTTTGACAATAAAATATAGCTCTCATTCTAGACCGAGATTCAGGAAAAATGGCTTTTATGTACCTTTGTGTATGTATGGGCTATTGGATGGCTATCTGTCACTATCTTTGTATTTCTAAAAGCTATTTATTACTAATACATGAAACTAGAATTGTTATTTTTACTGGATATTCTGGTAGCAATACCTATTATTGGTTCAATCTGCCCAGCCTTTTCTCAACTATGTTGGGGTCAGCTTTCAGACTGCAGCTGTATACCAGTATTTTTCATGGAGCGACTGCCTATCTGACCTCCACAAACCAGTAACTGAGTAATACGACATCTATTGATAAGACTGGTTGTCAGACTTCCGGGCTTCTGACGACCCGTAACGACTGTCAGAGATCCACGAATGACAGATGGGACCAACGGCTTAACGTAAGTACTTTCAGAGGCACTGAGGAGTCTTGGTATGTAAAGATGGTCACCCATACACTGACCAACTGCGGCAAGAGTAGCTTAACCTGGTTGATTGCCCGTGCGGCTGTTATTACTTAGTCACGACTATTATTTCTAAGGAAGAAAATGATTACGTGAATTTATTATGTAAATAGATTAAGATATATAAAACGAAAACTATTTTTTAAATATTCACAATCGCCAGCCTCTACTATGTTTGTTACAGCAGCTTTCTTCAATTATACCACGAAAACGTTCCACAAAATATGGTACAAGCATACCAAGTTTTATAATGATGATAAGCCATAATTCCACAGAAATAATGACCAATTTTATCAACAACAAAATTCCATGACAAAGTAATCTGGCACATCCCTCATAAATTAAAAAAAGTAACATACTCATAAAACCGATGTCATCCCCCAAACTGTAAAATACGATAATTAAAATATTATCCCACAAAAGCCATCGCTTTAAGTGGGTGATTTAAAAAATGAGCTCATTTCACCCCCTAGGGGTTGAACCGTGAGCCTAAAACTGAGGCATTCAGGTTGTGCGCCACTTCACCCCCTCGGGAAAAGGGTAGTTACCATTCATTGGATTCTCGACAATGCTTCGATTTTTCATTCTTGTTTTTTTTTTCCTGTATTGTTTACGACTGTACTTGAATTAGTTTGAAACTTTGTTGTATTTTTTTTGTTTTGTTTTGGTGATTGGAAATCAGGTTTGACGCTGACGAAACAACTTTTATTATTGGTTTGAGGACGTAAGTAAAGTGGTATTTTATTTGACTTTATCTTGGATATTTTATTAACATGGGATAATCCAAAGATCAAACTCAAAATTTTAGTAAATATCGCTATTTGTTTCCTTTTTGTGTATTTATTTGACAGGGCCTCTCTGGGATGATGTTATTTTTAGCGTCAAACGTAAATAATGGTTTTGATCCCCTTGTTATAATTAAATACTTTACCACAATTTTCCAAGTATGATAAGGATCACATAATTCTACAGAATTAATTACACCCACATGAGGTCACCTTAATTGGGTGTTATGAAAACTCTAAACACATAATAATTATTTAAATGAAAATCCAACAATAAGGTTCTTTTAAAGACAATAACACACGACGGGATGAAACCCATTGTACACAAAAATACACATAGGAAGGTCGCAAAAAAACGCCATTCATTGCAGTCCCCATAGAATTTTCAATTAAAGCCATGAATCTTGTAGCACAACGCATGGGGGCCTTGTCCTATGACCACCATTGGACCGGTCGGTCGGACGTCCGACGGATTTTTGCTTTTATTTTTAAAACCTATTGAAAGAGGGTTAATGAGAGCTATTATGTGAGATTCTGTTGGTGTTGTTGGGGGGTGAAATGTATAGTTGTGAGGGTGGGGGTGAAATATTTAAGAGGGGTGGTATTTGTGTTTAATTGTGTTTTGTTTTTGTGTGTTCAAAGACACTTTGTATATACATATCTAAATCAGGAAGGAGAGTTTGTAGGCAATTATTTATTGCCTACAAACAATCCTATTGGATTTGAATTAGGTATAGTCAGCCTACAAAAACCTTAATCATACTTACCTTACCTTGTCCTAATAAGCAAAAAGCAAGGCCAGAAATTACTAGGCAATGAAGTAAATGACTAATATTACAAAGTCCATAAAAACTTTTTTACAAAAAAATACAACCGACTTCCAAAAACAACACTACAAAGCGAAAAATAACTTTAATTTCGGAAGTCGGTGGCAATAAACGAAAATACATTTAACCAGACACCGACTTCCGAAATTAAAGTTACTCGTAATTTTCACATTGTATTGTTGTTTTTGGAAGTCGGTTGTATTTTTTTGTAGAACAGTTTTTATTTTTCACTTTTAGTTGTGGTACCTACCCAACACAAATTCTAATACCACTGCCTACAAAAGAAACTAGAACATAATCCACATAAAAAGTGGGGAAAAAATACGTATTATTGAAGCTAGTTCAAAAACTACCCAAGCAAAGTATTTTATATGGGAGCAACTTTGAAGTATACCCTCTCGAATAAAACATTTTTTTTTAATCGGACGTCTCTGTAAAAAGTTATGCTTGGGCACATCAAAAAAAAATATATATATATATATATACGTGTCGAATTGAGAACCTCTTTCTTTTTTATCGTCGGTTGAAAATTGATTGGTTGAAAATTGATTTTGATTGGTCGGTTGAATTGATTGATTGATTGATTGATTGATTGATTGATTGGTTGGATTGATTGATTTGTTTCTTATGGTACAGTCTGCCCAACAGCAGTGGTAACAATTGCCCTTATCACTATGAAGTGATAAGGGCTATATTCGTTGTGCAAGTGTTACCACTGACGTGTGGCTTACTGTACACCTTTCGAATGCCGTAATTACATAAACAATTAAAAAGCCATTGTGTTTGAACCGGTGGGGTTCATACAACATTTGAGAAGTTAAGTAAAATGAACCATCAGATAAAAAACCAGCCAAGTGCGTGTCGGACCACGCACAATGAACTGAGCTTGATTTTTTTAGAGCTCCAAGACACCGTAAAGCGATATTAATTTCAACTTCATACCTCCACACCTTCCTGAGAAAAAGGGTTTTGACAGACAGACTGATGGCAGACAGAAAGACGGACACGAAGGGTTCCGTTTTTTTTCCTTTTGAGGTACTGAACCCTAAAAAATAAAGAAATGCACCTACCTATCAAATATTTTCTCTGCTTTTTTACTTACTTCATATTCTACAAAAATCTTTTACCAAAACTACTTACCTTCAACGACCCTACAGTTCTAAGCGTCTTTATCAAACATAATTTTATTTTAAAGATAATCATAACAGCCCTTTTTTATTAAAACATTTTATTTCCAACCCCTAGAGCCATGTAGAGCTTTCGAGGCATCTCTACGTCATCACTCGTGTGTAGGGCTCTATATAGAGCATAGAGCGTGCAATATTATCAAGAGGCTGTAGGCAATGTGTCTGTACAATGTAAGTTTTATGCGCTTTAACATAAGGTTGAAATTGCAATGATTGAAGGCATTTGTGAAAAGCAACATCTATGTGCAGAGTAGTGGAGGGATAATGTTTGTTTTGAAGGTAAATATTATATAACATGGATACTTACTACCTTATATTCAAATTAATGGTAATAATGCCGAACTATTTAGTGTTTATTGAAGCCCGCGGCTAAATGGTAAAGTTTGGAACGTAACAAGGTTTTTTTTTACTAAATTAAAGTATCTGTTTTAGTATAGAAAATTAATTATTCTAAAACTTCTTTCTGATAAGGTTTTGACCCTCTACAATTAAAAAAAAAAAAGCAAAAAGCTTATCTGCAAAAAGTTTTCAAATAGTGTGGGTAGTACAACAGGCAAATACCATATTATACAAATCAATCTGCCTAGCCTTTTCCCAACTATGTTGGGGTCGGCTTCCAGTAACACCGGATGCAGGTGAATACTATTATTTTACATGGAGCGACTGCCTATCTGACCTCCACAACCCAGTAACTGGGTAATACGACACCCCTTGGTAAGACTGGTTGTCAGACTTTCGGGCTTCTGATGACCCGTAACGACTGTCAAAGATCCACGAATGACAGCCGGGATCAACGGCTTAACGTGCTTTCCGAGGCACGGAGGAGTCTCGGAATGTAAAGATGGTCACCCATCCACTGACCAACCCCGGCAAGCGTAGCTTAACCTGATGGATCGACCCGTGCGGCTGTTAATACTTAGCCACGAGCTCCTTGAGGCAATACCATACACACCACTGATTAAATCTTTCTGGGAATTCCTAACATATTTAAGACGCAGATATAAGCCAATGGCCTTGAGTGGTTAGCTTGCGTGTTCTGCTGAGCTCACGCAACGCATCGTACGTCCACCCAGTAATAGGACTCGCCGTCAAGAAGCGCAGTCGCTAATTAGACGCAATATTAATTTATTATACATAAAACAAAAGGTATTTTATTAAAACACGAATACTAAAAGATATATAGTTAAATTACCTTTAAAATGGTGAAAGTTTCATAAATACGCTTGATAGTTGTTGCGTGATTCTCAGTTTTTTATCCGCGTTAGACTTAAGTTTACTTAAGAATTGCACTATGTAATACTCGTATAAACATAATCTACAATATTCACAAACAAATAGTTTTTCCAAATCACACACTAGGTACTCGTTTAGACGTGATCTTCAGTTTGAAATCATTAAAAGTTAGTTATCGTCGCCTTAACTATTTAATCTTTGTAAATACAAATTCTGTTCATATGCTGGCATTTACTAATACTCGTACAATAAACTTAACTGTATTTTTTCCTTCCTCTGATTCGATTGGCATAGGATTCGATTCTTGTATCGTGCAAAGTATTTTTAGATTTTCTACTAAAAAATCACAGTCCTTCCTTCCCGAGTAGTTCATCCACAGTTAATGGCAATCTGACGTGTTCTTCTCGTAGGAGTGACTAACTATACTTCATTTTTCTGACTGGCCGACTCCTTGACTGTTCAAAAGTGTCTGTAAATGGTTAAATTGAAATGAAGGCTTTGAGTTTGACGATATCTGCGTGCAGTACACACACCTCTGTTTACTCTTTCGGGGCATATAGACGTGATTCTATGTAGTACATTTTCTATAGAAATGATCAATCATTAGCCTTGAAAGCCGATGTAAAAACCTTCAACCTTCAATTGTTAATTTTCATAATACAAGATTGATTGACTTACTTGTAATCTAATCATTTTTACCTTTTTGTGTTGTATAGAAATGTTTTTCATGAACCATTATAATAATATGAAATATTCGCTTGTTGGTAATTTACTTTCCGATAAGATCATTTTTACAAAGCGCCGGGAAACTGATACTTGCCGACTTTTTCTGTGAAATAAATTATATGGAATATTATTTTCAATTTGAAGTTGATGGGTTCTGAGGGTCTAGACAAGTGGAAAGGCAATCGCTTTGAAACCGTTTTTAGGGTTCCGTACCTCAAAAGGAAAAAACGGAACCCTTATCGGATCACATCGTTGTCCATCTGTCTGTCAGTCTGTTATGACTCTTTTTCTCAGGAGCATGTGGTTTACCTATCAAGTTGAAATTAGTATCAAATACGTAAGTAGGTTTGTAGTCCCTTGGAGCTTTAAAAAAATAAAGCTTCTAAGTCAACGCAATAAACAATTATTACGGCCATCTAAGCGACATATTTTGATACTCGCAAATAAATCATATAAAATCTTATAGGGTAGTTCCCGTTGAACGACCGACGTTCCCGAATCATGAAATTTGTCAAGAAGCAAGATCTCACAACACAAGGAAAGGAAAAACTCCGAAACTTGTTAATTTGTAGTTGTATCACATATTTTTCAAATTCAATGTTAAGTTTGTTTTTATAATTAATTTTATTTCAGATAATTAAAATCCATAGGTACAATACAATACATTAAATTAAAATTTACAATACATTAAATTTTAAGATAAATAATAATAATGTATATTTATCCAAAGTAATACATACAACACATGTTGAGCAGAGTGGCTAAGTAACAACAGCCGCACGGGTCGATCCATTGCCGCTGTTGGTCCGTGGATGGGTGACCATCTTTACATACCGAGACTCCTCCGTGCCTCGGAAAGCACGTTAAGCCGTTGGTCCCGGCTGTCATTCGTGGATCTTTGACAGTCGTTACGGGTCGTCAGAAGCCCGAAAGTCTGACAATCAGTCTTACCAAGGGGTATCGTATTACCCAGTTAATGGGTTGTGGAGGTCAGATAGGCAGTCGCTCCATGTAAAATACTGGTATTCAGCTGCATCCGGTTAGACTGGAAGCCGACCCCAACATAGTTGGGAAAAGGCTAGGCAGACATGTTGAGCAGAGTGGTAGATATACTAAAGTTAAAAGGCTACAAAATCCATATAAACATAATTATAAACCCTGTCTCTGAAACTAGAAAGCCTGCACCTTAAGGCCTCGTTTACGGAGACGTGGGGCGTCGCGCGTCGCGTGCGGCGTAGCGCCTCGCAGCGCGTCGGACGTTTTTTCAGTATACAGACAGGCGGGCGGCGCGTGCAGCGACCCGCGTCATCACACGCGCAAGCACAAACATTATAGCAATGTACGATGTTGCTTATGAAGATGCGGGGCGTGCTACGCCGTAGGCCCCGCCGCGGGTGTCGCTTCGTTTTAGTGTTCAGTTGTAAATTTTTTTTAACTACGGAACCCTTCATTGTGCGTAATCCGACTCGCACTTGGCCAATTTTTTTGTTCTTACAACGACTTTTAATAGGACTGACAAGGTTTTCGGTAGCTTTTCTCAGTCCTTTGACTTTTGACTTTTCCATTATCGTTATCGTTATGTTTTTTCTCTAGCTAGCTCCTCGCGTGTAATTACAGGGACAAAAGACATTTTACTTTGTCTTCAGATTTTGTTATTTTCTTTCTCTCGATTTTAGGTGCTGCGAGAGCAATGGTGGTCCAGTGGTAATGACCCCGACTTACGAGTTGTAGGATAGTGAGTTCGAACCCAGACAGGCGCTTAACTTTGTGTAAATATTTTCATCACCACTGCTTTCAAAACGGTGAAGGAAAACATTCAAAGACATGTGACATCTACCAACCCGCACTGGGCCCGCGTGGTAGATTACAGCCCACTCCCTCTCGAAGAGAGGACGCCTGTGTCCCAGCAGTGGGAACATTATAGGTTGATGTATGTGTTCTGAAATCATGAAGTACGGAAGAAAATGATTATGTACCATCAATTTTAGGACAACGTTAAGAAAATCTACGAAATTATATTTCACAGAAATAGACAAGCATTAAAAAAACAGTAAAAATATAAACCTTAATTTTTGCTTCAAAATTAGCGAGTGAATGAACGAACGATATGAATGAAAAACATCGTCCGCTGTTTCATTCAAATGTAAATGCGAACATTTACATTCAAACGACCCTTTCTAGAATTATTACTGTCAACGCTCACGCTGACGATTGAAATAATTATTAATATCACACTGTTATTTTGGTAGGCAATAGAGGACTTTACAGGGCATTAATCACTATTAACAATCAACTCAGCCTATCGCAGTCCACTGCTGGACATAGGCCTTCCTCAGGCTGCGCCACAACACCCTGTCCTCAGCCTTCCGCATCCACTCTGTCCCAGCCACCTTAGTCCATCTAGCTGGGGGGCGTCCCACACTACGCTGGCCGATACGCGGTCCCCAGTCCACGACTCATCTGCTCCACCAGCCATCGGTCCTTCGACAAACACGGCCAGCCCACTGCCAAGCCAAACGATAAAATTTTTTTTCTTCTGGTTCTAAGATATCATGCGAAATTTAATGTCTGTAAATCTATAAAAAAAAAACCGAGAGTTACAATTATATTCTCAGAAGCATGAAATAGTTTTTTCAAAGAAAACTGTCTGGAATTATTCCAGTTGACGGAAAAGTTAGATATAAATAAAATCATGGTGTTACCTATGAATATATTTCTGTGAATCTCCTATTTCTGAATTACTTGAGGTTATTATTGATTTACGTACTGAGCGCTAAAGTATTTTTTTCTTTTGCAGGTACGTTTTTGCTGATTTCAGAAAAAGAATTGGCTTCGTTTGTGTAAGTATATTAAAAAGAGATATTATATTAAGGTGAGTATAGCTGCTACTCGTACCAGCGCCAGCATTGAGAAAAAAAATAATAAGTCTGGAGATATAGAACATTTTGACATTTCCTATATTTTTTAGTCAGACGAATTAATGAAAATTAATGAAAAAATTATGTATTAACGCCAAAAACGGCCGTGTTTGGCATTTACTGCTATAACTTCGAACTTAAGAGGTAGTGTTGATTTTTTTTTTTATACAAAAAATTCTGCCTCATTTGAATAAAAATATGTGCATAGGAAATTTCCATATCTCCAGACTTATTAATTTTTCAACGGTGGCGATAATTAGCAGCTCTACTCGCCTTAAAGTGGTGACTCTAATGCTTCTATGTGCTTGGTAAAACGAAGATTGCTTCCAATCATTAAATACAACAAATAAATTTTATTTATACTTTCATTTTATAAGGTATCACGGTCAGTGATACTTTATTCATATTACAATCTAGCATTTTAGTAAAATCGACAGGTTGTCAGACTTTCGGGCTTCTGACGATCCTTAACGGCTGCCAAAGATCCATAAATGGCTGGGACCAGCAGCTTAACGTGCTTTTCGAGACACGGAGGAGTCTCGGTATGTAAAGATGGGCACCTATCCACGGACCAACCCCGGCAAGCGTAGCTTAACCAGATGGATCGACCCGTGTGGCTGTTATTACTTAGCCACGAGCTCCTCCCTATGCGTATATATCCGTATGCTTAGAGCGTATTTTCCAATAGTAATAGACCAATAAAAAAGTAAGTTCAAAAACTAAAACCCGGCTACTGAAAAATCACGCTCGCCGCGGTCGGTCTAGAACCAATTAAATTAATAATATTTACCTCCACTAACTACTTATTTGTAACAATTTAAACATATTTATTTACTTAAACAATATGACATAAGTACATATTTGTAATGTGCTTGTCAAGACCTTTGTTTTGACATTAAACATGTCATTATTATCTCAGTTTAATTATTTTCGTGGTCAGAAATTAACGTGTAAGGTCCACCATATTAAATTTAGGGAGAATTTATATAGCCTATGTCACCCGGACCATTATTACGAATCTATTAATACCTCATTCGTTAAAATCGGTTCAGTAATTTAGGCGCTACGGTGGAACACACGTAAATACATACATACATACATAGACTGCTAAAATCATAACCCTTCGTTTTAGCTTTGCCGTAGTCGGGTAAAAATAACTTGGCTAAGTACCTTGTCATTAACTCCTTGAGTGCCGCATGATGCCGCATAGGTTCCTAAAAGAAAGCGTGGAAGTCTACAGATATCGTGTTGCAAGTGCAAAAATGGCGACCGCCGGCTGACAGTAGTTGCTAATCTTTGAGGTTCGGTTGAAACGTCGTGCACACATTGACATAAACCTATGTGGTATCATCCAACACTCAAGAGGTGTGACTGACCCATCCCATGAAGATATATAAATAAATAAATAAATCTATTCTAATATTATAAAGCTGAAGAGTTTGTTAATCTTAGGAACTGCTAGTTCCAATTGAAAAAATATTTTATAGTTAGATAGCCCATTTATCTAGAAAGTCTATAGGCAATTTCAATTTAACATTATGCTACAACCAATAGGAGCTGAGCATCAATGAAAAAAAATATGCAAAATCGGGGAAAAATTATTCCTTTTGAGAGATTCCGTTGCGTGCGCTGCGTAAACGGTTAAAGTTACGCAACAATCATGTGTCATGTATGTATGTGGAATTGTTGCTCTTAAAATGTTCTAAAAAAAGTCCACGGTAGTATATTATGCCTATCTGTTAAGGTTGGCTCACTATAACTTTTAATGGTAATCAAATCTATACTAATAATATAGCTGAAGAGTTAGTTCGTCTGATTGTATGTTTGAACGCGCTAATCTCGGGAACTACCAGTTGGATTTGAAAAATTCATTTTGCATTTGATAGCCCAGTTCTTGAAGAAGGTTATAGGCTATAAAACATCACGCTAATATCATTAGGAACTGAGAAAAAAGAAAAAAAGTCAGTTTTACATTAAGCGAAAACGAAGTAATAGCTCGGGCAGGTGATGCGATGCGATGGGGTGGGTTGGGGGAACAAGAAATTTCACGCGGACGACGTCTCGGGCAGAAGCTAGTAGAATATATCATTCTCAACCCTAAAAGTTGAAACTAACATGATATCCCCATTCATAAAGAATCAAAATATCCACCATCGTCACCGTAAACGAAATCAAAATCGAACTGCATAACACTCCCCATTAACTTTCAAACAAAACCCAAAAAGTGTCCCCATTGGACAAGCAGATGTCAACATCAAGTATTCGTTCCAGTCCTCAAATAAACGCAGATCACAAGCATAACGCATAAACAATAGATTGATTCCGAAGAATGTTCGGACGCCATTCACTGTCGGGGAACGCGGCGGGAATTTGTAATTTTTATTTCAGTTATAGGGTTCTGTGGCCGTTGTTAAACTGTTTCATTTAAGAGATGTGTAAAGGCTATCAACCCAATTGTGTAACAATCTTTCAATTTAAATTCCTAATACATTTCTTCAAATGTTTGAAATATTTGTCTGCTCGACAACGTAAATAACACAATGAATGTTGTCGAATTGTCAAAATGAAAGACACTGCAATGTTAGTGTTAGTGCCTTACGCAATTACCGCAGATCTTGTTAAAATAAGTAAAATAACTATACATATTATTTTAAGAGCACAGACTTCTTATAGGTTTTCTTGTAAATTAAAGAACTATCATGTTTTTTTTTTTCAAAATTTTAAGCTCAGTACTCAATTTTCATTTATTTTCATAAAAATTAAATAACTTTAAAACTATTGACCGTAAAATTTATTCATGATTCGAAAGACACGTGGCGCCATCTATTATCATAAGAACGTTATTGTTGTTTTCCTCAGGAACAGTACTTTTTTTCGGGATAAAAGGTACCCTATTATGACCGTTTCTGTACACCTGGCAATATACATACCTATGCAAAATTTCAAGATGATCGGTTCAGTCGTTTAGGCGTGAAAACGTAACAAACAAACAAACAAACTTACTTTCGTATATATAATATTAGTTAGGAAGTTAGGATTTGCCTCCCAAAAGTGACCTCCATATTCAAAATTCATTTATTTACGTAACTCATCCGTGTTTAGGTCACAAAAATTGATATGTGTACCATATTATTTCAACTTCATCGGTCCATTAGGTTCGGAACACATTGGCTGTGACAGACAGACTGACATACGAACGATCCTATAAGGGTTCCATTATTCATTCGGACATACGGAACCTTAAAAAGATGTTCATTCTTTTTTTGGACATCCTTCATTCAATATACAAGTACATGATCAAAAAGAGTGTCTCAAAATAATCCAATATCGACACAGTCACAACGCGAGTTTTTACAAAACACCTTGTCATTTTTCCGCCAAAAAAAATCATGCAGAACCGCGAACTTTTAAAAGCTTTTTCGCTTGACAAGTTTTTTCAGAGGCTCCTATTGTGAATCGTAACTAGATTCGAATGTGTTGACAATGAATCGTTCGCCACTCGGATTCTCCAACGGAAGTGAAAAATTTTCATGCTTTCAGCCTTCATGAATAAGTTACTTTAGCGGAAGTTGGAAGCTTCAATTCAGAACAGGATAGTCGCTATAGGTACGTTGTAGTCTTTTGTTTTGATTGGTGAATGAATATGGTTATAGGGTTTCGATTTTTAAGATTTTTTTTTTTTGAGGTTTAGTTGTCGAACGAACTTCTAACGTGTTGCCACGGGATAGCGAATGATTGTTGTGCTGGCGGAGGATTTTAGGAGTACGTCTGAATGTTCTGAACAAAGTCAGCAGCCAGTCCTCAGTGCTAGAATATAATAGAATACTCTTTGTAGACATTTTACTTGATACAATGGACGGTCTTATCGATAAAAGCGATGTTTTACAACAATCTTTGTATGAATTAAGAGAGAAGGAGAGACAATACTGGAAGTAGTCAGTGGCTTCACTTCAAAAATTAGTTCTCCGATTTAAAAAAAAACCGCCAATTCTCGTATTTAAAAAAAAAGTGCAATATCTTGATATATAGGCGCAATCTCATCTCAGCGATAGTCAATCGTACTAACATTAAAAATGTGAAAGTTTGTGAAGATGTTTGGATGTTTCTTACTCAATCACGCAAAAATGCCTGAACGGATTTGGATGAAGTTTGGCACACCGATAGTTTATAACCTGGATTAACACATAGGATACTTTTTTTCTCGGTAGTAGGTTCCCTTGGGATAATTTCCGACATCTACGCGGGCGATGCCGCGGGCAACGGCTAGCATCAAAAATTTTTCAAATATGTAGGTAAATAAGAGATATTTTTGACAAATGGAGACTGAGATTAAAATGCGAACATTCTTAAAAATACGGGAATATCCCCTTTGGGAATTAATTTAATGAAAAACACGAGATCTTGCAAACCATTTCATACAAGAGTGATGCACTTGAAAAACATTTTATTTAAACAAATCTCTGGAAAGCAACAATTATAACATTATATTACAAGTACTTTCACAGTCGATTTGCTTTTCAATAACACAGTGTCATTGCACATAATATTATTAAACCCCACATTCATATTTATGTCTTAAACAGACCATTAAAATCGTCCAGTCAGCAGCGAGCAAACGATTAAATTGCACAATAAAATTTTACAAGCATAATAAAAACAAAATACATGAAATTCCAATCACCCCTTATAGAGAGAAATATGAAAATCAATCTCTGAACGAACTCAGTAACATAATGAAACAAATACATATAATTTATTCATTTGCACGTTAATTTTTAACATCGCCCAACATAGCCGTAGAATTAATGAGAACATTTTAACTGGCAACCCCGGAGTTTGAATTTATTTTCATGGCAACATTGGAATATATTATCTGTGCGTTAATTGTTATCTGTTGCTGTTAAAATTTATTTTATTAGAAGGGTTGCCTAATAGGAGATTTTGTTTAGTTGATATGATCAATAGTTACCAGCGAATTATGTTAGTTTAGCGACAGGACTGCCAGGAGAACGGGTCATTCTGTGTCACCATAGTACCATCATCATCATTTCAGCCAAAAAACGTTCACTGCTGGACATAGGCCTCTCTCTAGTATCGCCACATCGACCAGTTCTGTGCTTCTCGCATCCAGCGGACTCCTGAGGCCTTCACATGGTCATCGGCTCAGCTTGTGGGAAGCCTCCCAACGCTACTCCTTCCAGTCGCTACTCCTGATCCTTTCAATTCCATCGGCGATCTGTTCTGCGAGCAATGTGCCTTGGTCCTCCAGCGGATCTCTTCATTTCTCATTCAATCACGTAGGGAAAGTCCAAGCAAGCCCTCTCCATTGCTCTTTGGGTGACTTTTAGCTTTCTAATGAGGCCCATTGTGAGCGAGCACGTTATAGTGGCATCACTGGGAACGCGCACTGATCAAAGACTTGTATGGTATATAGAGGAACACAGTGGGGTTTTAGACGAAAACAGTCTTGAAAAACACAACCCAATTGTATGCATTATATGTATTTCAAGGTTAAAAGTGAGTGCATCTTTAACAAATCAGAAAATCTGACGGTGCTACTTTTTCTCGTAACTAAATTAGAACTTACTTGTTTCATTGTGATCACCATTTTGTTGGCAAGATACAACCATTTACTGAAGAAGTTTGTGCATTTTACAGTAAACATCAACATACAGGCTAAGATTCACACCCAAATTCAAATAAATATTTGAGTTCAAAAGGCTCATAAGCGAATGCAATGCAATACAATACAAAATCCCGCGAACACCTGTATTACGCACAATAAAGAAACCTTTTACCGTTTTTAAAATATATTAGTTTAAAAGTTATGGCATTTGATGTCCATTATGGATTCCTACTACCATAGTAAATATTTTTTAAACAAAAAGATGCAAATGTAACACTCTACAGCCAACAAAGTGACAAAAAAACTGACAAAGCGCGCATATTTCCGAGGAATTTTTAACGCGAACCGTCATTGCCAGTAAAAAAATACCGACGCCATGTTAATAGAACATTTTTGAATTTGCAACACTGTCGTTTGTCGGGAGTCGATCTAAATTCAAAACGCCAGCTTCGTGTCAAACGGCTATTCTTTATTCGAATATGTTTTTCGAAATCGGAACATAATATAAGGCGACCGTTAGAAATAATCGCTTCCACGTACGACCTTTGTTATAATGGGATGCCTCTGTAATTTTATTGGGTTATAAAATGCCATTTTGTTATGGTATACAGCAGCAGCAGTAATACCATAACAAAAGCCTTAGTAGTATTGGCGGGGAATGTCTAGTTCTAATATAATATTCCGTGGACGATAATATTGTACGTAACTTTGTATTATGGTCACCCTAGTTTTTTTTTTTTGTGGATGGGAAATCGTCAAATGACTTCTCCCGCTCTGGGCGGAGTGGGAGGGCGTGTCAGACTTTTACTGACTAATACGCACCCGTGTTCCTTCAGTTGCCTGTGCCAGGGCTACGGTATCTCTTTCGAACAACCCGCGACCCCAGCGGCATCGGCCCTATTGGACCCCGTCACTGCTGACATCTCTATTCTGAAAAAAACCAATAAACTTCCTACAAGCTGGAAGCAGTTAAGTAATGTAGCGTTTAAACAGAGAGTTATTAATTTTATAGCAGATAAAGCTTATTACAATTTGAATGAGTTTTTTGATGAGAAAGATTATGAATTTATGATTTATTGATTTATTATTTTTAATGTTCTTATTATTATCATGACATTTTTAAATAATTTGACTCGGAATGACTTTATAAATAATATTTTATTAATATTTGCATGCCATTGTTTTGAGGCAAACGTGATGATCTGTTTTTTAACCGACTTCAAAAAGGAGGAGGTTCTCAATTCGTCGGAACCTTTTTTTTTTATTTTTTTTTTATGTATGTTCCCCGATTACTCGAAGATGGCTGGACCGATTTGGATTTTTTTTTGTTTTATTCGAGAGGGTATACATCACAGTTGGTCCCATGTAAAATTGATTAACTTTGCTTCAGTAGTTTTTGAGTTAGCTTCAATGATACGTATTTTTTCGCCACTTTTATAAGGATGATGTTCTACTTTGTTTTGCAGGTAGTGGTATTAGAATTTATGTGGGGTAGGTACACAACTAAAAAGTGAAAAATAAAAACTTTTTTACAAAAAAAATACAACCGACTTCCAAAAACAACACTACAGAGTGAAAAATAACTTTAATTTCGGAAGTCGGTGGCAAAAAACGAAAATACATTTAACTAGACACCGACTTCCGAAATTAAAGTTATTTTTCACTTTGTAGTGTTGTTTTTGGAAGTCGGTTGTATTTTTTTGTAAAAAAGTTTTTACGTTTACTTTTGACATCTCTTGCATGCTGACAATTTGTGTTGCATGTAAATACTCATGTTTGAGCAAATAAATGATTATCTTATCTTATCTGGTCACCCTGACTTTATTAGTAACTCGGTTTCAGATTTACTCTCATCCATATTTTCAAGAATACCTCTATATTCAAGCTACAACGAAGCTTCATTGTGACCTTATCACAAATATTATGAACAACACACTATACACATGCACCTCATCAAAGTCTTGTCGTTCAAAGTGTGACAATATCGTTCAAGATAACTCGATCAGTTTGAACGCTTGATATTGTTCGATGAAAACTTTAAGCGTAAACATGCATGGAGTTTGATCGAAGTCGAGATTGTGCAAGACTTTGGAAGAGTAACCTTGAGTTGACATGGAATTGACAAAGAATTTTATGAAGATATTCTTGCTGATTTGAAATAAAATTGTATAATATCTTTACTAACAATTTGAAATCTTCGCACACAATCAACTAGCTTAGTGGTTCCGTGCTCATTTTTTTATGCATAAGACGGCCTTTGCCGTTGCCGTTCATTTTGACAGTTGATATGATTATTGAATGTATCATAAGTTTCATTACGTGATCGAATCAGGAATGAAGATAACCGTAAGAGAACCAAGGTAACCGACATAGCCCGAAGAATTGCCAAACTTAAGTGGCAGTGGGCTGGGCACATTGCTCGCAGAACAGATGGCCGGTGAGGCCGAAAGGTTCTAGAGTGGCGTATTGGAAGACGTAGCGTTGGAAGGCCCAAGGTGAACCGATGACCTGGTGAAGGCCATAGGAATTCGCTGGATGCGGGAAGCACAGAACCGGTCGAAATGGTGGTGCCTATGTCCAGCAGTGGACGTCTTTCGGCTGAAATGATGATTAGCTGAAAACCTGAGAGGAGAAATATATATGAATACGAGTATGTAAAAGTTACAGTAGAGGAGCTCGTGGCTAAGTAATAACAGCCGCATGGGTCGATCCATCAGGTTAAGCTACGCTTTCCGGGGTTGGTCCGTGGATGGGTGACTATCTTTACATACCGAGACTCCTCCTTGCCTCGGAAAGCACGTTAAGCCGTTGGTTCCGGCTGTCATTCGTGGATCTTTGATAGTCGTTACGGGTCGTCAGAAGCCCGATAGTCTGACAATCAGTCTTACCAAGGGTATCGTATTACCCAGTTAATGGGTTGTGGAGGTCAGATAGGCAGTCGCTCCATGTAAAATAATTGTATTCAGCTGCATCCGGTTAGACTGGAAGCCGACCCCAACATAGTTGGGAAAAGGCTAGGCAGATTGATGTAAAAGTTACAGTACGGAATTCAAGAACAGTTCTTTGAAATAGAAATTATGTCTTATTTCCAGGAATTGAAAACTTGCTCCTGAACCTGTGATCTTTATGGAAGACGTGCCTTTAGATGGTAACGTTGTGATGTTGCTAGTCGGATAAAAGTCTTCCTCGAACTCTTACTAAGAGAGAGAGAGAGTTCTCAAGAGTTCTAGCACTATATCTTGGTGCGTTTGAACTTCTTTTATTCAATTCTGAGTATTTCTGTTTGGTTTGACATCATGAGTGTGTTTCTTAGTTCTTGCAAGAGAAATTGAGGTACACATGCTATTTGTGTGTTTTTAAATGCACCCACGATACAGGAGAAATTTCTAGTGGGTTAGATATATATATAGCCTATATATAATAGGCTAAACCACATTCAAAAGAAAGGAAATCATTTTGAGATAATATCAAAAACACCATGTACTGGTACTTAGGGCCTAATTCACGATGTCCGAATAGCCACTATTTACCGAATAAATTCAAAAATGGAACAGAATTTGTATGAAATTATCTGCCAAGTAAGTTAATGGGAACTTAATCATAGGTGGTGAAACAGTCTCTAAGGGTAGGCCCTCACTGTAACTTTCAGCTTGTGTCATGTCGCTTCTGGGAAACAAACACGACAACAATAATGTAAAAATAAGGAAAAAATAAATAAAAAAGCTGAGCATACAAAAGCTATTTCAATTAGTTTACAATTTAATCTAAAATCTTAAGGAAAACTCGCTCAGTTTTCCTACGTTCTCATTACGTTCGACATCTCAAGTCTCAACGATTTCCTTCCCACTGCCCACCCCTAAGCATCAAACCGAAACGCACTGAAATAAAAACGCACATTAAACGCAATAAAAACGTTCTGCAAAACTAAATTATTATTACCAAGCATTCCTTTGCTTAACAATTTTATTTCAGTATGGATAAGGTTGAGATTTCTTCAATTTTAAGTATTCGAACGGCAAATAAAATGAAGATCGTTGTATCGCAAATAAAGGGGCCATTCTGAATTTTTACGCGAAGGTATAAAACATGTCTTTACGACTGCTGCTCTCCTAGTACTTTTATGATACAATAGCTTTTACCGTTTCTGCTTTTACCAATCGATTGGTGCTTATATCTGTGTCGTTAGGAATATTTTAAGTGTTTGATGTTTTAAGTAAACAGGACACACATAGTTACATTTGGCACTTTTGCTACTGATACACTGATATACAACATTATTTTTAGTTTATGCGAAACCTGAATATAGTTTGTTCAGAATAAATATTTGAATCGATTCCAATAATTTTTATACCGTGTTATGTTTTGCCCCAAAAATCTTAAAAAAGGTTACAATATGGACACCTAGCGACGAACACAAGACACGGCAGATCATAGCGGCACTATAGGCACGGGCGCACAGCGGGCGCCGCGTGGTGATCATGTTTTTGTACGGACAATCAGGTAACATAACAAGCTTAAACTTTGTGATTTTTCATGATACGGTTTTGAAATTTTGTACATAGATTCTTTACATAAAAATGTTTCGGGTTTCGCATATACTAAAACTGATGTTGTATTATTAGTCTGAATATTGTTATTCATAAATACCTATTTAAGAAGAGGACGAAAGAATATGTTTATTTTAGGCTCATATAGCTAGAAAATATTTTTAAGCATAAGAAACCTACCTTGGACATCATCATCTCAGCTGAGTACCTGACGGCCTAGCACCACCTCCTTCTTTTGTGGTGAAGTGGAGCTGAATGAATGTGAGTGAGCTGACTTCACCCTCAGCTTGCAGTTCTTCTGGTTACTGGGAGAACTCCTCAACAATTAACGTCCCTGCATCGGGAAAAGCAATATTTTGTAAAAGGTGATGAGCAGTTGACATTAGGCTATTGTGACTTAGATAAATTATTACAAACTGATCCACTAAAACGTGAAAAATAAAAAAACTTTTTTCCAAAAAAACACTACAAGTGAAAAATAATTTTAATTTCGGAAGCCGGTGTCTCAATCTGTATGTTAGTATTTTGCCACCGACTTCCGAAATTAAGTTATTTTTCACTTTGTAGTGTTTTTTGGAAGTCGGTTGCTTTTTTTTTAAGTTTTTTATTTGAAATTAAGTAGATCTGTAGACATTTTGGTTTTTCACTCAATTGAGATATAATAATTGTGATGCTTCGAAAGATTGTGCTTTTAAAACATTAAAAGGTTTTTTTTTTGTATATAAAACTATAAACTGCCAAAAAAAGAGCCTTCGAACAACTCCCATAACAAAAACTGCTTGAACACACTTGACAAGTTGTTAAAAACATGAACAAAATCCAACTTAATATTTAAATATTAGGTCTTTACCTATGAAATTGCCGTTCTGCAGTACTGGCCATTTCAAATCAAAGTAATTTTTGTTTGGCTAAGAATTCTAATTTCAAATTAATTTTATATTAAAAACATGGATTTTTTTTTCCAAAAGTAGTCATTTGTTTATTGATTAGTGTTACATTTTCATCGCATTTCAATCTTTTTCGTCATCATGGATACGTTAAAAATTCGAGTAATTATGGAATATGAGTACCGTCGTGGCAGCAACGCGGCACAAGCGGCACGCAACATCAACGACGTTTACGGAGCTAACACTACAAACCAACGCACCACTTGTTATTGGTTTGCTCGCTTCCGTTCTGGAAATTTCGACCTGAAAAATGAACCTCGCGGTCGTCCGAAGATTTTGGTCGACAATGACGAATTAAAGGCGATTGTGGAAGCTGATGATACACAATCTACGGCTGAATTAGCAGCAGCTTTCGACGTTAGCGTCAAAACAATATTGGTCCATTTGCGTCAAATTGGCAAGGTAAAAAAGCTTGACAAATGGGTGCCCCACGAACTCAATGATCGCCAGCGCGAAGTACGCGTCGAGACGTGCCTTGCACTGCTCAACAGACACACAAATGAAGGAATTTTGAACCGCATTGTTACCTGCGATGAAAAATGGATTCTGTTTGATAACCGCAAGCGCTCAGCAAGTTGGTTGGATCCTGGTTCAGCACCTAAACAATGCCCTAAACGAAAACTTACCCCTAGAAAAGTGATGGTCACTGTTTGGTGGTCTAGCGCCGGTGTGATTCATCACAGCTTCTTACCAAACGGGGTGAGCATTACTTCAGATGTGTACTGTGAAGAACTGAACACAATGATGGAGAAGCTGGCACATCTCCAACCAGCATTGGTCAATCGCTCGTCTCCGCTGCTCCTGCACGACAACGCGCGACCTCATACTGCACAGCAGACGGTCTCCAAGTTGCAAGAACTGGGGTTGGAAGCTCTCCGTCATCCGCCCTACTCACCAGACCTTGCGCCTACAGACTACTACTTTTTCCAGAATTTGGATAACTTCTTGGCGGGAAAAAAATTCAATACCCGAGAGGCAGTACAAAATGCCTTTGAAGAATTTGTTGCCTCCCGTCCAGCTGATTTCTTTAAGAGGGGCATCAATAAACTGCCACTGCGTTGGCAAAGATGCATTGATTGCATGGGTGATTACTTCGATTAGTACATTTAAAAATTGCTTGAAAAAAATTCGTTTAAATTTTTTCATACAAAACGGCAATTTCAAAGGTAAAGACCTATTATATGAACGTTTGTATGTTTGAATGTTTCTTACTCAATCACGCAAAAACGTATAAACGGATTTCGATGAAATTGGGCACACAGATAGTTTATAACCTGGATCAGGATTAACACATAGAATACTTTTTATGTGATAAATTATTTATTTCTATAAGTAGGTTTGTACAAAAACAAAAATGGTATGGAATCCGCAATATGAGGTTTACTCCAAGCGATTAGAGAGTGTCCAAAAGCGGTTCCTTTACCATCTGTGCTACGGAGATCACTTGGCTAAACAACTCACTAGCTACACTGACAGGTTGAGACACTATCACATGGATACGCTAACCAGTCGTAGGAAGAAACTGGACTGCATCATCCTTCACAAAATAATGAGAGGAACGATCGATTGTAGTGAACTTTTGAGTTCATTAAATATAAAAATTCCGACTCGGAATCCCAGGCATAACACATATAATTTATTTTACATCCCTGGCTCAAAAACTAACCTCGGTCATTACGCCGTTGTGCCAAGACTGTAGACAATATAACGAATTTGCTAAAACTACGAATTTAGACATCTGCGAGTCTCTGTCGAAATATAAAAAATGTTTAATAGATATAATTTAGGTGTCTCTAAATGTTATATTTTAATTTCTTATGTTTTTTGTCTTTTAAAAATGTATTAATTTTTCTCCAAATTTTACTTATTATTAATATTTGAACTTTGTTAGCTTAGTTGTTAACATTTTTGTGCATGCTGTGGTCTCCTATAAGTGAAGGAGTACACCTACTTAATACCTGATGTTCCCTTTATTTATGTTTCATGTATTGTGTACATCTTTTGTTGGAGATCCTAAATAAATAAATAAATAAATAAAAATATATACACGACGAATTGATAACCACCTCCTTTTTTTGAACTAGACGAGGTCGGCGTTTTCTATGTGACTACTCTGAGAAGAAAGGCCGAAACAAACTCAGAGGTCACAGTCTCTTTTAAAGTCCAGAAATAATCTTGATCAGATCATGTGAAGACCATGTAGGTTGGTCTAAAATCGTCTTTTGAGGAAAGAACCACACAGATTGAGTGGACCTGTCCAGTCAGTGCACGCATTTGTCAGTAATAGTGCAGCTTAATTCCAAACACAAGGAGATCAACGATTCGACGAACAATTCCATAGACAAGACATTTGGGTAGGCCGCATAAATTACTTATTATTCCGGTAGTACGTTCCCGTGGAATCATTTCCGAGCTACACGCGGGCGAAGCCGCGGGCAAAAGCTAGTAACAAATAACATAGAAAACTTCGGTAAAGGCTCCACTCCACCACACTGTAACGGATCGTCAATGGAGCTCTTAATATAAGGTTGTTGGTTTATTACTTCTCTGCAAGTTATTGCTTACGTAATGACGCGTAAACTTACGTGACGCCCGTAATAATATCTTTATACCAATCCTGGCTTTATTACAATAGAAATTGGGACCATTTTTGATTGTATCGTTTTTCCAAATAGGGTTGTATAGCTTTGGGTTCGGATATCCGAAATAGTCTGGATCGAAATTTGAATTTGGATTCCCGGAAGGGTATCCGAGTTATTCGTGGAGTGGACGCTTTAGATTTGGATGATTTCTATGTTTGGTTACTGTGAAATGATAATATTCTTGGAATCTTTGCATTGATAGAATTTTGTATGGAGAAAGGTATTATTTCCGTTGAAACCTGTATGAGGACTTCTAATTAAAATACCCAGAAACTCCACTCTATAAATGGAAGGTAATAATGCTCATCGGTTTTACATTGAGTTTAAATTCAGTCAATAATTTTACTAATGCGGCAGCATTTACTTATTCTTGAATAATATTTTAAAATGAAATTCATCCTTAATCTGTATGTTATCGTTAAAAATATATTTTCAGTATTACAATTAATGAATTCTCTGAAAATGTTACTGCAACCAGTAAAAATAAATATATGATTTCGATTAAATAAATATTGCATCATAATTGGACCTTAATTCGCAAAAATAAATTCGCAGAACAGCACCCACATAAATATCCGAATCTTTACGATTTATCCGAAAACCGCACCGGCGTATTGACAACACTAGGGACTGAGTATTACAAGGAAACAGAAAACATATACTACGATAGGTAAGTTTTACGTAACTTTTATCAAATTTACCGAAAATTCCGGCAATGCTCGATCTAGTTACAAACGTATACCGATTGTTACATAGTATTATTATGCCTGAGTCTTACTTGCAGGCCTGCAACATGGCAACATAATACTACTAAGCCTTTGGTTTTATTCTAATACAAGGGCCGCTATGTCATGTCTGTACCAACCCGTATAAATAGACATGACGTCTACATGTTGTCATTCCAAGTCATGATCTCCAAAAAACTTTTTTACAAAAAAATACAACCGACTTCCAAAAACAACACTACAAAGTGAAAAATAACTTTAATTTCGGAAGTCGGTGGCAAACAACGAAAATACATTTAACCAGACACCGACTTCCGAAATTAAAGTTATTTTTCACTTTGTAGTGTTGTTTTTGGAAGTCGGTTGTATTTTTTTGTAAAAAAGTTTTTATTTTTTACTTTTTTGTTGTGGTACCTACCCCACACAAATTCTAATATAACTACCTGCAAAACAAACTAGAACATCATCCATATAAAAGTGGAGGAAAAATACGTATTATTGAAGCTATCTCAAAAACTACCCAAGCAAAGTTCATCAATTTTATATGGGACCAACTTTGATGTATACCCTCTCGAGTAAAACAAAAAAAAATTAAATCGGACGACTGTAAAAAGTTATGCATGGTCATACATAAAAATAATTAAAAAAAAACGTACGTGTCGAATTGAGAACCTCCTCCTTTTTTTTCGTCGGTTAAAAATCAATCTGCCTAGCGTTTTCTCAGTCTAACCGGATGCAGCTGAATACCAGTATTTTACATGGAGCGACTGCCTATCTGACCTCCACAACGATACCCCTTAGTAAGACTGGTCGTCAGACTTTTGAGCTTCTGACGACCCGAACCGAGATTAACGTGCTTTCCGAGGTACGAAGGGGTCTTGATATGTAATGGATGGTCACCCATCCACAAACCAACCGCGGCAAGCATAGCTTAACCTGATCGATCGACGCGAGCGGCTGTTATTACTTAGCCACGAGCCCCTCTTGTTGTTGTATGAACGCTATAATACAGCTAATTGACAAAAGGTGTCAATTTGCTCAACAATCAATTTCCCTTGCAGCATCCTTCCTTTATCTTTGCCGCCTTGCAACATAGGGTATTGAAGACTGCAAATTACAGACACAAATGCATGCAAGAAAAAATTACAGCAAATTGGCAGAAGAATATGAACTGATGTAGGTACAGTAAAACTATTTTCTTAAAGTCCCTCGGCAATCATCGCACACTTACTACTGACTTTAGTAGCTTTCCTCCCATTTTTAAAATAAATTACATTAAGCATTTCTTCCTAGTCGATTGAGAGCGTCCGGTCTGCACCAAGTGCAAAGGGCAACTGACAGAAATCCGACGACTGACGAAACACGAAGTTTGCCGAGGGACAATAAGAAAATATTGTAGGCGCGCGATCTGAGTGCAGTCGGGGTATGAGGAGCGGGGCGGGTGCAACTCCCCCCACCCGTCGCCACCTCGCCGCGGCCGTCTGTAGTTTAGTGCTGTGCTGACCTTGATGTCTCTCGCTCGCGCGCTTATCGATAGCGTTTTACTCAAAGGGATGGATTAATGGAAGATACCGTAGACCGATTTGTCATTGAGGTCGGCGATGACAGTGATGATAGTTTACAATAATAAACTTGTTTGATTAAGATTTCCGGCTTTCCCACAGTTTTCTTAAAGTAGGGAATATATGCATGATATTTTCTTTTTTTTTTATACCATAGCTTGTAATAAAAATATCTAGCGCAAATAGTTAAAATACTAACAGATACAAGCAGTTTGAACGTCCACTTTTAAGGTGTCAAAGAAAAATATCGAACTCCGTTCATTGTCGCTAATTAGGTCACATCACTAGCGCATTCCTCAGAACTGCACTCAGATCGCGCGCCTACTGTAGTTGTACTGTACACAATTATGCAATAAATACATCTTTACCCTTAGGTAACCGTTTATCGGGAGCAGTGGTGGCTCACTGGTAAAGGCCCCAACTCGAGTTGTAGGTCATAGGTTCGAGCCCAAGCAGGCGCATTACTTTGTGTAATTTATTTCATCACCGCTGCTCTCAAAACGGTGAAAGCAAGCATCATGAGGAAATCGGCATGTCCTAAAATTAAAAAAAAATCGAAGATATGTGAGATCTACCAACCCGCACTGGGCACGCGTCTTGGATTACGGCCCACTCCCTCTCGAGGAGAGGAGGCCTGTGTCCCAGCAGTGGGAACATTATAGGCATTATGAAGTAACCGTTTAACATCATCGGCCGTATGCTAGTTCCATCATTTGCACAAAATAAGAAACATCATTTAAAATCACATCATCATCATTCTCCTGCCCTACATAACATAAGCATAATCAGCCTATAATGTTCCCACTGCTGGGACACAGGCCTCCTCTCTGTGAGAGGAAGTGCACCGTAATCCACCACGCGGGCCCAGTGCGGGTTGGTAAATGTCACATGTCTTAGAATATTCGGTTCTTGGACATATGGGTTCCTCACGATATTTTCCTTCACCATTTTGAGAGCAGTGATGAGGAAATAAATAAAATTACACATTGTAAAGCGTCTGCTTGGCTTCGAACCCATGACCGAGGTACCACTGGGCCACCATGACTGTTCTATCTCGCCATATATTTATTACACATTCATATTCACATCATATCATTATATTTGTGGCGGCATCTACAACGCCACTTGCGAACTACGCATTAAAGTCCTGACGTCACTCTAATCCTGCATCGCGCAAGCAGAGTTTACCGCGCGACTGGCATATGTACAACATCCCGACATCAATCGTCGGGCAGTAGTCTACCAGACAAACAGGTTTTACACAGTGCAAACATCGTTTCTATGGTAACCTTTAAAATAACACCCACACAAAATTCCACTGAAACTAAAAACTAAAACAACCTTTCTAAAAACCTAAAATTACCATAAACAACAACAAACTACCTTCAATACATTTTTCAAAGCCAAACTTAGTTTAATACGATAAAACTGATTTAAAAATCAGATGCCATGGTGCAAAACTTTACCTCTTTGACACAAGCAAGCGTCCGAACTCGCTGTGTAGTTCAAAATTTATACGTTGAATTAGATTATATCAAGTGAACTAGCTAGTTTGTTGATCAATTTTGAGGGAAAATCTATTGGGGATATGGAAATTGGTTATTTGTGAAGTCAAAGTGTTGTTTGTGATTGTTGAAGGTTTTTACACTATAAAGTCCATTTTTGAGATTGTTGCGTTTTGAAACATGTATACAAAGAGATAAAGAAAAGAAAGAAAAATACAAAAAAGAAAATAAGTTTTGTATTTCAGGGTCAGTAGCTGACTCCGAACTCGAACTAAGTCAGCGCTGACCCATTACTGTCTTCATGTATATTGATTTGAAGTCAGTCAGTACGACTACTGACGAGCTACTGACTGCATGTAAACAGTGAGAGTCAGATCTCGGCGCTACCTCTGACTTCATTTGGAGTCAGCTGGAGTGCATCTGGATTGAGGGCCCATTTTTTGAATCCTTGCGAAACGAATTAAGACTTAGTTAAAAATAGTAAAAACTTAAAGCAAAGGCCCATGCCGAACTCGTGTGAGGGGATATGTACTAATTTATGAACCCAAAACCACAGGGGGATTGTTAGTTGCAAACCCCATAGCTTCACAACTACTGATGATGATTTTTTCCCATCGGATGATGTTTTTTTACGTTTTAATATATATGATATAAGCTTATATAATAATAAATAGGTACTAATAAATAAATACATACATACATATTAACAGAATAAACTTTGTCAGGAGAAATAACGATAGGTAGAGGAGAAAAAGAATCCAGCAAATCAGCGCTGAGATGATTCTGCCAACTTTATACGAATATGTTCACGTGCCTTCACTTTGAACGATAGCCGACTGGTTGCCATCCTGATGTTCAGAGGGAGCGCATTCCAAAGAAATACCGCCTGGTCAAAGAAAGAAGAATGAATAAAACCAGAGCGGTGAGAAGGACTTCGTAGAAGACGATCGACGACGAAGTTCATGTTTTGCAGATTCCTCAGTACATACAATAATGGATTGAGAGCCCTAGATATACCGCCATAAATTGGTAATGTTATATTCTTCAGATTTGGGAATTTGTTAAAATATTTAAGAAATTCTTAACTAAATTCTTAAATAAAAATTATTAACCCAGAGATAGTACTTACTGAGATTTAGGCTATGCCACTTTATGCACGCGTCTGGATTGAGGGCCCAAGTTATTTAATCGTAACAGTTTTAATTCACGTTTAAGAAATTCATGGGCGTTTGCTTTAAGTTTTTACTATTTTTAACTAAATTCCCTGTAAGTCTTATTTCATTTCGCAAGGGTTAAAAAAATGGGCCCTCAATCCGGATGCACATCAGCTACTGACCTGTGTAAATAGGTCTTAATATTTAAAATATGAATGTTGAAAATATCAACCTAACTCCAATTCCAAGTGTCAAATTACAGGAGAAATCTAAGTACGAGTAAAATCAAAAGAAGTTCAATCGACCGAAGTTCAAAGCTTATTATCGTTCAAATCTATAGTTAGTTCTTCGATTAAAACTTAGTCGGTTCCACTGCGATGTGATAACTTTAGGAAATACTGAAAATAAAACTGTGTAGTAACTTATTTGAGTTCAAAAAGTTTGTGAAGGAAGAGTTTATTACGATTTGCAATTAATTTGACATTTTCTGCAATCGTTTCGGAAGATTTTATCGAAGTTTTACGAGACTTTGACAGTACTATGAGTTGAACAGATTTTTACTTATTGACGTGTAACATCTTTCCTTTCCTGCAATCTGTGGGAGTGATTTCGTGAAAAGGGACGGAAGTGACGCAAGTGTGTAACAGGAAGTGAAAAAATTTTTCTAAAAGTTTTGAGTGACGGATTGAAATGTTAGTTGAAATTTGGTATGGAATTAGAAAGTTCTTTTACCAAGTGAGATGTTAGATGTACCTACGTGTCCACTGCACCCCATGTGTGCATAAGGAAAAATGTTTTATGTAATAGGTATATAAGCTTATAATATAAATGTAAAATCATCATCAGTAGTTGTGAAGCTATGGGGTTCGCAACTAACCCCCACCCTCCCCCTGGGGTTTTGGGTTCATGAATTAGTACATAACATCTAAAGGGTTAAGAGACTACTGTAAGGCTCGCTCGTTTTTTAAAATTCTTGAGATATCATTACAGTTTTATTCACGTATTGGCTTCAATTTGCTTCTTTGCCCGTAACTATTCCGGCCTTCCCGAAAGAAATGCGCAAAAACTAATCATTTAAGGAAAGTCTGCAATGAAGGAATAGTGAAAAGTTTAATCACTACTCAAAAAGGTTTCAGGAATGTACTCGAAATAACCTCCTCCTTTTGGAAGTCGAATAAAAATTGCTTAAGAGCGTTGATCGCGCGCGGGCTGGCAACGTCGCCGTCGCAATTTTCCCTGACAAATTCTTAGATCGTTGGTATTTACAATTATGTCAAATCAATCAATCTGCCTAGCCTTTTCCCAACTATGTTGGGGTCGGCTTCCAGTCTAACCGGATGCAGGTGAATACCAGTATTTTACATGGAGCGACTAACCTCCACAACCCAGTTACTGGGTAACACGATAACCCTTGGTAAGGCTGGTTGTCAGACTTTCGGGCTTTAGACGACCCGTAACGACTGTCAAAGATCCACGAATGACAGCCGGGACCACCGGCTTAACGTGCTTTCCGAGGCACGGAGGGGTCTTGATATGCAAAGATGGTCACCCATCTATGGACTGACGGCGGAAAGCGTAGCTTAACCTGATCGCTCGACCGATTTATATATAAGCTATTTGTTGACAGTTATTTTGGTATTTACTCTTAAAAAAATATATACTTATTGTCAACTTTCTATTTTCTAAGAGTAATCACTAAAATAACTGTCAAAAAGTACCAACGATCTAAGAATGTCCTGAAATAATCACGTAAAACCTCTCGAAATGCGACGTTGCCAGCCCGCGCGGATCAACGCTCTTAACTTTTTCGTTCAGCGACTGTTTAGCAGTGAACGTATAATTATCATCATCATGATAGGGTTGGTTTCGGTCGTTCTTCTCAGAGTAGTGAGTAGTGAGATATGAAACACTGAACTCATCAAGTTTTAAAACATCAGATATTTATGACGTATTAAAGTGTTTCTTTGAACCTATTTACAAAAATAAAAATCATTTCATCATTTCAAAACGGTGAAGGAAAACAGCGTGAGGAAACCAGCAACCAAACCCGGACTGGCCCGCGTGGTGGCTTATAGCCTGCTCTCTCTTACCGAAACGAGGCCAGCAGTGCGATTCTGTATAACCATCTCACCGTGAATACTTAGGTGAAGTGAGCGTGGAGTGAGCAGTCAATAGTGTCAATTCCTAGCAAAAACAAACTCACTTCACCTAAGTTTTCACGGTGAAATTTTTACAGAATCGACCGGCTGTGTCCTAACAGTGGGAACATTATAGAGCTGATTATTATGCTATGTCATTTCATGACAATTTAGTCACTGTAGCCACCATGGCCCATCGTGTATTCATTACTCATTCCATTTAACCATAAATTCAAATATAATTTCCTGGAGGTATGAGCTTATCTCCATTGTTAAAGTTTAGTGAAGGTAAAAATGTAGGCAAGTGTTGTTACATTACATTGTAAGACTAGTGAAGCAAGTTTGATGGGAATCTATCTTTGCTTCGTGTTTAGAGGTTTCATTTTGTGTGATATGCATCAAGATGTGTGATGAACTCGAGTTATCACCATGCTTCAATGAGGAATCGGTGATCAAAGTTTGTTTTAATTGGAAGACGCTGTTGTTAATTTTCTTGATTTGTGTGAAAAGTTTTATTTACCGCAGTGTTCTAAAAAAAAATGGATTCGCTAATTTATACCTACGCCAAAAACTTTAAATAGAATCTGTATGAAAAAAAGCTATTTCAAATTGAGATAAAAGTAATGTATTCTTGAACATTGCTTTTTATCGAAAACATCCAATTGAAACTCCAAAAATAATTTGGCACAATACCTACTCTCGCAAACGATGTGTTAAAACGCCGACAATCCTCATTTACGCATGTTTCACGCAAAGATAACTCCTCTCGCATGAAATTGTAAAAATTTTAAACAATAACAATAAACAAAGAATAAAAACAAAATAAAAAATACCTAAAAACACGCTTCTGAACGCATTTTGGCACAAAACCCACATTCCGCAAATTTTAATAAACCAGCGGCCAAATCTGGAACTAAAAGATATCATACAATTTTCTCTTTTTACAAAGACTAGTAGCGCCACTGACGGCTGCAAAAATAAACTTGCAAAACTGTAGGTTATGACGTCCCGCGTAAGATTATAAATTGTTGCTTTTAGCCAAATTAAATTCGGAACACTTAAGGATGAGCGAGAGGGGGCTATAGAGAGTTGTTATGCGTGAAAGAGAGAGATGTATGTTAGGTGTTCCGCTTGAAATCACGTCGTAAATGTGTTGTTTATAGTAGGCATTTCGGAATGATGTCTTTTAATAATATCGTTGCGTGGTGATAAAACTGTCCTTAAAGCACCGATGTGTAGTGTTAGCGTGTGTGGGGTTACACCTATAGGCCCCATAAGGGAGCGCTATTAAAGGGTGAAGGAACAATATGCTTCGACAAATTATTGCAGAGCGCAGGCGTGGAGATTTATTGCACAAAACAAAGCGATTTTGTGTAGCATAGTTCCTTGTAACTGGGAATGAAGAATAGCTTCCCAATGATAGAATTGAGAAATTAAGAATTTTTATTTTACGAGAATTTTTTTTTTTTTTTAACTGCGCCCCACAACATTATCTTATTAAATAATTTTATTTAACAAATATTTATTAACATGGCTACATGTATAGTTCTCCAAAAATACAAAAAGCACGGTTTATACCAAGGAAATAACAAATCTTTCATTCATGAACCACAACAAATGTAAGCAATATATCATCTGCAATTGCAATAATCTCAAGCATAATAAAATAACCATTTGCTACAATTCACCAGTTCTTTTAACTCAGCCATTAATAACCTACTTTACATTTATATAAGTACATCACTATGATACCGCTCAAATAAATAGACCACTCTCAGTCTTGTCAAAATAATAAATTTCTGCCTCTCGACTGTAGCGGAAACTGACAACGTGTACCTGTCTCGCTCTGACGCTTGTATTTTCCGTATTGCTGTCTTCTTCTTATATTAATATCACTAAAAGAAACGATTTATATGGGAATCTTTTGTATAGGAATGTATCAGACATCAATCCTTGCGTGTGATCATTTATTTGGTGTCATTTCCCTTTGTGAGATCTGATGGTGAAAAACTGAAGTTTTTTATGGGTAGGTAAGTATGTCTGAAGAGCTCTGAGGAGCTCGTGGCTAAGTAATAACAGCCGCACGGGTCGATCCATCAGGTTAAGCTACGCTTGCCGGGGTTGTCCGTGGATGGGTGACCATCTTTACACACCAAGACTCCTCCGTGCCTCGGAAAGCACGTTAAGCCGTTGGTCCCGGCTGTCATTCGTGGATCTTTGACAGTCGTTACGGGTCGTCAGAAGCCCGAAAGTCTGACAACCAGTCTTACCAAGGGGTATCGTATTACCCAGTTACTGGGTTGTGGAGGTCAGATAGGCAGTCGCTCCATGTAAAATACTGGTATTCAGCTGCATCCGGTTAGACTGGAAGCCGACCCCAACATAGTTGGGAAAAGGCTAGGCAGATTGAGGTAAGTATGTCTGAAAGTGTGTACATGTAATGGCTTACTCGTAAATTGGCAATATTTGTGACGTTCATCGCTTAATTTTCTCTATAAAAAAACCGGCAAAGTGCGGGTCAGACCACGCACAATGAAGGGTTCCGTAGTTGGGATGAATTTATCCCAAGAACAAACATAACACTGTAGTTGAAAAACATGGTCTCCCATACATTCCAACTGCAAATGTAAGTTGGTTGACTATTACTCGTTAACTTGAAAAGCCTACGTAGCTGTGGTAGTTTTAATTTTAACTTCGTTATTATACTACTACCCTGAATTTTTTCACCGATCCGAAACTAACCGTTTAGCTGGCAGAGTGGGGGGACACTTGACTTTAGCAAAAATTAGCACTTAAATGCTTAATATTTCAGAAACGGACCCCTAAATCGAAAAATTGTTTTAACAAATCCACAATATTTTTAAAAGACCCATCCAACAATACCCCACACCATGGGGTAGACGAGAAAAAAAAACATCCCCACTTTACGTGTACAGAAGGTACCCTACAAAAATTTTTTTTTTCATGATTTTATTTTACCACCATATCGGTGTGATAAATATGTACTTATATAATAGGTCGGGGAAAAAGTTTCTTCGCATTTTTTAAGAAAATTCAAAACGTTTTTTAATATACATTATTTACATTTATCTAAAGTATGTAGGTACCATTTTGTTCGATAACTTTATGCCATCTTGTAGGTAGGGACATGATCCCATTGCTATAGAAATTTTGTGACTTCTGATCAAAATACCGCGACAAGTGGTTTTGGCAGTCCTCTCGTGATGTTAACCTGACACTGCCTAAAGAATTCTGAAGAGACCGAAACAGGTGAAAATCTGAAGGTGCAAGGTCAGGACTATACGGCGGATGCATTAACACCTCCCAACCAAACTCTCTTAACTTTTGCTGAGTGGCTAAAGATGTGTGAGGTCTAGCGTTATCATGATGAAAAACCACACCCCTTCTGTTGATTAATTCCGGCCGCTTTCTCTCAACTTCTTGCTTTTATCTCATCAGTTGTTCGCAGTACAGTTCAGAATCGATGGTCCTGCCTGATGGTAACAGCTCATAATGAATAATGCCCTTCCAATCCCACCACACACACAGCATCACCTTGTTGCGAGTTAACCCGGGTTTCGCCACAGTCTGTGAAACCTGACCGGCCTTTGACCACGACCTTTTTCGCACGTTCTTGTCGTACGTGATCCACTTTTTATCACCAGTTATCAGCTTCTTCAAAAATGGTTCGGTTTCACTATGTCGTAATAAAGAATCACAAATGAGTACACGGTTCATTAGGTTTCTTTCAGTGAGCTCGTGAGGTACCCAAATATCGAGCTTTTTTGTGTATCCAGTTTTTTTCAAATGCGCCAAAACTATTTTGTGGTCAATTCCCAGTTCTTCAGCTACGTCGTAACTACTGATATGCCGATCTTGCTCCACTTTTTCAAAAATGGCATCCATTTTATCCGTAATAGGGCGACCAGAGCGACGTGCATTTTTGACATCAAAATTTCCGGATTGAAAACGCTTAAACCAAATTTGTGCTACTCTCACAGACACTGCACTGGGTCCATAAACATCGCAAATTTTTTTCGCGACTTTCGTTGCATTTTTACCTTTTTTGTAGTAATATTTTAAAATGGATCGAATTTCTTCATTAAATTCACTCATCTTAACAGTACGAAAAATAAATGAAAATCACACATTTTCCTAATTTGAATTTGGAATTATGTTCTTTAAAATTTAAACTTTCAATGATACCAAAACCAGACAGATACAAATAGTATAGCCAAAGAGATTTTATTTTAAGTTCATACATACTATAATGCGAAAAGACTTTTTCCCCAACCTAATACATGCCAAATTATAGCTTTCTGGTACTAAGAGTCTCTGAGCTAAGCTGCGGTCGGACAGACAGACAGATGGACGGACATAGCGAAACTATAAGGGCTCCTTGTTGACTACGGAACCCTAAAAAGGCTCCTTCAAACAAGCGCGACACAAGCGGCACCTTTGTGTCGCGCGCGATTCTCATCGCGTGTCGCGCCTGTTTGTACGAGCCTTTACTTGATTGACAATTCCTATGGATTTGGAATGCGTCTTTTATTTGAATATTCAAATAAAGACTAGTGCACACTGTTTTTTATACAGACGTATATTAGGTGTAATATGAAAATTTTCAGAAGGGATTGAATGGTGGTTGAGAATTCCATCGTAATCATCATTGGCAGCCGAGGTAGAATAGAATAGAATAGAATACTCTTTATTATGCACACCATTTAAAATACAGGTATGAATGTTGGTCCACCTCTCCAGAGTATACAGGCCTCATCCCTTTTATGCCATGCTTACCTGGTCTGTGCGAGCCTCATCCAGGTCTCCCCGCGATCTTCTATGTATCGTCCATCCAGCTGGCTATTGTTCTGCCAACGCTTCTTCTACCGTTTTCGGCAACCATTCCGTTAGGGCTCTGCTCCACTCTGCTTGACAATTTATATGAGTAAAGTAGCCGAAGAAAAGTCTTTGCTTACATTTTCAGTCATTTATAGTCCTTATCTAAACCTTCCATTTTTTGTATATCAAACCCAAAATGTCACAAAGAGAAAGAATCGTTAAGAACAAAACAAAGATCGCTCAAAATACTACCACATTAAAAGACAATATGATATGAGGAGCTCATGGCTAAGTAATAACAGCCGCATGGGTCGAGCTATCAGGTTAAGCTACGCTTGCCAGGGTTGGTCCGTGGATGGGTGACTATCTTTACATACCGAGACTCCTCCTTACCTCGGAAAGTACGTTAAGCCGTTGGTCCCGGCTGTCATTCGTGGATATTTGACAGTTGTTACGGGTCGTCAGAAGCACGAAAGTCTGACAACTAATCTTACCAAGGGGTATCGTATTGCCAAGTAACTGGGTTGTGGTGGAAATACTGGTATTCAGCAGCATCCCGTTAGACTGGAAGCCGACCCCAACATAGTTGGAAAAAGGCTATAGGCAGGTTTTTTATCATATCAAATTCCTCAATTATAGGTATCAAAAGGGTATCAGTACCGACTGTGAACAAAAGACTAAGGGTGGGTCGCACCATCTTACGTTAACAATAACAAATATCGCAGCTTCAGTTCGATGTTTGTTATTGTTAAAGTAAGCTGGTGCAACCAATGTTTGTTAAAGATCCTGTTAATAGAAATATAAATATGTCGGGACGTCAGGATTCACTCAGTTAGATTTAGACAGACATGTGGGCAGAAGATTTTTTTTTTTTTTTTTTTTTTTTTATTATAATTCACAAAACTGATGTACAATCTGGAAACGCATTAACAAGGTTATAACAGCATAGGTCAGATTGACATCTACTAGATGTGAATCTAGCATGCGTAATATATGTTAAACACTTATTATTAAACTAAATTTAAAAAAAAAAAAAAATATTAAGTTAATTAAAACTTACAAATTGTGAAATTTTCAACAACAATTTAGGGACAGAAAAAAGAAAAACAAACATTATTACTTATACAATTAAGGTTTTAAGCTTAGCTCTAACTGAGGCTACAGAACCTGAAAAAATATCTATTTCACCTCGAATGGAGTTCCCAAGAGAAAGCATGCGGCAAATGGGTGAAAAATGACCTAAATTAGTTCGACTATGTGGCAGGACGAAAGTCTTTCGGTTAATTAAGCGGCTACTACTACGTGGAATACTAAATTTCAATTTTTCTAAAAGCTCAGGTGAATCTATTAAACCATTTATTAATTTAAACAAAAACATGAAATCTAAAGATTTCCTACGTGCGCTTAAAGATTTCATTTTATAATGACTCAGCCTAGCGCTATACGAGTTAAGACTATGACATCTGTTATCTGAGTAACATAACTGATATAGAAACCTTTTTTGAACGCGCTCTATCCGATCAGAGTGCACCTGATAAAACGGGTTCCACACCGTACTACAATACTCCAGAATACTCCGAATAACGCTGTTGTAAACGTAAATCGTGAGAATTGGTTCTTTAAAAATTTTCATTTCCCTGACGATGAAACCTGACAATTTAGATGCCCGACTAATCATTTGGTCGTAATGACTCCTAAAACTTAAACTGCTATCTACTAAAACACCAAGATCCCTAATAGTATCAACTTCTTGGAGTCGGGTGTTATTAATCAAGTAACAATTTTGAGATATATTTCTTTTTCTACTAAACTTAATGAAGTAACATTTGTCTTGATTTAATGACATTTTATTTTGTATGCACCAATTATATATGTTATTTAAATCTAGCTGAAGCTGAATAATATCGGATTCGTCGTATATAGTTCGATATATTTTTAAATCATCAGCAAAAAGTTTATATTCAGAGTCAATTTTGCAGCCCAAATCATTTATGAAAACTAAGAAAAATAAAGGCCCCAAATGTGAACCTTGAGGCACCCCTGATGGTATGCAAAATTGTCTGGATCTAAAACCCTTGAGATACACCAATTGTGAGCGATTTCTTATGTACGATTCGCACCAACGCAGCAACGACCCATGAATACCCATACTTTCCAATTTAGCAACTAGTAAGTCGTGATCTACCAAATCGAAGGCCTTTTTAAAGTCGGTATATATTGCATGAACCTCTCTACCCTCATCTAACGCAGATGAGATAAATAAGATGAATAAGATGAAGAAGATGATGAAGAAGAATAAGATGGGTTTGGTGCAATGAAAAAACCACTGGGTGCGATACACGATGTTTAAAATCACAATCTAACACAATCACTAAGCACAACGAATCGAATACAGTTCCGTGGCGTAGTAACCCCGATGTTGCTCCGATGCGATCCGACACTAGACTGTTCTGCTCGCCATGAGGTTAGAACATCACGACTGTGTAGAAGCGCGCTGTAGGCGTGGGCACCTCACGTGATGTCGCCAGTGGCGCGCTTGCGATTCGTTACGCGTCCGTATTATTGACCGGATCCGACAAATATATCTATGATCCTGTTAGACAAAAAATGGGTTGTTCCATTTGACGATTTGTTAGCTGACGTCATAACTTTAACTGTAACCTTAACCGGTCACGCTTCGCCAGTTAAAGTTATTGTTAAATATCTGTCACTTCTGTCAGATGCATCGAATGTTATGTCTGCTTCGCACTTTAACTATTAGGTACATTTGACATGACGGTGCAACAGCAGGTAGTCATTCTCAATAAATCTGCCACGCCTTTTCCCAACTATGTTGGGGTCGGCTTCCAGTCTAACCGGATGCAGCTGAGTACACTGGTAATAGTATATGGTACATTGGTAGTATACTGGTAAGTATTTTACATGGAGCGACTGCCTATCTGACCTCCACAACTCAGTAACTGGGTAATACGATACCCCTTGGTAAGACTGGTTGTCAGACTTTCGGGCTCCTGACGACCCGTAACGACTGTCAAAGATCCACGAATGACAACCGGGACCAACAGCTTAACGTGCTTTCCGAGGCACGGAGGAGTCTCGGTATGTAAAGATGGTCACCCATCCACGGACCGACCCCGGCAAGCGTAGCTTAACCTGATGGATCGACCCGTTCGGCTGTTATTACTTAACCACGAGCTCCGAAGCAGGTAGTCATTCTATGGTCATATTAACTTTGACGGAAACGATAACGTAGCTCTTGGTGCAACCCATCCTAACTATCGTGAAATATAAAGAAAGTCAGCTGACATCGCAGCTCAGATGTAGGTCAACACGATCTGTGGCTGCTGGAAGTGGCTTTTTGTAATGTTTGTTCACATAAAGATGCTGAAAAGGCAGCGTTCAGTTTTTACAGCATTTTCAGGTGTTTCATGTTATAAAGGCGGTCGAGACTTTTCCAGTGCAGTATGTCTTTTGTACTGAATTCAGCACATGTTTTCAGTAAAGAAAACTTGCTTTGAATATTTTTACTCATTTGTGTGAATTTGCGCCGTAGAATCTTATGCTTGACGAATCGTTTTAACTTTTAAGAACGTGCTTCCTAAGTTCCTAAGAAGTTATTACTTTCAGCTTAATTTTAAAACATGTTTTGAATACAAACTAGTCTCCAAATTGTCATTACCAACAGAATCTAATGTGCTGTGTGTGTGTGTGTGTGTGTGTGTGTGTTTGTTTAATGTGTGTATTTTATGGCTTGCTCTGTGCTTATGGTTATGGCATTAATGCCCAGTTTCTGAGGTTTTTAGACGGAGTTTATCCATTCGATACTGGTTATTGGTTCGATATCGTGTTTCTGAACATTGTTAGGGAAGAATTTTGCTTAAAAGTCGAGTAAATTACTATCGAGGGTTTGTTCTGAGGACCTCAAAAACCGAGCATAAGGAAGAAGTTCGTTTGAATAGATAATTTTGTCGAATCAATACCTATAAGGAGTTTATCTGAGGATCTCGGAAACCGAACATAATACCGCCTACATTATTTATGCTTGTAAAATTAAAAAAAAAAAATAAGACGACGAGACTTGTGCAAACATCCAGAACCAAGATATGTAGGGCCGAGTCGTGACAAGAAAAGAAATACTAAGTGAGTCACAATCTTCAGCATTTCGGGATCGATTATAAAGAACTAAAAGCACAAAATTACTGACTACCCAGGAAAAACTCTTTTAACCAGAAAACCCACCCTTCAAACAACAATGTAACATCCAACTCGACAACAACAGAATCTCGTGAACCATCCAGCTCTCTAACCCCGCACACGACAGCGCAGCATATTTCAGGCAAGTTTACGATTTGCCGCCGCCTCGTAAACACAGCACAAGAGTTATGTCCTCAGTGCGCCATGCATCACCGTTCTGTTTACAGGTTTCTTTAATCAAAATATAGTTGCATCTGCTGGTTGAAGATTGTTTACGTCAGAGATTTAGCCTCGGGAGGGGTTCAGGAAGAATAGAGGGAATTCACATAACATCTCGCTTGTACTCCACGAAGGGTTAAGCAGAGTTGTAGGTCTATCTATAGTACAGCTACATTTTGCCAGATATGTTTAAGTCATGTAATAGGGGGCGAGTACTAACACAGAGACTGAACTTCTTCTTAAAAAAATAAAAAAACTATAGCATTTTGCCCAACTTGGGGAACGAATCTAGGACCCCACACTCAGCAGGCACGTTTGTAACCAGTCTAGCTAGACCAACAAGGAAGTTTTTTTTTTAAAACTATCGTGGTCTTAATTAGAAGCATTATTTATTTACATGGTTCATGAAATCTGTGGCGGTATGTAACTACATCGCTACATGCGAACTAAGCATCATACTGACGTCACGCAAAATCCTGCATCGTGCAATCAGAGTTTACCGCGCGACTAGCTTAAATAGGGTGACTGGTAATTAGTGACCGATACTTCCCTACATTCATGTTCGCATAACTCGTCAAAATGTAGGGAACAGCTGATTTTTTTAATATCTATATAGGGTGACTAGATTAGTGACCGATACTTAAACACATGATTATACTCATGATAACAAACAACTTTTACTATTGGGCCAAACCTGAAATCGCGAAAAAAAATCACCTGTTCCCTACATTTTGACAAGTTATAGCGAACATAAATGTAGGGAGCAGCAGATTTATTTTTTGCGATTTCATATTTGGTCCCATAGTAGAAGTTGTTTGTTATCATGAGTACAATCATGTGTTTAAGTATCGATCACTAATTACCAGTCACACTATATACAACGCCCCGACATCAACCGTCGGTCAGTTGCCCACCAGACACATCACTCTTTTTCTATGGAGGATGAGTGAACTTTACACCCTGTTCCTCATACCTCTATAAATCCACAAATTGTTCAGTAACTATGTGACAAACTTAAATTCCTACATACCCCACAAATGTAACATATCCTCAAGATACAGAACTAAATGTGAACCATGTGAATTACCGGTGTGAGGCCGGGTGAGGTGAATGCGTTAGTTTAGAGCGTTCGATGATTGCTTTCCATTGATCTTGTCAACGAACACTTGGTTCAACTCTGTGGGAATCTATTTCACGTAGCGACGTAATAGCAGTTGATACTTGTGTGCTCATGTTACCTATGTTTATGATAATCGTCTGCATAGCTGTACGTGTGACGCTTCTTGTCAACCCGTGGGGGGCTTTTAAAACAAGATGTATGTAAAGTAAAAGACCGAGCAACTTATATTTTAACCAACTTCAAAAAAAGGTGGTTCTGTATTCGACCCGTATGTATGTACCGTGTGTTGGTTTGTATGTCCGCGATTTTCTCAAAAACGTATGAACCAATTTTGATTATTCTTTCATTAATGTAATCTACATACTTTCAGGAAGGTTTTAGTATATAATACATTAGGTAACTATTCTTATGTACGAAGTTATATGCATACATATAGTTCTGTATCTCCGGCATTTCTAAGCGGATTTTGATGATTCTGCTTTTCGTTCATCATAATTATGTAATTGTTGCATAGTCAACTAAAAATGGAAAAATAAATACTTAACAGCTTCTGAAGTCGGTGTCTTCAATTCTTCAATGCACCTTAGCTTGGCTCCGAGTTCAGAAGCTGTTAAGTTTTTTATGAAAGTACTTTTATTCGTTTTAGGTTTTTGAAGTCGGTTTTTACTTTTTTGTCTGTTAAAAATGACATAGGTAGTGGTACAGTCAACCGCACGCCCGTGGTAACCTTCAGCTGGCCTAGCGCAGTTCTATAAAATAAGAGGCCAGCTTAAACTTGTTTACTTACCACTGACATGCGCCCTGCTGTACCTACTAAAATTACCAGTTTGTCAAACGTGAAATTTTACAGCATTTTGTTCTTTAAGGCAAGTGGAGCTGCTAACCGACAGCAAAAAAATCAACACTTAACCTTCGTTTTTGGCATAACTGCTATAACTTCGAACCTAGGAGGCAGTGTTGATTTTTTTCATACAAAAAATTCTACTTCGTCTGACTAAACTTTGTAAAGTATTATATTATTTTTACTTATTGTGAATGTGAAGACTACGTGGGCCATTGTTTTTTTTTTTTTTACTTTTCTCATTCAGTTTTAATCATAGTCTGGCAGTTTGAGTAATTTATATGAGGCCTACGCAAATGTCTTTTCTTTGGTATTGGTTGTCGAGGGTTCTGAGTTGAGCTGCACGGTTACTGACAAATGAGTGCACTGACTGGACAGGTCCACTCAATCTGTGTGGTTCTTTCTTCAAAAGAGCACTTCAGACACCAATCTACAGATGATCTGACCAAGATTATGTCTGATTTTAACAGAGACTGTGACCTCTGAGTTTGTTTCGGCCTTCCTTCTCAGACTAGTCAGATAGGAAACGCCGTCCTCATCTAGTTTTTATTAAAATATTATTGACGTGTAAAAGTCAAACCTACTTGCACAAATAAATCATTTATCATTTAAAAAAATGTGAGCATAGGAATTTTCAAAATGTTCCATAATATCTCCTTCTTTTCTCAATGGTGGTGCTATTATCAGCTATACTCACATTCAACGAAAATCCGGGGCATGATCTTAGGCCTAGACAAGCGGCAGTCGCTTTCAAAGCGTTCCCCAATTCTACAACGACTTACAATAGGATTGACATAATTAATAAATAATTCAAATAAGTATTAAGATTTTCAGTAGCTTGTATCAATCTAAGACATTTTTGACTTTTCCGTCACCGTCATCGCTGATACATGTCTCTTTGTCTACACCCCCACGTCTGGCTGATAAAATTGATTGTCATAATATCGATACGCTAAAAACTTTAGACAACTGATACCGATGCCGTAAAACTTAAAATTTTCACTTGAAAAAACGTAAAAAGACACGAAATGCTACCTACACTGAAACCTAGCTACGTAGCACCTCGTAAAACTCGTAAAAATAAGTCAACTCGTAAAACTGGCTAGAAACATGTAACTACCCACATTCATGATCTTTTACTAGTCAGTCGGCGCCTCGTAACAGTCCGTGGGGAGAAATATATTCTATCCAAACTAGTGCCGTGGAAAGTGACAGGTTTACAGTTGACTTTGCAAACAGAAATTGTTTGTTATGTAGTACATATACATGAAGAAGAGAAATAAATGTGTTTTGGTATACTAGATTGAAGGTAAACTATACATGTGCGAAAGGAGATGGTATTCAGACAAACTACGTTGCCACAAAGAACTATATTTGCATATCATTGCAACAATGGTTGTCATCATCGTTAAAGGTTTTTTTTTTAAAATAAAATTTTAGTTTCGTTTGTGTGCTTTTTTTTTTTTAGCCTACATTGTGTCCCACTGCTGGGCAAAGGCCTCCCCTTTTTCCTTCCAAACCTTCCTGTCTTGTGCGATCTCTGGCCATGTTGGCCCTGCAAACCTTATCAGATCGTCACACCACCTTCGCCGTGGCCTGCCTCGACGGCGATGTCCTCCCTTAGGCGTCCAGTGGGTGACGATCTTTGCCCATCTCTTCGGGTGCATTCGCGCGACGTGTCCGGCCCACTCCTACTTCAGCCTGGCTGTTTTTTCTCTAACATTTGCTACTTGAGTTATGGAGCGCAGGATGGCGTTTCTAGCTCGGTCTGTACGCTTGACGCCCATTACGCTGCGCTCCATTGCCCGTTGGCAAATCTTGAGTTTGGTCTTTTGTTGTTCAGTAAGTGACCAACTTTGTGCATCATAGGTTAGAACGGGCAGGATGCACATGTCGATGAGTTTCCTTTTAAGTGTTATAGGAAGAATACCTTTCATGTGTTCTTTAAGAGCCCAGTAGGTCTTCCAAGCATTTTGGACTCATGTGTTTGTGTGCTTATTTAATCTTAAATTGGAGACTAGCGACGTAATAGGCATAGACACGGCATAGACACTTGGTGCTAACTGTTCAGTTGTTCAGCTCATTAAAACTGAAATGCATCGTGATGAATCCAAATTGGTCTGAATGTTTTGAAGAACTACTTCACAGGGGACAGACAAACAAAATTGTTTTCGCATCTATAATATCATCATCATTTCACCCGAAAGACGTCCACTGCTGGAAATAGGTCTTCCCCAAGCACCTCCACATCGACCGGTTCTGTGCTTCCCGCATCCAGCGGATTCCTGAGGCCTTCCAACGTTACGTCTGCCAGTTCGCGGTCGCCACTCCAGAACCTATCGACCCCATCGGCCATCTCACCATCTGTGCTGCGAACAATGTGCCCTGCCCACTGCCACTTAAGTTTGGCAATTCTTTGGACTATGTTGGTTGCCTTGGTTCTCCTGTGGATCTCTTCATTTCTGATTCGATCACGTAGGGAAACTCCATGCATAGCCCTCTCCATTGGGTGACTTTTAGCCTTCTAATAAGGCCCATTGTAAGCGACCACGTTTCAGTGACGTAGGTCATCACTAGCAGCACATAACTAGTCAAAGACTTTCGTCATGAGACCTGCGGTATGAGACAAGAAGATATTGCTAAGGTTCCCGAACGCTGCCCAGCCGAGTCTGATTCAACGATTAACCTCTATTTCGCATCTATATCTATACTTATTAATAAAATAAAGAAGCTTTTTGTGTCTGTCTCTGCGGCCGTGTTGTTCTAAACTATAATACGCAACGGATTTTGATGCGGTTTTCACTATCATTTAGAGAATTTATTCCGGAAGAACTTATTAATTAATTTATTCATTTATATGTATAATACATTAATATTTAACTTATGTATAATATAGAAAACTTCATGTTTTGTCAAGTCGTAAAAACCGTGAAGTAAAAAAATAATATGAAATTGAAAAATAACTTTAATTTCGGAAGTCGGTGTCTTTATTTTTTTGCCACCGACTTCCTAAATTAAAGTTATTTTTCACTTTGTAGTGTTTTTTTTTTTGTTGCAAAAAGTTTTTTATTTTTCAGTTTTTAGTTATGGTACCTACCCCACACCAATTCGTATACCATACTTGTTATGTAAACCACAGAGACAGGAAGTATTATAACGTCATCAAGATACACAAAGTGGTTTACACAAACCACCCAAGCAAAGTTCATATTTATATACATATTTGGGAACACCGCGCAAGCTTCCTCGACCAAATGAAAATAATTTTCAAAATCGGTTCACAATTTACGAAAATATCGATGAACATACACAAAAAAAATACATACAGATGAACTTATAAGTAACCTCCTCCTTTTTTGAAGTCAGTTAAAAAATCCCGTATGTTCCTTGCCTCGCCTAGTTCTCAGCACTATTCGTGTTTTCGTTACATTCAGCGTCTTTAAGAAGTTGCATTGGTTGGAAAAATGGTGGGGGACATGTCATTTCCAATTCAAATCCTACCCAGTAGTGTAAGTACGGAGATACATTCACCAACATTGTAAATATAACCAACAATCGTAAAAGTAACGATCGGCAACAAAATGTTGCAAGTAAAAGTTTGCGCGCCTTTACGATCGCTCAGCAGTAAAGTGCAACATTGTTCAGGGTTAGGAGAGATTTTGTATCGTTAGGCTTGTAACTGGTGGTTTTGTTTAAGTGCTGAAGGTAAATACTGCGAGGAAATACAACCGACTTCAAAAAAAAACACTACAAAGTGAAAACCGGCCAAGTGCGAGTCGGACTCGCGCATGAAGGGTTCCGTACCATTATCTATAAAAACGGCAAAAAAATTATGTCCGTTGTATGTGAGCCCCCTTAAATATTGATTTTATTCTGTTTTTTTAGTATTTTTTATTATAGCGGCAACAGAAATACATCATCTGTGAAAATTTCAACTGTCTAACTGTCACGGTTCATGAGACAGACCCTGCCTGCCTGCCTGGTGACAGACGGACAGACAGACGGATGGACAGCGGAGTCTTAGTAATAGGGTCCTGTGTTAACCTTTGGGTACGGAATCCTAAAAAAAGTAAGTTTAAAAACTAAAACCCAACTACTGAAAAATCACGTTCTAAAAAGTGCGAAACAAGAAAATATTCTCATCTGAAATTAGAAAAAGACAGTCAAATTAAAAATCCAGAGGCACACGTAATCTGTTCGATTTATGTGCCTTATCATGACGTACGCATGTGGCAAATTAGTATAACATCAAAGATTTTAATGTTTTTTTTTTTTAATATCGTTTACTCTCTGTCACTTGTTAGAGTTTCTCTAATTATGAAATCAAGCCTAGCCTTTTCCCAACTATGTTGGGGTCGGCTTCCAGTCTAACTGGATGCAGCTGAATACCAGTATTTTACATGGAGTGACTGCCTATCTGACCTCCATAACCCAGTTACTGGATACCGCTTGGTAACACTGGTTGTTAGACTTTCGGGCTTCCCGTAACGACTGTCAAAGATCCACGAATGACAGTCGGAACAAACGGCTTAACTTATTTCGTTTCTCTTATTATAGTTCTGGGCATAATCTATCTGTCTGTAAAGATGGTCACCCATCCACGGACTAACCCCGGCAAGCGTAGCTTAACCTGATGGATCAACCCGTGCGGCTGTTATTACTTAGCCACGAGCTCCTACTCGTACAACCCACAACAATAAATAAAAGACTACAACAATGTAAAGATATATTATATTGTATTTTGTTTTTTTACTTGGATGGTTTGGTCATGTTGAGAGGATGAATGAAAGGCGACTAACAAAAGGTAATTACAAGGCAGATGTGAGTGGAAACGGCGGGAGGGGACGCCCTAGGAAAACAAAGTGACCTTATTGGTGATGTTCTGCAGAAAGATCAGGTGCGTAGTACTCGCAACCGGCGTGCGTGTATGATCAGATGTATGAACGTAAACGAGGCAAAAGGAGCATGTAGGGATCGTAGCAGGTGGTGTTCTGTGGTTTCTGCCTACCCCCATGAGAAGGCGTGAGTTTATGTATGAATGTAGGTTAAAAGCAAAATAAACAATGGTCATCATCATTTGCCTAGCCTTTCCCGGTGTTGGGGTCAGCTTCCAGACTAACCGATTGCAGCTGGATACCAGTATTTTACATGGAGCAATTGCCTATCTGATCTCCACAACCAAGATACTGGGTAACACGATACCCCTTAAACCTATAAAATAAACATGGGTACAACCTAGAAATTATACTATAATGTCGTTAAAAAAAAACAAATCATAATGATATTGTGCTTCAGTGTAAAAAACATCACCTACCGACGGATGACGTCATAGGAAACGCGTCTATCATAAATCATACGCAGGTCATTATTGGCTGGATCAGCGTGTATTACAGAGTAGGTAGGAAACAGAAGGCTCGGAAATTATGAGTTCTGGTTTCTTCACCAAAAGGTGTATTATTTTATTATAACCATTTTACAAATTGATGCTTCTTGCGATCACACACACAAAATTTGTTGCAACTTTACCCGTTAGTTATACCTGGCTCTAATCATAAAATAGAAAGATCTCTACGGTGCGATGTTAAAAATTTACAAACGAAATTTTACTGACTTCACATATATTATTATGTGGTCATGCTACGCGTGCCTCATCTGCTATAACGAAGAGTAATAACAATGTATTTTCGGCAATAAAAAAGCAATACTTATGTTCATTACTTAACACTTGTGTTAACTCCCTCCTGCAGATTTTGCAAAGGTTTGCTTATTTAACTTTAGAATATTAAAAAAAAACATTTTTTTTTTAAAGTCAACTAAATTGCTTTTCAAATCAAATCAAAAATGTATTTATTCAGACGACAAAGATCCATAATGTTAATAATACCTTATTTAAAGCTGGTGTTTGTAAGTAGTATGATTGTTTTTTGAGTTTGCAAAATGTGCACAGAAAGAAAGAAGATGACCAAGTAAGGTACAAGTTGCTCACCTGGTCATTCTCTCCACAAGATGCATCAAAATAGGTGAATAGAAACTCTCTGACACTGTTTTCAGAATGTTGATGTTACTGGCCCGGGTTTCACCCGCGTAGACCGATATAAAAAGTAGCCTATGTGTTAATCCAGGGTATAAACTATCTACATATCAAATTTCATTCAAATCAGTCCAGCCGTTTGAGCGTGAAAAAGTAACAAACATACAAACACACACACACTCACAAACTTTCGCCTTTATAATATTAGAGCGATGATGTGATTTTTTTTCACATGATCACATGAAAGCCGCCACGTCGTTCGACCTTACATCTGCATCGAATTAATGACATACCATTCATACCGCATTGTATCTAAGTAAGTAATTCTTTACTTTTCAACCGTTGTTGTAAGTGGACATTCTGAATATTTCTTTTTTTGTATCTTTATTCAGTCTAATCGTATTAGTTGATATGATGGATTCAGTAACAAAAGAGCGCTGATTTATGATGTGTTGAGCCTCACCATGATACTCGTTATCTTACGATAAGCAGTATGAGGTTGATAAGGAGTTTGTTTTGATATTGTGGATGCCAAACATTTCCACGGTAATACGCGGTAATTGTGGTAGTTTCCATATAAAATGTAAAAATTTTATCTCTTTAGCACATCGTAATGTCAGGGCCACAACAAAGTTAATGTCAATCCCCATCATCGTTTTAAAAATCGTGGTAATTATTCCGATAATTATCGCGATAAATTGAGTGGCCACACTTGAACGCCGTTACCCGAGTTATCGCCACGTCAATCGGCAATGTGAAATTATGAAAGCCGTTGTAAAAATATCGTGATAAGTAGGGGCTACACCTACGGCCTACGTCTATCATCGCGATAATCAACGGCATATCTTGTCGGTGTGGCCCCGACTAAGTAAGGTGTTAAAAAATTAACTTTAAAATTTTTAAGGAGTGCTTTAGACCACTGAACTGAATAACTTTTACTGTAGGACCAACTTTGAAATCACGAAAAAAAACGGCTGTTCCGTACAGTTTAGAACTGTTTATTTTTTAACACCTTTTTAACAAATATACTGTTCGAGAAAGCTGGAAGTCATGGGGAGAGAGAGGCCATTACCCAGCGCGGTGGGATGATTTATTTATTTATTTAGGATCTCCAACAAAAGATGTACACAATACATGAAACATAAATAAAGGGAACATCAGGTATTAAGTAGGTGTACTCCTTCACTTATAGGAGACCACAGCATGCACAAAAATGGCCGGCTTAATGATGCCGGCTTACAGTAACAGTAACTAAGCTACAATGCAAAATCAGTCTTTTATATCAATAATAAAACATACGCAAAAACGCAACATATAAAAGCCATAATACAAATTATATTTAAGGAATAAAAAGATAAATTTTACAAGTGTTGCTACGCCGTAGCACACATCACCTCTACGCAGCTACGGCGTAGCAAACAATAAAAAGCTATTTATTATTCGCTACGCGTCGTTTAATATTTCGCTGGTAAATCAAGTTTTATGTTTTTAAAATAACGAATAACCTAACATAATTTTTTTGGTAGTTAATTGGACTGGAATTCAAACAATGTATAAAAAATCCTGTAAAATATTGTTTCTATTCGGCATATTTTTATAAATATCTCCTACATAAATAGTAAGTATTTTGTTCATAAAATGAAAATGTTTCATATTGAAACTATAGTTTTTAAAAGCTGCCCCATTTTTATTAAAACTATAATCTCCCAACCCTTTAAAATACATTTTCCTTCTGGGATTTTCATTGCTATCTAGACCAGTGGCACATATACCTCTGTTTTAAAAACAGTCGCAGATATATGCCCGTGGGCTTGAGTGGTTAGCTTGCGTGTTCTGTGCTGAGGAATCGCCTATCAAGAAGCGCTGTTCCAAATAAGGCGCATTATTAATTTAATATACATAAGACAAAGGGACTATATTAAAACACGTATACTAAAAGATAAATAATTAAATTATCTTTAAAATGTAAAGGCTTCATAAACAAAATACGCTTGATAGTTTTGCGTGATTCTCAGTATTTTTATCCGCGCTATGCAAAATTTACAAATTTAATTACACTATGTAATATGAACATAACATAAAATATTCACAGATTAAGTTAATAAGAAAATGCTCTAATTCAACATATATTTTTTCCAAATCATTAGCACTACTTGTTTAGACGCGATCTTCAGTTTAAAATCATTAGAAGTCGGTTATCGTCGCTTTAAACCCTCATTGTTCTTCATTTATTAGCCGAGTAACAATAAAAACTCCATTCCTTGAAACAGTAGTCCACGGTTCTCACCTAAACTCTTAAAACAAAGTATAAAATATAAGATTGGTAAGCGACAAACTTTGTGAGACGTAACCTGCTCTAAAGCTTTTTGCAGGGTTGCCAGATTGAAATAAAGTTGTTGGAATTTGTTTTCAGCTATATTTACTGCAATACTATCCAAAATCCAAATTATTTAGATAAAAAAATCCATTTGCTGATAAAGTTTACTCATTTACGCTAAAGCTTTTGAACGGAATTGGATTTAAATTGAACAGATAGATGTAATCTGCCTAGCCTTTTCCCAACTATGTTAGGGTCGGCTTCCAGTCTAACCGGATGCAGCTGAATACTAGTATTTTACACGGAGCGACTGCCTATCTGAGCTCCACAACCAAGACGAGGACCCTTGGTAAGTCACTGGTGGTCAGACTTTTTCTGACAGATAGACTAAGCCAAGAATTTTAATTAGAGAAACCAATTAAGTTAAGTTGTTGGTTCCGGCTGTCATTGTCGTGGATCTGTGACAGTCCTTACGGGTCATCAGAAGCCCAAAAGTCTGACAACCAGTTTTTCCAAGGGGTATCGTATTACCCAGCTACTGGGTTGTGCAGGTCAGATAAGCAGTCGCTGCTTGTAAAATACTGGTATTCAGCTGCATCACGGTTAGACCGGAAGCCGAGTTCAACATAGTTGGGAAAAGGCTAGACAGATTTATTTTATAATAAGAGAAACTCTTACAAGTAACAATGACAACAATAATAATAACACGGATTAATGTGTTTTAGTTATTTTTGTTATAAAAGTATTATTTTTACACTAAGCAATTCGGATCTGTTATTGTTTGTTTGCTGCTGTTATTGTTTGTTGCATGACATTTCCTAGTGTCACAACACAGAGTAGAGGCAATATAGAGTTCATAGTTATTTTACTGTTTTAAATTGTTGTCTTTGGTCTGAGATCGTAGACAACTTGGATACGAGGCTTTTGCTTACTTTGCATAACGTGTGTACTTTGTTATTTTTAGTTTTTAATGTGCGTTTTATTTGTGCAAAATAAACGATTTTTCTTTCTTTCTCTTTCTTCTTTCTTTCTTAACACAGAGTAAAAGATATTTAAAAATCCATTAAAATCTTTAATGTTATACTGATTTGTCACATGCCTAAAACAACGCATATTCTACACCTTTTGAAAAAGATACTACAATCAATTCTCATTTACGAAAAACTTCAGTTTCGTTAATGAGACGAAAATCCCCATGAATATAACACAACTTTATATCATCAAAACAATATTACTTTTCCCAACTCTGCCAACCCGTTCTGAAACTTTGAAAAACTTCGCAAAAAGTTGCAAAAAGTATAATTATGTTCACGAAAACTTTTTTTGCTACAAAAAATATTTAAAAACTTTTAGTCGGCAACCCTAATGCAAGTTGTAACCGGTTGAAACCAGTTTCAAGTGACACTTCTAAGTTTTACTGCAAGTGTGCGAGCTCGCAAAAAAGTTACAAAATTATGAGATTTTCATTCTTATGCAAAAACTTAGGTTTTCAATTTTGTTATTTTAATAACGTCTTTTGTTAGACTGTATTTCTTTTAATGATAGTAAACTATACCACATAATCAGCCTGTAATGTTCCCACTGCTGGGACACAGGCCTCTTCTCGGTGAGTGGAAGTGGGCCGTAATCCACCACGCGGGTCCAGTGCGGGTTGGAAGATGTTACATGTCTTCAAATTTTTGTTTCTAGGACATGCCGGTTTCCACACGATGTTTTCCTTCACCGTTTCGAGAGCAGTGGTGATGAAATAATTTACACACAAAGTAAAGCGCCTGTCGGGGTTCGAACCTACGACCTACAAACTCATAAGTCGCGGCCGTTACCACTGGGCCACCACTGCTTTAGTAAACTTTACCGGTTTGTGAAAAATCCCATTTATTTATTTATTTAAAGAATACCAACGAGATATATTACAATTATCTTCTACAATAATAAAACTTGTTTAATAAATACGTTATCCTTTAATGTATACTCAGTTACAGCTTATACATTATCGAACAATATATACATTCTATTATAAAGATTTACATACTAATAAAATAAAAAAGAATACAATTGCATCCATACAATATAACAAAACCCATTTCAGTATTATATCTGAATTCATTGAAGGTATTACCTAAAAGGTATTATTTAAATTAAAAAAAAATAATTGAAAGTGATAAATGATTAAATTATTGGAATGATAAGACAAATGTTCTCTAACTGAAAGTGCTTAGACAATTTATTTTAAAAAGTGATACGACTGTCATGGTTGATATCAATCACAATTTGGTAGTCCTCGTAAGGGGAGAGTTGTCACTTAAGTTGGTTTTGTGCAAAGGTTGTCTGAACAGATTGTAGGTCCATATTTTGGATAGTAGATCATTATTTAGTTTAGATGTCACCAATTTGTGAAGGACACTATATCCATTTTTCTACAATTGTTGGTGAGGTTTTGGAATGTAAAATAATGTACACGGTCTTTATAAGATTTAAATGTTTCGCGGTTTTGTTTTGTAAGGATATATGATACAATAGACTCTATTTAGACTCGAATATTTAGACTCGCTTAATCCTCGCTTATGAACATCATAACGGAAACAGTATTCCAGATTACTGTGAACCAACGTCTCTTATAGAATAATTTTGGTCTTAGAGTTGTTGAACGGCTTTGAGGTCCTTGATACAAAACCTAGCATTTTGTTTGCGTTTTGTATGCGTTTTGTTTACCCAGTTCCCGGATAGTATCAACTTATTTGTGTCTTACCCGAAATAGAGTATTTTATATTAAAAATATAATCATTGATACTGAAAGGGAAGAGTTTGCATGTGCTATTGTATACCTATTATTTTACTGAGAGAATTACCAAAACCTATTGCTACATAATGACGGACAGAATAATCAAAGTTTTTCCGAACAATTGGATAATATAATTTAGTTGAATAGCTAATTGTTTGAAGTGCATCAGCAATTTTCTTCTTACACACTTATTAGTCAATCCGGTGGCCAGATCCAACTGCGCTCATATACGCTCATATAGGGTACGTCTCCTTAACAGCATTAGTAGTTTTCATTCACAAACTCATGCCTTCTTCCTATGGGCAGAAACTACAGAACGTCACCAGCCAATACGATCCTCACATACACACGTCTGGCAAGAAGGTTGCGAGTTCTACGCACCTGACCTTTCTGAAGAACATCATAAATAAGGTCACTAATTAATGCCTTCGTAGGGCGTCTCCTTCCGGCGTTTCCATTTACATTTGCCTTGTAACCTTTTGTTAGTCGCCTTTCATGTTCTCTACACGACCCATCTAAGCATAATCTTTTCAATTTGTGTCACAATATCTTCTGGTAGTATTCAGAAACTAATTGTCAAATTAAATAATTAACGTATTGCCCTGTTACCGTTAACAACATTCCTTTTCATTACTACTATCAATGTACCGTTCCCATTCCTGTTCAACCCTACTATGCAAAACAATTTCCAGTTAAACCGTCGGTATTTCCATAAGCTTTCACTTCACTATATTAAAGGTACCAACTAACTACATCACATACTGAAGACTACCATCAATTAAGATCTTATTGCGAATGTAATAAGGTTCGAATTTAATCGTTTTATGTGTGTAATAGAATTTGCTCGAAATGTGAGTAGGTAGCAATAATTCTTCAATTAACTGTGCCTCTTGGGCCTGGGGGGCGATTGGTGTAAAGTATAAGTGGTAAACTATTTTTAATGGTTACAGGTTCATCCTTCTTTGGAGTTCGTTTGGAAAGGTCATTCTTTTTAGGTACACTAGAATTATGATACAAACTTTTTTACAAAAAAATACAACCGACTTCCAAAAACAACACTAAAAAGTAAAAAAAAAACTTTAATTTCAGAAGTCGGTGTCTGGTTAAACGTATTTTACGTTTTTTGCCACCAACTTCTGAAATTAAAATTATTTTTCACTTTTTAGCTGTAGTACCTACCCCACACAAATTCTAATACCACTACCTCCAAAAGAAACTCCACATAAAAGTGGGGAAAAAGTACGTAGTATTAAAGCTAATTCAAAAACTACCCAAGCAAAATTAATAAACAATTTTTTTTCAAATCGAATGACTGTAAAATGCGTGGTCATACATAAAAAAAAATATACGTGTCGAATTGAGAATCTCCTCCTTTTTTATAGTCTTCCTCCTCCTTTGTTTGTACAAGAAGGCTAAGTAATATTTAATTGCTTTCCTTTACAAAAAAATGTGAAAAAAAGGTAAATAAAAATAAATAAATAAATAAAGTAAAAGAGAAAAATAGTAAATAAGAATAATATAAATATTTTATTTTATCTAAGGGTTTTATTATTGTTTTTTTTTCTCCTTTTCTCTTTATTTAAGTATGTAAAGAAATATTGGCTTGTGACTGCTGCGGAGGGACACTGATCTCTAAGATACAGGGATACCTCTAGTTTGGATATCAGGGTTTCAATGTATTGTGCATAGCATAGCCACCTAGTTATAAATATAACATTGTTTTAGTCAGTACTTTGGCTTTTCTTCAAGAAACATATATTTTTTTTTAACTTCAGATAAATGTAATTTAGATTATAATGATCACATTAGCAAATCTCTTGGAGTTGCCAGTGCCAGCATTGTTATGAAATCGATGATTTCTAGAGAAAACATGTTTTGATAAAAAAATAACTCTATACTAAATGTTGCTTAAACTTCTCCGTTTCTATTTTACTTTTCCCCTCTATTTTTCTTTATTTTCGTCATCAACTTATACCGCTCCTGACCCCGCACCGCTTATAAATTTACACCACACACTAATACATCAACGGTAACGCGCAAATCAGTCCTGAGCTAGCGATTTATGACTCACCCCCCACTCTAGGGGAAAAAGGGGATGGTGCACGATTACTTGTAAGTTGTAAACAGCCTTTAAATTGGTATACAAAGATGACAAGGATAGTTAATACAGTTTAGAAGATAGTGTTCTGTTTCTCGTATGTTTTTTTTTTCAACGGACCACAACTTTGGTTTTTCAACAAGACGTAAATGCCAACGGCCTTGAGTGGTTAGCTTGGGTCTTCTGTGCTGAGCTCACGCCACGCGTGGTACGTCCATACATTAATAGGAATCGCCTATCAAGGAGTACCTACTGTCCTAAATTAGACGCATTATTAATTTATTATACATAAAACAAAAGGTAATATATTAAAACACGTATACTAAAAAAATAATAATTAAATTATCTTTAAAATAGTGAAGGATTCATAAAAATACGCTTGATAGTTTTTGCGTGAATCTCAGTTTTTTATCCACGTTAGACATAACTTTACATATGAATTACACTAAGTAATATAAACATAATCTGAAATATTCACATATTAAGTTATTAAACAAATCCTTTTATTTAACATATATTTTTTCCATATCATTAAAACTTCTCGGTTAGACGTGATCTTCAGTTTGAAATCATTAAAAGTCGTTTATCGTCGCTTCAAACATACGTTTTAGTCATGAGCCCTATACACACTATGACAAGTGCATTTCTAGATACAAATACGGACTACTGCAATCCTTGCACAATTATTTTGCATCACTGAGAAAAAACAACGTGATATTTAGTCTAGTTGCAAATTAGGGTGCTGGTGACTGCTTGGGTTACTTTCAGATGTAAAATATCTGTAAAAGTAACTGTACCTACTATGGTCTCTTGGTTTAGTTAAGGTTTTACGTATAACAAATAAAACACAGCTTTGCAATATCACTGCGTTAGGCGTGCTGTCACAACGATCGCTCGGCAACACTGAGTGCGGCGTACCGCTCCACAATCCCTCCACCGCGCAACCCCTCCACAGTACGCAAAACTTGTTTATTAAACGTCACACCTACGTCAGCAAAAGAATCATTCATATCCGACTGCTATTTTCTGAGATAATTGGGTCCATACATGCGAGTGTATAAGGGGAATTAAAGAACCTCATTTGCAAAAACATATACAAGACAAGACATGGTATGTAAACTCATTGCTCTTTCTTTTGCGCAGTCGGGTAACAAAGTCAACTCAGCCCTTTGAGTTATAAAGAACTCTAGAATAAATCTAATTAAATCTAGAGGATGGCTTGTGACAATCACCACTTTTGGGTGACAGATTAGTGATAGAAGAAACTTAACAAACATGGAACTATTATGACATAATACCCAAAACCCAAAAGTGACCCAAAAGTGGTGATTATTCATAATTATAGCGACTATTTTGAGGCTTTTGTTTCAAAGGACGTTTAATAAGAGCTCATTTAAAACTCTAAAGAACCTACTGACTTTTTCTAGACAAAACATTAAATTCAATTTTTCTTACAAACCCCTAATTAGTACGAAAAAGACATTGACAACTTTTTGCTCATTTTACAGGTCCTAATTATTTGTGAGACCCCTAAATTTATATAATTGGACTTCGAAATTAACGGGCGGCCGTCTCTAACAGGGGAATTAGCTTAGAATTTATTAAAACTGTCGTACTTTTCAGTGTAGAAATAAGAAATATTAATTTCTAGGTCGTTCAGCCGCACTTTATTGTGACCGTTTCTGTCTGTGCACTAAGTAGATTAGGGATGTCACAGTTGTATTCAATTAGCGTCAATGATTAGCTTAGGTGTCTTTAGTTTTATATTTTCCTTTTTTGTCTTTTCCACTTTGTAGTGTTTAAAGGGTTCCGTACCTCAAAAGGAAAAACCGGAACCCTTATAGGATCACTTTGTTGTCCGTGTTCTATCTGTATGTCTGTCTGTCAGTCTGTCAAGACCCTTTTTCTCAGGAAAGCAGAGAGGTATCAAATTGAAATTAATATCAAATACGTTATGCGACATATTTTGATACTCGCAAGTAAATCAAAACTTCTTTGGTACTTCTCGTTGACCTAGAATAATAAAATTTGGCAAGAAGCAAGGTCTCACAGCACAAGTAAAGTAAAGGGTCCGAAAATTGTTAATTTTATCACATAAAAAAGATTTTTTTGGGATTACAATGTTAAGTTTGTTTTTGGGATAAATTCTTTTCAAGTACTGAACCCTTCATCCTGCGTGGTCCAACACGCACTTGGGCGGTTTTGTTTTTAAGGCGGTTGTTTTATTTTTCTAAAAGACTTTTTACTATTCACTTTTCAGCTATGGTACCTACTTACTATACTTACTATACTTACTATACTCGTATATGTACACTAACAGTGACGGTAAGCTATTAAACATCATGAACATACACTAAGTGGAAAAAATACGTATTATTGACACTAGTTCAAATACCACTCATCAAAACTTGACCAAAATTTATGTGAGACCACCTTGACTATGCACTTTTTCAAACAAAAAAAAATCTTAAAATCGGTTTCTATATGACGAACTCGCCTTATAATTAATCATCAATATACTGCAGGCACGACTTTTTATAAAATTATCCTTTCTTATACTAAAGTTTATATTTCCAGAATAAATAATGCTGTTTCATGTATCAAAGAACACCAAGACGAAGTGGAGGGCAATCTTGTTGCATTTACTGGACAAAATAAACAACATACAAAATTGCTAGCCCCGCCAAGGCACTGAACCAACTACCACACATTCATAATCTTCCCCTACAGCGATAAACTCAAATTCAAAGCATTTAATTCAAATAAACCAATTACAGGCACTTTTGAATTGTCAATGGGTCGGTCAGTCAGAAAGATGAAGCTAGTTGCCCATTCCAAAGCGTAGTACATCCCTATGGAGAAGAACGGGCAAGAAACTCCGCGGACACTCTTTTAAATCATAATATTTTTACAAAATATTGGTTACATCGTTCATGTTGAAAATATACATGTGAAAACAATGTAGAAAGACGTGCACGCTAAAAAGCGTCCGTAATAAAAAGATAAAAACTAAAACAACTAAATTAAATATTAAAATTAAAAATAAGCCATGGCAGCTAAGAGACGACCAGTCCCAACTGACGGCGCCCGTTCACGAACATGACACATGGATCAGCACCAATTAGCTCAACCATTTTGGAGGGAACTTAATGATCCAACACACACGCCACCACCAGCGAGACATTTGAGTGAGCAAAACATACTCTCAACCGCCAGGGCACATTCAAGTCAGTGAAAGACGTACCCAGTAAAAGGTAGCTTAATAGTAGCTACATAGTGCTCACACATGTGCTATGCAATTATATAATACTAAGAGATTGAATTTAAAAAATGCAAAGAAAGTTTTCTCTCATCTTAATCTTCAGCAGCTCCAACAATATTTCCGAATACTGATCAATTAGTTAATGCGTCCTTGTGGAGCAGGACAAGCATTCAGACAAGCATTTTTGTCAACGATGTAATCCCCCAACTTATAATATGCCCGGCTGCATAGCGTGCGTTTTATACAAGATTTAAATTTCGTTTCATTCAGCTGGAGTATGTGGGGAGGTATTTTATTATAACATTTTAAACAGTACCCCACAGAACAGATTTTATCTTTTCTGTGCAGTGACGGATGAGTCTACTTTAGCCAGTCTGAAACCTAGTTGTACTAATTGGTCCCTATTTCTAGCCCTATAATTGTATCCTTCACCTCTTTTACCGAAAAGATTTAGATATCACCAACAAAACAGCTTCAGGCATAAATAAACCATTGACAATCCCCAAATTTTCCCAAACACAAATCCCCAAAAAATTGCATATTTTTCCCCACAATAAAACGATAAGGCAGACCTCTAATAAAACTACGTATTCGCACAAAATGTTGCAATACTCACAGAATAGTGCAAAAAGGGTTAAACCGTGCAACATGGTATAAATTATGCTGTGAAAAATACACAGAAGACTTGAGATCCGACGGGACTTAAGCGCGCCTTATCTTTGAGACATACGGGCTTCGAAAATAGAAGGCTGAATTAGGAAATTAGGAAAAAAATTGTGTGGAAATAGGTCGAAATGATATGGGCATGTGATGAAATTGTTTTGAGGAAAGTTTTGAGTATGAATGTGAGTTGTAAGAGTAGAGGAAGACCAAAGAAACGATGGATGGACTGTGTGAAAGATGGTATGCCTAGAAAGGGGGTGACTGCCGAGATGACGACTGATAGAGAAGTATTGAAGAAAAAAACAAGTCGCGCCAACCCCAAATAAATTTGTAATGAAGAGAAGAGAATGATGATTTTGTAGAAAATTGTCAGGATTTTCGCGTTCACCATTACGCGTATTATCAAGTATCGTTATGATTATTTACATACTTCGTGGTCATGTTTTGTTTATGCATGAGTGGGTAGGCATGTAATAATTATGCATTCACCAGTTAGCAGATAATTACCAATAATTAAAGCCCCAGTTTCACTGTGTAAATGTGCGATCAATAATACATAATACAATAGTAATCAAGCTCATACACAGATCCTCCTCGTGGATCCCAACAAACAAATGCCAAGCTAGCAAACGCTAATTTTACATTCATAGTATTCTGCGAACGCATGTGACTAAAAGAGTGATTAATATACATGTTGATGGATGGAGAGGCAGAGGAAGGCCAAAGAAAATATGGATGGATTGTGTGAGGAATGATATGAAAGAGAAGGGAGTGAATGATAGCGTGACGGTTGGCAGGGGAGAATGGAAGAAGAAAACGTGTTGCGCCGACCCCAAGTAATATGGGATAAGGGCAGGAAGATGATGAGTATTCTGCGAACTGCTATTGAAGTTTGGATTAGTTCTAGATTACGTTTAGAATCGCTATTAAAGGGGACCACATATTTACACAGTTTGCAAGCAGGTAATCATTCATTCATTCATTCTTCTGCAAAGCAGTAATGCTCGCGAAGGAGGAGGCGGAACGCGTGAGGGAGAGGTAATTTTTGCGTCCTCATGCTCCTAGTCGCCGCAGGAGACGCCCTGGGCGTCAGGAATTGATAGCCGAGCGGACAGCGAGCAATGGGTAGCTCGCCGTCCGGTAAGAACCAGGCCCGGGTCGAGGGCGCGTTGTGTTCCACGCGCGCTTCAAAGAGATGTCAGCAAAGATGGGGTCCGATGGGGCCGACGCCTGCCAGGGACGCGGATTGTTCGAAAGAGATACCGTGGCCCTGGCACAGGCAATAGAAGGAACACGGGTGGGTTTTAGTCAGTAAAAGTCTGACACGAAGAGCGGGAGGACATTGATGACTTCCCATCCAAAAAAAAAACCGGTACACATAAACTACACAAAAAGACTAACCTCTAATAGAATATCTTCTTGTGCTATCAAAAATAAATAATAGTTTCACAAACTATCTCAGTCGTCCATCCTCCGCGCTCGTACGACCCCGTTATCTCACCAGCACGCGGCAGCCGCCGGCAGCCCCCGGCCGGTACTTACTCGCGGAATAACATTTTTGATTGTCATCCCCTTTCTTTATTTTCTTTCTTTCTTTTATAAACCCTTTGGCTATCGCGATGTAGATGAGGTTTTTTACAAAAATGCTAAGTGGACGGTATTAGAGGTTGTTATCAAGGATTGTGGGAAGGTTTTTACGTTGGTGTTATGTTTATTTTGTGAAGAGTATTTTGTTTACGTGTTTGTTTGTGTGGTTTGAGTTCTCGAGAGTTAACAATGAGGTGCAGTGATTGTGTGATAGAAGTTTGAAGCCACTTTCGGATGTCGTGTTAAAATTAAGAGGGATCCGCAATTTTCAGGTCAGTGTCAGGTTGTATCTTAATCAAAATATAATTAGCGGCAATAATAAATATGTATTTACATATATATAACCATAAGAATCATCAATACATCTCTCTAAGTTAGCTTTGCTCTCTTTAAATTTGGTTTCGGAAATCATGACATTTTGAAACAAATCTAACTTGGAAATATGTATTGATGATTCATATGGTTAAAATTATGTAAATACATATTTGTTTTATCCGCGTATTATGCTTTGGTCAACATACAAGCTGATACTCACCTGCAAATTGCAAGAAATGGAAGAAAATTTGAATTTCACCGTCTACTATAGCGCAATCACCGCAAAAAATGAATATTTTCCGTTGTAAAGTTAAATAAATCGACATAATTTTTACCAAGCGGATTTGTTTTGCGTTTCGAAAAATCCAAATGCATTTTTATTTCTATAAACATTTTTTTTAAAGCCGTCTGTCTTATCTCTACTAACGAATTCTATTTCATTGTTACAGGTACCAATCACCATACAGTCCAGCATCAGGACCCAGCCAAAATCATCTACCAAGTATCTTATACCCACCAAAAAATGTAACTATCTAAAATAGGGTTTTCTGTACACCACAGCCCAACGCTTCAGGTAATACAGTCGTTATTTCATGCTATGTATAAAAGCACTTCCTAGAAACAAACTCTTCTTTCCTTACATAAGGAACTTGAAAAACTCAAGCTCAAACGACCAGGGAGACAGAAAGGGTAAGGTTAACATTCATTTATCTTGATGGTTACAAAATGGCCGGCGTATAATGCAGCCTCTCATATTAGCATCCCTGAAAGAGCCTCGTAATGTTTCAGTTGAAGAACTAGGCTTTTAGCTGCAGAGTTACTGAACGTTTTTTGTTGTAAGTAGGCACTGAAAATGACCTGAAAGTGCTGAGGAACATTGTGAAAAAAGAATTTAAAAATATACTTTCAGTTTAAACTGTTTTAATAAACTTTCTAATTTGACTTTACCTGAGATATTGATTTAAAAGATAAGACACAATTTAATTTAGATAAAGTGAATGTCTGACCTCTCAGGATTCGTTTTTTATTTGGAGCAAAATGTGAGTGAAAATTAAAATCAAATCTGTTTGGCTTATTACCTACGAATTTTTCTAACAATGCGAATACTTAGTTCATTCTTAATAATTATTGATCCATACTGTTGTAATATGCCGATAATAGTTTAAATCTACTAAAGAATTAAAGCAGATACCACATCAGTAATAGCAAACTGCCTACAAGGGATTGTTAATTTTAACTTAAAGGTGTCACTATATGATTATGAACTATCTCGCGAGATTATACACTATCGAAAAATGGTGAACTTACTTTAACAAACCATTTATAATTTAACGCATTAATTTTTCGGTAGTTTCTAATATACCCATGGCAAACCGACAAATTGGTGACTGGTGCCAAACTTGCATGGGCCTAGAATGCACCTTGCGCAAGTAGTAAATAGCTACGAACTTGGAAGAAGCGCTCGCCGCCTACTAGCACGACACTGCTCGCTTCGCTCGCTCGCTTCTCGCGCGGTTGGTAACGGTTCCAACCTAAGTTAACCCATTTAGTCGGGTTGCCCTGGCTTAGGTACTGCGACCAAATCCGTTACCACCGAGACTACCACCAATCAAGGACGGTTCACAATTTTACGAGTGATAAAATCGGATAGATTGTGAACCCTGTCGGTAAGTGCAGATTCGTTCACAGTTTGATGGGTTGACATTGATAGATTATAAACTATCGAAAATGAATAGGTACGTTATATTTTAATCAGTATGGTACAGTTCACAATTTATCGACAGTTTATAATCTCGCGAGATAGATAGTGAACTAACGGTGTTCACAATCATAATACGGTGACATAAGTACGAGTAAACATAGAAATCAGCCCTTTATTAAAGTTAGAAACCCAATCTATATTCCAAAATATCTGTATAGATACACCCACGTACAATTATTACTGTCTGTTAACTAGTGATAACCAATTACTGGAACATTCTCTGTTAAATAATAGTCAGCACTTAATTCTGTCGTACTGTGATAAGCTGACGTGTAGTGTTGGATTATATCGATAAAATATAATCCAGAATTTATGTTAATTGAATTCATTTCAGTGCGTATTGTTGTTCTTTCATTGATTTATGTTATAAAGTGAAAAGGTTTTTGTTCGGTTGATTAATATTTGCTACCGAATGGAATATGAGTCGCATACTGTAATTTTTTGTTATTTTTTTTAGTAAGTTAAGTTTGTTTGGAGTGGTTTTCCTTAATAACTCCATATAACTAAACCAATAAAAAAAATATTTCTGCATCGAAAAAACTGTCAGAGCAATGTCCACTCTTGCTAAATGTCAGTTTGTGTGAAGGGAGGTTGACAAGTGGCTGCCAAAAGTGCGACGGCCGTAGGTACTCAAGCATCGTCACTAGCCGATAGTCTGTCACGTGCACAATACAATGATTTGTAGCTCGTGCAGTCAAAACTTGTGAGTTGTGTGTGTTGTGAGTGAGTGCCCTGTAAAAAAAATATATATAAACCAGACTATCATACTATTGCAACACAAAACCTCATTTGGAGAGCTTTGAAAATTAAGTGTCGATAAATTATATTTTTCTAATTCATCGATACTTCCAGCAATGACGTCTACATCACTAATTTAGAGTGTACACTTATTATTCGAGTCGTGTACAAATGAAGCCTTGTCCCGCTGTCAAATACAGAACACTTGAAGTAAAACAAGCCAAATATCATGAGAAGTGGATTTCAAAGCAGTATTTATAGTTACATCGCACAGCAACAATAATTAACACTGATTCTGTGGTACAAATTCTGCGGGGTGTGTTACAACCCCCCCCCCCTCCTCCCCCTTTTACAATAGCGATAGCTTTTATTGTGACAGTTCAGCAACAGGCATTGCGTTAGAAATTCCATTCAAAATCTTTCGGATTGTGATTGAAAAATTGTTACACAATTAGGGTAGTTTGTCGTTGAAGTGGTGATCGCAAGCTGCTAAGTGTGGTGTCCTGGGTTTGATCCCCAAGGCCCTAGGGACCCAAATGTTATTGGGTTCTTTCATTCATAATCAGGTACGGTATCAGCCCCGAGTTTGGATTAGTGCACGTGTGACAATAGGATCGCCACTTATACAGGGTGACCTAAAATTAGTGGCGAACCCGTTAAGGGGTGATAGTAGGGCTCAATTCCAGTCGATATCACTCTTAGACCTACTGTCCTAAAGTTAACCCATTTCAGGATATTCCTACTTAAAGAATTTTTTCTGCGACTTTAATTTCTTTTTCCTTTTATTTTATTATTAGTCATATGTTCGTAAGTACTTAACCGATTTTGAATTTTGATACCTCATTTGAAAGGTAATGAAACGTAAATGATGTTTAATTATTATGTACGTAACATTTTGGGGGAGTCTTTTAAGGAAATCGACGTTTTAGACGCAATCATCGTATTTTTTCATTTTATGATTTTGTTAAACGATTTTCGCGTAAGATATCGACATTTACGAAGATATCACTATTAATCATTCCTTACTTAGAATATCTTTGATGCAAAACAAAAAAAAATGGTCCAAAAAGACCAATTTTTACGATTTACTTAGAGCTATTTTAAGATTTAAAGTAGGATTTTTTTGTAAAATTCTTTAAGTAGGAATATCTTAAAATGGGTTAACTTTAGGACAGTAGGTCTAAGAGTGATATCGACTGGAATTGATGCCTACTATCACCCGTTAACGGGTCCGCCACTAATTTCAGGTCACCCTGTATTATGTAAGAGCTGTAGTAACGCGTTTAATTTACTATCGACCTCTGTTTATCACCTCGGGGCATAATGGTTTGATGTTTTGTTAAAGCGATGGATGAAAGCTAGAACTAAAACTTCTGCCAAGTCTAGTTGACAAGTCGATACATAATAAATCAAGGATTATGCCGCTTAAAACAGGCTAAAGTTTTAAACTTTTAAAGTAGTTTACAGTCCTGAATTGTACAACACTATAACAGTAAAATTAAAAACACAGTAAATTACAGTAAAATTGTTAAAGAGCTGTGTTTTTTGTAATAAATAAACATTTTAAAAAGTTTCTTTAAGTAAAACTACATTATTTATGCCATTTTCTAATCAAACAAGCGTACATACAAAAATCATAGATCAAAATAAACACCACATACCTAATAGAAATCTGCCTAGCCTTTTCCTTTTCAACTATGTTGGGGTCGGCTTCTAGTCTAGCCGGATGTAGCTGAATACCAGTATTTTACATCGAGCGACTGCCTATCTGACCTCCACAACCCAGGTACACGATACCTTTTGAACAAAACTAGTTACCCACTTGTAAGCCTTTCTCGTGACATTAATTAGGCTGTTTTCAAAGCAGTACCTTACCGGCTTACAGTAATTCCTGTAAAGGTTTTTTATTTTTCTTTTTCAGTAAATAAACATGAGCAATCATTTAGAGGTGGGCGTAAAAGAAAGTCACTCAGTTTGAAGAAAAATAAATTATCAAGTTGGTTAAAAGGTCACGGAGTTTTTTGGAAATAAGATTTTAGAATGGATCTGATAGAAAGAATATGCTGTTATAAGCACAAATACAAATTAAATACCCATTAAGAGGATATATCGAAGCGTGGTTTGGCTCGGTTTGTAAGTGAAATGGCGTTATGGCTGTCTAGTTTGACGAGCGGGATAGAAGACTCACGCGCACCGGAATTTAAACGCGCTTCGTTTAATTGTAGATTTATGACAAAATGCTATACTTTAATCAATTTTTAGCTTAGTAAGTTCTGAACATATTTAAATACCTTTGATTTAAAGCTGATTTTACTGCACAATAAGGAACTGTTTACGTATAATCGTATAAAACAAAATAGACGATGCTACTTTGAAATTTTTGCAATCGAAAAAATTTCAAGTAGTCATGTTTTGGTTTTATTACAAAAAAAAAAAAGTATAAAAAAAAATCAAAGTCAAAGTTTTCGGTTTGTTTCGGTTTTGGTGCAGTAGACAATATAGTCAAATAACACATTTTCAAATTGGGGCAAAAGCCCCAAGCCATTGGGGCTCTTAGAAGATAAATAAAGAACACCGTTCTAATCTCAGCCCTTAACTTAAACTTACCTTCCCAAGCTTAACCAAGTTATTCCTAGATCACACAACGTAACTCAGAATCTAATCCTTACTTAATTAAATACAAGGACTCATTAAAGTAAGGCCTTCAAAGTTATGTTTACCAAAGTCAGGTAAGAAATAATAGTTATTGGTTAGTCGGTCGGCTTACTAGCAAAGCTGAGGCTTTGAAGGAATAGGAAATAGGATTTTAGATGTTTTGTACGCGAGTATACCAGTTCAAGTACTTGGGGCATCATGTAACCGACGACCTTAATGACCAAGTGGATATTGAGAGGGAACGTAGGGCGCTGGCAGTCCGATGTAACATGTTGGCTCGCAGGTTTGCACGCTGTAGCAAAGCATTCAAAATAACGCTTTTTAATGCTTATTGCCAAGTGTTTTACACGTGCAGCCTGTGGACCAACTTTACTCAGCTGACTATCAGCGCCCTACGGGTCCAGTATAATAACGGGTTCAGGATGTTGATGGGGCTGCCCCGTTTCTGCAGTGCATCTGGTATGTTTGCACAAGCACGTGTCGATGGCTTCCACGCCATCGTCAGACAGAAATCTGCCTCTTTGCTCTGCAGAGTGCGGGACTTCTCCAACTCCATCCTGAAGACCATAGCGGGGAGGTACGATTCTCCTTTGTTAGGTGATGTTGTTCGAAGATGCATTTCGAATAGCACCCTTGTCGCTAAATAGATTATAAGTTTACTAACATAGGTATAAGTTATCTTTTTGTTTCTTTTTGCTTACTAACCCATATATGGATGATGCTTATCCGAAATAAAGATTATTTTATTTTATTTTATTATTTATTTATGTACAGGGTTACTTGTAATTCGACGTATTCCTTGTAGGAAGTCATAATAGGGTTAAAATGCAACAAATTAAGCCACCAAATGTTCATTCCCCTCCGGAAACCGGAGGTCGATAGTGACTGTGGGCTGAGTCAGTGCATATTGATGTGTGGCAGGTCCAGTTTGTGCTCCCATTGAGCTGGAACCGGGCACCGTATAGTTTACGGTGAGTCGGAACTGTCTGTGGAGATTCCCCAGTGAGTTGGGGTGGCGCTGCGTTATGCTCCAGTGAATCGCTTATGGCACAGCGTCGGAATGACTGCTGATGTCGACCAGGAAAAGATACATGAGCTGTTCTTGTTGACCGGCCGAAAGTGCAGTGTGCTGTGCCATGGTTGCTGATGCTGATTGATTGCTGAAAATTTTTATTAAGTAAAAAACTTTTTTACAAAAAAATACAACCGACTTCCAAAAACAACACTACAAAGTGAAAAATAACTTTAATTTCGGAAGTCGGTGTCGGTGTCGGTGTTAAATGTATTTTCGTTTTTGCCACCGACTTCCGAAAATAAAGTTATTTTTCACTTTGTAGTGTTGTTTTTGGAAGTCGGTTGTATTTTTTTGTAAAAAAGTTTTTATTTTTCACTTTTTAGTTGTGTACCTACCCCACACAAATTCTAATACCACTATCTGCAAAACAAACTAGAACATCATCCATATAAAAGTGGGGAAAAAATACGTATTATTGAAGCTAACTCAAAACTACCTAAGCAAAGTTAATCAATTTTATATGAGACCAACTGTGATGTATACCCTCGCGAATAAAACAAAAAAAATCCAAATCGGTCTAGCCATCTTCGAGTAATCGGGGAAAAGGTTCCGACGAATTGAGAACCTCCTCCTTTTTGAAGTCGGTTAAAAATAGCCTGTCAGACTGGGGGCAGAGATAGCAGGAAAGGCTAGATTTGATCCTGATTAATGACAATAGATTTGCCATCATCATATGAAGGGGAGGGGTCACCCCCTAAAGGAGTTAATTACGGGATGAAAGTTAATGTTGAGTTCGACATTTTCGCCGATAGATATCCAATCGGGTGCACGGCTTGCTTTAAATAGCTCTAATAGGGATGATGCCTGGGTAAAAAAAAAAATTGTATTTAGTCCGTCTTTATAATATAATAAATAATTACTTAGATAACACGCATTAAAGTTGGGGAGTGGGGGCTCGCTTCGACACTTCTACGTATAAAATCTAGCTAGGCGTGACGTCATGCCATATTTTAACTCAATGTATCGCCGTAATCTTTTGATTACGTAAAAAAAGAAAAAAATACGTGTCCAATATTTTTTTAAGAATCTACCTGACGCACAAAAAAAAATTATCATCATCCCTATTGTACAAGATGTATCAGAAAGATGTTGTCAAATTTAAGGGTCCCTCACCCTTAAATTTGACAACATCTTTCTGATACATCTCAGATACAGATCATTTCTGATACAGATCATCAAACTGAACAACTTTCGCTACGGGACCAACATCGAAATCGCGAAAAAATTATCAACTGTCTCCACCCAAATGTATGGGGACGGCTGATTATTTTTGCGCGATTTCGATGTTCGTCCCATGGAGAAAGTTATTCAGTTTGATGATCCCACACCTTTCCTATAATAGCCTGTAGAATTATATTCTAGAATGTTTTATAAGACGTTCTAGCTAATAGTATAGGACATTGTATGAGGAAGTAAACTAAAGCAGTTATGCGGAAATTATTCGATCGGCTTACAGATCTGAAACTGTAAGCCTTCGCTTTAGAAACTAGACTTTGTCGAGTAAAAGAAAAGAAAGAAAAAAACGAAAAACTGTTTATTCACTTGAAAGTGACGCACATCGAATCCAGCATCATAAATCGAGTCTGTTAAAACTTGTGTGTTCTAGCCTAATTCACGATGTCCGAATAGCCACTACTTACCGAATAAATTCAAAAATGGAACAAATTTTCTAATAAATTATCTGCCAAGTAAGTTAATAGGAACTTATTCGTACGTGGTGAGACAGGCCCTTCGGACATCGTGAAAAAGCCCTTAGTGATAAAGTATTTATATGGAGCGACGCTTTTCACGGTTGGTCTGTGGACCATCTTTACATACCAAGACCTCTCCGTGCCTCGGAAAGCACGTTAATCCGTTGGTCCCGGCTGTCATTCGTGGATCTTTGACAGTCGTTACGGGTAATCGGAAGCGCAAAAGTCTGACAGCCAGTCTTACCAAGGGAAACTGTATTAACCAGTAACTGGGTTGTGGAGGTCAGATAGGTAGTCTCTCCATGTAAAATACTGGATGTTGCATCCGGTTAGACTGGATGCCGACCCCAACATAGTTGAGAAAAGGCAAGGCAGATGATGTTTTAATAAATCCATCATAATTTTCTAACTATGTCAGCAGTATATTTTCAATGTAATTCTTCAAAACTGTTCCCTTAATAAAGTAGGAAATATTTATCAAGTCGACTTCATTTAAAAGATGTTCACGTCGGCTGCAGGAAGCTGTACTACTAAGATACTATTTATACGCAGAGAGGGGGAGTGAACTCCCCCCCCCCCCCCACTTTGGCTGGTGAATTTGCAGCCTCAGATTACGAGATTACGTTTTGAGTATACAGCCGAAAGACTGGGATGTTACAAGGATGTAGAGGGTTCGTGGAAGGTGCAACTTGAATGAATGAAGGAATGAAATGCAGTGACTCAAGCGTGACGTTTGACTGGACTTGATTACTCGAATGAACCCAAAGATTCACACTAGCCCCTGTTGCCTCATATTACATGGTGCAGAGACCATTACTACAACAAAAACAACAACAACAATTTTATGTCTGTGTGTGTCACTTTCACGTGAATAAACAGTTTTTCTTTCTTTCTTTCTATACTTTTATTGCAATACAAGAAGTAGACCAGCAACTAACGACAATATTGTGTCGAAGCTTTAAACTCTATATTAAACAAGGGTGGACAATGGATTATGTCTTTGTGTTGTGGCTAAATGGACTAGACAGTGCAGAAAGTGAAATGAATTTGAAGGAAATACGACGAATTCAGGCCAAGAAAAGATACTGACTATTCTAAATAATGCATAAATAATATTTTGTATCAAACATATGTTGAATTAGATGGAATATCCAGGGCAATAAAGATACAAGTAGAAATTATACACACTATCTTGTAAATATACCTGAGACGCTATCAACTAAAACTCACACTCAACTGCGCTCAACCAACAGTTCAGACCACGCTCCCTATCCCAGTAATCCGCACATCTTTTCCCAAAAGCCTAAGTAGGTATAAGGCTGGCTTTATTAAATTTTAGACACTTCTTCACCCTCCATTGTTGAAAGTTTCACAGGATTATGTGCTTGTTATAAACTAAGTTCTTATAACATGCGATGTATCGAAATATGAAGAGTTTTCTACATGTTTATGGAATGTACATTATTGGCTCGCATGTGTTGGGGTATAGGTATGTCTAACAATTAACTTTTACGTGGTTTTTAAAAGGCTAATTAACAAAAAAAAATACCTAACTATACTCCATTTACAATAAGATTAGACATTTAAACAAACCTTTTTTACAGTCCGTTCAACCGATTTTGACCTCTATTCAGTAGACTTAAGGATGGCATTAAAGGCAAAAAAGTGGTTACAACAAAAAGTGGTTGGCAACTGATTACTGCAGCTGTCATTTGTCATGCCACCAACGCAATAGAAGTCAAAATCGGTTGCACGGACTGTAAAAAGGTTTGTTTAAGTGTCTAATTTTATTGTAAATGGAGTATAGTCAAGTCTTTATTATGTTGTAATTAAAACAGTTCAAGCAATCGGTTGACGAAAATAACAATTGCCGATCAAATTACTTTCCATAACATTTAAAAATAGAATAATTTTAGACTTTTGTTATTAAACAAAATAAGTATGAATCCCTGTGTCTGGGTTATGGACTTCAGATAAGCAGTCGTGTCTTGTAAAATATTGGACTCAACACAATTGTGTAAAATCTGGGCAGGTGATAATGATGTTCTTCTTCGTCAAGACTTAAGCAATATAACGAAGCATGTGTGTCTTTTGAGTCACAGTAGATAATAGAGCAATATTGCCTAGCCTCTAGCTAATACTAGACAATACTCTATTGTCTATACGCAGTAGTTTGGCAATTGGCCCAGCTAATATACAAAGTGGTTATCTGGTTATCGCAGTCTATAGAACCTGCAATGCTAAGGGGTTTGCCGATGTATATAGCCGACCTCATCTCACCTGCCTACCTTTTCCCAACTATGTTGGGGTCGGCTTCAAGTCTAACCGGATACAGATGAATACTAGTATTTTACATGGAGTGACTGCCTATTTGACCTCCACATCCCTTGCAATGGTAAGATGACACAGCCTTAAGCAAAACAAAAATTAACGGTGCCTTTAAGCTCCGCCGTAGTCGGCTAGCAAAAGTGTACAATTTAAAATAAGTACAACTACACTACAGTGATGTCACTGACCGTAACTACGGCACTTAACTGACTTCAAAGAGGCTACTTGCATATGCATCAGTGTGTATCGATCCTGACAACGTATGTAAGTGGATACACTAGGTCATTCTTTATATTGAAAATAGTACCTTGTATGCGTGTCTATTTCTTACCACGTTTTTATTAAGTCCCTTTCTTGTTTGTCTGTGTGTCGTTCCGGGTGAAATCTTGCAACTCAAATTTTGAGCACTTCCCGATTAGATATCCGGCTGAAACTTTCAGGGTAGCTCACAACTTGATGACAATGCGTTCTAAAGTGCACCATAACCAGTCTCCTGTACTTAGGATTGGCTTCTAATTAGGGAACTCCTCAACGATCAACAGTACAGAGAAAAATGTTTATATATTTTTTTTTTTTTCAACTTTACAGACTAAAGAAGGTTAGCTTAGGGCAAGTGTTTATAATAATCAATCAATAGGTATGCCTAGCCTTTCCCCAACTATGTTGGGGTCGGCTTCCAGTCTAACCGGATACAGCTGAATACCAGTAATAGGCAGTCGCTCCATATAAATATGGAGCGACTGCCTACCTGACCTCCACAACCCAATTACTGGGTAATACGATACCCCTTGGTAAGACTGATTGTCAAACTTTCGGGCTTCTGACGACCTGTAACGACTGTCAAAGATCCACGAATAACAGCCGGGACCATCAACGGCTTAACGTGCTTTCCGAGGCATGGAGGAGTCTCGGTATGTACAGGTCACCCATCCACGGACCGACCTCGACAAGCACAGCTTAACCTGATGGATCGACCCGCGCGGCTGTTATTATTAAGCCACGAGCTCCTCCAAGTGTTTATAATAATTATTCTCTATTCATTTGGAATCGGTGCAGAATGTTTCCATACTTCTCTATTAGTTGTCATCTCGGTAAGTCAGTAGTCACCCCCTTTCTAGCCATATCATTTTTCACACAGTCCACTTATCATTACTTTGGTCTTCCCCTACTCTTATAGCCATCGACATTCCTACTCAAAACTTCACTCAAAAAAAAATCAATCTGCCTAGCCTTTTCCCAACTATGTTGGGGTCGGCTTCCAGTCTAACCGGATGCAGCTGAATACCATTATTTTACATGGAGCGACTGCCTATCTGACCTCCACAACCCATTAACTGGGTAATACGATACCCCTTGGTAAGACTGGTTGTCAGACTTTCGGGCTTCTGACGACCCGTAACGACTGTCAAAGATCCACGAATGACAGCCGGGACCAACGGCTTTACGTGCTTTCCGAGGCACGGAGGAGTCTCGGTATGTAAAGATGGTCACCCATCCACGGACCAACCCCGGCAAGCGTAGCTTAACCTGATGGATCGACCCGTGCGGCTGTTATTACTTAGCCACGAGCTCCTCCTTAGCCACGAGCTCTTCAAAACTTCACTCATAGTCGAATATTTTACACTGGCAGGGATTTGAATGTCACTGGTTATGTAGGTGTGTCCGCTTTCTTCGATTCGTCGGTATAATTATAGTGTTTTTTTCTTATTAATTATGTACTTTTTATTATTTTCTTATTTAGCATGCGTTTGTTGTCATACTTCGATGTTATTTCGTGGATAATAGTGTGGGTTATACGTTTTTTCGATTGTATTTATAATAACTACTTTGTTAATGCTGTAATGTATAACTGTTTTTTGTCCCAAATAAATAAAATAAAATAAAATAAAATGTAAAAAACACACACACACAAAATTTGAAATTTATTTTGTAACAATAGACCGTCTAGTTCACCTGTTAAACTAGACAAAAATGTTGGAAATAATTTAACTTTTCATCGCCAACTTGCTAACTCAACACAATATAATTAAACTTTAAACTCGAAATAACAATAGTTACCTAAAAACATACGTATACGAACGTCCCATCATAACTGTGTTTATTTATCATGTACCCGTCGTGTTTGTGGGGTAGGCAGACACCGAAGTCATTAACTTAAGTAAATATTGTCCGAACCGACTTGCGAAAGGTTTTCAGATGTATGTGGAGGAAAATGGGTCATGTTTTTACGTACCATGTATTTTTTTGGGTATTTTTGGGTAGTGTATGCTGAAGTAATTTTTAGGGTTTCGTAGTCAATAAGGAACCCTTATAGTTTCGCCATGTCCGTCTGTCTGTCTGTCCGCGGCAGAGACTCTTAGTACTAGAAAGCTGTAATTTCGCACGGGTTTACATATTAATCACGCCGACAAAGTGGTAAAATAAAATATAGAAAAAAAATCCTACGTGTAAAGTGGGGATGACGTTTTTTTTCTCGTCTATCCCATGATATTGCATGTCGTTGGATAGGCCGTTCAAAAATGTTGTGGGTGTGTGAAAACCATTATTGGATTCAGGGATCCGTTTGCGTAATATTAAGCTTTATAGTGCAAATTTTTGTTAGAGTCAAGTGTTCCCCCTGCCAGCTAAATGTTTATTTTTGGGTATATGAAAAAATTCACGACAGTAGTATATATAATAAAGTTACAAAGAAAACTATCACAGCTAAGTAGGCTTTATAAGTTAACGAGTAAAAGTCCACCATCTTACATTTGCAGTTAGAATATGAGAGATCAGAACAACTGGCAACTACAATGTTAAGTTTGTTCTTGGCATAAATTCATCATTCATCCTAACTACGGAAACCTTCACTGTGCGTGGTCCGACACGCACTTTTCCGATTTTTAGGTAGGTATTGAAGTCAATTTTTCTTTACGCCAGAATTCTTTGTTTCGAATAGCAGGTAAAATCGTCGTTACCGTTGGCAATAGCTTACAGTTAGCCGTAAAGCCAATGGGTCAATAAAACCAACTCGGCTTCTCGCAGTCCTTTGCTGGATACAGTGGACTTTGACATTTTTCAAATAAAAAACCAGCCAAGTGCGTGTAGGACCACGCACAAGGAAGAGTTCCGTAGTTAAAAATAATTTAGCCCAAAAACAAACATAACATTGTAGTTGAAAAACTAAAAATCCCAAAAAGCGTTTTCCGGATTTTTTCCTTTACTTGTGCTGTGTAAGTCCTTGCTTCATGCCAAATTTCATGATTCTAGGTCAACGCGTTTCGAGTAGCGGAATATCATAATATTATTACGCGAGTCAGTTGAATTTAACTATTGCGATTGGTTATGATGTCGCGGCGGAGGTGTGCTAAGGGCCAGAACGTTTTTTTCTGTGATTATGCCAGCACCTTATAGGTCCTGTCACCTGTCAAATCGAATCACAGTAACGTTGTTTGACGGTAGAAATATGTAATACTCCCCGCACGAGCTCCTTCACAAGAAACTACTACTGTATCCAGCTTCAGATTTCATTTCGTCACGTCCGTTCTATTGTTGACTACGTTTCTCAGAAACTATTGTACGTTAGTGGTCTTGTTTATTGTCAAGCCGCCATCTTGGATTGTTGTGAGTCTGGCTTGCTGTTACCGGATTAAGGCCAGGGAATTATTGATTAAGGTTTGTACGTAAAGAGATTGTCGAAGATTTATATAGTAGGACTCGTATACCAAAATCTAGTGTCAATATTGCTACATCACCACAGCTGACCAAGATTTTATGAGTGATTGCAAAATATCGTTGTTTGTCTTCTACCTGAACCTACGAGCCTTTTCTGTTAAGGTCTTGAATCCAATATTTATGGTAGGTAGGGTAAAAGTGGGATAGTTGTCCTAGGAGGATAGACACCCCATAATAAATTTCAAATTGTGACTTGTAAACGTAGATACTATCATCGCATATAATAAGTTAGGATAAGAGTTTTGGATATGTACATATCTATCGCAATAGATTACTCTGTAATGATAGATGTATGTTGGAAATAAATAAATAAGGGTGGGACGTGTTCTTTTCTTATAAGTATTAATATTAACTGCGATGACAGTACGTTTACAAGTCACAACTTAAATTATACGCCATAATAAATGAATGGATTTGGATGACATTTGATGTAATATTAAAATATTGATAAGATTACGATTTATCATACTTTTTAACTTGATATTACTTTCCCGTGGAACAATTTACGACCTCCACGCGGGCAAAAGCTAGTGTTAACTTGTTTCATATTCATATTTTAATTTCAAATAATTAGTACGCATTTTACATACGAGTACAACATACCTACATTTTTTTTTTGTGTATACATTTGCCTCATTCATGAAAATAATTTGTGAATTCTAATAAAACTATCGATTATTACGGAAGTTTGGATTGAATTTAAAAATGTATTATTTTAATTTCGAATTATAATTCGAAATTAACACTATAGCCACACTGTCAAAGTACAAATGATTTTATATTATAACAAACTTTTAAATATATTTACATTGTGGCTACTGAATGTATTATTTACTTTGGCAACACTTAGAAATGACGGTTATGATATTATCGTTAATCTGGGTGGGGCAAAAGTCATTTTAAATTGTAAAACGGACAGCAGGGCAGTGATCATGGAACCACGAAGCAAGTCGGTTGACGTTGTAGTCAGAATTCCGTGTGCATAATAATGTTATTTTATACAAAGAACAGTGATGAGTTTTGTTACAATAGAAGTGTTCAACATTACAGTCTATTTTTTTTTAACAAACGGGTACTGAGTTATCTCTCTCGCGCATTTCCGATATTGGCAGAGTGAGATGGGTCATTGGTCGGGGTGCAGCCAACACCTTTGTTTTATTTTGAATTTGTTAAGGCCCGTTCATATTAAATACTTCTAAAATTTACTGTACAGGAGACATATCCGCTATGACTCACGCACAAACAATATCGTCTGGTTCACTCACTAAAACACGTGCGACGCGCAGGTAGTCGATAACTCAACTGAATGTAAATGTAACTTCGTTTGGTTTGTGTGGAACGGACTTTATGATGATTACGTGGACCAATAGCAAAGCAGTCAAAATTTTCGGTACTCGTTTGTTAAAAAAAAACAGACTATAGTATTTAAACTAAATAGTCAGTATGAGTATAAACTAAGTATCAGTCATACATATAACTTAGGAATCTGGCTTTATTCACCTCTTAGAATCCGCACGAGATTAAAGTCGCTACCTTTACCTCCTCACGCTGAACCCACAATCTCAGTCCCCAACTAGTTGCTTTACCTCTGTAGTGTTGAACACTCAACACTCGGCACGTTTGGCACGCTGGGCACGGTTGGCACGCTACGTGTATCGTATACGTGACCGAGCGTGACCATATCGCTTTGATTCTAACACGGTGTCATTCAGTTAGACGATGCAAGTGACAAGCCGCGCTAATGTTGTAAAGATTGACTGTGTATTCGTTTGTTACGAGTGGAGTAGTGAAATTGTGAACTGGTTTGAGTGTTTGTTTTAAAGTGTTGTTTTGGTAAACAGACCGGCAGATTACTCAATGAAAAGTAGTTACTTACCACAATAATTCACAGTTCGAACCGTAGCTGTTTGGTGGCATGATTGTCACTCATTTACCCCTATTACGTATTGACCAATTATAACACAACACAACACCAGTTAACATAAAATAAATTATTAACACAAGTTTTATATTCAAATAATTATGTATGTTTAGGTTAGGGTATTTATCTACGAGCCTATGTCACCTGAAATAAATGGTTTCATTTTATTTCATTTTTATTTTCATTTCTGGCAGAAACTACAGAGCACCACCTGCTGCGATCTTTACATACTCCTTTTGCTTCGTTTACGTTCATACATCTGGTCATACACGCACGCCGGTTGCGAGTACTACGCACTTGAGCTTTTTGAAGAACATCACCAATAAGGTATCTGTCTTCCTAGGGCATCCCTTCCCGGCGTTTCCACTCACATCTACCTTGAAAATACTTTTTGTTAGTCGACTTTCATTCATCCTCTCAACATGACCAAACCATCTAAGCATACACTAGTCTTTTCAATGTTTGTCACTACATCTTCTTTTAAACCGCACCGTTGTCTTATCACATCATTCCTCAGCCTATCACTCATAGTCACACCACACATGATTCGCAAGGAACGCATTTCCACAGCATTTATTCTACTTTCATGCTTCTTTTGCTATACCCTCATTCCACTTCCATACATAAGTCGAGCCTTTTTGAACATCAACTGGTGGGTCACAATCGCATGTACAGCACCGTTCACTTTATTACTCGCATTTAATCTCTTTTCCACAATTGACCAATTAAGTATGTCCGGTATTCTATTTACATCCATGCTTCATGTAAAATACTGGTATCTGCTGACTGGAGCCGACCCCAAAATAATTGGGAAGTTGCTAGGCATATGATTGTGAGGAGCTCGTGGCTAAGTAACAACAGCCGCACGGGTCGATCCTTCAGGTTAAGCTACGCTTGCCGGGGTTGGTCAGTGGTTGGGTGACCATCTTTACATACCGTGACTCCTCCGTGCCTCGGAAAGCACGTTAAGCCGTTGGTCCCGGCTGTCATTCGTGGATCTTTGACAGTCGTTACGGGTCGTCAGAAGCCCGAAAGTCTGACAACCAGTCTTGCCAAGGGGTATCGTATTACCCAGTAACTGGGTTGTGGAGGTCAGATAGGCAGTCGCTCCATGTAAAATACTGGTATTCAGCTGCATCCGGTTAGACTGGAAGCCGACCCCGACCTAGTTGGGAAAAGGCTAGGCAGATTGATTTTGCTAGGCATATGATTGTGATTCCATTTACATTATTATCTTAGTACCTACTCCAAGAATTCCAACACGACATGACTGTCATAATGAAATTAATTAATGATTATTTTCATTAATTCCATGCTATCCAAATCATTGATGATCTGGCCTTTAAGTCTTTTACCTAACAACACAGCACGTAGGTAATACTAATACAAAAATATTCAAACAGCAACACTCTTTTGAAAAATATTAAACCCTTCACCAAATTAAATCGGCTCTATATGAATCGCGTCGCATTTTTCCGTCAGTTTCGACAAATTGACGGTAAAGCGCGTCACATGACGTCACATAACGTCAGGAGTCGTTAGTACACCGTCGATCGACGATTTAACTTGTTCATGTCGATCGGATAGATTTTTAGACTATAAACGGTTGAAAATCGTTTCAAATTGTGATGGATGTCGATTTTTGTTGCGTTCCTACTTCATTTAGGTAGAAGCTGTCGAATATTTTTTTTTTTGTTGAATATAAGTGTAGTGAGAGAGAAAAGGAGACAATGATCACTGAACAGCCATTTTCAAACTGCATGTATACCACAACGGCAACTAACTTTTTGTGCAATTCTGAGAGATTCAAAAGAGGGTTATGTATGTTCATCTGTTTCCTCATAACTTCTATTTATTTATTTATTTTATTTATTTGGTACAAAAAACAGCTATACATTACAGCATTAACAAAGTAGTTATTATACAGTCGAAAAAACGTATAACCCACACTATTGTCCACGAAATAACATCGGAGTATGATAATGAACGCATGCTAACTATGAAGAAAATAATAAAAAGTTCATATTTAGAAGAAAAACACTGTAATTATACCGACGACTCGAAGAAAGCGGATGACATAAGCAACCGTCTTTTTTTTCTTTTTTTTTTTTTTTTTGTGGATGGGAAATCATCAAATGACTTCTCCCGCTCTGGGCAGAGCGGGAGGGCGTGTCAGACTTTTACTGACTAAAACCCACCCATGTTCCTTCAGCTGCCCGTGCCAGGGCCACGGTATCTCTTTCGAACTACCCGCGACCCCGGCGGCATCGGCCCAATTGACCCCGTCACTGCTGACATCTCTTTGAGGCGCGCGTGGAACACAACGCGCCGTCGACCCGGGCCTGGTCCTTACCGGACGGCGAGCTGCCCATTACTCGTCGTCCGCAAGCCCGCGCCTACGGTGGCCGGGAATCGGCAATCGATTCCCGCCGCCCCAGGGCGTCTCCTACGGCGGCTAGGGGCGCGAGGGCGTGGCTGTTGCCTCTCCCTCACGCGTTCCGCTTCCTCCTTCGCGAGCATTACTGCTTCGCAGAAGGAGGTACCGTCTGTCTGTCTGTGTTCTAAATTACTTATCATAATTTCACGAATGTGGTATCATTGGAAGCGTCTTGGTCGTCCGTTGGTCCGTACCCTAGCAAAACAATGCATTCTAAAAGTAGTAAGCAATCAGAAGCTTTAGGGCAAAGTGGCATAATTATGACTACGGCTATCCGCTCAACATCACTATAAATATATAATATATGAGAACCATTATGATTACCATTATTATTTATTAAAATACATTACGTGTCAGTTGTTTATTTAATAGATGATAAATATTTAATAGTTTGTACATAACAATTTCAGATGATATGTGTCATACTTTTTAGTGGAGCATAATTTTTCAGTACTTGGGTTTTAGTTTTTGAACTTATTTTTTTTTTTTGCCAATCTTTTTGTCTTTCCGATACACGCAGATTCTTCCCATAAACTTTATTCTTGAGTCACAGTTCACTTAGTACAATTATATGAAAATGACAACGTACCTTAGCGTAAAGGTACAAGCGCATTGCTGCAAAGTCTAAGCGAATCATGTGTCAGTTTTGTCACAAGAATCTAAAAGTAGCAATGCTAAGTCACGCTACCATTCATTGCTGTCAGTCCAAATTATAGCATACAAAAAAGGCACAGAGTTAAAAATCCAACTTGTGTACCAAAATATACCCGTCTCTTCGACTTTATAACCCAACTAGACCAATTTACAATAGACCAGAACAAAAATAGCCTTCATCTGTCAATACCGATTACTAGCTAAAAGCAAGTCAGACATGTCACAAACTTCGGCCGCCATTTTCGACTGCATCCTTGTTACAGATACAGTTCACATTGTTACTGAAACTTTCATGTACTCGTAGTTATTCAGGGAAGCGACTGGACACGACACGGTCAGTTGTTGCACGAAAATACTTTTTGGAATTTGAAATTTTTAAGCGGATACAAGGGAAACGGGAATGTGGTAGGAGGTAGTTTAGGTTTCGAAATAGTTTGTTGTTGGCTCTATGGTTGGATGATGGAAAATTTTTCGTTGTAAAATTGACAACGGTATAAACTTCATCTGAAAATAATGTATAAACATACTCAGCGTTCACCACCACTATCATCACCACCACCACCACCACCACCACCACCACCACCACCACCAAAAAAATTTGCTTTCGTCTGTCAGTTTGTTGCTACTCTAATTGTTGCAAAAAAGTTTGTGCTCGCGAAGTCTACTGTTCGCAGAACTACTAGTTTTATTAAGTATCGTTATGTATGAATTAGTTATTTATAAGATCTACGGTTGAAGAAAATATAATAAGAACTTAAACAAAGATGGCAGCCACATTCACCCAGACTTAACTTCTAAATCGCTCTCTCCGTACTTTCCTTTCCTTCTGAAACAATTCTTTACTTCAACAGAAACATATTTCTTAGTCGCATTATATTCTCAAAGTCAAGAGTACTAGCTATTATTAGAAGTAGCTATTTCCTTACAACATATCATAGAGGACGGCAATCTGTTTGAGAAATCACCCACTCAGGGGAATAGTCGCGCGGAGTGGCGATTTGTCGCGTTTTTTGTCGCATCGCGCTGGAACCGAGATATAAATTATGTTGGTTGTTGTAATGCGTTTTTCGGTACAGTTTTGAGTTTATTTCTCGTTGAGTTATTGTGTGACACTACTGACATTGGTCGGTGAGGGGCCTGTGTGCTATATTTTATGTATGTCCATATCTCATGTTTTATTTCCATGGTTATAGGTATACGATTGTCGGGTTGAGGGGAACCCAATTGTCAAGGTGCTTTTCTGCTGTTTGTACCTTAAGGGCACGCTAGTCGCTCATTCTTCCATACAAACGTAGTATGGAAGCACTTGTCTGTTTGACGGTGTACGTTCAAAACTAAAAACTATTTCAATTTGTCTCGTCATTATCTATTATCGTATGGAAGCAGGATCAGAAAAAAACATATTGGTTTGGAATTTATGAGCGTCGAAACTTCCATATTTCATCACAAATTTTAATACATTTTTGGGCGTAAATAAATAGCTCCCGGAGTATGAAAATGCCAAAATTGTTACCATATAGGGATAGAAAATTTACTCAAAAATTCAAATAACTTTAGTTTGAATAAATACATCGTCCAGTATTTTTGTCATAATATCTAAACGCCCAAAGGTCTGTGCGTGGAATTTTACGCGCTTGTTAGAAAGTGGAGTACACTAAACTTATAGGTATACATATATCCACAATTAAAAGCTTTGTATGTCAAGATGATTATTAGTTATTTACTGCGTATGAAACTACTTATGAACATGGTGTGTAAGGAAAGGGTTTCATGAAGAAAAGCACAGAAAGACAAGACTAAGTATTTATTATTTCAATTAGGCTTGTCAATAATTATTTATCTATGAAAGCAGTTTGTCCGTTCGCAAAACTAGGTCGTCGTGGAGAAGAAGGGACAAGAAACTCCACGGAAACTTTAGTATTTTATCTATACATTTTTACATTAGGATCAGTCATAGTTAGGTATCACATTACCTTATAAATATAGATCAGATCATCATAGATCATTTCTCAAAGTTAGCAACTATAACAATAGATAGGAACTGCACAATATCAAGAACAACGTAGTTATCAACAATAATCAAGATATAATATTATCAATCAACTTACATGAACATTGTAGTTGGATCTTTCACAAGATCCAAGAGAATCCATTTTACACAGAACTTCTGCTATGCAGCGTAATGTTTTACACTGGCTTAGCCAATGACGTATTATAACTTTTAGCAACTTAATAATTACGGACATGGGACACCACTCATGGTCTGTCTGTACCGTCTAACAGTTGTAACCAAAAGACTTGGATGATTTTAGCCAGAGCTTCCGCCTTACGGCGTTCCAGCTCTCTTTGGCTTACCAGCTAGAGTTTTCCACGTTAGTGAACGTCTCTTTGTGGCGAGGACCTCCTTAGCAGCTTTATATTTACGGCAGACACCAGAGGGTCTTTACCGTACGACAACTAGCATAACGAGTCCCGCTAATTCGTTAGTTAGTTAGTTACGTATGGCATCTCGCAGTTGACCACTAAGGGTCGAGACTGCTCAACCGGGCGTTTCCTGTGGGTTCTTTAAGCGAACTTAAAGCCCCCGGCCAGGCCTAAAACTAAGGTAAATTATTAGTCGACTGAGCGTCGCTAATAATAATATGACAGCCAGACGGGGCAGGCTGGATCATGACGGGGACGACGTTCCCGCTAATTCGGGGTAGTCCCGTCTTTTATAGTTTTTAAATATTACTGGTACCTACTACAAACTATTCCCACCACTTGGCGCCATTTTAGACCAATCACAGTCACAGATGGTTATACATAATTGCCAAATAACTTCTAAAATAGGTATTAATTAACAAATCATATATTGTGAGACTGTTTTAAAACATTAAGGAATCATTTAGGAATACAGTTATTGTTTATTTATAATCTAGAAGTAAGATCTGATACGATATTAGTTTCAACCAATCAAGGGTCATGATTTATTTCTGCCAATCACAGGTCATGACTATTGTTACAAGTTATTTAGAAATAACTTGGTACATAGAAATTGCAATGTAAAATCATGAGAAACATTATTAGTATCATATTAATTATTACTTATTCATTTACAGTATTGTTATTATAATCAAGTCTAAATTTGATTATCAGTAGTCACCATCATTGCCTATTGTGCGACAACTCTACAATCGTTGTTGGTGATACGAGTCTTTTAAGTCACAATATAAACAATTAATATAAAATACATCTGTCTATGAAATATCAATCAAAGAAATGTAAATAACAATATGTACATTTCTACACATAAAACATTAATTTATGTTTAATAAAATATCACTGAAATGTAATGTTTCCGAACGTCACTATCATTTTTAATCTGACAAGAGTGATAGCTGACGTTCTGTGACTTTGTTTGTGTATATTATAAGTACATCATTAATTATTCTATTCGTGAAACATTAATTTACGTTTACCAAGTTTATTCAAATGTTATTGAAATGGAATGTTTCCGAACGTCACTGTCATCTTTCATTCTGACAGAGTGACACTGACGTTCGTAATAAGATGATCTTGTTGATCGATAAATTATTCAATTACTTAATTACTCTCCATAAATACGAACAATAGTTAATAATCCAACACGCTCGTTTTCGTTTTAAAACTTTTATTTTGATTTATTATTATGATTTAGGATTACGGTGATACAATGAGTTAAAATGTTGCATGACGTAGCGACCCCAGAACTTTAATGCGTGTTATCGAAGTAATTTTTTATTAATATGCTAAAGAAAAAATACGTCTCTAATATTTTTTTATTACCTGACTGATGGACTAAATAGTTTTTTTTTTTACCCAGGCATCATCCCTATTTGACCACTGATTCAAAAACCCAAAACTCCCCTATATTCTTACTTAAAGCTTCGTTTGTATCCCCTATGATATAACAAACCAACTCAGGTAGCAATTTGTAAGTGAACCAGTACTAATCCCAAATGGGATATTAATTTGATAGCACTTGGGGTAGATTCATAGATATATTATATTTAATCCTTTAGTTCAGTCAGTGAAAATGCATTAGTTTTAGTGATAGTTCGAAACTACATAGTTCGTGTATTAGGTGCGGATAGGAAAGTTTATGAGGTGATATTGAGAGGATGGAAATGTAGTATTAAGTAGATATTGCTTCGTAAATATGAGGCTCCACGAGTCGATCGATCAGGTTAAGCTACGCTTGCCGCGGTCGGTCCGTGGATGGGTGACCATGTTTACATACCGAGACAAATACAAATACAAATACAAATGCAAATAGTTTATTTTCATTAACATGGTATGTATGTTTCCGGGTCTCGGAAAGTACGTTAAGCTGTTTGGATTTTTGTCAGTTGTTACGGGTCGTCAGAAGCCCGAAAGTCTGACTACCAGTCCTTTTAAGGCGTATCATGTTACACAGTAACTGGGTGGTGGAGGTCAAATAGGCAGTCACTCCATGTAAAATACTGGTATTCAACTGCATCTGGTTAGACTGGAAGCCGAACCCAACATAGTTGGGAAAAGGCTGGGCAGATTTGTTGCTTCGTAAATATGAATAGGCTCATCTGCTCGCCTTCTCCCAATTATATTGGGTTCTGCTTCCATTCTAACTGGATGCAGCTGAATACTAGTATTTTACATGGAGTGCCTGCCTATCTGAGAGGCAATCCCCGTATTTTTAACAACGTTCGCAATCTCATCTCTGTCTCAATCTATCAAAAAATGTATAGCATTTACCTACATTTTTGACATTTGATTTTCGCTGGCATGAGATTGAGACTTGAATTTGAACATTTTCAGGTACGAAAATTGGCCTTCTGACCTCCACAACTCAGTTACTGGGTAACACGGTGCCCCTGGGTAAGACTGGTTGTCAGGCTGGTTGAATTCAGGCTTCTGACGGCCTCCATGCGCAGGAGTCTCGGTATCCTACGCAAAATTTCAGCTTCTAGGTTCAAAGGTTTGGGCTGGGCGTTGATGAGTCAGTCAGTAAGGACTTCTCTTTTATTTAATTATATAAATATCCTGAGACTTCTAATTTAAGATAATTTTATTAACTTCTTCAGTCGTGTTAGCACAAGTAATACTAAAAAACAAGTAATACTTAAATAAGAATTGCTTGCTAGAACAAAGGACCTTCCAGCAAGGTTTGTGGGTCTTGAATTATCTTTTAATGAAGAGGGAATCTTGTGGGGATTAGCACTGATAATGATATCCGTGTTAATCCTTACAGTAAGATGATGACATCTTCCTGTGCATAATCCAATTTATTTGCGGTTGGCGCAGCACGTCTCTTTCTTCCGATCATTTCTTTAGTTGTCATCTCGGTAGTCACCCCCATTTTGGCCATATCATCTTTCACACATACATTCTATCGTTTCTTCTGGTCTCCCTCTACTCTTATACCTATCCATATTCATTCTTCATTTCTCCGCATCACGGGGTCTACTCCCTAAGCACGAAGCCCGTAGTTTCGGCCTTCGTTACGTGCGTTTCCTACGCCGTATCAACTACGGATGGATGATTGGTTCGGGGCCCGAATGAAGTATGAATGACAACACTAATAACTAATAACTTTATTAGCAACTCAACTTACAATTTACAAAAATAACAGTGAAACCACACTAGGCAGAGCCTGAATCGTGGCTATCAAACAAAAACGATTACTCTAATAATAGTTAAATAAATTAAATCTGCATATCGCTCTCATGAAGTTAAAGTGCGAGTGTGTTGTATGTATATGAGTGTGAAATGTGTAAATAAGTGTTTGAGAGAGTATTATGTGTGATGTGTGTTATGTGTGTCGTGTGTGATAAAATTTAGTGAGAGTGTTTAGCTTAGTCTTTAGATAACTGTACGTAGCAATTGTTCCATCTGATAGTAGGTAGTTCATGCCGGTGATTAATTTCCTAACTTTAACACGATTTGACAGTTGTCCCTACTCCCGATGTGTTTTTGCCCGTCCGAAAAATTTAACTATTACACTTGTTTTGATGGATCGGTATGTTAGACGGACGGAAAGACGGACGGACAGACTTAGGGAGTTGACCCCCTCATGTCCATAAACCATCAGAACTCATTTTCACATACCTCGGTCACTTACAATGAACTAGCCAGATAGGTGCATGTTTGCTGGTCAGATAGGCAGTCGCTCCATATAAAATGCTGGTATTCATTTGTATCAGGTTAGACTGGAAGCCGACCCCAACATAGTTGGGAAAAGGCTAGGCAGATGATAACGAGTGCAATGTATAATGATATTTTCCAAGTATCTCTTCACTTTTTTGAAAGATGTTATACAGAAACTCAAAAACTACAACCCACCGATTACCCTTCACATGCAAGAACCGTCTAAAACTTACAACAAGCACATTTGCTTAAGCACAAGCATTTAGTTTGACATATGACAGCATTTAAGTCTTCCATAACTTGGTGCCATAACTTAACACTAGCGAAGACTTGGCAAGTGCGTTCGGTACGAGCTTACCCCGACATTTGCATAATGTTACAAAATGTTATTTATGCTTGTCCGGGGTAGGGTTAAATGTTTGGGATTAAGATAATCTGTCTGGTGACGTCATTTTTGAGAGTTCATAGGTGTTAAAGTCTTGATTTAGTTTTGGCTAGCTGTTGCCCGCGGCTTTACCTGCGTGGATGTTAATACTGCCCTATTTAAATCGGATTTTGTTCACAATTTCATGGGTTTTCTTTTTTTTACTGTAATTATTTTTCTAAAATATAAGTAGCCTAGTTACTCCTTATAACGTCAGTAAAAGTTCCGTCAAAATCGGTCTCGCGGTTTCGGAGATCAGCCGAAATAAACAGACAGACAGACAAACAAATAATAATTTCAAAAATTGTTTTTTTTTTTTTTGTTTTAAGTACGGTAATTATACTTTCGTAAAGCATTTAGTAAAAAGCTGTTATGTTGACATTACAAACAGACACTTTAGTTTTATTTATTAGTATAGCTGTGGATATGTGTAGTTGATGTACAGTCAGCAACAAAAGTCAATTAACAGTTGCGTATTCTAAATCATAATTATTGAGAAAAATACTTCATTAAAATCGGAACAGATGTAAATTTTATAGAAAATTAACTCTTATCTAATAAATGAAAATCTAAAAAGCAGGTTACCATATAATTTTGTGTTATCATCACCACCATGTCGTCCACACCGTATCCGGCGATGGCGATTCCTATATGTTTAATCTGGGTCTTTATTCCGGTGAGCTCTGATGTGGCTAGCAAAACCGAACTTCGTCTTAAAGACTCGGTTGCAAGAAGCACAGTACAGCTGGCCAGCTGAGTTGGTAGTGTAAGTGTAGGAGGGTTTTGGCTTCGTCTTCCGTACTTGGCGTTTTGCGTCAAGATCTTCTAGACGCCTGGTAATTTTGTGTTAATTTAGATGATGACAAAAAGTAGCAGTGTTTACCGACTTCTGTTGCTGACCGTACCATCATATCGTCGAAGCGCAACTCTCTTACCCCGCATTTACCCCACATATAAGTTGTGATTCTTGTATTTGACAAGTCTTCTAAAAGACATGACAAAAACATGTTGTATCATAGATTCTGATGTTTTGACGTTGATTTAGACATGTCTCAACTTTTTGACTTTTGCTTTTACAGGTTCCTTCTGGACACAACTTTTTAAAGATGTAAACGTTAAATGTAAAATGTCAGTAAATGTAAATGATGGATGAGCTGGACTCCTTTCATAAAGATTGGTCGTTGGTAGCTCTGGACAGAGAGAGGTGGAAAGAGAGTAGGGAGGCTTTTGCCCAGCAGTGAAACAATAACGGCTAATAAAAAAATATGTAAACGATAAACAAAACTGTGTAATATATAAAAAAATGTTTTATATACCTTGGTGTAGACGCAGGGTACCTAATAATCATAACTAATACTACAAATGCGTTAGTGAGTTTGTTTGTTTGTAACGCTTTCATGCTAAAACGGCTGAACGCATTTGGATGAAATTTGGCACATAGGTAGACCATGCTCTGGATAAGGACATAGAATACTTTTTACCCGACTGCCTAGAAAGGGTTATGATTATCCTGGTAGTACGTTCCGTTCCCATAATTCCCGACCTCCATGCATGTGAAGCCGCGGGCAAAAGCTAGTCCATAATAACGATATTTTTGGTTTTAGTTCACCGCTCTTTAAGTAAAAAAGGGTGTTAGGTTTAACGAGGGACACACTTTAACGGAGTGTTGTTCTCATAAAAATGAACAACTTTTACCATGGAACTTACCCTGAAATATGAAAAAAAAATCAGCTGTCACGTACATTTTGATCGCGTAGGTTTTGCACTTTGTAGAGAACAACTGATTTTCTTTTTCATATTTCAGGGTTAGTTCCATGGTAAAAGTTGTTCATTTTCATGAGAACAACACTCCGTTAAAGTGTGTCCCTCGTTTAACCTAACATCCTGTATATACTATACTACTATTGGGTCTTCCCGATTTTCTTTCAAAGTTATTATTTCGTTGTGACAAAAGAAAACCTATGAACCAAAACTTGTCTCTTTATCCAGAAAGAACGCTATAAATCACCTACACTGCCGGATGCCAAACTCATCAGCGTAATGATACATCCAAAAAATACTTTCATGACATGGCTATATCGTTAGTTTTGAGTGATGACATGTTTTTCTGTTCGCGGATGCTGTCTTACTTTGTCATGTGGTGACTAGAGCCTCTACTTCGGCCTACTTAGGTCCGTTGCGATCTTTGACAATCAAAAATATTGATGAAAAATGATACTACTGAGGGATGCACTATGATAGCCTGTGAAATTCAAATTTTCTAGCGTTTTTTTGCAATTTGCACGTCAGTGATGATTTACGGAAATCAGACTTATCCGGAGGAAATCTAACTTAGAGAGATGTATTGATGATTTTTATGGTTAAAATTATATATTATATTATATTTTATTTATTTTAGAGCAAACTCCATATTGATTACATAAAATTATCAGAACAAAAGAACATAAAATCATAAAATGTTAAAATCACAAAATATTAGTGTGTTAGTAACAAAACTGCACCTAAAATATTATGCTAGTATTGTTAGTACCTATACCTAGCTGATGCCTATGACTCTCCTAATCCACTTATTCTGGAAAGGACAGTCAAAGCGGGCAGAAATAGCTAAAAAAAGCAAAAAAAAAAAAAAAAAGCTATATAAATATGTCGTGGATTCTGAACAGTTCAGTTGTACCGACTTGGGTGTGTTCGGAAATGGGGGTTGGCATCACTGTACGAGCTGTCAATGTCATTTTGAGTTTGCGGGGGAAAATAACGGTGACAGATGATGGCTGTCATTCAAGGTTCCGGTACTTTACGGAGACTTCGTGATTAGACACCGAACTGAACGGACATACTCTACCAACCTCACCCCGACCTCGCCGCGTTCCGATAGGAATCCAGTTCCGTCCAATTTGTGTGTGCTATTTTCTAACTGATTGTTTGTTAAATTGATCTAATTAAATCTGTAGAGTGCATATTGAGACTTATTTCGGCTACAACAATGGACGACGACCAGTCCGGCAACGAACGCTGACATTTTACTTAGACAAATGCTTATTTCTTATAGTCGCGAATCATATTTTGATCAAGATACAACCTTACACTGACCGGAAAATTGCAAAAAACGCAATAAAATTTGAATTTCGCGTGCTGCCACAGCACAATCATCTTAATGTAATTGTTGTGCTATCAGCGTTCTGATAGTAAGCAGTCACTGCGACCTACGGACATTGACATAACAGTGTTTGGTTGCTAAAATAGGTGTGATATGATGTTGATGGCAGAGGCGTTCCCCCTATTACATGTGACTTACCTTGCCTGGTGAAATGTGGGCATACTACGGGTTAACCTTGAGATAACTAACAACAGTATTTAAAAATTAAATTTAAAATTTTAAAAAACCCCCGACCAAAAAAATGTAGGTACGCAATTATTATGACAAAAGGTTAAAAATGCTAAACCCTATAAAAAGCAAAAAACCATATCCCAATTCCAGCATCAGGTCCTCCTCAATTAGAAACATGAAGAGAACTAGTTAAGACAAATCCAACGAGCCCAAACTCGATGGGTTTACTAAAAGGCAGTCCAGGGTTACGTCTCCTATCTTCGAGCCCTAACAGCAGACCAGCTCAGTGGTTCCAGAAGACATTAGTGTTTCAAATGTCAGATCCCACATTTGCTTGCAAGCAAACTGAGCGTGTAACATTTCTATCACACCTAACAAACGACCTGATGACCTTGAAGACCTGAACCGTTTTCTACTAAACATAGCTAAGAACATTCTCGACTGATATACCTTTCAAATAAAAAAAACCGCATTAAAATCGGATCATCCGTTTGGGAGCTGCGATGCCACAGACAGACACATACACATTTACACACACAGACACGTCAAACTTATAACACCCCGTCGTTTTTGCGTCGGGGGTTAAAAACTAATACGCACAATCAAAATTAAAACAAATCACCTTTATTAATCACCAGACTTGAGCTATCAATCAGCATCCCAGACAGTGGGCATCACAACTTAGTCCTCGCCCGTTTCAGCGCCGTACTTAGCAACAATTCGTATTAATCATAACACTCTTCCTATTTCGCTTGGCCTTAGAAATTGTTCAGGCTACGAAATTAGCGAGCAAGTTGTGAAATTGAAATATTTTATGGGGGTGGATGTGAAGGTTCCAGTCAGTGGCACCTTCAGGAGCTTGACTGTTTGGGGTGCAACTGGATTTTACATATGGGAGTACGCAGAAGCTACAGAACGCCACCTGCTAAGATCCTTACGTACTCCTTTTGTCTCGATTACGTTCATACATCTGGTCATACACTCACGCCGGTAGCGAGTACTACGCACTTGACTTTTTAAAGAAAACCACCAGTTATGTTACTAAATGTCCTCTAGGGCCTTCTTTTGTTAGTCGCCTTTCAAACTTGATTATAATAATATACTTACATCTTAAAGTAAGTTGTTTAGTGAGCTAAGCAACTGTTTTGACAATGAAAAGACCAATTTTGGAGCTACTACATTAAAACTTAGTAGTTTTTCGTCTCATTAAAAAAACAGTTCTTTTGAGAAAACATTACTTAGGGTCCAACCCGTACTTCCTAGCAACGTGGGTGTTTTCTGGTTCTAATGAAATAACAAGCACGCGAAACTTTTTAACTTGTTTCCGAGTTTGCGGACACTGTATTTTTACTTTAGAGCTCATTCAGATACATATGAGTTTGAGTAAGCAGAATTAAGCTGATGGCCGCCAAATAGCGCCCGCAATTTACCGGCGAATGACGTACTGAAACGTTATAAGAAAGTAAATTGGTGTGTTTTCCTAGAGAGCGTTTATTGACACCATAAAGTGAAACCCCGCTGACATTGATGTATAAATTAGGAAGATATGGTTCGCGTTCCTCGACGTGGACCGCATAAATTGTGCTCACTAACACAATTGACCTTAGTCACAATCGAACTGGCGTTTGTGTACCACGTTAAGTAAAATTACGGTAATCGTCTAAATAACCAGCAACAAAGCCTTCCTGTGTTTTCAAAATGTGCACAAATAGTTCAAAAACCAAAAACAAGTTCCACGGGATTACTTTTCACTAGTAAGTATAGCCAAAAATGTTTTTTTTTTTTTTTGTAAATTGTAATACTTAGCCATGTTTGTGAGAGCGAGATAGACATGTTGTCATTCATAATCGTAAACATTCGGCCAACATTTGGCGGCTACCGCGACTTCGCTTGCACGATAGCGCCGGGTCCTATCTCTGTTCTTGTCTATCGGTAACTGTAGGTTTGCAACTGTGATCATAGATGTGCGAGTTTCGGTGCATGTAGTATTGCGTCGTGAGTCCAGGTTTAGTGATTGCGATGTTAGCGCGTAACATATCTTCCTCTAATATATCAATGCCCGCTGCCATCATTTTCATGACAGCCGTCACCGTAGCTTTCGGTGCAACTAGATTGGGGTCGGTTAACGTCGACCAGTTCATATTGATCGCCTCAAAACATAATCAATGGTTGTAATCCTACGATCTACATCAAGATAGTTGCAATCTTTTCAGGTCCTCGGCCATCTTCTGTAAGAGTACAAATAAATAAAATTAAAGTGTCTGTTTGTAATGTCAAAATAACAGCTTTATACTAAATGCATATGCAAGTAAATATACTGATAAAAAAAAACAGTTTTTTTAATTTTTGTCTGACTGTCTGTTTGTTCCGGCTATTCTCCGAAATGGCCGGACCGACTTTTACGGCACTTTCATGGCAGGTAGCTGATGTTACAAGGAGTAAGGCTACTTTTATTTTGGAAAAGAATTAGGGTTCCGCGCAAAAAAAAAAAAAAAAAAAACCAATGAAATTGTGAACAAAAAGTCGGATTTAAAAAGTATTTTTGTATTTGGTAGCCTAATTCTCGAGGCCTATAGCCTATACCTATGTATAGGCTATTTTTACATCACGCTATGACTCTTAGGAGCTGAGCTTAGAGAAAAAAAAGTCTAAAAGAACGCTAAGCGAATACGAAGTAATAGCGCGGGCGGGCGATGCAACGCGGCGGGTCCGGCGGACGAGGGAGTTTTATTAAAAATGTGGCTGTTATTTTAGTTTATTATGTATCTTACGACTTCCACGTGAACAAAGTCGCGAAGTCTACTTTCCAATAAAACCGTCAAAGATTGACCCAAAACCTCGCTTTCTCTCATACTAAAAACAGTTACTCTTTGAAAGCCTTCTTTCCACCCGCTGACTTCACAGCCTCCTCCTTAAAGATGCAAAGAACAGATTTATGTTCCGAGATTAGCAGCAAATTAAAAAGTTCCCAGAACTCGGCACTCGGAAGTGAAAAAGTTTGGAAACGTTTGATAAAAGTATTTCTGTGTTTATTTATGGCACAGAACGAGTAGGTGGCCCTTTTTAATAAATTTATGTTTCTGTAGGAAGGGTAGGAGTTCCAGTAGTTAGTGAAAGATAATAATTTTCCATAAACTGGTGCAATTTATGTCTATTGCGTAACCGCCTTAGGGCTGCCAAATTCAGATATTTTTTGACATCTGAAATTTTCGAATGGAGAAACTGTCGAAAATTCAACTTTACACGGAGGAAAGGCTTATGCTAGGTATAAAAGTTTAGTCGAATTCACACTAGACTAGATAAAAGACGCTTCCCTTAATTTTTGCTTTTCATTCGGCATCTTTTACTCGAAGCGAAACGTCGGAACACAAAATAAATAAAAGTGAAAAATGTAGTTCATTATTGAACCGATCCAACGGTGTTGGATTTCAGCATCTTTCACTCACAAACCGAACTGTCGAAAAATTAAATGGAAGGAGCTAATGAACATTCATTGCTATGTCATTTTGTTAGTATTGATTGAACGTGGATTGTGAAAAAAATAACACTTCCTTAAATGAAGCGTCTGACATCTACTTAACCGCCCGCGACTTCATTCAGTTACCTACAAACTCCCACTTTATTTACATTACCTACACTGCTCAGACATTCTTACATAGCGTATAATGTTCCCACTACTGCGACACAGGCCTCTTCTCGATAAGAGGGAGTGGGAACATTAATAAATAAAATAAAATAAAAATAAAAAAGCCTTTTATTCAATGCAACATAACGTATTATTTTTTTTTTGTTTTTTTTTAACAATAATCAATAATTAATTCACATACATTTGTTAATAAGTTAATCAATTCAATTTAAATTATAATTAATAATAACTCTTTTACATGATCTTGTAATAAAAGTAATAATAAATATTTTCATGATTATTAGATATCAGGTGAAGGCCTCCTCCAAGGTTTTCCATTGATCTTTATTTTTTGCTGCTAGTTACCAGTTTGTTCCAGCGGTCTTCTTTATATCGTCCTCCTATCTCATGTAGGGTCTGCCTTCTCGGCGTTTGCCTGGCGGGCCCTTCCATGTGGTGACATTTATAGTCCACCTGTTATCCCCATATCAGGCTACATGGCCGGCCACGTAGTGGGAACATTATAGACTGATTATGTATGATTCCTTCGCAGTTTTGAGAGTAGTGGTGATAAAATAATTAACACAAAGTAAATCGCCTGTCGGGGTTCGAACCTACGACCTACAACTCGTAAGTCGCGGCCGTTACTACTGGGCCATTACTGCTCTTATTTTATGATATTATTTAATGCTATGTTCTGACGTAATAATTGTAAAATTCGGGGTTGAGTATTAAATTAATAATATATGCTTTTCTTAGTGCACATGTACTTGCAGAGTGCAGCTCAGAAGAACGTTTAATTTTATTAATTCTTCTTTTGTGACTGTGTTTCATGTGTTGCGCTCTGTCTGACAAACAGTCACGAATAAAATTAAATAATAATAAATAATAATAAATAAATATGTTTGGACATATCACACAACGCCATCTAGCCCCAAGCTAAGCAACCTAATGCTTGTGTTATGGTAACGAGATGGCTGATAAACTACTTATATACATTTTTTTTTTTTTTTTTGTAAATACATACATATTATAGATAGAAAAACACCCAGACTCGGAACAAATACTTGTAGGTCGTACAAATATTTGTTCCGTGCGGGAATCGAACCCGCGACATGCTGCGCAGCAGTCAATCGCTCAACCACTGCGCCAACCGTGTCGTCAAAATTAAATATTATAATGAAGAGACCGCTCTCAACACCCATGTGGTGTCTAAACATACTTTCACGCACATTTACTATGAAAATGGGGTCACCGACCTGATAGTGTGACTACAAAATCCCATTACTGTTGACACCATATTGCCTTTGATCCAAATCTCCATGGAAATGGTTTTTTCACCATGCATTATCACATCACCATCCTATGGGATATTTTTTCATAAACCAAATTGGACCATTCTCCCGAACATTATCGTTAAGAACGATAATGGAAGAAAAGTGTGCGTTGCGTCATCGGTGACGTCATGGGTATTGTCGCGTGTAGGGATGGGAAGTGTCGATATTCTGACATTCCGTGATTTAAGTTAGTGAAATTAAGTTTAAATTGAAATATTAATTTGGCTGTCGGATCATCGTTCTATGTTTTTTTAGGCAATTTGCAATAGCAGCATTCTGAAAACAGTCAGTGTTCCTGTTAGCTGTCATTATATTCACTTTCACACCTCCAACAGTAAAGTTCACATAAATTTTACACAGAATTCGGTTACTGAGTGTAAAATTCATGTAAAATGTTACACCCGTAATATTGTTTTTATATTAATAATTATAATTATTAATATTATATATAATTTTGACGACACGGTTGGCGCAGTGGTTGAGCGATTGACTGCTGCGCAGCATGTCGCGGGTTCGATTCCCGCACGGAACAAATATTTGTACGACCTACAAGTATTTGTTCCGAGTCTGGGTGTTTTTCTATCTATAATATGTATGTATTTACAAAAAAAAAAATGTATATAAGTAGTTTATCAGCCATCTCGTTACCATAACACAAGCATTAGGTTGCTTAGCTTGGGGCTAGATGGCGTTGTGTGATATGTCCAAACATATTTATATTTATTTATTTATTTATTTATATAAAATCAATATTACGGGTGTTCTTCTAATATTGTTATTTATTGAACATTTGGTACAGTCAGGTAAATTAATTAAAGCAAATTGATACCCTACGTCAATTTGCCGTGTTATAATAATTTCATACGACTGTCAAAGAATAACAGTTGTGTGATTTGAATATAGGGACAATTTTGAGTTGTTAAAGTTTGGTCAATCTAAGAAGTCCGACTTGACATGAGGGTGTCCCTCTTTGTCCCGCTATGTTTGTCTCTCTTTGGCATATGAAACGATATGGACAGTCAAAAGGGACCTATTATTTTGTAGCGAGTTTAGCATTGATAAGTAATATCTAGGTGAATGGTTGGCTTCACTTTGCTTAACAATGAATTCCCTGACTTTATACACTCATGTTGATTTAGATGTGCATGCACCTTAATATAGTTATAAGAAAGCGGTTCTTACTAGAAACATAAGTATTAAGGCACTGGACACTCTGACCAAATAAGTTAGGTTAGAACTGTCACCAACTACGTGCGAGCCGAGCGAGCGAAGCGAGTGGTACCGTGGTAGCGGCTGGCGAGCGCTACGTCGAAATTGGTCGCAGTAACAAAATTAGGGCACTCCGATAGTTTTCATATAAATATATCCTTAGGGATATAACTACATCACGGCTAGACCATCTTGCTGCGACATATAAATTAAATAAAGTACGGAAATTCAAATCACCTCAAATCCGCACACAAAATCCAATAACATTGTTTCAACTCTTTACCAAATACAGATATAGTATAGCAATAGATCATACATAACACTCGACATTATTTTGAAATATGGTTGCAGATAACAAGTCCATGTCAAACTGCTGTGTTATTCTAATCTGTGACGTGCGGATATCGATAGATAGGGATGGGAAATTATTGTCATATAATGTGACACGTGTCGCGGAGTAAGTGCAGTTATCGATAGTTTGGTGTTTTGTTTCTTTATGTTTATCGGACTAAAATATTTGTACAGAGTGTAATCGTTTTTATCCTCTTTTTATCATTATGAACAAATTTTACTGTGGGTCTAAAACACAAACTCGTCAAAATGTAGGGAGCAGCAGATTTTTTTTTCGCGATTGCAGGTTAGGATAAAAACGATTAAAATTTCACCCTGTACTTATCATAATATCATGACTGTATTTCTCAAGGAGGTAAGCAACTTTGTATAGTACACTCACTCACTCACATGGAACAGGAGGCGAGCCCATTGCCATCAACCGGGCACGAATCCAGACTCCGGGCTGTTTCTGTGAAATTCCTGAAAGAAAAACCCAATAACTGACAAAGTTGCCCGACCTGGGAATCGAACCCAAAACCTCATGCTCAGCAGTAGCGCTTGCGGCCACTAGACCAACGAAGCAGTCAAAGTGCAATATAATAGTGGCGAATCCACTGCCATTTAGAATACAATAATAGAATAGAATAGAATCATTTTATTTCGGACACACAATATCCATATAGTGTTAGTAACATACAAAAATAACTTATTGCCTAGTGTCAGTAAAAATCAGCCTCCTCACTAACTGCTGCATAATCGGAGAGCCGAGGCTCTCGGCTACAGTATTCAGGATGCGGTTCCGACTGCCCCTCACCGTCCTCAGTAGCGACGCTGTTTTCTTGCGTATAAGTGCATGGAAGCCGTCGGTGCGGGCTTGCGCAAACATGGCCGACGCACTACAGTAACGAGGCAGCCTCAACAACATCCTGAAAGCATTATTATATTGGACGCGCAGGACATCCAACGATCTCTTAGTGCAATTGACCCATAGACTGCCCGTGTACAGACTTTGGCAATAAGCCTTAAAAAGCGTTACTTTAACTTGTTCTGTATAATGATAAGGGAAAAAGTAGGTAAATAAAGATTTCTGTTCTTCTGCTGCCCACGATGCCGGAATGAACTCCCAAAGATCTTCAGCAGGCAAGCAGCCAAAACAATGTTAAGATTTCCATTTACTGTCCAGATTTTTTAGTTTTTCTGTTGTTATCCCGTTTATTATTTTATTTTTACTCATCATAATCAGCCTATAATGGTCCCACTGCTGGGACACAGGCCTCCTCTCGGTGAGATGGAATGGGCCGTAATCCACCACGCGGGTACAGTGCCAGTTTTGAGATTTTTGGTTCTAGGATATGCCGGTTTCCTCACGATGTTTTCCTTTACCGTTTTGAGAGCAGTGGCGATGAAATAATTTACTCAAAATAATGTGCCTATGTCGAACCTACGACCTATAACTCGGAAGTCGCGGCCGTTACCACTGGGCCACCACTGCTCTGTTTTTTTACTAGCAACTTTTTTTTACACAAACCGAGCACAGTCCAGCTTCCACATCCCCCATCCCTCATCCTACCCTCATTGTTCTGTAAGTGGTAATCCATGTCCCTTTACCCAAAGCGGCCGAAATAAAAATATACAAAAACATTGTATTTTGAGGTCAATGGGACTTTTCGCTTATAATACAGCTACTTTTAATGTTTAACGTTATAAAAGTGATTGTTATATTATGAGGGAGAAAAATAAAGCATTACATAATGGCAGAAAGAAGACTTTTCTTTTAATGCGAGTGACGAAAGAGTCAATGCTAATGTCTAGAATTCTAAAATAAATAAAACTCTTAATATTGAATGAATTTTAATGAAACTTTCAACAGTTTAATAACAAATCAATCAACTCAGCCTATCGCAGTCCAGTGCTGGACATGGGCCTCTCCCAGGCTGCGCCACAACACCCTGTCCTCCGCCTTCCGCATACAGTTTGTCCCAGCCACTTTCTTAATGTCGTCGGTGCATGTAGCTGGGGGGCGTCCCACACTACGCTTGCCGATACGCAGTCTCCAGTCCAGGACTCGTCTGCTCCACTGGCCATCGGTCCTTCGACAAACATGGCCAGCCCACTGCCACATCAGCTTGCTTACTCTGCAAGCTTAGTCGGTAACTCCAGTAATAAACTAATATTTGAGGAAGTTTCTCGCCTTTGCCCAGCATCTATATTTCTTTACAAATAATAAAAAAAAAATAATAAATATTATGGTTGGTCCGTGGACCATCTTTGTATACCAAGACCCTTCTGTGCTTCGGAAAGCACGTTGAGCCGTTGGTCCCGGCTGTCATTTGTGAATCTTTGATAGTCGTTACGGGTCTCCAGAAGCACGAAAGTCTGGCAAACAGTCTTACCAAGGGGTATCGTATTACCCAGTTGCTGGTTCGTGGAGGTCAGATAGGCAGTCGCTCCATGTAAAATTCTAGTGTTCATCTGCATCTCGTTAGACTGGAAACCGACCAACACAGTTGTGAAAAGGCTAGGATAGAAATATTATAAAGAATTATTTGTGAGTTTGTATTTAGAGGGTAGTCTTCGAAACTAATGATCCGATTCCGAAAATTATTTCACTAATGTGAAACTACAGCATTGCAGAGTGTCAAAGGATTTATGTTATATAAAAACAAGAAATTTCACGCGCAAGAATTAGCGGGCAGAAGCTAGTAAAACATAAATAAATTTAATTTCAATCAAACCATTCAACATTCATTGCAGTCTGGGGAGATTTCTTAATTTACATAGCTTTGACTTACAACCAGATCCTGATGACCCAGAGACTCAGAACCAGAGAGAGAGAACCACTCTAACATTCCGGTGAGTCTAAAAGTTAACAGAATTCAAATAATAGCGTTTCAAGTAAAACTAACAAGTTGACATAAAATGCGACAGAAAAGTCGTTTGAGTACTTGTTGTAAGTGAAGCAAGATCTAGCAATGGCCCGGAAAATCGACGATACAGAGTAAAATAAAACGCACTATACAAGCACATATCTGTGGCCCTAGTGAAAAGGGGTACAAGTCCGATTTTGTCGAAAATTAGTTAAATATACCAAATTGATCAGAAAGAAATGCTCTATCATTTGGTGTAAACGGATCTAAGTTATCTCTAAAAACAAAGAAGTTATTTGGTGCATATGGGTTTAACTAATACAAACAAAATACAATAATTCGGATTCAAGTACTTTCGTATTGTTTTAAACTGAAAAATAAAAAAATAAAATTGTGTTTTTTAATCTAAATTAACATAAACTACCTACGTTTTTATCAAATTGGTGTTTACCAATACAACAACAGATGGTCCTTATTAAATGGTTTAGTGAGTAATGATATTACTAGACATAAATTTGTTTTCACCAAAATAAATGTCAAAAATCAAGTATAACTCTTTTGAGATCAGTATTCACATTATGCTATTGTGAAATTAATTAATGTAATGTAATACAATTCTAGTTGTATCCTACGAATAGCTTTCATTTTACGTGAGAAACGATATAACTCGTCGCTGCGGGGGAGTGGTGCGGGTGAGTGGGGAGCGCATAGCGCCCGCGTCCCGTCAGTCGTTCGCGCATCTTACTGAGCAGAACCTGTGTCGACGCGCTGCAGTAACGCGAGTAAGTTAGATCGTTTTACACATATTTTTTGTAATTTATGTCGTAGTGAATGTATAGTTTAACAGGTTCAAATTTAATTGTACCTTTTTACACCTAATAATTACGTTACAAGAATGTATTAAGGAACGTAACTATTTGGAAATCTCTACATAGTAGGTATAAATCTTTAAAAATACGCAACGGATTTTGATGTATTTTTAATAGATAGAGTGATTCATGAAGTAGGTTAAATACATAGTTTTTGTACATTTTTATTTAAGTTAGTTATTTTCTTTTTAGGATGGCTGGTAGAGGTAGAATTAACCGAATGCTAGATCTAGTTCATCGAGAACTGGAAATGGTTAATGACGTGAATTGCTTAATTGAAGAACCTGTACCTACTTGTTTTCTGTTTACCGAGAATCAATCTCCAAAGCCAGGATTTTCGAAGGATAACTCTCCAAAGCCAGGATGTTCTACGGATTATGCCCCAATATTTGAATGTTTAAAAAACGTTTCACCAATCAGTTCAAAAGTATGTTCTGCTATGCCTGGATGTTCCCAAAATTTTACCCCAAGGCCGAACCCCGACAAAGATGACAAATTTTTTACTGATGCCGACGAAACATATCTCATATGTCTTGATATTGTTTCTCTATTAGTTGATAAGCTGCCATGCCCTGATCTCGATTATTCTGGTGAAAGTAGTGATGACTACATACCAAATACACCCGATACAAGTGACTCGGATTGTTCAATGCGGAATAGGCGTGCAAAAGGAAGACGCAATGTTATTATTCCTCAGTCAGACTCAGACGAGAGCAATAAATACGTCATTTTGGGATAGAGAAGGTGTTATGCAGGGTCGAAAACGTAAACCTAGGAAAAGTACAAAAGAAAGAAGAGAAGATAGAGAAAATAGAAAAAAGAAAAGAAATCTTGGAAAAAGCTACCAGACAAAAAACGGAAAACCTGTTAAAGAAAGGAACATGAAAAGTTTGGAAACTTGTAGGATGAAATGTGCTGAAAGAATTCCTGAAGCGTTAAGAAAAAAAATCTTTGATCGTTATTGGAGTTTAGGTGACTATGATAGGCGTGTACTGTTCATAAGTAACCTTATAACGTTAAAACAAAAAGCAACACAAAAAATGGCGCCTACAATCAAAAATAGGAATTATTCCAACGAGTTTTTCCTGAAGTTGGATTTAGAGTGTCTTCGCATTTGTAAGGGTTGTTTTTTAAAAACATTCGATGAAACGCCCAAGTTTGTCCAAACTGTGACAGATAAATTAAAACTAAGCGGTGGTTTGATTATAAATAAATCGTCAAGAGGGAAAAAACCCAGTGTCTTTAAAATTGATGACGAAAGGCTAGAAGATGTTAAAGCTCAAATTTTGTCATTCCCGCTTTACGAAAGTCATTATGGGCGATCGAAGACAAACAAAAAGTTTTTGCCACCCCATTTAACTATTAAGGACATGTACAAGGCTTACTGTGAGATGCATGAAAATCCAGTATCAATCACCATCTACTCATGGGTTTTCAGAGCCCAAAATCTATCTTTTAAGGCGCCTTATGTTGATACGTGTGTGAAATGCGATACTTTAGGTACGAAAATAAAATATAGTGAAGGTGCGGAGAGAGAAGAAAATGAAAAGCTTTTGATAGAGCACCAACGTAGAGCAGAAACTATTTATGATCAAAAATCTCAAGATCGGGCGCTTTCAATTACAAAAAAGGATACAGTAGTCTTGTCATTTGACTTACAGCAATGCTTGCCAACACCATACCTTAAATCTGGTGCTGCATTTTACAAACGTCCATTATGGACTTATAATTTGACTTTGAGGGACTGTACCTCTAATAAGGTATATTGTTTTATGTGGCATGAAGGAATTGGTGGTAGAGGGGCAAATCAAGTAGCTTCCTGTTTGTTTTATTACATAATGAACGGCGTACCTGATGAGATAAAGCATCTTGTATTTTATTCCGACTCCTGTTCTGGCCAAAATAAAAATATTCACGTTGTTTGCATGTTCCTGTTAGCTATGCGTAATAATACAAATTTGGAAACCATAATGCATAATTTTTTAGTACCAGGCCATACTCACATGGATTGTGACGTGGATCATGCGTTAATTGAAAAGGCCAAGAAAAAAACTCAAATGGACATTCATCATCCGCGGGATTGGTATCAACTTGTCCGAACATGTAGTAAAAAGAAACCATTTACTGTTGTAGAAATGCATTCTGAATTATTTCTAGATTTTGCGAGTTATCTTAAAGGGCCACTGCAACAAAAGAAAATTGATGAAAATAAGAAGAAGTTTAACTTATCTGAGTGTGCAGCTTTTAAGTATAAAAAAGGAGAATTTCCTCAATTTCATTACAAAATGCATGGCGAAGATGAATGGAACACAGTGAATTTGCAAAGAAAACGAGGAAAGTCACCTCTCCCAAGTGTTTTTGAAACCGAATGTATACCCAAATTATACGATGGGCCGATTGCAATTTCTAATGAGAAAAAACAAGACTTGCTTAGTCTTCTCCCACTTATAAACCCCAGTGTCAGATCTTTTTATACTAATTTAATAAGTAATGATAACAAAGATCAGCATCCTCTTCTAAATGATGACAGCGAAGATGAGATTTTCTAATTTTTTTAGTTTCTTAGTATGTTTTTTTAACTGTTCCTATAATTTCAAACATTGTAAAAGATCCTTTGACTAGGTACCTACTTTACTAAAAGAAGAGATTTATACATTTTCAGGATTTTTTTTTCATTTCAATTTGTGATTTTTCTGATTTTTTTTTTAAGATGTGAGTTTCTCTTATTTTTTTTGGTATTGTTCAAATACGCAAGAAATTTTAAAAAATAAATATAATTTTGTATTCCGCTTGTTTTATTTCCATTAAAATATGGGTTTAAGTAGCACAAAATAGTTCATATAAGTCTACATGTACCACACGCCACGTTTAAAATCTTTGTGAAAAAGACGCCAAGATATTTTTTTCATAATTTTCAATTTTTTTTAAAGTTGACTTAAAGTACACAGCTAAACACTATTTTCTTATAAAATGAGCTATTAATATTTCATTTAATTACTTGGTTATCATAAAATTCATTCAAATGCGTATTCCTTTTCACATAAGCGAATTCTCAATTTACTTATGTGTGAAGGGGTATAAGTTATTTTATACCCTCGAGGAATTTATTTTGTGGAGGGTATAAGTCATTATCTTAAAAACTATTAACTTTACATAAAAAATAACTCAATAATAATAAAGAACATACTCTGTTTACCTATAAAAAACATCACATGTATTACTTTTACTGGCGGTTTAAATGTCACACGAGGACAAACACACAATTTGAGCGCGCCGTGTGTTTTTTGCCTCTCCTGTAAAGTTGTAGTTTTAGACTTAAATCCCTTTTCACTAGGGCCACAGATATTTGTACTGGTTTATACTATGCATTATTTTATACAGGAGTAAAAGAAAAAGATAAGTGTATGTCTTATGTCATTCTAACGTTAAACTCGATAAAAAAAGATAAAATAATGAAGGTAGATTCACGTTAAGATTTACATTAAGAGGATATATCGAAGCGTGGTTTAGTTTGATGTGTAAGTGAAATGGTGTTATAGCTGTCTAGTTTGACGCGAGAGAGATAGAAGAAGAAGACTCTCACGCGCACCTGAACTAAATGCGCTTCGTTTAAATGTAGATTTATGACAACATGCTATTTTTAAATCAATTTTTAGCGTAGCAAGTTCTTAATGTATTATTTAAATACCTTCGATTTAAAGCACAAATTTTACTGCACAATAAGGAACTGTTTACGTATAATCGTATAAAACAGAAAATAGACGATGCCACTTTCAAGAGAAAAAATTCAAGTCAGTAATCGTGTTTCGGTTTTAGTACAGCAGTAGACAATATAGTCAAATAACACGTATGGAAAATCCAAATGATTTAACCTTATTCACTGATACGCCAAACGGACGAAATGCACCAGTATAGTAAATCACAAAACGACCGAACGGACGAGACTTACCAGATGAAAAAATGGGCGTGGCGAGCGCATTCCGCGCCTTAGTTTTTTATTTTTTGGAATTTTGTGTGTGGAGCCACTCCTTGCGTTCCAGGTTCTTTGGAAAGGTGGTTGGGTGTAGTATATTTTTGCCAAAAGCCGTGAGGCTGTATCGGCATTATAAACAAAGTTAATCTGTGGTTGAAAATTAGTTTGCGGAACGAGAGGCGCGCGCAGGGGGCTTTTGTTTACCGAGATAACATTTTCAAGGTGTTCTAAAGCAATTAGAAACTATAAAAAGATGCAATTGTAATATAGTAAAAGGAACTACCTAACGTATGCCTGCTAGCACAGAAGAATATTGAAAAGGCAATACCTACGTTGTAAATTTTGAAGCATACGAAATGCATTCCGCTGAGCGGTTCGATCCCGTTCATTTCGTTCATTCCGTTCATTCGTAGGAACCACACGAAATATTAACCTATTTTGCTGAAGATGCAAGACTCGACTGAAATGTTTCTGTATCTATTGGTGCGCTATTTTATTTGTTTTGCAGTAAAAGATAAATGTTGAAATAAATAAAATGATACTGTTTTTATTTCTTTATTATTTACTTACTTCTAAGTAGGTAGGTAGTTCGTTTCTACGTAAGTATATATAAATGCACAAAGGGGGTTTCCGATAGGTCTTTTGACAGGTAACGGTGCTCATTCCAGGTGACCACCGGGATGGTTTTAGTGAGGTAAAAATCCCACTCTCCCCCGGTCTTATCCCCAAAGCCCGGGCGCCTTTTGAAGGTTTGCCACCGAAAAATCATCGTCGTCGGTCGTTCATTTTTATTTTAGTGTTATTTTTTTTTTTAAGGTTTATAATGATTTTGATTTTAATTTTGATTACGGTTCTGATTTTATTTAGATTTTTAATTTTGAGTTTGATTTTAATTTTAATTGTATTTTAATTTTAATTTGATTTTGTGAAATTTTTATTTTGGCTTAATTTTGATTTTAATTTAGAATTTCGTTGAAAACATAATTATGTTCGGTGAGCATAAGAACTCATTCAGGCACTCAATTTTATCGACAAAATTAAATAAGTAATGCATATTGTGCTTACCTGCAAGAAATTGGTACACTAGTGTATAAGTTATATTGGATGTATCTCATATCTTTGTATCAGTGTATTCAATAGTTTGTTGGTTGTTAGTTGGTGAGGCAAATAAATAAAATAAAATAAATAAACCGAAAAATAAGTATATATAAATATGTAGCGTTCGATTTCGACAAAAATATTTGGTGGGTACCTTTTTTTTACACTGTCCTTACCTTATGTTACTTGAAAATGACCTTAACTAATGATATACATCAGTCTCTAAGTCCGATATAAACAAATCGTCGTGGACTATGCACACTACCTACATTTCAGCTCATTTGAAAACTTTGTACACTGGTTCTCATAGAACGGTAGTCTTTCTACATCCAGTGAAATTTTAAAAGCGCAAAAAAGCTGCAATAAGTCTATATGCAATCCTAAATCAAAGAAAGTTGCAAACCACATTTTATCTCCTTAAAATTACTAATGTTACCTTGTCTTTACATATACGAGACTGCTTTGTTCGTAAAAAAAAACGGTGATTTATTTAAAATACCTTCAGAACAAAGCAATCGATCCATAAGACCAACATATCAACATGAATTATGCCTAAGAAGTTCAAAAACCGCCCTTATGCACAAGACTACAAGAGCATACTTTGCATTGCTCCAAAATTTTTTAATAAGCTACCAAACGACTTAAAAGATTTAAACTTGACACAATTTAAACGTAAACTATATACATTTTTAAAGACAAATGCTACTTCATACCATTGACGAATTCCTAGTTGATAAAATTTCATGTGACTGACCATTTTATGTATTTATGTTTTAATGTAATATTCATAATACATAATTATGTCTATTTATAACAATATAATCAATCTTGTATTTTAATTTCTATAGCTATTAATTACTTCACTATGTTTCATGTAATGTTAAACTTAATTTTTAATTAAGGCAAATTAATTTTTTTTGCCTTATAATTAAGGCATGCATTGTTAAAATACAATATTAAAAATTAAGTTTAACATTACATGAAACAGTGAAGTAAAAAAAAAAAAAAAGTAAAAAATATTTTAAAGTAACTCAAAAATCTATTAAGATTTTTGAGTTACTTTAAAATATTTTTAAGACCCTGTTCTGTCACCGAAAATCGGAAAAACTTTGACCAGTCTGGATTTAGTCTGCACACAGTCTTATTGCAATTAAAATTACAAGTGTTTATAACATCAAAAACAGAACAACACACAAGCCTCACACTATGAAAACAACAACAATTACAAAATGCTAACTAATTACCACTAGACAGCTGAGGTGCAAGCGTGTATTAAGGAACTAAGTACGAGTATGTTTCACAGGAGTGCAGTAGCTTGTGTTATTAGAGCTTGTGTAAACATGCGAGCGAGTTGTTACACGATACTGTGGGGGCAGTAAGTAGGCGATTAGGGACGTTTTTTGGTTTTGTTAATTGCTTGTCAGACGACACGCAACGCGACAAGTGTCATAAATAAATAGAAACAGATGTTTCACACGGCCATTTTCATAAACGGAACCCGTTGTCATGCTTTCTCTTTCACTTTAAGGTTGATTGTGGCGACAGAGGGACTTCTGAGAACGTCTTAAAATATTAGTGTCGATTGAGAACCAAAGAGTTTTGTTCTTTTTATTTCCCTGTGATGTGACAGAGATGCCTGATTCATGTAAGTATTTGAAGTTGTGAAGATGCATGAAGCGGCAGGTCACGGGAACAATATGCGAAACGCATTCCCCTTAAACTTAAGGGTAAGATATATAAAGCAATGGTTAGACCTGCTGTCTTCTATGGATCAGAATGTTGGGCCGCAAAAGGGATGAATGAAAATCAAAGGGAGAATGCTAAGAGGGATGTGTGGTGTTACACGAATAGATATCATAAGAACTGAGTACATAAGAGGAAGTCTGAAAGTGCACCGGTGACTGAAAACTTGTGCGGAAATCGGATGTCATAGTATGGGGAGTTGATGCGGAGGAATGAGAGAAGTTTTGAGTATGAATGTCGAAGGCTATAAGAGTAGGAGAAGACCAAAGAAATGATGGATGGACTGTGTAAAAGATGATATGGCTAGAAAGGGTGTGAATAACGAGATGACGACTGATAGAGAAGTATGGAATTATGGTGTGCATAATAAAGAGTATTCTATCTATCTATTGAAGAAAAAGACGTGTTGCGCCGACCCCAAACACACTGGGATAAGGGCAGGAGAATGATGAAGACAATAAGTCTGGGAATCTACTCGTAGTATACTCGTATTTACTTCGTGGTTGCGTTTAAAAAAATAAGACACCTGTTCCATCTGGCTCTCTTAGAATACGATCACAGAATTCAGTATATGAAATAAATGAACCTTATTTTTGCTAAAAATAAAAACTATGATTTATGATTTCATTAATTTACAAACTTTATAAACCGATTTCTTCAACACAATTGAGTGGACTAAAATAATCTTCTTTTCTTTTACAAATTCTATTCAAACCTTAAATTCAAAGAGTACTAAATGCCTAGTTTCTATTGTCTATTTTCAGTCTTTATTGCCTTACTTTTTACCTAGAGATAAGACTCACTGCGGTCACATTGACTCTTTACAAGGAATCAAAGTCGTCAAACTTTTACTCATCCTTTAGTGCCTTAATTCTAAAAGTTACCCTTGTAGAACAAATTACAAAATAAAATTACAAATTTTGTCAAAACTTTAGGGTAGATACTCAAATTCTGCTAATTTGTCGAGTTTAGATTTGAAAGTCTTCAATTGTTTTTGAACTAATAATTCAATTTTATTGTGAAGCCAACAATATATTTTCAATCGCTTAGTCGAAGTTCACCGTGATTGTTCGTATTAATTACTTAATTATTTCCTTGACAAAACAGTAATACTAACTATAAATTGACTAAAATCACAGTCAATCTTTTAAATAAAATAAGACGTCTATAATTTTGGTACAGATGCTGACAATACCTTCAATATAGACTTAGCTCATGCAACTCATGGAAAAAAACAAGATTAGTTATTCCTAGGTTACTATATTATCACTTACGGCCTGTTTTTAACCGACTTCAAAAAGGAGGAGGTTCTCAATTCGTCGGAACCTTATTTTTTTTTATGTATTTTCCCCGATTACTCGAAGATGGCTGGACCGATTTGGATTATTTTTTTTTTTTTGAAAGGGTATACTTCCCAGGTGGTCCCACGATCATCAAGTCAGGATCTGATGATGGGATTCTGGAGAAATAGAGAGAACTCTTCCAATTTTATAGGCACACTTGAAGCGATTTGGATAGTTTTTGGAAGCGTACTTTCTTGGAGTGGTCCCATTTCAATTTGGTAAAGATCTGATGAAGAACTTCTGAGATAGGCAACGGAACTCCTCAATAAATGATAGCAAATGGACTGGGATTGCTGAAATCTCATGTCTGTTTGTTGTTCACACCAGTTCATAACATAACATCACGCCAGTACGCTGTGACGGGGTAAGCACATGTGAACTACTAAAAAGTGAAAAATAAAAACTTTTTTACAAAAAAATACAACCGACTTCCAAAAACAACACTACAAAGTGAAAAATAACTTTAATTTCGGAAGTCGGTGGCAAAAACGAAAATACATTTAATCAGACACCGACTTCCGAAATTAAAGTTGTTTTTCACTTTGTAGTGTTGTTTTTGGAAGTCGGTTGTATTTTTTTTATCAATCCTCGATGTGATCCGGTAAACTTATCTGTAAGATACAAATTCTACAAATTCTATTCAGTTATTATGTTATAGAGAGTGGTGGCCCAGTGGGAACGTGCGCAACGTACGAGTTCGAGGTCATGGGTTCGAACATGGTTCGAACCCAAGCAGGCACTTTTTGTAAATTATTTGATCAGCACTGCTCTCAAAGCGGTGAAGGAAAATAGCGTAAGGAAACTGGCATGTCCAATCACATGTGACATGTGAAATCCACCAAACAGCACTTGGCCCGCATGGTGGCTTACGGGCCAGTCGTTTTCACAGAAAGAAGAGGCCTGTGTCCCAGCAGTGGGAACATTATAGGCTGATTATGCTCTTTAGTCATTAATTTATCTATAATCTGTATAAAAGACTCTTTATCTATCCGCTTAACTCCCCACTGACTTCATAGCTCCATCGAAACCTACAGGAGGACAAATGAGTAAAGTTTTCTAATAAAAAACCCTCACAACGGGTGAACATACGATTTAAACTTTTTTCAGTGTAACTGTGTTATCATGAGTTCGTCTCATCATTACCCCGTTACCTCTGGGTTTACCCTTGGGCCTATTGTTAGGGTAAACTTTGGGTAAAAGAGTTGGAACCTAATTATTTTTTGGGAGGATGTTTTATGAAACTTTTTATTGTCAATAGGGTAGAAAGTTTCCTTCTAAGATTTTTCATTATTTATTTAAAATATTCGTGTCAAAATAATTTACTAAAAGTGTAATGATATCTTCATTAAGAATCTTTTCTAGGGGTCCGTACCTCAAAAGTAGTATAAACTTGTACTTATACCTAAACTTTAGTACTGTTAGCAAAATTATTTTAAATGTTTAGTGTAAACAATTTGTTGGCTAATCTAAATAAATAAATAATTATAAGGAATAAACGGAACCCTTATAGGATTATTCGTGTATCTGTCTGTGTGTCTGTATGTTTGTCCGTCTGTCACAGCCAAAATCTCCGCGTTTGCTCCGAATCTAATGGATCGATTAAGTTGAAATTTGGTGCACATGAATTTCCGTGATTAAAACAAGGACGTGTAATATAAATATATCAATTTTGAATATGGGGGTCATTTTTAAATAAGAAAATAAAAAAAAACAGTTTTGCAAACTCTGTGACATTTAAATGAAAGGACTTGTTTTGAGGGTCTAAAATAGATTGTTTTTGTAATATTAACTAAACTGTTTTAAAGTTTTAAATTTAAAAAAAATAGACGAAAATTTATCACTCCCCCCCCCCCCACTGAGCCTAAAATTTTGAAAATTACAGGGTGTCCCGTAAATAATGGATCAAACGTAACGGGTAGGTAGCTTACCTAATTTCCAACAACTAATTTGAATATTAAAAAAAAAACCGTTACAGTAACCAGGGTATTAATTTTTTTTCGAATTTTACGATTTTGTCTTCCAGAATTAAGCTTTTTTAATGCTGTCGCTGCAAATGATGACATTTTTAGGTATGATTTTTATTTAACATTTCTGAATAGCTTACTAATGTTATAAGATACCATTTTTTTGAATACCGTTTTATTTGCCTTAGAAAAAAAATCTTGAGTTGAAAAGTTTTTTCTTTACGATGTTAGGACCAAAATTGAAAAAATTCTCCTGTAAAAAAAATGTATGACACCGAAAACCACCATTATTTTAAAAACTGGTACATTTAATAAGGTTTGCAAATTGGTGTAAAACTTACGTCTAGTCTTTATCGTTACAAAGATATTGCTATGAATGTGATGAAGACAGAAAATAAATTAAATTGGTACTATTCCATTTTTTCATTTTCGTAATGGCTTATGCTTGAATGCTTGTAATCGAAGCAGGTAGTTAAGCGGCTAGCATATTCCGACCCGATGACGTCATCTGTCCGGAATTTGGGACCGCTACCTGTGGCGGAGTTGCACCTCAGTCAGCGTGAAGGGGATAGATAGCGCCGCTTTTGTATTTTTGGTAAATTGGTATGAAGTTGTACATTCTAGTCCTTGTCGTTACAAAGATAATTGCTATGAATCTGAGAGGTGCTCCAAATCAACGTTAATAAAAAAAATAAAAAAGTGTGTACATTTAAACTTTTTCTTTAAAATGTGTAACTGTAGTATTTCAGAGGCAATGTTCATTGAATTATTGAGGCGTATGAAAAGAATTAGGAGGCCGTACTAAAAAAAACAGTTAGTTCAAATAAATCGTTTTATTTGGTTTTTACAATAAATGTTCGAATTGCCTTCCCTCTACAAGAATGCAAAGTCTGCATCTCCTAATAAAGGAAGCTCTTATCCGACGGACAAAACGGCTTTGGTTTATTTCTGATACAGCAGATTAGATGCGCTGTCGTAATTCTTCTTCCGACGTTATTGGATTCTTGTAGACCCTGTCTTTTAAACATCCCCAGTAAAAAAAATCTAGGGGATTTAAATCCGGAGATCGCGGAGGCCACAAAATTGGTCCTAATCGGCCGATCCATCTGTCCGGATAACTTTCATCAAGGTGCGCCCTTACTGCCGTCGCATAGTGAGCGGGGCACCCATCATTTTGCAACCACATTGCTTGCCGTACGTCTTCTGGAACGTTTTCTAATAACCTTGGCAACTCATTCCTTAAAAAATGGAGATAATATTCGGCGTTTAGAGTAGCTGGTAGTTCAAAGGGCCCTATTATTTGCCCATTGATTATTCCCGCCCATAAATTTATTTTAAATTGATGTTGGCTCCTGTCCTCTCGCATCAAATATGGGTTTATCAGATGCCAACTGTGCAAATTATGCAAATTTAAATATCCATCTCGGCGGCATGAAGACTCGTCACTCCATAAAATCTCGTTAAAAAACTGCGGGTCCGCCCGAATCATTCTAAGCATCCTTTGGCAAAATTCTATTCTTGGCTGGTAATCACGCGACGTCAGCGTTTGAACACGTTGCACGTGATATGGGTGCAATCGGCACCGTTGTAGCACTCGATGCACCGTCGATCTAGAAATTCCTACGCGTCGCGCTATGACGCGAACGGAGACTGACGGATCTTCCTCGATTTCTCGAAGAATGACTTCGTCATTAACTTGTCGCGGTCGTCCTTCACGGGTACCACCAACTCCGGTGCCAAGAATTCTTCCCTCAAGAAGCGCGTTATGCACCCTAATAAAGACGCGATAATCGGGATAACGAACCAGGTTCGGGTATCTTTCACGGTACAATCTTGCAGCCGCCCTGGCATTACCTCTTGCTTCTCCGTAGATAAAATGCATTTCGGCGTACTGCCGTGGCGTGTACTCATAACGAGGCATTGGGCTGAATAAGGTTTCAGCGCTACTGCACACACGTACAAGCACACACAAACGAATGTTTTCGGAGTCCGTAGGATCGCCAAGTCGTTTGTCCAATACGCAAAGAGTTCCAAATCGATAGGCAAAGCAAAGTCCAAAAACACAGCACAAGTCAAATTTTACAGAAGAAAACACCGAGCCACTGACCGGGAGCGAAAGTTGTCTGACGTAGCAACTCGAAGAGAGACTAGTTACAACTAAACTAATAAAATCAAGCAACAATGAAGCCTGTACCAGTGAAGGGCGCAGGAAAGAACAAAAGAACCTGCGCAACTTCATACCGATTTAACCGATTTACCAAAAAGCGGCGCTATCTATCCCTTTCACACTGACTGAGGTGCAACTCCGCCACAGGTAGCGGTCCCAAATTCCGGACAGATGACGTCATCGGGTCGGAATTATGCTATCCGCTTAACTACCTGCTTCGATTACAAGCATTCAAGCATAAGCCATTACGAAAAGGAAAAAATGGAATAGTACCAATTTAATTTATTTTCTGTCTTCTTCATCACATTCATAGCAATATCTTTGTAACGATAAGGACTAGACGTAAGTTTTATACCAATTTGCAAACCTTATTAAATGTACAAGTTTTTAAAATAATGGTGGTCTTCGGTGTCATACATTTTTTTTACAGGAGAATTTTTTCAATTTTGGTCCTAACATCGTAAAGAAAAAACTTTTCAACTCAAGATTTTTTTTCTAAGGCAAATAAAACGGTATTCAAAAAAAATGGTATCTTATAACATTAGTAAGCTATTCAGAAATGTTAAATAAAAATCATACCTAAAAATGTCATCATTTGCAGCGACAGCATTAAAAAAGCTTAATTCTGGAAGACAAAATCGTAAAATTCGAAAAAAAATTAATATCCTGGTTACTGTAACGGTTTTTTTTTTAATATTCAAATTAGTTGTTGGAAATTAGGTAAGCTACCTACCCGTTACGTTTGATCCATTATTTACGGGACACCCTGTATACACAAAATAGTTCTATACTCAAAGGTTACAGGAAACCTATAAGAAGTCTATGGCCTTAAAATACCATGGTAAATCAATCGCTCAGTATTGTGCGTACAAATTTACATTTGCCGTTGGAAAGTATGGGAGATCATGTTTTTGAACTACAATGTTAAGTTTGTTCTTAGGATAAATATCCCAACTACGGAACCCTTTCATTGTGCGCGGTCCGATACGCGCTTGGCCGGTTCTCTTTCTTTTTATCGTCACCCTTTCTTAAGTATTCACTTTTTCCTATCTTTAAATATCAGATTCAAAACTTTTACTTTATTGTTGATCAGTAAAAGAGTACTTTAGCAAACGAGCTCCCCTTACTTTACCCCAAAAGAGGGTGAAGATAACTGCAATACTTTCAGTTCGCAGTAAATAATATTTCAACAAGCGGGTAGAGTGCCAAATCGCCGGCAACTTCGCAAATTAGCCGCATATTTATGTAGCGGTGAAACTTTTAATGTTGCGTGTAATGTACGCTTGTCAAGCATTTTGCCGCGTGTATGAATTCATTGTTGTTCCGTAACTTAGTTGGTAGTTTCTGTTTTTGGCGCAAGATTATTGGTGAATGATTTTATTGTTTTGGGCGGTTATATTGTTTTTGTTTCATGCTAAATTAATTTGTTGTGAACTTGTGTTATTATGGAGATTATACTGGCAATCATTATAATAATACTAGCTGCGCCCCTCGGTGTTACCCCCGGTTTATGAGATACACTAAAACGTGTATTATTTAATCGGTGAGAAAAGTATTCACAAAAAAATTGCTCATCCCAAGGGAACACTACATTTTTTCAGGATGTAAAGTAGCCTATGTGTGCTATGTGTATACAGGGTGTCTGCTACTTCCACACCAAATTTTATCAAAATCGGTCGAGCCGTTTGAGTTTGAAAGAGTAACAAATATATTTGATTCCTTGCTCATCCCACGGAGGCACTACAATTTTTCGGGATAAAAGTAGCCTATGTGTTAATCCAGGGTATAAGCTGTCTACAAACCGAATTTCATCCAAATCGGTCCAGCCGTTTGAGCGTGAAGAAGTAACAAACATACACACACACACACACATTCACAAACTTTCGCCTTTATAATATTAGTGTGATTATGCTCAAATAAACTAAATATATTATGTTGGGATTGTCTTTCAAGTTAACTGGCAAGAATAGTAGCAACACTATCTGTGTTCTGTAGGTGTTAGTGCCCTTAAAGGAAAAATAAATTATGTAAAAAGGGATAAAAAGTATCCCATGTCTTAATCCAGGTGTAGCAGCACATACTGACGTACACCATACAATTAGAGGAGCTCATACGGCCGGTCACCACCATGCGTCCGCGCGTACTGATCTAGCCGAAGGAACGCGGACTGGCCGGCTGTACCATCGCGCTTGTTGTACGAAGGGAGCGCAGCACATTCTACCGACTAATGTCGGTAATCGAATTATGTTAGTTTTAAGTTTACCCTATTTATTTTAATGTGTAAAGCAGCGCTTTTTAATGAACCATACAGATCGTTATTCGCCTTCTCACTTACCCCTAATACCTAAACAGGTTATGGTCTATCCATGTGCCAAATTTCATCTAAATCCGTTTAGCCGTTTTAGCGTAGAAGCGTAACAAACAAATACACTTAGTATTAGGATTAACAATCAGTTTTACAAGATTTAGCTATCTCCTTTATTCTATAACCATTTGACAATGAAGTAACTTCAGAGAGGAGTTTAAAACAAGGTGAAGCCATTTGTTTTTAGGGCTCCGTACCTCAAAAGGAAAAAACGGAACCCTTATAGGATCACTCGTGTGTCTGTCTGTCTGTCTGTCCGTCTGTCACAGCCAGTTTGCTCCGAATCTAATGGACGGATTAAGTTGAAATTTAGTACACATATGAATTTCTGTGACCCAAACACGGGCGGGTAAAGTAAATAAATTAAATTTGAATATAGAGGTCTCTTTTGGGGGGCAAATAAGAAAATTAAAAAAAAAAAGTTTTGCAAACTTATACCCATGTGGCATGTCAAATGAAAGGACTTACTATGAGGGTTTCAAATATATTTTTTTTATAATTTTAAAATAAATTGTTTTAAAGTTATTAAAGAAAAGAGACGAAAATTGACCATCCCCCCCCTTATCTCCGAAACTACTGAGCCTAAAATTTTCAAAAAAAATACAGAAAATAGATCTTTACCTGTAGATTAAAGGAAAACCTATAAGAAGTCTGTGGTCTTAAAATAACATGGTAAATCTATCAATATTGTGAGTACAAACTTACATTTACAGTTGGAATGTATGGGAGAACATGTTTTTCAACTACAATGTTAAATTTGTTCTTAAGATAAATTAATCCCAACTACGGAACCCTTCATTGTGCGTGGTCCGACACGCACTTGGCCGGTTTTTCTTCTGTTTGTGTAATGGGAAATTAAATTACACATAATTTTCAATTCAATTCAATTCAATCTTTATTTCGGAAATCATCCATTTGGTTAGTTTAGAACTTACAAACTATATTAGTGTTAAAATCACAAAGTTAAAATTAAAATTTAAAATCAAATAAAATCAATATTAAACTCAAAATCACAATAAAAAATCAATCAAAATTAAATTTAAATCAAATCAATATTAAAATCAAAATCACAACAAAAAATCAATTAAAATTTGATTTGATTTAAATTTTTAAATCAAATCAAAATTATAATCAATATTAAAATCAAAATCACAATAAAAATCAATCAAAATCAAATTTAAATAAAATCAAAATTAAATTAAAAATCAAGTCAATTAAATCATAGTTAAATTAAATTTAAATCAAAAACAATAATAATAAACAAAAATAATGTTAATTGCCCTGAGCCAATTACCAAAACGATTGATTGAATAACGAAAAATCTTGTAAGCCTCACCAAAAACACTTAAAATAATAAAATAAAATCACCTCCCAAAATTTTCCTATAACCGTCCTCAATTTAAACCAATCAAAACACTTTGAACTAATACAATAACTGATATTACACGTTAACCAGCGAAAACCTACCATTCTCAGAAAATACGGTCCCATAATGAATTCAAAATGGATCCTAACAAGTTTAGTTAATTTCGTTTTGCCAAATTGAAATTGTTACCGAAGATGACATTTTAAATTGCTTCGTAACGAGACTTCTAATTATATCTGGCGTTCTTAATATCTCAATTTATTGTCAGTTCATGCTGTTATGGAAAAGGGTCTAAATGGATTTCAAGAATTTGGGAAAATGTGTCGGTGTGACTAACAAAGCAGATGTGAGGCGGAAACGCCGGGAAGAGACGCCCTATGAGACCTTATTGGTGATGTTCTTCAGAAAGGTCTGGTGCGTAGAACTTGCAACCGGCGTGCGAGTATGACCAGATGTATGATCGTAAACGATGCACTTTTGCATCGATCCTTACATACTCCTTTGAGTATGTAAGGATCGTAGCTGGTGACGTTCTGTAGTTTCTGCCTACCCCCGTGCGAAGAAGGCGGGAAATTATGTAGGTATGTATGTGTCGGTTGAGATTGTTTTTGGTAGAGAGGAAAATTTTTGATTGGTTTGAGTTGAGGATAGAAATTAATAGGCTTAAAATAATTTGTGCGAAAGTTTATTTTCTGACTAGCTGCCCCGCGGTTTCACCCGTGTAGACCGGAATAAAAAGTAACCTATGTGTTAATTCAGGGTATAAGCTATCTAAATACTAAATTTCATTTAAATCGGTCCAGCCATTTGAGCGTGAAGAAATTACAAAACTACAAACATACACACACACACTCACAAACTTTCGCCTTTATAACATTAGTGTGATAGATGAAGAATATATGTTTAACGGCACAGGATAGCCTTTACCAGAAATGGTCATCGGAATGGTTCAGTAGCTTCAATACCATCAGGATTGTGCCGGAATATAGCAGTTCGTCGTGGACTTGACATCACCCCTCATCAGAAGACAGCCGCGCCACGCAGCTATCGATGCGACGCGCTGCTAGAGTGACGTCACCAGCCGGTGTCACTCATATCCTTCCTTTTCGGTGATACCAGTAACTTCGTAAAAAAAACTAGATGGCGCCACTTGCATGTAAATTGAGTACAGTGGGTTTTCAGCATTTTAATAAATAAATAGGTGTAATGCAACACACCAATTAAGCAGATACACTGATTAACGCTATATAAAAAAATTGTATGTACCTACAACAGAAAAACTTGAACATACGAAACTAAAAAAGAAGAGGCTTGCTTTTACGCAACAGATGACACCTTTCACACGAGTTGCCACTACAGAAAAAAATAAATTTACTTAAAAAAATGTAAAAACCTACTTCAAAAACCAAAAACGAATAAAATAACTTGCTTATAAAACTTAACAGCTTCAGAAGTCGGTGTCAAGCTAAGGTGCATTGAAGAATTGAAGACACCGACTTCAGAAGCTGTTAAGTTTTTTATGAAAGTTATTTTATTCGTTTTTGGTTTTTGAAGTCGGTTTTTACTTTTAGTAAAGTAAATTTATTTTCCGTTTTTAGTTGAATATACATACATATACATAATATAAATACATAAGTAAGCCCAAGACGAACGAAAAGAAGAATCACCAAAATCGGCTTAGAAATGCCGGAGATACAGTACATTTACGCATATAACTTCGTACATAAGAATAATTACATCATGTATTATATATTAAAAATCTTTCTGAAAGTATGTAGATCACGTTAGTGAAAGAATCATCAAAATTAGTTTATTAGTTTTTGAGAAAATCGCGGACAAACAAACATACATAAATACGGGTCAAATACAGATCCTCCTTTTTTGAAAGTTGGTTAAAAATAAAAAAAACACCATAAAAATCTGTTTTCACTAAAATTTGAACAGTTTAATAAAACAGCCAAGTTGTTCCAAGGGACCCCATCCATAATAGGAAAAGTGAACCTTTTAAAAACTATGACAATAAAAAAGATATATTTCTGTAAAAGTTGGGCGATAAACGTGTAGCATGTAATTGGCCGACAATTTATGTGGCATTCGTACCATTTCGGGATTCTTCGGGCGGAATCGGAAAGTTACGAATTGAGTCCTTATTCGATGATAGAAGTTTGTTGCAGTTAAATTGACTGTTTTTATACGTTTTTTGGCAATAATAACATTGTTTTGGCAACATTAAGCTTTAATATTTTCGTGTATTGTTTCATGAAAAACGTTTGCTGTCATGTTTATGTCAGTCTTACAAAGATAAAGTCATGTCCAGAAACCCTAATTCAAGTCCAGACATCGGTTAACTTTAGCTCATTATATGTACCTTCATAAAACATACATGATACCGTGATACGTCACCTGAAGTCCCCAAAGGATAAGGCAGATAGATACATAGAATACTCTTTATAATACACACCATAAACGTTACAGATATAACAGTTACTGTTGAAATTGTACATAGGGAAGGCAGAAGTGAACAATTAAACAGTACACCCACAAATCACCAGTATACGTATAGTTCTATCACAGTGTATACATCGTACAGTCGTCCGACGAAGCCCGAACTGTACACGAAGTTCGGCGAACTACGTAAGCAGCTCGGGCTCTCGTGACTGTATGTGTGTGACTGTGTGACTGTGTATGTGTATGTGTGTGGTTCTATGTAACAGAGGGCGAACCTATTGCCATCAACCGGTCTCAAATCCAGACTCCAGTCTGCAACTGAGAAATTCCCAATGGTAAAATCTATAGGTAACACTTTTCCAGACCAGGAGCTAGACCACCACCTCTTAAAGCAGTATTATTTTAATCTTACATGAGTGTGGGAAAGAGATGGAGCTAGATGTCCTGTATAGCTCCATCTCTTTTTCACACTGAAGTAACATTAAAATAATACTGCTTTAAAAAGTGGTGGTTGGCCCCCTGGGGATCGTAACTAGGAACTTGCGCTAAGCAGTCGTGAATGAACTATTAGACCAAAGGCCACACCGCCGGGGTCGCGGGTTGTTCGAAAGAGATACCGTGGCCCTGGCACAGGCAACTGAAGTGAACCCTGCGTTCGAAGGAACACGGGTGGGTTTTAGTGAGTAAAAGTGACTGTGTCTGACACGCCCTCCCGCTCCGCCCAGAGCGGGAGAAGTCATTTCATGATTTCCCAGCCATAAAAAAAAGACCAAAGGCCACTCCTATCTTCACAAAGTATTGTACATCATTCATCATCGTTATTTCAGCCGGAAAACGTCTTTTGCTGGACATAGCCTCCCCCGAGCACCGCCGCTTCGACCAATTCTGTGCTACATCTTCCAGAACTTTCGGCCTCATCGGCCATTTGTTCTGCGAGCAATGTGCCCAGCCCACTGCCACTTAAGTTTGGCAATTCTTTGGGCTATGTCGGTTACCTTGGTTCTCCTGATATATTGTACCTGCACTAAATGTCAAAATGAAATATCTCACTAAAAAATATAGCAGAAATAACATTATTACTCATTCCCTTCAAAAGAAAATCTACGCTCAAGAATTTTTATTAGATTGTCGTAGTCGGCTCATATAAAAATTAAGTTCATTAAATTCTTGTGAGGGTCTTAAATCTTTCAACCATTTTAATAAAAATTAATAAGCTCTTAACATAAATGAATAATATAAAGTAATTTTAGGCTTTCTAGATGAATGTTATTTATATTACTAAATTGAGTTCCATTAGGCTATTAGATCTTCTATCAAAATAAAGTATGGATTTTGAAAGCTAGTTTATTTTTTATTTATTTGTTTTTATTTAGGGCGCATGTCATTGATATCATCATCATTTGTGTAGCCTTTACCCAAAGACATTAAATCACACGAGCGCGGTGTGAATCGGGTCCAACCTAAAATTGTACGTGGTATGAGTTCTATACCAAGAAAATATTTTTTTTATTATTACTTAATAGTGATGGAACAACGTTAATAATAAAAAAATATTTTCTTGGTATAGAACTCATACCACGTACAATATTAGGTAAAATGACTCACGGACCCGATTCACACCGCGCTCGTGTGAGGGGATAATACTAGACGGGACATAGCGAACAAAATCGTAATCCGATACATTTGTCCTAGTGGGCAAAAGTCGCTCAGTCTAGTGTGGTACGCCTGCTTGTCAAGTCGCATTTGAGCCCACCAAAAACAACTCTGCGACTGTCTCGTTGGTCTAGTAATCGCAAGCGCTACTACTGAGTATGAAGTCTTATGGTTCGATTCCCAGGTCGGGCAAAGTGTTATTGGGTTTTTCTCTATGGAATTGCTCAGTAGCAGTCTGGAGTCTGGATTTGTGCCCGGTTATGGCAATAGGCTTGCCTGCTATTACATGGGACATAACTGGCGACATGTGGGTGTACTATAGGTAGGTATATAGCTTCTGACAAGAAGATAATAAAGTAAAATTCGCGCGTAAACTTAAAAAATATTTATGTGAGTCTATGTAAGCGTAAATACTAAGTATATTTATAGGTTATAGATTTAATGTTACTTTAATAGAGACTCAATGATGTCACAGTTAAACTGCGTAAGCAGTTTTGTGGGGCACTGTATTTAGCATTAACGAAAAAATGTAAATTGAATAAAATCATTCATTCTAACATTTTTTCATTCATGCCCAATCCTTCGGGGAAGCAAAGCGTAATGCTAATGTACGAAGTTGCAAGGAAATCCATTTACACCCTAGTATGTGTAGTCTTAGAAGAGTGAGTGTAACTGCTGGTACATTTCCGTCAGTACTGCAGGCATGAGTTGACGGAATTGTACCAGATATTTCCGTCAGCTCACGCCAAAGTCCAATTGCATGGGCTTCCGCTCACAACCTTTGAATTGACAGTCCAATAGGTATCTTATTTGTATAAAACAAATAACAATCGTTGCAGATGTTAAGTATGGTCAAGAATTTATTTGATTGTCTGCCACAATTAAGTACCATGCCCAATATGTTTAGTGATAACACATTTATACACTACTTGAAATTTCTTGTTCCTTCGACCCACCCCAGCACATCGCGTTGCCTGCCCGCACTATTACTTCGTTTTCGCTTAGCGTTTTTTCACTCTTTTTTATTTTTGCTCGGTTAATCAGGGTCCTAGTGTGATTTTAAATAGCCTATAGTCTTCCTCAAGAAATTGTCAAATCATCCGACTGGTAGTTCCAGAGATTAGCGCGTTCAAACAAACAAACACTACGGCTTACTAGTAATAGTAATTATTTAGATAGATAGAGGATTGTAGAACAAAGATAAATTACAAGTACTTGGATGGTTTGGTCATGTTGAGGGGATGAATGAAAGGCGACTAACAAAAGGTATTTACAAGGCAGATGTGAGTGGAAACGCCGGGAGGGGTGACCTAAGGATGACAAAATAGTGACTTTATTGGTGATGTGCTTCAGAAAGGTCAGGTGCGTAGTACTCGCAACCGGCGTGCGTGTGTGACCAGATGTATGAACGTAAACGACGCAAAACGAGTACGTAAGGATCATAGCAGGTCCTATAACCCCCATAGGAAGAAGGGTATAAATTGCAAGTATTTAATCATCTTTTTTAGAGCGACTGTACCTAAGTGTGTCATAGATATTAATTACTTTGTCTAGGCTTTCATTTTTCTCAGTTTTCCACGAATAATTTGCGCTGATTTTGGCTTTGACAGTCAATGTCAATATTTTCAAGACCAACTCACCTTCTTGAAAATTCACGTCCAATTTAAATGTCAGCTTCTTATTCATCAATTCTTTTATTTCCATTGACAAACATAAAACAGTCCATTAAAATCAGAATAAGAAAAACATCTCTAAAGGCCGTTGGTGAAGGCATTCAAAAGATCTTAACTCAATTTTTTATCTCTAAAAAAATATTTTGCTAAGACCCCAAAATTATTCTTTTCAACTTGGACCCGAAATAATAAGCTTTTGTTAAATAGTCAACAATGCTTACAAAGGTGTTAATTTAAGAATACAGCCATTTGTTAAAATGGAATTACAATTCTAAATCTGTCGCCCTATAAAGATATTACGGTTGTTATCTGTAATTCAAAGTCCTTTATGAATGTTATAATTTAACTTTAAAGGATTGGAGGTTACGGTTTTAATTTGTAATTAGGTGAAGTAACTATTGCATAAGCATAGCATAGGTTTGCATAGGTATAAGTACTTACTTGAACTAACTATTGCATTAGGTAATTAAGACCTGTAATAATAGTTGTGTTATATAAATAAATAAATAAATAAATAATAAGATTTTAGTGTTATGTAATGTTATGGGATGGGAATAAAGGCCTGTACACATGACCCGGCTACCGGGCATACGGTTGCAAAGTTTAAGGCCCAACGTCCACGACGCTTACTATCCACTGCTAATGTTTATTTTGTACTTTATTATTTGTTATAATTTACTAATTATGTACCTCATAAGTACACTTGTGAGGGTATGTCGAATATAATAAAGCAGTCTGCTTTGAATCTCTGTTCCATTGTCACTAACATAACAATAATCATGTTTTTATAAAATATGTCTTAACCTTCATGTTAAGATATTTTGTTAGTAGGTACTTTGATTACTCAAAAATGTTTAAATCCGGACAAATCTATTGAGATCTGTTTACGTTTCGTTTTATTCTTTAATTAGCAACTCGGCCCTGCTTCGCACGGTTTTTCGAATTGTCAAAACATGAAGGTTTCTATAATATATATAAGTTAAATATTAATGCATTATACATATAAACCTTCCGGAATAAATTCTCTAAATGATAATGAAAACCGCATCAAAATCCGTTGCGTAGTTTAGAAGAACAATGCGGCCACACAGACAGACACGAAAATGAACTGTTAAAGATCCACGAGTGAAAGCCGGGACCAACGGTTTAACGTACTTTCCGAGGCACGGAGGGGTCTGGGTGTCTAAAGATGATGGTGACCCATCCATGGACCAACCACCGCAAGCGTAGCTTAACCTAATCGATCGAATTCTCAAAAGGGTGTCAAACCATCAAACTTTCAAGAAATAAATATCTTTCCTCTCTATACCTACACAAAAATCTGCATGAACCAAGATTACTTCAAAACGGTTTGCATGTTCCACAGTTTACAAAGTATAAAACGTTGAAGCTTGAACAAGTTTGTATGACGCTAAACCGTTGGCAGGGGGGAAGCAGAGCTGCTGGATTATGGCGCATTTTTCTCGCAACAAAATTAGCAGTTGTTCCGCTAGAGACTTAAGCTTTAGGTTGTGGGCTTGGTAGGAGCGGAGGCGGGGGCGGATTGGGACTAACTGACAATTTTTCAGATGCTTTTAAAATGTTTGTAAAGGGTTATCTTTGGGATAGTTACACTATATCTAAGTAGCGTAGGATACTTTTTATGCCAGAAAATTATGCACGATTTTTGAGGGAATCTCCATGCGGGTTAAACGGCAGCGGATTACTACATTTTAAATTAATCTTTGAATATAGGATTAAATTAATAAATAAATAAAAAGTTTATTGATCGAAAGATATATAAATAGACACAGGTTGTATACTAGTTACATGATAAGACAACTAACAATGGACACTATACTCATTTGCAATAACATTAGACATTTAAACAAACCTTTTTTACAGTCTGATCAACCGATTTTGACTTCTATTGCGTTGGTGGCATGACAAATGTCAGCTGCAGTAAACAGTTGGTATTGTAACCACTTTTTTGCTTTTAATGCTATCCATATGCCTACGGAATAGCAGTCAAAATCGGTTGAACAGACTGTAAAAAGGTTTGTGTTAATGTCTAATCTTATTTCAAATGGAGAGAAAAATAATTGTCTATATTAACAAAAAAAATTAATCCTGTCTCCTAAACTAGGGCTGGCCTGTATCATGGGAAACAGTGATTCGACCGAGAAGAACTGTAAATTAATGATAGACTTTAGGTTTCGAGTGTCGATGTAATCTACCATAAGACAAAAATGTGAGTTAGACGAGTAAGTTTAGATTTATTTGAGCATTGATGGATGGATGCAGGTATGGAGAAAGAGTGATGATGGTGTGAATGGGAGAGAGGTGTGTGTTCATGTAGTGGACATTCAGTATTTTTAGCAAAATAATAGGTAGGTAGTTAACTTTGCATGTTAGAGTAAAAAAAAAAAATTGTTCAAGACATCTCACGAAGCGGCACGCACTTTACTTGTGTTCACCAAGATTACAAACATGCTGTGAATGTGTGCGTGAAATCGAGTAGCGTCAGCACATATCACACACATACACTTCCATTTTCGCCATCGTCTCGGACGGTACCGAGAGCTCCTGCGCTTACACACACATTCACAGCGTGTTAGTATGGTGTGTGTGACACAACACCCGTCTCGTCAGAGAATCCTTCCTTATCTATGGAGGGTGGAAGTTTACACCCTGTTCCTCATACCTTTGAACGTTGTCGTACAACAACAAAAAAAAAAATATTGTCAACTGTAAATGATATTATTCTTTAAAACTGTAGATTATTGCGCATTCCGCTTCTCACTGAACAAAGTGCAGTAAGAGAAAAGATGTCGGTGTAAATTATCTTAGAGCGTTCCCATTTTGTGGAAGAATTTGTAAAGGTTCTTTCTGACTAGTTCATTCGAATACAAGATATAAAAGATGTTTTTATTATCATCGGTGAAGGAGAGGCAATAGGTTCAGGCATATCATTTATAAAATATCATATATAACGTGTCGTTTTGCATCCTCGTTAAATTTCAGGGTCTGCTACAGAACATCAAACCGAACAACTTTCTCCATGGGACCAACATCGTAAACACGAAAAAATTTTTAACTGTCCCATAGAAAAGTTTAATAGGTAACTACTCGGCGCAAATGTATGGGACGGCCGATTATTTTTTCGCGATTACGATGTTGATGCCATGGAAAAAGTTGTTCGGTTTGATTATCTATACCACATCCTTAAATTTCACTAGGAAGCAAAACGACACGATGTATTTTTTATTATTACAAGCCTACTTTTCCAAATAACTGGCAAAATGTGGGTGTGCATAGCCCTAACCTCTACCTAACCCTTCGAGGGAAAGAGGCGTGATATTATTAATGTACATCCAATAATGTTATGTTATACACGTTACACGTTATTATTACTAGAAAAATACATAATTTGAAAAAGTTTATTTACTAACAGATTATTAACATAAAAATATATAGAGGTATGAGGAACAGGGTGTAAAGTTCACTCATTCTCCATAGAAAAAGGAGGATATTCCGACCAGAAGGGTGTCGTGTCTGGTGGGTAACTGCCCGACGGCTGATGTCGGGATATTGTATGCCAGTCGCGCGGTAAACTCTGCTTGCGCGATTCAGGATTTGTGTTGTATCAGGTCTGTCTTTGATGCGTAGTTCGCATGTGACGATGTAGATGCCGCCACAAATATAATAATAAATAAAAAAGCCTTTTATTCCATGCAACATAACGTATTTTTTTTTTAACAATAATCAATTATTAATTCACATACATTTGTTAATAAGTTAATCAATTCCATTTAAACAATAATTAATAATAACTCTTTTACATGCTCTTGTAATAAAAGTAATAATATTTTTTTTTCATGATAGTGATGATGCCACAAATATAACATAATAACCTAACTAAAACTATAAAAAAAAACTAAAGTATGGCGTCGAAAAATTCCTAATGTACCCAAGAGACTCAAATAATGTAATGCAAACTCTTTCTCGAAGCGTTAAACTCATTATTTTATTCATTGATTTATCACACAACGATTTTGTCAATTATCGTCTCTAAATGGCTTAACTTCAGACGTTTTTCTACTATAAAACATGTAGGATTCTATATAGCAATGCCGAACATGTAGACATATCAAAAACCCACATAGCGCTAAATCATTCTAACTATAATATTATAAATGCGAAAGTAAGTTTATGTTTGTTTTTTTTTTCTTTTCACGCCTAAACCACTGAACCTGATCGGTTCCTGAAATTTTGCATATACTTTGTCAGGTGTACAGAAACGGACATAGGATACCTTTCAACCCGAAAAAAAGTACCGTTCCCGAGGAAAACAACAATAACGTTCTTATCATAACAGATGGCGCAACGTGTCTTTCGAATCTCGATTCAATTATATTGTTACAAGGAATAAGGAAGGATTTCCCGGTAGTACGTTCCCGTGGGATATTTTTCGACATTCACGCGGGCGAAGCCGTGGGCATAAGCTAGTAAGTAATAAATAATACACTGTAATTCGTCGAAAACCATCTCAAAATAAACTTTCAAGAAAAATTGTACCACACCCTCTGCTACTCTGAGTATAACCTAGCACACATGTTCGCGCGAGCAATATAAGGATTATGCAACTAATAAACGGCTTCCTAGGAAAAATAACAAAAAAAAAAAATCCTGAGCAAAATATTTTAAAAGTAAACTATGTAAAGTATTTTTCATAAGTCCCAGTCATACAAGCGCGTTTTGTTAGCAGAGAAAAGAAAAAAGAACTCTTTTCTATTCATATTTTCCTGGTACTTTTCCTGAGGGAGTTTCTATAGCGGAGTTATAAAAATATTGTGATAACTATTTTAATAAGGGAAATGCATTATTCTATTTGTGCTTTAAAATCTCTTGGTGAGAAATTGCCAACCTTCTCTTGATGTAGTAAAAGGGATGTTGAATAAAACTTTTTTTTTGTTCGTTATGTAAAATATTATTGGACACGTATTTTTTTCTTTTTTTAAGTAATCAAAAGATTACTGCGATACATTCGAGTTAAAATGTGGCATGACGTCACTCCTTGCCAGATTTTATAGATAGTTTGTTATAATTGTGACGTTACAAGCCTTTAATGCGTTTTATGTAACACTTTTTTTATTAATATGATAAAGCAAAAATATAATATGTCTAATATTTTTTTATCTGACTGACAGACTAAACAGAATTATTTTTTTTTACCCAGGAAACATTCCTATTGCAAAAGGCCATCAAAGGATTGTAACATTGAAAAGAACGTATTGCTGCAACGACGACATTAATTTGACACGCGTGTACGGTTCCACGTTTTCGTTTTATAAAGATATTTTAATTTCATTAAACGTTATTATTTATTGAAAACCTAAGCCTTTTCCATGTCAAACCTTTTCAACTTTGTTACTTCTTGAAAATTATCGTTAAGTAATGTGGACTCAAAATCACCAAATCGCACTGAGCAAGTGTGGCAATCAATGTGCATTCCTTTTCTTTATGAGCGGAATTATTTGCCTGTAGTAAACCTAATGAACTAATTGCTCGTAATGAATAATAAACATTTAACTGCCAACTTACAAAAAATATGTTTATATGTCAGCTCCGACGCACGACGGGAGTTTACTCCAATTTTTGTGCCGTTCCGACTTTCTATTCTTTGACGAAAACAAAGGACCATAGGGGCAGGGTTTCTTCAATGAACATTGCTATACAAAAAGCAGCTTTAAGGTGTAAAGGCGTTTGTTTTGTTTTACGTTGCGCAGAAAAATGTAACAACGCTTTTGAGTTAACGCTTGTATTTCACTCCTCATAAAATTTCCATACCGGGGGCCTTATATTAAAATCGATTCGTAAGGAGTAAACTCCAAAAACGCTGCAATCCTGTTATCCAAACCCCAGCATGACAAACAAACAAACAAAGCCTTCTATTACAATATATCGTCTAAAAATCCAACAAATAGTTCTCAATACAAATAAACGAGTGTTAAACAAAGCGCACTATTTAATTGAACCCGATTGAACCGGATCGGGTCGGATTGTATCGCAGATAACCGGTTGATACCAGGATTATTTGGAATACTGAACAACGGTTAAACGGCTTTAAATAGTATTATATGTGTTATTTTTTTTTTGTTGAGAGTGCTAGACAAATCTAGACAAATCTAATCATCCTACTTCTAATGCCCTATTCCTATAATTACGTATCAAAGAACTGGGCCAATCCCCGTAATTAGAAAGGTTCATAATGTAGTCGCAATCTCATCTTCATCACTTCAACGCCGGCTGTCGCTGAAAATCAGCGCTGGGGCTCTGTGTCGCATAGGGTTGCAGCATTATATATGCTGAGCGATGGCCGTTTTGCGTGGATGTATGACGCATATTTTCCCTTGTTATTTTTCTTTGTGTTGAGAGTTTTTTCTTTGCCTCATGTAAACGCAAATAAACGCATTTACTTTTCATCGCTGCGACATTCAATGACAAAAACTTGTCAAAAATTTAGAGAAATTTGAGACAAAAATAACAAAAAAAAAAAAAAAAAAACAAATACACAACAATGATAATCGACACACACAATGACATAATTTATTTATGATGTCGTCACATTGAAATTTGATTTGATTTTTTTTTTTGGAATGTGATTAGATTGCAAACGCTCTTAAAAATACGGAAATTGCCCGATTGGTCGTATTTAATACTCGGTACTAATGACAGTTATCGGTTAAAACTGATACTGTGCCATCTTCGACAAAACCGAACAAGAATTATACTCTTTAGATTCTTTGAAAGGTATTTCTCATATGAAATGACTCCCAGAAACCAATCTCAATCCAAATCCAATCTGAATCTGTCAGGGTTTTCAAAACGTATCCAATAGTCGTTATAAATTAGGAGTCGAACATAAATTACCTATACAGCCTTAATAGTACCTGTTCCCTGTTATTTATTTAACCACTATTATTATTACATCAAAAAGGCTGTGTTCAGCAATCTGTAGACGTTAACATGTAAAACGCCTGAATTAATTTACATGTAATTATTTACGGTTCAGTCTAGACCCTGGTTTAGACAATTACAATAAATTACTCTATAGATAACGCAGTAAATAGGTACCTATGTGTAATTAACAGATCTTTGAGCCTAAGCGTATATGGAGACGCAGGCCGCGCAGGCGACAAGTTCGGCACAGCGCAGTTTTAGGGTTCCGTATCAAAATGGTAAAAAGAAACCCTTATGGTGCGACTAGCGTTGCCGGAGAGTAATATTCCGAATTATTCCCGTCGTATTATTCCCGGAAGCATTCGGAAGTTTTGAGTAGTATTCGCAATTATTCGCCGAGCTAAGTACATGTTCGGTCACGCATAGAGTACTTATCTATTAAAGTTTGATATTCACCGCTAGATGGCGTTAATGCCAGAGACTATGTTACTACGCGTTCATTCATAAATCTGAGTACTATTCGATTTGAAAACTTCTGAATACTTCCGAATATTTCTTTTCATCTACTTAGATTAGTACTTACGTAATAAGTTTTTGTATGCGGTTTAGGTGTGAAAGTGATAGAGAGGTAAGTACATAGGTAGATTATTGAGTTTATAAAATAGTTTTTTTTTTCTTTTGCTTATATCTCGAAAATGGTGTGTCCTATCGCAAAAATAATGAAAATTTGGCCCCCGTTTTAAAACTCATAAACCGCTAAACCTCAACATGTAGGTACCAAAAAAAATTATTATTCAATTTGAAAACTACCGAATATTTCTTTTCATCTACTTAGATAAGTACTTACGTAATAAGTATTTGCTAATAGTATTCCTTCAAATCGAAGTATTCTTTTGAATATTTGCGAATAATTGCGAAAAAATGCGAATACTTCCGAAGTTTTGCAACGCTAGTGCGACTCAGTCTGTCTGTCGGTCTGTCAAAGCTGGCTATCTCAAGAACTATTAATGCTATTAACTTGAAATTTAGAACAGCGTTAGATGACATTTGGCCAACTATTTAGCAAATAAGAAAGAAATACATTTTTTTTTTGCAACAAGTACTGAAAGGTGGTCGAAGTGAGGCTTCTAGGGCATGTGGGATATCATATAAAAGAGCGCTGTTTGCACAATCTCAAACATTATTTTTCTTTTTTTTAGGCCGCATAGTTTTCGATTTTGTGACAAATGTAAAAACCGAAATTATTCGTGATAGAAGTTTATGTAAATATTAGGTACAGGAGAAATAAAACGATGTCTCTAAATTAATTCTAATTATATTGTTTTGTTTTTTTTTTTTTATGACCAGTAATATTTAATTTTAATTTGGTTTAATTTAATTTAGATTCAATTTTAATTTGATTTAACTTTGATTTAATTTAGTTTATTGTACTGTATTTGTTTGTTGTACTTAATTTTGTAAATAATGAGTCCATGTTACTTGAAAATGAATAAATAATCATAAAAAATAATATTATAGCACAATTTTTCAAAAATCGGAACGGAACCCTCGGTGCGCTAGTCCGACTCGCTCTTGACTGGTTTTTTTTTATTCTCTTTATTATGGAGGAACTTACGAGCACGCGCGGTTCATGCGAGTTTCTTATACGCTGTTCCGACATTTGCTGTGTCACACAGTTTAATCTATGCTGCCCTACCCTGTGCTGTGCTGCGCAGTCTGCATCACCTCCGCATACGCTTAGGCTGACAGTCATTACGTGTAAACAAATGTCTGAAAGTCTGAACTAGATTACCAAGGAGTATCGTGCTACCCGGTAACTGGATTGTGGAGGTCAGGTAGGCAGTATTTCCAAGTAAAATTCTATTGTTTAGTTGCATACATAGTTAGACTGGAAGTCGACCTTAGTTTAAATAGACGCTTAATAAGACGAGAGTCATTTGTTCTTCCCGTCATTTTAATAATTTTCTTGTAATGGACTTAGTTTTCCTTTGTTTTAAGGTCTCCCAAGACGGGCAAACAGTTTGATTTAAATATTACGTGTTTGATGAAACCGTTTGGTGCCGGTTTGAAGGTTCATCAAACGTCACTGCGTAGTTTGGTTCTGTACGCCGCCGTAATCAGACTTATGACGTAGATAAATTGTGAAATGATCTGGAACAAGGATCGCGATTTCCTTGCATTTAAATATTACATTAATTTGCTACTTAAAATGTAAAATAAAAGAAAAAAGAATTGGGTCCAAAGAATGGTACAAATAAAGATATCATTTCACACGAACATCTACAGAGAGTGCTGAAAACTTCCGCACCAGATGATTTTAATAACTTATTTAGAATGGATCATGATTCTGAAAAAAACTTATTGTTCAAAGTTCTAATCCAGCGCAAAACTGAGCCGTGTTTGTTCAAACGCGTCGGAAGATGATCTAACGGCGCGTCAAACACAACAAAAATATGAAATGTCATCAAACAAACTTCAAACCCGTGAATGTTTGACAAACCTCTCAAACTAGTTGTGTACACGATCAAAATGGTTTGACTCACGATCTACGTGTTTGAATCAAACCTTTTGACCGTCTCGGGGGCCCTTAGGTTTTAACCCATAAGCACCATGTTTTGCGTGCGTTACATTGCGCGCTGCCCAGGGATTTTTAAAATAAAAAAATAATACTTTAACTTATTTTATTAATTTAATTAGATTTTATTTATTTATTTTATTTTATTATTTTTTTTAATTTATTAATATTTTTTTTAAAAACATTAAATTCTTTTTCCAGCAATTATTTTTGTACAATGTTACTTAGCTGAATGTACAGAATGGTGGCTTTGTGACGGGTTTTTTTCACCTTTATATAATAGTTGGAAAAAGATGATAAGGCGGTACATTTTGACTTTCTTTTTTGACATTGACGATCCTAAGCCTAAGCACGGAATAAATAATAGTATGGCCTAAGCCATTGCAACAAGTTTGAAGTACCCTCCTTTCGGAGAAAAGTTTTAAATCGGTGTTAAAATACAGCTGCTCTGCTTCTCATGTCAGCTGAAAGGGTTCGGATCAGTGTGGGTCGGTTGGGTCAGCGGGTCAGATGTGTCACTCGGCTTATGGTAAGTGTAGAAGTATGGAATGAATACAATACATGATTGTGTTGTCTTTGCTTTGCACTAAGATAGACTTGGAGAAGTCTCTGGTTGCCTTCACGTAGCTTAGACTCGTGCATAAAGTATTATATAAATAAAAATAATTAATGTAGCATGAATATTTTTAACCGACTTCAAAAAGGAGGAGGTTCTCAAATGTATGTTCCCCGATTACTCGAAGATGATGATGGGATCCTGGAGAAATAGAGAGAACTCTTCTAATTTTATAGGCACACTTGAAGCGATTTGGATAGTTTTTGGAAGAGTACTTTCTTGGAGTGGTCCCATTTCAATTTGGTGAAGATCTGATGAAGAACTTCTGAGATAGGCAACGGAACTCCTCAATAAATTATAGCAAATGGACTGGGATTGCTGAAATCTCATGTCTGTTTGTTGTTTACACCAGTTCATAACATAACATCACACCAGTACGCTGTGAAGGGGTAAGCACATGTGAACCACTAAAAAGTGAAAAATAAAAACTTTTTTACAAAAAAATACAACCGACTTCCAAAAACAACACTACAAAGTGAAAAATAACTTTAATTTCGGAAGTCGGTGGCAAAAACGAAAATACATTTAAGCAGACACCGACTTCCGAAATTAAAGTTATTTTTCACTTTGTAGTGTTGTTTTTGGAAGTCGGTTGTATTTTTTAAAGTACGCAACTCTGTAAGTAGGTCCTCCTTGGTGACTCCTACTGAGAAACACACAATGGAATAATGATGTTATAAATTAACTAAAAAAAACTACGTGCTTTTCTCACTGCATAGATATTTACAAGATTATCAAACTGAATGAATGCATCACATAATTTTATATACATGCACACACACACCCTCATTTACAAACACACATACCATCACATGGTCTCATTAAAAGTCAAAATCCGGATGCATAATATCGAACGTCTGTCAACATCCTGCTAATTAAGCCAATTAAGAATAAAGGGTTTAACATCATTATTTACAAACTTACAACACTGTTGACTTTTCATTAAAAACAATAAACATTCGTTTAAAATCCGAATTGGACGTGTAAAGCGTAGACGGACAGCCAAATTGTGCTACGTACTTGTAAAGGATATTATCCGGAAAAGAACCGGAGTTATTAACAATAGCTTGCAGAGTAAGCAAACTGAAGTGGCAGTGGGCTGGCCATGTTGTCGAAGCACCGATGGCCGGTGGAGCAGACGAGTCCTGGAGTGGAGACTGCGTATCGGCAAGCGTAGTGTGGGACGCTCCCCAGCTAGATGGACCGACGACCTGAAGAAAGTGGCTGGGGCAGACTGGATGCGGAAGGCGGAGGAAAAGGTGTTGTGGCGCAGCCTGGGAGAGACCTATGTCATTATTTGTCGTTGTGATCGTGTTCACGTAACTGTAAATATCTTTAGTCTTCATTTGTTTTCGTTGCTTATATTTAGTATGTATGTATTTATGTATCTATTATTTAGGTTATATATGTATCTATTTTAGTATAATATTGTAAGTAGGCACTTATTATTTGCACCAAAGACAGCCCCATTTCATATCCAGGCAAATCACTGTCCATTCTATGGTTGCCTGGAAGAGATTGCAGAAAGCGATAAGGCCGCCCATTGTATATTTTGTAGTGTTTGTGTCTTTTTTTTTGTTATGTATTTTTGTGGTGTACAATAAAGTATATATAAATAAAATAAATAAATATGTCCAGCTGTGGACTGCGTTATGCTGATTATGTTTAATTATTTAGTTATGATTTTATCATAATTACAGCGTAATGAATTTTGATCAATATACAACGTTAAACAAAAAACGAAAGAAATTTTGAATTTTACGGGCTGAATTGAAGGAATCATCTTATCTGACTGATCTTTGCAGCTCTTCGCTTTCGAACACGACAGGGGAAGACCCCCAAACATATTTATTTTCAAATAAACATTCTAAACCTTCTTTTGTTTTGTTCCACAGATCACGCCTCAGCAATAGTAGGCACGACGGCTCGCCTCCGCTGCCGCATCGATGGCCGCTCGTGTGGGGCCATGCACAGCATCAAATGGTACAAGTCTGAGTCCCGGCTGTATGTGTACTCCATCTCTGGGAACACGCCCATAGATAGACCAGAAGGGCCTATGAAGGATAGGTGAGTTCATTTAGATATACATTTTTTTTTGCTACTTGGTAATTCGATTTAAAACAGGGTTTTTTTACTAAACCTGTTTCATAATTTCACAAATTACCTACGCAGGTACAAAACATGACGAAAAGACAGGAAGTGATATTGTATTCTATCGTATAAAACTGAGCACTGCACTCACTTTTCATGCGAAATTGCAAAAAAAATTACCACGTTAGAATACATTTTTTTGCAGAAGTCAATGTGAAAATCAGCTTTGCAATATTTTTTTATAGCAATGTCGCTGCTTACTATAAAACGACGTTAGACCAAAATGGATCAAACTCGGAAAACTCAAACTTAGACCAGATTTTTCGATCTTCAGGTAACTTTTATCAGAGGAATAAAAACTACGGTTTGACAGCTTTTGTATGGAACATCGTCAAACCACCATATTTATTCTTCGGATAAAAGCATGGAATTAGTATCTATACAGGTTTAATTTAAATTAGCTAGCCAAACTCCGCAGACGCGATGGACGCGATACCTAAATATTGTAACACAAAAAAAAATATTAATTTGAAGATTTTTTTTGTGGGATCATTGACTGCAGTTATTGTAATCACTTATTGAAATATCAGTTTTAAAAAAAAAAACTGTTTTCTTTACAGACGTATAGTGGTTATCTAAACACGATAAAACATAAGAAAACAGTTTTTCTCAACTCACAGGCACTTGAAGTAACAACACTAACAGCTGTCATTGACCTGCCAAAAAAAAAAAAAAAAAATCTTTTATTTTTTATTTTATTGTGTTCAGATATTGATACCTCTCGCGTCTGCGAAGTTTAGCTATAAGTATCTGACATTGAAAAATCGGCACTTAGAGGAAGTTGAAGGCAGGTTAGTTTGTACTAAAATTAAAATAAAAACGACAGCTCAACATGAAAGTTACGTCTTGTTCTTCCAAGTATACTTTTTATATTCCCTCTGAGTAGAACAACAAGAGGGATGAAGATGAAACTACTCGTACATGCACTTAATTGAACCAACAACTACATTTTCCTGAAGTTTTCTTAGTATTTTATAGCTTCGTACATTACAGTTTTTTTCTCTAATATTTAAAAAAGGTTTACAAAAATCCTACTAACATTATAAACGCAAAAGTTTATGAGGGTAGATGGATGGATGGATATGGATGGATGTTTGTTACTCTTTCACGCATAACCTACTAAACGGATGTTGATAAAATTTGGCACACAGATAGTTTATACCCTGGATTACCATATAGAATACCTACTTTTTATCCCGATATTCTTACCGATTCGATACTTAAGCGGGTGAAACCGCAGGGCAATGCTAGTAATGCAATAACAGCAGTATCCGCATCAGTACCTACTATTTACCAGAAAAAATCTATAGTCAACCAGAGCTTGTGTAAGTTTTCTATCTATCAGATAAAATATTCGAAATTATGTATCTAATCTACGGGTCGTAAAACAGGGTCATAAGCTCTGGCCAATTTTGAGAAAACTTTGTGTTTTTTTGTATTGAGCCAAATTGTGTCAATTATGTTTTGGCCCTCATAATTTATTTACTAAATAAAATCTTAAATTTTTATAATCATGATAAATAATAAGGTTTTGTAATTTTATAGCACAAAAAATAATTTTGCGTGCAGCCGAATTGCGTCAAAATATCTTCTTTGGTCGCGAATAGTAGGTAGCAAGAACTTCTAATAATTTAAAATAATTGACGCTCGCAGTCGCTTGGAGATACGCCTCAGTGTGGCAAGACCTTTAATACGTTTGAACTCTAAAAAAATGTCTTTATAACCCCAACAATTCAAAGAATAAACTCAAAACGCCACATAAACTTAAATCAGCACAAAATAAACAGCTCAACTAAAGAGTTGATGACGTCACGGCGGCCATTGTTCATAGCAGCCGCACTTACCGGCTATTGTGCGCAATGACACGGCGATACGTCTATGTCCAGTCGTATTTTGTGAGAAAAATTCGCTTGTATTGTCTTATTTCTGTGAAGTCTTGCTATGTTATGAAATTTTGCTGTGAGGGTAGAATAAAATTGCTGAAAAAGTGTTTTTTGTAGAAATTGTTGTAGAAAATGTTGAGTTTTGTTATGTGCCATCTATTCGATTTCTGGAAAAATAATCATCATCAGTCAACTCAGAAATCTTACGTTTATTGTTGACACAAAGACGAAGACAAATGACAATTGTTTTCTGAAAGCGAGTCGCATTTCTCCAACGACTTTTAACAGGATTGACTTGATTACATCAACCAATCTTTGGCACATTGACAAATTAAGGTGAAATGGCCGGGGTAGCCCGCAAAATTCAAATTTTCTTACGTTTTCTGCAATTTGGTTTGTATCAGATTGTACATTGATCTGAATATGATTCGCGTCCGTAACACATCTGTATTTACAGAAATATATTCATTAAAATCGTCAACACAACTCTTTGAGTTCAGTTGACACACCAAAATAAGAAGTTGTGTTACTGATTCTAATGATTTTAATTCTGTAAATATAATATTAATTTATTACGATTGTGAATCATACTTTAGTCAACATACACCCAGACACTTTTTTTTATTTTGGAGAAATGCTCATGCATTCTGCACTATCATGCGGAGATAGTGCAGTTATGTGGGACTCTAACCCACTAAAACTCCACGATGTCCTCCTCTGCCGCTTATAGCGGGAACACGGGCACGCGTTAGCAGTCATTTGTGAACCCGCCGCGGCTGTCTGTCACCGGACCCTCCTCTGGGGAGTACTCCCCATCACCAGCGCACCAGAACACATTGCACGCTGTGACCACCTCAGGGACCAAACCAGCACATGGTCGCCAGACGACCCCGTGTCTGGGCACCCTTAGTCCTCCTTCGACGGGTCAGGTCATTGTCCCCACCGCCTGCCAATTTTCGGCCGCAGATGATCAGACACTGAGGCTGCAAATTGTACAAATCGAAACAGAATTTTAATTTCGCGGGCTACCTAGCGCATCCCCCTTAATGAGGAGGTCCTTGGTTAGAAGTCTGACAGTTGGTCTAATCTTAAAAAGTCATTATCACATATTATTTGCATCGAGGAGTTAGATGACAGACACTCAATGTAACGTATTGATATTCAACTCATCTGGTTAGATTGGAAACCCTACCCTATCACAGAAGATGACAAACAATGTCAGGTAAATAATTATTACAGGTATTTCAAACACCTACTAAATAAAATATGAAACTTTAACCCTATCACTTAGTGAGCCTGTAATTCCATACATTTGTAAACAAATCACTAATACCATTTAAAATTAAAGATAACCGAACTATAAGTAACAGCTGATCGCATTAATATTTCAACAAATTAGTCTAGACACCCTTTCTGCTGTCCACCAATTCACATATGTGTAAACGTAGCCATTGCAATTTCGACCCTAAGTTAATAGTCATAAGGTGCTTACGAAGTGCATGTAAAGGTTGCTGAATCGACCTTCGAACTGGACATACGTAATTATCTTTACTGATTGCCATTGCGATTTTAAACCTTATGGATACGCAGTTAGGGTTTGAATTAATTTGCCTATTCGACATTTGTAGCAAATCAGAACTTCCAATTTCAGTCCCTATTTTAATATACATAAGGTACATGTAAAGTATTGATAAGGTTTCTTCGATAAACTTTACCTTGTAGCCAGCACACTCGAGTTTAGACTTTATTTGTATACTGTTAAGATACAAGTGAAGTGCAAATAGGTTGGTTGATCGTATTCACTGTAAAACTAATTGAATTCACAATGAGCTCAAAATGGTGGAGTTATTACGTGTCGAAATCAATTTTAAATCGTTAAATTGGTTTTGATGTTCGTGGACAGGATTTGTTTTTGTAATTCGCAGAAAAGAAAGAATAAGGATGATGACTAAAATTTGTTGTTGTCCGTTAAGTAGATTATTAAAAAATATTTGACACGTATTTTTTCTTTTTTTACGCAATCAAAAGATTACGGCGACACATTGAGTTAAAATATGGCATGACATCACGTCTAGCTAGATTTTATACGCAATCAATTACAAGTTTATGATGCAAGACGTAGTAGTCCCGAAAACAGTTTAATTAATGCCTCATCTTTAGCCTCAAACGTGTGTTTCTTAGAGACAGGCTAGGTTAGGCAACAAAGGTGTCTAATGTCTCATAGTAATAACACAAATAACATAACACCTGTATTTCCGGAAAGGTCAGGTAGAGCAGTACCTACAGTACACCAACATTTCGCCAGTTATGCTTAAGTCTCTTGTAATAGGGAGCGAGCCTATTGCCATCAATCGAGCACAAATCCAGACTCCGGGCTGATACTAAAAAAATCCTGATGAACACTTTGCCCAACCTTTTTTTTTTTTTTTTTTTTGTGGATGGGAAATCATCAAATGACTTCTCCCGCTCTGGGCAGAGGCGGGAGGGCGTGTCAGACTTTTACTGACTAAAACCCACCCATGTTCCTTCAGCTGCCCGTGCCAGGGCCACGGTATCTCTTTCGAACTACCCGCGACCCCGGCGGCATCGGCCAAATTGACCCCGTCACTGCTGACATCTCTTTGAGGCGCGCGTGGAACACAACGCGCCGTCGACCCGGGCCTGGTCCTTACCGGACGGCGAGCTGCCCATTACTCGTCGTCCGCAAGCCCGCGCCTACGGTGGCCGGGAATCGGCAATCGATTCCCGCCGCCCAGGGCGTCTCCTACGGCGGCTAGGGGCGCGAAGGCGCGGCTGTTGCCTCTCCCTCACGCGTTCCACTTCCTCCTTTGCGAGCATTACTGCTTCGCAGAAGGAGGTGACGGCTTCCCATGCACTCTCGCTCCGCACCATGGCCTGGACCAGGTTTGGACGCGAGAGATCGCCGCCGCCGATCGCCTCCGTGAGAACACGGCGGTGCTCCGCCCAAGCCGGGCAGACCTCCACTGTATGCTCCACCGTGTCCTCCGGGTGATCCACACAATGGTGACACCCGGGCGTTTCCTCCCGCCTTATCCGAAACAGGAACCTCCCGAAACAACCGTGTCCGGTGAGGACCTGCGTCAGGCGGAAGGTGAGGACGCCGTGGCGCCTCTCCAACCACTCCTCAAAGAGGGGACTTATCGCCGCAATTGTGGCGTGCCCAACTTTGCCCAACCTGGTAATCGAATCGAAGACATCATCCTCAGCAGTAGCACTTGCGACCACAAGATCAACGAGGCAGTAATATTAATAAATAACTATTTAATTTACCCTAAACAGATTAACAACATCTTACATCTCAAAATCACCTGATAAAATTTCACCCCACCGACCCTCAATTTCTCACCCATTTCCATAGCCTATCGTATAAATTAATTCCAGCAAAACTCCTTGAGATAAAATACTCATTCATCAGAATGAGTAAACGAACGAATGATTAATTCCCCCTTTTATACTGAAAGAAAGTCTTGAAAGAGATTAATCAGAAGGCAATAAGAATTGCCGCTATATCGACACGTAATCCGGGCGATCGAAAAAGATGGGACACTGAGCTTTAAGGTGGGGTCACAGTGATAACGAAAAGCGATATAATTATCATCAGCTTTTGGTAGCAAGTACAACAAAACTCCTTGAGAGAGTAGTGAAAGAATTAATGCCATCACAGTTATTTACCCTGTTAAGTAATTTTAATAAGAGCTTAATACGACACAAGTAGTTTTAATACGACACTGTGCTCAGAATTGCAGTGTCGGCGAAGAACCTTAAGGGAAGTAGGTATTTAGGCAAGATTAAAAAAAAATACCAAAAACTTGTGGACATTATTTGCCACCAAACTGCGTAACAGTTTGTCGGCGGGAATAGTGCTCGTGTAATACATTTGTTTGAAACACAATATAATTAAACAGCTAATATATTATTAGTTATATACTGCAAATAGTATTTAAATGGATGCTAAGAATATTAATATCGTCTCATAAAAAAACCTTAAGGGCGGTTTAGAACAGTAAACAAGAACAAAGCATTATTTCGCTGTTCTCATCATCTGCCTAGCCTTTTCCCAACTATGTTGGGGTCAGCTTCCTATGTAACAGGATGCAGCTGAATCAGGCCAGGCGCACTCCGCATTTTAGGTATGAAGCTAGAAGTACGCGGCGGGCTCGACTTGTCGAGCTAATTCAGCGTGGGCTGCCACGCACCGGCTGGCTCGCACGGTAGTTTAATACTCACTCACGCACCGCGTCGTAAAAGAGGACAACCCTAACGAGTCAGAAGGTATAAAAGTTACGGGATAGAAAGAGAGGCAACTTCTAGATGAATATAATCGCTGTGCGACCTGAATTGCACTTTATTGTATTATCAAGAGTCGCTATTTATTTCAATGATTTTGTGGAAATCTTCTGTACTAGTGCTATTATGTATTCTGTGGCTGAATACCCATATTTTACAGGGAGCGACTTATCTGACCTCCCAACCCAGTTAGCGTATAACACGATACCCCTTGGTACGACTGGTTGTCAGAATACATTTTTTCGTTGGTTTATGCATACTAAAATGTCAAGAATCAAGATAAGTCTCCTGCTCTTATTCTGGGGTTCTATGTTTGTTTGGCCTAAATATACCTTTACACGAAACGTTCACAAAATTGCTCTCGCTTTACTCAAGCAGTGTAACCCCACCTTCTATAGGATTTATTAACGAGTGATAATGGAATCTGTGCTCAATGTTTACGTCATTTTACATTAAGTGGGTTTTTTGCGCGACTGGGCTCAGGCGCACGGTAAAAAAGGGTTACCTTTTTATGGCAATGCCATCAATTACTATGAATTATATATTTGAGAGACTATTTGGTGTCTGGACGTTTGCTAATTTTACATTGAAGTAGTCTAGGCAAGAATAAACCAGGCCAAGTGCGTGTCGGACATCGCACAATAAAGGGTTCTGTAGTTGAAAAGAATATAGCCACGGTCTGTGTGACCGCGTCGGTTGATTCAGAAAGAAAAACTTTGATAGAGGGAGGTAAATTGAAATAAAATATAATATTTTATAGGTTTTTTAATTATATTAAAATTATAAAAACAAAAAAATCTACATTAGTTATTTTAAATCAGAATGTCTTCATTCCTAATGAAAAATAAAATACCTATACCTATAGAAAATGTGATCTGCGTGTGACGGGAAGAAGGTACATGATCGCACGAGATGTAAAGATGCGCACACACTTAGTTATTCACCAAAATAATATCACTGATGTCTGTGATAGGTAGGTAGGTAGTTAAGGAATAACATTGTAGTTGAAAAACATGTTCTTCCATACATTGCTATACGCCTCGGTCAATGTCATAGACGAGTCTCAGTCAGTGTTGACGTATCTTAAATCGTTCGGAAATAGATAACGCATCAAATTAAATGCATAGAATTCGATATTAGTACTTAATAGTGATGGAACAACGTTAATAATAAAAAAAATATTTTCTTGGTATAGAACTCATACCACGTACAATATTAGGTAAAATTACTCCACGGATCCGATTCACACCGCGTTCGTGTGAGCGGATATTATGTCGTATTTTTTTACTACTAAAAGCTTCATTTTTTACAGCTCCAAGGGATCTACGTATTTGATATTAAGTTCAACTACCTTCACGCGTTCCTGAGAAAAAGGTTCTTGACACACAGACAGACAGACGGACAACGAGTAATTCTATAAGGTTTCAGTTTTTTTCCTTTTGAGGTACGAAACCCTAAAAACTAACTTTTTGTCACATTCTTTAAAGTTTTCTATTTCAACTTTTAGCCCCTTCAGCAGCTCGATCAGAAACCGGGAAGAAATTTAACTTGCAAAATTAGATTACAGACAGACAGACAGATAGACAGACACCGGGAGGTGGATCTAAATAAAGCCTTGTACTAACAAGGGTGAAAACATCTGCTGTTTTGTTTAAAAGTATTAACATTATCAGTTACTAGCTGCCCCCCTTTTTTTTTTTTTTTTTGTGGATGGGAAATCATCAAATGACTTCTCCCGCTCTGGGCAGAGGCGGGAGGGCGTGTCAGACTTTTACTGACTAAAACCCACCCATGTTCCTTCAGCTGCCCGTGCCAGGGCCACGGTATCTCTTTCGAACTACCCGCGACCCCGGCGGCATCGGCCCAATTGACCCCGTCACTGCTGACATCTCTTTGAGGCGCGCGTGGAACACAACGCGCCGTCGACCCGGGCCTGGTCCTTACCGGACGGCGAGCTGCCCATTACTCGTCGTCCGCAAGCCCGCGCCTACGGTGGCCGGGAATCGGCAATCGATTCCCGCCGCCCAGGGCGTCTCCTACGGCGGCTAGGGGCGCGAGGGCGCGGCTGTTGCCTCTCCCTCACGCGTTCCGCTTCCTCCTTCGCGAGCATTACTGCTTCGCAGAAGGAGGTGACGGCTTCCCACGCACTCTCGCTCCGCACCATGGCCTGGACCAGGTTTGGACGCGAGAGATCGCCGCCGCCGATCGCCTCCGTGAGAACACGGCGGTGCTCCGCCCAAGCCGGGCAGACCTCCACTGTATGCTCCACCGTGTCCTCCGGGCGATCCACACAATGGTGACACGCGGGCGTTTCCTCCCGCCTTATCCGAAACAGGAACCTCCCGAAACAACCGTGTCCGGTGAGGACCTGCGTCAGGCGGAAGGTGAGGACGCCGTGGCGCCTCTCCAACCACTCCTCAAAGAGGGGACTTATCGCCGCAATTGTGGCGTGCCCAGCGCTGGGTTGCGACAATCGCACTCTCCATGTCGCCATGAGATCCCGCCGGAGCTCTGTCCGCTGTACCGTGATTTCTCGCGGCAGCGGAGTTACGCCCCGGCGTTTCACCTCCTCGCGCCACTCCCACACGTGCGCGAGGACTTTTGCCTCCAGATCCCATGGCGGTAATCCGGCAAGGAGGCACGCCGCCTCACAGGAGACCGTGCGGTATCCCCGGACTAGCCGGATGGCCATGACCCTCTGGGACGCGTTCAACCGGCGGGCTGGTCGCAGCCTCAGGGAACGCGCCCACACCGGTGCCCCGTAAAGGGCCATGGACCGCACGACCCCCGCGTAAAGCCTCCGGCAGGAGGCGTTCGGACCCCCCAGATTGGGCAGGAGCCGCTTCAAGGCAGCCCCGGCCCGCTCCAGTCTGGGAGCCAAACGTCGGAAGTGCTCCACGAAGTTCCACCGGCTGTCGAGGACGAGTCCCAGGTACTTCATCGACTAGCTGCCCCCCGCGGTTTCACCCGCGTAGACCAGGATAAAAGTAGCCTATGTGTTAATCCAGGGTTGAAGCTATCTACATACTAAATTTCATCCAAATCAGTCTAGCCGTTTGAGCGTGAAGAATAAGTAACAAACATACAAACACACACACACACTCACAAACTTTCGAAATAACTAAAATATTAGTGTGATGTAAAGTTGTTTCATTTACGAGTACATGTATTTTATGAATACCTATAATTATTACTTTGTAAACTATAAGCCTTAATCACTAAACCAGTCTTACCAAGGGATATCGTATTACCCTGTAACTGGTTTATGGAGGTCAGATAGGCAGTCGCTCCATGTAACATACTGTAGTCAGCTGCATCCGGTTAGACTGGAAGCCGACCCCAACAAAGTTGGGAAACGGCTAAGCAGTTGAAGACTTGAATGGTGATTCAAGGCATCATCAAGCGTGACGACGCTTGGTGTAGTAATTGGTGATGACATTATTGAGAGGCTCATACTCACCATCCTTTAGCCAACAGAACATGACGTCTATATTTATCAAAGGAACGGGCATCACCAGCTATGGTAAAGTCCCAGGGTCTAAGAAGCAAACCTATTGTCACTAAACGGGCACAAATCCAGACTCCAGGCTGCTACTAAGAAATTATTGATGAAAAAAAGTGTGTGTGTGTGTCAGCTCCAACGCACGACAGGAGTTTACTCCTGTTTTTGGTGCCGTTTCTATTGTAGAACAAAACAAAGGGGGTAGGATTTCTTCAATGAATCAGTGCTATACAAAAAGCAACTTTCAGGTGTTAGGCGTTCGCTTTGTTTGAAGTTGCGCAGAAAAACTTAACAACGCTTTTGAGTTAACGCTTGTATTTCAATCCTCATAAAATTTTCATACCGGGGGCTTTATATTAAAATCGAATCTTAAGGAATAAACTCCAACAACCCAATAAACCCATATCTTAACGCTGAACAGTCATACTTAAGACCTTTACAGCAATGAGCGAAACTATGGCCTAACCTGTCCATCTTCTTTAATGAAATTCTTAATCACCATATTACGTTAAAAAGGGAGGCTTTTACAGCCCACCTTTTAATCCAAGATGGCTGCCACATCATAATAATTCAGCCAGTCACCTTCTCGCCTCAGCATATTATATACGGGTATGTGATAGAACCTTCTTTCTCTACTCCGTGGATAGAACAGTAATAAACATGCATATAGTACCTACCATTTTCACAGCCTTACGTGAGTCATACCGAGCACGTAGCATATTACTACGGCGTAGCTGCTACGGCGTTGTCCTCGCTACGCCGCCGTAGCTGTAAGGTTAAGTAATTCGACTCAATTTAGATATCTCGATGGTACGCCGATTGCTTTACCGACTTTTAATAAGGTTTTGAAGACAAAAAGGATTTTTGTATAATCAAATTACAATTTGGTAGACGTCTCATAAATATGTAGAGGCAGACTACGCACTTTTATTAAATTCTGCTGAAGGCTTTTGTCTAGATATATCTATGTAATTTCATTGGTGTCATTATTTTTGAATGATATAAGGTTAAGAGGAATATAAAGGTGACATTTTGTCGACCGTGGCTTGTAAAATATATTTTATTATGAGATTTTAGAACAAATATTGAAAAATTAATAATAATTTTATGATTAATTTTTACGACATTAATTACTCAAAATAGCTGGATAGGTATTTGTTTGGGTTCTTACTGTTATTATTTGAGTTTACTGGCTAATACAAATATAATATAGGGTGTGGCGTAAATAGTGGTCCTACGCTAAGGGGTCGGTACACCGTATATTCAGCAATTGAACCATTTTTTTTCCAGGAATAAAATATTTTTATATTATTATTTGAAAAATTTTCACCTTGCTTTATTAATATGGCTGTATCTTCTATAAATTACATTATTTTTTAATTTTGTTTTTTGTTTATTACTGAAATTTATGTTGTTATCACATGCAAATAATTTTATAAAAGTACCTTTTTTTTAAATTGTTCCAGAGCGGGAGAAGTCATTTGATGATTTCCCATCCACAAAAAAAAAAAAAAGACCTAGAAAAAAAAGTGGTCGAAATTGTGGTACGTGATAGCTGAATATACGGTGTATCGACCTCTTAAAGTTGGACCAATATTTATGCCATACCCTGTATATGACCTTTGCATAGCAGCAGGTCGAGTTAAAAGTTTGTAAAAAAAAAACCGGCCAAGTGCGTGTCGGACCACGCCCAATGAAGGGTTCCGTAGTGGGATGAATTTATCTTAAGAACAAACTTAACATTGTAGTTGAAAAACATGTTCTCCGTATGGGAGAACATGTTTTTCAACTTAAATGTAAATGTAAGTTTGTACTCACAATATTGATAGATTTACTATGTTATTTTAAGACCACAGACTTCTTATAGGTTTTCCTGTAATCTACAGGTAAAGATCTATTTTCTGTATTTTTTTCAAAATTTTAGGCTCAGTAGTTTCGGAGATAAGGGGGGGGGGGAATGGTCAATTTTCGTCTATTTTCTTAAATAACTTTAAAACAATTTATTTTAAAATTATAAAAAAAATATATTGGAGACCCATGAGGGTCTCCAATATATTTTTTTGCAAAAAAAAGTTTTGCAAAACTTTTTTTTTAATTTTCTTATTTGCCCCCCAAAAGTGGCCTCTATATTCAAAATTCATTTATTAACAACTTTACCCGTCCGTTTTTAGTCACAGAGATTCATATGTGTACCAAATTTCAACTTAATCGATCCATTAGATTCGGAGCAAATTGGCTGTGACAGACGTACAGACAGACAGACAGACAGACAAACGGACAGACGGATAGACAGACACACGAGTGATCCTATAAGGGTACCGTTTTTTCCTTTTGAGGTACGGAACTCTAAAAACGTAAAATTGTTGAGTGTTAGGGCAATTCACATTATTACTAATCAAAATACACGAAACACTTCAAAATATCACATAAAACAAAAAACGAACACTCACTTTACCATCATAAAAAATATAGCCAGCTACTTCTCCAAAAAAATAAGGAAATCTAATAAAAACGCCCGATGTCTTGTGGAGAAACAGGCGACCTCCACAACTGACATTTACCGTAAAATACAGGTGTCATAATAGGGGGAAATCCACGACTCCTGAAATTTTAATATAGCCTGCAACGTTTCCGGGAACACGACTGAACCTTTGTGAAATTAATAAATCTTTGTCGTTACTGTTTTGTGTCTTGACTTTGTGGTGTTCGGAGGTAATGGTTTATGTGATGGAAATCATGGTTTGCCTGATTTATGTTATTTTTAACCGAATTAAAAAAAAAATTCGTAATTTATATTTTTCTTAGGCAAAAATTACAAAAAAAAAAACAGTATTTCCGTAGAACATTTGGTAGCTTAATTTGTTGCATTTTAACCCTACTATGACGTCCTGCAAGGAACACGTCGAATTACAAGTAACCCTGTGTACTGAAATTTCGAAGCGCATCGATGTATACTGCTTACTTTATGATACTGTGTCTGTATTAACATAACTCGAGGAGCTCATGGCTAAGTAATAATAGCCGCACGAGTCGATCCAGCAGGTTAAGCTATGCTTGCCGGGGTAGGTCCATGGATGGGTGACCATCTTTACATACCGAGACTCCTCCGTGCATCGGAAAGCACGTTAAGCCGTTGGTCCCGGCTGTCATTCGTGGATCTTTGACAGTCGTTACGGGTCGTTAGAAGCCCAAAAGTCTGAATCAGTCTTACCAAGGGGTATCGTATCACCCAGTTAATGGGTTGTGGAGGTCAGATAGGCAGTGGCTCCATGTAAAATAATGGTATTCAACTGCATCCGGTTAGACTGGAAGCCAAGCCCAACATAGTTGGGAAAAGGCTAGGCAGATTGATACAGGCAGTATTAACATAACTCTGACAGGACACCTAGAGACAACTAATGTCATTGCCATCTCAACGAAAATTTGCCTAAAGACACAATCAAAATCAACTAACACGATCTAAATTCTAAACTCGCTGGTTCTAGGCTAAGCCGTCAAGTTCTTAGTTAACGAGTCTGCATCGGTAACAGTTTAATAAGCTTATTTTAACTCCGGCGGCAGTTACAAAGCTTACTCAACTTAACGTTGTTACTACAGAATTAACTGTGGGATTGTCAGCTGGTTAATTAGTCGGGAAAATTATGGATTGTGGTATTTTAATTTAGGTCACGAAATAAGCCCTAGAGGTAGGTAAATGTGTACTGTGTAATTCTTATTCAATTGAATAATCCTCAGTTCCTAAGCAGACGTTCGTACGGACGTAAAAATATCGCGGCGATTTTTTTTTGCGCATCGGATTTTCAACGCTCTGCTTAGAGTCGAGAGTTGAAAATCCAACAGTGTGTTTTTTCAACGCGCTGGTGTGCACTCTGTTGGATTCACGAAGCTCGGCTCAACACCGAGAGTTGAAAATCCAGTGCGCGATAAAATTCCGCCGTGATAATTTTACGTCCATGCGTACTTGCCTTGTTGGTGCGGTAGTTGCAAGCGTGACTGTTTAGCTTGGGTAATGGGTTCCTGGATTCGATCGCCGGGCTAGATCAAGTTTTAAAAATAATTCCCAGTAAGATATTCTTGGCAGCAGCCTGGAGTCCAGATTTATTGCAATAGAATCGCCCCCAATTACTTCAGAGTTAAAAAATTACAACATTTAAAACAAATAAAATAAAATAAGCCTTTATTGCTGGTTCTACAGTGTTTACAAAATTATTATATACCTTTATTGTATAATAACTGCGTCCCACGGTTTCACCCGCATAAGTCTCGATCCCGTGGGAACATTGGGATAAAAAGTATGCTATTTCCTAACCCAGCTCATGGTCTACTCGTGTGCCAAATTTCATCCAAATCCGTTCAGTCGTATTAGCGTGAAATTCTAACAAACAAACAAACTCACTTTCGCATTTAAAATATTACTAGCTTTTGACCGCGGCTTCGCTCGCGTTAATTTAGAATTTGACAGTCAATTCAGGGTGTAGGTATATACTCTGCTTGTAATAATATAATTCAATCATGATTCGAAAGACACGTGGCGCCATCTATTATCATAAGAACGTTATTATTGGTTTCTTCGGGAACAGTAATTTTTTTCGGGATGAAAAGTAGGTACCCTATGTCCGTTTCTGTACACCTGACAACGTACTTTATGAAAAATTTTAGGATAATCGATTCAGTGATTTAGCGTGAAAAGGTAACAAACAAACCACGGACTAGAAAAAAAGGACTCCACGCCACGCATATCGAAAGTGAATCACACATGCGCCTCACGCACACATTTACGTCATAGTATGCCAACCGGCCAGGCGGCCGCCATTACGTGACATGACGGCGTCTTTGTCAAATCACGCACACATAGATCGGTAAGGTGCTTCACTTTCGATACGTGTAGCGCGGAGTCCTTTTTTTTCTAGTCCGTGAAACAAACAAACAAACTTACTTTCGCATTTATAATATTAATTGGCACTACTACGAAAATCCAACTGTACTGTTAGTGTTTTCACGGTGCAAATTGCTTACAGACTTGCAAAGTTTAACAATTAAACTGACTCGCAAAATGCAGATTCAGCACCTCTCGGCCCATCTGCCTTAACAAATACCTCTCCTCACAATCAAATATGAAAGCACCACATTCCAAATGAATCCATTGGCACACCCAACAATAACACCCAGTCTTAATTGGCCGTAGTTCAGTGGTGCCTAATTAGCACATTCTGCCGCAAAGTTGAGGCTGTTTGACTCGAAATAATTACAGTTTAAACGTTAAAGTTGCACCGGATACGGATATCGTGCTTTCTGATAATTTGATAATGTTTTTAGGAGGATTAGAGGAACAGTTATTATGATATTAAGGAAGGCTTCGTATAGGATGCTGGCTTTAAGTGTTTGGTGCATTTTGGCATGGTATTGTTGTTGTAATTTTGGAGGGTAGTCACGAAATTTTGTTAAGGAAATGCTTTTGTGAGAACGTTAACGAGGCTTGAAAACTTTCTTATCCAGAACGGTAGGAATCGTGGGATATTTTGATGTTTTGTTTACGTAATATTCAAATGCAGTATGCTACTTCCAATAATTACGAGTAATGTAGTTTATTTTGTAACTCATAAAGTGTCCACTTTACTATTTGTTGTTAAATGTTTCAAAGAAACAGTTTTTAGGGTTCCTTACCTGCCGCTGGGGTCGCGGGTTGTTCGAAAGAGATTCCGTGGCCCTGGCACAGGCAACTGAAGGAAGACATACGGGTGGGTTTTAGTCAGTAAAAGTCCGACACGCCCTCCCGTTCGCCCAGAGCGGGAGTAGTCATTTGATCATTTCCCAACCACAAAAAAAAAGGGTTCCTTACCTCAAAAGGAAAAACGTTACCCTTATAGGATCACTTCGTTGTCCGTCTGTCTGTTTGTCAGTCGTTCAAAACTCTTTTTCTCAGGAACATGAGAAGATATCAAGCTGAAATTAATATCAAATACGCAGGTCTATGGTCCCTTGGAGCTCTAAAAAATCAGCCTTCTAAGTTAACGCAATAAAAAAATACGGCCATTTATGCGACATATTTTGATACTCTTAAGTGAATCAAAACCTATAGGGTACTTCCCTTGACCTAGAATCATGAAATTTGGCAAGAAGCAAGGTCTTACAGTACAAGTAAAGGAAAAAGTCCGAAAATCGTTAATTTGTAATTCTATCACATAAAAATATTTTATTTTGGGATTACAATGTTAAGTTTGTTTTTGGGATAAATTCTATTCAACTACGGAACCCTTCACTGTGCGTATTCCGACACGCACTTGGCCGGTTTTTTTTCTTTTAACTATAGTTTGTTGAATCAATCGTCACCCATTTACTGAAAGCACAGCACACCCTATTATGGCTGATTAAGTTTAGTTAAGAATAGATCTTAGTTCAAGTAGCAAAGTTTTTATTGTGAAGTGTCACAAGACGTCAGAACTTGCTACATAACTAATATGAGTTTGTACCCTATAGTATAACGGACTCTACGTTCAAGCGTGTATTTTATCGTCTTTTACTTATGTCTGGGCTACACCAACGGGAAACGCCGTTGATTATCGCGATGATGGACGTTGGAACTTATCGCGATAATTTTACAGCGGCATTCACATTGCCGACTGATTCAAGCGTGGCCACTCAATTTATCGCGATCATTATCAGAATAATTATTTATGGCATTGATGGAGGAGCTTGTGGCTAAGTAATAACAGCCTCAAGGGTCGATCCATTAGGTTAAGCTATGCCGAGACTCCTCCGTGCCTCGGAAAGCACGTTAAACCGTTGGTCCTGGCTGTCATTCGTGGATCTTTGAAGTCGTTACGGGTCGTCAGAAGCCCGAAAGTCTGACAACCAATCTTACCAAGGGGTATCGTATTACCCAGTTACTGGGTTGTGGAAGTCAGATAGGCAGTCGCTCCATGTAAAATACTGGTATTCAGCTGCATCCGGTTAGACTGGAAGCCGACCCCAACATAGTTGGGAAAAGGCTAGGCAGATCTATTGGGCGTTGACGTTGAGGTTGGTATGGCCCCAACATTACAACTGCAAACACTACAAAATCTTCTTCCTCTTCAAAAACAACAAATCCCATATATCACTGCACTGTCACTTTTAATCCAAAACGACTCACCCAACTTGATTAGTTCGAAACTGAACCAAGTTTAAGCACCAGTGTATAAATCTGCTGTAAATCCGTTCTGGAGCTCGCTAGCCTACCCACTAGCGCCACCCTTGCACGTTGATTTGTACCGGTCGTTAAGCGTTTTTGGAGCGTAATGGCAGTTGCATGTAGGTCATACTGATTTCGGCTATTGGATGGGATGGGCTAAAGTGGCATTAATGTTATATTTATAGGTAGATGTATTTGTAGAATATATTAACCTGTTTTTACAAGAATCGTTACATTTACGTAATAAAAATCTTGAATTTTTGATTCATTAGAAGCATGAAATTTTGGGCAGGAGTTCCTTATAGAACGAAGGTGGGCAATATGAACGGATTTTTGAAAATTCATCCAGGGGTTAAATGGGAGATGAAAGTTTGTATGGAAATTCGTAATTTTTGTCGATAACATAGGTATTAAGTTTTCTTTTAACCCTAACAAAAGTTAAAGTGTTCTATAGCTGAGGTGCTATAGAAATATAATTTTGCCACGGCTGCAAAATGGGAGACAGTATTTTCGTTCGGGCTCACTTTCATGCAATGGTCGCGCGAATGCATAACAGAATAACGTTTAGGTTGATTTAGTTACTTTATTTTCTCAAATCGATTTAACTATTCCGGGGTACAAAATTTCCTCATTATTGTAATCTCTATACGCAATACTATCTCCCATTGAAGCCGTGGCAGATATTTTTATAGCACCTTATATAGTACTAGCACATCCCGCGCGGCTTCACCCGCGTGGATGTCGTAAAATATCCCATGGGAATGTGTTACCGGGAAATCCTTCCTTGTTCCTTGTCCACATTATAAAGGGAGCCTCTATGCAAAATTTCAGCTTTCTAGGTTCAAGGGTTTGGGGCTGGGCGTTGATGAGTCAGGATTTCTCTTTTTATTTATAAAGATAAATAACTATGGATGGGCTTTTAATCTTCCTAGACTAGCATCTAGGTATCCATTCTAATATCTCCAGTAATTTCACAAACAATTTCCTTAGAACATAAAATTCTACATAAACACAGCGAACCAACAGTAATTACATTACTTACTCCATAAACGTCAAGAGTATGAAATATTAAATAAACATTAATCTTAAATAACATAGCTTCAGATATGCATAAAAACTGCATAAGCCACCATTTTTATTACTACGAGTTTTACGACCACATAAATTTGAACCGCTCTGCGTCGGTTCGAACTAGTTCGGACCGGATACAACCGGTTATGGCCGGAGTGGTGCCAGATTCAATATCGCGATTTGAGGAGAGTAATTAAGGACGGAGCATCATGTGTGGAATATTTGTGACACTTCGCAGTTCGAAATTTTGTAGAGAACTGCTCTGTATTTCCAGTATTCCAATAGTAATGTTCTGGTGTTCAATAGGCTGTGGCTTTCTGTAGAAAGCTAATATTAGAGAATTTAGTATCCAAAACTTGCGAAAAGATTTACAAGATAAACAGAATGATCCGAAAATTGAAGTAAATTGGGTTTAAATAAGTAGACTTGACTCCTATTTTCATCATTAAGAATTAATTGTCATCTAATACTCCATAAATAAGGTGCATAAAATTAAAAAAATATATAAAAATAGGATGATTTTTAGGGTTCCGTACCTCAAAATGAAAAAACGGAACCCTTATAGGATCACATCGATGTCCGCCTGTCTGTCTGTCAAGAACCTTTTTCTCAGAAACACCTGGAGGTATCAAACTGAAATTAATATCAAATACTTAAATCTCTGGAAATGAAGCTTCTAAGTAAACGCAATAAAAATATACGGCCATTTATGCGACATATTTTGATACACGCAAGTAAATTAAAACCTAGGTACTTCCCGTTGTACTAGAATCATGAAATTTGCCAAGAAGCACGGTCTTATAGCACAAGTAAAGGAAAAAGTCCGAAAGTAGTTAATAATATATACCTAAATTTATCACATAAAAAAAAATTGGGATTACAAACTTTTTGCAATTGGAAAATTGACCGTGACGTATATCGCGATATCAATATTTGAGAACATGTTTTTCAACTACAATGTGAAGTTTGTTTTTGGGATAAATTCTTTTCAACTCGGAACCCTTCATTGTGCGTGGTCCGACAAGCACTTGATCGGTTTTTTCAAATATAGTGGCTACCGTATTAAAAAAGCATCCTATTTTTAGACCAACAATATTGCCATATAAATTAAGTTAATAATACAATCACAATTTGGCAACACCAGAGGGCCGAAATTGGAACTAATTTACATATTCCATGCACAATAAATATTTCGTTCATTCACTTTAATGGGTAGTTGTAAAACTATGCCACGTTTAAATTAACTCATTGGCTCACACCCACATGGGTCAAACTGACTATCTTTGTGGTTTTAATAATAAAACTGAGGACATGACAGATCACTCACCTAATAACGAAAATATCTAGCTGTGACAAGACCGATACCTCGTGGGTTACGTCCCTGTTAGGAGAGCTTCGAGCTATTCTAGGCTTAAGATTGCATAAATATTGTTAATAGTAAGTGTTCCACTGTAAGTAAAAATTTGAAAAACTATTATACGAGTATACTGCATATTGGTGACATAGTCTCTCCTCCAGACTCCAGATTTCTTCCAAAATATTTTTCTCTGTAGAAGTCATCATTATTCTCCTGCCCTTATCTCAATTTATTTGGGGTCAGCGCAAAATATATCTTTTGCTTCCATACTTCTCAATCAGTCGTCATCTCGGTATTTACTTCTTTCTCCCCATATCATCTTTCACACAGTCCATCCATCGTTTCTTTGGTCTTTCCCTACTCATATAGGCATCGACATTCATACTCAAAACTTTCCTAACGATATTTTCCTCATTTCTCCGCATCACATGAACCGATTTCCACACAACTTTTCAGTCACAGTGTGACTTTCAGACTTCCTCTTAAGTACTCATTTCTTATTCTATCTATTCGCGTACCACCACACATCCCTCTTAGCATTCTCATCTCAGCTGCATGCAATTACCTTTCATTCATTTCTATTTGTGGCCCACATTCTGATCCATACAAGACAGCAGGTCTAACCATTTCTATAGTAATTCAAAATCATTGCAAAGTGCATTACTCGTTTTAATAAGATGCCATGATATTTGCTAGGTATCATACCGACAACTTAGTCCCTAAATTTCCAGGCTACCACGACATTACAAACAAGGCTTTATAACATTAAAATCTCATACTGCCGAAAATGGGCTCGCCTATTGCCCCAATTGCAGCATCATGCAGTACCTCGCTTGTGCGTTATTTAGGCAGAGTGTAGGACAACGCTCAATTAGCTGCTACACTGACGGTATTTGCGACGGCGAATTTTCGATTCTGGCCTGTGGTTCTCAAACGTTTGTTTTTTAATGAGCCGCTTTCATACTGCTATTGTAGTTAAGTTTTTATAGAGGCTAATCATTCTGTTGCTCTTAACCTAATTTATTTGGGGTCGACGCAACATGTTTTATTCTTCCATACTTTACTATTAATCGTCATCTCAGTAGTCAGCCCATTTTTAGCCATATCATCTTTCACACAGTCCACCCATCGTTTCTTTGGTCTTCCCCTACTTTTATGGCCAATGGCCATCCACATTCATACTCAAAACTTTCTTCAAAACATTTGTAGAGGACATAACGACATGGTGTAGAGGATATTACGAATATACTATGATTTAACGTTCGCATTAACTTATATCTAATGCCAATAGAAAACAATGGTTGTAGAAAAGTATCATAATAATCATTCAAGAAACTGAAACTTGTCTAAGGAAGGAATCTAGATTTTGGCACTTTTTATTTTATCCGGAAGTCAATGATTACTGATTTATAAAGTCGTGTGTGAGGTTCAGGTAAGATACATCGAAACTTACTTTAATATCGATTTTATATGCCACTAAAGTCAAACTGTTATCTTCGTCCACCTGCCAATGACAAGTTAAATCGTTAAGACAATCAAAATTTTACATTACTTTTGGCACGACATGGACTATCAAAATAATGAGCGAAAACAGGACTCTTTCGCTCTAATATTCAGAAATGACTCATGATCTCATGCCCACCTTTTTTTTTGGATGGGAAATCATCAATGACTTCTCCCGCTCTGGGCGGAGCGGGAGGGGTGTCAGACTTTTACCGACTAAAACCCACCAGTGTTCCTTCAGTTGCCTGTGCCAGGGCCACGGTATCTCTTTCGAACAACCCGCGACCCTGGCAGGCATCGGCCCCCATCACTGCTGACATCTCTTTGAGGCGCGCGTGGAACACAACGCGCCGTCGACCCGGTTCTGAAGTCCTCAATAAACTCTCAATAGTTATTCATTTGAAAAAGTTATCAACTTGAGCATCGTTTCTACGTTAAGTAAGTGTTCAGAAACAAGATATCGAACGAACAGCTCTATGGTATGGATAAACTCTGGGTATGAAACCCCAGAAACTGGGAGTCAATGATGTATTTCATTTCGTCAAAATTCAGCAGATCGTACAATGAGGCCTATTAATAGTACTCGTGGGATCAGCTATGGAAACACAGAAAAACCAAAGACGAGGAGAGGAGGGGAGTGATGCGGCGTCGGAGTCCGATGCCGCATCTGGTGCGAAAGGCGCGACGGGCTCATTTAAGAGCCCGGAGGGCGTAGTGGTGGGGGCCGCTGGGGGGAAAGGAAAGAACCCTTTCCTGAAGCGGAATAAAAATCCGGGGGATGGCCAGGGGTCTTCCTCGGACGGCGGGGTGAGCTCGGCCCGTAGAAAACTTGCTCGCCGGGGCCAAGGCTGGACCCGGAAAAAAGGGGGCAAGGGTCGGGTAGTCCCCACGCAAGAGGACGGCGAGCTGAGCAGAGCCAGCTCAGCCGAGCCGGCCGAGAGGGTCGCCATGGAGTCGTCTGGCGGTGAGTCGGACGCCGAGGGCGGCTCCAATATAGTGCGAGCGGCCAGGTTCGAGGAGGTCGTGGTGGCGGCAATCGAGGGTGTGGCCTTGAAGAGGACTCAGTCCTCTAAAGACAAGGCCATACCCGCAGCCAAGGCTACCATCATGGCGGCAGCGGAGGCAATGCTACAGGGGCCTCCGACGGACGGAATGTCCGAGATGCGGGCGGAGGTCGCCCGCTTGACAGCCGCCATGGAGCTTCTCCGAAAGGAGAACGAGGAGCTCCGAGCGGACTTGGCCAATCTCCGCGGAGCTGGCCCTCGGGAGTTGCAGGGAGGGGCGCAGCCGGGGCAGGACGGGCCCGAGCCTGCTGAAGACCGGGTGCTGGCCCTGGTGCGGAAGGAGCTGGCTGCCCTCAACAGGCGGTTCTCCGTCCTGGAGGGCATTGTCCTGCGCCCCCCGCTAGCGGCTAGCCGGCCGGCCTCGGGCCAGCCAAAGGCGGCTTCGTATGCCGCCACGGCTGCCACGGCTAAACCAGGATCGGCGGGGCAAGTGAAGAGTGGTGCTGTGCCTGCGAAGGCACCTGCCAAGGCCCCAGCCGTGGCCGTGGTGGAGACGCGGCTGCCCCCGCCTCCTAAATCTCCTTCGGCTGACGCCGAATGGCAGGTAGCCGGGGAGAAGAGGAAGGCGGGTAAGGCGGCAAGGGCGGCCAAGCGAAACGAGAAGCGGCGGCGGCGCAAAGAGAGAAACGTCGCGGCTAGGTTACGTGCCCCGAAGTCCGCAGCTGTAGTAATCACACTACAGCCGGAAGCGGAGAAGAAGGGCGTGTCCTACCGCGACGTGCTCACCAAGGCGAGGGCGGCGGTGAACCTGGAGGAGCTCGGGGTAGTCGATGGCATTCGAGTAAAGGTCACTGCGACCGGTGCTCGGATGCTGGAGATTCCCGGTGCGGCCAGTGGCCCGACCGCTGATGCTCTAGCCGAAAGGCTTAGGGCGTCCTTAGATGCGGACATGGCCCGAGTGTCCAGACCCGCCAAGTGCGCTGACATGCGCATCCTGGGTCTGGACGACTCAGTGACGGAGGGAGAGGTGGTGGCCGCCGTGGTCAAGACTGGGGGGTGTGCCTTCGAACAGGTGAGGGTAGGCACCATCCGTCCTGACTCCACGGGGATGCGAGCCGTTACGGTGAGCTGCCCCGTGTCGGCGGCCCAAAAGATAGCTGGGGAGGGCCAAAGGTTCCGGGTGGGCTGGGATTCCACGCGGGTAAAATTGCTGGAACCCAGACCTCTGAGGTGCTTCCGTTGCCAAGTGGGCAACCACGTCGGAGTGAAATGCACCTCGGAGGTGGACCGCAGCAGTCATTGCTTCCGTTGTGGTCAGCCCGGTCACAAGGCCGGCTCGTGCAATGCCACGCCGCACTGCTATTTATGTGCGGCAGCTGGCAAGCCGGCCGAACACCGGGCTGGAAGCAAGGGCTGTGGTCCATCCACTAAAGCCCGGAGCAGGGGCAAGCCCTCTGCCACCGCCGTCACTGCCGCAGCCGCCGCCACGGTCGTCGCCGTTGCCGCCTCCACTGCCGTCGTCGCCGTACCCACTGCGGCAGGGCCCACACAGGGGGCTCAGGGAGGGGGTGAAATGGAATGTCAGTAATGGCTCCATTACGCCTCCTCCAGGCGAACATCAACCACTGCGCCTCAGCTCAGGATCTGTTGCTCCAGAGCATGGCGCAGTGGTCGATTAACATCGCCGTGGTCGCTGAGCCGTATTTTGTCCCGCCCAGTGATTACTGGGTGGAGGACCTGAGCGGCACAGTAACCCTCATTTCGTCGGCCGCCGCCGGTACCCTGTGCCTCGAAGCTGTGAAGAGAGGACAGGGTTGCGTTGCAGCACGGTTCGGGGAGATTGTCGTGGTAGGGGTATACTTCTCCCCGAGCCGAACTCTCGCCGAGTTCCACAACTCCCTTGCGGAGTTGAAGACCGTCGTCGTCGGGTTCCGTTCCCTTCCCGTGCTCGTCCTCGGGGACTTCAACGCCAAGAATGTGGCTTGGGGTTCCCGGTATACGGACACACGGGGTAGAATGGTGGAGGACTGGGCTCTAGAGACAGGCCTGGTCGTCCTAAACCGGGGTTCTGTCCCCACGTGTGTGCGGATGCGGGGCGAATCAGTGGTGGACATTTCGTTCGCCAGCCCCGCTCTGTTGCCGCATGTTCTTGACTGGCGCGTCATGGAGGGGGTGGAGACCTATTCCGACCACCGGTACATCCGGTTTGATGTCTCCGCCCAGACCTCGAGCGCGCCGGTCAGACAGGCCCCGAGTGGTCCGCGGTGGGCGCTGAAGCAGCTGGACCGGGAGCTCCTCCTGGAGGCCTCAATCGTGCAGGCCTGGGTGTCACCACCGGACAGGCCTGCTGACGTCAATGACGAGACTGAGTGGTTCCGGGAGGCCATGTCCGAAATATGTGACGTGGCAATGCCCCGGGTCCAGCCCGGACGCGCCTGGCGCCAGGTGTACTGGTGGTCGCCGGAGCTGACGGCTCTGCGCGAGGCATGCGTTGCTGCGCGGCACCGGTACACCAGGCACCGCAGGCTCCGTATCCGCCCTCCGGATACGGAAGCCATTCAGGCGGAGCTGTATGAGGGGTACAGAGCGGCGAAGACTGCCCTCCGAGCGGAGATCTCGCGGGCCAGAGGCCTGGCTCACGAGGAGTCGCTGGGGACTCTGAACAGAGATCCGTGGGGACGCCCCTACAAAATGGTGCGGGATAAACTCCGCCCATGGGCTCCCCCGCTGACGCAGAGTCTCCGGCCGCAGCTCGTGGAGGACGTGGTGAGCGCTCTGTTTCCTTCGCGAGGGGAACATACTCCCCCGCCCATGGCTCCGCCTCCTGCGGTGCCCGATGCGGACTACATCACCGACGATGATGACGATGCTCCGGAAGTGACCGAGGTAGAGCTGAGAGCGGCGGTACGTAGGCTGAGTGCCAAAAATACCGCCCCAGGACCCGACGGCTTGCCAGGAAGAGCCTGGGTTCTGGCCTTTGGGGCTCTCGGGCCTCGACTAGGGGGGCTCCTAAGCGCATGCTTGGAGAGGGGCCAGTTCCCACTTCGTTGGAAGACAGGGAAACTGGTCCTCATTAAGAAGCCGGGGCGCCCTGCGGACTCTCCGTCCGCTTACCGGCCCATCGTGCTGCTCGACGAGGTGGGCAAGCTCTTTGAAAGAGTCATTGCAGACCGCCTCGTCGGGTGGCTGGTGCAGGAGGGGCCGGATTTGGCGGAGAGCCAGTTTGGTTTCCGCAGGGGGCGCTCTACGGTGGACGCCATCATGCGCGTGCAAGCCCTCACAACGGGGGATGCTGTGGCCCGGGGTGGGGTCGTCTTGGCGGTGTCTCTAGACATCGCTAATGCCTTCAATACCCTACCCTGGAGTTGCATCAGGGAGGCACTCCGGTATCACCGGGTGCCAACCTACCTCCGTCGAGTGGTCGAGGCCTATTTGACGGACAGGGCCGTCATCTACCCCGGTCATCAGGGAGAGTGGAACCGGCGAGAGATGTCGTGCGGTGTCCCACAGGGATCTGTCCTGGGGCCACATCTGTGGGACATCGGGTACGACTGGGTGCTGCGCGCCGACCTCCCTAGCGGCGTCAGCGTTGTATGTTACGCTGACGACACGTTGGTCCTGGCGCAAGGGAGGTCGCACCAGGCGGCGGCTGAACTAGCGACACGCGGGGTTGCGACAATCGTAGAGAGAATCCGGCAGTTGGGACTCGAGGTGGCCCTGCACAAGTCCGAGGTCATGTGTTTTCATGGTCCTCGGAACGCGCCACCGTCGGGTTCCCAAATAACGGTAGGAGGGGTTCACATCGGAGTCGAGTCGACGATGAAGTACCTGGGACTCGTCCTCGACAGCCGGTGGAACTTCGTGGAGCACTTCCGACGTTTGGCTCCCAGACTGGAGCGGGCCGGGGCTGCCTTGAAGCGGCTCCTGCCCAATCTGGGGGGTCCAAACGCCTCCTGCCGGAGGCTTTACGCGGGGGTCGTGCGGTCCATGGCCCTTTACGGGGCACCGGTGTGGGCGCGTTCCCTGAGGCTGCGACCAGCCCGCCGGTTGAACGCGTCCCAGAGGGTCATGGCCATCCGGCTAGTCCGGGGATACCGCACGGTCTCCTGTGAGGCGGCGAGCCTCCTTGCCGGATTACCGCCATGGGATCTGGAGGCAAAAGTTCTCGCGCACGTGTGGGAGTGGCGCGAGGAGGCGAAACGCCGGGGCGTAACTCCGCTGCCGCGAGAAATCACGGTACAGCGGACAGAGCTCCGGCGGGATCTCATGGCGACATGGAGAGTGCGATTGTCGCAACCCAGCGCTGGGCACGCCACAATTGCGGCGATAAGTCCCCTCTTTGAGGAGTGGTTGGAGAGGCGCCACGGCGTCCTCACCTTCCGCCTAACGCAGGTCCTCACCGGACACGGTTGTTTCGGGAGGTTCCTGTTTCGGATAAGGCGGGAGGAAACGCCCGGGTGTCACCATTGTGTAGATCGCCCGGAGGACACGGTGGAGCATACAGTGGAGGTCTGCCCGGCTTGGGCGGAGCACCGCCGTGTTCTCACGCAGGCGATCGGCGGCGGCGATCTCTCGCGTCCAAACCTGGTCCAGGCCATGGTGCGGAGCGAGAGTGCATGGGAGGCCGTCACCTCCTTCTGCGAAGCAGTAATGCTCGCAAAGGAGGAGGCGGAACGCGAGAGGGAGAGGCAACAGCCGCGCCCTCGCGCCCCTAGCCGCCGTAGGAGACGCCCCGGGCAGCGGGAATCGATTGCCGATTCCCGGCCACCGTAGGCGCGGGCTTGCGGACGACGAGTAATGGGCAGCTCGCCGTCCGGTAAGGACCAGGCCCGGGTCGACGGCGCGTTGTGTTCCACGCGCGCCTCAAAGAGATGTCAGCAGTGACGGGGTCCAATAGGGCCGAAGCCGCCGGGGTAAGCGGGTAGTTCGAAAGAGATACCGTGGCCCTGGCACGGGCAACTGAAGGAACACGGGTGGGTTTTAGTCAGTAAAAGTCTGACACGCCCTCCCGCTCTGCCCGGAGCGGGAGAAGTCATTTGATGATTTCCCATCCACAAAAAAAAAAAAAAAAAAAAAGGCCTATTAATAGTTTGAGAATCTCTGTCATCACCGCTATTTGTTTAACATCGCCAATACAGTTTGCAAATAGGTCAGTGTATGTCATAACATAAGCGTTGATTTAGCAAAATGTGCTAATAACGCATCCATTTTGGTCAATATTTAACCAATATAGCGTAAAATTATATGTATTTTGGTCCAAGGCTATGAATGCTATCACACTATACATATTTTTAAAAATGCTCCGATAAATACTGAAAAGATGGGTGTCATGAGAGCTGGATTCAATCCCCGGCCTGGCAAATTATAAAATTCTCAAGTAGCCTGGAGTCTGGATTTACACCTGTTTAGTGGCAACAGCCTTACACCCTTCTCCATAGAACTTATAATATAACTGGCGAAATAATGGCGTACATAATGTATGTATATTGTGTACCTACGACTCATTATACCTCAATATTCCCTGCAGAAATGCTAGTTCAAAGCAAAATTACACCTACGTTCTCCAAACAAGAGTACAATTCCTGAATATGTACCACAAGAGCTGCAGTAATTACTATAAATACAAGATAATAACTTGTGCAAATATCGAGTTAACAGATATGGTAGAAATTGAACCGATAGAGAGGAATTTGTACTGTTTCAGTTGATAATATTTAGTTGGCTCAAAAATCTGCCTAGCCTTTTCCCAACTATGTTGCGGTCGGCTTCCAATCTAACCGGATGCAGCTGAATACCAGTGTTTTACATGGAGCGACTGCCTATCTGACCTCCACAACCCAGTAGCTGGGTAATACGATACCCTTTGGTAAGACTGGTTGTCAGATTTTCGGGCTTCTGACGGCCCGTAACGACTGTCAAAGATTCAGGAATGACAGCCGGCACCAACGGCTTACGTGCTTTCTGAGGCACGGAGGAGTCTCGACATGTAAAGATGGTCCCTCATCCACCGACCAACCCCGGCAAGCGTAGCTTAACCTGATGGATCGACCCGTGTGGCTGTTATTACTAAGCCACGAGCTCCTCTGAAACAAGCTTTTTCCCGCCGCGTTGCCCCCGTAGTCTACCCCACACAAAAGTTATTTTTTCCGAAATAAAAAGTAGCCAAAGTCACGCATTTGTATTTATGCTATCTCTATTCAAAAGATTAGGTTGGTCTGCTGCTCTGTTGCCGAGTGAAAGAAGGACCAACCAAAAAACATACTTATTTATTTATAATTCAGGTAGAATTGCTAATTTTTTTAGGGTTCCGTACCTCAAAAGGAAAAAAAAACGAAACACTATACCCTAAGTCATCAATTCAGATAATTTATGTAAACAAAGGTGATAACAGATCAAAAAAATATCGTCATAATGGTAATTCACATAAAATGGCGGAAAACAAGGCTATATTGGCTTTTATGTACTTATTTTAGAAATAATAATTAAACAATTATCATACCGTGTTAATTTTTATAAGTTTTCGGTTTTAAACAAAGTTATTAAAAAAAGAAAATTTTGTGGTATAAAAAATATTATGATACTGGTAACACTACAGGAGTTCCCAACATTCTCAAATTTCATTTGACATAATTTGCAAACTCACGTCTTTTCAATACGTTCGTGTTCTTTTCTCCGATCATATTATTCGCTGCGTGTTTGTTAATTGTGCTTTGTTATCATCGTGTTAAGTGTTTCATTTTGTTGTTAGTTGTTATATTTCCTTGTTTTTGTATTTCCTTGTTTTTGATAAATTGTTTTGCAGCACTGTCCTGTCATTTTGACAGTGACATTTCTTTGTTTACTAAAATTATCTGAATTGATGACTTAGGGTTTAGGATCACTTCGTTGTCCGTCTGTCAGTCTGTCAAGACCCTTTTTCTCAGGGACGCGTGGAGGTATCAAGTTGAAATTAATATCAGATACGTAAGTCTATGTTCCTTTGCAACTTTAATGCAACTTTAATGCAACTTTAATGTATGTCAACGCAATAAAAAAAATCTAGCCGTCAAATTAGTAAAATACTGGTATTCAGCTGCATCCGGTTAGACTGAGAAAACGCTAGGCAGATTGATTTTTAACCGACGAAAAAAAAGGAGGAGGTTCTCAATTCGACACGTACGTTTTTTTTTTAATTATTTTTATGTATGACCACGCATAACTTTTTACAGTCGTCTGATTTGAAAATTTTTTATTTTATTCGAGAGGCTATACATCAAAGTTGGTCCCATATAAAATTGATGAACTTTGCTTGGGTACTTTTTGAGTTAGCTTCAATAATACGTATTTTTCCCCCACTTTTACATGGATGATGTTCTAGTTTGTTTTGCAGGTAGTGATATTAGAATTCGTGTGGGGTAGGTACCACAAGAAAAAAGTAAAAAATAAAAAAAAAGGCTAGGCAGATGATGATGATGATTTATTTTTGTATGTATTTAAGTATATATTAGATAATTTATGTTTTATTTAATAAGTAAATTATTTTAATTTTATTTTCTCTTCTCTTACACACGTTGTCTACATCTCTTTTATCCTCTGTCCTATCGCAGGTATGCTGGAAGAGATTTCTTCAGAAATAAGCATTACCTTTGTACGTAAATGTATTTGACTGTTCCTTTCTTCTTGCGCTACTGCTGAGCATGAGGTTCTGGGTTCGATTCCCAGTTCGGGCAAAGTGTTGTTGGGTTCTCCAACCTGAAATTTCTCTGTAGCAGCCCGGAGTCTAGACTTTTGCCCCTTTTGATCCTCGCCCCCTATTACATTTGACTTAAACATAATTGGCAAAATGTGGGTGTAGGTACTATAGGTAGGTAACACCTCTGCGCAAACCTTCGGGATATCAAGTGGTGGCCGTGGTTGTGATACGTTGTGATACGTATGGCATTGAGTCCGCCTCTGTACATCTGTGCTTGAAGTATTAAATAAATATTATGTTATGCATAAATAAATAATGAATAAAAATATACATAGCCATACCTACTAAATTAAAAAAAACTTTTTTACAAAAAAATACAACCGACTTCCAAAAACAACACTACAAAGTGAAAAATAACTTTAATTTCGGAAGTCGGTGTCTAGTTAAATGTGTTTTCGTTTTTTGCCACCGACTTCCGAAATTAAAGTTATTTTTCACTTTGTAGTGTTGTTTTTGGAAGTCGGTTGTATTTTTTTGTAAAAAAGTTTTTATTTTTCACTTTTTAGTTGTGTACCTACCCCACACAAATTCTAATTCCACTACCAGCAAAACAAACTAGAACATCATCCATATAAAAGTGTGGAAAAAATATGTATTATTGAAGCTAACTCAAAAACTACCAAAGCAAAGTTAATCAATTTTATATGGGACCAACTATGATGTATACCCTCTCGAATAAAATAAAAAAAATCGAAATCGGTCCAGCCATCTTCGAGTAATCGGGGAACATACATAAAAAAAAAATAAGGTTCCAACGAATTGAGAACCTCCTTCTTTTTGAAGTCGGTTAAAAAGTAAAAGTTATATTAATATTAATAACAACACTTTTACGAGCTAGAAACACCGTTATAAGTACATAATATTGGTACATAATATTAATGGTTACATACTTAACAATTCAAAGTAAATCTCACTCTAAAAGTAATTCATTGAATATTCATGAGTGACTTCGCTCATAGTGTATTATGCAGTGTGGCTGAAATACAGACTACACAGCTATGATTGAAATGCCTTTGAAATTCGGAGCTTTCAAATTTGAAATGTTTTGATTGAACGAGTAGTAATGGGAAACATTCCTAATGCGAATGAAATGCTTGCAATGTAATATCGAAGGGCTTAAATACGTGTCTATAATTTGATGTCTGCAAAATAAATGCAGTTTGTAAGCAGTTCCCGTTTTCAGCTATTGTTATTTCAGATGTTATAAATAAGGAGCAGAATTTTATTAACACTGTCCGAGCACTACGTGTTTAATTGATCACTACTCAATAATATCCTACTTATATTATAAATGCGAAAGTTTTTATGGATGGATGTTTGTTACTCAATCACGCTAGAACGGCTGAACGGATCTGGATGAAAGGCGCAGAGATAGATAATGCTGGAATAGCACATAGGCTACTTTTTATCCCGATATTCTTAAAGGTAGGACTATGCGAATGAAACCGCGGGGAGCAGCTGCTAAATATTCATAAAACAGATGATAAAAAATACGACAACTTCGGAATTTCTGAAAAAAAGTGTCAACAAAAAGAAATACTTTATTAAAAGTTGCGTTCATACGGCTCCAAGTCCAGCCGTTCCGGTTTTTAAAACTACCTCAAACCGGAATTCGCTGGTTAAAACCGGTATTTTCCGGCCGGTCGCCCCGTACATTGGGGTCAAAGGGTTAATAATTTTTATTCTTTACTTATGGCGGACTAGAAATATCATAATTATTTTAGTCCTTTTTTCTAGGGAAAAACGTTTTAACAAGCTCTTTCTTATGTAACTTTTTCAAAGATTGAATAAGATGTTGTTTTTTATTTGTGTGAAATAATAAGTCATCGTCAATATATCCTTTGATCCAAGATCCATGTTTTACACGGGGTTGACAGTACCATAATAAAGAGATACAAAAAATGAGATGAGAGAGACGGGGACGACGACGAGACAGGGGAGGGCGCGACTGACCGCTCACATACCTCAGCCGATGACTAGCGCTTTTGCGCGCACTATAGTCGTCATTCTCCTGCCCTTATCCCAATTTATTTGGGGTTGGAGCAACTTGTCTTCTTCATTCATACTTCTTCATTAATCATCACCTCACTAGTAACCTTTTAAGCCATATCTTTCACACAGTCCATCCATCGTTTCTTTAGTCTCGTCTTAGTTAGTCTTTAGTCTAGTCTTATATAGCCAGCATTATTTTCCTCGTTCCTCCGCATCACATGTCCATATCATGACAACTGATGCCCACACAACTTTTCAGTCACAAATGCTACTTTAAGCCCTGTTATATTGCCGTATGCTAATATCAATGGATGCTTGGTAACATTTTCTTACATTTTACAATATGCAACATAATAGTGGACAGTAATAACGTCATATCTTCAAGTATCCTGTTCCGACTACAAAATATACTGCAATGAAAATTGCATTCCCTCTTGTAGGTCGACATTCTTTAGTCAGTATTTCATATTTGAAACAGAAACGGGAAGAGCAAACAGTAATAGGGGAAATATTGCATTTTTTGCTGTTATTGATATTATTGTAAGTGAATTGTGAGGAGGAGCTCGTGGCTTAGTAATAACAGCCACACGGATCGATCCATCAGGTTAAGCTACGCTTGCCGGGGTCGGTCCGTGGGTGGGTGACCATCTTTACATACCGAGACTCCTCCGTGGTCCCGGCTGTCATTCGTGGATCTTTGACAGTCATTACGGGTCGTCAGAAGCCCGAAAGTCTGACAACCAGTCTTACCAAGGGGTATCGTATTACCCAGTTACTGGATTGTGGAGGTCAGATAGGCAGTCGCTCCATGTTAAATACTGGTATTCAGCTGCATCCGGTTAGACTGGAAGCCGACCCCAACATAGTTGGGACAAAGGAGATACAGATTTAGTTACGTACCGCAAATAATATAGTAGGAGAGGAAATATTACCATCTTATTTTTTCCAAATGGATAGTCAGAAACCTAAATAATTAAAACACCCTAATGGTGGCGCATGTGTTAGATCCTTTCAAAATGGTTGAGCTAGATAAGTGTCATTGGATTTTTAGAGTTTCGTACCTCAAGAGGAAAAAACGTACCTAACCCTTATAGGATCACTCGTATGTCTGTCTGTCCGTCTGTCAAAGCCAATTTGCTCAGAATCTAATAGACCGATTAACTTGAAATTTGGTACACATATGCATTTTTGTGACCCGAACACGAACGTGTAAAGTAAATAAATGAATTTTTAATATAGGGGTCACTAATTTTAAAATATTTTATTTTTAAAGTTATTTAAGAAAATAGATGAAAATTGACCATTCCTCCCCCCCCCCCTCTTATCTCCGAAACTACTGAGCCTAAAATTTTGAAAAAAATACATATAATACATTCTTTACCTGTAGATTACAGGAAAACCTATAAGAAGTCTGTGATCTTTAAATAACATGGTAAATCTATCAATATTGTGAGTACAAACTAACATTTACAGTTAGAATGTATGGGAGAATATGTTTTTAACTACAATGTTAAGTTTGTTCTTGGGATAAATTCATACCAACTACGAAACCCTTCATTGTTTATGGTCCGACACGCACTTGGCCGGTTTTTCTATCTAGAATTTCTCAGTAGCAGCCTGGGTTTCATCTTTGTACCCATATTACATTGGACTTCAATATAATTGGCGAAATGTGAGTATGCTATAGGTACCTGCATCTCTTTGGCAGACCCTTTGGGGAATACAGGGTGTGCACACATAACAGAACATATTGTGTTATGTTTTATTTAAACCCTCAATAAAACAATATCCTGATTAACAAAACTAAACCCCTTAAGAGGTCCCCGGAGCATGCGTTGTTCATACAAACGAAATAGCATTATAATTTGTAATTCAAATATATTATTAAGGTACTGTGTATTTTTTCCTATTGGATTACAGAATCAATCAATCAATCAATCAAATTGTTTATTTAACAAACAGCATTGTAGTACATGGTAAATTAAAGATTGGTAAGTTAAAAAAAAATTAGTGTACTAAAAAAACAAAAATACAACTGAAATGGTGGTGAGGTGCTGCATGCCCAGCTAGGTTACAGAATAACCTGTATAAGGGAGTACAGTGCCAGTCGCCATTGGGTATTATAATTAAATTGTACATAGTAGGTGGCTTAACACTAACTAGTCTTCTACCACAATTTTATTATTATTGGTGACATAGTGTAACTAAGGAAAAACTAAATATTATTAAAAAGATAAAAACATTATTTTACTAAAAGGTAAGTGATTGCGACTGTAAAAGTTGGTATGCATGTAGTGTGTATGTATGAGGATGTAAGGGTGTGTGTGTATGTGAACGTGTGCGGGTGTGTGTGGGTGTGCGTTAGCGCGTCTGTGCGTGTGTATATATGGGTTTGTTTCTGTGAGAGAAATGGTGTGATTTTGAAACATATTTTTATATTTTATGCTGTTAGAAACTTTTCTGTCTCATCGTAAGTTTTATTTTGTAAAAATGAGTAAACTGCCTTTTTGCATTTATGGTACGTTAAGCCATTGATTGGACAGCGTTTATTAATTTTATTGTATAAGTTCGGGCTTTGATAGTAGCAGAATCTTTTAATGCAGGATGATCGTGTGTTGCGGTACCATACATATTAGATCTTTTCGCCGTTTTGTGATTTTCTTGAATGGGGTTTTGTGATGTTTTATTAGGATGGCTTGTAAGATGTAGTGTTGTCTTACATTAAGAATCTTCCAATCTTTGTACAACTCACTGGTGGGATAAAAGATAGGGCGAAAAGTAGCAACTGTTAAAACAGCCCTGTGGGCTATTTCCAGAGGCTCAAGAGTCGTTTTTGCCGTACCACCCCAGCAGGAAATACAATATGTAACAATAGAGGAGCATAAAGCAAAATAGACGGTTCTTATAGTGTTTAAATTTGCCACATGTCGAAGGTTTCTAAATACATATATTAGTTTACGGACTCTTGTTGTGAGCAGGTTTATATGCGTCTTAAAGTTTAGGTGGTTATCCAGCACTACGCCTAAATATAAAAATCTAAATAATAATAATAATATCTGGGTTCTTAAATATGTATTTTGATAGGACACTGATTTAAAGACGAGATAATTGAATAACCTTATCCAGGCCGCGGTCATTATAATCTTATTTGTGTCGAAGACTTCTCCAGTCCACGCGGCTTTTTACTGCTCTAACTTGCACAAAGTGTAGGGAAAAGAACAAGGATGGCATACCGTCATATGTCAAGTCTCTAAAACACACCAACAACGCCGCCACAGCGGAAGGGATATGTCATGTTTAAATCAGTGTTCATATATAATAATATATATTTGGGAACCTAAATTTCTGTAATCCAAACGGAATAAATACACAATACCTACCATAACAATATGTTTGATTTACAAATTATTTTGGTATTTCGTTTACTTGTATGAACTACATTGGGAACATTATCGGTAAGCGTAGTGTAGGACGCCCCCCAGCTAGATGGACCGATGATCTGAAGAAAGTGGCTGGGGCAGACTGGATGCGGAAGGCGGAGGACAGGGTGTTGTGGCGCAACCTTGGAGAGGCATATGTCCAGCAGTAGACTGCGACAGCGATTGGCTGAGTTGATGTATGAACTACGCATGCTCCCAGGGCCTCTTGAATATCGACCATTAAAGCTGATTTCCATCCCAAAATTGTCAACTGCGTGAATAAGTAACTCTTGCAAAGCGATAAGCAATTTGTTGGAAAGGTGCCAGTACGCTGCAACGAAATAAATCTTCAGCACACTATTTATGCCAAACGTGTTTTCAAGCTGAGTTTTGGCACTAATTGTTAGTCTTGTCAATTATAAATCGTCCATTAAGGTTAATAGGAATTAACTCGAGAAAATTTGTGGAATTGCGATGTTAGTGGAACGGATTGAAGATGAAAAACATTGATTTTTCTTTAGAAAATCTTTGTTATTGTGTGAACAATGGAAGTAAAGACTACATTTTTCACAGAGTTAAAAAAGTAAATTATTGTGTCTGTGTGTCTCTCTCACAGAGAGTAGGTCTGTGTCCCAGCAGTGGGAACATTATTGGCTGATTATGGAATGACTGTGTTAAATAAACATAATTTCTTGCTATAATTCATTCGTAAATTTATTTTAATCTTAATTAATTTTACTGTATAAAAGTAATAAATACTGAATTTATGTTTGTTTGAAATTGCATATCTAGTAAAGAAATACTTTCTGCATTTCACCCTAACACAGCTGATATTTATACAATTCTAATTGTAATTATGGATTTACATCCTAATATATCCTATCTACTACTACTATATTATATCATATAAATATTATACTTAAATGTGAAAGTGAGTTTGTTTGTTTGTTACTTACGCTTTACACTAAAAGCACCATGACCTGGAGAAGGAAATAGGCAATTTTTCACCCTGGATTGCATACGAAGTTGCGGGCAACACATAGTATAATATTGTACAAGCGAAAGTGAGTTCGTTTCTTTCTTTGTTACGCTTTCACGCTAAATCTCAAAAGGGAAGATGATATTTGGCACATGAGTAGCCCATGACCTGGGTTAGGAGATAAGAATTAACTTTTCACTTTTCATCCCCGTAGTACGTTTCCGTGGGGTAATTTCCGACCTCCACGTGGGCAAAACCGTGGGCAAAAGCTAGTAAATAATTTGATCTAGTCCTATTAAAGTCAGCAATGGTCACGCTGTTGCTGACTTTTAGCAGAGACCGACTTTTTAAACTTCATTTTTCCTCATATCTCATGCACCTTCAGATTTTTTCGATCAAAATAATATACCCTCGCTTCTAAACATTCTGGACATCAATAAAAACGCTAAAAGGGTAGGTTTAAATCGTTCTCAAACAAAATACAATATCAGTTATTCCGGTCTCGTCCTAACTGTTTGGTCGACACGGAGTGTTTATAGTCGCCCTAAGGGAGGGGCTAAATAAATTTGAGTGGGGTGCCAGTTAGAAGACGATGCAGGCATGAATTTTGAGTGGGTGAGCCGACAAATATTTTTGGTATTTTATGGTAATTTTTGGTGGAAAAAACATCTGGAGGACGAGTCGTACTTGGGTATGCAAGGTGAGGCGAAAGGATAATAAGAGTATAGAAAATATTCCTCCGTTAATATCATAAGGGGAAAATGCTGAGATTTTTAAAAACTGACTGGGTATTTAGAATAGAATTAATTAGGGAGTAACAGTAACTAGTAAGAAGTCTGCCTAGCCTTTTCCCAACTATGTTTGTGGTCGGCTTCCAGTCTAACCGGATGCAGCTGAATTATACATCTTGTCTTTTATATGGAGCGACTGCCTATCTGACCTCTACAACCCAGTAACTGGGTAATACGATACCCCTTGGTAAGACTAGTTGTCAGACTTTCGGGCTTCTGACGACCCGTAACGTCTGTCAAAGATCCACGAATGACAGCCAGGACTAACGGTTTAACGTGCTTTCCGAGGCAAGGAGGGGTCTTGGTATGGAAAGATGGTCTCCATCTACAGACCAACCGCGGAAAGCGTACCTTAAGGTGAGTAGTGCTGCCAACTAGCGCCATCATTGCATTGAGAAAAAAATCATAAGTCTGGAGAGCCGTTTTTGGCGTTGGCTTCGAACCTAGGAGATTAAGTGTTGATTTTTTTTATACAAAATGTGAGCATAAATTTCAAAATGATATCTCCAGACTTATGATTTATTTCTCAATGGTGGCGCTAGTTGGCAGCACTGCTCGCCTTAACCTAATCGATCAACCCATTTGGCTGATATTACTTAGCCACTAATATAAATATCACCATCACTGCTAAACAGCTATAATCTATAAATAGTATAAAACAAAGTTAATGTGTCGTGTCTGTCCCTGTGAACGCTTAGTTCTTCTAAAGACTCCTGCGCACCTTTTTGCAAAATAATACACAAATACATCGAAACAAAGAGGCGTGGCTTATTTTATATTTGAATACGCAGAAGACAGCTTGTCTAAGAAAACAAATGAATATGTGTAAGGTTTTTTATGTAATGTTTTGCAAAAAAAACGCGCAAGAGCCACGGCTTAAAATACACATTTGATTTCGATGCGATTTTCACCATAACTTAGAGAACTTATTCCGGATGGTTTAAATTTATAATAATGTACATTAAAACAATAAAGAAATCTCAATAAAACCATTCGAAGCAGTAATATAAAAACTAATTGCTTTTAACTACTAATAAATGCTTCTGTTCGTTTTATCTTTTACAAAAATACCTATAATAAAACACCAGTCTTTTCATCTCATAATTTTATTATTTTCATAAAACCTTTTTATAATTGAGTATAGAATAAGAATTATAAACAAGTGTGTGCTTGTATTTAACACAATAATTTAACACAATAATTTAACACAATAATTTAACACAATAATTTAACACAATAATTTAACACAATAATTTAACACAATAATTTAACACAATAATTTAACACAATAATTTAACACAATAATTTCTGTTCCACAGTTCTGAGCTTAACACTGGAACCAGGTAAAGTATTTTTGCCACGTACTCACTATTAGTGTTACTTTCAGAGCTAGAGCTTATTTTTTTCTATTATTTTTTTTTATTTAATTTATTCAATGTTTTCTGGTGCAATGTGTGACTTCATGAATCTCAGTGTTAACGCTAATTACGAATATTTTTTTATTTTGCTTTAAGTACAATTTGTATTTTTCGTTGGTCTAGTGATCGAAAAAAATGCAGCTGAGGATAAGGTGTATTCCCGTTTGTCTCCTAGACTTCGTCCCCCTAGGGGGACGAACGGGAATTCGTTATTTTTTTTCCCGATCGTCTCCTGATTTTGTTGGTGGGGACGAACGAAAAAAAATTATAAATTATTCCCGTTCCCCCACCAACAAAATCAGGGGACGATCGGGAAAAAAAATACGAATTCCCGTTCGTCCTCCTAGGTGGACAAAGTCGAGGAGACGAACGGGAATACACCGAGGATAATAGGGGCCCTGATTTCCGTTCGCAGGTTGGGCAAAATATTATTGGGTTTTTCTGTCAGGAATTTCTGAGTAAGACCCCGGTGTCTGGTCTGTGCCCGGTAATTGACAATGAGCCCCCTACATAGGACTTGAACATGACTGGCGAAATGTATTAAACACCGCTGCCCATCCCTTCGTAAAAACTGGCGTGATGCTAGGGTATGTAAGTACATTTCTAAGTAACTACAAATATGATAGCTTAGAAATAAGCCAAACTAACGAAGGCAGTTAAATGTACGAATCGACGAACGTAATAGGAAGTTCCAAAATGCTGAGTGAATGCAGTCGAGAGAATAATGTTTATATTGCAAAACGTTTTGTGTGTGCATTTGTGTATAATATGTTACTGCATTGATGTTTACATAGTTTATTTAATATAGCAAATAGATAATGTTCCGAAATTTTTTTTTTTTTATTAATTGACAAATGATATTTATTTTTGTAAATTGGTTCATTTACTTATAATGCGTGCCACAAAAGATGAGACTTGACACACCACGTAGTTTGACGTGCGCAATAGGTTATAAATTCTCTGATTCTGATTATTCTGATTTATAAGGTCTCCTTAGCGGTATGACGTCTGAGACGGAAAGGGACCGGGCGTCATCGGGGCGGCGGAAAGAGCGCGGGAGGCGCGATACTGCGCTCGTCAAGTCTCATCTTTCGTGGCACGCATTGTACACGTCTAAAATGAAACTAGATGAAGTCGGTGTTTCCTATCCGAATACTCTGAGAAGAAAGACAAAAACAAACTCGGAGAAACTCGGGATTATCTTGGTCAGTTCGTATGAGGATCATGCAGATCAGTCTCTTGAGGAATCAATCACATAGATGATTTGAGTGGACCTGTCCAGTCAGTGCACACAGTATTAAAAAAAACCGCTCAAGAGCGATTCGGACTCCTGCACCGACGGTTCCGTTCCGATTTCTGAAAAAGTGTGCTATTTAGAGACATCGTTTTATTTTTAGCCAAGTCAAGAAATAACCTTACACCACCCCACAAATGTCGTAGCCAGACAATCACAATCAATAGCCGCCGGCTATATCCAAAATAATGAAGTCTGTGCAGACCAACCCAATGAGCTCAATAACCGAGCCTAAATAAATAGTACATCGCCACAGGAATACTGAAGAGTCTTGTCACCACAGTGTCGCGGCGACAGAACGTTTCATCAGTTCCATATTGATATTGTAGAGTTGTGTGAGGAGTTAGGTTAAAGGGTTATCAATTCCTTTCCTTTCCAAGACGTCTAAAGAAAACCGAGATTAAAAATTTAATTTGGTCCTTTGCTCTGCGTTTCATTACGAGTGTATTGTATAAGTTGTAAATAAGGCAAACGGCATACAACACCGCTGTATTCTGTAAACAATAAGCTAATTAATTTAGCACATAATTATGACGGAAAATATCAGAACGACAAACAGAGAGTGCATTTCTAAAATTAACTTTTGATGTAAATAGTTAAGTCATTGACATGGAAAATTTAGAATGTAGTACTTGGGCGACCGAGCTCTGCTCAGGTGAAAATAGAGAAAATTAATTTTCCCAAAAGTGAAACCTAGCTAGATCGATTTTTCGGCCCCGTAAACCCCTATAATGCAACTTTCATCCAAATCGTTAGAGCTCATCTCGAGAACATGATTACAAATATATTTTAGTCAACCGCCTAGTCTTTTCACTAAACAGCGCCGTTCAACTAGCAGCCTGAATGATATTCAGCCGATACGTCTAATACAACATTTAATAAACTGGCTGGGTGATGCTTATACCATTTATACAACAGAGCCATCTGCTTCTGCTGTTTCCTCACGATGTTTTCCTTCACCGTTAGGAGAGCAGTGGTGATGAAATAAATTACACAAAATAAAGCGTCTGTCTGGGTTCGAACCCACGATTTACAACTCGTAAGTCGGGGCCGTTACCACTGGGCCACCGCTGCTCTCTGTGCTATGTAAAAAAAAGAAACATCAAAATTGGTTCATAAACGACGAAGTTATCCGCGAACACACATACAAAAAAAAAGATACGGTCGAATTGAGAAACCTCCTTTTATTGAAGTCGAATAAAAATTACCAAAAAAAAAACCATCATTACATGTATGGTTCCTTGCTCTTGTTTCATGTTTATTATTGTATGAGTATATATATATATTTGTATATATGTATGCAAGTATGTATATATTGTATATATGCAAATGGTACACCAGTGACTACCTACAGTATTGTCTCTCCTTCTCCCTTAATCGATCCAAAGGTAGTCTATAAAAGTTCGATTTTAGAGATAAGACCGCCTATTTGTGTCACCCTATGTAAAATTTCAACATTTATATTTGTAATTTTTTGTGGTGTGCATATTAAGAGTATTCTATCTATCTATCTAAACAATAACGGATAATTTTGCAAATAAGGAGCATGCCGGTATCCTCTTAACACATATTATAACAAAATCACCTTTGACAGCAATCGAAGAATAAGATATCATCAACAAAAAGACGTCAAAGTTTGACGCCTTTACAAAATTTTAACAGCATCAAAAACCAACCTATACATGCATAATTAACCACTCTCTATCCCACTGATGAAAAAGATAACTGTAATAATCTTTGGGAACCTCAGGATAGTTCCACATCAAGTATGTAAATCCCTTATTGAAATATTAACCAAGTTGATATAAAAAGTTCTAATGTATTCAATAGGAAAACTTCGCAGCGCCGAACAACCGTAGTTTTGTCGCAACTTTAAATTATTTAAGTTTTTAATGCTATTTTTTTGCTCGTGTATTAAGGAATTGTATTGATTTTGTAAGGAAGGAGTGTCTGAGATAATGTAGATCTCTATTTTGTAATACGGTTTGAACTTCGCAAGTTATTCCAATTCATGTATTCAATTGTTTTTTAACCGACTTCAAAAAGGAGGAGGTTCTCAATTCGTCGGAACCTTTTTTTTTTATGTATGTTCCCCGATTACTCGTTAGTTCGTTACATCACAGTTGGTCCCATATAAAATTGATTAACTTTACTTTGGTAGTTTTTGAATTAGCTTCTATAATACGTATTTTTTCCCCACTTTTATATGGATGATGTTCTAGTTTGTTTTGCAGGTAGTGGTATTAGAATTTGTGTGGGGTAGGTACACAACTAAAAAGTGAAAAATAAAAACTTTTTTACAAAAAAATACAACCGACTTCCAAAAACAACACTACAAAGTGAAAAATAACTTTAATTTCGGAAGACGGTGGCAAAAAACGAAAATACATTTAACTAGACACCGACTTCTGAAATTAAAGTTATTTTTCACTTTGTAGTGTTGTTTTTGGAAGTCGGTTGTATTTTTTTGTAAAAAAGTTTTTATTGAGTATAATTTTATTAAATTTGCTTCGTTGGTCTAGGCGTCACAAGCGCTACTACTAAGCATCAACTCCTGGGCTCGATTCCCGAGTCGGACAAAGTAATAAATTGGGGTTTTTAATCAGAAATCTCTCAGTAACAACCTGGTGTCTGGATTTGTGCCCGGTTGATGACAACAGGCTCGCCCCCTATTCATAACTGGCGAAATGTGGATGTACACTGTACTATTATAGCTACCTACTCCTCTCTAACCTTCAGGGATTACATGGGTGATGTTATGTTAGTATGTACCTAATTTTATGAATTTACTGAAATTTCAAACATTTACTTTTATTTTGTTTTGTAAACAATGCACAGCTACGAAACTTGGCCATAAAGCATGTCATTGTTTTTATTTGTCGCCCCAAATATGTGTGTGGGTCAGAATGACGGGTGTATTGTTGCAGAAATTAATATATTATATATGAAAGGAATGTACCAGCAATGTACTTGAATGTACCTTTAATGAAATTCAATGTACCTCCATGAAACAAGAACAATGATAATAATAAAGTGATCCGCAGTTTTGACAGTCAGAATGACGGGTGAACACTGACAATTAATGTAATAGATATCTTTTGGTTACCTAATATTTACTAGAGCTATGTACCTCAACGTACCTCATAAAAATAGAATCTTAAAATATAAGGCGACGAGTATTTAACGAGAAAATCAAGAAAACAAATTTTGAAGCCTGCCATGTTTTCATAGCAATATGAGTATAGTTTTATTTGCTTACGAATTACGTTCGGCGGCAATCGAGGATGCAAAGAAAACCGAGATATAATTTACTTATCAATTTAATTAATGTAAAATTACAATTAAATCGGTAAAATTAAGATGCGTGACAATTGATCGATATCAGAAACAAGAGTGATTCACAAATACACTAAATCAACATTCACTGCTATAGCACTGTGTTCGTTCCCGCGCCATCGGATTGCTGAGAAGGCGAATTCCACAGTACGAGCGCTGGGTGGTCTTAGTCATTGTCTTAGGAATTCAGGGTTTCGCAAGTGGCGACATAACATCTCCCTCCACAAGATCGGCAACTATTTGAAAACTCTAGTCGAAAATAGTGTCGATGGCGAAGCTGTTTCCATCTCGGTATTTCCGGCCTCCTTATCGTTGATATCGATTCCATCAGTGACTTTCTGTAATTGGTTCAATCTACGACGGCGAAGTATAATGATGATAACGAGTACACATGCACCGGATAGTAGAATGTATACCGGTATAGTAGTGTGGTATATGGCTTCAGTGTTCGACGACTGTAGCGTTACAGGTTCTTGTAGAGCGATTTTAGAGTTACTTGAATGCAAACTGCTAAGGTCAATGGTATCTAGTTTTATAGTTTTCATTGGTACATTGTACGAATTTTCCTTCATAATTGGTAAGTCCATAATTTTCAATATCTTTCCCTTAGTTTGATCATGACGATTGATTGCAGTAAATGCTATAGTTCTTAGCATGCAGCCTTTAGGTATGACAGATAAGTAGCTCCCTTTCAGCATTCTATAGTTGTCTTCAGAACAGGTTAAACGAACTTTTGTAGGTTTAGGAAAGCTTATAATGAAGTGTTGGTCGTCTAGCTGCTCCATAGCTTCAGAAGACAGGATGACTGATGTAAATTGACAGGACTCAATAATTTTCTGGTGTAGTATAAGCTGCTGGAAACAGTCCGATTGTTTGCCATGGTGGTGACTTAAGTTATCCTCGCAAAGGTGACCGTGACTATACTTCGGACATTCTGTCTCCATGTACAATAGATCTTTTTCGTGAACCGCTATGAAAGGATAAGTTGGAATCAGGACCTTATTGTCATGATTAGGAGCCAGGGATAATTTATATAGGATAAAGTTAGTAGGATAAAGTATCGGAAATTTTATAACTATTACTATTTTATTCCCATTGTAATAATATCCTAGTCTAATTATATCAAAATACTCTCTGAAACTAATATCTAGAAATTGATCCTTATTATATAATATACCTAATCTATTCATCATGTCCTTAAACATAGCATAGTTCAATATAGAACTATGAATACTTCTAGCCCTAATAAATGCTAATAAATTTTGCAATTTGTCTAGTTCTTTAGACAAATTATCTATATTGTCTCCTAATATCATTAGTAACTGTACCAAATGAGCATATTCAACGGTGTCTGTTTCATGTCTAACACTGCTGGCTAAAATAGAATTGATAATTTTCTCGATTTTACTTTGGTTTTCTACTATTTTATCTGTAACGTTTGAGCTACGCGAAACCCACTGCTTACTTAAACTTATTTGGTGATTCATTTCAGCAACTAAATTATTTTCATTCTGTTTTAGGGTTGCAATGGCATTATCATATTTTAATGCATCAGTATAATCTAGATTACCTGAAATGCTCTTTATTACTGAACCAAGACCATCTATGAGACCTCTTTTAACACGCTTTACCTCAAGTGTTTCTAACTGTTCCGATATTTCTTCTAATTTAGTACCTAGATATTTAACTTGGGGTTCATAGAGAGATCGTGACACATTACTCAATTGTGGCGTAAGATTTTTCAATTGCTCATTAACCATTTCTAAACTATTACGCATATCATCAAGGTTTACAATTTGGAGAAAGGAGTGGAAATGTGAGATGATTCTTGTGGATCCCAGGTTGAAGGGCAAAATACCTGGTCCATCGTTAAGACTGTCTAGCGTTATCTCGTCCGCTCGGGCCAGGGCCAGGGTCAGGACTAGTAGTATTTTCAGTGTCCTGTAACAAACGAGCACTATTAGGCACCCGTTTTAGGCGTGATTTAGGTACGGGGCCTCTTTTCTTTTTGGTATAGATATGAATAGGCAAATCCGCTAATACCGTATCATGAGTATATCGAGCTGCTAGCTTTTGCCTATGGCATAAAGGGTTCCTAATAAAAACTTGTTGTTCTGGTTCATAATCTTTTTCAGATTCGCGATTCTTATTAACATTTTCAGTAATTTCGGTGCGGCGATGAAGTGAAGTGTCGTTGAGAATATCGTATACTTTTGACATTCGTCTACGATGTTCCTGGATATATTGTTGTAAGAGATGTTCCGATAGATTCATATCTATAGGATCCCGGGGATCGAAATGACCGGTAATTATATCGATAGGCCTACATTTTGTAAAGCTATGTATTGAGCTATTATATGCCAGTATAGCATAAGTTATAAGATTAGTAATTGATTCTCCTCGTTGTTCTAATTTTAATATACGCAAATGTTCCAACAGTGTAGAATTTAGTCGTTCTACCATTCCATTTTCATTGGGTGTATTAGGACAGGTTTTATGATGTTGAATTTTGTGCAATCTAGTAAATTCAGAAAATATTTGATTGTTGAATTCCGGGCCATTGTCTGTTACAACAGTTAAAGGCATTCCGTGATGAGTAGAAAACTTTATTAAAGCTTGTACGACACTAATAGCTGTAGCATCTCTCAAGAAGTATGCTTGACCATACTTAGAGAATGCATCTACTATTATAAGATACTTATTCATTTCAATACTACGCAGATCTAAATGTACAACCTCAAAAGGCTTTGTAGGTGGGGGTACAATTTGTAACCTTGGTCTAACTGGATTGCGATCATACTTAGCTTGGCCGCATATTCGACATTCATTGATATACTTCGTTACATGCTCTTTCATATTTGGCCAATAGCATCTACGTGATAATGCTAGATAACATTCGTTGATGCCTCTATGATTGGTTTTACCTTCATGATATTTCTTTATAATTTCTTGTTGCTTGAAATAGTCTTTAACATTTTCTACCTCGGATTTGGTAAGTACTAATTTCATTGCAGAATTTTTAAAATATTTTTGGATTATAGGTATTATAGAATACATTTCCAATGTAGGATTTATTAGAATACCTGTCTTTACTTTTGGATTAACATATTCTTTAATTGCGCTAATAACGTCTTGTTCTAAACTAGATTTTGTAATTTGTATGACAGTTTTAGTATGTGTTTCAAATGGTTTAGAAACACTAGGCTTGCTTTTAATATCTCCTACAACATTAAGATCATCATCTTCCTGCCCTTATCCCATATTACTTGGGGTCGGCGCAACACGTTTTCTTCTTCCATTCTCCCCTGTCAACCGTCACGCTATCATTCACTCCCTTCTTGTTCATATCATTCCTCACACAATCCATCCATCTTTTCTTTGGCCTTCCTCTGCCTCTCCATCCATCAACATGTATATTCATCACTCTTTTAGTCACATGCGTTTCGTCTCTCCTCATTACATGCCCATACCAAGACAAACGATTTCCTTTCAACTTTTCTGTCACTGGCGCCACTTTCAAACTTCCTCTTATATACTCATTTCTCACTTTATCCATTCTCGTCACTCCACACATCCATCTCAACATTCTCATCTCCGCTGCATGCAATTTTTTTTCATCCATCTTCTTCACTGCCCAGCATTCCGATCCATAAAGTACGACAGGCCTTATCACGGACTTGTAAATTTTCCCCTTCAACTTGAGGGGCATCCGTGGGTCGCAAGTTGTTCCTGTAACCTGTCGCCATTTCATCCATCCTGAGTTGATCCGGTGCGTTATGTCTCGGTCTACTTCGCCATCCCCTTGGACAAGTGACCCGAGGTACCGAAAGTCGGAGCAGATCGGTAAGGGCGTTCCGGCAAGAGATATGGGCACAGGACCGGAGAGACCGCCAAAATCACAAAACAAATACTCTGTTTTGGTCCGACTTACTCTCAGGCCAACGGTCTCCAGTCTTTTCCACCACACCTCCAATCTGCTCTGGACCTCTAAGCCACTCTCGGCAACCAGCACAATGTCATCGGCGAATAGCATACACCAGGGAGCCTCTTTCTGGATGTCCCAAGAAAGAGCATCCATTATCAGCACAAAGAGGTAAGGGCTGAGTGCAGACCCCTGGTGCAAGCCGACAGCCACATCGAAGCTGCCAGTAGTGCCCACTGTAGACCGGACTTGGGTACTGCATCGACTGTACATTGCGCGAATCAACTGCACATACTTCCCTGGTACACATTTTTCCTTAGGGAAGTATGTGCAGTTAGAAGTATGTGCAGTCTCCTACAACATTAAGATATAATTGCTTATTAAACTTATTAAGGGGGTCATCGGAAATAGGAATTTCTAATATGGGACTTTCTAAATCACTATGGGCACTTAAAGTCCTAGAATCCGCGCTTTCAGTTCTAGAATCTGAGTCCGAGGGTGCACCATGTGACGTGTTAACTACTATCGAACTAGTTTCTTCATGATTAATTTCTATTCGTGACAAAGCATCTGCATTAGTGTTATATTTTCCTTGCTTATAGACAACTGTGAATTCAAATTCGCTTAGCCGTAATCTCCAACGGGTTAAACGGGAATTCGGTTCTTTAATATTCATCACCCATTGCAAAGGGCGATGGTCGGTAACTATTTTAAATTTTCGTCCAAATAAATATGGCCTAAAATACTTGGTTGCCCAGACTATAGCCAAAAGTTCTTTTTCGATAGTGCTATAGTTTATTTCACTAGAGTTAAGCGTACGCGACGCATAAGCTATTGGTTTATCAGATCCAATAGTACCTTGTGACAGTACTGCTCCAATTGCCAAATTGGAAGCGTCTGTAGTGAGTATAAAATCTTTTTTAAAGTCAGGGTACTGAAGAATTGGATCATTGACCAGAAGGGTCTTACATTTTTCAAAGCATTCGACATAATTTTGATTAAGTGTAATTTTAGAGCCTTTCTTTAAGCTTTGAGTCAAAGGTTTAGTTATTTTAGCAAAATCAGGAATGAATTTTCTATAATAACCAAGAAGTCCTAGAAACCTTTTAATTTCGGTAGGGGTTTTAGGTAAGGGGTAATTTTGTATTGCTGAGATTTTATCTGGGTTAGGCTTTATTCCATCTTTACCTATAATATGCCCTAGATAAGCTGTTTCTAATTTAAGGAACTCAGATTTATCCATTTTTATTTTAAAGTTGGATTCACGTAACCTTTTAAAAACTTTTTCTAGGTTGACTATGTGTTCTTGCAATGATGTACTAAAAACTATTATATCATCTAGGTACACTAGACAAATAGTATTCTGGAGTTCTCGCAACACGTTGTCCATTACTCTTTGAAAGGTAGATGGACTATTCTTAAGTCCCATGGGCATTCTTAGAAATTCGAAATGGCCATGTTCTACATTGAATGCTGTTTTTGTAATATCTTGGGGGTCCATTTCCACTTGGTAGAATCCACTAGCTAGGTCTAGCGTAGTAAAATACTGACAGTTACCTAATTTGTCTAAGACATCAGCAATATTGGGGATAGGGTACTTATCGTCTATGGTTTTCTCATTAAGTTTCCTAAAATCTACTACAATACGCCACTTAGCCTTTCCTGATGCGTCAGCTTTCTTAGCTACTACCCAAATAGGAGAACTCCAAGCAGAATTAGAAGGCCTAATTATACCTTGTTCTAACATTTTACCTATTTGTTCTTGTACTTCCTGTCTATGAATATATGGATATCTATAACTCTTTGTATAGACTGGAGCTTCATCTGTGGTTTTAATTGAATGTTTGATTTTATTAGTGAAAGTTAATTGTTCACCTTCAATATAAAAAACGTCTGCATATTGCGAGCACAATGATTCTAGATTAATGCGTTCCTCTTCATTTAAATGGTCAGTACGAAGGCGTGATAGCACGTCTTTTACGCGTTGCTGTTGCTGTTTAGTGCGTGTGCACTCGACATTATGAACTTCTGCAGGCATTGCACGATCCATTGAAAAGATTATATCATTCCTACTTGGATTCTGTACTTCTAATATACCCCTATTCTGTTTAACCGTAGTGAGGCATTCACGTATGATACAGTTTGAAATAGATTGTTCAGGAATATAAGCATCTCCATCGCGAACGTTAATCGGAATCTTTAGTAACTTAGATGAACCAGCTGGAATAATATTTTCATATAAATTAGTATTACGTGAATCATAGATTCTAATAGGGTTTGAAGCGAACTTAGTTGTAAATAATTTATTTTTATAATCTATTGTAGCTTCCCATTTTTCTAGCAGATCAGTACCAATAAGTCCATCAAAGTAATCGTGGAATTTATGGATATCAAATGAAACTGTACCTGAATCATTAAATTCATTAAAAATAGGTAAAGTATTTGAATAATCGTTTCTAGTTTTAGCATGAACACTATGCACTTCGAATGGAGAATAATTTAATGGAAAATCACTAAAGTATTTCTCAACAACATTAGGGCATAGAAATGACTGATTCGCACCTGTATCTATTAATAGCTTAAGAGGAGGTGACGCGATTTGAACGTATGGAAGGTACCGTTGAGTTTGGAGATTTATTTCTATTTTGATTTGTCGGATTTCGGAGTTTTCTGAAAATCCGGCTCCTTAGATTCTTTGGCGTCCTCTTTTATGCTTCCGGACTGCTGGGGATATTCTAAACATTCCTGAGGGGATGGTTGATATTCATAGTACAAATTTTCTGGGTACTCATAGTAATTATAATAAGTTCCGTCATAATCGATAAAGTAACCAATGAACGAAGGATCGTTAAAACAATCATTAATATGCATCTCCCGAGTTTTAAAATAATTATTAGGTGGAGGATTGCCTGATTTGCTCCAGTCATGCCTAGAAAAAGCGTTAGTGGGTGGTAATTGTCTGCTCACGAAATGGCTAACACCACTCATTGGGGGTGGTTGCGCTGATCCACTAGGCTGGCTAGGAGAATTTTGCTGGGCTAATTGAAACGGGTTATTCTGACGGTTGTAAATCGGTATGGGTGCCCTGAATATTTGCTGAGTTCGAGTCGGACCAAACTGGCGAGGTTGGAAATAAATCGGTTTCCACTGCGGTGGTTGTTGAGGTGGAAATTGGAATCGTGCAGGTCCTGGCATTCCATAATTATTAGGCCTTGGATCAGGCATATTAGACGGCATTTTAAAATTATTACCGGGTTGGTTAATGCTATTAATTTTTTTATCAGGTAAACGGTCGTTACGATTTTGCAGATACATGGTATTAGTTTCCTCATGAACAAATTCTAGTGCTTGTTCAATGCTTTGAGGCCGCATACAGCGCACGCGTGATCCTACGGGATCTTTTAATCCGCGCACAAACGCTTGGAGCGTTAATTTCTTATATAAATCCCTTTTGGCGTCTATTGTAGTTTGTAAAGCGTCGTGTAAAGAAACATATGTCATAATTGTACTAAAAAGATTCTGACAACGCTCATAGTACTCTTGCGGAGTGTTAGAGCCCTGTGTTAAAAGAGATAAATCGCTGTAAAGAGCGGTCTCATCCCTTTGGTCAGCAAAATTATTTATTAATGCCTGACGAATGCCATTCCAATCACTTGCTATACCATTCGAGTTGATTAAGCGAGCAGCAGATCCCACAATTTTATTTAATATACCATTAATAAGTGCAGAGTTAATTAATGCGGAACCACCTTGAACATTATAATATTCTTTAACTAAATGATCACACAATTGAATAAATCTAGTCAGCACATTCGGGTTCCCGTCAAAGTCGGGTACCAGCCGTAATGCTTTAAAAACGGTATCTAAATCCAAAGACATTTTCCCAGAAAACGATTCTGTGTCCTCGTATAATGTATCTAAATTAATATCTCTACTAGAATCTATCACTAATTCTCTACTACTTCTAACTATCCTAATATTCCTGGATTTTCGTGGAAAGAAAATTTTGGAAAGTTATATTAGTACAGGCTAGGAGAAAGCGGTCACTAGAAATAATCTAATGTACTTACATGAACATTATTTCGGCCCCTTTGCGTAATCAATGTCTGGATTCCTCGATACAGCACGACGTGTAGATTCTGGATACTCTGGAACGACTGGATAGTCGTACGGGCGGCTTTACGATTACGGAAATCTACCTTTTTAAGCGAAACCGACCGCGAGTATCCTACCGACTGCGCCAATTACGTTCGGCGGCAATCGAGGATGCAAAGAAAACCGAGATATAATTTACTTATCAATTTAATTAATGTAAAATTACAATTAAATCGGTAAAATTAAGATGCGTGACAATTGATCGATATCAGAAACAAGAGTGATTCACAAATACACTAAATCAACATTCACTGCTATAGCACTGTGTTCGTTCCCGCGCCATCGGATTGCTGAGAAGGCGAATTCCACAGTACGAGCGCTGGGTGGTCTTAGTCATTGTCTTAGGAATTCAGGGTTTCGCAAGTGGCGTCATAACATACGTCTTACTGATTGTATTTAGTTATAAAACCGTCCATAGTGTCACTCTATGTATTTTTTTTTACATTTAAAACTGTGTTTATATGGTTTATGTACAGTCAACAAAAGAGATATCTAGGCAGGGCACACATTTGTATGTGAATTGCTTCATGTTCAATTTTATATATATTACTTTTTTTTTTGCAATACTCATTGTACACACTAACACAAATTAGTATTTTCACGAAATTGAACATGAAGCAATTCACACACCAATATTATTAGTACACCCTTTTTTTTTTTTTTTTGTGGATGGGAAATCATCAAATGACTTCTCCCGCTCTGGGCAGAGCGGGAGGGCGTGTCAGACTTTTACTGACTAAAACCCACCCATGTTCCTTCAGTTGCCCGTGCCAGGGCCACAGTATCTCTTTCGAACTACCCGCGACCCCGGCGACATCGGCCCAATTGACCCCGTCACTGCTGACATCTCTTTGAGGCGCGCGTGGAACACAACGCGCCGTCGACCCGGGCCTGGTCCTTACCGGACGGCGAGCTGCCCATTACTCGTCGTCCGCAAGCCCGCGCCTACGGTGGCCGGGAATCGGCAATCGATTCCCGCCGCCCAGGGATTATTAGTACACCCTGACCAGATATCTCTTTTGTTGACTGTACATAAAGTCTAAGTCAAAGTCAAGTAATTTATTTCAAACAGGCTTATAAAAGGCACTTTTGAAAGTCAAAATTTACAAATTTACAATAAACTTAGAATTGATTCTAGTCGCCTTTTCCATATGGTAGTTTCATATGGAGAAGAATGGGCAAGAAACTCCACCAATACTCTTTCACCATCGTTACTCATAATACATAACACCTGTCATCCCCAAAGAGTTAAGCAGAGGTGTACATTTCGCCAGTTATTTTTAATTCCCATGTAGTAGGGAGTTGAGTCTATTGCCATGAACCGGGCACAAATCCAGACTCCAGGCTGATATTTGAGAAATTCCTACATAGTGTACAGACACTAAATATCTTACTTTATAAAAACCACAAAACTTTCAAAATCATCTCTATTAATAAATCCCATGATTTTCTCACCAAAATAGGCATCACATTACTACCAAAATCTTTCCACAAGGCCTCATAACCCATTCTCATAAGAAACCCATTAGAGCCTACTATACAATCGGCACGCGCGGCCCAGAGGACCAGAATGCTGCCGTCCACTAACTAAAAGGCAGCTAAGTGCAAAAAGTAGTTTTCGAGAAAACGCAAAAATAAGTGGGAATTGATGTCTCTTGAAAAGTATGCTACCTAGGAACAAGGTTGCAAGTTATATACGTAGGCATAGTCTTTTTGCACAATATGTGATATATTTCATTCGTTTATATTAATCATATTTTATTTAAATTCATTTTCTAACTTTTAGCTAAGCAATTTATTTCATTTATACATAAAATACTGCACTATAAGGCCGCTAACCATACCTTAACTGCTTTATAGTAAAGCAATTTCTTGTAGCTGCCACGTCTTGTACTTATAGTAAAAGTTATCAAAATATACTTAGTTATAAAGCAGTTAAAGGATTTTAACAGACTTATAGCCTAGTAACTAACACTTGGAAGACTAACTTTGCTTACTTATAAAGCAGTTATGGGATTTTAAACGCTTTTAAGTTCGGTATTGTAAAACATATTTTTATACTGGTTCTCCTATTGCTCAACTAGAAGGCAGTTAAAGACATCTCGCTCGCAATTAACTGCCTTTTAAATAAGCACTTGCGGATAAAAAGTTGAGAAGTTAAAAACTATTTTATGAAAATCAGAACTTTATTTATTAATAGAAAAGAATATAAATAATATTCTTTCAGAATGTGTCATCATCCAATACTTGTTATTAATATCCAAACGTTCCCCGGGAGTAAATATAGTTGAACAACATTTTGTACACTTCATATCACAGCCTATTTTTACATTGTACTTGCTTCTGCGTTCCTTTTCCTTCTCAACTAATCTATCTTTCAAGCTGGTATCATATTTCTTTCTCTTTGTGGAAGATGGTGGTACTAAATTTACTAAATCTGTAGAAATAGAGCAATCAAAAATAGATAAAGATGTACGTCTTTTCTTAGGTAACCGATGTCCAATAATCTCTTCTGTTCTTGTATTTGTCTTTCTGTTATTGTGTTCTCTCTTCTTGAGTATGTCGTCGCGTTATTAATTATTTGGGAAACGTTTTAGTTATTGATGTTTTCCCTTTCAATATTGGTTTACTTTTAGGGTTTGAAACTGTATTTTGTCTTTGCATGTCATAACCATACTCAGTATCATCACTAAAAACTTCCTCACATGGTTGGTAGTCCTTATCCTTAACAGAGTCGTCACTGTCATAATCTAATATTTCTGGTATAATGCAGTGAGAAGAAGATGGCATCGGGGAAGGGGGGGGCATCGATTCGTGGCAGTATATGGAATGTGTTTCAAGCTGTTGAGTTAATGTTTCTATGTAAGCTTCAGAGTTTCTTCTGGTTGGCTATAATTATATGTGATTTGTGTTTCATTGAATTTTTGAAACACTTGTGATATCATCGAGTAAGATTCTTGGTAGAGAAGATTAACTAAATCGTTATTGTTCATGTGGGGGTACTTTGATTCTTTTTGGCTAATACAAGAGAAAGTGGAAATGCGTATAGATGGCATGCTGCTAGTGTCAAGGCGTTGTGCAGTTGGAAATTCTTGGTCCGCCAACACACTATTCATCATAGTTTGGATCCTTGATGATACACAGGTACGTCTAAAATACAATGAAATATAATCAGTTAACTAATGAACCAATTATACGACACATCTCTTTCGCACTAGTAGGTATAAAACAATCAGCAATCGAAACAGATACCTACAACAACAATTACGATAACTTAGAAACAGTAGATACTTTAAAACCCTCTTTCAATAGGTAGGTACATAATGAAAACTAGCAGCACGCGTTTTACCTGGGAATACAGAAAAATGTATGGTAACAAAAACAGGCATTTATTAAGTTAGATAAATTAAAAACCATTCATTCGTTTTTGCTTAAAAGAGTTACAAACATCCAAACATACTTTCGTTTTTATAATAATATTACAAATAGCTATTTATTACAATAAATGAAATAATAATATCAGCTTACCTTTGCCTATTTTGCGCCATTCTCGTAATTGTGGCGCCAAAAATCAAGAGACGTCCGTCCGCTACGTCGAGCACCCGAAATGAAAAGGAAGGAATTGCCTGAGCTGGTCAAATGCAAATGCAAATCACGAGCGTTTAACTGCTTTTTAGTCTAGTATTGTCGTTTAGCTGCTCTCTAGCGATTGATATTTAGCCAATACTAATTTCAATACATAACTTAAAAGCCGCTATTGGCGTATAACTGCTTTCTAGTGTAGTTTTTCTTTATAACTGCAATACATGACGGTCGTTAAAGACGCTTAGCTGCTTTTTAGTCAAGCATGACTAGATAACGTACTTTTAGTTAAGTAAATTTAGAAAAAAATGATACATCAATTTGCCGTTAAAGTATGTTAACGTCTTTCTAGAGAAGTATTGTGGCTTAGCCGCTTTTTAATTAAGGGAGTAACGAAATTTATGTGGTTTAACTGCTCAGCAATGTTCTGTATCTCTAAAACTATAAATCATAGAAAAATGATTCTTACACCAAAAGATAGAGCATCGAAAGTTGTGTAAGACTACATTACAAAGTGAAAAACGACCAACTGTGGCTTAACGGCCTTTTAGTTAGTGGACGGCAGAATGGGCAACAGGACCAAAATACAACAGTATCGCATTAACTACTATATTTATACGATGTTTGGGTCAACCGATATTGAAAGCCTACGAATATATTGCCGAAGTTCTTTTTGTATTATTTTCTATAGTTCTCTTTTTTATATTGTGCATGGAATCACACTTAGTAATTTTTGTGTGACCTACTTAATATTTTTAACGCGTCTAAGCGTATTATAAGCAACACAAGGTAAAATATAACAACATATGAAACTTAACACATATACACACATACAATACATATATTTTTTTTATGAATAATGGAATGTTACTCTTAATTAATGACATTTTTTTTTGCATATTTACTTTGCATGTTACAATATAGTACCTACTTATGTCTTAAGACAAAACATAGCGTACTATTTTATATGTATGACTGCCTTTTTTTTTTCTTTTTTTTTTTTTTGTGGATGGAAAATCATCAAATGACTTCTCCCGCTCTGGGCAGAGCGGGAGGGCGTGTCAGACTTTTACTGACTAAAACCCACCCATATTCCTTCAGCTGCCCGTGCCAGGGCCACGGTATCTCTTTCGAACTACCCGCGACCTCGGCGGCATCGGCCCAATTGACCCCGTCACTGCTGACATCTCTTTGAGGCGCGCGTGGAACACAACGCGCCGTCGACCCGGGCCTGGTCCTTACCGGACGGCGAGCTGCCCATTACTCGTCGTCCGCAAGCCCGCGCCTACGGTGGCCGGGAATCGGCAATCGATTCCCGCCGCCCAGGGCGTCTCCTACGGCGGCTAGGGGCGCGAGGGCGCGGCTGTTGCCTCTCCCTCACGCGTTCCGCTTCCTCCATGTATGACTGTCTGTCTTTCACAAATAAACTTTATGATTATAATTAAATGATTATAAGTTGGTATATTGGTCATACCTCTAGTGGTACAGACAGTAAAAAAATTATAATTTGGTGGTCAGAGGCTTGAAAATCTGGTGTCAGGTCTAACTTTAGAATTTCAGTATTGCCAGTAAGTCTTTGGATTAACATAACATACATCATCAGCGATCGTCCCGTGACAACGATCGCTGCATGGCGGACGAAACGTCGGTAAACAAGTAGGTACCTGTTTACCTCGTAAAAAGGAATATCGCGAGAAGACCCGTTTTTAGTTTTGTTTATAATGTGTGCAAATCGCGAAAGTTTAAAAAGTTCAATAACATACATCATCAGCCTGTTTTCTCCACAGGGTTATACAGAGGAGTAGGTACTGTTGAGGCTTGATGCTTTGATCAAGCATCGACAATATTATACTGGCTGACATTCAATCATTCAAATATGGAATGTATTCTATGACCACTTTAGAAAAAAAGGTATATACTATCGTTATATGACCTCAAAGAGCAAAAATATCACGAAACAGAAAATAAACACGCTTAGTCATTTTACAAGCGGACATTTATTTAAACATTGTCCAAGAAGGCCCAAAAGGGACTCCATAAATCCTAATGCCCAGTTATAGCCTTCGGGGTAATATTATCTTGTTATATGCCTTGATATGTGTATATGGGATATCTGTTGTTTTTGGTCCTTCGTGGAGGGATACAGAAACGAATACTTCTAGAGATGGTTGAGGCCATTGGGATTATTTTTAACGGTCGGATAGGTACTGCAAAATTAATACTATTTTATTAGTGGTTTTGCTAAGTAAAGTGATACTTTTTGCAAAGTAACTGTGAATCTTTGGAAGAGGCTGAGCTAGGTGAGACTTGCCTACTAAAGAATCTCCATGAGGATACCTATTACACTATCATATATTATTATTATAATATCTAGGATCATATTCAGGATCACATATTTTGTACTAGATGAAATATAATTAATTAATGTAATAATAGGTCTTTACTTATGAAATTGCCGTTTTGTATGAAAAAATTTAAACGAATTTTTTTCATGCATTTTTTATTTGTATTAATCGAAGTAATCACCCATGCAATCAACGCATCTTTGCCAACGCAGTGGCAGTTTATTGTTGCCCTTCTTAAAGAAATCAGCTGGACGGGAGGCAACAAATTCTTCAAAGGCATTTTGTACTGCCTCTCGGGTATTGAATTTTTTTCCCGCCAAGAAGTTATCCAAATTCTGGAAAAAGTAGTAGTCTGTAGGCGCAAGGTCTGGTGAGTAGGGCGGATGACGGAGAGCTTCCAACCCCAGTTCTTGCAACTTGGAGACCGTCTGCTGTGCAGTATGAGGTCGCGCGTTGTCGTGCAGGAGCAGCGGAGACGAGCGATTGACCAATGCTGGTTGGAGATGTGCCATCTTCTCCATCATTGTGTTCAGTTCTTCACAGTACATATCTGAAGTAATGCTCACCCCGTTTGGTAAGAAGCTGTGATGAATCACACCGGCGCTAGACCACCAAACAGTGACCATCACTTTTCTAGGGGTAAGTTTTCGTTTAGGGCATTGTTTAGGTGCTGAACCAGGATCCAACCAACTTGCTGAGCGCTTGCGGTTATCAAACAGAATCCATTTTTCATCGCAGGTAACAATGCGGTTCAAAATTCCTTCATTTGTGTGTCTGTTGAGCAGTGCAAGGCACGTCTCGACGCGTACTTCGCGCTGGCGATCAGGCACCCATTTGTCAAGCTTTTTTACCTTGCCAATTTGACGCAAATGGACCAATATTGTTTTGACGCTAACGTCGAAAGCTGCTGCTAATTCAGCCGTAGATTGTGTATCATCAGCCTCCACAATGGCCTTTAATTCGTCATTGTCGACCAAAGTCTTCGGACGACCGCGAGGTTCATTTTTCAGGTCGAAATTTCCAGAACGGAAGCGAGCAAACCAATAACAAGTGGTGCGTTGGTTTGTAGTGTTAGCTCCGTAAACGTCGTTGATGTTGCGTGCCGCTTGTGCCGGGTTGCTGCCACGACGGTACTCATATTCAATAATTACTCAAATTTTTAACGTATCCATGATGACGAAAAAGATTGAAATGCGATGAAAATGTAACACTAATCAATAAACAAATGACTACTTTTGGAAAAAAAAATCCATGTTTTTAAAATAAAATTAATTTGAAATTAGAATTCTTAGCCAAACAAAAATTATTTTGATTTGAAATGGCCAGTACTGCAGAACGGCAATTTCATAGGTAAAGACCTAATATTCAGATTATTGCGCTGTGATTATTGTGTTGTGTGTACGGGCTGAGTTTTTTCTTTAGATTTTTTTTTTTTTTATATTATTACTTATTTAAAACAAGTAAATTAAACTTATTGATATTGGAAGAGCGGAATCTCCTAACACAGGCTTATTTGCTTAAAAGGAGGCTCCAACCACTAGATGTTAAAATAATAAACCATTTTTCATTTTTAATTTTCAATATCCGCACTATTTTCGCATGCAATCATAAGTGAGCAAAAGGTTTCTGCTTGAAATATGTATAAATACGAATTAAATGTACCTTAATGTAGATTGCAGATATTTAGAGGGAATGTATATGTTAATGCCATTCAACTGTATAACAAGTTGCCTAACTCATTTAAGGAACTTCCCATCCCCATGTTCAAGAAAAAGCTGAAAGGTTGGTTATTAGATAAATGCTTTTATGATGTTGGATTTATTGTAAACTAGCTGCCCCCCGCGGTTTCACCCGCGTAGACTGGGATAAAAGGAAGCCTATTGTTAATCCAGGGTATAATAGCTGCCGCCAGGGTCGCGGGTTGTTCGAAAGAGATACCGTGGCCCTGGCATAGGCAACTGAAGGAACACGGGTGGGTTTTAGTCAGTAAAAGTCTGACACGCCCTCCCGCTCCGCCCAGAGTGGGAGAAGTCATTTTGATGATTTCCAATCCACAAAAAAAAGGGGTATAACAGCTAATAACATACCAAATTTCATTCAAATCGGTCCAGACGTTTGAGCATGAAGAAGTAAGTATCATTCGATTCTAATGTGGTGTTAAAGGATAAATAATTAAACCTTTAACAGCCCTAAGAGGAATAACAGTTACAAAGAAAAATATTATAATTTAAGGTGGTAGCATGGAGTTGGTGGGAACCATTGTACAGCTCACTCTTATAGCTTTTAGAAGCGCAAAACACTGAAAGCAACAATACTGTAAGGTGTCCACTAACAGCGTGGCTTACCACTAACGTTACTTATGACATAATAACCATTAACGATCAGTCAGATATAGGAACAGACATAACTCCGAGCTGAAACAAGATGTTATCATGTGTTTATAGCTGTAGTGCTACCGTGATGTAGGTGTACGATCTCATTAAGATTATCTGCCTGAATTATTACCTGTTTATGTAATCAGGCTTGGTTTGTACTAGATTCTGATCGCAATGATGTTGTATAGGCAAATAAAGTACAGTTTGCTATTATTGTTAACAAGTGTGATAATATCATAATACACATACATACATACATAAGCTCACGCTTTCTTCCCATGGGGGTAGGCAGATATTAGGGGGCTACATGGCCTAAAGCGCAGTCACTGTCAGACTGCATAGAAAAGAAAGAGAAGCGCGATGACACAACGCTGGTAATTTATTGCAAAATATTAAGCAATTATCTATTTACAAAGAAATCTACTGAATGAACTAAAAATGTAATGAAATGAAATAATTCCTTATTATTTAGCAGAGAACTGTATAAATTTATGAACACAATGAAAATTGTGGGAGTAATATGGTAAAAACTAGAAAAAATTGACCTGGTTTTAGTTTTTTCTTTTCTTTAGTTCTATAAACTAAAATAGATTTTAGGACAAATTAAATCACTTCTTATGTATTGTATATTACTGCGTATAGTTTCCTATCAAAAAGATGCGTTAGTTACTGTAAAAGATGGACACAAAGTTAATTAGTTTTACCGTATTTTACGAAGGACTAGCCTTAATCTAACATTGGGATGTCCTGGATTCAAAAACGGATTTCGATTGACTCACGAGTTCTCACAAAACCTTTTATAATCAATTGGAAAATGGTAGGAAGTTTACCGAATAGTAGTAATATTATTGATTATAGTAGAATCATTTGAACATGTCTATTTTTAAACGATTGTACTTGTACAATCCAATCACCAGGTACAATCAACAACACGCTAAGCGTTAAGAGTACTTTGTCCGATAGAGTGGCAATCTCACGAGATTCAACGACGATTGTGTTGATAACTGTACAGGTAAGCCTTAGCTAGTGGAAATATTTTAGTGTTAACGACCATGTTGTTTATGTGGAGTTGATTTTTGTTGTCATCAGAGATGCGTAAGGAAGGACCAAAAAATCTTTGCATAGACAAAGAAAAGCGGAGTTCCTAATTTAATTACAATTTAGATTTATATTGATGGTTCCTGGCAAATAGTTTAACTTCTAAACTAAAACAGGAATCAGCAGATTCTAAGCTGCATAGGCAAAAAATGTACAGAGGCCGTCGGCCGGCTCGTACACGTAACTTTTTGAACGATTTTTAATCGAAAACACAACTTTCGTATAGCATTTTGGTTTAAAATCATCCTCGCCATCAAACGTAAAAGTTTGGCGAGTTTAGAATTAAGAAACACCGCTGTATTTTATTCTCATTAAATAAAAAAAATGCGGCAAGCACAATCCCCTTTAGATATGAACAAAGTCTTAAAATCTTAAAACTAAATAACTCTATTGTTTAAGAAAAGAATATTTTAATTTAAAATATTTCGGATTTACATTGTGTTTACGCCAACATTCGGGCTAGGCGCACTGGGATTGTGTTAGTATTTTGTCATAAAAGCACAGTTTAAAGTTGTTCAATACATAAAATAACTTTAAGGTGAATGCGCAAAGGTAGCCCGCGAAATTCAAATTGTCTTGCGTTTTTTGCAATTTGCAGGTCAGTGTCAGGTTGTATCTTGATCAAAATATAATTCGCGACTGTAACAAAATATGTATTTACATAATTATAACCATAGGAATCATCAATACATCTCTCAAAGTCAGACTTGTTCTAAAATGTCATGATTTCGGCAATCTCGAAAAGTCAGACTTGTTCTAAAATGTCATGATTTCGGCAATCTCTCAGAGTCAGACTTGTTCTAAAATGTCATAATTTCGGCAATCTCTAAAAGTCAGACTGTTCTAAAATGTCATGATTTCGGCAATCTCTCAAAGTCAGACTTGTTCTAAAATGTCATAATTTCGGCAATCTCTAAAAGGCAGACTTGTTCTAAAATGTCATGATTTCGGCAATCTCTCAAAGTCAGACTTGTTCTAAAATGTCATAATTTCGGCAATCTCTAAAAGACAGACTTGTTCTAAAATGTCATGATTTCCGAAATCATAACATTTTAATTTTAATTTCGTGGGCTACCTTTGTGCATTCACCTTAATGTAAATAAGTGTCCTATTTTTAGACAACACAAATGAGTGTTAAACCCGCTGGCAGTCGTGTCGTGTCCGTTACGTGTGACCTAAATTAACAGTTACCTTGTTCGGACAATCGAAGTGCAATTAGATGCCCCGGTATGTAGCGTTAGCAACGTAAGTGTGTCAACATCATTTCATAAATTTTTAGCCCGCGTTGCATTTTATTGTAAAAGAAAATCCAACTTTATCAGTTTGATCATCACCGAAATCATAGCTTGTGTGACTATTGAAGTGGTTCAACGATTGGGATATTGAAATATTCCAGAAATCTCCCTAAGCACTATGAGCTTAAGGGAATAATGTTGCTGACAAAATATATTATTTCGTTACCTAAAGTAATCATCAAAATGTAGCACATAATAACTGGACGTACAGAAATAGAAAAACTCTCCAAAACTCACCCTGCACCAAGTAATATTATAACTTTCTTAATTGCAAAACTTTCTTCCCAACTATTCTGCGAACGGTACCTGCAATTGATACATCCACACGCCAGATACGGCTAATTGAGTGTAGGCAAAGAAAAATCGATTACATCCCCCATTTGGGGGTAATTTAGATCCTTTATACGGAGTTCTGCGCCGTAATACTGGCTAGTTGAAAGTCATTGGATTATGTTGCCGGTTTCGAATTTCGAACGTAGCCGCCATATTTGAAGTTCTTTGTGGTGTGGGCGAGGTTGAAATGAATGTTTGGACGCTTTTGTTGGCGACTGTAGGTTGTGTTGTGTGCAGTTTTGACGAATGCGGGTAAGGTAGGGGGTAATGGTTCTCGGCTAGTTTTAAATGGAATTGAATCTGGGTATAATATATTCGAGGATAGCTTATTATTAAGGTAAATAATACTAATACTAGCACAATATTCACACAATATAAATAATTGAAAAGAATATGAGATGGATTGGTTTCTGTGTTGATAAGAAATGATATGGTTGCCCATAGACGACGATCAACGACTTTTAATGATTTTAAACTGAAGATCACGTCTAAACGCGTAGTGTTAATAATTTGGAAAAAAAAGGTTAAAGAAGAGCATTTTTTTAATAACTTAATATGTGAATATTTTACATTGTGTATATATGTTATTAATTTGTAAAGTTTTGTCTAATGCGGATAAAAAACTGAGAATCACACAAAAGTATCAAGCGTATTTTTATAAAAACTAGATAATTTAAGTATTTATCTTCAAGTATATGTGTTTATAATACCTTTTGTTTTATGTATAATAAATTGATAATGCGTCTAATTTGGGACAGCGATCCTTGATGGGCGAGTCCTATTACTGGCTGGACGTACGACGCGTTGCGTGAGCTCAGTACAGAACACGCAAGCTATGCACTCAACGCTTTTGGCACTTATCTGCGTCTTAGTAGTAGATTTATGTTAATTAAGCAAAGGGTCGTGCTGTTATTTCTATTTGCACTTAAAGTTATCACAGACGTGACAAAATGCAACCACACCTTGGCACATGTCACACGAAAGCGTGCAATACAAACATTGTACGTCAGAATGCAACTCCATAACAATTAATGACAGCTTATTAACCTTACCTCGTATTACATAGGTAAGTAAACGAGCAATTTAGATTATAACACGCAAAACAAACATTAATAATTATTATTTATTGCTCATATTATGGTAATTATGAGAATAATTTACACAGAAGAAACGCTTGAAATTTAGTAGGTTTTATTTGCTGTTAATTGCATTTAGTCGCATATAATTTTAGAATGGCATGGTATGGTATGACTAACTCGTACATCTTCATTTTAAATCGGATAAAAATCGAAAAAGTCATTTTTAGGGTTCCGTAGGCAACAAGGAAACCCTTATAGTTTCGCTAAGTCCGTCCGTCTGACCGTCCGCAGATTAGCTCAGAGACTCTTAGTACTAGAAAGCTATAATTTGGCACGGATATACATAGTCATAATGCCGACAAAGTGGTAAAATAAAATCATGAAAAAATTTTTTTTTTAGGGTAGGTACCTTCTGTACACGTAAAGTGGGGATGTTTTTTTTTCTCGTCCACCCCATGCTGTGGGGTGTTGTTGGATCGGTCTTTCAAAAGTATTGTGGGTTTGTTAAAACAATTTTTCGATTTAGGGATCCGTTTCTGAAATATTAAGCTTTAAAGTGCAAATTTTTGTTAGAGTCGAGAGTCCCCCTTCCCCCACGCCAGCTAAACGGTAAGTATTGGATGGGTGAAAAACTCACGGTAGTAGTTTTATATTTAAAGAAGTTAAAAGGAAAACTATCACAGCTAAGCAGTTGGAATGTATGGGAGACCATGTTTTTCAACTACAGTGTTAAATTTGTTCTTGGGATAAATTCATCCCAAATTCGGAACCCTTTATTGTGCGTGATCCGACACGCACTTGGCCGGTTTTGGCCTTATTTACAGAAAAATTAACCACCTTAATATTCTCATACATGGAAAATACAACCATATCCCGACTGCAACACGAAAAACTCGTGTCCCTGTCGACGGCTTACGGCTTTTTCCAAGTTGGTAACACGTCGACAATAGCAAATCCTTTAATCCTGGCTCTATGGAGTTCGGGATCGTAGTTCGGAACTCGAAGCCTGGGTTAAACCGATACGTGACTTGGTCGGGGCGCCGACGTCGCGTGCTCGCGTCGGAAGGTGTAAATGACCTTTTTTAGGGTTCCGTACCAAAATGGTAAAAAGGACCCTTATGCTGCGACTCAGTCTGTCTGTCTGTCCGTCTGTTACAGCTGGATATCTCAAGAACTACTAATGCCATTAACTTGTGGAACAATTTTAGATGACGTTTGCCCAACTATTTTGCAAATAAGAAAGAAAAATTTTTTTTGCAACAGGGACTGAAAAGGGGTCTTAAAAACACGAAGTAGGGCTACTAGGGCCTGTGGGGTATCATATGAAAGAACGCTGTTTGCACATTCTCAAATGTTTTATTTTTATTTTACGCTGCATAGTTTTCAACATTTGCTGAGAAATGTAAAAAAAAAATACCGTTCCCTCTCTTATCTCCGATGTATGCATAGAGAAAAAATCTGAAATTATTCTATGTGATAGAAGTTTATGTTAGATTACAGGAAAAATAAAAATATGTCTCTAAATATCTTTTTCAGAAATCATCAAGAAAAATTATTAATGTTACGGAACCCTCGGTGCGCGAGTCCGTCTCGCTCTTGTTTTCTTCGTGTGGTACTGTAGTACTACATGATTTCATAGAAAAAAAAGAAAGAAAGAAAATGTGTTTATTGGCATTTGGAAATAAGCTCACTATTTTTATGAATGGACATTAACCATCAGCCTTCCTTTTCTCAACTATGTTGGGGATGGCTTCATCTAACCGGATGCATTGCATGCCAGTACTTTACATGGAGCGAGTGCCTATCTATCCTCTAAAACCCTTGTTATAACTGGTTGATAAAAGAAACTTTTACATAAAATTCTACTAGCGGGATTAAGAACCAAGATATGCAACGTTTAGGCCTTTAGTGAATAGAACATCATCACAAATCTAGCATTGTCGTTTTTCGACATGTCGCAAATATCGTAAGATGTTAATCAAGCCTTTTGGCTACTAAACCATAGCCAGTAAAAAAAAATTATACAATCACTCTAGAATCTGCGTCACACTCAAATCTTAAGGCTAGTAAGCTATCTCAAGATCTGCATTCAGATTCATGACAATATTATTTGCAGCTAGGGTTGCGATCGTTAAAAACCCACGTTTCATTGGTCGCACTAAAGCGCGGAAATAAACAAATTAAAACAGTTTTAGTCGTAACATGCAATACAATAATTTATAATGTTCATTTCATTGTTGGTATGTTAATTAGCGAATATTTTACGTAGCGTTAAACACGATGGTAATTAAAGTAGATTTTATCAACGTGACTGTGTGACTTATGGTCGTACGGTATGTCAAATTTTGTGCCGAATTTCAAAGGTCTGAAGCAAGTCTCTGGCCCATTGGTATAAATCAATGCTCTGCCCAATATACCTACTTATATCTGCTAAATCCATACATACATGCTTTCTTATTCTGCTACTTTGTATCTGCTTCATTTTTAATTATTTTTTCCTCTTGTGGTATTTAAGTCATTTTATTGTAGGCTCATCGTCTTTACATATAACTCAATCTGCCTAGCCTTTTCCCAACTATGTTGAGGTCGGCTTCCAGTCTAAACCGGATGCAGCTGAATACCAGTATTTTACATGGAGCGACTGCCTATCTGACCTCCACAACCCATTAGCTGGGTAATACGATACCCCTTGGTAAGACTGGTTGTCAGACTTTCGGGCTTCTGACGACCCGTAACGACTGTCAAAGATCCACGAATGACAGCCGGGACCAACGGCTTAACGTGCTTTCCGAGGCACGGAGGAGTCTCGGTATGTAAATCTTTGGTGACCATCTGGTCACCCATCCACGGACCGACCCCGACAAGCGTAGCTTAACCTGGTGGATCGACCCGCGTGGCTGTTATTACTTAGCCACGAGCTCTTCACATATAAATACTATACTAAATAATTATGTATCAATAATGTTTACAAAATATTGTAAAAAAAATAAAAGAGTAACAATGGAGTTTCTTGCCCATTCTTCTCCATACAAAACTACCTTTTGGAAGGGGCAACTATCAATTATATTTTCTTGCATGTAGAAAATTTTTTATTTACACTTTAGTTTACACTATTTACACTACTAAGTATACAAATTAATACAAAAACAAAAGGACACTTACGAGTAAGTGTCAAAGTATTCGTCGGCATCGCTATCATCCGGAAACGTGCCCAGAAGACTGGGCACATCAATTTTATTTTTTAATTCTATTTTCTTTGTAAATTTTGACGTTCAATAGTGCTTAAATGAAATAAATGATTTGACTTTGATTTTGAAGCAAATCTGTTGTCAAATCAAATGCTTATAAACATTGTTCTCATGTTAATCACTCGTAGTGTTTTTTTTTAAACGTAATGCTAATAATTATTGTAGAGGAGCTCGTGGCTAAGTAATAACAGCCGCACGGGTCGATCCATCAGGTTAAGCTACGCTTGCCGGGGTTGGTCCGTGGATGGGTGACCATCTTTACATACCGAGACTCCTCCGTGCCTCGGAAAACACCGACCCGCCGACCGAGCAGTTGGTCCCGGCTGTCATTCGTGGATCGTTGACAGTCGTTATGGGTCGTCAGAAGCCCGAAAGTCTGACAACCAGTCTTACCAAGGGGTATCGTATTACCCAGTAACTGGGTTGTAAAGGTCAAATAGGCAGTTGCTGCATGTAAAATACTGGTATTCAGCTACATCCGGTTAGACTGGAAGCAGACACCAACATAGTTGGGAAAAGGCTAGGCAGATTGATTGCTAATAATTATTGTAAGTTGATCTAAACAATAACAAGCAACGATAATAATATTGACATGAGATTTCCTTTCTTTTCCAATATTGAAGTACATATTTTGTACATGCATATAGCTTTCATTTCAACGCAATAAATCAAATTGAAAAATAAAATCAAACAATACAGGGGTTATAAAACCTGTAGCCAATCAAAGTAACAAAAAGTTATTTTCGCTGAAAAAGTAACAAATCAAGTTATCTAAAGATTATTCATAACTCTTCCTAAACCTCCACAAATTCATGCGAACTAGACTATTAATCACAAAAGTTTTATTATTAAACACGACGACATTATTGAGACTTTGAACCCGTGAACGTTTAGTAGGTACTTCTTTCACTTGTTTTTATCAAATAACATAACGCTTATATTCTCCAAGGGGCAAGGCAGAGGTGCACCTTAAGTACACCCACATTTCGTCAAATAAGTTTAGATCCTTTTTAACAGATGGCAAGTATACTGTTTTTTTTTTTTTAATTCCATAGGTACTTATGATAATGAGGATCTTGTGGCTAAATAATAACAGCCGCACGGGTCAATCAATTAGGTTAAGCTACGCTTGCCGCGGTAAGTCCGTAGATACATACCAAGACCCTTCCGTGCCACGGAAAGCACGTTAAGCCGTTGGTCCCGACTGTCATTCGTGGATCTTTGACAGTCAAAGCCCGAAAGTCTGACAACCAGTCTTATCAAGGGGTATCATATAGTTACTGGGTTATGGAGGTCAGATAGGCAGTCGCTCGATGTAAAATACTGGTATGTATTCAGCTGCATCCAGCTAGACTGGAAGCCGACCCCAACATGTTGGGAAAAGGCTAGGCAGATTGTTGAGGTACTTATTATAATATTTTTCATGCCACAGTGAAAAGATTATGATGCAAGTGACTTTAGGCAGGGGTAAACACTTTGTAAGCTGTGTGTTGGATCATTAAGTTCCCTTCAAAATGGTTGAGCTAATTGGTGCTGATCCATGCGTCATGTTCGTGAACGGGCGCCGTCAGTTGGGACTGGTCGTCTCTTAGCTGCCATGGCTTATTTTTAATTTTAATATTTAATTTAGTTGTTTTAGGTTTTATCTTTTTATTACGGACTCTTTTTAACGTGCACGTCTTTCTACATTGTTCTCACATGTATATTTTCAACATGAACGATGTAACCAATATTTTGTAAAAATATTATGATTTAAAAGAGTGTCCGTGGAGTTTCTTGCCCGTTCTTCTCCATAGGGATCTACTACGCTTAGGAATGGCTTCATCTTTCTGACTGACCGACCCATTGACAATTCAAAAGTGCCTGTAATTGGTTTATTTGAAATAAATGCTTTGAGTTTTTTGAGTTTTTTTGAGTTGGACAGAAAAAACCTGTCATTTTATCCAACTGACATAATCAGACAGAAGAAATTCATGCATAAATATTTTCTGAAAATCCCTTAAAATTTTTAAACGAAAATCTAAATCATTACGAAACCACTGGAGCGAGGACAACAAATCTCAAAAATTGTAATAAAAAATTACTAAGTTTGTAAACTTAATTAAATCCCTTATCAAGCTGTATCGAGATAAGGAGGAAAGTTGAAATTAAATTACAGTCCCCCGGTTTAAGGGGACCTGGGGGAATGAATCTTTCTTTATCTGTGATTAATATGAATTTTTGGGAAGACATTTTTTTTTATATCGTATAGGTATGTACGATTATTGCAGATACAATTTTTGGTCCTCAAATGTGGTACGGATCTGTACCCTAATTGCGTAACACATTATCGATCGGAGTTGGTTTCATTTTGAAACAAATTGCTAATCCATTGCTTCATATGTTCGAAAAATTTGTCTGCTCGACAACGTAAATAACGCAATGAGTGTTGTTGAACTGTCAAAATGAAACCAACTCCGATTGATAATGTGTTACGCAATTATGTTGCTGGTTGGATTTTGAGATTGAGATAAACAGTTTTTGATTTAGCAAAACAGTTGATTGTTAACACAAAAATATGCTGAAAATTTAGGCCTGCATTGCTCCTGCGCGTACGTTGCTACCGCCGCGTATCGCGCGCGTCGGTCTCACTCATCAGCGCCGCGTACGTCGCGTCGGCGTTAGTCGACTGACGAGCATGGAATTGTGCGATCGCCCTCAGTCTATTACCGACGATCAACTGAATGCCTCGCGTGCGTGACAGTCGCTATCTCGTACCGTAAAGCGGTAGGTATCGCAGTACGGTATGTTATTATTTATTTTTCGCTGACGTAGGTACCTACACGACTGTCATCAGCGTAGAAGGAATTCAAACCATAGTGTACTTGAAACAATAACTTGGTAATATTAACAATGCAGTGACTACGTTTAATGATTCATCAATTCTATCCAATTTTCACAGGAAAACTCAAGTATAAAATTTTAATAATCACTTCCAAAAATTTTCACATTCAATAGAACAGAATTCGTGATATACTTAATTGAATAATTCCCGAAGACTTTTCTCTAATAATTCCATTAATTCCCCCATCTTCCCCCAATTACCCCGGGGGGTGGTGAAAGAATATTCGACAGGATTCCGTTCCGAAGTAACTCCGACTTAAATTATGAGTAATCTCGGATATTTAGCTGAGACACTTGGATGTGTGTTACACCGAAGTGTCAAGTAAAATAGAAGTTAGCTGTCAAAAATTATTGTACCACTAGTTTTAGTTTAGCATACTTATAGTTTTTTTTCCTCTTTTTTGTGTGCACAATTTTTCTATGTATTTATATAAGTTTGTAAATGGCTACGTACTGTCAAGTTTATGTCAAAGACGTTATAAAAATGTATGTAAAATGTAAAGATCGAATCCTCCTTGCACCGTTACTCCAATGCTGGGGGCCGTGACTACGTCATGGTTTCAAGATCTTCTCCTTGATGATGTTCCGCCAACTGCTACTAATTTCAGGAAATTGCACGGATTCCGAGGCTTTGACGTTGAACAGGAATTGTAAATAAGGTGTAATAAACAGGCTACAGCAATATTTAAGGAATAAACAATAAAACCCAACTGCCTTTACCTATGTAACTGCTATTTCTTTCGTGAATAAGATTAACAACATCTTTAAACAAAATATAAGACCGCCGCACCAAGATAAACACATGTTTCTGTCTTCATTCCATTATGTAAAAAAATCCAATTTCCGTCCAAGTCTCCTCCACTTTGGCCAGTTCCTCAGTGATTACAGCGTACAAGATTATTTTTACAAGAATTCCCTTAGCTCTATAAAATACTTGTTACGCTTCGGTGTAAGTAGCAGCCTGAACAATACAGTTGAAAGAAGCAACTTAGCAACGAAGAATTAAAAACTTTTTGATTTTTTGTGTCTCTTACGCAGCGGACGACAGTTTCTTGTATAGTCTTTATACATTTATGTTCTCCTGGTAGCTATGATTAAAAGTCACCCTTTGTTTAAAGCTGAGAAGTACTTTGGTAAAATGTTTTTTAAACGATTTATGAGTACGGATTTGGAGATAGGAAAATAATCAAGAAATCTTTTAAGAATATTTTTGAAAGGTTTGAAAATTTTCTGGGAATGGTTGAACACGAAACCCTTAGCGCGATTACCAGGTACCACCAAAAAGGCTTTGATACTCGATTTTGGTAGATCCATTTTGCCTGTTTTATGTTTCAAGTTACCACTCAGAAAAGTATCATACAAATGAAGATTTGAGATAGCCGATACAGAGACGAAATCAAAACCCTTTCAGTACATTAGTTTGAGATGCTGTTCAGCCGCATCTGGTTGGATTGAAAGAGAACTAAAACGAAATAGAACTCTAGGCTAATGCTGATAAGTTTCACAATCCTTTTCACATATTTTTTTTTATTACATAGTTACGAATCTAAACGCCGTGACACTTTCATATATTTTTACAGTAGTTATGTGTTAGTTCTTACGAGTATTAAAGCTGTACATAGAATTCAGCCGATAGATTTTTATGGAAAAAACTAGCTGCGCCCCGCGGTTTCACCCGCGTAGACCGGGATAAAAAGTAGCGGTATGAAAAATGGATGTTAGCCGATTCTCAGAGCTACTCAATATGCTCACAAAATTTCATGAGAATCGGTCAAGCCGTTTCGGAGGAGTACGGGAAAGAACATTGTGACACGAGAATTTTATATATAAGATACCCTCCTAGACCTAAGTTTAATATTTTCAACTAGCTGTTGCCCGCGGCTTCGCCCGCGTGGATGTCAATATTTCCCTATTTCAATCGGATTTTGTTCAAAATTTCACGGTTTTTAATATTATATTTTTGCGCGAAACCCAAATTCTTTTTCTAAAATAAAAGTAGCCTACGTTACTCCTTTTAACATCAGCTATCTGTTAGAAGGTCTAGCCGTTTTGGAGATTACCCGGAATAAACAGACAGACAGACAAAATTTTAAAAAATTGTTTTTCTGTTATCTATCTATATGTATATGTATATAAAATGAATCCATATTTCCCTCGGTCATCGCATAACGCGTGAACGGATGGAACAATTTCGCTAATTATATTTTTGTTATATTTATTATTGCTTATGATGAGAAAAATTGGAAAAGTTGCCGGGAAAATTGGAAAATTCAGGAAAACAAAAAGTGAATTTTTCATGGTAGTTTTCTATGAATTATTTTAATTTGGACAGGACAACGTCTGTCGGGTTAGCTAGTAACTCATAAGTATCGTTTATACTTTCATAATATTCATTAATAAAAAGCTGTTATTTTTATATTACAGATAGACACTTCTATTTTAGAAGATTATCAGGCATAGTTTCTTGTGAACTATAACTTTGAAATTCAATCCATTTACTTCAACTGGTCTTCGAAGCTAAAAAACCTAGTCATAACTATAGATAATAGGGTTGTTAGCATGCCTAGAACGTCCCTAGTATACCTAAAGTGGTCCTTAAGGAAATAAGCCCTAATCCATAGCCCTAATTCCTCCTGGATCAGCATGCAAATGTACCCTTAAAAAGTTGTCCACATCAATATGCCAATGACGTCACCAAATTACACCTACCCTCATTATGCGTACTGTAATCATGAACATAATAGCATACGTGACGATGGCAACAACTTTGGTCTTCAACTAAAGTCATGGTAAAATCATCTTTATGTTAAGGAGTTAGAGTTGAAGCGAGGTGTATAACTTAAGATTGTTTTCCCAGGACATGACATGCAGTACCAATATATTTTGGGCTTTAAGCTTAAATATTGTTTATGTGTTTTTAGGTCAAGTTATATTGGTCAAGTGAATGCGGGTCATATAGCTACGAATGTACTAAATCATAATAAAACTCAACTTTTATTGCTATGCTGTTTTATCCCGCGACTTTACTCGTTTCGATCTCAATAAATATTTGGTTTGTTTTACTGTGAACTATGTTCCATTTACGTTAGGTATTTGTCTTTTATTAGGTACAGTGTTGGCAAGCCCCGTTGTTTGAGAAAAACGGTTGAAATAAAAATACGGCGGTTCGTTCTAATGTTTGTAGATAGTTTCATTTGATATTAAATTGGACGTAAAAGCCTTTTTTTATCACATTGTAAACATGCATACGAGTACAGACTTTTATTGCCAGTATTTTTTTTTTTTTTAATAGGTACACAGTAAAATAATATATGTTATGTTTTTTTTTAGAATGTAGTTGTATCTACTTAATAGTCCTAATGGCCAGGCGCACTCCGCATTTTAGGTATGAAGCTACAAGTACGCGGCGGGCTCGACTTGTCGAGCTAATTCAGTGTAGGCTGCCGCGCACCGGCCGGCTCGCACGTTATTTCAATTATCACTCACGCGCCGCGTCGTGAAAGAACACAACCCTAACGAGTCAGAAGGTATAAGAGTTACGCGATAGAAAGAGAGGAAACTTCTAGGTGAATAATTGTTGGTAATTAACGCTGTGCAACCTGAATTGCACTTTATCGTGTCGTAGCAAGGGTGCTATTTATTTAAATTATTTTGCGGAATGAATCTTCTGTACTTGCACTATTAGCTATATATTCTGTTCTACTACACGCTTAATTTATTAACTTTGCTTGGGTAGATTAGGAATTTTTTTACTACGTTATATGTCGATGATGTTCTCATTTCTTTTGCACGTAGTAGTATTCGAATTTGTGTGGGGTAGTACCACAACAAAAAGCGAAGAATGAAAATTTTTATACAAAAAAAAAAAACAACCGGCCTCCAAAAAAAAAAAAACACTACAAAGCAAAAATAACTTTAATTTCGGAAGTCGGTGGCAAAAAACGAAAATACAAAAGCAAAGACACCGACTTAAGAAATTATTTTTCACTATGTAGTGTTTTTTTCTTCTGTAAAAATGTTTTTTACTACTAAAACGGAAAATTATACTCTATCTTCCTATAATTTCCTTCTTAAAGATAAAGATTATTTATTTGTCCAAAACATGAGTGAGAGATACACACGGCATGCAAGATGTTAAATAAAACATGAGTGAGAGACACACATGGGATGCAAGATGTTAAATAAAATTTTCTCAGTCATGTTTTGCCTCATCGGCGTACAAATATAAATAGGTATAAATCTCCAAGTATCCCTACCAGTGGAGATGTAGGTACCCATACCCCAAACCCACCCAACCCATACGTCAAATAATTATTAAATATTATTCAAATAATTAACAGTCCCAATTAATAATTTAAAAATGAAAATGTCCTACAAAACAGTGTCATCAACTCATAATACAATATTATAAAATTAGTCGGCTCAATGTCAAAATAATTATTAAATACACAAATTAGATTAATTTATCATTCACAAATTCGTCGATGCTATAATAGGCGTTTTCTAAAAGAAGGCTTTTTAACCTTCTTCTTAATGTTTCCGTTGTAAATTCCCTCCAATATTTTGGAAACGAGGATTCTTCTTCTTAGTATAATTTCCTTTTACTAAATCCTTAGTTTTAAGGGGGATGCGCTAAGCTAGCCCGCGAAATTCAAATTTTCTTACGTTTTTTGCAATTTGCAGGTCAGTGTCAGGTTGTATGTTGATTAAAACATAATTCGTGCCCGTAACTAATATGGCTTTACGCTTTTTAACGTGCACGTCTTTCTACATTGTTCTCACATGTATATTTTCAACATGAACGATGTAACCAACATTTTGTAAAAATATTTTGATTTAAAATAGTGTCCGTGGAGTTTCTTGCCCGTTCTTCTCCATAGGGACCTACTACGCTTTGGAATGGGCAACTAGCTTCATCTTTCTGACTGACCGACCCATTGACAATTCAAAAGTGCCTGTAATTGGTTTATTTGAAATAAATGAGAAGTTAGAATTGACCTCAAATCTCATGATTTCGTGAAATTTTCATTCAATAGGGTAATATGAACTTATTTGGTAATTTTTTTTATTATAATTCTAGAATATATATTTTTTTTTATTATATTTGATTCGGCCGCGAATCATATTTAGATCAACATACAACCTAATACTGACTTGCAAATTGCAAAAAACGTAAGAAATTTTGAATTTCGCGGCCTACCCTGGCGCTTTCGCCTTAACAACAAAACCTGTATTTCTCTAACAAAAACGCTTTATTTAATTCTATTACATCCATTCCCAAAAACAACCAATCACAATGACGCTCATATTCAAGATGGCCGCCAAAAAACAGACCACTTGCAATTGGAAGGGGATAAATCACCTCTCTAACACACATTCGGTACATATCTTAGAGCCGGAGTAAAATTCACAATGGACGAAGGATAACCTGACTATAACTCATCCCCTCCCAATATTAGGGGGATAGGATTTACATACCACATTTCATTCGGCCTACCCATCGGATGGTTGATTTATGCTGCGTCTCCCCTGGTCTTGAGTTTTGTGGTCCAATTTTTGTGTGACAGAATCGGGTGACTCTCATTATGATAATATTGATATTGCTATCCTAAAAAACACTGTCTTTATATTCAAGACAATTATTTAGAGCACCATTTCATGTTTATAAGGTTACGGATTCCAAACTTTGCTAGTGGCAATTTAGGTGGCATTTTCAATCACAAACTTTCCAAAAATGATTTTTGGACATAATTTCAACACTTAAGATGAGTATAGTGGTCGACCCGTACTCCCATACAGTCATCGAACGGACCTGCTAGCGAATATTACTAAATTTCCTCTGTTAAAGTTGTGTTTTGAATAAAATAATTTATTATATATGATCATGAGGAACAAGGGTGTAAAGTACACTCATCCTCCATTGAAAAGGGAGGATCCTTCGACTAGACGGGTGTCGTGTCCGGTGGGCAACTGCCCGACGATTGATGTCGGGACGTTGCTTTTATGCTAGTCGCGCGGTAAACTCTGATTGCGCGATGCAGGATTTTGCGTGACGTCAGCGTGAAGCCTAGTTCGCATGTGGCGATGTAGATGCCGCCACAAATTATTATTTTAAAATTAAAAATATATAGTTGTGTTAAGTGATTTACTAATATTATCGATCGTCGTAGTTTAGTTAAAACCAGTAGCGTATTTAATGTTGCTTAAAATTTTTATATACTCAGATTGAAGTATACACATCAAAGTTTCATATATATTTTTTCTGGAATTTTCTGTAGGCTCATTTAAAAGCATTAGGCTCTCAAAAACGACCATTTCACGACTATACTTGCCTTAAAAGAAAAGAGCCTATACCCTACCTCAAATGGCTTAACATGTTCCTCCGTTCTATCTAAAATACTACTGCAGCATTTTTTTGAAATAAATATATGGTAAAGTTGAGAATTAATATTACGTATATTACTTGATTGATCGATTTTTCAAGGTCTTTATTTCTACAAATGTTGTTACAATGGTGTTTACAAATGATCTTATTCTATTTGTACGCAAATCGTGATTAATTTTGTTACATAGGCTATATTTCGCCTTTACAAACATTGAAACAGGTTTTTAATATCTATTTTACGTTGACATGAATTAACTTACAATCATCGTCTACTAGGTATGTGCAAGTCTTAGTATGGACCCATATAATATTTTTAAGATACAAATGTACGCTTTATTATAATATGTTATAATAGCATAAGGTAAATAGCGGGTAGTCCGCGCAAATATTACATAGTTGTGTTGTTGAGTACTATGTTTGACAAAATTACGATTCCATAAAATTTTCTTGATAGAAAAAAAACCCAAAGTTACCTCCAAACCGAACAATAAACCACTGGTATTCAAAAAACACTTCAAATTAAATCATGAAACTTTGGTAATTGAACTAATTATAAAGCAGGTGATAAGTTTTTATTTTTTTTTTTCAAATTATCATTATTTTCACCGTAAAAAGCAATTATCTAAACTATCGGCGCTGAGCACCGCACTCGGTCTCGCTCTCACTCAGTCCGCGAGCAGTATCGTGCGAGCGCGATAAAAAGCTAAGTTAGTATGGGTTCTTAAGATAAGCAGCAAGACTAGACGATAGTTTGGATATGCAATGAAATGAAATATACTTTCGAGTTAAATACATCGAACCTAAAATGAATGCTTCATAATTCAAAAACACATAGATAAGGTAATAAAAAAATATGTCAAAGAAGAGGACAAATAGTCGTGCATACATCCATTCGCTCCCTCTTATACCTTGTACCAAATATGACTTCCAACATTTGCGGTGGACCGTCGAATAAATTTTATTTTTTCTCACCGCGCGACGCGCCGTTCGATTGTGGTCTGATTTATGTCATATCAGATGGATTTGTAATTGGACGATGCGCTCGCATTTACCTTTCTTTTTGTGGAAGAGGTGATTTACAAGGCGTGGATTTTATGTATATGAGGACTATTTTTTGCTTGTTGAGTAAGTACATTTTTATTATAAGGAAGGGTGTATTACCCAAAAAACTTTAAATCAAAGCATTTATTTGAAATAAACCAATTGCAAGAGGGCACCATTACAATAGCTTAACGAAAAGGTTGTAATAAATAATTAAAGTTTTTAATCATTTCATCATTTTAAATTGTAAATCATTTTAATATTAAATGCACGAGGAGCTCGTGGCTAAGTAATATCAGCCGCACGGGTCGATCCATCAGGCTAAGCTACGCTTGCCGGGGTTGGTCAGTGGATGGGTGACCATCTTTATGTACCGAGACTCCTCTGTGCCTCGGAAAGCACGTTAAGCCATTGGTCCCGGCTGTCATTCATGGATCTTTTTTTGGAATGAATCCCTAAATATTAAAATTGCACTTTGGATTTTCAACTCTCGGCGCTGTTAAGCTTAGCGTTGAAAATCCAATAGTGAACTTTTATTTATGGATTCATTTAAGTGTCACTTATGGTTGGTGAAAACGGTCTCTCAATTTTTTGGAGGCAATATTAAATAAAAAGTGACATTAGTATGTAGAGGTTTGATGCTTTGGTCAAACCTCGATAATATTATACTGGCTGACATTCAATTATTCAAACATAGAATTACTCTAGAAAGAAAAACGAAGCTCGTTTTACTTTGTAGGGTGACAGTTAGAAATTAATTATGATTAAATTGACTCTTTTAATATAGCGGGCTTCAGCCCCATTCCATCCGTGTACTGCTTTGTTATGTTATTTGCTTGCCTCCCACTATGAGGTTCGAGCCCTCACATTTGGTGGAGGCTACTTATGAAGAATGTCCATTAACTAGTGTGACTGACACTGGCATGGCGATCATCAGGGATTTTAATTTAGATAACACAAAAATTTTGTCGCTAATTAGTCGCCAAATTTGCCGCCAAATATCCAAACCAACCAGTGACCGACAAATTGTGATATTTGGCGGAAAATTTCGACAAATTAGCGAACAAATTTTTGTGTTATCAAAATTAAAATCCCTTATGGTGGCCATGCCAGTGTCAGTCACACCATAAACTTTCAAGCCTCACAATATTTAATTATTACATTGCTTATCATTAATCACACCATCAAAAAACTACCTATACATTACTTCGCGTGGCAACATAAGGGGAAACCTTACGTATTTAAATTATAATTAATGAATCGCCCATTAATAAAATATCCAAGGTATTATCGCTGTTACCGGGCAATTTAAATACTTCCACGTCATACTACCCACTTTTAAACACGTTTTTCGTTGCTAGGTTATGAAAATGAGGTGACTAATGTGGTGAATTTGTTAAAAATATCAAGAAAACTTTGCATAATATGCTAAGGTGTTCGAAAAATATTAAAATTAGCAAATCTATAAGTTTGTGATTTAATTTCAAAGTCATCCAAATCTAAAATTAAAACATACGCATTTAAACATTCATTGTTCGCTAAGAGGAGCTCGTGGCTAAGTAATAACAGCCGCACGGTCGATCCATCAAGTTAAGCTACGCTTGCCGGGGTTGGTCCGAGGATGGGTGACCATCTTTACATACTGGGTCTCCTCCGTGCCTTGGAAAGCACGTTAAGCCGTTGGTCGCGACTGTCATTCGTGGACCTTTGACAGTCGTTACGCGTCGCCAGAAGCCCGAAAGTCTGACAACCAGTCTTACCATGGGGATCATATTACCCAGTTACTGGTTTGTGGAGGTCAGATAGGCAGTCGCTCCATGTTAAACACTAGTATTCAGCTGCATCCGGTTAGACTGGAAGCCGACCCCAACATAGTTGGGAAAAGGCTAGGCAGATTGATTGTCAGGAAATACTTCCTCGTATTTTTTTGCTTGCCTGCGCTGTCCCACTCCTGAGTAAAGGCCTCCCTCTACTCCTTCCATCTTTCGTGAGCCCGTGTGTCTGCCTTCCAGTTTTAACAGAACCTATCCAGTACGTCCCTTCATCTTCTAAGTGGCAGCTGCGACCCCACCTCACTTCCTCGTCGTATACTTGAGAAATAAATGGGTGATACCAAGTAATGACATAAGCATTACAAGCTGGAACACAGTTTAAATAAAACTCAGGCCATCAATTAGTTGTCAGTCTCCCCTTTCTGTCACTAACCAAACATCAATAGCATTACACAGACAATAATTCAACCTGGCAACCTTCTGATTCATTTGACCAGAATCCAAATACCCACATAGCATCCTTTACACCAGGGCTGTGCAATAACTCACATTTTCGCCTGTATGACTAAACGCCGTGAGCCTTACATAAATTATAACTGTCTCTTGTGATAGGTTTAAGTAGTTTGAGTTTGGGTAGTTTTGCTTGTAAGGTTGTAGAGGAGAATCTACTCGCATAAATTGTGTGTAAAGCTCCATTTACGCGGTGCAAGTTTATTGCCTGATGTAGCATACCATCAAATTGAAGTGCAATTAACTGGCATCGTCTAATAAGAACACGTACAATATTGTTGTACGATACGGGCAAGTTAGTTGCCGTTCAAAACTGGTATAGGTGTAAACAGCACGTACAATAAAATCGCATAGATAAAAGTGCATTCAATTCTGGCATGAAAATTTTCATTCAAACATGAGCGAACGAAACAAGACGTTCAATAAAATTAAGACTTTGGCCGACCTGGGAATAGAACCCCTGAACCTCATGCTCAGCAGTAGTAACCGCGAGACCAACGAACGAACCAGTTTGCCCAAAAAACTGTAACAAAAACCAACTACCCTAAAGTTTTTGCCCTCTAAGTCGCGAAGACAGAGTGACCTCATTGTCATATTTGTTCAGACCTGTTCGCACCGGGGATGCGCAATTCTTAAAGAGATAATCCTTGGATAAAGCCTCTTATTTATATTGGTGGGCTTCGAAACAAGCGGAGGGTTTGTGTCGGGGTGAAAGTTTGGAGTTTCTAGTTAGACGGGTGGCTGAAAATGTAAAGATTTTGGATTTGAGGGTGGGATGTTGTTTTATGTATTATCATTGATTTCGTAAGGTTAATAGCTGGTTACGGGCGTATTAATAAGTCACAATTTTGGTGTCCATACTTGACAAATGGATTGGTGATCTCAAGTTTGTTTATCTTAACGAAAGAAAGATTATGTTGCTTAACCTTTTGAAAAGCTAAAATAACTGACAACCTCTTAAGGGGCCATTTTACTCATCATTGTGAACAACCTTTACTATGGGAATAAACCTGAAATCGTGGAAAAAAATCAGCTGTTTCCTACATTTATGTTCGCATTTATTCGTCAAAATTTAGGGAACAGCTGATTTTTTTTTCGCGATTTCAGGTTTGGTCGTATAGTAAAAGTTGTTCATAATGACGAGTACAATGACCACTTGAGCGGTTATCAGTTATTTAAATTTCAGTCTATAAGTTACGAATGCATACACACACACACACACACAATCACACACACTACACACACACCACATACACACACACTACACAGACCACACCACCACACCACACTACACTAGTACCATTTTCCCCACAACCTTGTACACACATAATAAGGCCTTTCATGTATATCGTTGGCGTTCGTCGAACGCTTACAATCATTTCAACGAACGCTAGAACAGAAGGCACTCTAAAATGAAAGTAAGATGATACAACCCTTACCACACTTGAAATATTTGTAATCACAAAATATTGTTACATACTCACAGAAAGTCGAAACACGACCCTGATACAGCCATACCTTCGTACGCCACACAATTTCTAATCATTCTAAATATAAAATCCTGTTTCAAAATATTCCCGCCAATTTAGGGCCTTCCACTCCAGTGTAATCTCGACAGACAGCGCGTGATAAGTGCCCGCTGGCAAATCCTTAAAAATTACGACACCGTGTCCTCGCACAGCGGTTTTGTCATATTAGTGTAGTACCGCGGCGATATATTTCGGCTTACACAGAATTTTGTTGGAAAACCAAGCGTTCATTAGGAAGATTTTTTGGAGAGATTGTTCGCGGAAAAAATTGTGAAGTGATGTATTTTTTTAGGGTATGCGAAGGCTCGTTTACTAAACATTTTGATGTTTGTTACTGTTTTAGTATGCTTGAGGTTTGTTAAAGTTGCTAAGAATGCCTTCAATGTATTTCCGTCTTAACCTACACGATTTTTAGGGTTTCGTACCTCAAAAGGAAAAAACGGAACCCTTATTGTATCACTTCGTTGGTCGTCTGTCTGTTAGTCTGTCAAGATCCTTTTTCTCAGGAACGCGTAGAGGTATCAAGTTGAAATCAATAACAAATACGTAAGGCGCTTCAGGCGCTACCGTCACCCAACATAGGCAATATGCTGAGTGACACCACGTTCCGGCTCGCTACATGTTTGCGTCTGCGCTACATGTTTCTTGCGGGGCTCCACATCGCTGTCAGTGCGGTGAAAGAGTCGACTGCCTCGGACACCATGGCCTATCCTGCAGCAAAAGCGCTGGTCGGATGGCACGGCACGCCAGCATTAACGACATCATCCGTCGGGCTCTTGTCACCGCCGGGGTGCCAGCCGTTTTAGAACCCAATGGCTTGGCACGCGACGATGGGAAAAGACCAGACGAAATGACCATAATGCCTTGGAAGTTGGGTAGGCCTTTGGATGCAACCTGTGTTGACACCCTCGCGCCATCCCATCTTCTTAGCACGGCGTGCTGTGTTGGAGCGGCTGCTGCAGGTGCAGAAAACCTCAAACGGCGCAAATATAACAACCTTATTGGGAGCTATATGTTTGAGCCGTTTGGGGTGAAACACTAGGGCCTTGGGGTCCGAGTGCTCATCGAGTATTTCCGGACATCGCCAAGCGGTTGGTCGACTCCACACGGGACCAGAGGGCTGGCCTATTTTTAGCTCAAAGAATTAGTATTGCCATCCAACGTGGCAATGCTGCCAGCCTTTTAGGCAATGTTCCCACTGACAGCGATGCAGATGAATATTTTGATGCCCTATGAGCTCTTCCCCTTTTTTTTTTATTTTTTTTTTTTATTATATACTTCTACATAGTTTAAATAATTTAGTGTTAACTTGTATATTTTAATTAAGTTTTGTTTATAGTAGAGAAATAAAAAGTAGAATACGTTAGTCTATGCTCTCTTAGAGCTCTAAAAAATCAAGCTTATAAGTCAACGCAGGGAAAAAAATACGGCCATTTATGCGACATATTTTGAAACTCGCAAGTACATCAAAACCTGACCTTCCTGATCATGAAATTTGACAACAAGCAAGGTCTCACAGCACATGTAAATGGAAAAGTCCGATAATCGTTAATTTGTCATTTTATCGCAAAAAAAATTTTTTTCTCAAACTCAAACTCAAAGCATTTATTTCAATTAAACCAATTACAGGCACTTTTGAATTGTCAAGGGGTCGGTCAGTCAGAAAGATGAAGCTAGGCGCCCATTCCAAAGCGTAGTAGGTACCTATGGAGAAGAACGGGCAAGAAACTCCACGGACACTCTTTTAAATCAAGATATGGTTACAAAATAATGGTTACATCATTCAAGTTGAAATTTTACATGTGAGAACGATGCAGAACGTTAAAAGTGTCCTAAAAAAAAACAATTCAAATATTTAAATTAAATTAAAATAAGCCGTGGCCGCTAAGGTGTGACCAGCCTTCACTGACAGCGCTTGTTCACGAACCTGACGCATGGATTAGCTAAATGATCCAACACGCGCCACCATCAGCGAGACATTCATCATCATCATCATCATCATGTCGTCCACACCGTATCCGGCGATGGCGACTCCTATATGTTTAATCTGGGTCTTTATTCCGGTGAGCTCTGATGTGGCTAGCAAAACCGAACTTCGTCTTAAAGACTCGGTTGCAAGAAGCACAGTACAGCTGGCCAGCTGAGTTGGTAGTGTAAGTGTAGGAGGGTTTTGGCTTCGTCTTCCGTACTTGGCGTTTTGCGTCAAGATCTTCTAGACGCGAGACATTAGAGTGAGCATGACATACTCTCAGCCGCCAGGGCACATTCAAGTCAAATAAAGACGTACCGAGTAAATGGTAGCTTTAGAGTATGTACATAGTACTCACACATGTGCTATGCAATTATATAATACAGGAGATTGAGTCTATACAATGCAATGATAGACTTACAATCTTCAGCAGCTCCAACAGTATCTTCAAATGTTAATTAATTAGTTGTGGTCATGGAGCAGGACCAGCATTGAGCCAAGCATTTTTATCAGTTATGTAATCCCCCAACTTATAATATGCCTGCCTGCATAGTGTGCGTTTTATACAAGTTTTGAATTTAGTCTCATTGAGTTGAAGTATGTGTGGAGGTATTTTACTGTAACATTTTAAACAATACCCCATGAACGACGAGTCTACTTTAGCTAGTCTGAAACCTGGTTGAGCTAGTAGCCTAGTTTTCCAACTGCAATGTTAAGTTTGTTTTTAGAATAAATTATTTTCAACTACGGAACCCTTCATTGTGCGTAGTCCGACACGCACTTGGCTGGTTTTTTTTTTAAGATACGACGCATATTTCATATTATAGACGAAAACTGATACCTTTAGGCTAAAAGAAAACGACTATGGACTAAAAATTATGCCTACCTAGTACCTTCGTGACCTAGACAGGTCTGACAGGTATAATAACTGTAGGTACATAACTGTTTATTAGGTTTACGTGCAAGGAGACGAACCTATTGGTACAAAATGAAATTGGTCCTTCCGTTTTATTGAGCATTTAAATTGACAATTAAAATCTTTATGGAAGTAATTAGGGCTTTATGGAGGCATTTATTTTTATTGGTCCTTAGGTACTTACACGTTTTAAAAACAGCGAAGGCTAATTTGTTGGTTAATTTGACCCAAACATTTTAAAAGCAACCGCAGTCCAAAATTAACCTATGTTTGTCCCAGGGCAAGGCATTGCGTTCTTTTATAAGAAGTTTATTAGAAGTCTAGGTTTCTAGTCCAGGTTTCCTCATGTTATAAATCTACAGGGTCAAATTAAATTAGCTAGTGAAACTCCGCAGACTTGATTGAGTATCGACCAAACATGATAAAACAAAAAATTAATTAATTTGATGATTTTTTTGGGGTAGTGTAGACACTTAAAATAAGTATCAGTTTTTTTTTGTGTAAACTTCACAGACGTGACGGAATCGATTATCGATATCTCAACACGATAAAACAGATTTTATTAACTCACACTACAAGTAATCCAGCGGTCATTGACCTAAAAAAAATCATCAAATCTTTTTTATTTTCATTTTGTCGTGTTTAGTGATATAACAACAAACCAAAACATAAAAACGTTATTACTTTCAAACTACTTAAGATATTTTCATTTTTTTTTTTTTTTGAGTATAATTATTTTACTATCTAAGTATACCTAATTATATCTGTGATTTTTTTCAAATATACATACTTTTCTTATTAAAATAAATATTCCCTATGAAACCCAACGGAACGTCATGCGGCGAAAACGCACCGCGCAGTCGCACAAGGTCACCAGCACTTACCGTCTTCTGAAAGAAAACCGTAAACCTCCAACTTTACCTTAAGCAAAAACAACCAAAGAATGATATTTATCGTCATTCCAAGTAAAGCTTTAAGAAAATAAAATTTTAAGCTAATACCGTTTATTGGCGAAGTTTCCCCGAGCTTAGCCGGATTATCCTTTATTCCTATTTTTATCTGGGCTTTGAGCCAACAATCGCGTTTTGTATACCAGTCGTGTATTTTTCTGCCTCTTACACTTAGGAGTTCACAATGGATTTAGATTGTGAATGGCTTGCTTGTTTTTGTAGAATGATTTTTGTATCTTGGTGGGTTTGGACATATTCTAAATACAGGGCGTCCCACGAATTTGCCACATGGAGGAAAGCGCCTTAAATACAGTAGATAGAAAAAAAAACTGAATTAAGACTTCATTTTAATTTTAAATACAATACGAACTGCATTCAAAGAATTTTAAATAATCGCCTGTCTGAACCGGGAATCGAATACGCTAAATGTAAAAACAACCTGTAATTTTACTGTACCGATGGAAAGGCTCAATCATATACATTTATTTCTTCTAGATAACATAGCATTTAAAATAAAAGGAAGGCCATGGAATGTAACATGAAAAGTGAAAATTTTTGAGTGTGTGCTATAATAGGCTATAAATAATATAGGGTATTAATTATATCATGCATATTAGCCGAGCTATCACAATTATTTATAAAACGACATGTTTGTTGTGCACAATTTTTGAGCAGTAACCTAGCAAAAAGTACTAGGCTTGCATAAATTCAATATAGTATTTGGTACTAATGTACATAATATCCCAATAATAGGATTTGTATGAAAGGCATACATATAGTTTATAACCTGGATGTAACATATAGGATATTTTTATCCTGGTAGTAAGTTGCATGTTTACAAGACGGTATTCTGTTCACGATACGACACGTTGTGCACAATTTCTGAGTAATAAACCTAACAAAAGTACTAGGCTTTCATGAATTCACGATAGTATTTCCACTTCCTGTATAAATTACGCGCGGACGATGTCACGGCCAAAAGCTAGTTGATGAATAAAGAGAATGGGGTTATTACAATGCCAATAAGACACATAACATCCCTCTACATCTAAACATTCACGGGACATTGTAACATCGCCCACATTTTACGCTCATGAAAAATGACACATATATTTTTTATTTCCTAAATCCACAAGACCATTTACGTCCATCCAATCATGGGATAGGACCGCAGCACCCTCGGGCCGAAAGGATATGACGTCATCAATCATAATTCCGGCCTGATATGAGCTGGCAATTTAGATAATGTCCACAAGTGAAGATTGGGAGCCGTTAATTTGAATTTAAGGTGATTTAAATTGGAGTTTGATAACTCTTTGTGTGAATGAGATGATGTTCAAAGTTTAATTTCTGTTTCTCGAACATTCATTTTCATTTTAATTATTTTTTTCGTTTGTTTCATTTTGTTCGTATTGGATTTAATAAGGTTTCAAATATTTAATCCACCTTGACAAAAAAGCATGTGTCAAAAAAATGTCTATTACAGGAAAGTTATGTAATTAAATTAATAAATTATAAACTAATTGCATCGTTGATGTGCTGAGCGTGGGGTTCCAGGATCCCCAGATCAGCCAAAGTTAATGAGTTTTTCAATTCTGAACTTCTCAGTTGCAGCTCGAAATCAAGAGGCTCACCTTATTGTTTGTTTGAACACGCTTATCTGGAACTGTCGGTCGGATTTAAAAAATTCTTTTCGCATTTGATGCCTAATTTATGAGGAAGTCTATAGGCTCTTTAACATCATGCTAGGACTCTTAGGAGACGAGCAAAAAGACGGAAAGAGCGCTAAGCGTAAACGAAGTAATAGCGTGGACGGACGATACGATGCGATGGGGTGGGACGGGGTAACAAGAAATTTTACGTGGACAAAGTCGTGGGCAGAAGCTAGTCATACATATGACCTGAACATAACTGGCGAAATGTGTGTGTACAATACCTTCCTTCAGGTAATATTAGCTTATAATAAACTTCCAAGCATTGGTGACCAACATTTTGGTATATTTTCAATCACATCACATTCACTGCGTCAGCATCACAGCGGTCAGTAACGTGAAGAATGTCACGTTCAGCAGCGGCAGTAAAATGTTTACGACCTCACACTCATTTGAGGAATCCGGCGCTTGGCGTAAGGGAACGCGGAACTAAAATGAGTTTGTGGAATATTTGATTGTGTGGGTAGTTATATTTTTACTAGCACTTCCCGCGCAGCTTTGCCCGCGTCGATGTCGAAAAATCTCCCACGGGAACGTGCTACCGGGAAATCCTTCCTTATTCCTTGTCTATATTATAAAGACTCGTATTTACAAGGCAGATGTGAGTGGAAATGCCGGGAGGAGACGACCTAGGATGTCATCATAGTGACCGTATTAGTAATGTTCTTCAGAAAGGTCAGGTGCGTAGTACGTGCAACCGGCGTGCGTGAGTGACCAGATGTATGAACGTAAATGAGTCAAAAGGAGTATGTAAGGATCGTAGCAGGTGGCGTTCTGTAGTTTCTGCCTACGCCATGGAAAGAAGGCGTGAGTTTATGTGTACTTCATGAGTGTCTACGTCATATTTATCACAAGTAAAATAATCTAGTTTTGAATATGGTTTTCTGACTGAGCGTTTGACTAGAATATCTAAAACATAATAGGTACTGCTAAAATGTATCAGCTGGTTCGTAAACCATTTTGAAGGTAGGGTGCAAAACTTGCACTATCTCATTACCATGGTTTATTGCCAGTTTTATGGGCCCCATAAATAAACCCTGTCTAGGGAAGGTGCCTGAGGTATCACCCTAATATAATGTGTAGATACTTTTGGGAAATGTTATGGTGGCAGACATTTTTATGATGACGTGTGTTTTTGGTTATGGTGGTAATCAGTCAACTGCGACCGAATGTTAGGCTTACTTAAATTACTTGCAACCATGTTTAGAGTAAGCCTCGACATTTTTAGGGTTCCGTACCTCAAAAGGAAAAAACGGAACCCTTATAGGATCACTCGTGTGTCTGTCTGTCTGTCCGTCTGTCACAGCCAATTTGCTCCGAATATAATGGACCGATTAAGTTGAAATTTGGTACACGAATTTTTGTAAACCAAACATGGACGGGTAAAGTAAATAAATGAATTTTGAATATGGGGTTCACTTGTGGGGAGCAAATAAGAAAATTAAAAAAAAAAGTTTTGCAAACTTCATTGTGTCATATGTCAAATGAAAGGGCTTACTACTTAGGGGTCTCAAAGGTATTGTTTTAATAATATTAAAATAAATTGTTTTAAAGTTATTTAACAAAATGGATCTTTACCTGTAGATTACAGGAAAACCTATAAGAAGTCTGTGGTCTTAAAATAACATGGTAAATCTATCAATATTGTGAGTACAAATTTACATTTACAGTTGGAATGTATGGGAGAACATGTTTTTCAACTACAATGTTAAGTTTGTTCTTAATATAAATTCATCCCAACTACGGAACCCTTCATTGTGCGTGGTCCGACACGCACTTGGCCGGTTTTTAGGTGTTGGATATTATGTCGTAGCCAGATCTTAGAATTGATAATTTCATGAAATAGTTTTATTTCGTGAAATAAAACATCAACCGCTAGTCACATCATGATGTGGTAACGTCTGGCCAGATCATTGAACACTCAACGTTTGACGATATGAACAGTTAAACGTACGACTCTTCATGATGTGGCCAAACATTAGTGATCAATCGTAAAATAAATTATCCAACGGTAGAGAAGTTTGTAGTGCATCGGTCCCAAAAATACTAAATAGCCGTATTTGCGACCAATTTAGATGTAGCGCTCGCTCGTGTCGCGCGTGGTTGGTCACAGTTCTAACCTGACCTAACCCGGGTCGGGTGCCACTAGCGGTGTGAACAGTAACAACTTCGCGATATGCCCAGTGGTCAGCTGGGAATGTTGGTCAATAGGTTGCCTTTGTCAGGATACGGCTGTTTCTACGATCGGACCACGACATATACCCTACATTAACATATACACGGTTAATTTTAGGTCGTTCTGAAACCGAAAGCCATGAACTCGATTATCGAAACCGAATCGATTGGAACTATTATTTTCATAAAGTAACAATAAAAAAAATCACGAAAAATTAAATTTATTGTTTTTTTTGTGAAATGAGAACTCGAAGTAACGCTTCCTTGTGATCAATGCACATGTGTGTGTAAAACGTATCGACAAACGGCAACACATGCGAACGGTACCCATTGAAAAATCCATTCATTGATCAGACGCATGACCCTTAAGCCACGCCCCCGACCCCTTACCCCCCACTCCATGCTTACAGTCTAGCCGAGCGTCCGCCCTTTCTGGTTCCGTACGATCTTGTGTTTATGAATGAAATAGTGGAAGCGCTACTAAAATTCTAAAATATAACTCGGAAGACAGAAAAAAAGTGATAAATTTCTAACTTCTTTATTAGATGTCTTAAAAAAACATTAACAATGCCAATAATAACTATTACTAGTCTGGAGTACTGTGTTTCGGCTCCAGAACGATGTAAAATTAACCGTGTATAGCCAAACGTCGACTGGCATAATACGTCAGTCATCAACCATTTCATGAAATGACTGAACACTTCATGAAATGATCAATTCTAAGATCTGGTCACGACAGATAGACAATCATCACTTACCAATAGTAAAAATAACCACCATCTATAGATAAAAATCGCGTACAGTCGACCTCGTAATTGTTACATCACTTTTGACAACGCGTCCTCGTAAATGGAAACTTCACTAGGGTTGATAATGGTGCCGATTCTCTTGTGAACGCACTAAACTAAAATTAGAGAATCGCTATCTTTTACAAACAGGCAGCGCGAGAAAAGGACGGCTATAGCTATGAACTAAGTTGGAGATGTCAAACTAGTTCACGCCTTGCGCTTCACCGTGTTTTTTAGTTGACATGTTTTTACGTGTCGTCTAAATGTCTATGGAAAAATTAGTTCAAACTAATTTGACAGCTCTAATTTACTTCCGTCCCTTTCTTGTCATAATAGAGAGAAAAAGTTAGCAATAGCCTAAATTAAGTTTAGTTTGTGCACAACAGAATCGGCACCAATGTGTAACTTTCATAAAGACAAAACAAACACACACATTCAAACTAAAAGGAGCATGCTGATTGGCATCCATAGAAAGTATAGTGCTGTCTTACGTGGACAAGCCTTCTCAAGGGTAAATCTACTTCATTATACATAACATTGTTTTATCAAATCTTGTTTTAAATATACAAAACGACACGCCCCAATTTCATTTCGTTACTTATAATATTTTTCCATGAGAATATTTTAGTAAATTATTCGTCGTATCATTCATAACAGCCCCCTAAAAATTACATAACATACGAGCAGGTAATGAAATATTTGTTATGTTAATAAATAACAAATCATGAAACATACTGACAGGTTACCACAAATCACAACTAACCTACATATTTAACTGTATTCTATTTTAGTTTCCCAAACCAACCACTCAATTATCAACTTTATCGCCCTAATAACAGAGTTTGAATTAATAAAACAAATACGCTCACATAAACGCAAAACATACCATTCCAAACTAAACCTTGTATATTTAATGATAGAGTAGAGATTTCCTTGAGGGGTAAGGCAATGTCTACAGTTAGGTTATGGTGTCGTAAAGAGTATTGCCCTTGGCCCCAAAACTACTTGATTTTATATTTCCATAAGGGATGATGTCTTCCCTTTATGGTGCATGACGATATCACTGTTTAAGGGAATGTGTTATGGAGGGAAGGAATTTGTCATAACTTGTGATGGGTGGCAGAATTGTCAAGATAAGACACTTGAGTTGTATATGAGGAGGAAAAGTCGTGAGGAAAGTTATGAGGATGAATGTGGAAAAGTAGGGGAAGCCCAGATGATTGATGGATTGAGATGACGGCTGATAAATACATATGGACGAATAAGGGTGCTTCTCCACCAGAGATGTGCTATGCAGCTGTGCTGCGAGGATGTGAAAGCTAAGCTACGAAACTATGTGACCGTTTCCACTGATGCTAAGCTGTGTAGCGGAGCGAGTAAGATGAGCTATAAAGATGCGCCGCCGCGAGGTAGCTGTGCGAGGAAGATGCGCAGCTCGAGCTATGCGATGCATCGACAGTAAGAAAGGCATGGGGAGCGGCAGCTATACCACTCGCTCATCCATAGCATGCCTCTAAAGCACGCATCCATAGCATGCATCCATTGCACGCATCCATAGCATGCATCCATAGCACGCATCCTTCAATATAATGAAACATAGCTTAGTTGAACCTGTTTCTACCAATGCTATACTATGTGGACCAATGAATATGATTGGTGGATATTGAACGTATCCATAGCAACGTAGCATAGCACATCTCTAGTGGAAAAGCAGCCTAAGACTTGTTGCGACGATCCCAAATAAATTTGATACAGGCACGATAATAATGATAAAGACTTGCATTGTGAAAGAAAAAAGGCAGGGACATCGACGCACAACCTGGTACCATGAATTTAGTACATGACTCTGGTCCCCACTGCGTAAAAATTTTTCCCACAAAACTGCAATACCTACGCGCTCACAATGTATGAAACAGCAATTTTTTTTTTAATAACCGACATTAAAGTTCGACCCAGGGGGCCTGAATCATGTACCTTCTGAATCCATGATTTGTCGGTTGTGCGTCGATGTCCTGCCATCCTGTTTTGGATGTTGTACACAGATTAGTCAACAACATTGGTAACACAGTTATCTGACCGGACTTCGGTACATAAGTTTGTCACTTGCAGAGACTCATAGAGAGAAAGTCCAGACCACCTACAGATAATCAGCCTATAATGTTCCACTGCTGGAACACAGGCCTCCTCTCTACGAGAGGGAGTGGGCTGTAATCCACCACGCGGGCCCAGTGCGGGTTGGTAGATGTCACATGTCTTTGAATTTTTGGTTTTAGGACATGCTGGTTTCCTCACGATGTTTTCCTTCACCGTTTTGAGAGCAGTGGTGATGAAAATGTTTACACGAAGTAAAGCGCCTGCGTGGGTTCGAACTCACGACTTACTCGTAAGTCGGGGCCGTTACCACTGGACCACCACTGCTGTCAAGTCCAGACCGTCTATTGTCAATTCCTAGCATCAGATAGAATGACAGTTTACTTAAGTTCAATTCGCTTACGTTTTTACAACACAATAGAGCGGCATGTTCCGCCGCCATTTGGTTTTTGGAAAAAAGTTCTTTAACGTGGCTTGCGGTAGAAATCGTCACGCAACGAAAAAGCGTTCATACTTCAATATAATCTCGATAACTCGAACTTTCCTCAGTAAGACGAATAAAATTTGCTATCGCGGTATCTCGAAGAATGTAGAGTGTGTAACTCGTAGAAATATATAACAGCAATTTCAAAAAGCTGACTCCGTAAGTCGAAGTTAGTAAATGTAATGACGCCTTACTTGGAATTCCCCGAACGCATAACAATAAAATCTAAAATGATAGTTTGGTGCTTTTGTTCTAATGCCTCTTGAAAACTTGAGACCATAGTAAATGGTTTTGTATTAATACATTATTATACACCTAAAGGAACTTCGTTCCAAGCAGGTGTCCCACGACACTTCCCTTTTGTTTTACCAACTTTTTTTTTAAACCTATAATCGTGTTTATCTTTACTCAATTTGAAATTACTAAGCCATAAAAGAAAACGTCATCGTCATCAACATAATAAAACGCTCTAACTCAAAACAATGCAACCAACAACCCCACCCTTAAGCCAGGTCGATTCGGTTAACCGTTTATGAGCATCTCAACGTTTATATAGCTTAAATATTTCAAGCTATATCTGAGCATGAAGCTCAATTTAGTACGTCATAAAGTGTGTGTCATGTCTCACAGTGTTATTAGTGTGTGAGTTATATAAATGTGTGGGTAGTTGTGAATTCATGTCTTAAATTGACAATTTTATCTGAACTATTGGATTGTCTAAAGGGCTACGATATTCCGAAATAGATTAAATTGGTGATATATTAGACTACTATTTAGACAAAGTGTGCTGATCCATGCGTCATGTTCGTGAACGGGCGCCGTCAGTTGGGACTGGTCGTCTCTTAGCTGCCATGGCTTATTTTTAATTTATATATTTAATTTAGTTGTTTTAGTTTTTATCTTTTTATTACGGACGCTTTTTAACGTGCACGTCTTTCTACATTGTTCTCACACGTATATTTTCAACATGAACGATGTAACCAATATTTTGTAAAAATATTATGATTTAAAAGTGTCCGTGGAGTTTCTTGCCCGTTCTTCTCCATAGGGATCTACTACGCTTTGGAATGGGCAACTAGCTTCATCTTTCTGACTGACCGACCCATTGACAATTCAAAAGTGCCTGTAATTGGTTTATTTGAAATAAATGCTTTGAGTTTCAGTTTGAGTTTGAAGACGCCCATTATGAATATCCCCTCAAAGGCTTTCTGCACCCCATATGTGCATAAGGAAAAACCCCTTAACATAATATGTCTATAAACTTATATATTATATATATAAACGTAAAAAAACATCATCCGATGGAAAAAAAATCATCCTACGTAGTTGTGAATCTATGGGGTTCGCAACTAACCCCCTCCCCCTGGGGGTTTTGGGTTTATAAATTAGTATATAACTGCACTTGACGAGATATACAAACGATGTTTTTCGTTCTGAATCATTATTAGTCGACGAGAATATCCATCAGACCATAAAGTAAAAACTGCCCCGTAGGATATTATCCCTTATTTATAAATAATAATAGAGGTTTAAGCCGCGTGAGTCGTATGGGTGAATGGCGTCCCATCGCAATTTGGGACGCTATTCACCTATCGGGGTTTTACTGGACAAATTGTATCAATGCGGGGCAAATGTCATTCGATACCGACATGAACCGAGCATTGATCATCACCACGCTTTCATATGTAGGTATTGTAGATTTCAGAAACTTAAGTGTAGATTTTCTCATTATTTCTTCCTTGATCCTGAGTGAAGTCAAAAAGATGTGGATAACTGCATCAGGCTATATAACAACCTGCAATCATCAATACATCCACCAAGACTATGTTACTATATCTGTGGCGGCATCTACAGCGCCACATGCGAACTACGCGTCAAAGACCTGACGTCACACAAATCTTGCATCGCGCAAGCAGAGCTTACCGCGCGACTGGCATATGTACAACATCCCGACATCAGTCGGGCAGTAGCCTACCAGACACAACACCGTCTAGTCGGAGGATCCTCCCTTTTCTATGGAGGATGAGTGAGTGTTATTAAGACTCCGCTGTCCGTCCGTCTGTTTGTCCGTCTGTCACCTGGCTGTATCTCATGAACCGTGATAGTTAGACAGTTTAAATTTTCATAAATGATGTATTTCTGTTGCCGCTATAACAACTAATACTAAATAACAGAATAAAATCAATATTTAAGGGGGCTCACATACAACAGACATGATTTTTTTGCCGTTTTTATAGATATTGGTACTGAACCTTTTGTGCGCGAGTTCGACTCGCACTTGGCCGGTTTTTTACTTTACCTTTTTAACCCTTTTTTTTTTGTTCCTCATACCTCTATATATCCTTTCCGAATTAAAAACTCTCACCCACTATAGGTACCCTCATGTTCAGTATGCAACCTTAAATTTAAAAAAATAGGCTGATTCTTCAACAATAACATTTCTCAAAGGACTCAATCCCGCATGTAACCACAAACCACTTCTGTGACCACGCTTCCATAAGGACATAAAAAGAAAATAACGGTAGTTTACCACACATCCCACGTTTTGCGGACATTAAAATTTAGTTCTAATGAGAGAAATGCCATAAAACGCCATGGTATAAACCACCATGGTATAAAAATTCTATGGATCACGGGAATTATTTCCGCTCGTAATATTATTTTAGTGTTTTCCATAAAACTGTGGTGTGCCAATATGTGACTCGCTAACCTATCTTTACGAACTGTTATTTGTTTTGGGAGAAGCAGACATTTATGATAGGTGGACGTGCACTTTTGTTTAAAGACTCGCTGTTGTTTGCGCCTATGTCTGTGTATATTTTTTTATTCATATTTTTTTATTTTATACAACTGCCTGCAGCTGAGATGAGAATGCTAAGATGTGTGATGAATAAGAAATGAGTACATATGAGTAAGTTTGAAAGTGACACTGGTAACTGAAACCGGTTGACTTGAGAAAAGTGGGCAAAGAAACGATGGATGGACTGTGTGAAAGATGATATGGCTAGAAAAGGAGTGACTACCGAGATGACGACTAATAAAGAAGGATGGGAGAAACATACATGTTGCGCCGACGCCAAATAAATTGGGATAAGGGCAGGAGAATGATGCTTTTGTTAGTAAAAATACCCAGGATAGAAAGTATGGCATGACCAGTGTAGCTTTTTGCCTAGGATACCTAACGTTGTTGTGATGGAACAACGTTAATAATAAAAAATATTTTCTTGGTATAGAACTCACACCACTTACAATATTAGGTAAAATGACTCCACGGACCCGATTCACACCGCGCTCTCGTGAGCGGCTATTTGTCAAACATATCTAGTAACCTGTTCAGTGGTTTACATACAGACAGAGGTACTTTCGATTTCTTCGGATTCAGTTTTCACAAGCCCTTCTTTATTTATAGTTTATTATAAGGATACAACACCAATTACCTACATTAATAAACATAGAAACTATTATTACGTTGATAATAACTATATTGTATATAATTTAATTTGAAGGAGGAAGAGCTCGTGGCTAAGTAATAACAGCCGCAAGGGTTGATCCATCAGGTTAAGCTACGCTTGCCGGGGTTGGTCAGTGGATGGGTGACCATCTTTACATACCGAGACTCCTCCGTGCCTTGGAAAGCACGTTAAGCCGTTGGTTCCGGCTGTCATTCGTGGATCTTTGACAGTCATAACGAGACGTCAGACGCCCGAAAGTCTGACAACCAGTCTTACCAAGAGGTATCGTTTTACCCAGGTATTGGGTTGTGAAGGTCAGATAAGCAGTCGCTCCATGTAAAATACTGGTATTCAGCTGCATTCAGTAAGACTAGAAGCCGACCCCAACATAGTTGGGAAAAGGCTAGGCAGATTGATATAATTTAATTTGAAACTAACATAGAACATTGCATTCCCTTGCATACTTTCTCTCACAGAACACCAGCGCGTAGCAAACGAGGTTTTGTCGACGGAAGAATAGACAAAATTACACATTGCCATGCTAAGGCGCGTAGAGTGCGTAGAATGCGTAGAAACATTTCTACAATCTGTCATTTTGTCTATTCTTCCGTCGATAAAACCCGTTTCTATAATGGTCATGCTTTGCATGCAGACATATGTGCATAATTTAACTCTATTCAACCCCAAACACATCACACTCAGGGTTGGCAGTTAGTTTGGCATTTAGCATCTATAAAGTACGACTGACTGGGGATGCGGCTCCGCCTTTATAATTCCCTTATAATCTTAATGATAGCTACGTATTTACTCGAAACTATTTCATTACGTACTAGAGACAAGCCGGTCTCGAAATGGGACGCATTATGCATAGTGACCACAATAGGCAAAACGGGCTGGTGACCGCAAAGCCAATCGTCTCGCCCCGATAACTGTTTTACATCATCGGAAACTGGCACAATACAGGACCGAAATACCAGAATTTTGAATTATTTTGTCCTTTTGATACTTATATATGTTTATTGAGTAAGTTAATGTAGGGACAGTCAGCAATACATTCAATTTTAAATAGCATTATTGAAATTGATGCAAAATGATTTGATAAACTGTTTTTTTTTATCATAATAATTAGCTAAGACTTAATATTCTTTAAATTTTACTTCAGTTCCGATTTTAATTAAATATTTAGCTCAATAATATAAAAAAAAAAAACTCAATTGTGACAATATGCACAAATCAATTTTATCGATAACGATTCTTACAGCAAAAATCTCGTTCTCCTAATAATTTTAAAAATGTCTTTGATATATCATATTATTATGAAATTTATTTTAAAATATGTATTTAATACAAAACATTAAAAAAAGCACTACCGATATTTATTTAAAAAAAAAATTTTTTTTCATGATATAATTTTTTCGGCTAATTTAACTATACACCACTAATTTTTAATTAGTACAAATACTTAAAGGGCTTATTAGAGAAGGTCTTTTTATTATATATGTAAAATCTCATTAAATAATATTCATAAACAGCAAAGTTATTAGCGTTTGTTTATATGCCAAAATGTCACTCAGTTTATGGGAATATTCTACAGGCTACATAGTAGTATTAATTAATCATGTAAAAGCACTGCGCGTAGTATTTTCTAGTAGCAATTGTTATGAATAATTGATTTAATTATGAATTTACCAATCATGACAAATTTTCGTGGACAATTTTGGGATTTAATTTTTTTGACTTTTGACTACACAAATATGATCAGTAACGGGTACGGATAGAGCCCCATTTTTTTTGTACTAATTAAAAAATAGTAGTGTATAGATGTCTAACAACAAAAATTTAAAAATACATACAGTAAACTTATATTTCTATAAAAATTATCGACTATCGATAAAAACCCATAATAGCAATACATCTCATCACTAAACATGTCTATGGCGTTACGTTACACGCCTATCACTGCTTCATTTTTCTTTAAATTTGATTTTATTTATAGAGAATATCATTTTGGCAGGATAATTTATTTAATTTATTACAGTTATTATTGGATCCGTATTTTACGATTATGATGTGTATGTGCAGCTAAAATATTAAATCATGATTGTAAATCGCGATAACGTTCAAGAGTGAAAGGGAACAGCTCGTCAAATGTCACCCGCACCATGCTGGAGCGCAAAAACTATAATCGACTTTTGTTGCTGACTACCTATAATAATTATTTGCCTCGTGCCATAACATCACGCCTGTAATCCCCAAAGAGTTGGGCAGAGGTGTACCCATACATGTAGTATACACACATTTCGCAAGTAATGTTTGAGTCCCATGTATGGTCAGCAACAGAAGTCGGTTAACACTGCTACTTTTTGACATGATCTAAATTAACACAAAATGATTCGATAAACTGCTTTTTTTTCGTTTAACTGTTAAGAGTTAATGTTCTTAAAATTTTAAGTACTTCTGTACCGATTTGAATTAAATATTTCGCTTAATAATTAAGATTACAAAACTGCAAGTGTTAATCGATTTTTGTTGCTGACTGTACGTATAAAAGGGGGTGAGTCTAGTAATTATTTGCTGTCGAATAACTAGAAGATTACCATAAAGGTCAACAAGATTAAGAATTAAAAACAAACGACTTTAAAAAAGATAAATTCAGACAGCTCAACAAAGATTGCCTTGGCCATTCAAACTTCCTTAACCTTGAAAGAAATATCTTATAATACTGTTAAAACCATAACTGACATTAAAGAATGATTCCTACCCTCATATTACAGCTCCTAAAGACATTATAAAGTTCACCGCAACTCCGCAAATGGACTCCCCGACATTCACCTTTTGTTAAAAAAAAGTAAGCATTGTTGCCAACAGCGAATTTAAAATTACCCCGGAAAGGATGGTCTGTAATTGTTCTTTGCTTTGCAACGTGATTTTTTTATGGAATTGTGGGAATTTTAAACTGTAGCATTTATTATTCCAGTGGTAAAAGCGCAACTGCGGGGTAAAATAATATTATACTCGTCATCCCAACCCGCACTGGGCCCGCGTGGTGGATTACGGCCCACACCATCTTACCAAGAAAAGGCCTGTATCCCAGCAGTGGGAACATTGATTACGACTTCATCCGCGTGAAATTTCTTGTTCCCCCGACCCACCCCGTCGCATCGCATTGCCTGCCCGCGCTATTACTTCGTTTTCGCTTAGCGTTCTTTCTGACTTTTTTTTCTTTTTGGCTCCTAAGGGTTTTAGCGTGATGTCAAATAGCCTATAGCCTTCCTTATGAATTGGGCTGTCCAATGCAAAAAGACTTTTTTTCAAATTCGACTGTTCTAGAGAATAGCGCGTTCAAACAAACACACTACACTTTTATTACATTGCTGGCCTATTTCACGATGTCTGAATAGTAATCACCGAATACATTCAAAAATGGAACAGAATTTGTAAGAAATTATCTGCCAAGTAAGTTAATAGGAACTTAATCGTGGATGGTGAAACAGGCTCTAAGTATAGATTATTATATTTGTAGTGTTGAGAGGATTATTTTAAAAATTCTCTGTTTCGAATAGTCGAAATGGAAGCGATTTTAAACGCAAAGGTCATATACGGTTGACAGTTTTTGATGTGTTCTTCTTTCCTCTCGCTTTCCTGCAACATGTTGGAGTGATTTCGTGATAAGGGACGGAAGGGACGGAAGTGATGCAAGTGTGTAACAGGAAGTGAAAATATTTTTCTAAAAGTTTTGAGTGACGGATTGAAATGTTTGTTGAAATTTGCTATGGAACTAGAAAGTACTTTTACCAAGATGAGATGTCAGATGTGGCACATCATATACGACTACAGTAAGGCTCGTGTTTTTTTGCGTCTGAATCGGAAATTGAAAAGTCCCAACTGATATACTTTCCATCTCACACACACATCGTATTCGTACTTGGTAATGTTTGTCTGTCTGTCCGTTAGTGCAATCATAATTATAACTCAAGGATCACTGGTCGTGTTTTTTTTTTTAAAGAAACGTTACTTTTTCTGGCTAGGTATATGAATATTAGTTACCTAATTTTGAGATATAAAACTAGCTAGTTAACTATAAAACAATACCCCATCATCCTCCAAAACTCTTAAGCTGGCAACTCCGCCGTTCCGCTCCGATGGCGCACGAAATCGTCCGAATGCGAACGAAGGCACCCGATAATTTCCTTCTACGTCATACTGGTTGTAAGACTTATATAATTATTTTGTTTACATTGTAGCAAAGTGAGATATTTTAGTGTTTGATTAAAGTTGTAATTAGTTATTTCTGTGAGAATGTTGGATTGTTAGTTTGGTGTAATGATAGTTCTTCAAGGCATTTTGATAGGGTTTGGCTGAGAAGTAACGTAATTGAAATCTTGTGAGGCCAATGCATAATATGCTTATAAATAAAAACGGAATATTTACCATGTTTTCTTTCGTCAGTTCTTCAACAAATTTTTATAAAAAAAAAAAGTACTACCGAAATCGGATCTCATAAGGCAGAGATATTCAGTAGACCCTTTTTTTGCCTCTTTTTGGGGGAAGTACACCTCCAATCAAAAATCGCCGACCGCCGACAAAAAAAAAACAAAGTCGTAAAACCTGTATATCATGTTTTGTCCAGATCTGTTGTAAAATACGACCTGTAGAGGAGTAGCAACAAACAAACAGACGAAAGCAAATTTTGCCAGACTTGAAGCAGAGACGCTTCACTCGCAACGCTCGCTCGGTCAATGAAATCGCAAACACACAGAAATTGTGGTGATCAATTCTTCGTACTTTGACTTTTCGAGCCACTTTATGAGACAGCCACCATTTGGTTTGATGCCTCATTATTCTACACAAAACTTTAATCCCTACTCGAGCCAAATGTATGCGACGGCTGATTATTTTTTCTCGATTATGACATTGGTCCATGGAAAAAGTTATTCAGTTTGATGGTCTGCCCCTTAAATTTGACCACACCTTTCTGATACACCCTGTATTCATATTAGAGCTTGTGACTGTACCTAATTACCCCGTCTAACCAACCAATCACAACCTCCCAAACCAAACCCTAAAATAGCATCCAAAATGTAATGTAAAATGTCGGCGCTAAATCCGGGATGGGCAGGTGTTCTGCTCGCTAGCCAGACCGCAGCATCGCTCTGACTGACAGCTTAGTTTGTTAGGAGCCGCAGACTACGTTGCTTCTAATGTTTTGGGGGGCAAGCAGGGCTTATGCGAGCTTTTATTTAGTTTCACCTGTCCCGGTGTCTGTCTGTCTTTCTATCAGCCTGTAATCTAATCTTGCAAGTTAAAAATTTGATCCACTTCTCGGTTTCCGATTGAGCTGACTTTTTACATGCACATGTAAATCGGTTGACAATGCAGTATTATTATGACATGGAGCTGATCTGATGATGGAGCCGGAAGGTGGCCATGGGAACTCAGTAATAAAACGACGCAACCCTATCCAGTTTGGGCTCGTTTGATTCGTCTTGACAAGGACTGGTCCTAAATGATATCCACTCTAATTAAAAATATTTTTTTTAAGTACCTAATACACTAATAATAATTATACAGTTTACTTTCATTTTGCTCTACCGTGACCTACGGTTGCGATCAGTTGGGTATGTTTAAAAATATACTGCGTTCTACATTTCTACGTAACTCCATGGGAAAATGGCGTGGCTTAAGTATGTTTAAAAAAAACGGTCAAATGCGAGTCGGACTCACACATGAGTTCCATACCACCGTATAATATGCGCCACGAAAGATGAGACTTGACGAGTGCCGTACCGCACCTCCTGCGCTGCGCGATGACGCGCGGTCCCTTCCCGTCTATACCTCATACCGCTAAAGAGTCCTATAAATCGTCTACTGCGCAAGTCAAACCACGTGGTGTGTCAAGTCTCATCTTTAGTGGCACGTATTGTACAATATTAAACACTACAAATAAAAAAAAATACTTCAGTTTAAAAAAACTTGTTCCCTTTAATTTTAACTTTAATATTATTATATTTTGTTATTATAGCGGCAATAGAAATCAAACACAACACTATCTGAGAAAATTTCAACTGTCTACCTATTACGGTTCATGAGATACAGCCTGCTGACAGACGGACGGAAGGACGGACGGACGGACAGCGGAGGCTTTCGTTCCGTTCCGTTTGGCACCCTATAGGTACGGAACCTAAAAAAACTATTGCAACTTTTAAACCGGTCAAAAAAAAAAGTTATTAGTGAAGTTTGAAGTGAATTTTACGGAAATAGCTCTGATAAATCAAGAATACTTACCATAATCATAAGTAGGTACCTACTAATATTATAAATGTGAAAATAGCAGTCTGTCTGCTTTTTACCATTTTACGCCTTAACCGCTGAACGGATTTCGATGTTTGGCACACGGGTTCCATTTGGCACCCTTCGGGTACGGAACCCTAAAAATAGCCGTGAACCGCCGTGAACTTCAATGAAAACGTTAACCTCCTATTTAACCCCTGTAAGGAATGAATTTTCAAAAACCCTTCCTTAGTGCTCCCTCTCCGTATAATAGAAACTCTTCTGCAAAATTTCATGTTTCTGGACCCAGCGGCTGAGGATGTGCCTTGTCTGTCAGTGAGTAACTTTAAGATTTTTATTAAGTCGATGATACTCGGGTGTATGGTAAAAAAAATACAATCGACTTTGTGTTGAAGGTCCACGCGGTCGTAGCGCTACGCGAGCTACGCCGTAGCAACGCGGCGAGCTACGCCGTAGCTCGTTTCGGAATTAAACCGAAAGTGCTTTTCTTATTTTTTTGTTATCACAACCTTCACACCTAGCTTTTAGCAGAAAAACCTACCAGAAAGCTTGAAATATTTTTTAACAGACACATAAAGAAAGAAAGAAAGAAAAACGTTTATTTGGACACAGTTCGTGAAACACAAAAAACAAAAGAAAAAAAAAAGTGAAAATAATGACAATGTTTGTGTTTTAATAAATTAACATCACTCCTGTATTATCTCCAGGGGTAGGCTGAGTTGTTTTGCAAGTTTTGTTAAATTATTTATTTGTGTAAAAAGGGGGAGGAGGAAATCGTGGCTAAGTATTAACAGCCGCACGGGTTGATCCATCAAGTTAAGCTGCGCTTGCCGAGATTGGTCCGTGGATGGGTGACCATCTTTAGAACCGTTATTATTTACTGTTGGCGCTGCCGCCATGCCGTGCAGTCTTTGGAATATCTACGCCATTTTCTTACGCACTAAAGCGTGGCAGCCGTCAACGCGCGGATTTGCGAACATTTGCGACGCACCACAATCCCGTGGCAACCTGAACAGCAGTCTGAAACCATTATTGTTTCCACCAAATTTTCTGGGAATGGCACCACATATTTATAATAAATTACCTAATACTTTATTAAATATTAAAGATATCAATGTATTTAAGAAGCAACTAACTAATCTACTGATAGGTAAGACATACTACACAATTAATTAATACCTGGCCGATAGACATTTGTGTGTATAATAATACAGAAAATTATGGTGAATACTTGATCGAGTCCGATTTTTATTAAAATTATTTTGTATGTATTGTTAATTAAGTGTTAACTGTATTAGACATTACTTATTTATAATGACATTATTATACTCTGACATTACGTACTTATTAATTTGAATGTATAACATTGCGTAACTTATTGATTTGAATTTATGACAGAGAGAGAGTATTATTGATGATTTTTATGATTTTTTGGTATTAATTGGAATTTAGGACAGTGTTTAATGATAATTTTGCATGCCTGTATTGGTGCAATACAGTGGACTGCGCATTCACTTGGCATCTAGAAATGTATGATTACGTAATGTGTTGAGCAATAAAAATTTGAATTTGAATTTAAAAAAAATATTGTACTGCGCTTGCAGGAGGTTGTAGGCTCATTGGGTATACCAAAACCCACAGTCCGCTCGAGTAACAAGATTGGCAATATGCCTCAAAAAGTGTAATCTTCAGTTCCTTAGTACATCGACGGTAATGTTAAACTCCTCCACACTACTTCTCTCTCTACCGCATACAACCGTATCTTCTTTACATATTATAAAATAAAGTCGCTTTATGTGTCTGTCTGTGTGGCCGCGTTGTTCTTCTAAACTACGCAACGGATTTTGATGCGGTTTTCACTATCATTTAGAGAATTTATTCCGAAAGGTTTATATGTCAATCTGCCTAGCCTTATCTCAACTTTGTTGGGGTCGGCTTCCAGTCTAACCGGATGCAGCTGAATACCAGTATTTTTCAAGGAGCGACTGCCTATCTGACCTCCACAACCCATTAACTAAGTAATACGATACCCTTTGGTAACACTGGTTGTCAAACTTTCGGGCTTCTGACGACCCGTAACGACTCTCAAAGATCCACGAATGACAGCCGGGACCAACGGCTAACGTGCTTTCCGAGGCACGGAGGAGTCTCGTTAAGTAAAGATGGTCACCCATCCACTGACCAACCCCGGCAAGTGTAGCTTAACCTGATGGATCGACCCGTGCGGCTATTATTACTTTGTATAATGCATTAATATTTAACTTGTATATAATATAGAAACCTTCATGTTTTGTCAATTCGTGAAAACCGTGCGAAGCAGGGCCGCTAGCTACATAAATCCTTTAGCTTGTGCCATCATTCAGCTTCGCGCACAGTTTGTTACAGCGCCACAGACACACGCTTACATCACCCGCCTTGTGGCTTTGTTTATGTTAGTGTCATTTTCACTCAGTGGAGCGTTTAAATTGTTATTTAGGCTGATCAAAATTCTAGCCTAAATAACAATTTAAATTAAAAAAAAATAAACAATGAAAAACTTAAAAAAAGAAAAGAAAAAGAAAGTATTAATTATTTAATTTAAGGCGCTAACCCGACCAAAACCTTACGATAGTACGTTATTCAAAGGCACTCATTAAATAATCCACGATTTATTTTATTTCAAAAGATAGCCATTTTCTTTTATTATAATAATTCCAAAAAAATTGAGAATTCTATCATAAAGGGGCGTGAGCAGGATAGACCGAGACTTAGCGGCGTTAGATAGAGAAGAACCGAACGCTCAAAGTCGTTTGGTCGGGGTAGCACCTTAAGAAAAGAATTTAACAAAAGTAAAAATTATCTCGTCTGTATTTCTAATGGTGTAGGCTGTAGGTGTATCCTCACATTTCTTCAGTTTTATTTTAGTTCAGCACAAATCCAGACTCCTGGCTGCTACTGAATAATCCTTGACGGGAAAACACCACAACCCCTTGAGTGTGGCATGATACCCAAGAAAAAGAAAAAAGTTCATAAGAAAAAGCCCTCGAAGTCCACAGATTGGAGTTGAGTTGGAATTCTAAAATAATCAAGCTTGTCAACGCAATAAAAAAAAAAAATTCGGCTATTTATACGACATATTTTGATACTTGCAAGTAAATCAAAGTAACAGCAAGAGCAATTATTTCATCGCCGCTGCTCTCATAACGATGAAAGGAATCATCTTGAGGAAACCGGCATGTCCTAGAACCAAAAATTCGAAAACATGTGACGTCTACCAACCCGCACCGGGCCCGCGTGGTGGATTACGGCCCACTCCCTATCACTGATAGGAGGGCTGTGTCCCAGCAGTGGGAACATTATAGGCTGATTATGCAAGTAAATCAAAACCTCGGGTTCCCACTGCTTCCAATTGACCTAGAATCATGAAATTTTGCAAGAAGTAAGGTCTCACAACACAAGTAAAGGAAAAAGTCCGAAAATTGTTATTTTTTTTTTTTGGGATTACAATGTTAAGTTTGTTTTTTTGATAAATTCTATTCAATTACTTTTTCCTTCATTGTGCGTGGTCCGACACGCACTTGGCTGGATTTTTTTTTTATTGCATTTAAGTTTCGAGACCTTTTTTTTTTCAAAGTCTTAACGACTTTTATTGCACCCTTACCTGGCGTAAGCTATAATTATTATCATTGTTTTTACCTTTAAAACCATACTGTAAATCTGCATATAAGTTAAATTTCACCTATCACAGACTGAAAAACAAACCCTCAATATTAATCCGTTGAACTAAAATGCCACAGTATACATAAAAACTCGTTGGAGGTCCATCGAGAGTCATTAAAGTAGTTAATAGTTACTATTACTAGCTGCTCGTAACTGTTGGTTAAACAATAAGCTGTGGTTAAAACTAACGGGAGGTTAGTGCGTTGTTTGAAGTTGTTTTTATTGAAGAGTAAAATGGATTAGTTTTATGTTAGGGAAATGAGAACCTTTAGTGTCGCTTGGCTATAATAAAATGGTGCATTATCAACTTAAATATTATCAGTAACTGTGCCCGCAGCTTCGCTCTCTGACTTACAAAATCAATGGAAATTTGAAGTTGTAGTATGTTCTGAAATAAATAAAATTAATCGTAAGCCTAATTATATGTCGAGTAAAAGTATAATTATGTCGATAAAAAGTAGCTTTTGTCCTTCCATAGGGTCCAAAGTGTCCCCATACTAATCTTAATCAAAATGGGATCAGCCGTTTAGCTGTGAAAGCGTAACAAACAAACAAAAAGTCTTTTGCCTTTTTTTATTAATATTAGTTTAGATGATAGCAGTAGGTGTATCTATTGTTGGGTTTTTAAGTGCATCACAAAGAATGTTAATTTTAAAATTCGGTCGCAAGGCCTTCTTTATTCCGTGCCTTGGAAAGCACGTTAAGGAGAAAGCACCAGGATAGCCCGCAAAATTAAAATTTTCTAAAGTTTTTTGCAATTTGTATGTCTCTATTAGGTTATATGTTTATCAAAATATGATACGCGACCCTACAAAATGTAAATTTACAGAATTATAATAATTTAAATTATCTCTGACTCCTAAAGCCGTTGGTCCCGGCTGTCCATTTGTAAATGTTTGACAGTCGTTACAGGTAATCAGAAGCCCGAAAGTCTGTCTTACCGAGGGTTAACGTATTGCTCAGTAACTCGGTTGTGGAGGTCAGCAGCTAAGCAGTAGGTCCATTTGAAATACTGGTGTTCAGCTGCACCCGGTGAGACTCGAAGCTGACACCAACTTTGATGAGAAAAGGCAAGCAGATGATGGAGACCTTCTTTTTCTGTTGACTGCGGTACTTAAATAAAAAAACCGGTCAAGAGCGAGTCGGACTCGCGTACTGAGGGTTCCGTTCCGATTTGTGAAAAAGTGTGGTATTTAGAGACATCGTTTTATTTTTCCTATAATCTTTCCATACGTTTTATATTTCAGATTTTCCTCTTTGCAAACTTCGGAGATAAATAAGGGTGGGGGGGGGGTAATTTTTTTTTTTTTTCATCAAAAGTCGAAAACTATACGGGCTAAAAAAAGTAAAAAAAATGTTTGAGAATGTGCAAATAGCGCTCTTTTATATGATACCACACATGCCTTAGTAGCCTCACTTCGAATTTTTAAGATACCCTTTTTTAAAAAAAAAAACATTTCTTATTTTGCAAAATAGTTGGGCGAACGTCATCTAAACCTATTCCAAATTTCAAGTTGATAGCATTAGTAGTTCTTGAGATATCCAGCTGTGACAGACGGACGGACAGATAGTCAGACAAACTGAGTCGCACCATAAGGGTTCCTATTTACCATTTTGAACCCTAACAATTAGCTAACCCACTTACCTCATAACCAAGCCACTATAAAAGTCTAGAATATACCATCAGCCTAGATATTAGCTTGCCCCTAATGAATATTGGCTATACCGCTCTATTACCATAAACTCAGCTCATCCTTTTAAAAGCACCATAAACTAGCTATCCTTAAGTTTTAAAATATACCGACTTTAAAAGAAAGAAAGTTTCGAGTTTATGAGTTCAGGTTTTTAATAAAGTTTTAAAAAGAATTTTATTTGAACATGAAGTACACTAGTCATAGGTGTGTATATTTTCTTAGTTAGTGTATTTTCTTTACGAGTTGCTAGATAATATGTCAGCAATAAAGCCAAGATCTATAAACGTTATTTAGCACGTGCTTTGGCTGAGACATGTTCCCGTCTCGTTCATGCACTTGCTGTTTGACGGTTAGAAAGAAAGAAAGAAAATATATTTATTTGCTGTAAGACATGACGCAAAGAAAAACTGGCCAATTGCGTGTCGGACCACGCACAAAGAACTGTTCCGTAGTAGAAAAGAATTTATCCTAAAAACAAACTTAACATTTTAGTTGAAAAACATGTTCTCCCATACATTGATAAACGTCACGGTCCATTCTCCAGCAACAAATTTAAGTTTGTAATAAAAAAAATGATTTTTTTATGTGATAAAATTACAAATTAACGGATTTCGGACTTTTTCCTGTACTGTGGACCTTGCTTCTTGGCAAATTTCATGATTATATGTCAACGGCAAGTAGGTACCCTATAGGCTTTGATTTACTTGCGAGTATCAAAATATGTTGCATAATTTGCCGTATTTTTTTATTGCGTTGACACTAGATTTTTTTAGACACTTGATTTTTTTAGAGCTCCAAGAAACTATAGACCTACGTATTCCATATTAATTTCAGCTCGATACCTTCACGCGTTTTTGAGAAAAAGGGTCTTGACAGACTGACAGACAGACAACGAAGTGATCCTATAGGGTTCCGTTTTTTCCTCTTGAGGTACAGAACCCTAAAAACAGAAACGCAAAAAGAACAAGACAGTCAGTTAGTTGTGCCGCAGTGACAGGAATAATGATTATTCTTAGTATGTGCTAAGTAATGTTTCTATGTAGAAATCGGCCTAAGTTATCTGGGAAATAACTTTATACCTACCTTTTTTTTTCAGTTTTTCGCCTATCTTGAGGATATGCCCATTTACTGCCAGGGCTTATTTTTAATCTTCTATACATTTAGAATTTTTTAAATATTTTTTTTTTTACATAAGTAACAAAAAATTGTAATATCTTGATTTAAAATTTCGGTTCGGTTCAAAGAAACTTTATTCCCAATAAAGACATATTATATCACTTACTTGAGAACAACATTAAAACATACATTTAAAGATTACAAAAAAGAAAAAAAAAAAAGAGTTTCTTGCCCTTCTTCTTCTCCAAAGAGTTCTACGTTTTGGAATGTGCAGCTATCTTCAACTTTCTGACTGACTGACGCGACTCTTTGACAATTCAAAACTGCCTGTAATTGGTTTAATTGAAATAAATGCTTTGAGTTTGAGTTTACATTACAAAACAGGTACTAAATGTCCCATTGTCACCACGACCGAGGATCTAGATCTCTTCAATCCAAAGCCTTAACTTAACAATAAAGTTATGACCAAGTTAGAGTCAACACCAACAAATTCAAATGTAACTTCTGCATAAATTATTCAAAATACAGTCAGCAACACAGGTGTAGTTTCGCGTATTGTTACGCGAACAAAGCGAAGTTTGTTGCTGCTACAGTAGCTAGCATTGTGTGGCGTACTGGACTATTATGACGTAATAGCTTGGATTAGTGAAGCAATTCTAGCTTCATCTTTCTGATTGACCGACCCCTTGACAATTCAAAAGTGCCTGTAATTGGTTTATTTGTAATAAATGCTTTGATTTTGAGTTTGAATTTATATGCTAGTTTATAAGGAGAAGAATTTGAATCAATGTACAGTCAGCAACAAAAGTCGATTAACACTTGCAGTTTTTTAATCTTAATTATTAAGCGAAATATTTAATTCAAATCGGAACAGAAGTACTTAAAATTTTAAGAGCATTAACTCTTAAACGAAAAAAAAAACAGTTTATCGAATCATTTTGCGTTAATTTAGATGATGACAAAAAGTAGCAGTGTTAACCGACTTCTGGTGCTGACCGAACAACCTAATACTGACTTGTAAATTGCAAAAAACGTAGGAAAATTTGAATTTTGCGGGCTACCCTGGCGCAACAAAACCTGCATTTCTCTAACAAAAACGCTTTTCTTAATTCTATAACATTCGTTCCCAAAAAAAACCAATCACAATGACGCTCATATCCAAGATGGCCGCCAAAAAACATATCGTAAACAATAGAATTCCTCCAACCAATTTACAAACTCCACAGACTATAAACGAGTAGACAATACAGAATGTCCAGGACAACAATTAAAAGGGTCTAAATGGGCCAGCGTGGGACTGGCGTCGACAAATTAACCACCCGTCGGCAAAGGAAGCCATTTTTTTAGTTCCACTCTATTTTGTACAGGTACAGGACAATTTATTTGTGTAATTTATTGCTCAAGATTTTGGCGGACTCTCCGGTCCTGTGCCCATATCTCTTGCCGGAACGCCCTTACCGATCTGCTCCGACTTTCGGTACCTCGGGTCGCTTGTCCAAGGGGATGGCGAAGTAGACCGAGACATAACGCACCGGATCAACGCAGGATGGATGAAATGGCGACAGGTTACAGGAACAACTTGCGACCCACGGATGCCCCTCAAGTTGAAGGGGAAAATTTACAAGTCCGTGATAAGGCCTGTCGTACTTTATGGATCGGAATGCTGGACAGTGAAGAAGACGGATGAAAAAAAATTGCATGCAGCGGAGATGAGAATGTTGAGATGGATGTGTGGAGTGACAAGAATGGATAAAGTGAGAAATGAGTATATAAGAGGAAGTTTGAAAGTGGCGCCAGTGACAGAAAAGTTGAAAGGAAATCGTTTGTCTTGGTATGGGCATGTAATGAGGAGAGACAAAACGCATGTGACTAAAAGAGTGATGAATATAGATGTTGATGGATGGAGAGGCAGAGGAAGGCCAAAGAAAAGATGGATGGATTGTGTGAGGAATGATATGAAAGAGAAGGGAGTGAATGATAGCGTGACGGTTGACAGGGGAGAATGGAAGAAGAAAACGTGTTGCGCCGACCCCAAGTAATATGGGATAAGGGCAGGAAGATGATTGCTCAAGATTGAAAAATTGGATTAAACTGCGTTATCTGTCCGTGGATGGTTGCCGTTCCTTATAGAAGTTAATCTTCGTCAGTCATTTTGTGTAGCCAGTCTGTTTTGTTTAGTGTGGTTGTATGTTGCAGCATAATGGCTTTTTATTGGGTTCCGTACCTTAAAAAAAAAACGGAACCCTTATTTACTTAGTTGTATACGTCTGTCTGTCTGTCAGTCTGTCAAGAGCCTTTTTTCTCAGGAACGCGTGGAAGTATCAAGTTGAAATTAATATTAAATACGTAGGTCTACGGTCCCTTGGATCTCTGAAAAAAACAATCTTCTAAATCAACGTGATAAAAAAATACGTCTATTTATGCGACATATTTTGACACTCGCAAATAAATCACAAGCTATAGAGTACTTACCGTGGATCTAGAATCATGAAATTTGTCTAGAAGCAAGGTCTCATATCACAAATAAAGAATAAAGTCCGAAAATGGTTAATTTGTAATTTAATCACATAATTTTCTTTATTCTGGGATTACAAACTTAAATTTGCAGTTGGAGAATTGACCGTGACATATATCAATGTATGGGGGAACATGTTTTTCAACTACAAAGTTAAGTTTAGGATAAATTCTTTTCAACTACGGAACCCTTCATTGTACGAGGTCCGACATGCAATGGACCAGTTTTTTATTTATCACAACAGCAAATCTAGATATGTGTCATATTAAGAGATAGACGACTACGATTAAGAGATATTTGTAACGTTTAGTGATAGAAATAAACTATTCTATTCTATTCTATTCTATTCTATATTGCTGGGTAGATCTATCCAATTTTTCTCACTGATTGATTTAACGTTTGCATCCAGGTGTCAAAATCATAAAACTTTTTTACTGCCCATAGTTAGATATTATCGTTTGCAATAATTTTAAAAACCGAATAAATCACTAATTTAACTACCATATTTTAGAACATGATAAAGGTAGCCCTTACCTTCGTGGTGTTGCCATTATTATCATCTGGGCCTCTTGAAAGTCTACAAATCTCCGAGTTTGTCATCTGCTTAATTAAGTATGCTTTTGGTATTCGTCCAAAAGCTAGGTATCTACAAAACATTACACTCCTTTTTTCACAGAAGTCGTGTAAGAAGTATCGTAGTCGCCGCATTTATAAAAATATAATTTTAAGTTTTATCTACATTTGACATATTAACAGCCAGCAGTTTCACAGTAATTGTACTATCTGACACTATTTCAGACAAATTTCAGATGTCAGGAATGCCACCGCCTTCGGCCTCTGTTCAGACATACGCATATAAGAACTAAGAAAATTGTTATTTTTATGTGTTTCTGTAGGTACCTTTATTTTTAATACGCTTTAAAGTGACCGTGAAAATTAACGGTGAATTAAAATAGAGTTATTTCAATGGCTTGAAATAAAATCAAAACTAAAAGTTATAAAACATTTTACATAAGTATTAATACGTTTATATTTTTCTGGTAGTTATCATAAATCTTCTAATAAAAATAATTCCAAAATAACAAAATTCAAACGGATCCCTAAGCTAACTTCACGAAATATTTCGTGTTAATATAATTTTCTTGACATTTGAAACGTTTTAAAATTTTATGGTTTAACCTCTTAAATGGAATGATAAAATAATACTCCAGAAATAATTTTGATATTTTGACACCGTCGTAGTCTTAATATCAAAAACACTTGAATTTTAAGTTAGAATTCTACGAATGGAAAATATATAAATACGCGACTTATCAATTTAATCATCGTAATTACGGACTACGGCTCTCTTTGACCTGAGGGGCTCGTGGCTTAGTAATAATAGCCGTAACCTTTTTTGACTCTTTTCTGGTCATCGCTTTGTATGTTATTATTTACAGAAATAAGGTTACTAAAACAGAAAAAAAACAAAAGTAATTTTTTCAAAATACTTTCGAACGTCAACTTCAGACTCCCGGCACGCCCGCCCTTCACCACTTCCTAGTGCTTTAGCTGGGAAGCAGTGGCACAACAAACTGACCAGCAGCACAGCTGTCTGTTTATTCAAAAACACTTGATTCATTATACAAAATATTTCTAGCGACACTTTGTCAAAACATCTCTTAACCTCGTAAAGTATAATTTCTGTCATCAAGAGATACAGCTAGAAACGAGAGAAAATTTGTCTCGTCACAATGAGAACGGTTCTGCTTGGAAGGGTAAATAGAAAACCCATAAGGCCAGCAATTCTTTCGAAAAAACAAAACACTACCTGACAGCAAAACAAAAAATTCGTGAAAGCCGAATTTCATCGCAACTAAAAAGCAATTCGGTCCAAAGTCCCGCCGCACAGAGCTATCAATCTATCAGACAGTCCACTTAATTAAAGACTTGTACTAAGAACTTGCAGTATCACCCAACTCCCATTAGCCGAAGGATTTTCGGCGAAAAAACGTAAATAGTTACTTCGTTTCCGATGCCCAATGAAGTTTCCAGATTCGCTTGTTTTTGGTCCGTGACTCGCTGTTTTAGGAAAGGGGATAATGTTAGAGATTTTTGTGCTTAATTTGTGGTTTTTCTTGCATTTCAGGGGTGAATACTTTCCAGGACTTCGTCACTATTTGTGTGCTAAACGTAACGCGGCTAAAAAAAAGAGTCACGCAAAAACTATCAAGCGTATTTTTATGAAACCTTCACTATTTTAAAGATAATTTAATTATATATCTTTTAGTATACGTGTTTTATTCAAATACCTTTTGTTTTATGTATAATAAATTAATAATGCGTCAAATTTGGGACAGTGCTCCTTGATGGGCGAGTCCTATTACTGGCTGGACGTACGACGCGTTGCGTGAGCTCAGCACAGAACACGCAAGCTATGCACTCAAGGCCGTTGGCACTTATCTTCGTCTTAATATTTTTTCTAACATCACACTTCTCTTTGTCCACAGAGTAACAATATCCTACTCCAAAAACATGACGTACGCGGAGCTGGTGATTAACGACGTAAAGCCAGAAGATGAAGGCGTCTACCGCTGCGAGATCACCTACCTGCAAGTCGGGGAGGATTGCAACACTGTGCAGATCACCGATTTTCATACTTACAGTAAGTACCTAGTAATATTTCTTAGGATGGCTATAAAATTGTCAGAGTATGATTGAGTGTTCCAGTAATATGATGTGATAATCTAAATATATAAAACTCAAAGGTGACTGACTAACATAGTGATCTATCAACGCACAGCCCAAACCACTGGAGGGATCGGGCTGAAATTTGGCATGCAGGTAGATGTTATGACGTAGGCATCCGCTAAGAAAGGATTTTGATAATTTCTACCCCCAAGGGGATAAAATAGGGGATGAAAGTTTGTATGAAGCTTTGTCAATTTTAAAACCGATCGGGATGAAATTTGGCATGCAGGTAGATGTTATGACGTAGGCATCCACTAAGAATGGATTTTGTTAATTTTTACCCCAAGGGGATAAAATAGGGGATGAAAGTTTGTATGAAGCTTTGTCAATTTTAAACCGATCGGCCTGAAATTTGGCATGCGGGTAGATGTTATGACGTAGGCATCCATTAAGAATGGATTTTGTTAATTTCTACCCCCAAAGGGATAAAATAGGGGATGAAAATTTGTATGAAGCTTTGTCAATTATTTTAAACCGATCGGGCTGGGACTTTGCATGCATATAGCTACTATGACGTAAGCATCCCCTAAGAAAGGATTTTGATAAATTCTACCCCCAAGGGGATAAAATAGGGGATGAAAGTTTGTATAAATCTTCTTAGATTTTCGACTAATTGAACTGAAATTAAAGATTGGAGCTACTATGATGAAGACGTCCGCTTAAATAGGATTTTGATAAATTCAACCCCCATGGGGATAAAATAAGGGATGATGGAGGATGTAAATGTATTAGTATGAACTATAAGTACCTAATGGTATTGACTTGAGAGAACATTGCTTCTCTCATGGACAGTTTTATGTTGCTTGCTCACGAGTAGGTAAGTTCACCTAATAGCTTGATAGTTTTAGCGCCTAATGACAGATTAGTTAAGAATATTGTGTACAAAGAAGTTTTGTAGGCCCTAATTTTTTACTCACGCTAAACAAAAGTAAAGCCGCAAAAAATATACCTTAATAATAATACTTAACGCGAGCGAAGCCGCGGGCAAAAGCTAGTGTTTAATATATCAGAAAGATGTAATTTTTTACGATGACGACAATATAAGAACGTAATAGTGACGTTAGGTCAATAGTAATTTGTTATTGATGTGAAATCTTTTTTGGGCGCGCTGAGCGACTTTGATAGAAGGAAATCTTACGGGTTCGCAACACCGTGTCACCGCGACACTGTGACATACTCGTATGCATAGTTTACGTTTATGTTTTCGCTTCTATCGGCAGTTGTCATGGCTGTCTATTTTTTTTAATGGACAGATAAGTAGAGGGTTATTCTAAAGTGACTGATTATAGTGTAAGTGAACACATAGCGAGAGTTTTAACCAAGTTTAAACTTTTTAAGCTTTCGCGATTTGCACACATTATAAACAAAACTAAAGAACGGGTCTTCTCGCGATATTCCTTTTTACGAGGTAAACAGGTAGCTACTTGTTTCCCGACGTTTCGACCGCCTTGCAGCGATCGTGGTCACAGGAGGACTGATGACAGCTCAGCGACGTCTTCGTAAAGGGCGGGAATTGGCATCTACCCTCACTTGGTCTTCACAATTTTTATTATTGTCACTGCCGGTACTTCTACTCACAACACTAATGACGTCTACACACTGGCGGACCTCGTCGGACGACCGGCGTTAAACAAGTTTGACGTTATTTTACACTTTTGCTAGCTTGACACACAGTCACTTTATTTTACTGTGCGTATTTTTGTTTTATAAAATAGGTAATATAGATTTTGCTACGAAAAGATTATGACACACTTATGCCCGGTTTCTGAGGAATTCTTAAACGGAGATTAAACTTTCAATAGTTATTGAATCGACAAAATTATCTATTTAAGCGAATTCCTTCTTTATGCTCGGTTTTTGATGTCCTCAGATAAAACCTCGTTAGTAATTCACTCGAATTTTAAACTAAATTATTCAGTTACGAAGTGTTCAGAAACACGATATCGCACCAATAATCACTATTGAATGGATAAACTTCGTTTAAAACCCTCAGAAACCGGGCATTAGACCCGTAGTGATAAATAACTTAGTCTTAAGATTTTTTATTCAATAATTTTTTTTTACTAGCCTACTCTGTCCTACTCCTGGGCAAAGGCCTCCCTCCACTCCTTCCGTCTTCCTCGAGCCAGTGCGTCCTCTGTCCAGTTTAATTCAAATTCAAAAATTTTAATTCGAGCAAAGACGAGATTCGAATATAGGGTTAGTAATATTGTTCCTTAAAAACTAAGTGTTAGTAAAGAACACGAAACGATGGCACATGTAACTGACAGCAGTGGATTATATACGGACAGTCCACTCTGTCAGCAATCATTTTCAGAACCCTGTTAGGGCTAGCCATGACTCGAGCTACCATGGATGCTGCGCGCTTGCGCATTATTGTGTGAAAACAATCTACACGCGCCGCCGCAAACATCCCTGACGCACTACAACGCCATGGCAACCCCAACAGTTTTCTGAACGAGTTATTAAATTGGACACGAAGGGCTCCGTACGACGCCCGCGAATAAACTCAAACTCAAAACTCAAACTCAAAGCATTTATTTCAAATAAACCAATTACAGGCACTTTTGAATTGTCAATGGGTCGGTCAGTCAGAAAGATGAAGTTAGTTGCCCATTCCAAAGCGTAGTAGATCCCTATGGAGAAGAATACTTCTCCCACAAGCTGCACGTGTAGAAGGTTGTACAGAATGCTCTAAAAAGCGTCACCTTTACGTCTGCAGTACAACGTGCAAACCTGTGGGCATTCATATTCGCACGCACGGAAAGAGCCCTTCGTTCCTTTTCTATATCAGCATTGCCCCTAAGGTCAGTGGTGACCAAGTGACCTAGGTACTTAAATTGTTCCACTCGCTCAAGAGGAAACACCGTTTAACCGTATTGGAGGCACATCGAGATGGTACCTGGTCCCCCCCGCCTCAAAAACAATGTACTGACTTTTCAGAACGTTATACAATAACCCATGTTCAGTAGCATAACGTTCACATGTGGCCAATAGTGTCCTAATACCGCCGACTGACGCGCTCAGCAGCACCATGTCGTCCGCGTAATTTAAATTATTGACACAGATACCGTTAATATGACAACCGACATGATGACTACTAAGCGCCTCAATCAGGGCATTTATATACAAATTGAAGAGGTGAGAGGGTTTAGAACCTGTCCAGTTCATCCCGTCATCTCCTACGTGGTCTGCCGCGACCCCGCCTCACCGTTTCAGGGCACCAGCTCCTGTCCGGCATGTGACAGACATGTGCCCAGTCCCAAGTAAGTTGGGCAGCCTTTTTGAGCCACGTCAGCTATCTTTGTTATATCTTTTATTACTTGTTTAAAAGAAAATCGGCCAAGTGCATGTTGGAGCACGCACAATGAAGAGTTCCGTAGTTGGGATGAATTTATCTCAAGAATAAACTTAACATTGTAGTTGAAAAACTGTAAGTTGGTTGACTATTACTCGTTAACTTGAAAAGCCTACTTAGCTGTGATAGTTTTCCTTTTAACTTTGTTATATATATTTCAACGACATTCTGAAGATAATTTCTGGTAAATACCAGTATCCGATACACTCGCTCTGGGTAAGTATCGTGGTTGGGACGGTAAAATAGAATATTTTAATTGTTATTTTTATTGTAATATAAATTTAAATTAATTACCTACTAATATGTTTCATAAGCTCCTGATGTTGTTACTAACCATAATTTGATCATGTTATCTGACAAATACATAATTGAATTGAATTGAATTGAAATATACTACTACCGTGAATTTTTTCACCCATCCAAAACTAATCGTTTAGCTGGCAGGGGGGGGGGGGGGACACTTGCTAACAAAAATTAGCACTTTAAAGCTTAATATTTCAGAAACGGACTCCTAAATTTAAAAATTGTTTTCACAAACTTGCAATATTTTAAAAGACCCATCCAACAATACCCCACATATGGGGTAGACGAGAAAAAAAAACATCCCCACTTTACGTGTACAGAAGGTACCTACCCTAAAAAAAAATTTTTTCATGATTTTATTTTACCACTTTATCGACGTGATGAATATGTATATCCATGCCAAATTATAGCTTTCTAGTACCTACTAAGAGTCTCTGAGATAAGCTGCGGACGGACGGACAGACAGACGGACATAGTGAAACTATAAATAAGGGTTCCTTGTTGACTACGGAACTCTAAAAAAGGAAACTCGTACTTATCTAATGAAGCATTAATTTCGAGCGAACTTCTAAGTTTTTCTACTAAACTATTTATATTCTCTCCCAGTTTCTCTCCTCCGGCCAACTATAAAGTAACTTCCAATACTAAGTGTTCAGTAGAACGTGTGTTGTAAGTAAGTGGACGACATATCACGCTCATAAGTTGTGTCAACATGACAGCCAATCAGACGGGCGGATGGTGGGGTAGTGATGGGAAAGTGTCGATATAGGTTGTTCGATGTGTGAAGTAAATATCGACATAGATTGAAAATGTTCTGTCAAAATCAATCTGCCTAGCCTTTTCCCAACTATGTTGGGGTCGGCTTCCCTTCTAACCGGATGCAGCTGAATACCAGAATTTTACATGGAGCGACTTCTTATCTGACCTCCACAACCCATTAACTGGGTAATACGATACCCCTTGGTAAGACTGGTTGTCAGACTTTCGGGCTTCTGACGACCAGTAACGACAGTCAAAGATCCAAGAATGACAGCCGGGACCAACGGCTTAACGTGCTTTCCGAGGCACGGAGGAGTCTCGATATGTAAAGATGGTCACCCATCCACGGACCGACCCCGGCAAGCGTAGCTTAACCTGATGAATCGACTCGTGCGGCTGTTATTATTTAGCCACGAGCTCCTCTGAAAATGTTCTGTCAGTTGCAGTGAATTGCTATGAAGCAGTGGAGAAGGCATTAGTTTCATCTGTTTTTAGAATTTTGTTAGTTAAAATAGAATTTTAAATTACTCGAAGAAAATCTTGCTTATTATATTATTAGCGAGTAAAAAGCCAGTAATTACAGCTGACGCCATTTATTTCACTTAATAAGAAAAAGGTAGTTTGCAAATTGGGTTAAGGAAGATTAAAAAAAAATCTTAGACATGCAAAGTTAATAAGCAAAATGAAGAAATAAAAGCCCTTTTACAATAGTACCAGGTAATAAATCTAACAAGTTGATAAATATCAAAAGGGTTGAATTCGGACCTCTTGTTGATCTATGTCGGAAGTCTACTTGTCAGGTTGTCAGATGGGAACCCAAAAGTTATCTGATTCTATTCGTTTTCATTATAAAGAGACTTTATTTTTTAAGAAATTTTGTAACAAGAAAACATAATTACTTCCGCACTTATGTACTAACTAATATTATAAATGCGAAAGTAAGTTTGTTTGTTACCTTTTCACGCCTAAACCACTGAACCGATCATCCTGAAGTATTGAATATACGTTACCAGGTGTACAGAAACGGACATAGAGTACCTTTCATCCCGAAAAAAAGTACTGTTCCCGAGGAACATAGATGGCGCCACGTGTCATTCGAATCATGATTGAATTATATTATTACAAGCAGAATACAACCTGAATTGGTTGTCAAATTCTAAATTATCGCGAGCGAAGCCGCGGGTAAAAGGTAGTTTATTTATACAAACAAAACATTACTGTTCAAATATTTCAGAATATAATGCAATAAACGTAAATTAAAATAATTAACGATACCAAACTTTCATAATGGTGTCAATTTTGGCAATCGAAAACTTTGTTTAATTGTTATTAATTGATAAATGTGCCCGCAATCAATTTTTATTACGGTTGTAAACAAACATTTCATTAACTTGGATAATTAATGATTAATTGAGTTCGAACCCCACCCTTAGGAATACAAATACTTGTAAAAAAAACCTACCTAGGTAGGTAGGTTTTTATAATATGATGATTTTTTATAATATAAGTAGGTACTTATATTATAAAAAATCTCAATAACCAACCAGTCACTATAATTATGTAATATTATTGATAACAAAATGCGTAAGAAGTTTTTATGAAAATAAATTATTATAACATAGCATCATCATCTGCCTAGCCTTTTCCCAACTATAGAGGGGTCGGCTTCCAGTCTAACCGGATGCAGCTGCCTTGTTTTTCTGACCTGCACAACCCAGTTACTGGGTAAAGCGATACCCCTTGGTAAGACTGGTTGGCAGACTTTCAGGTTTCTGACGACCCGTAACGACTTTCAAAGATCTACGAATGTCAATGCCGCGGTCGGTCTGTGAACGGATGAATATCTTTGCTCATCTGTTGCGGCAAGCGATCGATCGACCCGTGCGGCTGTTATTACTTAGCCACGAGCCCCTCATTCGCCCCCACGAGCCCCTATAAATTATAACATAGCGTCATCCCTATATTTTTTGGAGGGGTTGGTTAGTGCACCCACATTCAATTACTTTGTAAAAGGGCGCAACCCAGACACCGAAAATAAATCAATAAAATTCATAAAAAAAAAAAAAAAACTATCGACACATCCCATCCCTACGAGCGTTAGGTTCTCTAGGATATTGCGTTTGTCCCGCCTCGGGCCACGCGATTCACTGAGGTGCCGCACACTCCATCTCTGCCTAACACACGTTACAAAACATATTGCATCCCTCTCCCTCGTAACAGCATACGTCTTTTCTATGAAACAAATGGATGTACGATATTTTATTTGATACTTTTCTGTTGACGATAGGTTTTCCCGAAGATTACTGGATATTTTCTCTTTTGTTATTTATGGAAAAGTATTGTTTCCTGCAAAGTTGGTAAATAGAGGGTATGCCGGAAATTAGGTAAGTGGATACACTCGCAATGTGTAATCGGATGACGAACGATTCCCTTAAAGCTTTATAGGATCAAAATAGCCTCGACGAGTCGCTATTTATGTACCATCGGCAAACTTTCCGGTGAACCACTTCTTGATCTTATTACTAACGCAATAAGGTTGAAAAGTGGTTCACCGGAAAGTTTGCTGATGGTACCATCCAAAATCTTCAGCACTTTAAGACTGGAGTTTAATTAAACCAACACTTTTCTTTAATTCATGCTTCAATCAAAGTTTGACAATTCATTCTTTTAAACGAAATCAAAGCGACAGGTGCGTTGTCGGCACTGCATAACTATGTCAAGTTTTTTTTTGACAAATATAACAATGATTCAGTTCTTACGCCACTTTAAAATTCAGAAGCTTATCAAGTAATTAAACTAAACTATCAGCAGTGAGAGTAAAAGGATTGAAATCAAATGTTGGGTACATAATAGTCAAATATAATATTTTTAGTTTGTGTTCATTTAATAATAAGCTGTTAAGGATTACATATTTATTTAGGTTGTTATTTAAATCTTATCTGTATAATAAAAGATGTTTAGTAACAGCTTTTTGTTTGAGTCAAATTGGCACTGCCGCGCTCTAGCTATTGTTTGTTATTTTTTGTTACTCATTACTCACACAAATGCATATTGTCTCTAATTGGGCGAAACTAGGAAGGGGTGTGGTTTGTCACTAACTGCGCTCTCGCAGGAATATTTTCTTAAATGAGCATGCATAAGTTTTGTCCATAGTACATACCATCGCGGACACTGGTGCTGAATCACTTTTCAACCTTATTACTAAGGCTATAAGATTGAATACGATGGTACCTCCGCTACCATCTTGCAGACTAGCTAATATTTTAATCTCGGTATAATTATGCTTTTCTTTACATAATATAACATCACGACTGTATTCTCCGAAGGGTACCTATAGTACACTCATCACCAGTTATGTATAAGTCCCATGTAATACGGCGAGACACGTTCGCGGTGTTTTTTTTTTTTAATTTTTTCAAAAACTATTTTTTTTAATATGTTTCCCTTATGCAGCCTATAATGTTCCCACTGCTGGGACACAGGCCTCCTCTTGGTGAGAGGGAGTGAGCCGTAATCCAGTACGCGGGTCCAGTGCGCGTTGGTAGATGTCACATGTCTTCGAATTTTTGGTTCTAGGACATGCCGGTTTCCTCACGATGTTTTCCTTCACCGTTTTGAGAGCAGTGGTGATGAAATAATTTACACAAAGTAAAGCGCCTGTCTGGGTTCGAACCTACGCCCTGGAACTCGTAAGTCGGGAGCGTTATCGCTGGGCCACCACTGCTCTGTAGTTTCCCTTCTAGTCAATTAATTTAAATTTTTAATATAATAAGTGTGTGAGGCGTGCACTTTTGGATTTTCCAAATTTTTACACACACCGTGCACCTCTGCCAAGATCTTCGGGAATACATGATGCGTGATGTTAGGTACGTTGTTTTTATTTAATGCATAGAAGTGGATAATGCGGACAAGGAAATCCACCATACTTCCTTGTCCACATTCTCATTTAGTACTGTTTTCTGCTGTGACTATAACCGAGCTTTTTGTTGATTTTTTCCGATCACTATCAGGAACCAAATCAGGTTTTTAGGGCTCCTTACCAAAATGGCAAAAAGTAACCCTTATGGTGCGACTCAGTCTGTCCGTCTGTCACAGCCGGATATCTCAAGAACGATTAATGCTATTAACTTGAAATGTAGAACAGTTTTAGACAGATTTTTTTTTTTTTTGCAAGAGAGACTGAAAGGGTGTCTTAAAAATTTAAAGTGGAGCTACTAGGGTATGAGGGATGTCCATATGAAAGAGCGCTGTTTGCACATTCTCAAACATTTTTTTTATTTTTTCATTTTTTTTTAGGCTGCATAGTTGTCGACTTTTGATAAAAATGTAAAAAAAAATACTGTTCCCCCCTTATCTCCGAAGTTATGGAGAAGAACCTGAATCTATTCTAAGAGTATGTGATAGAAGTTTATGTAAAGATTACAGGAAAAATAAAACGATGTCTCTAAATAGCACACTTTTTCAGAAATCGGAACGGAACCCTCGGTGCGCGAGTCCGACTCGCTCTTGACCGGTTTTTTTAACTTATCCCTTGAACACGGTATGCAAAACTCACGGAAACAGCTAGTATTGACTGAACGAAAACAAAATACCGGCCATTCTTCGCCGGCTATGTAAATATCAAACCGACGTATTTGCAAATAAATAGGATACCTACTTACTGTTGATTTTTCGGCGGATCTTGTATTGGCAAACAAAAGGTGAAGTGTGTTAACATGAAACATGTATATTATTTAAATATTTTCTTTAAGCATGTGTTTCTTTCTGGGTATCACCTAGGACCAGAGTCCTTGTCAAGTCGAATCAAACGAGCCCAAACTCGATAGGGCTGTGTCGTTTTATTACCGAGTACCCATGGTCACCTTCCGGCTCCATCATCAGATCAGCTCCATGTTATAGTAATATTACATTGTCAACCATTATCATATGCGTGTAAAATATCAGCTCAATCGGAAACCGAGCAATGGGTCTAATTTAACTTGCAAGATTCGATTTCAGACATACACCGGGACAGCTTGAAAAAAATATTAATCTCACGGCGCAAGTTTATTGCCTGTGGCATATCATAAAATTGTTGGGCAAATATTTGGCACCGTCTAAACAACACTTACACGATACGGGCAAGTTAGTTGCCGTTCAAAACTGGTATAGGTGTAACCAGCACGTACAACAAATCGCATTAAATTCTGGCATGAAAATTTTCTCATCATTCAGACATGAGCGAACGAAACAAGACGTTCAATAAAATTCAATGAAATATAGGTTTAAATGACTTTGCAAATACGGGTAGTACTTGAATCAATTGTACAAGGACGTGCAACTCTGTGTTTATACGAGGCAAAACTTGCATGCAATAATTGCCTTGCAATTTTATTGCCTCGGTGTAAGTAGCATGCGATTTTATTGAATGGCAAAACTTGCAATCAATTATTATATGCCATTTTATGGAAATTGCACGCGTGTAAACACTTGCATGCAAATATTGAATGGCAATAAAATTGAACGCGCTTTCTGGCATGCGATTATTGCCCTTATGAACATTCCAGAAACTTGCACCGTGTAAATGGAGGTTTAGTGCTAACTGTCAAGCTTTTTTTCTACTCTTTAAAAGTCACTTAGAATCAGTCAGTCGACCGAACACATTTCGAAAACAAACAGATTCACACTTTGACGAATTTTAAATTGATATTGTAGAATAACATTTTGAATTTAAAAAAAAATCTGAAATAGATTTTAAACATCCATATATATAATCATAAATAAAATATAAATATAATAAATATGTTTGGACATATCACACAATAATACTTATTATAATAAAATGAAAACCGCACTGAACTTCAAAAGGTCATCAATATTCAATAAACAATGTGAACTAAAAACCTTTCGAATTTACATACAAATGTGATTTTAGATTCTGATCGCTATTGTTGATTTTAATTAGAAAATTAACGACCAGTGAAGCCTGATGTTTGGCGACCCGATATTGAATAGCTAAGTAAACTATTTTTCTGTCTGCACTAAAGGTCACAGGTTCAATATCCTTTAATGCTTATATTTTCTAGTAACGGCACGACACCTATCAGCTGGACAATTTGTAGTAGTAATAAGGATCAAATTCGCAAACCACATTTTGTTAGTACGAAAGTGTAATATACGTATTATTTTATCTCTCGTAGGAAAATGTTTTTAGGAGTAGAATATTTTTATTAGTTCTTTGATATTGTTAAATGATATTTAATTCTGTAAGGAGGTTTGTACAAACACTTTTACACATTTTTTTTTAGGGTTCCGTACCACAAAAGGAAAAAACGGAACCCTTATAGGATCACTTCGTTGTCCGTCTGTCTGTCTGTCTGTCTGTCTGTCGTCTGTCTGTCTGTCAGTGTGTCAAGACCCTTTTTCTCAGAAACGCGTAGAGGTATCAAATTGAAATTAATATCAAATGCGTAAGTCTATGGTCCCTTGGAGTCCTAAAAAACTCAAGCTTCTAAGTCAACGCAATAAAAACATACGGCCATGTATGCGACATATTTTGATACTCGCAAATAAATCAAAACCTATAGCGTACTTCCCGTTGTCCTAGAAACATTAAATTTGGCGAAGAGCAAGGTTTCACAACACAAATAAAGGAAAAAGTCTGAAAATTGTTAATTTGTAATTCTATCATATAAAAAAAAATTCAAGTGTGTCAGTCTGTCAAGACCCTTTTTCTCAAGGACGCATGGAGATATCAAGTTGAAATTAATATCGAATACGTAAGTCTATGATCCCTTAGAGTTATAAAAAAATCAAGCTTCTAAGTCAACGCAATAAAAAAAAAACGGCCATTTTGCGACTCACAACTATCAAAGTAAATCAAAACCTATATGGTACTTCCCGTTGACCTGGAATAATGAAATTTGGCAAAAAGCAAGGTCTTACAGCACAAGTAAAGGGAAAAGTCTGAAAAATGTTAATTTGTAATTCTATCAGATAAAAAAAAATCAAGTCAGTCAGTTTGTCAAGACCCTTTTTCTCAAGGACGCATGGAGATATCAAGTTGAAATTAACATCAAATAAGTAAGTCTATGATCCCTTAGAGTTCTAAAAAAATCAAGCTTCTAAGTCAACGCAATAAAAAAATACGGCCATTTTGCGACACATTTGATACTTGTAACTGTCGCAAGTAAATCAAAACCTATAGGGTACTTCCCGTTGAATAATGAAATTTGGCAAGAAGCAAGGTCTCCCAGCACAAGTAAAGGAAAAAGTCCGAAAATTGTTAATTTGTAGTTTTATGACAAAAAAAAATTTTTTTGGGATCCATTGTTAAGTTTGTTTTTGGGATAAATTCTTTTCAAGTACGGAACCCTTCATTGTGCGTGTTTCGACACGCACTTGGCCGGATTTTTACTCTGTACTCCGTTTTATTAACAGAATAACGACAGTTTTTGTGTGATTATGATGAAATTACTGCTTTTTAGAGTTATTTTTTTTATGTAAATCATAAATAGATTACATTGCTTTGTATTTACTGTGAAATAACGGAGTTTATATCGAAATAATGAAAGAAACTTGACCGTTATTTTTCTAATAATACTTATAATAAATTGAGTATAAGTAGTTGTCAGTATTTACTCCCTGACTACTTTAAAAAGAAACACCGAAATAAACTTAGAGGATTAAACTTACTATTTAGTTCCATTTCCAAGAAACAAAACACTCTCTCTCAAAGAAACATAAATTTACTGTTTTTTTTTATAAGTATTTTTGTTTATATTTTTTTTTGGATTAGTTTTTTTCATTTTTTTTTTTTTTTTTTTTGTTTAGAAGTTGTCTGCCTGCTGGTTAAATTCTCTATTCTACTACTTATCTTTTAGATATTTATTTTAACTATTCTAACAAAATAACTCTTATTTTCTAAGGGGGGGACCCTTCAAGGGACAGGACAGGGATACTTTGAAGATACATTAGGACCAGAATTAACCCTACACTTACTGTCTCCTTTTTAATTCGGAGCGTAACACTCAAACGCCGCCGGCCATAGAAGGGTTACTAAAGAGAGAGATGGGTCGAAAATACCCACCGGCTGTTCGCTAAAATCTTTGAAATCGTATAGGCAGTATAGAGTTAATTTTGCGTCATGCTACTAAATGCCTTTGGAATACACTGTGGAGGCTGGTCATACCTTAGCTGCCACTGCTTATTTTAATTTAATTTAAATTTTGAACTATTTTTTTATATTTTTATTACGGACGCTTTTAACGTTCTGCATCGTTCTCACATGTATAATTTCAACATGAATGAAGCAAACAATATTTTGTAACCATATTTTGATTTAAAAGAGTGTCCGTGGAGTTTCTTGCCCGTTCTTCTCCATAGGTACCTACTACGCTTTGGAATGGGCGCCTAGCTTCATCTTTCTGACTGACCGACCCCTTGACAATTCAAAAGTGCCTGTAATTGGTTTATTTGAAATTAATGCTTTGAGTTTGATACCTACTTATTTTTGCCACCAGTCATCATTGCTATAGTTCGGCCTGAAAGGGCACTTTAAATCCTGAAGGGCGTGTGTGGATATGCCAGAATGGCTCATGGCTAAATAATAACAGCCGCACGACTTGATCGAAGGTTAGTTATGCTACACTTGCCGCGGTTGGTTCGTGGATGGGTGACCATCCATTACATATCGAGACCCCTCCGCGCTTCGGAAAGCACGTTAAGCCATTGGCCCCAGCTGTCATTCGTAAATCTTTGACAGTCGTCATCTACGGGTAGCTAGAAGCCGACAGTCTGACAGTCTTACTAAGGGATATCGTGTTACCCAGAGATAAAATACTGATATTCCGCTGCATCTGGTTAGTCTGCAATCTGACCCCAACATAGGTTAGGCACAGATTCGTTGATTTTTGAGAAATATGCCAGAATACAAATGATCAATGGAAGATTAGGTATGTACCTACCTTATACTTGCTTTTAGGACTGGCAATAAAACACTTCAATATGTAACAGAAAGGTCCTTCAAACTAGAACAGCATCCGAAACGTGAAACATGATTAACTGTAAAGCTCCTGAACTAATATTAGCTTTATTTGAATTAAGTCAAAAATAATTTTTCTTTGTATTTTTTCTTTGAAGACTGGATATATTATTTTAATTTCAAAGACGTGTTTTTTAATTAGTGTTTTATTCTTTGAAGACTCATTTCATTCATTATCGGAATTGTTTGATTCGGCTTATTTCTTTGAACCGTTGAGTATGATTGGCAGAAAGTTTTAATTCTGTACAATAATATTAGGTAAGTACCTACTTATTGAAAATATTTTCCGAGATTTGTGTTGGTTACCCATTTCGAAAAAATCTTTTCAAATATTTTTTCAATTGCGTTGTAAATAAAAACTTTTTTACAAAAAAATACAACCGACATCCAAAAACAACACTACAAAGTGAAAAATAACTTTAATTTCGGAAGTCGGTGTCTAGTTAAATGTATTTTCGTTTTTTGCCACCGACTTCCGAAATTAAAGTTATTTTTCACTTTGTAGTGTTGTTTTTGGAAGTCGTTTGTATTTTTTTGTAAAAAAGTTTTTATTTTTCACTTTTTAGTTGTGTACCTACCCCACACAAATTCTAATACCACTATGTGCAAAACAAACTAGAACATCATCCATATAAAAGTGGGGAAAAAATACGTATTATTGAAGCTAACTCAAAAACTACCCAAGCAAAGTTAATCACTTTTATATGGGACCAACTGTGATGTATACCCTCTCGCATAAAACAAAAAAAATCCAAATCGGTCCAGCCATCTTCAAGCAATCGAGGAACATACATAAAAAAAAAAAAAAGGTTCCGACTAATTGAGAACCTCCTCCTTTTTGAAGTCGGTTAATGATGAAATAACTTTCGTTATTTGAGGAAAATTTTAAATTTCCACTCGTCAATCCGTCCACAATGCGTACAGTTTTAATACGAAACGTTGACTAAATCATATGTCGGTATTATTTAATTTGCCCGATTTTTAACATAAAACTCAGTGGTGAAATAAAAGGACTTTGTAATTTTATTGGTATCCAATTTACTTACTTAATTGGAATAAACGTTAAACATTTCACATTATTACGACACAAAAACAAACAAAACCAAAATTAAAATTGATTACTCAACAACGCTGTGAATATTTTAAATTACGCTAAAATATTTTCTTAAACCATTTTCAATTAAAGCATTTATTAACACGTCGTGCACATTATAAACACATGGCCTCTAAGATAAATCACCAATTTATATTACAAGGCAATTTCGTAAAATTTCGTCTAAAGGGTACATAATGGTATAAATATCAACCTGCAGAGAATGGCCTAAAATGGTCTCGCTTTTATTGTGAAAAGGATTACGGCGGGTCGAATCGACCCCCAGTAGTTTGAAGTGTGACATGAACAATGGAGGGATATAATAAAATTCAGCTTAGGTTGCGTCATAGATGGAGAATGTGTAGAAGCGACACATTCTCAAATGCCTACGGTTTCGGGGCGCAAGAATCATTCACCATGATGTTATACAAGGTGTCATTTAAATAACGCACATTCTTTTAAGGGTTCATTGTACTTATCATTATGAACAACTTTTACTTTGGGGCCAACACTGAAATCGCAAAGAAAAAAATAAGGCGCTCCCTCTACATAGGTATGTTCGCATAACTCGTTAAAATTTAGTTGTTCATAATGATGAGTAAATTGACGCTTAAGAGGTTGTGCGTTATTTAAGGTACACTTTTAGAGGGTATTCTTATCTGTCAGTCTCAATCTGTCAAAAAATCCTCATTTTTCCTACATTTTTGTAAACATTTTGACATTTATTGTCGCTGAAACGAAATTCCGACTAGATTTTGTCTTTGCGTGTCGTATGAACCCCATAGGTTCAGACAGAATGGCATTTTAATTGTTTCTGTAATTACGACATGAGGTGGGTTTACGAGGATTTGGCCTTTTTTTTTTTTTTGTGGATGGGAAATCATCAAATGACTTCTCCCGCTCCGGGCAGAGCGGGAGGGCGTGTCAGACTTTTACTGACTAAAACCCACCCGTGTTCCTTCAGTTGCCCGTGCCAGGGCCACGGTATCTCTTTCGAACTACCCGCGACCCCGGCGGCTTCGGCCCTATTGGACCCCGTCACTGCTGACATCTCTTTGAGGCGCGCGTGGAACACAACGCGCCGTCGACCCGGGCCTGGTCCTTACCGGACGGCGAGCTGCCCATTACTCGTCGTCCGCAAGCCCGCGCCTACGGTGGCCGGGAATCGGCAATCGATTCCTGCCGCCCAGGGCGTCTCCTACGGCCCCGTACGAGGATTTGGCCTTCAGGTCAATCTCGCTCAAAGGTCAACTGAATTGACAAACCTGTCTCATGATGTCGTATGACAAACACATCATCGGCCAACCAGCTAATAGTACCTGAGTGGTCACCGCCGCCTACATACATCAGCAATAAATAAACAAATATAATAATATTTACTTCAGACTAATAAATGCCTGGTTGCCTTCTTCATTTTAAAACGTTTTTGTACCATGCTAACTCTATGAACGATTCTAAATATTATATGAGTTTGTTAACGCCTCACATATGTATGCAAGTACATGCACACATATGCAATTGCCGTATGTCATCGTGGAAGATTCCAGAAGACTACACAACCGAGGCGCGCAGACGACAGGCGCGCGCCGTCTTTCACTTTTTTCACTGTTATATTTTTTGTCAAGAAAAATGTCATTCTTTATTTTTTCACGAATTACAATATTACCTTTATGTTTTTATGTTAAATTAAATTAAATATGTTCCATCATTTGGGAACCAATATCGTTACTTACGAGTATTTCCATCCATCGCCCCACAACGCCATCATCGCATTAACGGTGTGTTAAAAATAATCGAATAATAACGATCGATAATGATAGTTTGATTGATTGATTAATTAATTATAAAGACATTGCACGTATTTATTAGACTTTATTAGAAGCTCTGACAGCTGCTGTCACCCGGACATCTGACATTGGCAGAAATCGCACCATTGCCATATAGAAAAATATAATAGAATAGAAGGATCAAATTCGCAAAACAATTATTCGTTAGTATGAAATTGACAGCTGTCAAGGACGCATTGTCTCGACGGCCGGACTGTTAAGAAGGTACTTGAGTGTAAAAACAAAGTAGACATTGACAGGGGGGCGTTGTAGAACTGTCACAGAAATTGTATTGAAAAACCAAGATGGCGGAATTAGTTCCAATTTTGGCCACGCGCCAATAGATTCCTCGTACCGTTGTACGTGAGTGACACCTCTTGATTTTCTTATTCAATGATGGTGTCTGGTGTATATCAATTTTGTATGCGGTGACTAAGGGTTTATATTTTCATGTAAAAATTAGTGGAATAAGGGTTATCTCGTCATAAAATATTGTGTGAAGTGCTGGCAGCCACTTTAAAGTATAATGAGCCTGTCAATGTACACATTTTACACATACACAGGCATTTTTATAAGCACTTACGATTTAAATATTGAAGGGTTAGCAAGGACCAGAGTACATGTGGTCACTCGTGCAAGCCTTTTTTGCCCTTGTTTTTAAAAGTTGTTTTCAGAAATACCTACAATAAAAGTACTTACTTGATTATAATTCCGCTATTAGCTCTATTTATGGCGCATTTTCTGTATTTTTTTAAAATTTCAATGTTAACTTCATTTCTAGCCATCCATTCATCTTTTTTCAGGTCTGCTTTATAATCTGTTGCCAATCACCTGTCTTAATTCAGACTTTTCTAGTATTGCAACATAATGATACATACATACACTCACACCTTCTTCCCATGGGGGTAGGCAGAAACTACAGAACGCCACCTGCTACGATCCTTACATACTCATTTTTAACCGACTTCAAAAAGGAGGAGGTTCTCAATTCGTCGGAACCTTTGTATGTTCCCCGATTACTCGAAGATGGCTGGACCGATTTGGATTTTTTTTGTTTTATTCGATAGGGTATACATCACAGTTGGTCCCATATAAAATTGATTAACTTTGCTTCGGTAGTTTTTGAGTTAGCTTCAATAATATGTATTTTTCCCCTCTTTTATATGGATGATGTTCTAGTTTGTTTTGCAGATAGTGGTATTAGAATTTGTGTGGGGTAGGTACACAACTAAACAGTGAAAAATAAAAACTTTTTTACCAAAAATACAACCGACTTCCAAAAACAACACTACAAAATGAAAAATAACTTTAATTTCGGAAGTCGGTGGCAAAAAACGAAAACACATTTAACTAGACACCGACTTCCGAAATTAAAGTTATTTTTCATTTTGTAGTGTTGTTTTTGGAAGTCGGTTGTATTTTTGGTAAAAAAGTTTTTGCTTGTTTAAGTTCATACAGTCATACACACTCATTTTTTCCACATCACTTAACACACATCCTTATTATGACAAATGATGTACGTTTGCATTTATTACTTGGAAACTTTCTCATGTACTTGCCATTATTTACTTAAACAAAGTATTCTCGAATTGTTTCACCCAGACAAAATTTTACTGCCACAAAAATAAAATCTATAAAAGAAAAAAAAGGAACGAATATATTTTTTCAAACAAAATTACCACTTGCTAAAAGATTGAGTCTGAATAAAAGCAAAAGAAACTCGAAGCAAAGGCATGTTTCTCTTACCCTCAAGTAATCCGTAAAAGGACATAATTATTTTTAAAGGGAATAGCTGTTTTTAATCCTCGTCCTCTTTCAACGCAAGTTTTGATGCTGTTGCCTTTCGACGATTCCTTTTAGACATTACGATCGATTAATTTGAAATGTTTAATTTAAATGGGAAAATAAGGATTACCTAAACTCTGATTTTTAAAATGCTAGACCAAAATGACAGCTACGATCTAACTTTTTTTGTCATTTTGATATTTTAGTCATGTTATGTTATGTCATTTTAGTCTAGCAAATAAAAAATCAGAATAAACTAACCCCTTTATTCATAAAAAACTAAAAAGCTCCACAGACTTATTTTAGTTAAAGTGCTGTTTTGTATTCTTCTTTCAAATTCAAATCATAATTCGAATGAAATTGACAAAACACTATTTTAAATAAAATATGTTTGTAGAGCGTTTTAATTTTTTATGAATAAGGGGGTAAAAGTTTTGAAATCAGTAAATGTTCATTAACGACTGCCTCGTTTGATTTAGTGGTTGCAACCGTGTTTGTTGAACGTGGGATCTTGGGTTCGAACCCTACGTCGGGTATATAGTAATTGGATTTTTCCATTTTAAATTTTTCAGTAGCTACCCGGAGTTTGGATTTGAGTCTGGTTAGAGGCATCAGGCTCACTCCTAATTATATGGGATTTACTTGGCTCCACATTGCTGGTAAAATGTGGGTATCCACTGCCTAGCCATTCGTAACCGAAGGTGTTATGTTAATCATAATATCACACCTCCCCACCATCTAAATACACACATCAAAAGTGTCTAGGGATCAACATATATTTTTGCAATAACTTTTCTCCTGATTGATATTAATTAAAATTTTCTTTAAGGATTCATCAAATAAAGTGTTTTCGTTTGTCACAGTAACGATAAACCAAGTCACCTTTGCAGTAATAAAGAAATTTGCCATTTTCCTAATAAAGGGATTTTTGACATTTGAACCACTAACATTAAAGTTCGAAAAAAAGACTGAAATAACAGTTTTCTTTAAAATTTTATTGGGTAACTTAAACAATTAATAATCCGTGTTTCTACCGCGAACACTAACAACACAAGAACATCGGTTTGGCATACTCAAAATGAGTTCATCCAAATCACGCTGTGGAATGGCCGCCCATGTTCGTTGCAACAACAAAAAAAGGTCTTCTTGCGACTGGATACCCTCCATATTCGGCAGAGCTCTTCTCTGTAGCATATCCCATGCATGCTCAATCGGGTTCAAGTCTGGCGACTGAGCAGGCCAGGGCAGGACATTGATGTTAGCTGCGGCGAGAGTCTGTCTTACAACTCTTGCGGTGTGCGGTCGTGCATTATCATGCATTAACTGAAATAAGGGACCGATTTGCACTTGTAGAGGAACGATGACGTCTGATACAATCGTCTCAGCATAAATTTGAGCGTTGAGGTTGCCTCTGATCCAAATCAACTCAGTTCTTCCGCCGATCCAAATACCCGCCCATACCATGATGGTTCCACCACTATAAGGATGGACTTCCTGGCAGGATTTTAATCGCTGTTGGCGTCCAGGGGTTCTCCAGTGTCGTATACGTCTTGTATCCGGTCTCATACCAAAACGAGACTCATCAGAAAAGCACACGAAACGCCATTGTTCTTCTGCCCAATTTCTGTGTTCAAGAGCCCATTGATATCGAATCCTACGATTGTGCATTGCTATAGGTGGTACCCGTAGCGGTCTTCGGGAATGAAGGTTCACTTCATGCAAGCGGTTTCTGACTGTTTGGTCGCTAATTAAGTTCCCTGAAGAGTGATGAAGCCTCACGGCTAACATCATGGCGGTTATAGTTGGAGCTCTTCGAGTTAAGATTTGAATGTATCGGTCTTGTCTCCGTGTGGTGCAGCGATACCGTCCTCCATGGCGCTCAGCCACGGTACCAGTGCTTCGGTAACGTGTCCAAAGTCGACTGATAACACTCTGACTTGTATTCAGAGCTAAAGCCACAGTACGTTGCCGGGAACCAGCTTCTATCATTCCCACGGCTCTGAGCATTTCTTCCCTGCTTAAATGACGTCGCCGCTCCATAATAACGTTGGTTTTAATCAGTAGTAGGGAAACAGTAGCACTAATAATGTCTTCAATGCGTTGTATGTTTTTATAGGGAAAATATTGACAGCTGATTTTCATCTTTTACTCGAATTTGATTCACAGTTCCTGATTCAAATTATGAAATGCACCAAAAAGGATCCATATAAATTTATAAAATCATAAATTTATTACAAAGCCACATCTCAATCTCAAGAAATCCGCATAAAAATGCTTGATCCCTAGACACTTTTGATGTGTGTATTAATATTAACATTAAGTGTTAACTGTTGTGATTAGCAAATGCAAAAAGTAATTCTTGCTTTTAGTGTGCAACTAAGTATAATTATCTAATTTCGACTAATCGCTCACATCATCTGCCTAGCCTTTTCCCAACTATGTTGGAGTCGGCTTCCAGTCTAACCGGATGCAGCTAAATACCAGTATTTTACAAGAAGCGACTGCTTATCTGAACTCCACAACCCAGTTACGGGTAAGACTGGTTGTCAGACTTTCGAGCTTCTGACGACCCGTAACGTCTGTCAAAGGTCCACGTGCTTTCCGAGGCCTTGGTAGGGGTCTTGGTATGTAAAGATGGCCACTTATCCACGGACTAACTGTGGCAAGCGTAGCTTAACCTCATCGATCGACCCGTGTGACTGTTATTACTTAGCCACAAGCCCCTCAATGACTTCGACTAATCGTCCACGACACGACAAATCGTCCCATCGTATCGTCTCCCCTAAAAGCACCGTACAAGTTTATTCAGAAAATATTGGTGGAAGCTGAAAGGCTGCGCGGCATTCGGGCGGTGAATTAAAATGTCGCTGACTGCATACCTGGTAGACTGTTAGACGTTCACATTCATCACTTACCTGCATGCTAGGCTAGGTAACTTTATTGCTGGAGGGGGTATGTGAACTGGGTTTTAAAAATACCGTGCAACTGGCCGGGTATTCTGTTACAACTTCAGCTTTTCCTCTCTTCACACTTTTTAATTGACATTGTCAGGGTGTATTTTAGTAAAATGGTAGGGTTTCATAGAAAACTATGTTTTGCCCGCAGCGTCGCCAACGTGACGGTCACAAATTATCCCACGGGAACGTATTACCGGGATAAAAAGTATTCTAAGTCTTAATACAGTCATAGATCTCCTGCTGAAAATAAACGAAAGATTTATGAAACAACTAGCTTTTTCCAGCGGCTTCGCCCGCGTGAATGTCGGAAATTATCTCACGGTAACCGTACATTTTTCCGGGATGAAAAGTAGCTTATGTGCTATTCCAAACTACAATCTATGGCTGTGCCAAATTTCATCCAGATTCGTTCAGCCATTTTGGCATGATTGAGTAACAAACATCCATCCACCCAAACTTTCGCTTTTTTAGTAGTGGTCATCATTCTCCTGCCCTTATCTCAATTTATTTGGAGTCGGCGCAACATGTCTTTGTCTCTATCAGTTGTCATGTCGGTAGTCACCCCCTTTCCAGCCATATCATCTTCCACACAGTGCATCCATCGCTTCTGTGGTCTTCCCCCTACTCGTGTCTTTATAGCATTTGTACAAGTATAGTCCTCTTCACCGAATCCGGCGACAGCGACCCAGACTATGTCTCTTTCCTTTCGTGAGCTCTCTGATGACTGGCAAAACCAAATTTGGTCTTGAATACCCGGTCACACCGTGTACAGAAGAGCTGATGAGCATCGTTGTAGGTATAGGTATAGGAGGGTTTTGGGCGACTTTTGCGCATTTGGTGCTTCTTGTCTAGGTCTTCAAGACGATTTGTTTCAAAGCATTCAGTGGCATTTGTACTAGTAGTAAGATGCGAGAATACTGCGCTGTGTGTACCTATGGGTACTTTATTTATTTATTTATTTATTTATTGCACAACCAACAAAGCATACACTAAAAAAAAATACATGTTAAAATAGCCATGTTATTATCACATATCATAGTGTAGCCTTAATTAAAGGCTGCCACGGCACGCATAACATATAGGAGTAAAAAAAAAGCAGTTACAAAAAATATTCTACTTATCTAGATGATCTATATATCTTAAAGACAACAGAAACTACAATATTAATTTTAGTATTTCACCTTTATGACAATGCCCTATGCAAGACAGACTTAACTTTATGTACTTTCTTCTTTCTTTCCTGTTATTCTTTTTCATTTTTATGCAGTTATCTGATAACGAACACAGAAGTGTTGCTTGGAATGCTGTCGCGTTGCACGGTTTCGTCTTCCCAACTTTTTACTAGGCAACGTTGAGCAACAACAAATTTAAAACAGACCTACCCGGTCTGTTTTAAATTTGTTCAAAATTACCAAATGTCAAAACACATTTTTGTCATGTCGTGACCCACTCTTATTTTAAGTTCCTGCATGCATGTATTATTTTAATTCTGTATGTATACACATGTTCGAGCAAATAAAATTTCTTTCTTTCTGTCTTTTGATTATTATTATCAGCGATATTACCTAATTTATGTTTCTCTTTGAAGGTCTATTTGTGAGGCTAAATTTCATCCAGATCCGTTCAGCCGTTCTGGCGTAATTGATTAACAAGCATCTATCCATCCATCCAAACTTTTGCATATAAAATAGTAGTAAGATATAATTTTGATAAATTGATAACTAAGCAAACTTTACAAGTATATTATTATCAATAATTTAATTAAGCGTAGCTACCAAAAATAAATTAACTAAATTGATCCCTAGATAACAGTGTACCGTGTCAAAACGTTGTCTAAATTACAGTGAGTGTATTTAACACTTTCATTAGGGCGCGGCGAAATCAAAGGGATTGTGAACCTTTGATGTTGCCGCTCGGCTTTGTTGCGTAGACAACGGGTTGCTGTTACATGGCCTTATTGCGACCTTGTTGCCTTATAATGAAGTCTCATTAACTAGGTAACAACCTCAGTAACACGTTGACTTGTTTCAAGTGATGTTTGTTCTAGATCGAACAATTATTGCCGTGTTGCTAAATTCATTAAGTGCAAATCTAATCTTCGTTGTTAGTTCATTGAAATAGATTATTGGTGTTTATTTGGTCTGGTTATCTTACTGCCTCGTTGGACTAGTGATTGTAAGTACAACTGTTGAGCGTGGAGTCCTAGGTTCGATTCCGAGGGCAGGCAGTTTTATAGGGTTTTTTTTTTCATTATGAATTTCTTAGTAGCAGTTCGTAGTCTTGATTAGTTCCGGTCGATGGCAATAGACTCCCTTACTTTTATTTATTTATTTTCTCTATAAGACTAACAGTTAAATAAAAACCGGCCAAGTGCGTGTCGGAGCACGCACAATGAAGGGTTCCGTAGTTGGGATGAATTTATCTTAAGAACAAACTTATCATTGTAGTTGAAAAACATGTTCTCCCATACATTCCAACTGTAAATGTAAGTTTGTTCTCACAATATTGATAGATTTACCATGTTATTTTAAGACCACAGACTTCTTATAGGTTTTCCTGTAATCTACAGGTAAAGATATATTTTCTGTATTTTTTTTCAAAATTTCAGGCTCAGTAGTTTCGGAGATAAGGGAGGGAATGGTAAATTTTCGTCTTTTTTCTTAAATAACTTTACAACAATTTATTTCAAAATTATAAAAAAAATATATTTGAGTACCTCATAGTAAGCCCTTTCATTTGACATGCGACATGGTGTAGTTTGCAAAACTTTTTTTTTTAATTTTCTAATTTGCCCCCCAAAAGTGACCTCTATGTTCAAAATTCATTTTATTTACTTTACCCGTCCGTGTTTGGGTCACAGAAATTTATATGTGTACCAAATTTCAACTTAATCGGTCCATTAGATTCGGAGCAAATTGGCTGTGACAGACGGACAGACAGACAGACAGACAGATGGATAGACAGATATACAGACACACGACTGATCTTATGAGGGTTCCGTTTTTTCCTTTTGAGGTACGGAACCCTAAAAAGCCAGCCAAGTGCGTGTCGGACTTCACACATTTAGAGTTCCGTACCAAATCTGATTTATCAATATATTGGTATTTGTTAATTTTTGATTTTGTTAGTAAAATATACGTAATAATAAATATTATCACGTTTAAAGTTCATAGATTAATGAGAACTTAAACAATTCTTCGGAACAAAATTTTGGAAAAAAAAAAGCTAACTTTGGTGGCTTCTCATTCCTTTGTTTTCCAATATTAAAAAAAAAAAGGTATAATATCTACTTAACGAGTTCTAAACAACGATACCCCACTCGATGGAGTAGGTCAACTTTTTTTTGCATCCCCCTTTTTGCTGTATGGGAGTCCACCCCAAAAAAAAATTTTATGGCTTTGGGTCAACAAGATGCTTATACTGTGAAAATTTGAAGACTGTAGTTCTAGTAAGTTCTGTAGTTTGGTTGTTAAACCTATGTGACAGATGATGGACAGACGGACAAGTGAGTGACAGCAATAGGGCTCCGTTTGAAGCCTTCGGGTACGGAACCCTAAAAATAATAAAAATATTAAATGTGAAATTTTAATATGAGTGTACTAGTTATACACCTCTGCCAACCCCATCTGGGAACATAAGCTTGAAGTTATGTTTGTGATTGAGAATAAATCCCAGGATATATGCAAAACTAAGATTGACTGCACGTTTGAGCAGTGACTGAGCGATTGGCTTGCTCGCTGCGGGTCGCAGGTTCGACGGTAATCCCGCACGGAGCTAATATTTGCATTGCCTACAGGCTACAGGTAGTTGAGCTGTATCCGGGCGATTGTGCATTTGATATTTGTGTATCTGAATACGTTGCTGCAATACGGGTGTAATCGTAGATAGAGGGAACGTTATCTATACGTGGGGCATACTGACACTTACTGGAACTGGCCACTTACAATAAAAAAAATAAAAAAGTAATTACGGAATTTGAAAATGGAACTCTCTGGGAACATGTTACTTTTTAATTTGCGAGACTGTTATTTATTTTTTTCATTGTAGCGTCTTTTATAAAATTGTATGTCGCTATTACAATAAATATTTAAATCGTGAAAATTTTCGCTCAATGAACGAAAACGATACGTTTCTTTTTTTTTTCGATTTTTTTACGATTTTGCTGTGGCTTAAGTCAACAAGAGAGTTGCTGGAGACTTCAATTGGCATTTAGTGATGAAGCCCTATGTCGCAGTACTGCGTATTCGTGTTTCGGAGAATTTCGACGTAGACGTGATCATCTCCATGACGATGTACGTGAAGGTCGGCCGGTGACGGCGATCACAGAATCCAATTTTAATACCGTACGAAAACTGACAAAAAAAATGTCAGTAAATTCGTACTGTATTAGGATTGGTATGTATTGGTGTGGTGTTGGTATTGGCATTGGAATGAGTCAAGTGCATAACATTTTGCATGAGCATCTGAAGGTTCGGAAGCTTTGCACTCGATGGATACCGCATGATTTAACGAAAGACTAGAACTGACTGCGTATCGGGTGGTGCCGTAAAATGATAAAAAAGTTTAATGGAGAGCAGCCATTGGCTGTCTATAATATCGTAACAGTCTAATATCTGGTATTATTTAGCGGAATCCAAAAACATTCAGTAAAACCTAAGAATTTCTTCAAGACTTCATCATTCTCATCCTTATTTGCCCTTGCCCCTTATTTATTTGAGGTCGGCGCAACATATTGTCTTCTTCTTCCATTCATCATTATAAGACTTCATCTCAGTAGTCTCCACACAGTCCATCCATCATTTATTTGGTCTTCCCCTACTCTTATAGACATACACATTCATACTCAAAATTTTCCTGACAACATTTCCTCATTTTTTTCTTCAATACTTCAACCTTCTTTGTCTTTTTTTATTAGCCGTTATTATCCCACAGCTGGGCAAAGGCCTCCCTTCTCTCTTTCCACCTCTCACTGTCCAGAACTGCCAAGGACCAATCTTTATTAAAGGAGTCCAGCTCATCCCGCTATCTCTTTCTGGGCCTGCCGCGATGTCGTTTGCCATTAAAAGGGACCCTTGGGTCTTTAATCTATTCTCATCTAATTGTCTAACCAATTAGTAGGTAATAATTACAAAAGGTAGAGTTGTTTCTCTAGAACTACTGACCCAATTATAAAAAAAACCGGTCAAGAGCGAGTCGGACTCGCGCACCAAGGGTTCCGTACTATCATTTATATGTATTTTTTGTTGATGATTTCTGAAAAACTGTGCTATTAAGAGACATCGTTTTATTTATCCTATAATCTATACATAAACTTCTATCACATAGAATAATTTTAGATTTTTCTCTATTCGAACTTCGGAGATAAGGGGGAACGGTATTTTTTTTTTAATTTTTCATCAAAAGTCGAAAACTATGCGGCTTAAAAAAAGAAAAAAAAATGAGAATGTGCAAACAGCGCTCTTTCATATGATACATGCCCTAGTAGCCCCACTTCGAAATTTTTCAGTCCATGTTGCAAAAAAAAACATATATATTTTTATTTCTTTCTTATTTGCAAAATAGTTGGGCAAACGTCATCTAAAACTGTCCTAAATTTCAAGTTGATAGCATTAGTAGTTCTTGAGATATTCCGCTGTGACATACGGACAGACAGACTAAGTCGCACCATAAGGGTTCCTTTTCAGCATTTTGGTACGGAACCCTAAAAATATTTCATTGATGAAAAGCTACGGTATTTCAGAGTTACATAGGATACTTTTTTGCCATAAACATGTACGGTTCCTACGAAGCTAGTGCTACTCGTACTTTAGCTAGAGTACGATTGATTTCTTTTATTTCTTGAACCGTTGGCTCAAGAAAAGGAAGCGTGTAAAACATAATGAAATACAACCATATAAGATAAAGCAAACCAAACCAAGCGCCGATTCCTCATCACGCCAAAAACAAGACATATTATACGCTAAAACAAACACACAACACTTTACCCGACTGCGCGGAGGAAGGAAATGTCCTACATATCACGCCTGTACGGAGAAAAATGCACTTTTAGCCGCTCGATTTATTCGCCATATACACTATACATTGCCGGTTGGCTGTGTCCAGGAAACTCTTCGCCGGAACACGAGCTACAATGGTTATGATACATTGTATTTCGCACGATAGCGCTAAAGTGATTCAGTGAGCTACAGGATGGATTTATAGCGGATGGGAGCTGTTATTATTTTTCATTTTATTATCTATTTTTGGTGATTTTGGTTTTGTTTTTTATGAGGGATGGGTTTGTGTTTTAGGGTGCTTATCCACTAGAGATGTGCTATGCTACGTTGCTATGGATGCGTTTGATATCCACCAATCATATTCATTGATCCACATGGCATAGCACTGGTAGAAACGGGTACAACTAAGCTATGTTTTCATATATAGATTTTTTCGTATAGATATGACCTATGGATGCGCGAATGGTGTTGCTACCTATGTGCATCTTCCTCGCACAACTACCTCGCGACGGCGCATCTTCTTCGCACATCTTACTCGTTCCGCTACACAGCTTAGCATTAATGGAAACGGTCACATAGTTTCGTAGCTTAGCTTTCTCATCCTCGCAGCATAGCTACATAGCACATCTCTGATGGAAAAGCAGCCTTAATGTCGTGTTGATTTGGACTTTATTAGAGCAAAAGGGTTCATATGTATAAATAGCATTATAAATAGATAATTACTTGTAGCTGGAACTGCCTCGTAAGTCTACATATTGGACGCAAACGTGACTGCGTTGTAGGAAGTCCTAGTTTGATTTCCACGTTGTACAAAGTGTTTTTGGGTTTTGGCTAAACCTTCGGAGAATATTAGTGAGATGCTGTTATGTAGGTTTATTATCAAAATACTTTCTAAGTTGTTAATACACATCACTGCTTCATTGTTAAAAAAATGTAGAACATTTCGTGCTAGTTTATAAAACTATTATGTTTAACGAATTTTCCGTGTGTATTTTATAGAAGACTATATTTTTATATTGAGGTGATAATGTTTGAATTTTATTTTGGTTCTGATAGAATTTGAGTGGCGGCAATATAAAATTTTAGTATGTGAGAAAATACGAGTGTTGTTCTGGAGAAATATAACTGGGAATGAAAAAGTCGCTTCGGTTTATTTAGGAATCTTTTTATTTTGAGAGTGAACTCTCTATTCTAGTTATATTAAAAAAAAAAACTTTTTTACAAAAAAATACAACCGACTTCCAAAAACAACACTACAAAGTGAAAAATAACATTAATTTCGGAAGACGGTGTCTAGTTAAATGTATTTTCGTTTTTTGCCACCGAATTCCGAAATAAATGTTATTTTTCACTTTGTAGTGTTGTTTTTGGATGTCGGTTATATTTTTTTGTAAAAAAGTTTTTATTTTTCACTATTTAGTTGTGGTACCTACCCCACACAAATTCTAATACCACTACCTGCAAAACAAACTAGAACATCATCCATATAAAAGTGGGGAAAAAATACGTATTATTGAAGCTAACTCAAAAACAACCGAAGCAAAGTTAATCAATTTTATATGGGACCAACTGTAATGTATATTTTCGAATAAAACAAAAAAAAGTCCAAATCGGTTAAGCCATCTTCGAGTAATCGGCAAACATACATGGTTCCGACGAATTGAGATTCTCCTCCTTTTTGAAGTCGGTTAATAATAAGAGTAGCTATGTTAAAAAATTGCTGGTATTTTATTTATTTATTTTATAAAGTCTAGTCCTATTTCGTAAAATCAAATCTTGTTTAATAATACACTAAGACGAAAGTAAGAGAATCATTTAAAATGACATTCAATTACTTGCAGCTTTTATTACAATGAAAATTAGCTTGGATGTCTCAGGTTTTGAGTTATTTTAATGATGTAAAAGGTACATCTTGTGGCTAAGTAATAACAGCCGCACGGGTCGATCGATCAGGTTAAGCTATGCTTGCCGGGGTTGGTCCGTGGTTGGGTGAAAAATCATAATTTATGTGAAAATAAGAAGTTATTGCTATCAAAACCACCAAACCAATAGTATTTCCCCCTAAAAAATATCATCTGATCTTCAATTCCTTCCACTTTACCATATAGCATGCCAAATAAGTACAACCCCCTATACGTCTGCCTCACGTACAAAATACATAACTCTTACACCTACGAAGGTAAGAGACATTTGTCTCATAAAATATTCGTGTCTGTACAAGAAACTATTCAGACATCTTGAATTTCTACATATGTTCTTAGTAATATGTAAGTGGAAAGGATTTTCTAGGTGTCTTGTCATATCTGATGTTTTCAATTTCATCCTGAAAAGATATGTGGGCCTTTGCGCAGCTGAGTAAATAGTTCATTGTGTTAAATATTGTAAAAATTAGGTTCTTGTTATGGATCAAAAACCTTTGAAAGTTTATTAAGGATTGACGAGTACTTTTAAACAATCAATCGGCCTAGCCTTTTCCCAACTATATTGGGGTCGGCTTCCAGTCTAACCGGATGCAGCTGAATACCAGTACTTTTGTTGAGTACTTTTAAACAAAAAGCGTAAAAAAAAATTGTGTGTGTGCAGCTCCGACACACGACGGGAGTTTACTCCTGTTTTTTGTACCGTTCCGACTTTCTATTGTTGGACGAAAACAAAGGACCATAGGGGCAGGGTTTCTTCAAAGAATCAGTGCTATGCAAAAAGCAACATTAAGGTGTAAAGGTGTTCGTTTTGTTTTACATTGCTCAGAAAAACGTACCTAACAACGCTTTTGAGTTAACGTTTGTATTTCACTCCTTCTAAAATTTCCTTACCGGAGTATGGAAATTTTATAAGGTTCTAATCGTCTTGATTGTTTAGGAACCAAATGGTGATTTGAGGCGAGTGTGAGGGAGAGAACATGCGCGAAACTTCTTAGTGCCTATGTTCAGACTTGTCAAGATATTTCGCCGTAGTGTACGCTTTGCAATGGCCAACTAGCTCCATCTTTCTGACTGACGGACTCCTTGACAGTTCAAAAATGCCTGTAATTGGTCTAGCCTTCAGTTTTGTCATTCGCTAGATTTACACTAAAGACCTTAGCATAAACACTCCTAGTGTTGTAACTATAAAACTATCGACACAGATCTAACACCGTTCCTCCCATCCCTAGGCCAGAGGTCTGAAACCACAACGCAATGGGTGCTATTACAGAAGCTCTTGTATCAACGGGACCCCATTACACCTTCACGACCCTGTTTCACAACGGTTTGAATATAAAGGACAGCCATATAGGGTGGGCAGAGATGTAGATGGAACCTGTCTGTTAAGATTTTTGTGGATAGTTATTGAGTGCTGCCTCGTTGGTCTAGTGGCCGCAAGCGCTACTGCTGAGCATGAGGTCCTGGGTTCGATTCCCGGGTCGGGCAAAGTGTTATTGGATTTTTATCATCAGGAATTTCTCAGTAGCAGCCCGGAGTCTAGATTTGTGCCCGGTTGATGGCAATAGGCTCGCCCCCTATTACATGGAACTTAAAGATTACTGGCGGCATTTGGGGATTACAGACGTGCCGATACGTTTTGTCCCTGTTGATTGATGACACTATCAATTTTTTGTAATGTTTTTTCGGTTTGATTGCAAAGTCTTGTAGGTTTTACAAATATTTGAATATTCATTGGTTTTCAAAATTATAGGAATGATTGATGATTGATTGGAGTCAGTAAGATTGGCCATCCGCGCCATTATTCATCTTAAAGCGCGGTAAGAAGCAAATCTTTAAGGTTACGTAGTAAATCGTAAAGGTATAAATATGGTTGAAAATGGCGATGCGTTTAATCTTAGTTGAATTTCGTGTCCGCCAATAAGAAAGATAATTGGAAGTTTTAATTAATTTTAATAAAAATACACCAATTAGTTTAAACATTTTTACATACTTCTCTAGATGATTAAATTTCCTTTTGTTTTTGTTGTCGCTCAAAATATTGAGCATTTCTTTTCTTTTTTTTATTTTGAAAAAGTTTTTTCGTCTCTTTTTTTTGCATTTTCTTTTTTTCAACATGCTAGATCGTTTATATAGTTTTTTTTCATACACTTGACTATACGCTGTATTTTTTTGGGCTGGTAATATATAGCAATACGGCTAACTGTGCGACGAAGAAGTGGACGTTTTACGGTGTCCCGGTTAGGGCAGCGAATTAATAATAAAACCTCGTCAGAGAACAGTCTATGAACAAAAAAATACAACCGACTTCCAAAAACAACACTTCAAAGTGAAAAATAACTTTAATTTCGGAAGTCGGTGTCTAGTTAAATGTATTTTCGTTTTTTGCCACCGACTTCCGAAATTAAAGTTATTTTTCACTTTGAAGTGTTGTTTTTGGAAGTTGGTTGTATTTTTTTGTAAAAAAGTTTTTATTTTTCACTTTTTAGTTGTGTACCTACCCCACATAAATTCTAATACCACTACCTGCAAAACAAACTAGAACATCATCCATATAAAAGTGTGGAAAAAATACGTATTATTGAAGCTAACTCAAAAACTACCAAAGCAAAGTTAATCAATTTTATATGGGACCAACTGTGATGTATACCCTCTTGAATAAAATAAAAACAATCCAAATCGGTCCAGCCATCTTCGAGTAATCGGGGAACATACATAAAAAAAAAAATAAAAATAAAAAAAGGTTCCGACGAATTGAGAACCTCCTCCTTTTTGAAGTCGGTTAGTAAGAAAAACCCACATCAGGAAAGTGCGTCTCTAGTCTTATGAGCACTAACGGGCAGACAGACGTTGCGTTTTATAATATTATAGGTAAGGAAGTAGGCAAAACTCTAAGTCAAAGAAAATTAACCACTTCTTTCCACCATAAAGTCCAAAAACTTTACCAAATAGCCGCAGTGACGTCACGGTCCAGTAATAGAGGTACCGTCATTACACGCGAGGTGGCGTTATGAGCGTCATCAGACGCGGTTGCTACGTATACGAGTAGTGATGGAACAAGTGGGATATCGATATCGATAGTTTTAAAATGGGAATAGCGAATAGATTTCATGTGTTTAGATTGTTATTGTTAAATTCAAAGCAGTTTATTAAGAAGGCTATCGAATCCGACTAGTTAAAATGATTAATCATACTAGTTATATTACATAACACCAAGTATCGTTTGTCAATGGGCATTAACAATGACATCCAAAAAGCTTTTTTATTCGAGAGCAAGAACGAAATCAGTCCTTCAATTAATTTCTTGCCGTATAATTACCTAAACTTTTACAAAACGCTATTAACGATATTATTATAAAAAGTCTGTACTACCATCTGACTATCACATGTAGACTTAATATAATGAAAAAATAGCAATCTGAATTCGAAAATATATTATTCGAAAGAAAACATTACATTATTAACAAATATCTAAAATTTAATTTGCCATAATATCATGAACGTCAGCAAATACTAAACTAACAAGGAAAAACATTTTATTCGTCCCCAGAGGCGAAATAACAGTCCCAAACGATGTGCTTAGAAAATAAACAAAATTATGCCGAAATTGTTCAAATAATATCAGCTATCCCGAATAATTTTACAGTATAATATAATACTTATCCGTTTTGTGGTAAACCAATCATTGGATTATGCTAATTTTGATTTTGTTTACAATTGTTGTCAATAAGCTTATTAGCTGATTTAATTGAATGTGAAATTTTATTACGTTAAATGCCTGAAATAATTAGGTTTATAAAGTATCGTTTTTGCCACTAATCATCACTAATCAACATAATTTATTTTTCCACTAAACGCAATTTGTAAAACAATTGTGATGAATTACAGAAATAATCGTAAGTTTACCACTATTTCACATTTTTTTTCTTTTTTGACAGAACTAAATAAATAATTTAATTATTTCCGAAGTCTAATTAATGGTGAAATGTGAATGTACTACGTATAGGTACACCTTTGCCTAGCTCTTCGGGGAATACAGGCGTTATGTTACGTGTCTATTTAATGGTGTAGACTAAACTTACACGGTGTTATTACAAAACGAGGTTTTTCTTCGTCATGGTTTAAACCATCGAGCCAGTTTTTGTAATATGAACCTAGCTTTGATAGAAATACAGTTCTTTATACAAAACTGACAACTTAGTCCGGTACCAAGTTGTCAGTTTTGTAAAACTGACATCTTAACGTGTCAGAATAAAGCTCAAAATTCAAAAAAGGGTCCATGGTTTAAGCCTGGGTTTGAAGATGAACCTTGTTTTGTAATAAGACGGACAGTGTCCAAGTTCATAAAAAAAAAACACACAAAATAACCACAACTATCGATACATCCATCCACAGTCGTGTCCCATCCCTACAGAATCGAAAGGGTCCTACTACACTCATTTCACGTGACATTACTCGAGTTGACCCGTCTATGGTCGTTGTAGAATGTCCGGTGTCTCAAGTTATAGACGGGAAAGGTAGCGTGGAAGTAAAGGATGATCCAAGTTTTAATTGTAAGTCATCAAAGTTAATTTATAGTTGTAGGATTTGAAATAATTAAGACGACATTCAGAGATTGCAGGGTTTCTTTACGATACATCAGTGTGTCTGACGGACTGGGCATTCAGCCCCGCTTCTGTGTGCTGATAAATCGTCATAATTATTACGACAGGAGCTATTTAATATTATAACTTGTGCTGATTTGAGAATAAATTTAAACCTTAGCCTTATTTAGGTATTAAAATCCAGTGGGCTGCCTGTTGTTTAAGAGGCTACCGAGCGTGCAGTGGCGCCCTCATCTATTATTTGGTTATTTCTTTGATTTTAGAATGAAAATGCAGAAAATAAGCATGTTACGTTGTGCTCTACAAGATTATACGTTATTATTATTAAGTATAAACAGTAGTTTTAAATTGTTATGTTTTATTATAATCCTTAAAGCGGAAAAAAGTGGCCACTATGCTCCGTTTTAGGGATTATAATAAAACTTATCAATGTAAAATTACTGTTTGTATTAATAATAACGTATAGTCTTGTGGAGCAGAACTTAACAGCTCATTTTCTGCATTTTCATTTTAAAATAAAAGAAAGAACCAAACAAACGACGAGGGCGCCACTGTGCGCTCGGTAACCTCTTAAACTATGTTCTTCTACAATAATTTTGTAATTTTCTGAAATAAGAAAACCAAACCTTTTCTTACCTTTTATAAAGAAGGGCTCATTTGATTAAGACTCAGAAATTATAAAATCATAAATATGTCGCCTTATCTCCCGCTCTCGCTTATAAGTCAAGCCTCATCATTACACGAATATTCGACAATCATTGGTCCGAAGCGCGGGCATTTTTTACAAATGTCCCGGATTTTGCGCAGGGGGTAAAAATGGGCCACTTTTCATCGTCGTTTCACTCGTAATGGTGGGTCCTATGTAAGCCCGGTATGATGTGGGCGATAATACCCATGGATATGATGGGATATTGCTGTTTTAGTGTGAATGGGAGTTTCGTTAATGTTTTTATTGTATCAGTGAAAATATCATAGATTTTATTGGCCAGCTTAACTCTCCAGTAGTGCTATTCTGTAAATATCTCACCGTGAAAATATGAGTGAAGTGATCTTAAAGTGAGCTGTCAATAGTGTCAACCCTAGCATCAGGTGGAATGACGGCTCACTTCACGCTCACTTCACCTGAGTTATCACGGTGAGATGTTTACGGATTAGCACTACTGTTTGATTTTATATTTGGGCGAGAAGAGGGCATAGACAAAATGGCATTCTGTTAACGATAACGATGATGGAAAATGTGTTCGATTTACATAAAGCAATCCAGTTGAAAGTCGTTGTAGAAATAAGAAACGCTTGACTTGTCTCGGCGCTCAGGACAAATTAAAATGATCTACATAGAATCTGTAAGCGAGCTGCATCAATTGGGTACCCCCAGTTATAGGTATTAAAATTTTAATACAACTGTGGAAATAACAAATCAAACTCAAACTCAAACTCAAACTCAAAGCATTTATTTCAAATAAACCAATTACAGGCACTTTTGAATTGTCAATGGGTCGGTCAGTCAGAAAGATGAAGCTAGTTGCCCATTCCAAAGCGTAGTAGATCCCTATGGAGAAGAACGGGCAAGAAACTCCACGGACACTCTTTTAAATCATAATATTTTTACAAAATATTGGTTACATCGTTCAAGTTGAAAATATACCTACATGTGAGAACAATGTAGAAAGACGTGCACGTTAAAAAGCGTCCGTAATAAAAAGATAATAACTAAAACAACCAAATTAAATATTAAAATTAAAAATAAGCCATGGCAGCTAAGAGACGACCAGTCCCAACTGACGGCGCCCGTTCACGAACATGACGCATGGATCAGCACCGGTTCAGTCAGTCCGGTTCAATCAGTTTTTTTTTATAATCTGTATGCGAGTATGTAATACAACACTCAATGGTGAATAAAAATCAAAAATTGACACTTTTTCCAATGAAACTGTAATGTGACAGGTTTTAGAGTTAGCTTTTTTTTATAATCTGTAAGCGATTTGTGTACTTACATACAATACTCAATGGTAAGTAAAAAACTTTTTTACAAAAAAATACAACCGACTTCCAAAAACAACACTACAAAGTGAAAAATAACTTTAATTTCGGAAGTCGGTGTCTAGTTAAATGTATTTTCGTACCAAAGCAAAGTTAATCAATTTTATATGGGACCAACTGTGATGTATACCCTCTCGAATAAAACAAAAAAAATCCAAATCGGTCCAGCTATCTTCGAGTAATCGGGGAACATACATAAAAAAAGGTTCCGACGAATTGAGAACCTCCTCCTTTTTGAAGTCGGTTAAAAAGTCAAAAATTGGCACTTTTTTAAATCAAATGTGAATGTTGGTTTTAGAATTGACAAGAAGTTTATCAAAAGGTTTATTGCCCATTCTACACAGTGAGCTCTTAGAATGCCCCTAAATAATATATTTATACTTCTAACAAAAAAACAAACAAATTCTCCAGCGTTAAACGCTGGAGAATTTGTTTGTTTTTTTGTTAGAACGCGTTACTCTGCAACTTCCAATTGAATTTGAAAAATTCTTTTTGCATTCGATAGCCCAATTCTTGAAGAAGACTATAGACAGGCGATTTAACAACACGCTAGCTCCCGAGCCTAGCAAAAAGAAAAAAAATCGAAGTAAACGCGCGGGCAGGCGATGTGACGCGACGGCGACGGGGTGGATCAGGGTAACAAGAAATTTCACGCGGACAAGTCGTGGGCAGAAGCTAGTTAATTAAATTAATTAAAAAATACACTAGGTACATATTTTTTTTAACTTTTAAAATCCTTTGTACTTAATACATACAGTAAAATACCAATTTAGAATAACTCACAAACCATAAAATAAACCACTTAGAATCTCCAAACCTATAAACTTACGAATTTAACTGCAAAAATCAATCTAAATTAAAGTAACATAGAAGGAATTCTGCGGCCATTAGTCAAGATTACTTGCCCGCAAAGATAAGCGCTCACTGTGTCTAGAAAGAGTTATTTTGTGGAATAAAGCGTTCATTTTGGACCATTTGTCGGGGCGATCACGATGTATGAACGGCTTATGATATTATTTGACGGTAAATTCTTATTGAACGTTTAGATTTGGGGGGAATTCTCTAACAATGATCTATTTTTGTTTGTTGAGAAAACTGTTCGTTTTAAAGTGGACAGTGCTGCGTTTATCCTAGTTTCCAAAAACTGAAGAACAAATCGGTTTACTTTACACACTGATTCAAAGTCAGCTTATGGCAATGCTTTAAATAATGATACCGGAAGCGTTATTTCTAGAATCTTATCATCATTCTTCTGCTTTTAACCCACGCAACATGGCCTCTTCTACCATCCAAATCAATCTGCCCAGCCTTTTCCCAACTATGTTGGGGTCGGCTTCCAGTCTAACCGGATGCAGCTGAATACCCTGGTAGCCGTTTTGCGTAGATGTGACGCATATTTTCCCCAAAACTTGCTTTTTACATTGCTTATTTTATTTTTTTTTGTCCTTTGCGTCATGTTTACCGCAAATAAACGTATTTTCTTTCTTTCTTTTCTTTCTAATACCAGTATTTTATATGGAACGACTGCCTATCTGACCTCCACAACCCAGTTACTGTGTAATACGATACCCCTTGGTAAGACTGGTTATCAGACTCTCGGGCTTCTGACGACCCGTAACGACTGTCAAAGATCTAAGAATGACAGCCGACCTCAAACTCAAACTCAAAGCATTTATTTCAAATAAACCAATTACAGGCACTTTTGAATTGTCAAAGGGTCTGTCAGTCAGAAAGATGAAGCTAGTTGCCCATTCCAAAGCGTAGTAGATCCCTATGGAGAAGAACGGGCAAGAAACTCCACGGACACTATTTTAAATCAAAATATTTTTACAAAATATTGGTTACATTGTTCATGTTGAAAATATACATAAGAGAACAATTTAGAAAGACGTGTACGCTAAAAAGCGTCCGTAATAAGAAGATAAAAACTAAAACAACTAAATAAAAATTAAAACAAGCCATGGCAGCTCAGAGACGACCAGTCCCAACTGACGGCACCCGTTCACGAACATGACGCATGGATCAGCACCAATTAGCTCAACCATTTTGAAGGGAACTTTATGATCCAACACACACGCCACACCAGCGAAACCAACGGCTTAACGTGCTTTCCGAGGCTCGAAGGAGTCTCGTTATGAAAGAAAAAGAAGAGGCGCTCGTGGCTAAGTAATAACAGCCGCACGGGTCGATCCATCAGGTTAAGCTACGCTTGCCGGGGTTGGTCCGTGGATGAGTGACCATTTTTACATATCAATACCCCTCCATGCCTCGGAAAGAACGTTAAGCCGTTGATCTCGGCTATAATTTGTGGATCTTTGACAGTCTTTACAGGTCGTCAGAAGCCCGAAAGTTTGACAACCAGTCTACCAACGGGTATCGACCGAGTAACTTGGTTGTCAAGGTCAGATAGGCAATCACTCCATGCAAAATACTGGTATTCAGCTGCATCTGGTTAGACTCCCTCTCACAGAGAGGAGGCCTGTGACCCAGCAGTGAGAACATTACAGGCTGATTATGCGGTTAGACCATAAGCCAACACCGATATCTTACGGAAAAGGCTAGACAAATGAGTGACATAAAAAAGTAGCCAATCATTATTGGTCACAACACTATATTCATAACACACGTGCAATCCTCAACCAATTTCCCAACTACGGTGATTAAATACAATCAATGCTCACACATAGAACAGCAACTTCGCCACACATCGTGTACATTCGTATACATTCGGGGACAGTCGTAATTTCTCGGATACTGTCACAACTTTCCGAAAGATAAAGTCAAGTTATAGTTTCTCATTCGGAACTCATTAGCTGCACATGCTTATAGTTTACGAACATGTTGGAACAAATATGTTGGTAAATGTTGGTTTGAACATGTGGACTTTGTGTTGCAATTTTGTACTGACGGTGACGGTGAACTAACTTTTAGGGTTCCGTACCTCAAAAGGAAAAAACGGAATCCACACGGGTGTCAAGCTGGGTTCTCTATCGGGTCTTTTATAAAATTAAGATCATGCTTGCGGGCCAGAATCAACAAAATTTTCGCAAAAAGAATTATTGATAACTAGAATTCAGAATAGAATAATAATATCCAGCCTATAACTGTCCCACTGCAGGGCAAAGGCCTCTTCTCACACAGAGAAGTCACGAGCATTGATCACTACGCTTGCCCAAGATGGGATGGTGATTTTAGACTTATATTATTAATTAGGAGTCAAAGTTTCCTCACGATGTTTTCCTTCACCGATGTCAGTAATGTCCAAGGTAAACTCAGAAAGTACATATGAATCAAACTCAAAGCATTTATTTAAAATAAACCAATTACAAGCACTTTTGCATTGTCAAGGGATCGGTCAGTCAGAAAGATGAAGTTAGTTGCCCATTTTAAAGCGTAGTAGGTCAAAGGTAGAATAGAATAGTTATTCAAAAACTAAAGTGGCTCTGTCATAATCATCTGACTAGGATCTAATATTGATAAGCAGCAGGTTTTTTCGGGATCAAGATTAGGATTGAGATTGCGATACCTACATTATTAATTTCAGGCTACGCGGGCCACGGGCCGCTTGACAAGGATTCGCTGGCCTTCAAACTCAAACTCAAACTCAAAGCATTTATTTCAATTAAACCAATTACAGGCACTTTTGAATTGTCAAGGAAGGTCCTTGTCGGCCGCGGGCCGTATGCTTGTCATGACTATAGGATCACTTCCTTGTCCGTCTATCTGACTGTCAAGAGCCTTTTTTTTAAGAAAGCTTGGAGGTATCACGTTGAAATGAATATCAAATACGTAGGGCTATGGTCCCTTGGAGCTCTAAAAAATCGAATTCTAAGTCAACGTAATAAAAATATACGGCCATTTAAATGACATATTTTGATACTCGCAAGTACCTAAATCAAAACCTATAGGGTACTTCCCGTTGAACTAGAATCATAAAATTTAGCATGAAGCAAGGTCTCACAGCACAAGTAAAGGAAAAAGTCCGAAAATTGTAATTTTATCACACAAAAAAAATATTGCGATTACCAACTTACCTACATTTGAGTTGGCGAATTGACAGTGACGTATTCGATGTATGGGAGAAAATGTTTTCAACTACAATGTTAACCCATCCTTCATTGTGCGTGGTCCGACACGCTCTTGGCCGGTTTTTGGTACAAATACCCCTATTACATGGGACTTAAACATAAGCGCTGTAATGTACTAATAGGTACCTCTCTGGGCGAACTCAGTGTGTCCGAGTGGATAAAAACAAAAGTACGCACCTTCCAATTACACACGGTGTGCCTCAGGGTAGCATACTAGGGCCCACCCTTTTCCTCGTGTACATAAATGAGCTTACTCGTATTAACCTTACCAAAGGTGAAATTATCTCTTTCGCGGATGACACCGCGTTGGTGTTTGAGGGTGATAGTTGGGAGGAGGTCTTCGCTATCGCACAAAATGGGTTTGATAAGACTAGGGGATGGCTGCAGGAGAACATACTTACTTTAAACGTAGAAAAAACTAAGTATATTTGTTTCAGCATTAGGCAGACGGTGAGTATTCGCGGCGACCTACGAATTGTTTCACATGAGTGCAGTTCTGCGGATAGTTGCGTTTGTTCGCCTCTGGAACGCGTCAATACTCTAAAGTACCTTGGTGTTACTTTAGACAAAAACCTTAACTTTAAAGAACATGTCAAAATTCTTTGTAGTAGAGTAAGAAAATTAATTTATGTATTTAAAAATCTGCGTCATGTCGCAGACTGTGCATTGCTGAAGCGAATATATCAGGCCCTTTGTCAATCACTTCTTACCTACTGCCTTACATCCTGGGGAGGTATCTGCAAAACCACGCTAAAGGCGGTTGAGGTCGCACAGAGAGCTATACTGAAGGTTAGTACGTTTAAACCGTTGCGCTTTCCTACTATTACACTGTTCCAGTTGTGCGAGGTTTTGACAGTGAGACAGTTATTTATACTTAATGTTATACTGCAAGAACATAAAAAACAACGCTACAACCCAGCGTTATTACAGAGACGCCGTAAGCATCATGTATGTGACAATTTAAATACATTTAAAACAACTTTTGTTAAAAAATTTGTAAGTTTCCTGGGACCGTACCTTTATAATAAGCTTAACAAATCAATAAATATATACACCTTGACAAGAAATCAATGCAAATTAAAAGTATACCAATATTTGCAGAAATTAAGCTACGAGGAGACGGAACAACTAATTTATTTTTAACCACTTTAAGAGTACCGCTAATAGCACAGAAAACTAAGATACACTCATAAAATAGCTCACCTACACACACATACACTCATGCATACTCACACCCAAACACTCACTGCATATTTATTCTCACATGCATACCTACATACATTTACACTACATACCCACCCACACATTCTCATAGACATACACCACACACACACACACAAGCGCGCACACACGCACACGCACCATAAGCACACCCTCACACACACTCCCTCACACTCAATCGCGAACACACACAACACACACACATTATACTCAATCCATTTTATTAATTAGGTTTAAAAAAAAAAAGAAAAAAAAAAAAAAAAAAAAATCTTACCTATTTGTAAATTACTTACCTTGATTACTTTTGTGCTGGTTATAAATGTCTAGATTGCCTGGCACCTATTCTTGTATTATAATACTCGAGGGAAATGGTGCTGATAGCCGAAATACAGGCCATGCCTAGTTCGGCTACAGACGCTAAACTCATTACATTAATTGAAATTGTTGCCACATTGCCATTGTAAATTAGTACTAAGTTTTTGGAAAATAAACTATTATTATTATTATTATTATTATTATAGGTACACCTCTGCTTAACCCTTCGGGCATTACAGGCATAATGTTATGTTGTGTAGGAACGAACCAGAAATAGGACATACTTAGGCAAATGTTGTACTTCGGAGATTCCTATGTCAAATATTTCACAGCAAAAGACTGATAAGAAATGGATAGGCGCTAATGGAAGGCTGAATAGAAGACGTTTTTACGTCTACAATTTTTAGGGTTCCGTACCAAAATAGTAAAAAGGAATCTTTATGGTGCGACTCAGTCTGTCTGTCTATCCATCTGTCAATCAATCTGCCTAGTCTATTCCCAACTATGTTGGGGTCGGCTTCCAGTCTAACCGGATGCAGCTGAATACCATTATTTTACATGGAGCGACTGCCTATCTGACCTCCACAACCCATTAACTGGGTAATGCGATACCCCTTGGTAAGACTGGTTGTCAGACTTTCGGGCTTCTGACGACCCGTAACGACTGTCAAAGATCCACGAATGACAGCCGGGACCAACGGCTTAACATGCTTTCCGAGGCACGGAGGAGTCTCGGTATGTAAAGATGGTCACCCATCCACGGACCAACCCCGGCAAGCGTAGCTTAACCTGATGGATCGACCCGTGCGGCTGTTATTACTTAGCCACGAGCTACTCTATCCATCTGTCACAGCTGGATATCTCAAGAACTTTTAATGCCATCAACTTGAAATTTGGAACAGTATTAGATGACGTTTGCCCAACTATTTTTTGTAACAGATAGTGAAAAATCTGAAATTATTCTATGTGATAGAAGTTTATGTAAAGATTACAGGAAACATAAAACGATGTCTATAAATAGCACACTTTTTCAGAAATCGGAACGGAACCCACGGTGCGTGGGTCCGACTCGCTCTTGACCGGTTTTTAAAAAATTGTAGTGGCCTGCAAAATAATATATTCTGACCCTAAATAATTGGATTTGGAAAGAAGAATAATTATGAATGAGTGAAGTCGTGAGGAAAGTTTTGTGTTTCAATGTGGACATACAAGTAGGGGAAGAGCAAAGAAACGATGGATGGACTGTGTGAAAGACGATATGGCTGGAAAAGGGGTGACGACTAATAGAGAAGTATGGACTTTCAACATTTATTCTGTAATTTTTATGGTGTGCATAATAAAGAGTATTCTATCTATCTATCTATCTATCAAAGGAAACATGCTGCGCTGACCCCAAATAAATTAGGATCAAAATCTGTCTAGCCTTTTCCCAACTATGTTGGGGTTGGCTTCCAGTCTAACCGGATGCAACTGAATACCAGTATTTTACATAGCGCGACTGCCTATGTGACCTCCACAACCCAGTAACTGGGTAATACGATACCTCTTGGTAAGACTGGTTGTCAGACTTTCGGGCTTCTGACGACTCGAAACGACTGTCAAAGATCCACGAATGACAGCCGGGAACAACGGCTTAACGTGCTTTCCGAGGCACGGAGGAGTCTCGGAACGTAAAGATGGTCACCCATCCGTGGGTCATCCCCGGCAAGCGTAGCTTAACCTGATGGATCGACCCATGCGGCTGTTATTACTTAGCCACGAGTTCTTCCCTAAATAAATTAGAATATGGGCAAGAAAATTAACGATGATGAGTTCAATAGTTACTTAACAGAATCGGTGCCAATATTTCCAGTAACATCAATCTTAAACTCAGCACCTACCTCTTTCAAAGTCTCAAACTACCCGATTTATCATGTGAAACTAAATCGATTTGTAATATACATAGCGATCACGTGGCGTCCTCGTGACGCGTCCTTCTCACTGCGTTCCCGTGTCGCATTCGCCTCGACAATTTGTACAGTGGACTTGAGAACTATTTGTCTTGCGATATTCTATCAGATGCGAAAGTATTATTTGTTTCGTTTTCTCAGAAAATGTGAAAAAGTTGCGAACTTGGATTTGTATTGAGCATTCAATCTATATTTTCCTTCACCGATGTCAGTGACGTCCAAGATAAAATTAGAACGGTTTGTACCTTAATAGCCAAAAGAAAACAAAGTACTTAATCATAATTTGCATCTTAGCCTTTTCCCAATTAAGTTTTGGTTGGCTTCCAGTCTAACCGAATACAGTTGAATACCAGTATTTTACATGGAGCGACTGTTTATATATTAATACAACGTGTCATTTTGCATCCTCGTCAAATTTAAGGATGTGGTATAGAAAATCAAACCGAACAACTTTTTCCATGGCACTAACATCGTAATCGCGAAAAAATTATTAGTCGTCCCATACATTTGCGTCGACTAGGTATTGAAGTTTTCAAAGGGACAGTTAAAAATTTTTTCGCGATTACGATTTACGATGTTGGTCCCATGGAGAAAGTTGTTCGGTTTCATGTTCTGTATCACACCCTGAAATTTAACGAGGATGCGAAACGATACGTTGTATAACCTAAATGTAATAAACTATTTTATAATTAATTATACTTACTCAGGGCAACGCTAAACAACTTTTGTCTTATCCGTCACATTTCAGTCCATTCAATGGTTTCTCGAAAAGATCGCCGCAAGCGATAACCCAGTTCTTTCTGTAGTTTTTTGTGTTTAAAAATAAGTTTTATTTATATCTTACTTGCTTTGACTGTTACTGAGAACAGCACTAGTATTATTTTAATTACGTCAGTTTAATTAAATTAGCCACTTACACTTATAAAGTAAAAGATAACAATATTCTTCTTAATAGTCGATAGCAATCCAAATAACGTCAAAAGGTAAGTTCTGTTTTATCAGTAGTATAATTACCTTCTCTATCGTACAGATGAAACGCAAGACCAGTTTTTTTTTTACCAGCCCACAGCTGGGCAAAGGCCTCCCTTCTCTCTTTCCAGCTCTCTCTGTCCAGAGCTGCTAAGGGGCAATCTTCGTCTATCGCCATCTCCGTCTGGGCCTGCCGCGATGTTGTTTGCCATTAAGCGGGACCCACTGGGTCCTAAGTAGGTACATGCGGTAGATGTGTCAAGCCCAATTGGATTTAAACATGACAGGTTTCCGAGTGACATCAGTTATTTTAGTGATGGAACAGATTGTTGTATTTTTAACCTTTTTAATTTAATTTTAGCTGATGCCGAATCATCAACACTATTTTAATTTCCATCATTGCGCTGTAACATCAAAATCGACAAACCCGCTGACGCAATAATGACAGTCCTAAAAATACAAAATCAAAATTCATAATGCGCAATAAACGGAAACCGTCATTTAAATCCGCATTAACCCGGAACTAAATAAATTCCCGCTGAATCGGGAAAATTCCCTTTAAAATAAATATCATTTTGAAAACTACACCGTTTTGAACATCGACAGTTTTGTAGGAACGAAACACCAGAACGAAATATAAAAATGTTTGGGAGCAACGCTTTCGCTGGAAAGCGGCCAGGGTTAAATAAATATGTATAAACCACAGAGTACGGGGCGCCTCAGCAGCCGCTGCTAGAGTCGGAATAGGGATGATGACTAAAAAATTTTTTCCCCGTTATGTAGATTATTAAAAAATATTTAACACGTATTTTTTCTTTTTTTACATAGTCAAAAGATTACGGCGATACATTGAGTTAAAATGTGGCATGACGTCACTCCTTGCTAGATTTTGTACGTAGTTTGTTATAGTTGTGAAGTAGCGCGCCCCCACTCCCTTAATGCGTTTTATCTAAGTATTTTTTTGATTTAGCAAAAAATACGTGTCTAATAATTTTTTATTATCTGACTGGCGGACTAAATAGAATTTCTTTTTTTTTACCCAAGCGTCATCCACAACACAACACTTTTCATAGAAACCAAGCGTGTCACGTATAGAAACTGACAGCTTTGAAGGCGGTCCGTGACAGAAGTTTTGCACTCAACGTACACTCCTACCAACTTATCTGTGAAATGGCGAAAATTGGAACTACGGCCGTCATGTTGAATTGTCTTCGATTGTGTCGACGCATCGACGGTGGCGTCCTCTTACAGTTCACAGATAAGTTGGTAGGACTGTACTTAAGTGCCACCTCTAGACGCTGCGTGATTCTGTGCTCTGTGGTCTAAACCACAGTTGAATTATACTTGTTGGTAAAAAAAGGTTGAAAATCTTTCTTTTTTTTCGCGAAGTGAAAAGAGAATGTTTTGTTTAATCAGCTGGTTTTGGATTTCTCCGCAACTAGAGGAAAAAAGTATAATATTTTGTGGTAAAAGGGTATGTTACCCTTTCTTTGTGGTAACACAAAATGTATTGTACTGCTAGCAAAAATGGTTTGCCTTAAATAATGAATAGACAAGCTCGAAAAAATATTCTTTTATTTTGATTTTAGGGTTCTGCGTGCCAAACGGAACCCTATTACTAAGCCTCCGCTATCCGTCCGTCTATCTGTCAGCGCGCTGCATCTCATGAACCGTAATCTACCTATTACGGTTGAAATTTTCACAGATTTTGTATTTATATTTTCAACAAATCTATATAAATAAAAAATATTTATTTTAAATAAATAATAAAAAGAGAAGTCCTGACTGATAAACTGACTCATCAACGCTCACCCCAAACGCTAGGATCTAGAAAGCTGAAATTTTGTACAGAGGAGGTTCCCTTTATAATGTAGACAAGGAATAATGAAGGAATTCCCGCTAGTACGTTCCCGTGGGATATTTATCCACCTCCACGCGGGCGAAAACGCGGGCAAAAGCTAGTTAGTAGGCAAAAGATAGGCAAAAGATATTAAGCCGTAAACTATAAACGTTACTTAGCACTTGCTTTGATTTAGTTTTGTTCCTGTCTCTATCTTGTACTTGTGGTTTGCCAGTTGTCCGACAGTGACAGGAATAACGCTAAGCCAAAGTACGTGCTAAGTAACGTTTATAGATCTCTGCTTTAGATTCAAACTTTAGTTTAAGAAACGTTTTATATTAATACTCACTAAGATATCTAGTTTAAAGATTGATAGATTGGTTGATTGGTTTGTTGTTTGATTGATTGATTTGATTGGTTTATTGATTGATTGGTTTATTGATTGATTGATTGATTGTTTTTAGTCTGTGCTAAATAAATGTATTTTCTTTCTTTCCTTATAAAATTATTTTAAAAAAATCAGTTCGGTAAACAGTCCCATGTATAACAATGAATATTTACGTGTTACTGATAAAACGATTGATGCAGTCAGTGTTGCCAACTTGTTACTGTGTCGTGCCAACAATTTTATCAATATTTGTCTTCTGTCATACTGCCTGGTTGTAGAAAACATTTAAATTTTATGAAATCACTAGCTTTTTCCCGTGGCTACGCCAGCGTGGAGGTCGGAAATTATCCTACGGGAACGTATTACCGGGATTTATAAAGTATTTTATTTCCTAATCCAGGTTTCCTAAGCTATCTATTTGTCAAATTTCATCTAAATTTGTTCAGCCATATCAGCGTGAAAGCGTAACAAACAAAATCACTTTCGCATTTATAATAAGTACACTACTATTTTTTAATTAGTACAAAAAAAATGGGGCTCTATCCGTACCCGTTACTGATCATATTTGTGTAATCAAAAGTAAAAAAAATGAAATCTCAAAATTGTCCACGAAATTAGTCATAATTGGTAAATTCATAATTGAATCAATCATTCATAACAATTGCTACTAGAAAATACTACGCGCAGTGCTTTTCCATGATTAATGAATACTACTATGTAGCCTGCACAATATTTCCATAAACTGAGTGACATTTTGGGATATAAACAAACGCTAATAACTTTGCTGTTTATGAATAATATTTATTGAGACTTTAGATATATAATAACAATCAATCTGCCTAGCCTTTTCCCAACTATGTTAGGGTCGGCTTCCACTCTAACCGGATGCATCTGAATACCAGTATTTTACATGGAGCGACTGCGTATCTGACCTCCACAACCCATTAACTGAGTAATACGATACCCCTTGGTAAGACTGATTGTCAGACTTTCGGGCTTCTGACGACCCGTAACGACTATCAAAGATCCACGAATGACAGCCGGGACCAACGATTTCATCCAAATCGGTTTAGCCGTTTTAGTGTTAAAGCATAACAAACAAACAAACTCACTTGCGCAGTTATAATAATTATTGGTTAGGATAGTTAGGATGTCACTCGCTCGGCAGTTTTCATTCGGTCCAGAATTGTGTCACCATTATGATAAATCTGCCACTAAACACCATTGCTGTGTTCTGTTTTAAACGCGAATAGACACCGGTAAAATTAATTATTATTTTCTTGGTTTATAATTTATTTGGGATCGGCTACGTCTTCCTCTTCCTCCATACTTCTTCTATGTCATCCAGCCATATCATCTTTCGCACAGTCCATCCATCGTTTCTTTGGTCTTCCCTTACTCTTATAACCATCCAAATTCATACTTAAAACTACAGAATACAGAATAGAACTGCAAACACAAAATGTGTCTTCGTAAATACAATAACTCAAGGAATGCATTTTGGCTACGCCGTAGCAGTTGTAGCTGTCACGGCTACGCATGCTACGGTGGCGTAGCAACAGTAATCGATTCGCTACGCGTTATCACTTCAACTTTATAGGAACGTGTATTTTGTCTTTTACCCGACTTCGGCCCAAAAAGAGAATCATGGATTATTATTTGAATACCTTACGATTTTTGTTTTTAATTTTAAGTGTGAATATCGATGGCTCTAAGAGTAGAGGAAGACCAAACAAACG